>BSBM01000635.1:525000-1780000 GCA_027924585.1 Larix kaempferi | reverse complement strand
GTCTCTCTCTCCCCAACCATCTCTCTCTCTCTCTCTCTCTCTCTCTCTCTCCCTCTCTCTCAAACACACACACACACACACACACACACTATGTCCCTTTCCATTCTCAAACCCATTCCCCCTCCATCCATATCTATCTCCACCTTTCTCCCTCCATCCCTCACCCTACCTTCTCTCCCTCCCTCTCTCATTGCCTCTCTCTCACCTTCTATCCCTCCCTCATGTTATCTTTCCCTCAACCTATCCCAATCTCTCCGTCACTCCCTCTCTCTCACACACTTTATGTCCCTTCCCCCCCCCTCTCTCTCTCGCTCTCTCTCTCTCCATTGCCACCACTCCCTGCATGTCTCCCACCAATACTTTCTATCCCTCCCTTCCTATCTCTTTATTTCGTTCTATCCCCATCTATCTCTCACTCCCTCTAAATCCATTCCTCCCCATTATCCCTCTCCCTCCCTCGCTCTATGTATCTCCCCCCCTTGTATTCTTTATTTCTCTCTCACATCCCCCTCGCCTCCATCCATTCCCCCTTGTCACTCAAGTCTCACTTTCAACTTCTAACCCTATACCTCTTCAGAACCTCTTCTAATCCTAATAGTGCTCTCAAGCTCCACTTCCCTTCACCCCCTGTATCCCATCATGTTCTCATTCCCTTCATATCTCCCCACTCAAGCTTCCAACATCCTTCTAATCCCTTGACCCTTTCTCATCCCTATTAAATATTAACCATAGATTCCCTTGACCCTTCCCCACCCCTTCTCAAATATTAACCAAAAATCCCCTTGAGTCTTTCCCACCCCCCCTCTCTCAAGTATTAAACATATATTTTATGATTTACATAACGCGAGCGCGTTTTGGAACTACATAACGCGTACGCGTTATGTAGTTATATAACGCGTGCGCGTTATGAAATTCTAAAAGCGCGGCAATATTTTTTGAATTTAAACAGAACGCGCTCGTGTTTTTAAGAGCCTAAACCAAGCCGAATCACTTGCTCACATGTCAACAATAATCCTATGTGTATGCTTTGGAGTTTGCTTCGGTAATTCCAAACCTGTGCTATGTTAATGAAAAACCAAAGCTAATTGGGTATTTCTTCCAATTTCTGGAGAAGCCTGTGCTTAGCCACTCGTTACAGTATGCTACACACAGTCATTTTTGACGAAATCTTAGACACAAATAGCATTTTTTCTGCAGATTCCAAATATGTAACTTTTATTTTGAAATATTAATTTTTCCTATTTTCTTTCAATTTCTTTTCTGTCCTACTTCCTTAACTCGTGAAACACACTGTTAGTGTTTCTTCCATAACTTTTTCAATTCTCGATCATTTTAAAAAAAAATTGTATGGTGCACAAGAGGACACTAACCTCCACGTTCTATGAAAAACCCATTTTAAGATTTTTGCATTAAGACCTTCAAAGGCTCTACCCACAAAAGAGGTATTATTTTCGAGGTTTGATCACTTACAAAATTATAAAAAAATTATAAAATTACTAATTTAATTTTCGAAAAATAATGGCGCACAAGTGCTATGTGTTCTCTACATGCATGCCGATTTTTGTAGCTTGATTCCATCATTTAGGCCCTCAAAGGCTCTACCCACAAAAACATATACCTTATCATTTTCCTGAAAAATAAAAAGTGTCTGTTAAGAAAAATGAAACTTGACATAGCTATGCAAATTTTCAATACATAAAATTTATATATTCGGAAACGTGATTTAATTTCCTACATTTCATCTTTTTTACTCAATGCAAGATATTTTGCGTAAGTAGCTCAAAAAATCCAAGTAAGTTGAGGGATCCCTGCTTTTTCAGTTTTCTATTGCATCTAACGCGCCAAAAGTGACCCTCATTAGCTTGCACTGACCCAGGTATAGATTTTGACCCAAGACATGACCCATTTCAACGTAGCAATTCTAGGCCCTCTTGTCAGGTCTCCGTCTAGTGTTCTGGAAAAAAAAATTGGAGTTCATTGGAAATAAGATAGGCTTATTTGTGGGCCTAGAGAATGGATTGGCTCTTAAAATGTATCATCATTGGGCCTGGATATTGGTAGAGGCATATTTGAGAGACAAGATTCTTGCTAATATCGGTCAGGTTCTGGATAATGAAAATTGGGTCTAAAGGATTGATTACTAGAAATTACCATTTTGTTTTTTGTCTATCGCGAAGTGGTGCACATACTAATTCTCATTACATCAAAGGATTTTCTCCTTGACAACTAAAAATTTTCTCTAGAAGGAAAATGAAAAGTATCCTTCTTCAGCAACAGGTAAAGGAACTTTGGACATATCAGTGTGCCCTCAATCGGTATATCTTATCGATCTATATACAACTTTTGGTACTAGAAATCCATCAAATCCCTTAGCGGCCTTAGACCTTGGTAAGTCCATGCATGAATCCCATCTCTCTCTTGATTCAAATATCCATGCTTCTTATGTGAAGGCATTGATTCCCCCGTATCCTTCTGATATTTTTTGGGGCCTCTCCCACTGGTTAAACCTTTGGTTGATCTCATCTCTTCTTCTTAAAAAATTTCCCCCTTGTCTTCCTGCAAAAATTTTCCATCAACATCCTGCTCAATAGACGTTCCTAGAAACTATGCTTATGTTTAAGACTCATTAAAAATAAATCCAACACCAGTTACTAAATCTTCCCCATTTTCCATACCCAAAAATATCTCTTGATCTAAGACTTCCTCCATGAGATCAGATTAGGACCTTAGGTCTACGCTTAATCCCAAGGAGATGGTGGTTTCAAAAGGTGGTTTAACTCTAGAAAATAAAAAATCCAACCATGTTAAGGGTTGGTGCGGTCCAGGCCAGGTGCAATCCTCGGTTGATTTTGACGGCTTAGATGCCCCTGGTTTGTGGTAACTTAGCAAAAGGAAAAGTTGCTAGTCAAGGAGGTTCCACTACTTTGCCAACAAAAAAAACTCTAGAAAATACATTGGGCTCCTCAATGAGCAGGAAATATGATATTTCCTTAGCACAACAACAAACCAAAAATGATATAAAAAATTGAATACAAGCCACTAGTGATCAGGCCCCTGGAACAAGGAAGGCCTAGGACGTGGGTTTCCTCATGATTTGTCTCTCTTCTAATGCTAAAGGTGTACGGGGTTCCCTGAGACTACTATCCCTCAAAAGGTTCATCGAGAACTATAAACCTAACATTATTCAAATTCAAGAAACTATGTTCAGAAAACAAATCTATCAATTCCTTATCTTTGTGGTTACGGAACTAATCTTTATGTTCCCTAGATGTGACGATCTTTATAGATTGTTTGGTTTTGGCTTGGATTTGATGGTTGGAAGAAAAATCATCCCTCTCTTTACATTTCATACTATTAGTGGATCTTTTGATTAGGGAACTGGACCAAACACTGAAGGTTGTAAATGTTTATGGTTGTTATGCATATCAGAGACACTTATGGGAGGCAATAGCTTTTGCAGGTGCTCTGGAGGGTCCAAATGTAATTCTAGGAGGGGACCTAAACTTGACCTTCTCTCTCAAAGAAGTCTAGGGTACCCAACCTAGGCATGACCCTTTGAGTGATTTCTTCTAGCAAGTCTTCCAAAATTTATGCCTTACATATTTGGAGCCAACCAAGTTGATCCCAACCTGGTGGCATGGACGATAAGGAGAAGAAGGAGTTTACAAACATTTGGACTGATTTCTCATTTCAAAATCTCTTTTCGAAGAAAGTTGGATATGGAAATCATATGTCAGCACGGGGGAACTCTCAAACCATCTTCCTATCTTGCTAAAGGTGGTAAAGTAGGATGAAAGGCCTCCCTGCCCACTAAAATTCAATTGAGCACGGCTCCTCGAGGAGGAGTTCAAAATCCTAATTGCTTCAACATGGTATTTGGTGCAACTTGGTGGTGTTTCATCAACTATGCAACAATTTATGAATAATAATCAAAGGAAAAAAGGTCATCAAATCATGGGAAAATTCTCTAAAAGAACGGTGTAACACCCTATTTTTTACCCCAATATGTATAACAATGTAAGTATTAATGAAAGGGATACAAATCGGATATGCATGGTCCAAAGTGACCAAGATATGCAAATTTGTAAATTTCCACTCTTTAATATAAAAATCCATGGATGTTGCGGACTAAAGGATAAAAAGAAGAAATAGGGGACTATCCTTCCACAAAAAGGGGAAAAGTGTGTCCAACCCATGTGTGTCACTTGTCCAACACTCTTTGGAAAAGGGAAAAGTGTCTACCTCTCCATGCCACTTGTATACCTCTCCATGCCACTTGTCTAGTCTCAATCATGCCTATAAATAGAAAGGTATATCCATCATTCCATCATTCCTAGATGTCAAAAAGAGCCCTTCTAGATACCAGACCTGAACCATCTATGTGAGAAACTTGTCACCCGTACTACCATTATGTACCACCCTCACCCAGTTGCACACGGAGAACTAGATGGAGAAAAACAGAACTCCCTTGAGCCCTGAAAAGGAATTATGGGTAACAAACCCGAGGTACTGTTAGCTCAGAGCAGGGATCCTGAGGTACTATTAACTCAGAGAAGGGAGCCCCATTCCTTGGATGAGAGATAGCTAGATTCAGATAAACCAACACCTTCTTGTGGATTGATAGTCCTAGCTCGGGGGTGGCCTGTCAAATTAAGATATGGATTGACAGAGCCTGCGGATCGGTGGAATGTCCTTGGTCTACAGACGGTTGGATTCACTTTTCTAGATAAGTATTCATTTGTGTATGGAATTTGTTGTAGAAAATTATTGAATTGTGCTTAATGTAATTTATGTTGATTGTTTTACTTAATTGCATGGAATAAGTATCATTTTAGGAATTACATTCATAAAAATTATACCTACATTTCCTTTCATACATATTTAAATTACCACAGTGCTCAAATACATTCATAATTCCACTATAAACCTCATTTTAACCCATAGAAAACCGAATTTGGATAACATGGGTGTTTTAGGGTAAAATTATGGATGTTTCACAGCCCAATTAACAGTGTAAGGGAACTGGGTTCATGACCAATGGTCTCAAGCTTCTCTCAAGGATATGGAGCAAAATTTAAGACTCCTTTACGAAAATAACTTAGACAAAGTCTTCCCATAGGAAGAGAGGTTGATTCTCAAGTCTCAGGAATCTACTAGATAGGATCTCTTGGATAAAGAAGGGATTGCTTGGTGCTTAAAACTTTGATCTCTCTGGATCCAAGGAGGAAATAATAACACAAAAAATTTCCATCGTTTTGTGAATCACCACAAACAACAAAAAATCACGTGGGAAATAAAAAATCTAACGGAGTTTTGGTAAAATCTTCCTAAGACAAGGAAACAATGGGTGTTCGTTATTTTAGTTCCTTATTTAAAGACATAGCTAGATTTAACATTGGAGAAATCATGTGAATTCTCAACCTTATTCCTACTCTGATAATAGAATAAATGAATGAATTCCTTGAAGCAAATGTTTCTAGTGAAGAAATTCACTCGACTCTTACCTCTTTCAAAAAGACAAAATCCCAGGACCAAACGGACTCACGACTGAATTTGATTTGGTAATTTTTTATTTGTGAAAGGAGGATCTAATTAAGGTGGTTCATGATTCCAAAAGGGAGGGAAAATTAATACGGGAAATGAACTCGGCATTCATCACCCTAATCCCCAAGAAGAATGGAGCAATGACCTTTGAGGATTTCAGATCGATCTCACTGTGCAATGTTCTTTACAAACTTATCTCCAAGATCATAACAAACAAGTTAAATTCCCTCATGGAAAATTTTATTTCAAAGGAACAATTTGGCTTCTTCTGCAACCTCCAAATCCATGATGTTATATCCATTGCACAAGAAGAACTCCATTGTATAAGATCTAAAAAAATTATGGTTGCCATCCTTAAAATTGATTTAGTAAAATGATTTGGAAAAGTGAACTAAGTTTACCTCGGTCCTTTTCTACTCCAAATGGGAATTTGAACACTATCAACCGGATAATGGGTTGTTTGTAATCAACCTCTTTCACTATCATGATTAACGAAGCACCCTCCAAATTCTTTAGGGCCTCTCGAGGACTCTGACAAGGTTATCCTTTATCATTGTTCTTATTTCTTCGAGTGGTAGAAGGGTTGAGTGTTCTCATAAGACAAGCTAGGTAGGAAGGAAGGCTAAAATGATTCAATATTACTACTTTGGAAATCATCACACACCTCCTTTTCACATATGGCGTTATTCTCTTCGCATCAAGAACTCCTCCATAGTTTCAAGTTTTAAAAGAGATTCTTGAAATCTTCAGTAAAGCTACAATTATGGAGCTAAATCAATCAAGATTGTCCATGCTCCTGAATTGTTCATGGAGGAATATCATATCTAGATAAAGGACATTCTTACTTTTCATTCTCTTGATTTTGATAAAGGATTTAAGTATATCAATTTTTTTCTTAAACCCAATTCCTATCTCTATGAAGACTGGTTGTGATTATTGAAAAATAGAGGCTAGAATCAACCCAAGGGGTGGCCTCCTAGTTCTCCAAAAATCGGTTCAGAAAAGCATACATGTTTATTGGATCTCAATTGTGAAGGTCCCAAAAGTAGTGTTGACAAAAATAAAAAAATAAGTGGTTTCATTTCCTCTAGTCATGGAAAAAATCCTTAAAAGGCACCCCTTCGGTAAATGGTTGACCATAGTGCTTCCTAAGAACCTCAAAGGATGGGGAGTGTCAAACATCTATCTCTTTCAGGAAAATCCCTATATGCTGATAATATGCGGAGACTTTCTTACAATGATTCCTTGTGGAGCTGAGTAATGAAATCCAAGTATTTAGGTGAGATCTCTTTGGAATATTGGATCTGTCAGGTACACAAAACAAGAAAAAACAATTCTATAGCATGGAAAGCCTTAATTGAAGCATTCCCCCTTGTTGGTTGTCGGTTCTCATGGCACAATGGGAATGAAAACAAAGTTTGAATTGGCAAGTACCATTGGATCAAAACGAACTTATGAATCCTTTAGGATTTTGAATGCCCTCATGGAGGCTCTTCACTCTTGAGAAATATTTTTTATCCATGATGGTAGCTCCTAGAATCGAAATGGGATAGGTAGGAAAAGATGGAAGATGGAAAACAATCTAATATTAGAAGATCCTCTTATGGAGGAATGGAAATATTTCATCAATAATATCTCCACTAGTTTTATCCATTTGTAAAAAGATGATGACATGATGTGTTGGTCAAAGAACCCTTTGAATAGTGACTTTATAGTCAAACTAGGTTATTCATCTCAACTAGAAGTATTTTTTCAAGGCGATTGGAAATGGTGGTGGGAAACTCTTTAGAAAATCCACAACCCTTTAAAACAAACTTGCACTCTAGCTTGCCATAATTATTAAACTCCTCACTTGGGACAATGGACTAAAACGAAGTTGAATCGATCCCAACTATTGTGCCTTATGCAAGCAGGATTCATAATATGTTTTGCACCTATTTTTTCATTTCCCCTTCACCAAATTTGTTTGGGCGCGGATAATCCATAAATTGAAGCCCCAAAAAACCTAGAATAAGCCTAGACTTGAGGACTATGTTCGAGAATGTCTAATGGAATCTTTGCTTGCAAGTATCAAGGATTTGTTGTGCCTCTTGATCTTTGAGATCCGGTGGGCATTGAACCAAAACATCTTCCAAGATAAGTTAGTTTATCTAGAGTTAATGTCGAGCCTCGTGATCAAAAACATCTTAGAGCATAAAGTGGATCCAAAGGAAAAGAAATTTAGAAATTTGGTTATGCCCTCTTTAAATTTGGAAATACCATGGGGATTTTTCAATGGTGCCAATCAAGGACATCCGCTAGTATATGGAATTGGAGTTGTACTTTGCATGAGCTCTTCAAGGTATATTCACATGTGATATGCTCTAAGTTGTGGATCAAACTCAAAAGTGGAGTTTTCAACCCTCTGGACACTTCTACATTATGTTATTAAGTAGGGAGTAATAAAGCTACAAGTTGTAGGCAACTTGAAACTAGTGATTGACTTGACAAACAAGTTCAATCAAGTTAATACCTTACTATTTTTTTTTTTGTAAAATAAGTATACCATTATATTAACAAAATATACAAAATACAGTCATTGTTCTTCTATATGTCTATCAATCAGTTTGAAACTGAAAGCATAACAGGTCTAAGATCCCTACAACCCTTGGATCCTAATGCTCTTCCCTTAAGGGAGAAAACAGAGCATACATCCATTCATCTACTTTCCAGATAACCAAGAACAGAAAACAAAGCTAAACAAAGTCTACAGGATAAGCCTCATTATTTTTCGATATGTCAATGGCTTATGGCCAAACCCTCCGCATAAGATCCATCCCGCAAGTCATAACAAAATTAAAACAAAACAGGAAGCAACAACCTAAAACAGGAAGCAACAACCTACCAATGCCCCCATCGAGCATAAGCTAGATATTGGCCAGTGGAGGAAATCCTATCTCCCTAGTTGCGCCACCTTCGTTGGCAGCATTATGCACGTCCACCGTTGGGCCTGAAGCGAAATATCCCATCTTAGGGAGATAAGGGACCCCTAGTTCCTTCCCTATAACATCAATTTTCATTTGCAGAAGGCGAGTGTTTGCATCTAGTTCCTTCCAGAAGGCCATAGGGATGTCATCCCCTCTAAATTTATCCTCCCTTTCTAATAGAACTCTACTCAACGGGCCTTTGATGACCTAGTAGAGAGTCATAGTCTTCTCGTACAGACCCTGTCGTGCCCTTGACGAGCCTAAATCTTAGATCCAGCCCTCCAACACCGCCTCATCTAGTGTAGGCAAATTCTCCAGGACCACTTGCCAAACCCCATTCTCCATCATTTTTAGATCATCCCTGATAGATGGAGGGATGGACGCCTTGTAATGCCATGCTGCATGCACAACTCGGTTCTGCTCCCAACTATCTCGACGCTTCCTGTGGTTCTCCACATTCCCATAATTCCCTATCGGATCCATGGTGAGAGCGACGAATACCCAACACAAACCCTCACCTATCATCCCACCACCTTGTTGCATCATTCCTCTCCGACTCACATCTTTGCTCAACGAGTCGAATAACCCCCTATTGCATTACGTAAACACAAAATAGCACCAACACATTGACTTTAACGACATGAGAGAGGGAATTACCATAACTTGCGACGTGACCTTCCTATTATGACTCTCTAGGCTAGCGCGAATCCCCTTACGTTCCATTATTGTCTTCAATTACATCCAGTCGATCGTCGTACCAACATCAATTGTCATTTCCAGTCTTGTCTACTCTCTCGTATTGAACCAGACACAGTAAATCACCAACACGCTTTCTCCCACGCCTCCTCATTACCTCGACTCACCTACATCCAAGGAAGTTAATACCTTACTATTGAAACCTCACCTAGAAGAAATTTCCTCGATTCTTCAAAACTTCAACTCCCTTTCCTTGACTCGCATCTACATAAAGCTAAATTTACAAGTGGACGAGTTGTCCAAGCAAGCTCTTCTTCTCTCGAAGGGGTCTTTCACCTTCTCTGATTACATTGAAGAGCATCTCCCAACAATGGAGTTTCATCTCAAAAGCTATTTTTTTGTTGCACTCTAGATGTTTTGCTTGATGTCGTTTATGTCAAAATCCAAACTTAAAGGAATCAAGTCTCAATGTTATTCATAATGTTCGTCATAGAATTTTGGATGTAAATAGGTATGTCTATATATGTGATTATTTAATGACAAAGTGATCTATATGGACTACTTTGTCATTTTATATATATATATCAATCATCCTTACGAATTGAAATTAGATTTTATCACAAGGGAAAAAAAATTGATGTTATACACGAAATTTGGTGTTATGCATCTCCGTGTGCCATCCTTTCATTTATGTTATACATCGACGCCTCCCTTTCATATTTGTGTCCATACGCGCCAAAATTATCACGTGTTTGCCATAATATTCATGAAAAAAGTGTCGTTACGTTAACTCATTATTCTATTCGACAAGAGTAGGTGGTATGTGGCTTTCCATTACCAACTCATTAACTTATAATAAACTTGATCAACTCTGCCAGCTAATCACACCAACGCTATCCCTTTTGCAATCTTTCAAGACGCAGCCAAGGTGCGAAGCTCCGCAACAATGGCGTCTGCAAGTGCTGCAGCAGAAGAAGGAAGTCAGGGAACTCGGCCGAGTCACGATCTTGTAAAAGAATCGCAGAAGGCCGTATCCCGCATTGAGTCGGAATTGGCATGGAAGATCAAAGCCATCACAGCCCTCCCCAACCGTCCCGACATGGATATCTCGCTCTACAACGCTGCCAAGGTCGACTAACCTCAGACTCAATTCTTCCTTTTCTGATTTCTATTTTTACTTATCTGCAGTATAAACAAACTGCATCGATTAATTAATGCAGGCTTCAATGGAGGCCGAGGCGAAGAGAATTGCAGAAGAAGAAAAGGCTCCGCACTTATCCGTTATACAGCTTGATGAGCTCTTTCAAAAGCACGACAGCATGGTCAAGAAGTCCGAGAATCCAGCAATTTCAAGAACTGAAGCTGATATTCAGGGAAATATGAACCTAGACCTTCAACAGCTTCTCCACGAACTTAGAAGCCTTCTACTCTTTAACTTGCCAGATTCTGCACAGAAGCTGTCATCAATCGCTAAACTTGACCTTTCTAATAACAATATGAAGGTAAGTGTAGCAATATTGCATCGTGATATAGACTTTCTTTATTGTATTCATCTGATTTTGCTTGTAATATAAATTTATTGCTGCAGTGTCTTTCGGAATCCGTGACGAGTCTGGTGAATTTGAGAACTCTCGACGTTCATTCGAACCAGCTCACATCGCTGCCGCATTCCATGGGACGATTGCAGAAGCTTAAAATCCTCAATATTTCTGGAAACTTCTTTGCCGAATTGCCAGAAAGCGTTCAAAATTGCCGGTAAAATTCGTATCCGAACCCTATTTTTTTTCAAGAACATTTTATTCTCTGCAATTTGAGCGAATATTGATGATTTTACGGCTAACATACTAGAAATTAAATATATCAGTTCGCTGGAAGAGCTGATTGCTGATTTCAACGAGCTGCAGCGGCTGCCTGAAACGCTGGGAATCAAATTGTTTAACCTGCAGAAGCTCTCTGTTCATTCCAACAAACTGTATTATCTCCCTTCTTCCATCTCATGCCTGATGTCTCTGCGTGTTTTGGACGTCCATATGAACAAACTCGGATATCTGCCTGAAGACATTGACAACCTGGTAAGCCTTCAAATTCTTAATGTTAGTTGCAATTTTTGCTACTTGAATGCCTTGCCGGATTCGATCTGTGGGCTGTGTTCACTTGTTGAATTAGACGCGAGTTTTAACCAGATTAAAACCCTGCCGGATTTCATTGGAGGGCTGGTGAAATTGAATTGGCTAAATCTAGAGGGAAACCCGCTAATTCGACCACCGCCGGAGATAGTTAGAGATGGTATCGAAGCTATTGATAAATACATGATCAATCAGTCCACCAAGAGTCTCATACCACGTAGCATTTCAAGTCTGGGAGGCAAACTGGCACGTAAGTGGATATCTTGCATCGGTGAAGCTGACGAAATATGACATCTGGCGAAATGATGACGGGGCAAGAGTATATATGTGAATAACAGTGATATAAGAGTTTCGTTGGGTTGAAAAAACAATATACTCTGTTTGTTGGAACGTGGCATGAAAATTATATAAAATATATATTTATTAGTAAGTTAGTAACCTCTCGTGGATTAGTCTATAATAAGGTAATGATTGATTTTAAAATGGGATCAAATACAATTACTCCTATTCTTATCCATGTTTGACCAAAATTTATAATGATCAAGAAAACAAATTAACACAGTAATGTATGTTTAAATTCTTATAATGAAACATTTTAAGATTTTATTTGTTTTTAAATAATATCCAAGTAATTGAAGCACTCTCCCAAAGCATACTTAATATTTTTCGTGGAAATTTATCTACAAAATGGGTAACTATACTATAAAGGCTTACAAGGTGAACCATGACATGTATTGCGATGCTCAAAATCATAATTATCAATATGAAAAAAGACTTAAGGAAAATTTTTATGGTTTTCATTACATCATGAAAATGTGTATTTAATATTGATATTTGTGTGTAATTTGGATTATAATATATTTTGATTAGCATAATTATATTGATAGGTGTTTAGATATTATCTAAGCTTTTGGATTTTTTTGAGTGAATTAATTTGAGTAACCTGAGTGTAACAAGTGTACAATATGAATTAATTTCATGGTCGTCGTATCTTGTTATGCTTAAATACATCTTGATTAAGATTTAAATAAGCTTCAATTAAGTGGTGGAATATGTTTATTAAATAATATTTGTTTTATGTATATTAATTAGTTTAATGTTTATGTTAGATTAATGATTGTATTAATTCATGGCACTTAACTTATGACCTATCCATGTTTACGACCACAAATTAAGTGGTTGTGCTAGTTACTTACCTTGTTGCTAATGAATATTGAGAGGTCACAAGTTAAGTGCTATGAATTATCGGTTATCTATGCCTTAACTATTAATTATCATAATATGAGTGGTTCATCTTCATGCAATTTAAGAAGATGACTTTTGCTCGTTTATTGCAAATTGTAAAATATAAACATCTATCAACATAATTAAATTTTGGAGTGTTTTTCCATATAAATAATCCTACTCCAAATACATCACAAAATTATTATAAATAATATAATTATTTTAAATTGTAGTCATCATAGGGACATCACAAAATTATTATAAATCATATAATTATTTTGAATTGTGGTCATCATAGGGTACATCACATAATTATATTATTGTTTTAAATTGCGGCCATCGTATGAGTCCCATACAAGGGTAGGTAAAATAAATGGGATTTATGTAAAGGGGATCAATGACCATTTATGCAAATGATAAGAAATGCATACAAGAGCTAAGAGTTCCTTGCAGCATATTTCTTATATTTACAAATGTATAGTTTTTTTTGTAAGTATAAATTATATTAACATAAATATTTTGCATAGTTATCCAAATTGTCCAAAACCATAGTTATAATGACAAGTTGGTATTTTTGTTGAGTCACTAAGTGACTCAGTCTAAAACGTTTTAAATCCTCCCACTACAATAGAGGAAAAATACTCAAAAACTAGGACCTAAGACATTCCCCTAACACAGACTGAACACCCAAGCTTAATATCCCCATATATCTATTACATATCACAAGCCGACTACTACATATATAGATTAGACATATTCCTCTATTCAAAGACAAGGAAATTCATAGAAACCAGAACATCAAGTAACCTGGGCATTCTTTTTCGAACCCTCCTCACC
Source organism: Larix kaempferi (assembly GCA_027924585.1). Classification (NCBI taxonomy): domain Eukaryota; kingdom Viridiplantae; phylum Streptophyta; class Pinopsida; order Pinales; family Pinaceae; genus Larix; species Larix kaempferi. Next base: position 1,766,607 of record BSBM01000635.1, on the reverse strand, counting down.
CACAGTCCAGCGAACAACCTGGCGCAGAGTCCGAACCTGAAGGTCGAGAACCAAAATCCAAACCACCCTCAGTAGAAGGACGTAGAGCAAAAGGAACCCCCAATTTACTCGCAATCACGTTTATCTTCATGTGCATCAGTCGGCAGTCAGCATTATGCTCTTTCCAAAAGCGAATTGGTTCTTTGTCTCCCTACTCCTTTTCCTTCTTCTCCATTAATACCTGGGAAAGCAACCCCTTCGTCACCCAATACAAAGCCACTGACCTTTCATACAGCGACAAGAGAGCTTTAGTGGTCCTTGGATCCTAAATCCACTTATCCAGGACCTCAAATTCCTCCATAGGATTCATCTTATCCAACTCCTCCCAAAGGTCTTTCTCTACCATTGATATTTCCTCCTACATTGTAGCTAGGAAGACTGTCTTGAAAAAAATCCATCGCCTCGACTACTTTGGATTGCTCCTGAGTATCCCTAGGAAGCGTCGTTGTCTGCTTCCCCTTCTGACCCTTCCCAACTTTCCTCCCTCGAGTCCCCATATCCCCTAGCCTTCTGTGAACCTGACCCCCCTCACGAGCACCTTCAATGAAGAAAACCCACACCTAGCAAATAGGAAATAGAGCTGGGACTTCACCGCCTCTACCATCCTGCTAATCCATCCTATTTAACATTGCATCACCTGATAAATTTCCATAATCATTCGGGCATATCCTCTCATGTCTAAGCCTACTCTTGTATGCCTAGGGGATCGACCACCTCAATCTGCCATAATTTCCCACATTATAGGCTGATATCTAACCTCATTCCTATACCTTTTCTAGCTTAAACAGTCTTGTCTACCACCGTCTAAACCCTTCATTACTCTTCCCAGCATTAACCTTAATCATCGTGTGGCCGAGCCACGTACTAAGCCCTTTGCACCAGTTAGCTCATACCACCTCTATCCTCACCTGCATCCAAGGTGTTTAAAAATATATAGTTATAAACTATTATTTTAAAAATTAAAATTATTTAAAAAAATAATAATAATAAAATTAATAATTATAATATATATATATATAATGTTACATGTACATAAATAAAACAAATTTAAAATATTATAATTAAATATATCTATTAATTTTTTTTTAAATTTATACGTAAGCATCTCACTTTCCAATAGAGATGAGGGTAAGATATTTACCATGATTCACAAAAAAAATTAATCAATAATTAGCTCACCAAAAACAAACATCATAATTAGAATTTGAACTTTCAAATCAAGATGAGGTTGAAATATTTATCATAATTCACAAAAACAAACATCACAATTAGAATTTGAACTTTCTAATTGAAATATTTATCATAATTCACAAAAACAAACATTAGAATTTGAACTTTCAAATCAAGATGAGGTTGAAATATTTATCATAATTCACAAAAGAATTTTAATTAATGATTGACTCATCAAAACAAACATGTCACAATTAGAATTTGAACTTAAATGGAAAAGATAATAATCTTTTCTTACCATCACCCTATCTAGACATGAATAATACCTCAATACAACTATGTTATCCATTAAATCAAATATCAAATACTTTATATTTATCAAATACTTATATTTATTATAGAATCTAAATAATTTTAAAGTAATTATATAAATTTATATTTTAAAAAATTATTAATTTATTTAAATAATAAAACATAATTTAATTTCATCCTATAATTTTTATGTTTATAATATTAAATAAATATTACTTATTAAAAAACAATGTTAGACTTATTATTAAATAAATGTTATAATTTGTATGCTTATAATATTAAACTTATTATTAAATAAGTATTACTTATTAAAAAATAATGTTAGATTTTTTCAACCAGAAAAAATTCAACTGTTAAATCAAAGACAACACATTGTTGGCAGGTGGTTTGGATGAGTCAGCTGCACAACATCGCGGATGTTTCTCAAGGTCAAAGACACCACGCAAGGAGAAAAACCGTGCACAAATCAGAAATAATAGTATTTTATGTATTTTGGGTCATGTTCCTTCTCCACACACATGGTCCTTCTCCATTCGACGGAAACGTAGTTCCGTCAACTCTCCCTCGAACATCTTGGGTGAGACCTCATCTGCTCCACATGTGTTGTTGGACAGGGTAAAACCTGTTTGGGCCGGTGCTTAGGGAGATTGCGGTGGGTTTGGGTGTCGACAGAGTAAGGAACCCTTGTCAACTAGGTTTGTGTCAACAAATGGTTCCGTCGCCAAGACCGCTAGCGTGAAGTGAAGGGAGCACAGGTTGTGGCATTCGACAAGACCGGAAATTCAAGATTGGTTCGATCAAAAGTTGCGAGAGTTCGTTGAGAAAGAGAATCAGAATCCTAGACTGATGATGGATTGGTGGCTGGAAAAGTACATACATGACGGTCCACACGAATATTTTTTCTGCGAATTCCCGATCATCTTGTATGAGTGGTTGGCGCAATTGACCTTTCGCAAGGTAAATTTTCAAGGCGGTGAGCCGACGTCTTGGACCCTAGAATTAATCCAGGAGTTGCAAGAAGTCGACAACAGGGCATCGCGGGCTGTTGAAGTCTGGTTTGACAGTATATTGGAGGGCTATATCACCGATTTTGCGATTGATATGACGAAATCTTACAGCGAAGCTGAAAAGGAATTTTTCAACGGGCCAAGAGGCAGGTTCCTGTTGTTGCTGCAGTTGTACATTAAGATGCTCATCTGTGAAAAGGGCATACTGAAGATGAACCTCGAGTAGAAGAACCCTGGTGGGCGGAAGCTGTGGATACCGCGACAGCAGGGGGGAGGTGAATGGAATGATACAGGGTAGACGGGTGCAAGTTATGACGAGACTGTGAAGGAAGCTGAGGAAGATAGTGGTCTTATGAGGGGAGGAGTAAGGTTTCGACAAGAGAAGAGGCAGAGGACAGGAGAAGGTCCTGCTGTGATCGAAACACAAAACCGCGAAGGAAGACCACATGGGACGAAGAAACCTCATAGTGCCGACAAGAACAACCAAGCTACACCCAGGATAGAGGCAGGACCAACCCCCTGCAGTAGCATACCCACACCTCCGCTCACTATATCACAACCAGTAAGAAATACGAATTTAACACTGCCATGTTCATCGTGTCAACATCATTTACTTACTAGTGGATCAACGACTATAGGAAGGAAGCCCAAGATGGCGGGAAAAGATGCGAAGTTACCTCTATTCCATGGAAATGGAACTGACAACCCAGAGCAATACTGGTTTTTATGTGAAGCTGTGTGGAATGTTAAGCAAATTACAGATTGATGAGGCCAAGAAAGGTCATCTGGAGACGACTCTTCGGGGTCGCGCACTGGACTGGTTCATGAAGTTTGTACAAGTTCCTACAGGAAGTACAAAGAAGACATTGGAGGGAGTTAGAAAAGAGTTATTTGCAGAGTTCAGAAAACTGAAGTCCGAAGCGTAATACATTACAGAACTAAAGGAGATCAAGCAGTATCCAAATGAAACTGTGTGGGACTTTGACCAAAGGTTCAAAACGCTAATGGCAAGAGTCAGCTTTGAGATGAGCGATGTTCAACATAAGGAATGGTTCATTGCAGAGTTACTACCTCATATTCAACTCTCATTAATGCATCAAAACATTGCGACACCGAGCGAGGCTTTGGAGATTGCGATGCAACTAGAACCTTCGTCGATTGGTGAGAATGTAGCCAGCATGTCTCAGATTCAGATGCAGCTGTCCAACCTGACAATTCAGTTGCAAGATCTTAAGAAGGGTAAAGAACACCACGAAGAGGCATGGTGTACATGGTGTCGTGCAGAGGGGCATACCAAGGATTGTTTCCCAGATTTTTGCAACTATCTGGTATCCGGAGCGCCGAACCCATTGAGTGGCGGAGGTATGCCATGGTGCCGCAACTGTTAGGTCTATGGGCATCGACATGAGAAGTGTCAATACAAGCAGAAGACAGTTACGAAGACGATGAATTTGTATTGTACATTCTGCAAATCTATTGGGAACGAAGATAAGGATTGTCGCACATATGGCCTACTTCAGGAAAGAATGTACGACTCATACTATGTGAAGGATGACCATCGTGCAGTACAACAATCACAATTGCAGCCACAGGTGGCTTAGACACCACCTCAAACACAGATGCAATTTGTACCGCAGCCGCAACCACAACAACACTTTATACCAAAACCACATTATTATCAGATGCAGATGGCTCCGCAGTAGCCACAGTACGTTCAGCCGGCACCGTATGTTCAGCCAGGGCACTGTGTTCAACTGCAACCGAATCCCCTGCAGCAACAATTTAATCAACCGTAATATCAGCAACAAGGAAGATTCCACGGAGAATTCCGAGGTGGAGGCTTTGGTGGAGGCAGAGGAGGAGGTCGCAGACCTGTCCAATGTATTAATTGTAGAGTATTGGGACACTATCAACGAGATTTCCAACAGTTGCAAATGCAGTGTACATATTGTTTTGGTATTGATCACACTATTGAGAACTGCCTGCAGCTGATCGCAAGATGGCAGGCAAGAAATGTTCCATAGTTACAAAACCAGAGCCAGAACCAATTTTAGAATCAAAATCAGGTTCAGAATTAGCAACCGCTATAGAATTAGAATCAGATGCAGAACCAGAATCAGCATCAGAATGAGAATGCAAATCAGAATGTGAATCAACCCGTGCAACCACCGCTGAACCAAAATCAGGGATCAACTGTTGCGGCAATTTCAGTAGAGCTGAGGACGCAAGATGATGTTGTTGTTGTTATCATTCGCGGAGGTGCAATGACAGGAGAAGATGGTTTGCATCCACTCATCCGGCTGGATGGAAAGAAGAAAGTGTTGTTCGATGTTGATGCTGAGCAAGATACGTTCTTTCAAGCGCGTGATGCGATAGGAAGAAATCTCAGTAAGTCAATTATCTATGACATGCCCCCTATTTTTTATTCAACTTCGGGAGAAGGAACATCACGATGGTATGGTACTCTGCAAAACTTCTTTGAAAGTTGCTTGTCGCTGGTAAGAGATCCCGATGCTCTTGCCGAGATCGAGAGTCTATTGCATCGATCGGCCAGGGGATGAAAAGAATCCGCAGTGAACTCTTTACAGAGGAAAAAGACAAGAAAAGAGATGCGCATGAATGTCTAGATTGGGGACTATGACGTAGATTCAGTCATTCTGGACTCAAGCTCAGATGTCAATATTTTAACAAAGAAAGCATGGAAAAAGATGGGGATCCCAACACTGAGTTGGTCTCTCGTGCAGCTGCGACTGGCTAATCAGGCCAAAGTAAAACCAATTGGGAGAGTTTCGCTCCTCGTTGTGGACATTGAGGGAATGAAACATATGTTGATTTCGACGTTATTGAGGTATTCGATGGGGGAAGCTCCTATCCCGCATTGTTGGGGATCGGATGGGATAATGATAGTATGGCAGACATTAATTTCAAGAAGCAGGTGATGACCTTTGAAAACCAAGACCTCGGAGTCATCACTCCGTTGGATCCAACTGAAGGACGAAGGTATGTTGAACCAGTCAGGGATGAAGTATTAAGCAGATGGGATCACGCATATAACATTTCGGAAGACTACATCCATCCGACTGTCGACAGTGAACTCGGTTGGAGAAACTTTAGCTCTATGTCTTCCGACTCTGATGATGCTTTAGAGAACTGACAGAATCACTTGCATGAGGTATCCTTCTGCAAGTGTGGGTTGATCACACAGTCATTATGTCGTCTCGCCACTGAGACTATTGCATTGCCAGTATACGAAGGATTGCCTGGGTTATCTGAATTTCTAATAGCATCTGAAGACAAGGTGTCAAAGCCACATCGATTGCTGGAATTGAAGGAGGCATTAAAGGCTGCTCCAACACATTGGTGGGTGACCCATAAATAGTCGATTACCGGGTCGTCGCAGTGCTGAAGACTGATGATGGTTCGCTTCAGCAACACAGAGATATACCACACCGGAAGGTATGATGGGCGGAATGATCCTGGCAGTCATCTAATGGAATGTCAGACTCTGTGGGCCTCGCCACCAAGGGATGAATGGGTCCATGCCTTCGTCCACACTTTGGATGAAATGTCGCGATCGTGGTATGCCACAACTGAGTTGCGCGAGGATATTACCACTTAGTTAGAGTTGACGGTTTGCTTTACTCATACCTTCAGCTTCGCGGATGCCAATCCAGATGTTCACAATGCCTTGCAGCTCATCCGTGACGTCGTTCTGAAGGTAGTTGCAGTGGCATATCCTGTGGATCCGCATACGCATTGTAAGATGCAGTCGATGACGGAATGTTATAATATCACTAGAGGGCCAGAGGATGGTGATGACCCATGGAATGTTAATATTTTAGAATTAGAAGGGAGTCAGGATGTCGTAGCACCTGACACACTGACCGATCCGATCAGTCAGCCGCTGAAGCTTAGGAAGGTCAACATTGGGAAGGAGGAGAACCCAAAGTTTGTGAATGTTGGGGACTACTGCGATGAAGAAATGATGGCGAAGGTCACAGACCTGTTGCATGAGTTCCAATATTTGTTCCCTACAATGATTTCTGAGATGAAGGGAATATTGGGGGATCTAGGGGAGATGATGATTCCATTGAAGCCAGATGCGAAACCGATAAGGCAGCGACTGCATCGACTGAATCCAGGACATAAGGAAAGGGTCAAAGTTGAACTTGACCGCATGCTGGATGTTGGCATCATTGAACCAGTCGAAGAATCAGAATGGATTAGTCCCATGGTGGTGCAAGATAAGAAGACAGGTGAGGTACGGATTTGTGTCGACCTGAGGAAGTTGAATGATGCATGTATGCATGATCCTTTTTCGACATCATTCACTGATGAGGTGCTGGAAGGAGTGGGTGGCTAAGAAATGTACTCTTTCACGGATGGGTTCTCTGCCTATCACCAGATTAGGATTGCGAAAGAGAAATGCCACAAGACCACGTTTGTGACGGAATGGGGTTGTTTCCAGTACACCATGATGCCATTTGGGCTAAAGAACGCACCTACGATATTCTCTCGGGTTGTTATCGTTGCATTCAGAGATTTTATTCAGAAGTTTTTGCAAGTTTATATGGATGATTGGATAGTTTATGGATTGATCAGCAATCATCTGGAAAACCTGCGACTGATGTTGGAGCGATGTAGATAGCATCAGATATCGTTGAACTTGAAGAAGTGCATTTTATGTGCACCATTTGGGATGCTGTTGGGTCACATTGTTTGAAAGAAAGGATTCTTGGTTGACCCAGCAAAGATTTTGCTCATTCTAAGCTTAACACTGCCTACCAATGTCAAGCAGTTGAGAGCGACATTGGGGCACATAGGGTACTATCGCAAGTTTATTCATGGTTATGCAACGATCATCGCCCCTATGGAAAAGTTGTTAAATAAGGATGCGGTATTCTTATGGAGTCCAGAATGTCATGTAAGTTTTGAGACGTTGAGGGCTATGATGGTGCATAGTAGCAGGTTGAATCCCTACAGGACGGGCTAAGAGCCACATGATGCCTGAACAACATTGTGAAAAAAAAATGGTTGGTTGCTAGGTGGCAGGATGGCACACCAGCGGGAATAGAATACGCAAGTAGGAGCGATGGTATCACGGTTAGGGATCCATGCCACGACAACTGCAGGGTCGCGACACAGTCAAATCAACAATCATTACAGATCGTTAGCAGACGACTCTTTTTCACATGATAGGTCTTTCTCACAACTATGACCATTAAATTATCGGGATTAACGATGGAGTCAGGAAAGTTCGGCATGCATAACCAAACGTGGTAGTATGGTCAGTGGCACCATGGTTGATGCTTCACACGGTTGGCATGAATGACAACCGATGGAACCATGGTCGTTGCTCCGCACGTAAGAAGTCAAGTCTGAGAATGAGTGTTGCAGATCTGCCTCACCGGGAGACAGCGAAATGGTATGACGATAGGATCGGGAACTTACGTGAACGAATTTGCAAATGATTTTAGAGGCAGGCATCCAGGACACAGTGAAAATGCATAAATACAGGCCCAAGAGCATAGTTGAGCAAAGAGGTATCTGTCCAACGAGAGGAATCCATGCTACGAGTAGGTCAGGAAGCTAGATAAGTTAGGAATTCCAAGGAGGCTGTGGAAATGATCCATTTCATTTCGTGCGATAGCACACCAAGTGAGTTGAAGGCCCGAACGATGAGTGTGCATGAACACCTAAAGACGGAAGCGACGCAGACACTCAGGAGCAACAGAGCTGAAGTATCATCTGAGATGTTTAAGTATGTGGTGGTAGTTCGAAGCTTCATTGTCCCTGCGACCACTACAACGACAGAGGCGGCAGCCCCCTAGTCCCGATAGTAGGTGATCCCCGGTACGAAACATATGTGCTAGAGCAGTTGGCCTGTTTCGCACCTCAGTGCTGGTCATAAACTTTTCCTCAGTCTACACCAGGTTTCCAGAGACTGGAGGATGAGTTTGAGAAGTACATGACAGCAAGCCGGAAGATCACCATATCAATTTGAGAAGTACATGACAGCGAGCCGTAGATCACCCTATCAGTTTGAGAAGTACACAACAGCGAGCTCCAGACAGCAAGAACAGTTGCAGAGGGATAGTCAAGCGACAGACAAGTCCGAGTACACCATGTCCAGCTAACATGGCTCGAGGGCGAGCCACAAGATTTTGTTGGGGGCCTTTTGGTAGGTGGTTTGGATGAGTTAGATGTGCAACATCGCGGATGCTGCGCAAGGCCAAAGACACTGCGCAAGGAGGAAACCACGCACAAATCGGAAATAATATTATTTTATGTATTTTGGGGTCATGTTGAACAGCATTGTGTGGGTTAGGGTCGTCCTTTTTGTAAATTTTGTTAAGAAGTAGTTAGGCGATCAGCTAAGTGGACAATGAATGTAAAGGTGCAAGCATATAAATAGATGTAGCATTGCAAGTGCTAGATATCTCTCTTTATCCAGAGAATTGTTATTGCAGGATGTTTTGGATATTGATCTGAGTCTGTTTGCTTTTGGGTATGTGACAGAAGAACTATATTGTTGTATCTGTGGTTTAATGAAAAGGTTAATATGACATGATGGGGTTTTGACCAGAATCATTGTGTTTCTTTCTATTTTCCTGCTATGAATGGGATATGCGATATGAATCTCTAAATGATGCGATTTTTTCCTGTTTCAAATGATGTTATGCTATTAGATCTGTTTACGCATTGATAGTTTCGTTGACAATAAGACCTGTTGAATAGTGTTGTGACTATGTTTAATGCATAAGTTGAATATGAATGATATGTTAATTAATGTTGTGCTAAGTCTATAAGTAGCCACACATGGTCCTTCTCCATTCTTCGGAAACGTGGTTCCTTCAACTCTCCCTCGAACATCTCGGGTGAGACTTCATCTGCTCCGCAGGTGTTGTTGGACAGGGTAAAACCTCTCTGGGCCGGTGCTCAAGGAGATCGCGGTGGGTTTGGGTGTCGATAGAGTGAGGAACCCCTGTCGACTGGGTTTGTTTCACCACGCATAGATATCCCAAGGGTCTTCCCATGAATAGTACATAGCCTGGTTTTATAGATACATGATCCACTAATTTCAATAAAGACATCATTTACAATTTCTACAATAAAACAAATGATGGCAACTATGACGGTAACCAAAAAGCGTGCCCTACAAAGTCAACAATGTTGAGTATACAAGACTTTTCAGAGCATAAAAACAGGAACCTAACATGTCCCAACGTGATACTTCCCTATTAGATAAACCCTTTTAGAGGTATCTAGATCGGTGGTGTCCCACCCAATATCAAAAAAGCAAAAAAGGTGCCCTAGAAGAGATGCATAGGCACTCTAAAACAAAAAAAGGAGCAAAAAATAGAATGACTCAAGAGAAGTTAAGCATATTCATAAACCTAAAGGGTGCCATTAGACACCATTCTACCTTCATAATAGTCTTCAAAAAATAGCGACCCTTCCACACCTCCAATCGCTCGCTTGGAAAGGAATTCGGCTCTCGAATTTAGTTGCCTGAATATGTCGAGAAAGGAGATCTTGATGAAAGAGGAAATCAACATATGGACTCTAGATTTCCAACTTTCCAGTGCCATAACTTGTAATTTGGATTTCCCAACTGCCCAATTTATAATCATTGTTGAATCCCCGCTTACTTGTAAATTATGAACACCTTTGTGTTACACCCAAAATCTACTCATCATTAGATTCAGTGTATACATCCCTGAATTCACCTGGACTAAATACTTTCATTTGGGAGGATTTGTACTCAATCCTGCAAACTTTTGAGAGGTCATCGAAGGTTGCACAATAGCAACATGCGACGTCGTAGCTTGCTTCACTATAGGGTGCAACGAGGTCTGTTAATGGGAAAAATAGCCTATTCGAGATCCTTCTCGAAACTTACCCATTTATGGGCTTATCCCTGACCTCTAGGAGGGCTGGTGCTCGACCCCTAACTCTTTGGGAAGATACCCCATCTCTCTCCTACCATCTCTCATCCTATCCTATCCATACCCTATCCACTCAGTCCTATATAAATGAGGCTCACTCCCATCCCAAAGGGAGGAAGACTATGGTATCTACATGCTGGTGAAATCTCTCTCAAGACACCCCATTCACCTCTTGGAGAACTCATGCTTCCTTGGAAAGGCATGGCAATTGGCTTGGTCGAAGAAGGGATACTGCGTTAAGTCTTTGGTTGTAGTTCTATATCTCTATCATGTACTCCTCTATTTACAGTAATGCAAATACTTTCTACTTTCCACCAATATTGTTCTCATGTGTAATGATATTGTGTTGTTTACCTGCTTAACTGTTTACATAGATCTCTTATTGTATAGATGCTCTTTACTCGTTTCTCTTGTTTTTGTGACTTGACAGGTCTTGCAGCTTGGATCTGACGACCGTGGGACGTGGAGCAACGTTCAGGAGAAAGGATAGCGAATCAAAGAGGTAAGACATCTAGCACTTGATCCTTAAGTATATCTAGGAAACGTGTTTGTAGTATGTTCTATTTGTTCTAGACTCGCATTGAGCTAGGGAAATCCTGCTCGCATCCACTCGAGTGGATTGTCCGATAACAAATCTGGCGACCATACTAGGGAGTAGTGTTTGTCTTGTTTAGTGGTCATTAATCTAAGAGTCATTTTCAGTTGATTACTTGACACAAGCCTCTTTTATAATTTTTTGCCATTTACTTCTTAGGATCGATTTCACTATCAGATCTTCACATTGAAGACTCTGATTTACTTCCTCTGAGTTTGTACAACTCATTTTCAAGCCTGTTTTTGGTTCATTGTTGAGAGATTTGGTTCATTTTTGAATCTAGACCTCACCTGTCGCACCTGGGTAGTGGAAACAGAGCGACACTGTGTCATTCTAAGCTTTTGTTCTTCACCTATCAGTCACCCTTTGCAGCCTTTGCATTAGTATACTGCGACATCATCGCACCTCCCGTGAAGGTAAACTGCGACGTCGCACTGTGTATGAAGACAAAGTGTGCCGAACTGTCAAAAGTTGGCATACTGGCATCCCTTCCCTCATCTGACAGTCTGAACCTTGGTCTGATGTATGAACTCCCTCTGTGCTGCAAGATCCAGCCAGAGACCCCATTTATGATTTGTGTGTTGAGAGTTTGGTTTCATTTGGATTGATTTTGGGTTTCATCTTGGACAAGTTTGAAATTGGTAGTGGTGGATACTCTTGTCTCCTCCACCTTCATCCATTCACTCTTGCATTCCCTTCCTTCCATCCCTGACATGATCATTGCATTGGATCAACCTCCAGACCTCAGTTACATTTGTTTTGAGCCTTGCTTGCTTAGTTTGCTTGCTGCTGCTTGATTTTGAGTTAAGTGTGTCTTTCAGCCTGGTTGAGTGCTTGTCTTTTCTTGAGTTTTTTGAATCTATGAGTGCTACAAATAATGTTTTCTTTTCAGTCATTTAAATCTGAAAGCGAAGTTGTTATCAAGTCTATTCTTTGATGCATCCATTGAAAAGATTAAAAGTGCTTCTTTCCCATTGTTTCTCAAAAAATTATTGAAGAAAGATTGTTATGCATTGGAAAATTCTCGTTTATGTTTTGGAAAATTTGAATGAATGTATGATCTATTGTGTTTTTATCGAATTATGAATTGCTCATTTTCTTGAAAGGCTCAAAGTACACTTCAATTTTTGCAAAATCGATTCCATGCTAAGGAAAGATAGATGCATTTTTAACTTTTGGTGCTTTTGGAATCATTGAAATTGAAATTGAAAAGCTTGCATATTTCATTTTAGAATCCTCTCTTTTCATCACTTAGGGTCATTTTACTTTGAAAAGGAAAAAGAAAAGAAAAATTTGTTTTGATTTGGTTTAGTAGTGTTGTGCTTTTGCGTTTTGTGAAAAGGAAAAGAAAACTTTCATTGTCAAATTTGTTTGAATTGTTATTGTGTTGCATTGAGTTCGTTTTAGCAATACCATTGGAAAAAGCTTTCTCCTTCCTATAGCTAGAATTCATTGAAAGAAAAGAATATTTCGTGCATGTATCTAGGGCTTGCATTATGCTTCTGATTATGTACTCACCTCATGCATTCACCTAACCATCCAAGATCAAATTAACAGTAGAACTAGGTAAAAATTTTAGCAACTTGTGTGTAAGTTAGAGATGTGTTCCGGCGTCGTTAAGCGTGGCAGCTTTCGTTATTTTCCAGCACTGTAGTCTGGGGGTATTGTAGTCTTCCACGTACATCGGTATATCGAGCTCCTTCACGTACCCACCAAGTACCATAATCCATACTTGGCATGTATCGAAGGGTGTATCACGTACTCGACACGTATATCGGAAGGTCTCATGCCAACGGCTGTGCATTAGACAGCACAACTATGGATTTAAGCTCCCACGTACCTTGCGTATGTCGGGAGACACCACTAGGATTCCTGAAACCAACCGAATTAACCATTTGGCCGTCTTGGCAAAGCAATACACCGAGAACAACACTCGGGGAGATTAGCACGCACGTACTGTCCAGGTAATCGGGTATGCAGGAAAGGGTACAGTCCCAATCCTCCTTGTCGCGTCATATTGTTGGACCCTGCAGTACATCGCGGTTTGCGATGCCTTGATAATCCCGTGAGGTTCCAGACTTTTGAATCCACTCTGTCACATAAGTTTGCTTGTTTCCTTAGTTTGAGTAGGTTTTTTCTGGACTGCTTTTCTTTTAGCATACCTTTAGGAGAAACGTTGTTTCAACCTTTTTTGGCTGATTTTCCTTATACTTTGGCAGATTTTCCCTGGAGAAGGTCCCATAGGATCTTGAACTTACCACCCGAATATCCCCTTAATCAGGAGGTTATTTCGAGGGTAAAAATGGATCAGTGTAACGCAGTCGTGGTTACTGAAGTGGAAAACCCCACTTTGAATGTTGGAGGAATTTTGTTTCGACAAAGTTCTCTGGATTCACCTGCCTCTCATCCCCCGCAGAATGAAGAAGCACACACCCCCACTTCACGAAACCTTCCTCCCATCGTCCTAGGAGAACCTGGATCTTTGGAATGGATAAACCGACCCCAGGACAACCCTAGAGCAGTTGTTGGTCCTTCAGCAGCTTACTGGACATCTTCTACAGACCACCTAGTGGCTCATTTTTCCAGCTCATCCCCACCTAACTGGACTACTCCAGAGTTCTCTAGGCCTTACTATAGGCCTGACCCTGCTGAGATCTTCGGCCCCATTCATGAACGTTTGGAACAATTATGTGTCAAAGGTGATGAGCTTCGAAGACGAAGTCTCGAACGACACTCTGAAGAGTTCCATAATCACCATTTCCAAATAAGATTTGACGACGCAAAAATCCCATTTCATCCGATATCTTTCCGATCACCTATCCAGGTTCTGTTAACCCTGTGCCGGGCCAACCTAATCCAATAAAGGTGCCATACGGGGTACCCTACCCCGGGAATCCTTACACTCTATGGGGGAAACAACCTGCGTTGCAACACGGACCCCAGTCGATTGTCCCACAAGTACCACCTCCCCTGATCGACCCTCCCCCACCTCCTGCTAGAGGCGACGGGCCCCTACCTAACATTGGTGGAGGCCCACCTCATTTTACCTACAACACCCCTCACCCCTCCGACAGTGACGGGAATGGTCCACCACCTCCTCCGGGCAGAGGCAGTGGGGGACCACCCTATCATGGTAGAGGAGGAAATTTCCCTTCGAGTGGCGGAGGTGGTGGAGGACCTAATTACTATTGTGGTGGCGGTGGTGGTGGAAACCCTCATCCTTCCGGCAGTGGAGGTGGTGGGGGCCCCCATCCATCTGGCAGCAGAAATGGTCCACCACCCCCTCTAGGCGAAGGTGGTGGTGGGACACCTTATTACGGTTATGGACCCCCACCTCCTCCCGGCGGTGGCGGCGGACCTCCACCCCCTCCCGGAGGTGGAGGTGGACCCCCACCTTATTGGAATGGACCACCTTATGGTGGTGGACCTCCTTACGGTCCAGGTGGCACACCCCCCTACGGTCAGTTTTATCCTGGTACACCTTATGGTCAGTCTGGCCCTTACACGCCTTATCTGTATTATCAATACGCACAGCCTAACCCACAGCTGCCCTTTTTGGCTACTTTGGACCTGCCTGACCTATCCAGGTTAACCAACGATCCTATTTATCACGAATCTAACTGGTCGTCAATTGCGGTGAAACTTCCATCTGATATCCCCAAGTTTGACGGTAAGCCGGGTGAAGACCCCAAGAACTACGTGATGACATACAACTTATGGTGTTCATCTAATTCCTTAATGGACGATTCAATTTGTCTTAGATTGTTTCAAAGGACTCTCACCGGTTCAGCTGCCAAGTGGTACATTGAGTTGCCACCGCACTCTTTTCCTGATTTTGGCTCTCTTGCTATGAACTTTTTGACGCTTTTCCATCTACCTATACGGTATGAGACTGGTACTGAGATTTTAACCTCGCTCCGTCAGAATACCGCCACTCACATTTTGGATCATATCCACGAGTGGCGAAGGAGACGACGTCTCATTAAAGCTCCTATTCCATATCAGCTCCTAGTAGATTGGTTTACAAAATTGCTCATTCCCACCATAGCAAAAGATTTTTCCATGAGAGGTGCTGTCACCGAAGAACAAGCCATCGTGAGTGCCCATCTGTTAGACCTGGTCTACACTCAGTCTAGCACTTTGTTTAATATTCTACCTGATGCACCCCGTGATGTTAATGACCCCACGAAACCACATAAGGGACCCCAAACTGATGGGATCATTGGTTCCCTTAATACCCAGCCTACTATCAGCACCGTTGGATCATCTAACCCAACTCAGGATGGACACAGCACCACCATGTCAACTACTCCTGCTATAACTAAAGAGGTGAATTCTGTTCAATCAACTTCATCTTAGAAGTTTAACGGAAAAAAGAAGAACAAGGAGAAACACAAGAATTCTTTTGCCCAGCAGGAACCAAAGAGCACTCCTGACGATACCAAGCAGAAAAAGAAACTGAAGTATCCTTGCTTACTGTGTGGAGAAGACCATTTCTCCAAGGAGTGTCCCCATAGAGACGAAGTGCAAAAGTTTCTTAGGGGTAAACCGACTCCCGCAATCCTCAACGACCCGTTTCCTACTCAAAACCAGCAGATGATTGCTTAAACCCCCCTATCCTGGGGGGAACCATCCAATACCGCGCATATTCTCATGTTGCATAACGAGGCGATCAATTTGACTACTCGCTCGCGATCTTACGAACCGGTCCCTTCGAAGGAACCCACCGGAAGTAATACTGAAAAAGCTTCCGACTCCTTAACTGATGTCACTACACCATCGACTTATCTCACCATTGAGAATCCCTCCTTAGATTCGATATTGCGTCCGCCCAAGAGCATGATTCGAAAATATGTTTTCAATCCTAATGCTCGAGCGGCACAAAATTACAATATCGTAGAGGACTTGGCACAAGCTCCTTGCGCCATGTCTACCCTGGAAGTTTTGCAGAATTGTCCTAATCAACACAAAACTCTCCTTGCAGCCATTGGTGTAGTAGAGCCAGATTCCTCGAACACCATCATGTTCCGACTTGACAACCTTAAGTCGAGGCTCTTGCACCAACTCGCATTCAAAGTTTCTGCAAACATTGCTGGGAATATTTTCCATCATACCCTTTTGGACAAAGGAGCCTCCACTTCTGTCATGTCCATCACCTGTTGGAGAGCCATTGGCTCCCCGGAATTGAATTGTTCTCCTACCACGTTGAAAGCATTCGACGGGCGTGGCTTCCAACCTCATGGGCTCTTACAAGCTCTCGTAGTTGAGTTGGGAGGAAAGACTGTAACCATTAACGTGGAAGTGGTCTCGGCCCTGTTAGATTATAATCTCTTGCTTGGTTGCAATTGGTTTTACACCATGCAGGCGGTAGCCTCTTCAGTCTTCCGCATAGTACAATTCCCCCACCAAGGACGAATTGTTACTATCGACCAACTAGATTTTTGTACACCAGACACCACTACTCATCCTGGTGACCATATTCCTTCCATTGGACAGATGTCAAAACAGTATGAGAGTGTAGGGATTGGCCTTTTGAAAGATTCATCTCTCATGGGCGTTTTTCCAACTGCGGACCCCCCTAATCATGTTGCTACGGTGAACATGATCTCCACAGAGATTTTATCTCACTCAAATGATACTTGGCTTGTACCGGATGAAGCCACAACACACCTGTTTGGAGACATAATGCCTCTTTCACTCGCTGAATGTATTTATGAGGTTATCCAATCAGCGCCGGAGGACCATTTAACCGTGGCCTCCCCACCCTGTTCTCTACGACGGACATCCTCTCTACCTGATCTCTTACTTCAGACTTTTCATTCAGACGAGTCCATCATGGAAATAATGAATATTGACGACAGTCCGTGCAATGATCTCCATCATAGGTCATCTTTTCTTCTTCCTTTGGAATACATAGAGAACATCCATACCCACTTTTCACTGGATATCTACCCTTTCCCTCATTCCCCCATTCTTACATGTCTTATGGACACGAAGGGCAACTTGGCCAACATTGAGCCAACCACCCCGGTAGACATTTCAGTGAAACCTGGTATAGTGGAACACATTCGCTTAGGCCAGTAGTGTTCCCCTAAAGAAATCGTTGTTACCACGGCCTTGTTCAAGCAATTTCGAGACGTGTTTACTTGGTCCTATGAGGATATGCCTGGGATAGACCCTGTGATTGTTTCTCATGAAATAAAAACCTATCCCGAAATCAAACCTGTACGCCAAAAGTTGCGATCGGTACACCCCCGGAAGACTGCGGCAATAAAGGCAGAAATTGAAAAGCTCTTAAAGGTTGGCTTCATATATCCTGTCCCATTGACAGATTGGGTCTCAAATGTCGTTCCTATGAACAAAAAGCAGGGCACCATTCACGTCTGTGTTGATTATCGGGACCTTAAGCGGGCTTGTCTGAAAGACAACTACCTGACCCCCTTCATCGACCAGATCATCGACAACTGTGCCGGAAGCGTCATCTTCTCATTCATGGATGGATTTTCTGGTTACAACTAAATTGAGATCAACCCAACCGACCAACATAAGAAAGCTTTCATCTGCCCGTGGGGAACGTTTGCATACTGCAAACTCCCGTTTGGCCTTAAAAATGTTGGCGCCATGTTTCAGCGGGCTATGTTGTATGCCTTCCACGATATTAAGGACTTTGTGGAACCCTACCTGGATGATCTCCCTGCTCATTCAAAGCAGTGCGAGTTCCACATTGATCATTTGATGGCCATTTTCCTCAGATGCAGACGGTACAATATCTGTCTGAATCCTCACAAGTGTATCTTTTGCGTTGAGTCCGGACGACTCTTAGGATTTATCGTTTCAAAGGATGGGATCCACATTGATCCCTTAAAGGTGGAGGCCATCATCAACCTACCACCCCCGACTGATGTTATGGAACTTCAAAGTCTCCAAGGGAAGGCGACTTATTTACGACGTTTTGTTTGTAATTTCGCGGAGAAGACTCAGGGCTATATGAGACTGCTCAAGAAGGATGTCTCATTCATCTAGGACGACCAAGCTCAAAAATCCTTCAACAGTATCAAACATGCCATCACGCATGCCCCTATGCTCCAACCACATAATTATTATCGAGATTACATCTTATATCTCGCCGCTTCCACTACCACTATCACCATGGTTTTGGTATAGGAAGATCAAAACGCCAAGGAACATGTGATATACTATGCAAGTAAGGGTCTAGCCAATGCCGAAACTAGATATTCACATGTCGAAAAACTTACTTTCGTGGCAGTCATTGCCGTCTAGAAGTTCTGGCACTACATCTTGCTCCGCACCACCACCATCATTGCTGACTCGAACCCCATGTACCACGTACTGACATGTCAGGTGCTTGGGGGCAAGTATTGACGCTAGATTGTGATACTGCAAGAATTTGATCTTCTTTTCGAGAGAGCCAAGTCTAAGAAGTCTTTGGTGTTTGCTGAGCTCATTTGCGACCTTCCCTGTCCCGATGTAGAAGTTGAGCACAATGACTCCTTTTCGGATGAATCTTTGTTTCTCATTGGTACGACTGATCTGTGGTATGGATATATTTTGTTATATCTTCAAACCCAATGCTTCAATCCTCAATTTTCTCGCAACGACCATCGTAAGATAAGTCACCATGCAAAGTATTATTTAATCATCAATGATACTTTGTATCGTCGTGGCGTCGATTCAATTCTTCGACGTTGTCTCACTCACGATGAGGCTGAATGCGTTCTCAATGACTGTCACGCTTGGGCATGCGGCAGTCACCTCTCTGGGATGGCTACAGCCCAGAAGATTTTTCGCACAGGATATTTCTGGCCTACTATCTTCAAAGATTGTATTGAGGCCGTCAAAAAATGTCCTCCTTGCCAACACTTCCATACGAAGAAGCACACTCATCCTGCCCCATTACATCCGGTTATTGCCACTGGCCCATTCACAAAATGGGGCATTGATTTTATGCACTGTAAGCCTACCTCGGCCGGGGGGCATAGTTACATCATCGTAGCTGTGGATTACTTCACAAAGTGGGTCGAAGCTATGCCTACATACCAAAACGACAGCAAAACCGCCACACTCTTCATGTTCAATCATGTAATAGCGCGGTATGGAGTTCCTCATGCAATTGTGACCGATCATGGTTCTCATTTTCGGAACCATATGGTTGATGAATTGAGCGACAGGTTGGGTTTTCGCCACGAAAACTCAACACCCTACTACCCGCAATCCAATGGACAGGTCGAGGCAATTAATAAGGTCTTCAAAACTATGGTCCAAAGGATGGTAGGGACACATAAGTCCAATTGGCACAACATGCTCTTTTTAGCATTATGGGCCTACCGAACTTCTGTCAAAACCACAACAGGATTCACTCCTTTCCAATTGGTATATGGATTGGAGGCTATTATGCCGATAGAGTGCGAAATTCTGTCTCTACAACTCACTGTCGAACTTCTTCCTAACACTACCGTTGAGGAAGAACGTCTCTTGCACTTAGCAAAACTTGACAAGTCTTGCCGCGATGTCGCTCTCGCAAATGAGGCGCACAAGAAACGCATCAAGGCCCAATATGATAAGTCAGTTGAACCTCAGATCTTTAACAAGGGTGACCTGGTCCTCACTTATGACCAGAAGCACAACAAACTAGGAGCAGGGAAGTTCGAGTCCATGTGGCATGGACCTTACATTATAAAACGTGTGTTGGAAAAAGGCGCTTACGAGCTTGAAGATTATGACGGAATCTCTTTGGTTGAACCCCACAATGGGATTTACCTGAAGAGATACTACGCTTGATCCCTCATGCATAGACTTTCTTGTATATACTGTACATGGCGTGTTTTTGTGTTTTTGTGTGGTGTGACGCATTTCTTTTTCAAGTGTCTTTTGATCTTGTTTCCGCTTCTTATACCATGTTCTGTCTGCGTGTGTAGATGGCAACGTGCTATGGATTCGCGGACGGCGCTAGTCGGCATACCCATAACCTTGCTTTGGTAGCCTGGGTACTGTATTCCCCAATAGGAGAGCTCATTTTCTCAAGAGGAAGTTTCCTAGGGTTTCCGACCAACAATGCCGCAGAATATCAGGCAGTAATCGGAACCCTAGCTAATGCCACTTCCTTGGGTATGAACCACATTGTCGTCCACATGGATTCACAATTAGTGGTTTCCCATCTGAACTGGGTGTACGCCATCTGTGATCCCATCTTACTCCATCTCTTCAGACGAGTACGTCTCCTGGAAAGGTCATTTGAATCCGTTCAATACCTGCACATTCCACGGGAGTTAAACATAGTTGCTGACTCGATGGCCAACTTCATTTTGGATTGGTACATCACACACACATAATACTCATAACATGTAACGGTAAGTCATCGATAGTGGGATCTGGTACCTCCACAGTCAGCTCAGATAGGTTCCTGTACACCTCCTCCATCTCCTTGATGGAATCATGAGCACCTGCAGGAACGACTGCTTCCCTGCCTCTATCTCTCCTCACCAGAAGGGAGAGACCCACTGGTCGCACGAGGCCCACATCTGCACACACATTACATACTTGTCAGCACTACATCAAAAAAATGATATAATATACAAAACTAAAAAATACAAGGGTTTTGTTCTCACCTATATCACCCCATGCTGCACCCTCTGGTAGCACCAAGTCGGGATCCTCCCGAAAGTGTGTGCCACTATATGGAAAGTCCTCGACCATAAGTAACTAGCCTTCCAGCCAGCTAAAGAACTCGGGACCAAAACTGATGATGGGACCCCCACCATGGCGGGTCATCACCTCTGCCCACCTAAGCATGTGAGGATCTCTCGGATCCCTGTCATCCAGTACCACCTGCGGGCGCAAAAGAGGAACCCCTCCAAGAGGAATGATACTATGATCGATCCGTATCCAAACTGCTTGAGCTCCCCGCGCCGACACTTGGTCAGCTAAGCTTGGATGTTGGCGAGGAGACCCTCGCACCAGTTGAAAACTATGGGAGACATACAGTCTTCTGCATATAGCATCTGGGTCCGAGTAGCCGTGTGTGGAGCTTGGCTACCTGCAACCCTAGTAATGGTAAGCAGTATGGTCCGCAATGGACGACTCACCACATATCTGATGAATATCTTCCCACTGGAAGGACGAGAAGTAGCAACACAGTACTGTGACACCATGTCCTCGACTGTACGGTCACTGGCCCGTGTCCCAGTGAGTTGTACAGCATCCCCTCTTTGAGACAAACCGGTCAGAAAGTCGATATCCTCAATGTCAATCGTGAGGATATGCTCACCTATCACAAAGTATTGTTGGGCCGCATCCCAACGCTGGAGCATGTGTGTCAGTAACAGGATCTGGGCTCTCATTCCCTGTATCTCAAAGAACTTGAGTAACCCACAGTTTCTCAAAGCTTCCACGCATTGTAGATCATTTGCGGCTTGTTCATCCTCAAGTTCGTGTTCTCTCTCTCGCCACTCCAATACCATTTTTGCTTGCTAGTAACATGCCAAAATGGACATTTAAACCCTGTTAGGTCCTTCCTCAACTTTCACAAACTCATTTTTTGAATTTTTTTTATGTTTGGGTTTTGGGTTTCCGCCGTCGCACCGTACATTCAGGTACA
This sequence comes from Larix kaempferi, assembly GCA_027924585.1. Lineage (NCBI taxonomy): Eukaryota > Viridiplantae > Streptophyta > Pinopsida > Pinales > Pinaceae > Larix > Larix kaempferi. Next base: position 1,744,920 of record BSBM01000635.1, on the reverse strand, counting down.
GCGTGATGTCGTCGCAGGTCTCATTTTCAAGGGTTGCGACGACTCGACCTCGTTGCAAGACCTGAAAGGTCCACTTGCGACAAGCCGAGGGCATAATGGCCCTTCCCCAAATCACCAAAAAACCCAAAAAATGGACAAGAAAGCAAAAAATAAACCACTGGAAAGTTGCTGGAGGAGATTTAGGCCTACTTGATCCAGACGGCTGATGAAATGGCGGATCGTAGCTCCCGAAATCGGCAAAGGAAGTTTTGGCTCCAAATTGGTACTTCTCCACCCAAATTGGCAATTTGAACAATGAAATCTATTTTGGCCCATATTTCTATTTATAAATAGAATGGAATATTCTTTTTCAAATATTTTGATGCTTTTGGGCCATTTACTATAGTTTCGATCGTTTGTCATTATATTTGGGGCTATTTGACGCTTTCCCTAGTGTACAGGAGTCGTAAAGTGGTCTTTTGTGCCGTTTCTTGCATTACCAACGGTAACTACAGGTATGAACACCCCTTTCAATGTTTTGTCATTATTATTTTTGGTTAGTCGTAATTATTGCATGAGGATGAGTTCACTCTTCGTTTGTTCTCGTACTTTCCCAACCATGAGAACATGTACCGAGTTATGATTTATCACTTTTCCGGGCTCGTTAAACTTCCACGGAAAAGGACACCCCCCGGAGTCCATAGTTAAGCTCTTTTCAGACTCCCTAAATATGAAAAGATTTCCAAGCAAAATTGTCATGTTCACGCTTGTTAAAGTATTTGAATGATCGTCTTTATGGTGATAGTTTACCCCTTTTTCGGACTAGGAGGTACTAACTACGAAAAAGGAATACTCCAGTCAATCATGACTAGAAGAGTCCTCTCCTGCATTGTTTTACCCTTTTTTGGGCGATGAGGCTAACTTTTATGAAAAAGGACCGTTGGAGTCTTATTTAGTTCTTTTCAGACTCTCTAAACATGAAATGATGACCGAGTTTTCCTTCTATGGACTCATTAAATTTTCACATTGAAGGGCCCGTCATGGGACGAACTCCTCCTATCCCAGGTTCGGAAAATATTTGGGATTGGACTCATCTATGAGATGGGCTATACCGAGCATCTGGTTACCCTCATCAAGCTCGTAAAAAACACATGAGGCACTCATCATTCATGATGGGGAAAAAGGAAAGTGTTTGTGTTACATACCTTAGTGGTAGTATATAGTTGTTCTTGAACATGGCTCTCATCTGTATTTGCATACAATACTTGGGTCATCTGTTTGTCTATGAGTCCCCGCTTACTTTTCGAGTCCTGTTACTCCTCTGAGTCATTCATAGAAAGCTTCCATCATCAGTTGCATTAGAAATTTGCGTCATTCTCATTATGTCAATACTGTCGAGTCATGCCATGCCCATGTTCAAGAACACGTCCACTATCTATCATCTACAGTCAGTACACACGTCGTCATGTCGTTGTTACTTTGATTCAGTCTTACATATTATTGTACCATCTGATCCACTCTACACATCTGTTGTCGTGTTTCGTGTCGATTGATGGGGGATTCATCATGGCCCTCGTTCGACGGATTCATCCTTGTCGACTTCAACTCGTCATCCAAATATTGAATCTAGAAACCAACCAAATACCTTGGCCCTGCATGCCTCAATGGCAGGTTACCTTAATTTCGTCATGAGTTTACATCATTGACTCTTGATTGAAATATTTCATCTTGCATTCGACTTCAAATCATTTATTCACGCTTGATGATATGTACTGTGATACCTTGGGAATCATTGACATCAATGATGATATCCCTCGCACTTGTTAACAGTTTACATCAATGACCGGTAATCAAGTGGTTTCTACCATGTTTGACGTCAAGACATTTGTAATCACATGAATAGATTCGTATCATTGCGGGTTCAGCTTGAAGACCCTGGGAAGTCATTTTTTACCCAGGTTGCGATGGAGTTTGTATTGAATCATATTACACGGATCCACTTTTGTATTGGTTGTGGCTGTGTTATCATATCATCATGGATCTACGCTTGTGTCTAGTAGCCATGATTGTGTTCAGTCGATCATTACTACCATGGATCTGCAATGTATTGGTTGGCAGCCATGTTGAACTTCATATGAGATTGTCCATTCAGAGTCAGTTGTACTGCATCAGCGTTCTTCGTCCGTCAAGCCTTTTGCCATTATTTCTTTCAAAGCACTTCACCTGTACATCCTTAACAGCTTCATGCTTTGGGGGGCATTCTGTTACACCCAAAATCTACTCATCATTAGATTCAGTGTATACATCCCTAAAGTCACCTGGACTAAGTACTTTCATTTGGGAGGATTTGCACTCAATCCTGCAAACTTTTGAGAGGTTGTCGCAGGTTGCACAATAGCAACATGCGATGTCACGGCTTGCTTCACTGCAAGGTGCGACGAGGTCTATTAATGGGAAAAAATAGCCTATTCGATATCCTTCTCGAAACTTACCCATTTAGGGGCTTATCCCTGACCTCTAGGAAAGCTGGTACTCGACCCCTAACTCTTTGGGAAGATACCCCATCTCTCTCCTACCATCTCTCATCCTATCCTATCCATACCCTATCCACTCAGTCCTATATAAATGAGGCTCACTCCCATCCCAAAGGGAGGAAGAGTATGGTATCTACATGCTGATGAAATCCTATCCTATCCATACCGTATCCACTCATGCTTCCTTGGAAGGGCATGGAAATTGGCTTGGTCGGAGAAGGGCTACTGCGTTAAGTCTTTGGTTGTAGTTCTATATCTCTATCATGTACTATATTTACAGTAATGCAAATACTTTCCACCAATATTGTTCTCATGTGTAATGATATTGTGTTGTTTACCTGCTTAACTGTTTACATATATCTCTTATTATATAGATGCTCTTTACTCGTTTCTCTTGTTTTTGTGTCTTGATAGGTCTTGCAGCTTAGATCTGACGACCGTGGGACGTGGAGCAACGTTCAGGAGAAAGGATAGCGAATCAAAGAGGTAAGACATCTAGCACTTGATCCTTAAGTAGATCTAGGAAACATGTTTGGATCCCCGAGGCAGTCCTTGATCACCTCTCGATCCAGGTCCTGCCACCCCTCATCAGTCACCCCAACTAGTAGACGATCTAGGAGAACCCGTAGGGACTCCAAAGTCCCCTCAACATCCCATCGATGCACCTCCCCTCGATCCGGCAGGGCTGGTACAGCCACATGTCCCCTGCGGTCTATGTGTCCCGGTGGCAGCCTCAATCCAACATTTGCATCACATCATACATCAGTCAATACCAACATATACATCTATCAACCCTAAACATGTACAACATATAACATAAAACAATCAAACAAGTAGATACATACCATCTGGCCCCCATGGTTGCCCTGGAGGTCGTGGCGCCTCCGTATCTCCTGTGTAATCCATATCCTTGTATGGATAATCGTCCAAAGTCAGCGGCATCTGTAACCACTGAAGGTAGAGCTCCCCCGTGAAGTATATGCCGACCTCTTTGCCACCCGTCGATGCATCATCTATCCCCACCACACCATGCGTGGCTTTCTCAAACCTCCTGCCCTAATGGGCACCCGCGATCGTAGTGTAGGTACCCGCTCCATAAAGAAGGCACATAAGAAGGATCCATAGCAGAATCCCTTGCCAGATTCCTTCACCATGGTCAGCTACCGTTGAACGCAGGTGAGGAACATCTAGCCCCAGGAGAAGTATGTGCCATGCAACACTCACTCCACTAACTGCATCTGGCCCCCTGACACCCGTTCGGGTGCCTGAGACCCCAACACTCGAACCACACATGCTGCAATCGCTCACACTGCTGGCTCCTGCAGGTCCACAATACGAAGTGCATTCCTATGCACTTCAGCCTCCGGAATGCAGTAGTGCTCCAGCATCTCCTCTATGTCTACGTCCGCAGACACTCGAGGCTGTGTATCCGCCACCCGGCCTAAACAGGGTAGTCCCGTCAAGAAGTAGACATCCGCCAGGGTGAGATCCACCCCCTCCCCCTGTACCATGAACGCCTGTATATCCGGGTCCCAAAACCCTACCAACCTGTTCAGCAATAGCTTTGTTGAATGCATCATAGGTACCTGTGCGAACTTCAAAATCCCGCACAACCCCAAGGTCAACCGAACATGCCGATCCTCTCATATGAACTCCATCAAGTCATCAGGGATCTCCCGCTCCCGCTATAGAATGATCGACATCCTGTCAATCAAACACTGCACACTCATTAAACCCACGTCAAATAAATAACCATTTCCCCCCCCTGGGATAACCCTAAAGCTCAATCCTAATTGCGGCTTTAGGGCCCCTTGTCGCAATCTTAGATCGCGGCTCTTGGGCTTTGAGTCGCAATCCAAGATTGCGGCTGTCAGGGCTACAGTCGCGGTCACGAATCGTGAATTCCTCAATCTGAGTCGCGATCTCGGACCGCGACTATAGGAGCTGAACTCACGATCCAGGATCACATGTTCAACCTCCGAACTCGCGATCTAGGATCACGCGCTTAACCCCGGAACCTTCGATCCCAGACCGCGATTCCACCCTGGAAACCCGTGATCCACTCCCTCGTGGACCATACAGACCCCCCTGGGGACCCACCACCCCCCCGAACCCAGCAAAAAATTACAGGTATGAGTTTAACGAAATACCTGCAACTCACGGATCTGAAATCGGCCGGTCGGATCATTTAGAAACACCACCTAAGCTCTGGTCCCCTATGATCTCTTGTCAAAGTCAACAGTCCAACTGACACTTGTCCTGTTGGGTCCACTTACTATTTATAGCGCGTTGACTTTTTCTTGTTTCGGCCATTCTACATCCATACGGAGTCCATTCTCCAAACCGTTTCCACCACTGGAATCAGCACGATGAGACCATCATGATGGTCGACTCATTTTCTTATTTTTTCCACACCGTTTTTTGAGCATTTTTTCTAGACACCTCTTGTTGCCTCGGTTTGCATGCCACATCGATCATAGCCCATTTTTGATATACTTTATACCATCGGATTCATTTTTTCGAGCCCGTGATGATACTTGAGATCATTTCTCGCTCTCACCCCCAGATTTTTTGAGTATTTTTTCCAAAACGCCCCCCGTCGCCTCAATTTGCATGCCACCTCGGCCGTTAACCGTTTTCGACATTTTTTATATCACCAGATTCAGTTTTCCAAGCTCGTGATGATGCTTGAGATCATTTCTCACTCTCACCAAGAACAATTTCAACATTGTGTCCTGACACCTTGCTGCCTCGGTTTGTGCGCCACATCGGCCGCCATCGGATTGTTACACATTTTTCCATGAGCCATTCACTCCATTCATACTGCAATTATTACGTTATTTTTCCACCATTCATCATTCCGCAAGGAGGCACACCAGTGTTCCCCCCCCACCCTCGTTCTTGGTTCTCATCCATGTTCCTTGATTGAGCACTTCCTCCTTTCCTGGCCATTCCTTTTGTTCAGTATAATTTTATCCCTTTTTCAGGCCGGAAAGTCCTTTACGAAAAAGGCACTTAGGGAGTTTCTGTTAAGCTCTTTTCTGACTCCTAAAAAAATGAAAAGATCGCCGAGCAATCTTGCTTCCTTTCATGCTCGTTAAAGTACCTGAAAGGGCATCTATCTAGTATAAGTTTAACACTTTTCCGGACCTGGTAGACTAATTATGAAAAAGGAATACTCTAGTCACACCGGCTAGAAGAGTTCTTCATTGCATCCTTTTATGCTTCTTCGGGCCTTGGAGACTAACACACGAAAAATCACCCTCCTGGAGTCTTCTTATTGCTTTCAGACTCTCTAAAATTGAAAGCAACCACGAGCACACACCGTCCTGGGCTCGTACAAATCCACACAACGGTACCATTCCATTATTTATAGTCTTCTTATCACTTTCAGACTCCTGGGCTCGTATAAATCCACATGACAGTACCATTTTGAGCACACTTCTTCCATCTCCTTAAACGATGAAGAAGCCCCCACCAGTGCCCCTCGGCACTATGATCGATCATCTCGGCAACACCCCCAAGATTTGGTGATTTCTCTTCGGGACAAACCGGTCAAAAAGTAGATATCCTCAATGTCAATCATGAGGATATGCTCACCTATCACAAAGTATTGTTGGGCCGCATCCCAACTCTGGAGCATGTGTGTCAGTAACGGGATCTGGGCTCTCATTCCCTGTATCTCAAAGAACTTGAGTAACCTGCAGTTTCTCAAAGCTTCAACGCATTGTGGATCGTTTACGGCTTGTTCATCCTCAAGTTCGTGTTCTCTCTCTCGCCACTCCAATACCATTTTTGCTTGCTAGTAACCTGCCAAAAGGGACATCTAAACCTTGTTAGGTCCTTCCTCAACTTTCACAAACTCATTTTTGAATTTTTTTATGTTTGGGTTTTGGGTTTCCGTCGTCGCACCGTACATTCAGGTACAGCGCGACATTGTCGTAGGTCTCTTTTTCGAGGCTTGCGACGACTCGGCCTCATCGCAAGACCCGAAAGGGCCACTTGCGACGAGCCGAGGGCACAATGGCCCTTCCCCAAATCACCAAAAAACCCAAAAAATGGACAAGAAAGCAAAAACTAAACCACTGGAAAGTTGCTAAAGGAGATTTAGGCCTACCTGCTCCAGACAGCTAGTGAAATGGCAGATCGTAGCTCCCGAAATCGGCAAAGGAAGTTTTGGCTCCAAATTGGTACTTCTCCACCCAAATTGGCAATTTGAACAATGAAATCTATTTTGGCCCATATTTCTATTTATAAATAGAATGGAATATTCTTTTTCAAATATTTTGATGCTTTTGGGCCATTTACTATAGTTTCAACCGTTTGTCATTATATTTGGGGCTATTTGACTCTTTCCCTAGTGTACAGGAGTCGTAAAGTGGTCTTTTGTGTCGTTTCTTGCATTAGCAACGGTAACTATAGGTATGAACACCCCTTTCAATGTTTTGTCATTATTATTTTTGGTTAGTCGTAATTATTGCATGAGGATGAGTTCACTCTTCGTTTGTTCTCGTACTTGCCCAACCATGAGAACAAGTATCGAGTTATGATTTATCACTTTTCCAGGCTCGTTAAACTTCCACGGAAAAGGACACCCCCCGGAGTCCATAGTTAAGATCTTTACAGACTCCCTAAATATGAAAAGATTGCCAAGCGAACTTGTCACGTTCATGCTTGTTAAAGTATTTGAATGGTCGTCTTTCAGGTGATAGTTTACCCCTTTTTCCGACCAGGAGGTACTAATTACGAAAAAGGAATACTCCAGTCAATCATGACTGGAAGAGTCCTCTCCCGCATTGTTTTACTCTTTTTTGGGCGATGGGGCTAACTTTTACGAAAAAGTACCGTTGGAGTCTTCTTTAGTTCTTTTTAGACTCTCTAAACATGAAATGGCGACCGAGTTTTCCTTCTATGGACTCGTTAAATTTTCACATTGAAGGGCCCGTCATGGGACGAACCCCTCCTATCCTAGGTTGAGAAAATATTTGGGATTGGACTCATCTATGAGATGGGTTGTACCGAGCATCTGGTTACCCTCATCAAGCTCATAAAAAACACATGAGGCACTCATCATTCATGATGGGGAAAAAGGAAAGTGTTTGTGTTACATACCTTAGTGGCAGTATATAGTTGTTCTTGAACATGGCTCTCATCTGCATTTGCATACAGTACTTGGGTCATCTGTTTGTCTATGAGTCCCCGCTTACTTTCTGAGTCCTGTTACTCCTATGAGTCATTCAAAGAAAGCTTCCATCATCAGTTGCATTAAAAATTTACGTCATTCTCATTATGTCAATACTGCCGAGTCATGCCATGCCCATGTTCAAGAACACGTCCACTATCTATCATCTACAGTCAGTACACACATCGTCATGCCGTTCTTACTTTGAGTTAGTCTTACATATTATTGTACCATCCGATCCACTCTACACATCTTTTGTCGTGTTTCGTGTCGATTGATGGGGGATTCATCATGGCCCTCCTTCGATGGATTCATCCTTGTCAACTTCAACTCGTCATCCGAAGATTGAATCTAGAAACCAACCAAGTACCTTGGCCTTGCATGCCTCAATGGTAGGTTACCTTACTTTCGTCATGAGTTTACATCATTGACTCTTGATTGAAATATTTCATCTTGCGTTCGACTTCAAATCATTTATTCACGCTTGATGATATGCATTGTGATACCTTGGGAATCATTGACATCAATGATGATCTCCCTCGCACTTGTGAACGATTTACATCAATGACCAGTAATCAAGTGGTTTCTACCATGTTCGACGTCAAGACATTTGTGATCACATGAATAGATTCGTATCATTGCGGGTTCAGCTTGAAGACCCCGGGGAGTCACGTTTTACCCAGGTTGCGATGGAGTTTGTATTGAGTCATATTACACGGCTTCTTGGGATGGAGGAAGGTATACAAACTCCATTACACTCTTGAATATTTATGGTCCAAATGGAGGAAGGTATACTTTATGGGATAAATTATTCTCATTAAGTTTCATTTTTTATTTGAACCTAGTTAGTGGAAAAGATCTAAATATTATTGTTAACAAGGAGGAGATTTGGGGGGTTACTGCCAGGATTGACACCCAAATTTTTGCTATGGACCACTCCATTGGACTAGGGGGATGCATTGGCCTAAGTCACTTGGTAAAGTCATGAAAAATTATCAAGGTTGTGATGTGGGTCAAATATTTGTATATTTGATGTCCAAATTGTGAAATGATGCAACATTAGGAAAAATTGGACAAGGAGGGCGCATAAGGAGGTTGAGTTGGGCCCCACATGAGTCTTAACTCCATCAAATTTGAATTCTAAGGTGGCATTGGACATAATTGATAAAGGAGGATGCATTAATGTAGGAATGAATCCAAATATGTGGTGTAACTCTCATCCAAGGTGGAAGGAATCCTATCATGGAGGCATCTCATGGGTTGTAACTCCTCGGGCTAAAAATAGAAAATCTATGACAAACAATGACATCTATGACAACTTATGACAAGAATCAGATCATATGATAGCTTATGAAAACTTTTGACAGCCTATTACATGTTGCAGGTCCTAAATTTAGCTAAGGAGGGATCTAGAGGAGAGGGGTGGGCCCACATGCTAGTGTAACTTCCCCAAAATCAAGCTAAGCCTCTCTAATTCAAATTTACAAGGTATATGAAGTTATTATCTGTACAAATAATATTAGATAGGAAGTAAATGAGTCCCAAGGTTTCATTCTCTCATAAAAATAAAATTTTTTAATATCTTATTAAATATTTGTGGGAGAATTCTAGAATGAGGGGGGAATGCTCCATGAATATTTATAAAAAGGGTTAATACACAAGTGAAGGGGATTTTGGTAATTTGAATTTTTGTATTAGATATCCATTGAGCTTCTTGAGCTTGGTATATGTTCCCCTTGCTACAGACCTAGTTTCGGTGGTGAAATTTTCCACCTTAGATAGCAAAATTGTGCTTCATGTGAATGAGATTTGAGGAGGAATAAATAAGATTTCTCAAGTGAGATTCAGTTTATTTAGGTTTATATATTTTTCTATTTATGGTTCAAATTCATCAACAGGGTTTTGGAATTTCAAGTTGTAGCAGTAGAGGTTTATGGTATTTTCCGGGCATTTTGGTGTTGTAGTTTTTGGTTCTTGCTCGGGGAGGGAACACCATTGGATCCATTTTCACTTTAAGAGATCATTCTTTGGAATTATATGACTTATATTTGACAGAGGTATCAATTTTGGAGGCTTCTCTATCATTTGGAGGTGTTTCTTGTTGATTTAGAGCTTGGATCGGTGAAGGAGGTCCTGAATGAAGATTTTGGTTTTGACACCTATAAGAATTTTTGGCATGTGATACCTATTCCATTGCATTTTTTCCAGTGGTAAACACTTTTTTTCATTCAAAAAGGTTTCTGTATGCCCAAGATATCATCATTTTACTGAATCTACTCTAATCGGCATATCTTCTAGTGGAGGGGCGCACCTCTACATTTCTATCTCTGTATTTCTTGGATATAGAGATGTTGTAAGAGCCATATATTGTTGTAATCAGTATATTTACTATTTCCATACATTCATAATAAATATTTACAATTCCTTTCATCATATGGTGTTCAATGTTCAAGTTTATGGATGATTTATGTGCAAATCTGCTAGTATGGTTATGCAATATTAAGACAATGTGTATAAAACTTTAATATCAGCTCCCTGAAGTCTATTAGAAAGTTATTTGTGTTGATTTGGGAGTGTCAGGGTCCAATTGGATCTGTTTGGGAAGATTTGGGCTGATTAGGAATTGTTTGGACCAAGTTGGAATTAAAGACCCTCATTGTAGTGAAATTCGAGCTAGTCTTTCTAGATTTGAATTTATGCTTATGGAGTTGTGAAAGATTTATCAAATCTGAAATACATATCATTATATGATGTTGTATTGGGCCAATAAATATTCTCCTTGATTTGGCGACCTGATTAGTACCTTCCATGCTTCAATATTGATGATAAAGAGGTTGCATACAAAGTGTTTGACGAAAGTCATGAACCAGACTTAATAACCAGCCACATAAATTTTATATCATATCTGATTTGGGTATTTTATAGTGGTTTAAATGAACACTCATGGACTTTCTCATCCTTGTTTGAAATCTTAAATCAGTACATACATTCCACTTTAATTAAAGCAAACATCTCCATTGGAAAAATTGGAAACTAGTACCTTTTTTTATCGAGTAGTTTGGGTTTAATATTCCTAATTTCTGACTGGGGATATTATAGTGGTATCAAAGCATGGTCTTGGACAACTATGGAAACTAAAGGAGAAAATTGAAGAAAATTACAGAACATAACCCTCACTTGAATAAGGGTTGCAAAAATGAGGTTGGAACCGGATGCTCGGGAGCTTGAGGGGAGCTTAACATGGGAAGAACCATTCTCTAAAGATGGTTTCATTTCTTCAGTGGAAGACAATGAAGGAGTTGTAAGGATATATGGGGGATTGCATGTTAGACATGAGTTGGAGGATTCTTTATGTGACGACATATACAGTGTTGAAGGTGAAAATTCTTCAATGGACAAACTTGTAGATGGTAGATTGTTACCCACTTCCCTTCATGCCTCAACCATAGAGGAGAAGAAGTTTGAATTGGAAAAGATAAGGGAGGTCCATGAAAATACGGACAAGACATATCGAGAGATAGAGCATATTTTGTAACACTATGAATCTTAACTTCGGGAATGCTCCACATAAAAAATTATGGTGAGGATGTTTGGGATGTTTGCAACTAGAGCACCCAAAAGATCCTGCCGGGAATCTAGTTCAAAAGGTAGTGACTCCACTGTCATTGTTCAGCCTTCAAATGTACATGAGGATAGTAAAAATCATCCATAATGTGGGAGTCCTAAAGCAGATGAATCCATGTTCAAAAAATATATTCATCCATACAAAAGTTTGGATCAGGGGGAAGCACATATTGCAACCTTGAATCTTTAGAATGAACTCAAATTGGAGGAGCACAAGTCACTTCCTAATGGATACAAAATGGAAGAAAGATGTGAGGGAGATGAACATAAACAACAAGAAACCAAGACTAAGATCAATAGGTTTAAAAAGAACAAAAATCAGCCTTTCAATCCCCATCAGAGATTCACTATGAAGTTGATTTCAACCGCACAAAGGGTGGAAACATAACACCAAGGTATGACTACAATTCTAATTTTGGTAGCAGTCGTAATGATAACAATCTTTAGTGCAGGGACATGTCTACACTAATTGGACTATTATTCTAAGAGCTGGTGAGTCTCTACGTCAGCATTATGAAAAGATTATCTCAATTCTTTTTAAATCTAGATTCATTCATCCATTGAAGACAAGCAAATTTAAGATCTACAACCATTTAACAGTTTAAATCACACAATGCAAGCAACATTTAAACATCATAATGGCAGAAACTTGAATCTATTGAGAGTAGAACAATGGAGAAATACATCCTTACCATGACATTAGACATGCATCTTTCCTCCATTAACATGAGCTTCCCTTCCTTCACCCTTGCTTTTGAAGAATTTGAGCTCTTTCTCCTCCTTCAAAATCTTTCCAGCATTCCTTTGCTCTCCCTTTGTGTCTCTTTACCATGCCCCAAGGCCTTTCTTATGTAGCCTTGGGAAATGTGCCTTAGGTTTCTCTTTTGAGTGTGGGATAATCCATTTTAGATTAATTTGTCTTGAAAACCCACTTTTCATAGTTTTTAGGCTTTTTGCACCATTTATAATGATTTTAACCATCATTAATGCATTTTAATGCATTGCTTAGAGAGGATTCATCTTTGCATGAACTTGTGTCATGTCTTCCTGCTATGGGTGCATGGTAAAATGCACTTCTTCCGTCACTTGACTAAGTGTGTTAATTTTTTTGTTAACAGATGCCCCCTAATGTGTGAGGTCCGAAGCAGAGCTAAGGGCCGAAATACATTACTGAAATTTATACTCTGTATACTGATACTCTTTATCGTTCAAAGCAAGGATAAGGGAAGGAAAGCTCACATGCGATGGATTGAGGATCACACCTGTAACACATAGCAATTTCTCAAATATATAATATCTTCCTGAGGCGGGCATACCCATGCTCAGCAGTAGACAAGCATGGCCATGAACAATACATAGTGGATCCATGTCAAAAGCAAATTTTCTGAAAATGTAAATGTGCACTTTGATGAGTGCGATGACAAAGTATTTTTGGACTTCTGACATGGCGGTCTAATCTTGCGCAGCTCGGGCAGTGCATCGATGAGTGATACAATTTTTTTTCCAAGGTCTTCAATACAAACTGACGATGGTACGAGTTTACATCATGTGAATAAGTGATCTGATGTCGAGCATAATGAAACACCATCCGATTACCGGTCATTGATGTATACCGTTAACAGTTTCGAAGAGACCCACTGATAATGATGATGGAATCTAAGGTACTGAGTAAAAACTAACAAGTGTGAATAAATGATATGAAGTCAAACACTTGTAGAGTCAAACAATCAGGCGTCATTGATGTATACCCACTGTCATTTGCGAGGAAACCTGCCACTAATGACTGCAAGATCCAAGGTACTCCCAGTTTTCTAGATCCATGTCCTAGATGATGATTTGATGTCGATAGGAATAGATCCATCGGAAGGAGGGCATTAATGCATCCCACATCAACCGATATGAAAACAAAGATCAATAGTCTGGTATAATGTGGTAGAACTGCGAGATCCAACACTGTAAACTGACACAAGGAAGGCCGACATGACTGGTCAGGAATATTTGAGGAATGGCCGACTCGGTTTAGAATTCCCTTGAACACATAACATGACGCAAAATGGACGCTTGGAAACATAGGACTTTGGGTAACCGACCTTTAATGAAAACCACTAATGCCATATGCATTAACGGAAGCTCCATTGTTGACGAGAAGGATAACCCATCAGTGGAGATCTGTTCAAAATACTGGTACAGTTTCCTAAGGAAAATGTAGATGGTGTACTAACAGCAGAGACCAAATTATGTGCCGTGTTCAAGGGTGACAAGGACTGACTGTTTCTGTTTTCTCCAAGGATTATACTATGAAGTGATTCAAGTCTCTACCTTTTTGGATTTTTGTGTTTTTTAATTTTTATGCTTTTTTATTTTTTGTAAAAAAAGAATAAAGAATGTTATGATACATAGGAGGGAACGAGTGTTGCATGGGCATACACCTATTTTTCAAGGGCACAGGTTAGGCCAAGGCAAAGATCCATATTGCCAACAAGGGCTAAGCTAGTTGTGCACACTCTTACAGCTGTTCCTTCCCAAGGTAGGCTATCTGAAGCAGGATTATGTGTCGATGGACGATGAAATAATACCATGTGACTAAGGTTATCCAATTTGGTGAAATGGCCAAGTCGGAATGGTTCAATGAGTTTTACTTCAGCTTGAATCTTGTGAAAAATGTCAAAATCATAGATCATCATGAATCATGGTCTATCTCAATTACCTGAGTCAAATAGTTCGAACAGTCAAAGTCTTCAAGTCTTGAAATCAAAACCATTTCAATAGCTAGCAGTTTAGTTAGAAACTGGTTCAAATGTGCCTTTAATATCTAAAAAAATAGCAAAAAATGAGGAATTATGCATCGTTCTATCATTTAAAAGGATACGGTTTGTATATGTATGAATAAAAGATAAGTAAAAATACTCATGATTTACCATATGTGTTCTTTGTGTGGCTGATGTATGAGAGGAGGAATCCCCTTTCAGCTTGAATTCCTAGAAGCTATGAACCTTTAGTCTTTGATGTGCCAGTAGTGGGTTAGTTTCGATGTTGAACTAGAAGATTTCGAAACAGTTTCCCATGTTTTCGAGTTTTTCCAAATTTTTCATTTTTTGGTTTGTATGAACATTTTTTGGGTCTTATCTGTAAGAAAAAGAATAAAAAAGGGAAATAGTATTTACACTATTCTTTTTGGTGTGTGCAAAGTTTACACGCTTTTTGGGTTATGATGTAAGCTAGATTATTTCGGTTTCACTTATGTCTTTAAATGATGTGTTCAATTAAATTGGCCATGAAATAATGTACATGCTTGCTTTTTGGTATGATGTTAATGACTTAGATGCCAATCAAGTACATAGTTGGCCAAACTATTCATACTTCTAGGAACGTGTATATACTCAATAAACTCGAGCTGACACTCTACAAGACGTACTCATAGAAAATTTCTAAACAGTGTAGGATGTCGAACCTGATACTGACCATTTAACTGGGATACAACTAATTCTGAGTCCAGTTTGACGATTATTCGTCGGATGCCAAGGGTGATAGCCTCGACAAGAATCTCAATGACTGCGTTGTATTCTACAACATTGTTGGTTGCAGATTCGAGAAAAGTGCCTCTTGAACTAAGAACTTCATTATTAGGTGTGAAAATGACCCATGCAGTGGAAGCAATGTTCTGAGAACTATGGTTGGCGCCATCCACATATCCCAAATAGGTGAAAGACTCTTGTGCCATCTACCAAAGTGACAATGCCAAGCAAGGTAAGTGTGTGCCCGAAATAACTAATGTACAAAATTTTATACAAAAATACAACATAATACAACAAATGGTGCGAGGCATCAGTGCCTACGCGAAGTATTTCTTCAAATAGAGACCATTTATGATCTCCGACATGGGTTCCCCATCAAAATTGACCAATTCATAAGCTCCCTTTTTTAACACAGTTTTGACAATAAGTGGGCCAAACCATTTAGGTGCAAATTTTTCTTCTCCTATTTTATCTTGGTCTTGGTCATAAACTAAAACCAGATCGCCTTTAGAGAAGACTCAAGGACGAATGGACTTGTCATATTGTGGTTTGACCCTCTTATTGTGTACTTCTATGTTTAGAGAGGCTTCTCTTCCAGTTTCATCCAAAGCATGGAGATGGAGAAGCCTTTCCTCTTCCACAGAAGTGTTAGGTAGGAGTTCGACAGCTATCTTTAATGATTGGATTTCACATTCAATCGGTAACATGGCTTCTTCTCCGTAAACCAGTTGGAAAGGAGTGAATCCGGTTGCAGTTTTAGCAGTTGTTCGGTAGGCCCAAAGAGCAATAAACAACATCAAGTGCCAGTTATTCTTGTTTTTATTAATCATCCTTTGTAACATGGTTTTCAAAACCTTGTTGATGGCTTCTACTTGTCTGTTAGCTTGAGGATAATATGGCAAGGAAAAGTCCTGCTGCAATCCTAACCGGTTTGTAAGTTCATCCATACAGGAATTCCTAAAATGACTTTTGTTGTCCGTAGTGATCTCTTTGGGCACACCAAACCTTGCTATCACATGATTGAATAGAAAGTATGCTGCAGTTTTTCCTGTGCAATTGAATGTAGGCATTGCCTCAGCCCACTTGGTGAAGTAGTCCACTGCTACAATGATGTAGTGGTGGCCATCGGCTGAAGGTGGATTGACTGTCATATAATCAATGGCCCATTTTGAAAATGGACCCACGGTTACTACAGGGTGTAAAGGAGCAAGATGTGCGCGCATTTTTCTTGTGTAAATTTGGTAAGGGTGACATTTTTTAACAGCATTTATGCAATCTTTGAAAATCGTAGGCCAAAAGTATACTGTACGCAATATTTTTTTGAGAACTTGCTAACCCAGAAAGATGACCTCCACATGCTCCAACATGGCAATCAGTCAATACTTGTTCAGCTTCTTGGTGTACTAAACAATGCCTTAATATCATATATATTCCTCAACGGTACAAAGTATCCCCGATGATGAGGTATCTTCGAGCTCGATGTCGAATGCGACATCGTTCAATACTAGAAAGCTGAGGATCGATCCTTTGGGTTTGAAGGTATATAATGAATGCTCCATACCATGGATCAGAAGGTGAAATGAGGAATACATGTTCATCTGCCCAAGTTTCAACAGATATAGTACCCTCCTTTTCTATGGTTAACTCAGACATTAACTCTGCAAATGCCAACAACTTATTGGCTTTAGTGTTTTTGAATTCGAGGTCAAATTCTTGTAAAATTACTATCCATTTTGAGTATTTTCCACCAACGATATGGCGAGACAAAATGTGTCTCATGGGGTTCATTTCAGCCACTATGGTTGTTTTCCTTGGAAGTATGTAATGTCTAAGTCGTTGGACAACATGGACTGCTGCCAAGGCCAGCTTCTCGACATAGGAATATCTCAATTCAGGACCTGCAAGGCCCTTACTAAGATAGTAAACAACATGTTCTTGAGAGGATTCATCTTCTTGTGCTAAGACCATTCCAATTGTGGTAGGAGAGGTGGCCAAATATAGAAAAAAGTCTCGATTATAGTTCGGTGGACTAAGCACCGGGACGGAGACCAAAGCTTTCTTTAGTTCATCGAATGAGCGTTGAGCTTGGTCATCCCATGTAAATGTTACATCTTGTTTTAAGAGATGCATGAAACCTTTAGCTTTTTCAACAAAATTTTCGACAAATCTTCTTAAGTAGTTGACTTTTCCTTGAAGGCTTTGAAGTTGAGTGATTGTTTTTGGGAAAGGCAACTGACGTATTGCCTCAACCTTGATGGGATCAAACATGATCCCTTTTTGGGATGCTACGAACCCTAGTAACCTCCCAGAGTCCACACAAAACATGCATTTATGTGGATTTAACCTAATGTTGTACTTGCGGCAATGCTCAGATATGGCTTGTAAATGTGCACCATGTTCAGCTCTCTTTTTAGATTTAGCTACCAAATCATCAAGGTAAAATTCGATGATATCTTTAATATTGTGAAATGCATATGACATTGCTCTTTGAAAGGTAAACCAATGTTTTTAATGCCAAATGGCATTTTCCTATAAGCGAAGGTTCCCCAAGGGCATATAAAAGTTTTTTTATGTTGGTCTTCCTTTTTAATCTGGATTTGGTTGTAACTGGAGAAGCCGTCCATAAACGAGAAGATTTCATTCCCAACGCATTCATCGATGATCTGATCAATGAAGGGTGTGGGATAGTTATCCTTAGGACAGGCTAAGTTTAGATCTCTAAAATCAGTACAAACCCGGATAGTCCCTTGTTTTTTGGTAACTGGAACAAGGTTGGATACCTAGTCAGTCAAAGGAACAGGATAGATGAATCCAGCATACAAGAGCTTTTCGACTTCTGCTTTAATGGCAGCTGATTTCTTAGGGTTCTATTGGACGTAGTTTTTTCCGCACAGGGTTAACATTGGGATAAGTTTTGATTTCATGTTCTACGATGCTAGGATCAATGCCTGGCATTTCTGCATAAGACCATGCGAATATATCACAAAACTTTTTGAATAAAGCAGTGTAAAATTTTATTTCGTTAGGAGAACAATCTGCACCTATGTTTATATATTCAATGACGCCAGGTTTGATAGAGATATCATTTTGGATGGTTTTCAAAATGTTCGCCAAATTTCCTTCTGAATTCACATCGTAGATTCGAACAGGGCATTGGTACTTACAATTGTCACCTTCGAAGTAAATTTTTTCAGGTTCAACTTCTAATGAGTCGATCTTAGGGAGAAACGAGGATTTGTGATGCAAATCTTCACAGGGTCGTTCTGAGATGTTCATAACCTCTAAGATGGCTTCGTCCAAAGGGAAGGTTTGATATAGGATATCATGGTTACTTTGCGAGTTCAAGGCTCAAATAGGTGAAGTATAGGGATCATACTCCTCCAGCTTAGGAGGTTTTTGATCCAGTTCTACCGAAGCCATCTGAATAGCTTGATAAGCGAGCTCTGCAACAAAAAAGGGAACATTATTCTCTATTTCCTCATGGTGTGCAGAAGCATGTATCTTGCCATCATTATTTTCATCTAAGGTGTTTTCTTTAGAGGTTCCAACCGACAAGATGGAACCAACCTCCGAAACAGAATTAGAGAAAACTCTTAATGGAAAGTATACCTCCGATGTTATGGTGAAAATGGGAGCAATGTTGGGGGTCAATATTGGTGGTGGAAGTGGGAAAGTTCCCAAAAGGGACGAGTCTTTAAACATTCCTACCCCAACATCTTGAATAACCGTCGTTCCATCCCCTACATAAGGTACATTCGAATGGATACCAGTTTCAGGTGAGCAGTAATCTAGTTGATCGATTGTAACAATCTTCCCTTGGTGGGGGAACTGAATGACTCAGAATACGGAAGACACTATCGCCGTCATCTTGTGTATCCAACTGTGTCCTAATAGAAAATTGTAGTCTATGGGTGCATCCACTACCTCAACATCTACTTGAACTATTTTTCCCCCTAGTTCAACTGGGCAAGCCAGGATGAGTCCATGAGGTGGTAACAAATGTCCATCAAATGCCTTGAGTATTGTTTGGGATGGTACTAAGGTGGGTGATCCCAAAGCTTTCCAACAAGCTAGGGACATAACGCAAGTGGAGGCTCCTTCATCCACAATGGTTTGAAAAATATTCTTCCCATGTGAAGTTACTTTAATTTGGAAAGCAATTTGTGAGGGAATCCTACTTGTGGGCTGTTCTAAGTCAAATGTGATTAAATTGGTATCTGGTGGATCAACAGCGCCGATGGTAGACAATAGTTCTTTCCGCTGAGTGGGAAAACTTTGCAATACCTCCAAGGCAGACATTGCACAAGGGGCTTGAGCTAAATCTTCAACCACATTGTAGTTTTGAGCAGCTCGCGCATTGGGATTGTGTGTTGTTTTGTGGAGGACCCCTTTTGGAGGTCGAGGCACCATGTCTATGGTTGGTTTTTCAATATTTAGAAAACCACTAGGCTGAGATCCAGTTGCTTCAACATCTTTTGAAGGTATTTCATAAGAATGGGCCCTAGTTTGGATATGAATGTTATGTTCACCAATTGTGAAGATATTTGCATTGGGTGGATTTCCCCCCTGTGGGGGGTTTGCCTGGTTTCCTCCTGCCGGAGGTGCGGGTGCTGCAGCAACCATTTGTTGTTGCTGGGGGGAGGGTTGAGTTAGGACAGTAGGTTTTGGTTGTTTCCCTCCTCGTTGTGCCAACATGTGATGAATATCATCCATATGAGGACAAAGATGAGTAGGATGATCTTCTTTGCAAATTTTGCAAGGATATTTGTTCTTTCTATTCTCATGGTTTCCTCTATTAGGATTATTCACCTTAGGTGCATCTCCTGTCTTAGGGTTAGCATTAGGTTTCTTCTTTGGGTTTTTCTTTTTTCCTTTTAGGTTCGCAGTTTGAACCGTGAGGATTTCAGAAGTTTGGGTAGGAGTGGTAGATTGCTAAGTTGCCTGGCCAGCTGTGGGTTGTTGATTTTGAACTGACATGTGTCCCAATTGCTGGGTAATCTGTTCAACTTGGTTAGTGGATCCAATCATACCATCAGTATGAGGTCCTTTTGGCGGCCTAGTTGGATCACACGCAAGTCTTACAGCATGGGGTATTAAATCATAAAGTGTGCCTGATTGGGAATATACTAAATCCATATGGTGGGCACTCTGAATGAGTTGTTCTTCAGTCATGGCTCCTGACATGGCTACATCTTTGGCAAGAGTAGGTAATAGTGATTTAATGAACCAATCTGCTAAGAATTGATCAGGTATTTCAGCTTTTATAAGCCTTCGATGTCTCCTCCACTCGTGGATATGATCCGAGATGTGAGTAGCTGTGGATTTCCTAAGTGAAGTTAAAAGTTCAGTTCCCGTCTCATAGCAGATAGGTAATTGAAAATGTGTCAAAAATTCCATAGCTAAAGATGAAAATTCAGTAAATGTATTGTGGGGCAACTCAATGTACAATTTCGCAGCATTTCCCGTTAGGGTCCGCTGAAACAACCTCAACCTAATACTATCATCGACTAGGGAATTGGATGAACACCACAAATGGAATGTCATCACATGATTTGATGGATCTTCCCATGGTTTTCCATCAAACTTGGGTATGTCTGAGGGTAGTTTGGTTGGTATTGCTGGCCACCCATTCAAATGAAGAACAGGTTCATTGGTCAGCCAGGATAAATCCAGTAGATTTAACATGGCCAGAAATGGTGACTTGGATGATGCCGAAGCAAACATTTGATATCCAGGTGAAGCTTGATGGCTCCACTATTGTGGTCCTTGGGCTTGAAAAGTATTCCAAGCGGGATTACCTCCTTGTGGAGATTGCATCCAAAAAGATGGGTTATTTCCTGAATATTGCCCATTCCATTGTGGGATAGGATGCATGTATGGATTGCCCCCTTGCGGAGGTATGTTCCATTGAGTTTGGGGACTTGGTGGAACATTGCCACTCCATTGTGGCATAGGGTTAATGGGTGGATTGCCCCGCTGTGGGGGTATGTTCCATTGAGCTTGGTTACTTGGTCGAACATTACCACTCCATTGCTGGTTAGGATTCATGGGTGGATTGCCCCCTTATGGGGGTATGTTCCATTGAGATGTTGAGATATTGTAACTTCAAAGAATATTATATTTATACTTTACTATTCCGGAGATGATTCATTCCTCCGTGAAGATCTTATTGTATATCCGGAGATGTTTATTCCTCCGTCGGAATGTGGTAACTTGGGTTATTAGACTTCCCTAGTGGGGGTCAGCCCTGTATGTGTTATATGGGTCAAGGGGTTATTAGACCACCCTAGAGGGGTCGGACCAGTCAGTTGTAGTGGGGTATTTAACCCATTGGTTAAATACGAGCCTACATGATTTGTGTAAAAGACAAGTCGGAGTAGTGTATAAATAGAGGAGGTGTATTCCTCATTTTACACACACACACTCACTTGAGAGTAGCGCACTTGTGGAGGAGAGGTATGCTATGGTGGAGGAGGAGATCATGTCTTTGGTTTGCATCTTTGTATATTGCTGGTCACCTATATTGAGGAAGCTTTGCTGGGTTTTCTACCCCATGAGGGTTTCCCAGGATAAATCTGTGTCTCTTGTGTTTATGTTGTGCTTGTTGTTTCTTCAGTGATCCTATATATGTTATTATTGTGAAATGGAATGTAATGCTGCTATTTTCTGTCTTAGCATATTAAATATTAACATGGTATCAGAGCTAACCTAAAGGAAGGCAAGGTATGGCACTTACGACACTTGCTTTACTTACGACAATTTGAAGGTTAGGGTTTTATATAGAAAAAACCAGTCATCGTGGCACTTTCGCTATAAATCCATTTTGGCGAAGGTTCAGGATCTGAAACCTTTACAGGTCGTAGATAACATCTCCAGGTATCTTGTTTCCAAAGGGCACCCTCATACTCGTTGTACTTTGTAAGTTATGATCAGTACAAGTCGGGGTTTCTGCCTCTTCCAGATCTCAAACAAAATTAGGTGACCTAGGAAAAAAGGTCATAACTTGGGCTAGGAAGCTCCAAATGAAATTTTGTAAAAATTGACAGGTAGTACACAGACTGTACTATCTCAAGAAACGTTTTTAGAGGCCGAAGTTGAACCAGTGACACGTGGCACGCCGTACAAGTTCACTCTCCCGTATTATCCCATAAATAGGGCACGTTGCGACACTTGGCATAACTCTCTCTCAGAGAGTCCAATTGAGGTCAGACCTATCAGGATGGAAAGATAACAGGGCGAGATATCTCAGGAAAAGTTTTCAGAGGCCGAAGTTCAAAGAATTGACACGTGGCACGATGTACAAGTTCGCTCTCCTGTATTATCCCAAAACAGGTCACGTTGCGACATTTGGCATAACTCTCTCTCAGAGAATCCAATTGAGGTCATACCTATCAGGATGGAAAGATGACAGGTCAGGATACCACAAAAAAATATTTCAGACCCTGTGGAGCGAAAAGTTCGGAGTTACAGCATAAACAATCAGGTACATATTTCTGTCAAAACAGAATTATTTTTGGAGCACCTTCATTCATGGCTTCCGGAATTTAGGGTTTCGGAGAAAGTTAGAATTTTTGGAATCGGAATCCACAGTTGAATGATACTCAGGAAAATCGAAATTTAGAGTCCAAGATCGAATTTTTTGGTTGGGTAGAAGACTGGTCTTGATCAAACCCCAGTTCGGGATTTTGATCGGAAAGATGGAAAATTAGGGCTTCAGCAAAAGTTGGAATTTTTTAAGTCTGTAACCATGGCTGGAAGCTCCTCAGAAAAATAAGAGTTTAGAGCCTTGGATCGAACCTTTTGATTGGGCAGAAGGGTGGGCTTCATCAAACCCTAGTTCGGGTTCCTATCCAGAAGATCCAAAAGTTTCGAAGGCAAATTTTGAGGGGTCAAATTTTGGAGATTTCAAAATTGAAGTATGCTAGTTTGATCAGCTTAGCAAGACACATCCTTCCATCCATTCAGAAGTTTGAATGTCAAAGATTGAATTTTTAGGGTTTCTCTAACAAACCCTAATCAAGCTCCAGATCAAGTTTCAGGGGGAGTTGAGGCTAAGGCCTTACGAAAGAAGACTACAAGAAGTCTCGACAGGTATGACTTAAGGAGATACAGGTATGTCTTGAAATCTGATTCTTGTTTAAGTTCATGATATGTTTGTCTTCATAGTACAATCTTGATTAATATTAGAATTGTCTTATCACCCTAGTAACAAGCATGAATGCATGTGAATGATAGAAGACATTCATTAATTAGGGCTATATGATTGTACTAATGCACTGTGGTGTTGTATGAGGTTGATGTTGTCTACTAACGAGACACAGGTACATCACGAAAGACAAATCAAGTTCCATGACCATGACAACATGAAGACAAAGACTCCTCCATAATCTTTGATCACATAGAAGTTCTACTTACGAGGTATGTATGACTTTGTTCTATTATGCTTAACCTATGAGATATGTAGGTTCCAGCACAGGATCTCTAAATGATTGAAGAGAACAAAGAAGATATTGATTAGGTATGTTAAACAGATATAATAATCCAGGTATGTCTCCTATGAATCTTACCTTGTGTTAGGATCCCTTATATAAGTATACTTGGTATGATTGGTTATAAAGCTAGTAATCAAGGGTTTATGAATATTATGTCTTTTATCTTGATTGATGATATGCATGAGTAAAAGACTTCCCTGAAATATTGAATACTAATGTTTATTATCTATGATCATGACTATACATATTCAAGATTATTTAGAATTATAATGTTTTGATCATATTTATAATATACTAATTAATGTATGTTTGTGTATGAGATCATGAGGATAACACTAGTGCACACTTGAGCATGCACAGTGGTACAGAATGAATAGAAGTTCAAAAGACATTTAGAAGATCAAGCGGAAGGCAACCACACAAACATAAAAGATAAGTATTTGAGTTGTTATTTGAAATAGTAAATAGATTGTATGCATATTTGTATTCATGCTGAGTGTAAACATTCATAGAGCATTGAACAGTATACTACTAATATGCATATGATTGGTAAGTTGGACAAACATTCCATTGTTTCTTGTCTAGAATGAAACCTCTTTGCTGACATGCTGAGAGCTGTGCACACTCTCGATAGTATGTTCTGGTAGAGATGGAAGGCATCTAGATAGCCACTGTATGCATACAAGATATGGAAAAGTGTTGTGCCAAAGTATTGGTCAAGATAGTTGCATAACTATGTAGATGATATCTGTATGCATAATAGGTTATCATGATTTCATGATTATGAAATATTACTAATCATGTACTTAATTTTGATTTGTAGGAAAGATCATGAAGAATGATGAACACCAAACAAGCGATGGATGTTCAACAAAAGGATTTACAAATCAAACACACTATAGAAGGCTTGTGGCTAGAAGATTCTCTTAGAAAGAGGAAGAGAATCATGACAAGATGTTTGCTCCAAGTGGCTAGATAAGACCATTCTCTTAATGGTGTAATTAAAGAAGAAGTGTGAATCAGGTTCTGTATGGGTACCCAGGATCGATAATCAATTGATGAGCTTAATGATCACCATGGGTGATGTGGATCTCAACCTTTGCTACAAGGTTGAATATGGTTTCTATACACAGATTGCATGGATGCAAGAAGAAACTCACCACAGAGTTCGAATGATATTGAGGCTCATATCAGTAGACCCATCTAACAAGAGATGGCACAGATAGATATGCAGAAGCTCATTCAATGCAGAGTGTGAATGATGTTCAGTCACAAAGCGAGAATTGATAGTTTCTTGATAAGCTTGGGCTTTACCAAAAGTAAAGTTGTTCCTAACCTTTACCTTAAGGTTATGGATCATACTATTATTGTATGTAGATGACATCTTTATGATAGGGAATAAGAAACAGATCATGAAAAGAAAGAAGAAGATGGCTGCAGAAATGAAAATGAAAGATCTCAGATTGATGCATTACTTCCTAGGTCTAGAAGTATGGCAAGGCTCGTAAGGAATATTTCTCAACCAGGGAAAGTATGCTGAGAAATCTTGAGAAGTCTTGATGTGTTGGAATGGCCACTCTCGTGGATTCCAACTTAAAGTTGTTAGTGGATGACTCATCAGAGTTAGTGGATATAACTCTGTACAGAAAAATTATTGGGTCATTGATATATCTAATGAATACTAGGCTTGAGTCAGTATCTAGTGGAAACTAGATGTGTCCATCTGATAGTTGCAAAGCATGTGATGAGGTACGTAGGATACGATAGACTTTAATCTATGTTATCTTGGAGATCATGACTTCAGATGGCTACACAGATGTTGATTGGGCAGGAAGTGTATCAGACAGGAAGAGCACATCGAGAGGATGTTATTGTCTAGGATTAGCCATGATCTCGGGGTTTAGCAGGAAACAATCTAGTGTGGCTCTTAGCACAAGCAGAATATATGGCTGCTTGCTCTGCTAAGTTGTGAAGAAGTATGGCTTCAGGATTGTTTGACTTAGAGATAGACCCAACTGTGATCCTATGTGGCAAACAGAGTTGTACCAAAAATGGTAGAGAATCCAGTGTTCCATGATAAGTCAAAGCACATAGAGATCTGACATTTCTATATACGAGATATGGTGCAGAAAGGAATTAAAGTTCGAATTCATAACAAGTTAACAATGTACTAACCAAACCTCTACCGATCCAATGTACTAACCAAACCTCTACCGATCCGATGCACTAACCAAACCTCTACCTCAAGTAAAGTTTTCCGAGACAAACTTAATATAGTTCAGAAGGACCCTCCTCGAAAGGGGGAGTGATGTGATCACTTATGATGAGAATGCCCGCATCGACAGTGAGGTCAATGATATGGATAGCTATATTAGTGATGCCAATAGAGAGGTTGGTGGATGGTCCTTAGACAGGGTCTAAGTTGACAAGGGGATTGCATCATCCTTGAACATATGTTCTAAAAGGATCCGTAGACAGATGTCTCCGAGAAAGAAAAGGGATTGCATCATCCTTGAACATATGTTCTAAAAGGATCCGTAGATAGATGTCTCCGAGAAAGAAGAGGGATTGCATCATCCTTGAACATATGTTCTAAAAGGATCCGTAGACATATGTCTTCGAGAATGAAGTCCTTAGTGGACATGTGGGGGATTGGATCATCCTTGGACTTCAGTCCTAAAGTGAGCCATAGACGCATGTCTCCGAGAATAAAATCCTGAATGAACAGGTAAGGGGATTGGATTGTCCTCGGACTTTGGTCCCGTGAATTGAGCCGTAGACAAGATGTCTCCGAGAATAAAATCCTGAATGAACAGGTAAGGGGATTGGATCGTCCTCGGACTTTGGTCCTGTGAATTGAGCCGTAGATAAGATGTCTCTGAGAATAAAATCCTGAATGAACAGGTAAGGGGATTGGATCATCCTCGGACTTTGGTCCTGTGAATTGAGCCGTAGACAAGATGTCTCCGAGAATAAAATCCTGAATGAACAGGTAAGGGGATTGGATCGTCCTCGGACTTTGGTCCTGTGAATTGAACCGTAGACAAGATGTCTCCGAGAATAAAATCCTGAATGAACAGGTAAGGGGATTGGATCGTCCTCAGACTTTGGTCCTGTGAATTGAGCCGTAGACAAGATGTCTCTGAGAATAAAATCCTGAATGAACAGGTAAGGGGATTGGATTGTCCTCGGACTTTGGTCCTGTGAATTGAGCCGCAGACAAGATGTCTCCGAGAATAAAATCCTGAATGAACAGGTAAGGGGATTGGATCATCCTCAGACTTTGGTCCTGTGAATTGAGCTGTAGACAAGATGTCTCCGAGAATAAAATCCTGAATGAACAGGTAAGGGGATTGGATCGTCCTCGGACTTTGGTCCTTTGAATTGAGCCGTAGACATGAGGTCTCAGAGAATTGAATGATAGGACTGGATCGTCCCTGGACTTCGGTTCAAAAGGTACATGATAGGACTGGATCGTCCCTGGACCTCGGTTCAAAAGGTACATGATAGGACTGGATCGTCCCTGGACCTCGGTTCAAAAGGTACATGGTAGGACTGGATCATCCTTGGACCTCGGTTCAAAAGGTACATGACAGGATTGCATCATCCATGGACCTATGTCCTAAAGGAAGCAGGATTGATCATCTTGAATATGATCATGTGTGTTGCAGGGTATGCTGATGATGTGTATACTTGTATTGGTGTGGATACTTGTATTGATGATGTGTATACTTGTATTGGTGTGGATACTTGTATTGATGATGTGTATACTTGTATTGGTGTGGATACTTGTATTGATGATGTATATACTTGTATTGGTGTGGATACTAATACTGTTGATCTAGATGACGATGTTATTGATCGTATTGATCTAGATGACAATGATGCTAATCATGTAGATCGAGATGATCCAGATGCTGATGATCGTGAGGATCCAGATGTTGATGTTGTTGTATCTGTTCAAGTGCTACAGAAGATAAAGACTCAGTACTGAAGATGTTGATGTTCCAGTATTGAAGATGTTCCAGTAACTACTTGAGTTACTGATGATGTTGAGAAAGCTTCCAATGATTTATAGATGTATCATGTATGACGTTGATGACTCCTTGCTCGTGCAGATGCTGTTATAATATCCTTCTCGTTAAGGGGGAGTGTTGAGATATTGTAACTTCAAAGAATATTATATTTGTACTTTATTATTCCGGAGATGATTCATTCCTCCATGAAGATCTTATTGTATATCCGAAGATGTTTATTACTCCGTCGGAATGTGGTAACTTGGGTTATTAGACTTCCCTAGTGGGGGTCATCCCTGTATGTGTTATGTGGGTCAAGGGTTTATTAGACCACCCTAGAGGGGTCGGCCCAGTCAGTTGTAGTGGGGTATTTAACCCATTGGTTAAATAGGAGCCTACATGATTTGTGTAAAAGACAAGTTGGAGTAGTGTATAAATAGAGGAGGTGTATTCCTCATTTTACACACACTCACTCACTTGAGAGTAGTGCACTTGTGGAGGAGAGGTCTGCTATGGTGGAGGAGGAGATCATGTCTTTGGTTTGCATCTTTGTATATTGCTGGTCATCTATATTGAGGAAGCTTTGCTGGGTTTTCTACCCCATGAGGGTTTCCCAGGATAAATCTGTGTCTCTTGTGTTTATGCTGTGCTTGTTGTTTCTTCAGTGATCCTTTATATGCTATTATTGTGAAATGGAATGTAATGCTGCTATTTTCTGTCTTAGCATATTAAATCTTAACATGAGATTGGTTACTCGGTGGAACATTACCACTCCATTGTTGGTTTCCTTGGTTTGGATATGTGTTCCAAGGTTGATTGCCCCCTTGTGGGGGTGGTACCCAAGAAGATGGGGTATTTCCTGGAACCTTCCCATTCCATGGTGGAATGGAGTTGTTGGATGGGTTACCTCCTGGTGTGCTACCTATTGGGGGAATGGGATTGCCCCCAGGATTTGTGCTAGGAAAGTTTGGATAAAGGTTTCCCGAGGCACTTCCACCAGCTTGTGGAGTATTACCCCAATTAGCATTAGTTTTCCATGGTCCACTAAGTCCACTAGGGATATTGAGGTTCCAAAATGAAGGATTCCCCCTAGGTGTAGAAATTGGAAGACTGTTTGGTATGCCAATAGGATTTTGATTTACTCCTAGATTTTTTTTACCTTGAGTAGCCAAACCATATGGGAAACCCACGTTTGGTAAGGTACTCCCTCCAGTAGGTATTCCTGCAGGTAAAGTGGATGTACTTCCGAGATTGGGACCCAAAACTGTACCAACTGGCACTGAAGTGCTAGTTGAACTTATGGTAGAAGCAGGTAAACTAACTAGTGGGGTTGTGGTAGAGGTCAAGTTGGAAATATTACTACCTCCAACAACCGGTGCAGTTGTGATGATGTGGTCCCTTGTGCTCCTGATGAAGCCATAGGGATGTCGGGAGTATTGCTACCTCCAACACTTGTTTGAGATGGTGTTGATGTGGTTTCTTGTGCTCCTGATGAAGCCATGGGGTTAGTGGTTGAATCTAGCATGTGTACCAAGTGTGCCACAAGAGGATTGATGGTGTTCAAAGGTTCACTGATGTGGAGTACCACTGGGTCTAAAAGATTTGTCAGAGGTGGATTTACGAGATTTGCAGTGTTTTCTTCTAATGTTTCAATTGAAATCGGAGCAAGAGGATCAACAATTTCAATGTTTTCCTGGGTAGGTGGTGTTGTAGTATTTGTTTGATATGTCTCTGCTCTACTGTTGATTATTGAAGTTAGAAGTGTGTTGGTTTCAAAGTCAAAGTGTCTTGTATTTTGTAGTCGTCTCCGCAATGTAGCGGGGCTTTCAACTTCTGGTGACTCACCTCTACGTCGCCATGAATGGCGGTTCGGAAGATTAGCCACTTTGAATAATATTGATAAAAGGATATGTTTAAAAAGTTTCTGAAAATAGAATCAAACAATCCTATGGCTTTCTAGACTCAACAAAATAAAGTGTCCACACAGTAAAAATTCCCTAGATATTTCAAGCAAGCAAACTTACTTTTCCAAAGAACCGAAGCTCAGCGAAAAGATGGATTGTAGGGCTTTCCGAAACTAATAGCTACTGAGGGATTTCATGTCCTCATACAATTACTAGGAGCAAAGGTGTGAGAAACAGTTACAATAAACTTTAATCGCCAGGGGTACAAGTGTTGGTATCTGACCACTCACCCTCCCAAGGAGTAAAAGTTCCAAAGTCTGTCTCATGTATTGCAAGTGTGTCCCACTCACAACAGCCTATGTGATATCCTAAAAATAGCCACTAAAGTTACCACTTCGCAATCGACGGTCGAGCGGACTGATGTAAGTCGAGGACAACTCTTATTACCAGAAACTCTAGAAACAGTGATGTCACCCCGAGGACTTGTCACTGAACATAGAATCCCTTCGATAAGCTCATGTCCCACTAAATAAGCAAGAAGGAAGAACCACCCTTACTTATTCAGATTGACCTCGTGCTTGACTCATGTTTCAGAAGCGCTTTCCCGACAAGCATTTTTTGCGATAATGGATTACTCTCATTAATCAATGCTAGTTTCAAAGTTTAGGTGTGAGAAACAGTTACAATAAACTTTAATCGCCAGGGGTACAAGTGTTGGTATTTAACCACTCACCCTCCCAAGGAGTAAAAGTTCCAAAGTCTGTCTCAGGTATTGCAAGTGTGTCCCACTCACAACAGCATATGTGATACCCTAAATATAGCCACTAAAGTTACCACTTCGCAATCGACGGTCGAGCGGACTGTTGTAAGTCGAGGACAACTATTATTACCAGAAACTCTAGAAACAGTGATGTCACCCCGAGGACTTGTCACTGAACATAGAATCCCTTCAATAAGCTCATGTCCCACTAAATAAGCAAGAAGGAGGAACCACCCTTACTTATTCAGATTGACCTCGTGCTTGACGCATGTTTCAGAAGTGCTTTCCTGACAAGCATTTTTTTGCGATAATGGATTTACTCTCGTTAATCAATGCTAGTTTCAAATTTTTGCAGCCCACGAGTGTTAACTCTCCAAACCTAATCCAGGACACTAACCTAATCTTGTTGGTGATATTAAAATCAAAATTTTGACAATTTTAGATTAAGCACCAATTTTAGTGGAAGTTCGGTTAGTCTTGGGAGTGGAAGTGAAACTGATGGTGTTTTGACTCGAAAATAAAATGAACCACACAATGCAAAATGCTCACGATGCTATCTTTCAGTTCGTTGAATATCCTAACTGAAGGAAGGGTTAGAGGTTCATGAGATTCTTTCAAACATGCAAAATGTCTAGTAGATGTTTTATGTTCATGCACAGTTTTCCTGAAATATGGATAGTAATCGATGTGTAAAGATCAATGTAATCCAAACAAATATCTCAAGTAAACCTGAATCTAATTCTATTACACAGGGGATCCCTGTTTCTCATTCACAAAATCGCCCGAAAGCCCAAGTGAAGAGGATACGCAGAGCCCTTTGGTATTAAATCCTAAACTGTTACACGTGAGAGATGCTTTCTCATTCACAAGGTCATCATAAGATGCAAGTGAAGAGGATACGGTGCCTCAATATAAGATGCTTGAAAATCAACCCCTAAACTATTACACAGGAGATACACTTTCTCATTCACAAGATCATCATAAGATGCGAGTGAAGAGGATACGGTGCCTCATAAACACTTTATCTCAAGAAAACTGAACTCTAAAGGTACAATTCTCTCTAATTGTGCATGAAAATCATGAAAATATTCTGACTGTAAAACAAAATGCAACGAATCAAAGTGTTAATTATGTTTTATGGAAAGAAATGATTCTCAAATTAGCTCAAACATGTGATGTGTAAGGTGGTTGTCAAATGAAAATGTGTGAAAGGATCTTTCAAGTTTGTATGGTGCTTCCAATTGTGTATGGTAGTCCAAGCATGTCTCAATTTAAACCAAACTTCTCAAGCTTTGTAAAAAACATTCAATTTTTTGTTTTTTTTTTATGCAAAAAGTGTGAAGGGTTCATTCAAATGTATTTGGTTTAAAGTTCCTAATGAAAAATATATTAATCCCAAGTTTAAGCAATAAAAATTTAAAATTTTTCAAAAGGAATAATATTATGTTAGTATTCTTTTGAAAAATAATAAGGAAAATGTTTACTCCAAAATATGCACCACTTTTGCAAAATGTTTTCTGAAGACTTTTTAATCTTTTACAAAAGGTATGAACCAAATGAAGATTTTCATTCACATTTGCCAAATTTTTGCAAAGATTTTTCGACACTCTGCCAACTTTTTTTTTTTTAAATCCAAATGAAAAAACTTAAAAAAAACTTGAGCAAAACTTTTATTTTATTTTTAATTCTCTTTAAATCCAAATAAAAAGAATGTAAAGAAAACTTTTGCAATTTTTTATTTTAAATTCTTTTTAAATGAAAAGATTATAAAAACAACTTTGCAAAATGTTTTGATCATGAAGTTTTTAAAATATTCTTAGAGGATTAATGCGGTGTTTGGTGTTATGTTCAAAATTCAAACTCTTCCATTTTTAAAGCGATGCATTCGCCATCTGATTCTATAAATGAACAAGCCTTCCCCAAAATCCAGAATGAAAAATCAGAACGCTCTTAATTCATGCAGCAGTCGATTTGGCAGTCAATTAATCACTCAATTTGTAAATTGAGACGCAGTCATCATACAACCAACTTTAGCACTACAATCCAAACGCCTTCATCGTGCAGCAGATATCATGTTGAGATTAAAGTTCTCATTCGCCATACCAATTCGTGGCGGGGTGTGAAGGAAACATGCCTATTCAAAGGATTTGCATATTGTTTTAATGGTAAATGGAGATTGTTTTGGAATTCGTTTTTAATTAAAGAGAAAATTTGAACCCTAACAATCTTTTGCCAAAATTTGAGAATGAGTGTTTTAACCAATTCGAAAAGGTAGGTTTGGAAGGAGTTTGGGCGCTCAAGATGGATTTCTCAACGACCTGGAACTGCACAACGCGGCTGGGTTTCAGGGTTTTGGCAGTATTTAGTTCACCATTTGAAAATGAATATGCTTTTACCAACAATCAACAGTCAACAATCAAAATGCCAACAATCAGTTTACCATTTAGTTATCAAATGGTAATGCATCGATGCCTGAATTAACATATCAGAGTTGTAGCCATTTCAACGCAGAGTTCCATTCACCCTGAGTTTTGATTTGGGCGCATTTGACACATTGCAACCTTATTCACTGTATGAAGCTAGGGTTGGGGATTTCAAAAGCGTGCTGGTCTTCCACAAGTCTACGCCAGTCCACCACATATCTACCCAGGATTTCAAAAATTAAAAGCTTCAACGCTTCCCTAAACTCAGCTTTTAGAGCAGATTTCGAAATTCGATCGTTAATTTCTTTGAAGGCACAGGTGCTAAAATTCGATTGTTAATTTTATTGTTTATTGTTAGATATTAGCAGGCATCTACAGGAATGATATACACAGGTGCTAACACTTCAATGCAGAGATCAAGAACGCATAGGGATTTCAAAACCTTCAATGGCGAGATTAAGATCGTGGTTTGAAAATGCTAATGCGTAGGGGTCTCTGATCGTATCCTTCCAACTTATGGATGGCAGGGTGTCCAGCACTACTTCATTGTGTAATCTTGCCAAAATATAGCTCGTTCTAGAGATGAATGGGGCATCTATGATCCACGCAGAGGCAGAGTTTTAAAGGTTCAAAACTAAAGACATATGTTCATTCGAAGCTGAAGAGGGGTCGTTGCTCATATTTTGAGATATCTGCAAATTTTTGGTGATTCACACAGGGTTTGAATCCAAGATTCAAGAAATTCATCAAGCTGAGATCTGTGGCAGAGTAGAGTGGTTAATAGCAAAGGTTTACACAACGAGCAGAGGTTAATGATCCTTCAATGCAGAGCTTAAAAGCAAAGAATGATATCTATCAAGAGTTTAAACCTCCAAACCAGAGCTTAACACGCAGATGATAAAAAAAAAAAAAATTTAACTAAATAGAGCTTTAGCATGTTAATGCAGAGTTTTAAAGAAAAATTAGTGCAGAGATCAAAGCTTGAAGACTCCAGAAACTTTTAAACTTCCAAAAATTCGTCATTCAAAAACTTTAGATCTGAAGGTAGACATCAAAGTCTGAAAGATTTGAAGCAGGGTTTCACAAACTTGAGGAATGATTACACACCTTTTAGGAGGAAAACAGAGTTGTAACCCCCAAATTCTGGGCATATACTAAAAAAATCAAGAAACTCATATTTGAATAGAATTTGAGCCAATTTGATGAATTAGAAGTGCATTTAAGTTGATCCTGAGCTGTGTAAGCTGAATTTGAAGTGCTATTAATGATGTTTAACCTACAAAGGAGTAGATCTTAAGGAATACCACCCAAAAACTTGAAGAAAATTTAGAAAAAATCAAGAAAATTCAAGAAAATTCAACAAGCCCGTTATGGTCGCCAATCTGATAACAATCTTTAGTGCAGGGACATGTCTACACTAATTGGACTATTATTCTAAGAGCTGGTGAGTCTCTACGTCAACATTATGAAAAGATTATCACAAATCATTTTAAATCTAGATTCATTCATCCATTTAAGACAAGCAAATTTAAGATCTACAGCCATTTAACAGTTTAAATCACACAATGCAAGCAACATTTAAACATCATAATGGCAGAAACTTGAATCTATTCATAGTATAACAATGGAGAAATACATCCTTACCGTGACATTAGACATGCATCTTTCCTCCATTGACATGAGCTTTCCTTCCTTCACCCTTGCTTTTGAAGAATTTGAGCTATTTCTCCTCCTTCAGAATCTTTCCAGCATTCCATTGCTCTCCCTTTGTGTCTCTTTACCATGCCCCAAGGACTTTCTTATATAGCCTTGGGAAATGTGCCTTAGGTTTCTCTTTTGAGTGTGGGATAATCCATTTTAGATTAATTTGTCTTGAAAACCCACTTTTCATAGTTTTTAGGATTTTTGCACCATTTATAATGATTTTAACCATCATTAATGTATTTTAATGCATTTCTTAGAGAGGATTCATCTTTGCATGAACTTGTGTCATGTCTTCCTGCTGCGGGTGCATGGTAAAATGACCTTCTTCCATCGCTTGACTAAGGGTGTTAATTTTGTTGTTAACACGTAATTCTTTGCATTGTCATGAGATAACATCCATTTCACATGGGGATAACGATATTGTAAAACCTTATAATGTTTATTTGGATGTTAAAGATTAATTATGTGCTATGGATTCATGTCACAAGCATTGCGATTTTTTACATCAGCCATTATAATTTTATTTTGGGAAGGATGGCAATGGAAACCAATCAAAAAAATTAATGGATAATTTTCCCCTTGAGCCCCATCAATTGAAAGGACAACCGAAGATAAGCAAAGAAAATATTATGGCAGCCTTGAAGAGGGAGAATATTGATGGCTCTTATGAATTGAAGGAGGGACCTTTTGTGATGGTTCCACAAAGGGAGCATTCAAATTTGTAGGTACTTGAGGTGAGAGTTGACATGGAGAATGTTGACCAAGTACTTGTTTTGCATCAGGGGGATCATGAGCTACTTCTATGGGAGAGAGACTTAGTCATGCAAGAGACATATGTGTGCACTTTTTATGGACTATCCGATAGAGGAGCATATGCACCCATGGATTTGGTGGATGGATGTATGACAGGGATGGATACACATTGGGGTTAAAGCATGTGAGTCAGTGTTTAGTCTTGTGAGCAACAGCAGAGGCATCTATTGTTGTTGTCCAATGCATTCATTATTCATGGAAAGACATGGGATTTTTACCTGAGTTAGTTGGACGGGACAGGTGACATTGATGAGAGCCATAGTTCCAGTGTGCAGGTTTCACAAGAGGAACTTCATGTTCTATTGAAGGGACTCGGAGAGGTTTGAATCAACATTGGGAGTGATGAACTTCTAATTTTGCGGTGGCATCCTGACATCCTTCATGGTGATGGATTGTTTCATATGCCAGTGATGATCGAAGGGGTGTAGCACAGATAGTGGGATCCTAGTATTACTTGGTTCAGTTGTTTAGTAGCTAGCATAGTTGGTAGAGCTAACCAACTCTTTCAGGAGCCTGTCCATGTGGAGCAGTGGATTAGTTTCCTAGGTGGGAGACCTTATGATGGATAGATACAGTGTTTTCCTGCTGGGTGGCTTGTGATACTATAGGAGGCTCTTAGTGTGCAAACAATGCAATGCAGAGGTGGATGCAGTAGACACTCTACATTTCTTTGGCTCATTTGGGACCCTAGGATCATTCTTGGACTCAATTGTTTTAGCTGGGTTAATGGCAGGATAGTAGGAGAGATGTAGCTATCTCTTGAGGGGATTGTTAGATTTCATGAGCAGCTGAGAGTCATGGATAGTGATTTATATAGACTTAAATTTCCTATATTAATCATAGATTATGGAATTAGAATGGTAGATTTCACTTGGATGCCTATGCAGGCCACTATCCATGGTGGTAGATTCAATTTTCATAGATTTTTCAGTTTGGAGATCCAGGAGAGGGGGATGCAGACAGAGTATGGCACTGGGATGGTTATTATCAGAGTGGCATAGTGGTATCATGGTGTTCCCTTGTTGAGATTAGGTGGGGATCTTGGATTTACAGTGTTGGGAAGATTTTCAGCAGTAGACATGGAGGTGAGATTCAGTTTTGGCTTTCACAAGATGAGATTCCTAGTTGACTAGATTAGTGGGGAGTTGATTTAGTGGCAGAAGTATAGAGTTACTCTTATTATTGGCATTATTCAGTAGGTTTCCTATGTCAATACTTTGTAGGACCATACAATGAGTAGGGTACACTTCACCTCCTTTCGGTTGGTTTGGATCCATGGTACCATTTTCAGCCTTAATGTGGCTCAGATTTTGGAATATAGAGTTGATGACTTGGTCCACTTGAAATTTAAAACTTATGAAAAATCATCACTAAGGAAAGAGGAAGAAAAATTAATAAGCATCATTTGGGGAAGAAGGAGAAACATTACCACTCCCAGGTTTAAATTGCTTGAGGACAAGCAATCTTGGGCAGAGAGGACTGTAATGTCCCCAATTTTTTTCTATGGACCACTCCATTAAACTAGGGGGATGCATTGGCCTAAGTCACTCAGTAAAGTCACGAAAAATTATCAAGGTGGTGATGTGGGTCAAATATTTGTATGATGTCCAAATTGTGAAATGATGCAACATTAGGAAAAATTGGACAAGGATGGTGCATAAGGAGGTTGAGTTGGGCCCCACATGAGTTGTAACTCCCTCAAATTTTAATTCTAAGGTGGCATTGGACACAATTGTTCAAGGAGGGTGCATTAATGGATGAATGAATCCGAATATGTGGTGTAACTCCCATCCAAGGTTTAAGGAATCCTATCATGGAGGCATCTCATGGGTTGTAACTCCCCGGGCTAAAAATAACAAATCTATGACAACCTGTGACATTAATGACAACTTATGACAAGAATCACATACTATGAAAACTTATGACAAGAATAATGTACTATGACAGCTTATGACAACTTATGACATCCTATGACATGTTGCAGGTCGTAAATTTAGCCAAGGAGGGCGCTAGAGGAGAGGGGTGGGCCCACATGCTAGTATAACTTCCCCAAAATCAAGCTAATCGTCTCTAATTCGAATTTCCAAGGTAGACGAAGTTATTATTTGGAAAAATAAAATTAGAGAGGAAGTAAATGAGTCCCAGGGTGTCATTCTCTAATAAAAGTAACATTTATTAATATTTTATTAAATATTTGTTAGAGAATTCTAGAATGAGGGAGAAATGCTCCATGAAGATTTATAAAAAGGGTGAAGGCGCAAGTGAAGGGGATTTTGGTCATTTGAATTTTGGTATTGGAGAGACGTTGAGCTTCTCAACCTTGGGATATGTTCCCCTTGCTACAGAACTAGTTTCGGTGGTGAAAGATTCCACCCTAGCTAGCAAGAGAGGATAAATCACTCAGACTTCTCAATTGTGCTTCATGTGAATGAGAGGTAAGGAGGAATCACTCATATTTATCAAGTGATATTCAGTTGATGCAGGTTTATATCATGTTCTATTTCTAGTTCGAATTCATCTACATGTGCTTGGAATTTCAAGTTGTAGCAGCAGAGATTTATGGTGTTTTTCGGGCATTTTGGGTTCTTGCTTGAGGAGGCGCACCATTAGATCCATTTTCACCTAAAGATATAACTATTGGGAATTATATGACTTATATGTGACATAGGGATCAATTTGGGAGGCTTCTCTATCATTTGGATGTGTTTCTTGTTGATTTAGAGCTTGGATCGATGAAAGAGGGTCGTAATGAAGGTTCTGGTTTCGACACCTATGGGAATTTATGGGATGTGAGACCTGTTCCATTGCATTTTGATCATTTTTTCCAGTGGGAAATCTTTTTTTTTCAATCAAAAAGGTTTCCGTATGCTCGATATATCTACTATATTCGACATCTCTTCTAGTGGAGGGGCGCACCTCTACATTTCTATCTTTGTATTTCTTAGATTTCGAGCTGTTGTAAGAGCTATATATTGTTGTAATCAATATATTTATTGTTTCCATACATTCATAATAAATATTTATAGTGAATTTCATCATATGTTGTTCAATGTTCAAGTTTATGGATTATTTATGTGCAAATCTGCTAGTATGGTTAAGTAATCCTAAGACAATGTGTATAAAACTTTCATATCAGTTCCATGAAGTCTGTTAGTAAGTTATTTGTGTTGATTTGGGATTTTCAAGGTCTAATTGGATCTATTTGGGAATATTTGGGCTGATTAGGAAGTTTTTGGACCAAGTTGGAATTAAAGACCCTCATTGTAGTGAAATTCAAGCTAGTCTTTCTAGATTTGAATTTATGCTTATGGAGTTATGAAAGATTGATCAAATCTGAAATACATATAATTAGTTGTTGTTATATTGGTCCAAGAACTCTTATCCTTGATTTGGTGATCTGATTAGTACATTCCATGCTTTAATATTGATGATAAAGGGGTTGCATACAAAGTGTTTAACGAAAGTCATGAAGCAGACTTAATAACTAGCCACCTAAATTTTATATCATATCTGATTTGGGTATATTACAGTGGTTTAAATGCACATTTATGGATTTTCTCGTCCTTTTTTGAAATATTAAATGAGTACATACATTCCACTGTAATTAAAGCAAACATCTCCATTGGAAAAATTGGAAACTAGTACCTTTTTCGTCGAATAATTTGGGTTTAATATTCTTAATTTTTTATTGGGGATATTACAGTTGTACACTCACCATCTGGTGTGTTGCACGAAATTGCAAGTAGTCAGTGCTCCCCAGTGTATCGTGACAAGGGAGTAATCGCCTCTTGTGGATCCTTGAAATCTAGCGGTGGTGAGTTTACCAATCACCTGCGGGTTTTGGTGTAACGACAGTCGTACTACCAACAATTGGTATCAGAGCTAGAGGTCACGAGTTCAATACACACTCGGCTCGCGCCGAGGGGGAGATTGTTGCACAAAATTGCAAGTAGTCAGTGCTCCCCAGTGTATCGTGACAAGGGACTAATCGCCTCTCGTGGATCCTTGAAATCTAGCGGTGGTGAGTTTACCAATCACCTGCAGGTTTTGGTGTAACGGTAGCCGTACTACCAACATGGTGGATGTAGATCCTACCACCCTAAAGTCGACTTGGATAAATATTAGGATGGGGAGAGAAGGTATCTCAAAGTGTCTCGACTGATGTTTGGTTGTTGAAAAACTACTGCAGTCTTGGGATAGGGTCCAAACTTGGGTCGACAAAGGGATGCTTTGGATCATGGTATTATGTATTTACAACTTGCGAGGGTTTGATACTATCCAACCGCACCGTTAAAATTTAATCTTGGTTTTTTGCATGAAGTTTATTTCTAGTAGATGGTCAAAATGAAATTGGAAACCTTGTGACGATCTGTTGTATTCAAGCATAAAGTAAATGCATACACAGAGATATAATCAAGACACGAGAGATGAGCCGAATGCATCCAACTGTTTGTATTCATCTTGAACAATGTTATTTATACATCATATGTGTGGTTGGAGCGGTTGCACCTGCTCCAACGGCTTCCTTAACTACACTATTACATAATAACTAATGACATTTAAGGAACCCAAAGGGTCCCCTCCAACATCTCCCCCACCTTAAAATCTTTCTTCGTCCCGAAGAAAACATTAACAGCCATGAACTGTGATTCCTTTAGCCTCTGTCAGCAGTCTGGTAGTGGCCAACCGAACCTTCTCACCCCTTCCTGCGGGATTCTCTTCCATGGTCCAGGAGCTTCTGGGCTTCGTCACTCTGCCATTGCACCAACTCACCATTTTCCTGAAAAACTTCTGAAATGACACTGAATAGATGTTGATGTGTGTCAGCACCGGGGGGCTTTATCAATTTAACTGTTCTTTTGTCATTATTAAACGTGAAGCGCTTTCTCTGTGTGGTATAGATGTCTTCTGCTTGAGTACATGCTTTTCATAGACTCAACTGTTGTGATGCTTCCTGTAAATTTCGAATGTGTCGCTGCTACTTGTGGTCGATACCGACTGGTATTGGTCAACTTGACTCGACTCGACATGATTTATTGAGTCGGATAGAGACCGACTGAATTACAAAATTATAATACAAAAAGGTCGATTCTTGACCATCAACTTCATAAAAAGACTCGACCACTTACAATATCAATGACTCGACTATTTTGAGTTTAGGCCACTTTTTACAAATAAGGTAAGCCGACCATTTACGACCGACCATATTTTAAAATATGTAATAACGACAAAATTTTGCTATATCCAAAAAAACTATTGCATAACTTAATGTCGACCATATGTTAACTTGACCATATTTTACAAGATATAAAATGTTAATGACTTGACCAAAGTTATCACTTTTATGACTCGGCGACTAAAAAAATGAACTTGTCAACCCGACCATATACTTTAAGATTGATGTCGACCATTATGATGTTGACATGTTTGAGTCGAACCCATTAAAATGTAAGTCCATCATTGTAGGTTGGAAAACCTTCGACAAGTTAAACTTCACGATCAAGTTGGCAGCATTTGATAAGTCATCATGATCATTCTCTTCACTTCAATGGTGCTTCGATAATGAGTGCTTTCTGATTCCTACTATCTGAATGTTAAATCATCGGTTAATACATTGACAAATGGTCGATTTCACCATAATGTTGCTCTATAATTCAAGACTTTCCCTTTAAACTCGCATCTTATTCTCCATCTTTCATGAATGTGGAACTTTACGAATCAAATCTTTAGCAACACATCAACGAACCAAAAAGGTTCTTTTATTTCTTTTTGCACAACTTTCGACTGGGTTTATTACGCCAATTGGTCATTTCAAGAAATCCGTCAATAGTTAGTCATAGACAGAGCTGCATAGATCATCCGGATCTCGACAGGTTCTTTTGAGCAACAATTTCAGGAAGACCGGTATGTATCAACTGCACATCCGAGTTCATTAGTCGCTAGTCAACCGAGTGCACCAACCGATTGGCTGCAACAGTCGTAGGGTTCATGCAATGGAGTCCTCAAATCATTGCTTCGCCATTATGCATACGACAAAATTCCAGAACTTGAGCGTTCATTTGCAAAAAATCTTTAAACTCTTATTTACAGGTTTTCTTCAGGTCCTCTACCTCGGGTGTGCCACATGAGCGACTATGCCTCCCCTTACATCATCCGTTGAAACTTCAGGCAACAATCTAGTTGATGGACGTTGAAATTCAAGTAACATTCTGACAAATTCGTGATCAACAGGTTCTTTTCTCTTGTACGCAAGAGAATTTTCAATAGCACATCATCAATCTAACAAAGTTATCATTTCTTTCTTTACAACAACATAGCGCAGCATCAGCATTTCTCAGCATTTCTTGCAGGGTTCTTTTTCCTCACGATCTCCTTCAGGTTCGAACCGTTCCTTCTTTGCTGTTGCTATCACCCAGCCAAAAGAGAACGGCAATGGCGCCAGATGTTGTATTCAAGCAAAGAGTAAATGCATACACAGAGATATAATCAAGACACGAGATATGAGTCGAATGCATCCAACTATTTGTATTCATCTTGAACAATGTTATTTATACATCATATGTGTGGTTGGAGCGGTTGCACCCGCTCCAACGGCTTCCTTAACTACACTATTACATAATAACTAATGACATTTAAGGAACCCGAAGGGTCCCCTCCAACACGATCTAAGTCCTTTATCAAATTTGTGTAATCCCTCAAAGGCATTAAGAACTTGTTCTCCCTTGGGGACAAAAAGGCACAAAAATAAGGATATATTACTAAGGTAAGTAGAGTATCCCTGAATTGATTATTCATTAACAATTCTTATGGTTTGTTTTCAAATTCCAAATTAGGGATTTTAAAAGATTTGGAGGCCTGAAAGAATAAGATAGTACATGATAATGAAACTGATTAGAGGCTTAAGAGTTGGGTAGTGTGGCTAGAACTAGGCAATGAAAATATCAAGTTTTTCCACAAAATGGTGATGCACCATAAACATCAAAATACCATATGGGATATTCAAGATGGATCTGGGAAATCAATTAGTGGTTTTCAATATTTGGCATCCTTGGGGTTTTTCTACTCTAGTGGATTTTATCAAAAACCAACTCATGTCAACATAGCAAATGTTATCAATATTTTCTCCTACTTCCCCCAATTAGTTTCTGAGGAAGATAGTCAAAAATTCTTAGAGGAAGTTTTTGAGCGTGAACTACAAGAGACCAGGTTTGGATGGGTGGACCATGAATTTTTTTTACCAATTTTAATGGAATACTTGGGTAGGATTTGCTTTGTGTTGTGGAAGAATTTTGGCACACAGTCAAGTTTTGGGATCTTTCAGTCCCACTCTCACTCACAATAATTTCAAAAGTGGACAAGGTGGAGCTATTTGGATATTTTAAACCAATCTCACTATGTAATTGGTACTATAAGATTATCTTGAAAGTTTGAACTATGCGGATGAAGAAGTTTTGGTCGAAGGTTATATTAGTGGAACAATTTGTTTTTTGGAAGGTAGGTTCATCCATGAAGCAGTTGGTTTGACGCAAAAAACACTACATTCCATCAAACTAAAGAAGAGAAAATAAATTATGATGAAGTTGTATCTCTCCAAAGCATATGATCGCACCTACAGGATGTATATGAGGCTCTTGCTGATCACATTGACTTTAATATTCAAGTTTTTATTTGGATAATGGTATGTATAAATTCAATTTCTTATGCAGGTATAATCAATGGGGCAGCTTCCCCAATTTTCATTCCTACAAGAGGTCTTTGCCAAGGCTTCCCACTTTCTCCCTACCTCTTCCTATTGGTTGTCGAATGATTGAGCAGGGATATCATACATGTTAAAATATTTGGACTTCTTACAAGGGTGCAAGTTGGGGGTATTGAATTAATCACACATTTACTATCGATGGATGATGTATTACTCTTTCTACAAGGTTCTTTGAGGGAAACACAAGTAATAAATGATATACTTCAGCTTTATTGTTTATCCACAAGAATGGACATTAATTTTCAAAAGTATACAATCAGTTTCAACTATATCTGTGGGGTAAATGGTATTTTGCAATTTTTTAATTTTCAAACGATATAATTATAGGATTGACTAAAGTACTTGGGGTTTGTTCTGAAGCCACTTGGGTATGGTATACGGGATTGGGGTTGGCTAGTAGACCGAATAGAACGATGCATTCAATTTTGGTACCACAGGTGGCTATCCTACGGAGGAAGATTAACCCTAGTTAAATCCATACTTGAAGCTATTCCAATCTATTGGTTATTACTAGAAAATTGTCCAAAATGAATTTTAGATAAAGTCATAAGACTTTGTTTTGATCTCTTCTAGTGAGGAAATCGAGACAAGACTATTTTTCATTTGGCTCGATGGAAATATTGGCCAAGCTAAAGAATGAGGGGGATGGGCCTAAAGAAACTAAATCATTTTAGTAGAGACTTAGATGCTAAAATTGTTTGGAATTTAATTGCTTAAGAGTGCTTGTGGAAAAAGATTATCTTACAAAAGTATATTGCTTCTTCATCTATATTGAATTGGATCAGGACACCTTTGAATATTTCCAAAAAATACCATGTACATTAGAAAGCTATGGTATCGACCTTTTTGGTGATGGGATAAAATTTATCCTAAAAAGTGGGGACAAGCACACAAGTCGAGTTAGGTGAATAAACAATCATGGGTTGTGGCATTCCCATATTTCTGCCTCCGGTATTGGTTCACATATTTCATGAAATATGTTTTTTTGGCTTAGTCAAGTAGGTGATGTTCATATTTCTAATTTGTGGGAGTAGGGTTGGAAGTATGTTGCACAATTCGACATCAAAGGTGATCACGTAACTACGTGGAATTCCTTCATTAATGATTTTTAGGTTGGTCATGTCCATTTGAAGGAAGACTCGGATACTTTAATTTGGAACAAAAACAAGGAGGGAGGTTCTTACATGGATAAACTAGGCTACACAGTCTATATTTATTTAGCAGATGGTGAATGTCATTGGTGGTGGTCAAGACTCTAGAAGATCCATTCTCCCAAGAAAACAAAGGCTTCCTATGGTTCATTCAGTGGAAATGTTATTATGGACTAGGTGTTTGCATATTATATAGATCCGATGAAGAAATTGTAACGCATACTTTTATTACTTGTCCATATGTTGTACATGTGCAAAAAGATATGATCCATTGGGTTGGTTTACCTAATCTGTGGGACTATTCATTGATGGAAGATGGGATATGGTATTGGTTCTCTAGTCTTGCATTAAAGAATCATAGAGTTATCCCTTACATAACTTTATGGGGTTTGTAGCTTGCTCGCAACAAAAGTATCTTCAATGAGAAACTACTTCCAACTTTTCAAATATCAACACAAATTGGCACTATTGCACAAATTTATAAGTCTAAGGATTATGTTCCTCAACCTTAGTTCATTA
This sequence comes from Larix kaempferi, assembly GCA_027924585.1. Lineage (NCBI taxonomy): Eukaryota > Viridiplantae > Streptophyta > Pinopsida > Pinales > Pinaceae > Larix > Larix kaempferi. The sequence continues at coordinate 1,700,545 of BSBM01000635.1, read as the reverse complement.
GGGATCTTATGGTGGATAAACAAATCCATCAGGGATTTTTTGATAGGGCATGCTAGGGAGAAATTTCCTTGTGTGGAGTAGGGGGTCTTATGTATTTCAATGACTCCCATTTCTTAAGTTATGTTCCAATGTGGGGGTTGGTGGAAATAACAAGGTTGAACTACTTTCATTTCGCACATTTCTCAAAGTGACAATGACAAAGAAAATATGCTTATTGTAGGTATTTGACGACATGATGATGGTCATTAAGTGGATGCGCAGTTAACATCAGATACGTGATTTCACTTTGGAGAATCTAGTTTTGTGTCTAAAAGAATATTCTACCCATTTTACTGACATATCCTACTCTCATGTTTATAGGAATAAATAAGGATGTGGATGCATTATCAAACGAAGGATTTTCTGGAGATCTAGGGATATTTCACATCTTTGAAACTAAAGAGGGAAATACTTTGGTATACGTGCAGGATATCTGGTCCATTCGAGCACTACATCAATCTACAACACTTGAGATGATGGCTGAAGTATTTTTATTACAATACAAACTGAAGACCGGTATCGATACATTTTGTATCATTTTGTGAAGTTCTTTGTCGCCCATAATACATTGGACAGTAGTAACATATTAAAGATTCAATTTGGATAGTATATGTGGCCGAAGGATATGGGATCCATAAGGAACAAGTAAAGTCTATGTATATTTGACCACTATGATATCACTGTTCTTTTTCTAGGATAGATTATTTTGACATGTTCTAGAAGCACCTTTGAAATATATTTTTTGGTTCTCATTTGAATAAAAATACACTTTTTTACTTGGAAAAATAGGAAATATAAGATATCATAAGTGGAAGGAATCACCATATTAAGTTATTAAGATAAGATAAGATAAAAATAATTTTACTAATGTCCAACCAATTAGTGACCATGAATAGGTCAAACTTGGGACTGCTAGGTACAACAGTATCAAGACACAGTGGAAGTGTGAAAACAACTCTTAGAAGAAATTGATTTGATCTAAATCATCTACAATCTATGTCTAACATCCAATAGTGAGATATAGTTGTGGATAATAGATCAAAGATGTTTGAATTTGGTGCCTAATGGCTCCAACCCCCGCCCCATTCCCCCACAGACAATGGGGAGAGTTGTTGATTGAATCGATAGTACGCAATGGGATTAATACTTACATTTTTGGGATCTTGTAAGTGGAAGGAGGGTTCCTCCCTTGCATTATCTCACTAGTGAGATGTTGTTGCACTTTTCTTACCTCTTAGTTCCTTTGGGTAGCACCAGGAAGGAAGTGATCATCTTGGCAATGTTTGGTGGGGAGAGTTGTATTTGCAAGAAATATTTCATCCTTATGGATTCCCTCGTGTATATCAAGTATAGGAACCTTTTATATAGGTATCTGAAGAAGGTTGGGTATCTATGATCTATGTCCGCTCATATCCTATGTTTAAAAAATGAGAACTCACCTAGAGGTACCATCCTGAGTACATGCATCTAGTGGTAGTGTGTATAAGTTGGTTTGACAATAAAATTGTCTCTATGAAGCTCCATGAAGTGTTAGACATATAACGTCATCTTGATTTTAATCCCCTAAGGGGGATCTACCCAAGTAACATAGATGTCATACTTCTTTTTAATATTTTCCTAAATAGCCCTTCTCAATTCTTTTTTTTTCTACAAGAAACAACCAAGTGCATCAAGAGAGTCCTTAAATGGGGTGATTCAATCCATTGAGATTCCCAATGTGGACTAAAGTAAGTGAGTGGGATCTGAGAACCAACACCAAGAGTAGCTGGTGGAAGCAACAGTATTTGAAGAGTGGTACACAAAGAAGGGATTAAAAGTGTACTATTTCCAATTTGATTTTTCAACCAACCATAGAAAAACCAACTATATTTGAGCATGAACTTTAACAATAGGAGTAGAAAATGATAAGAATTTTAAATGTAGAAGAGATAGATGCTGAAACACTTTAAGGATTTTAGTTGAAATTTATATAAGTCCCCATGCTCTTTGATTATTAATTATTCATGTTTAATGTAACAACAAATAAATTATCAATTATATATTAATTTTCAAGATTAACTATGTATTCAAATTCATTCTTGTATGGCCTGTCTCCCATGATCCTACCTTGTTGGCTTATATGAGATGATTTCAATAACAAATAATTGATTTAAGAATACAAATTTACAAAATGTATGGATAGGGAATTCAAATGTCATACAGTGTAAAAAATAAAAGGAAATTCATTTATGACCCATATCCAATGAGCCTAAATAGTCCACTTAACACTCAAATATCAATTATTTCTATCTTTTTTAATGCATTTTAATTTACATGGAATTTTATTTCAAAGACTACATCACATTTGTACACTGATATCAATGCATATAGGCAAATAAAAGTCAATAAATGACTTTGTGCCTTATTGTATTATATCATATTATTACAATACAAATAACTGATTTAAAAATACATATTTACAAGTATACAAAATCTCAAGAGGTAAAGTCATCATCAAATAAAGGTTCATTCTAGCTTGTGGAAGACCATCTAACACAAATTAAGTAGTATAATGAACTAAAATGTCTGACTTGGGTTAACCCTTTAATTTATGTTCAAAGCATTCATGTTGCAATGCCCCATATGTTGACTTTAATAGCTAAACTTTAATATGATTGTAATGCCCCATACTTTGACCTTTAGTAATTAAAACCCTAAATGTGATTTATATTACCATTCATTTGCTTATTATATGTTGGACTTGGTTGGACTGATTAAGACTACTGTTAGGTAAACATTTGAACATGCTCGTGTATGAACAGTATATGAATTTTACCATTTCATATTATTAATGGTGGTAAATATGTGATTTCATTTGAACATGCAAAGTACTTTGGAATGTGTATGTGGATACTAGTTCAATTTATACTCTAAATGTTGAACTAGTACGATACTTGGTGCAAAAGAATATATGTGTTTATTTAGATGTCATTTTCATGATATAGATTATGACCTATAACAATTCAATGTTTTATTACATAAGATATATGTTTCTAGTGAGCTAACCTACATATGGACAGACTACAGGATAGTCAAATTCTTATAGAGTAAAGTTACCCTAGATTGTCATAGACATCAGGAGGATAATGATATGATATCGATTATTTTTATTAATTACAATATTATTACTAAACATTGCTTTGATTTTTGGTGTGTGTGAGTTTTGACAGGATTCATAGCTTTCCCAGAGTAGTTGTTCAATGACGTGACTCTCATAATAGTGATAGCACAATATGGTTGATGAAGGGTATTGACCCTAGTGATATCATTGTGGATGGAGGCATTTTCGACCATTTATCCTCTAAAACCCAAAGTCATGGGGGGGTTGAGCTAATCAAACTCCCCTAGACGTGTGATGGTGATTTTTAATTTCCTACTAGTAAATTTGGTTGATGTAGTCAACATTTACACCTAAGGGGTCTACCTATGGTTAGGTCGGTATATTCGACACCACAACATATTTTAGTAGAGGATGGGATGGAGAGGTCAGGAATGGAAGTAATGGTGGCTAGGTATGTGGAATACTTGAGGATATAGATGAGACCCCAATGGAATTGGATGGGGTTATTCATTATTATTATAAACCTTCATGATTATATGCCTAGTCCATTGGATGTGTTTATACAATTCAATTCTAATGCTTTTGAATGAAAATAATGAATGATGAATGATGCATTATTTAAATGTTATTTCATATGGTTATTTTTGGCATATAAGAACTATGCATGAGGGTCATTCGATGTTGATTATTAATACCCATGTGAGAGGTGTCGCGTGCATTGGCCACGTATGCACACTTTATAGGATTACATTAGTATATTTGGTTAATGTTGTATTTATTAGTAATTAGGTTGTGATTTAAATGTCTTATTAAATCATGTGTATGTTATAAATATATAATTTCATGGTTTACCAGGATTGTTGACATAGAACTATATTGTATCGCATGTGGACATACATATATGTTGAATATGTGTATGAGCTTATTTTTTATGTTATTAAGGATGGTGGTTATATGATTTCTTTTAAACATTCAAAGTTATGTGAAAATCCTCATAGTAGATCTAAGAGCTGATGTATACCTCACAATGAAAGAATTTAGGAATAATATTAAGAGTGGTCAATGCAGTAAAATGAGCAACAGAATAATAATACAGTAGAACTTGGATAGAAGAAAAATAACTTCAAACACACTAATTCATTAATCACAAATGGACAAATAAATAATACAATGCATGAGGATTCGAATGCCAAGGTGGAAATTCAAATTAGCCTTCATGGAGTGATCAAAATATCATTGGAGTGTCATCGGATCACAACTGGAAGTCTTCATCATCCTCAGTGGAGTCATCAATGCTCAAGTAATTGTCAACCATCAGTCAAACTGAGTCTAACTGAGTGTGGTAGGTGTAACTGAGTGTAACTAGCACTAACTGAATGAAGGAGGCTTAGTGGAAGGGCGCATGAGGAGCTAACTGGAGTCAGAATGGGCAGTCTAGTCTCACTGGAGGTCCATCGGAGTGATACAATCAGTTGAGAGTCAGTCTTTCCTTAAATCAAGGAAATAACTAAAGATAACTCAATTAACTGTAGTGCAACTTAGTGGTAGGTGAGATAGGACAAGTGGCTTCCTTAAATCAAGGAAGAAGGGCGCACTAATCTCTAGGAGGGATAAAACTGATCAGTGAGAAGATCTCGGGGGCTGGCTAACTGAGGGTTAGGTGTGGGACTGATGACTGGGATGCACGCAATTTGCATGCATGCATGCAGAAATGCATGCAAGACTGAAACTGCAAATAATGAAAATGATGGTAGGACTAGGATGGAGTATAGGAATATCCTAACACCCCCCCTTAATCCATCCTGGGCCCTGGTAACTGAGACCAAAGGTCACCCAATACAATGAATAATAACAGTCAATAAACCGAGGAAATGAGGAAAACCTCATGGGAAAAATACCCCCCCTCAAAATAGACTGTAAGGCACACACAAAAAATAAATGCTCCAAACTCAAGCAGGTGTGATGCTTGGTCATATGTATGGAGGTATCTTCTTCTTAGGAAGAAGAGGTTCATGCTCAGAAATCATGTGCTTGTACTTTCTCTTCAGATCGAATGTGATGAGAACAAATCCAAAAGTATGAGGATGATCCTTGAACCTGTGATTTGAATCAGCTGAGGTAGGATCAAATCTATGTATGTGCAGATAGTCTTTTGTCTTCTCCTTTGAACCATCATGGGTGAGATTGTGCCCAAAAGAACCATCAAAGATCAGTGATTGCTTGGAATCCAAATCAGATCCAAGACTTGAATCATGGTTGCTTAAGATCTCCTTTGAACCATTTGAGGTGAGATCTAAACCAGTAAATGCATGAGAAATTATCCCAAGTGAATGGCAATGGCCATCATCTTCAATAACCTTCTGAGAACATGAAATAATGATCTTACAGTAGTAAATAAGAGGTGATTGATAAAGGAGAGCGAACGCATTACCTCCAATGGCTGATTTTAACTCCGAAACATTCATGAGATCATGATGCAAACCAACAGACTCTGGTGCAATAGAGGATTTAGGAACCTCTGCAATATCTAGAGTGTGAGCTGGCATAGAATTTGAAATAGAAGAAATTTGGAGCATGATTGTAGAATCTGCAAGTTCTTCTTCTTTGTGGACAACTTCAATATGAGATATGTGATATTCATGATCAATGAGATCATCAAGGAGGGAGAATGCATCACTGGGCTTGCTCTCGAAAGGGTTTGGACCAATCCCTTCATTCTGCTTGCCAAATCTTTCATCCAGTTGGGCCCATATCTCTTTTGGATATTCAGCAGAATCAATGAAGTGTGGTCTCATGCATCAATACATAGCAAACATCATTGTTTCATAGACACTGTCACCTTTATTTAACCAGTCAATCTCTTCTTCGAAGGATTCGAACTCTCTTTCAAAACAATAATCAAAGAGATCATGGCTCTTCAAATATGCTAATATTTTTGGCTTCCATTCATCATAGTTGAATGGAGAAAGAGGAGGGATTTCTTCTGAATACATGTAAGTTGTAGAAGACCTGCAAAAAAACAATAGAAAAGTCTGCAACTGCTACTACTACAAAAGTGCAGAAACTGCTGCAACTGCTGCACTCGAAATCTTGATAATAACCTGCAAAAAACTCTTAGGAATGGAGATAAACAAAACTCTCAACATGCTCTGATACCATGTGAAAATCCTCACAACAAATCTAAGAGCTGATGTATACCTCACAATGAAAGAATTTAGGAATAAGATTAAGAGTGGACAATGTAGTAAAATGAGCAACAGAATAATAATATAGTAGAACTCAAATAGAAGCAAAATAACTTCACACACACTAATTCATTGATCACAAATGGACAAATAAATAATACAATGCCTGAGGATTCGAATGCCAAGTTGGAAATTCGAATTAGCCTTCATGGAGTGATCAAAAGATCACTGGAGTGTCATCGGAGCACAACTGGAAGTCTTCATCATCATCAGTGGAGTCATCAATGCTCAAGTAACTGTCAAACATCAATCAAATTGAGTCTAACTGAGTGTGGTAGGTGTAACTGAGTGTAACTGGCACTAACTGAATGAAGGAGGCTTAGTGGAGGGCGCATGAGGAGCTAACTGGAGTCAGAATGGGCATTCTAGTCTCACTGGAGGTCCATCGGAGTGATACAGTCAGTTGAGAGTCAGTCTTTCCTTAAATCAAGGAAATAACTAAAGATAATTCAATTAACTGTAGTGCAACTGAGTGGTAGGTGAGAGAGGACGAGTGGCTTCCTTAAATCAAGGAATAAGGGCACACTAAGCTCTAGGAGGGATAAAACTGATCAGTGAGAAGCTCCCGGGGGCTGGCTAACTGAGGGCTATGTGTGGGACTGATGACTGGGATGCATGCAATTTGCATGCATGCATGCAAAAATGCATGCAAGACTGAAACTGCAAATAATGAAAATGTTGGTAGGACTAGGATGGAGTATAGGAATATCCTAACAAGTTAAATGGGAAATTATGGCACTTGGATACCAATTTGAATTATATTGTGAATGGATAATTGGTGTGATGCAAGTAGTAAATAAACTTGAATGTTTACATTGTTTACTATTTAGTAATATGGAAATAACATAAAAACAATTATATGGATGTGCATGATGTTGTGTCTTGGTAAACAAACTTATAGGTTAAATAGGTTAAGAGATAGCTAGATAATTCTAGTAATAAAGTAACACTAATGTCGTTGACATCAAAAGAGTAATGGTATGCTATGAAGTATTATTTCATGATTTAATTATTAGTTCAATACGTTGTTATGGGATGCGAGTAAGTGCAAGTTTTAGAGGAAATACAAACACGTAGATCTAAGAACAACGATAGTGGCCTAATATGGTCCATGATAGGGTATTGACCATAAATATTTTAGGAGGGGTGGTGGTATTTATTAATGTTTATCCTTCAAAACTTGGAGCCGTGGGAGGTTTGTGTTAAGCCATGCTCCCCAAAATGTGTGATGTAAAATTTTGATTACATACTAGGAAAGTTAGGCTGATAAAGGAAATTGTCACTTCCACTTATGGGCTATATATGGGGTTAGGTTAATGAAGTTGACACTCCAACGTATTGCATTAGAGAAAAGGATAGGATGTGGAAGATGCAAGTAAGTTAGTTGAGAATGTTGTTTGGGATAAGAATGCCACCTAATTCATTTATGATAATCTTGGTGCGATGTTCAATACATATTGAATTATTGTAACTTAGTAAATATTATTGAATGTTGTTTTTACTTTATTTATTTTCTTGCATGCTTGGTTGTGAACATACAAGAAAAATGCATTAGAGATAGTGATTGTTATTGTTGACCAACCGCGACCTCACAGTCGACAGGGGTTCACCTCACTGTCGACACATACCGCAGTCTCCCTAGGCACCATCCCGGGCAGGTTTGAGCCCACCCAGCAACACCCACAGAGCGGATGAGGTCTCACCCGAGGCGTCTAGGAAGAGCAGACGGAACCATGTTTCTGCCGAGGGAGGAGGCGAGTTGCGATAGTATGATACTAACAACAATTCTAAACATTCATCATGAAGTTATAGCATATCACTTTAATCGTAGCATTAGCATTACAGCAAGCAGACATCTGTAACATATTATTGCTGCATTAACATCATAACGACAGGAAACAGATAATTGCATTAAGAAAAGGCAATAGCATCGGTATCCAGCAACATTACACACAGATTGCACCAAATCATCATCCTTATAGTACTGTGGCAAACCAAAAGCAGTACATAGATCTCTGCGCAACTTCCCACATTATCTCTCTGTCAATCTCCGCATATAGCTCCATTCTTTTCCTCTATCAATTGATCTCTCCTTTTTCTCCTCCTAACACTTACAATTCTCATCTATTTATAGGCTTCCGCCAATTACAATACTTGTCCACTTTCCTAACCGACACTATGGACAATCGACTAACTGACTTGGTCTAACGACCCAAAAACCCACCAACCGCGGTACAATTGACTCGATATTACAAATACATGACCCAAAACCCGCCAACTGCGGTATACTTTACTCGATATTACAAAATACATGGTCCAAGTGACCCAAAACCTGCCAACTGCGGTATACTCTAAGACAAAATACTTCTTTCGCGCCCTTATCCAGCGTGTCGCAACGTCGGCGGTACCGCGATACGTCCTCATCAAACCGCCTTCCAACAAGCCCCCAACACAATCTTGTGGCTCACCCTCGAGCCACGTCAACTGCTTATGTTCTTGTTGTTTGGATCACGCAATGTTGTCCCCTTCCTTCGGCTGTACAGATCCTCGGCTCCTAATTCTGTAAGTCCTACTTGAGAGTGGGAAACCCCCGACTCATTGTCATGTACGTCTCGAACTCATCCTCCAGTCTCTTGGAATAGCGCAGACGGGAAAGAAAAGAGGACGAACAGTACCAAGGTGCGAGAGCAGCGGAAGACTCTGGCACATCTGTTTCGCGCCAACGCCCTTTTTCTATTGTGGTTAGGGAGCTACCGCCCCAACCAGCGTTCTGATCAAAAATAGCACAACCCTTCGAACAACTACTGCGTACTTAAAAATGATGAATCGGCCCTCGGCTCAGGCATAACACAGTGTAAGTGCACCCACCGTATCAAGGCGTTCAGGGACACTCGTTGTTCGGGCTCGCAGGGCCCCTGGGGTGCTTCCACGGGAAATAAAGTGAAGCATTTCCACAGCCTCCTTGGAATTCCTCAGAACTCAACTCACAAATTGATCAACCAACACAACCACTCTATTTTGGAATAACTTCATTGTAGCAAGCTACCAGCTGCCTCGGCTATTTATAGCCGAATTGTGCCTGGGTCACCACGAGGTTAATGATGCTATCCTACCGTACCACTGCATGTGTGAACCAATCAACTGACGTAGCAAGTGGCCGCCATGCTGTCGCTAGAGAAGCCACGTGTTGAATCGTGTGAGCCATATGCTCTCAAAGCACTAACCATATCATTAATCATAGCGAACCAACTCCAAGGATCCACCGGTGAATCAGACAGTTGATCCACGAGATCCTGCATGAGTACTCATCATTGAGCCAAGTACCGTGAACTAACTTCCTGCACATGTGGCACGTATTGCTGATTTAACTCAGCTGCCATGGATTTATGTGTCTGCAAACTGGAAGTACAAGCCTCCTTACTCGCGGATTCCTTCATCTGTTGGTGCATCGTCGGCCATCAAGCAACCTGCAACACACCTCTTTTTTTTTTTGATGCGACTCAGGCATCGCGTTGCTCTAAGCCCGACCGATAGGGCTTCAATCGGTGTCCATTTACCAACGTAGGGAGCATTGCCCCATCCAACCGCTGCAACTGAACCGCTCCTCCTGACGTAATATTATTGATGCGATATGGACCCAGCCAATGCATCTACAACTTGCCTGGATGTTTCATAAACTTGTTGTCGTACAATAACACTAAGTTGCCTTGCTGAAACTGTTTGTTTTTTATGTGGCGATCATGCCATGCTTTCTAGCGATCCTTCTCCACCACTTGGTGAAAGCCAGCGATAAATCGATCCTCTTCCAGCTGCACCAATTGCGCTAGACTCTCATCTAATGCTGCAACATCATCCATGCTCGTAACAGGCGCAATTCATAGGCTTGGAATAAGGTACTCCATAGGCATAATTGCTTCCCTGCCATATACCAGCTTGAAAGGTGTCTGACCAGTCAACCTTTTACATGTGGTGCGATAGGCCCACAACACTGCTGGGACTTTCAGATCCTAGTCGTCGCAGTTCGCATTGCACACCTTAGTCAACGCATGCTCCAACACCTTGTTAAACGCCTCCACCGTTCCATTTTCCTGTGGATGATAGGGTGTACTCTTCTTATGCTGTATCTGCAATTCCTCTGTTCACGCGCTGATTGTGCGATTAAGAAAGTGACTGCCCTGATCACTCAACAAAATCTTAGGGCAGCCGAACCGAGTGATAATGTGATCAAACAAGAACCGAGCATTCGTCGCGGCGGAGCAATCAACTATAGGTGCTGCTTCAGCCCACCGGGTCAAGTACTCTATCGCCGTGACAATATACCGCGCACCTGTGCATTTCCTTGGTGGATGAATCGGTCCTACAAAATCCACAGCCCATTTTTCAAACGGTTGCAGTGTCACCTGAGGTAGCAGCGGCATCTCGTCGCGTCTGGATGGCTTGCCAGTTCGCTGAAACATCACAAGACCACGCATAGTCTGTTGCATCATTATGTAATGTGGGCCACCAAAGTCTTGCACACAGTATCTTCCGAGCAGTCGCCCGACCACCATATTGTCTGCCCGCAACTCCACCATGTGCATCGGCCAATATCTGCGCTTGCTCATGCGGAAAGATGCATCTGTGCAATATCTCATCGGCGCCCAATTTATACAAATCGCCCACGATTAGCTGAAAATCAACGGCCTTAACAACCAATTGCTTCTTCTGAGCAGTAGTAAATTCAACAGGCGCGGTGCCGGTCACCAGAAACTGAAGGATGTCATCAAAATATTGATCAACTGCGGAAACATGAAATAGTTGGGCATCTGACAACCCATCTTCGATATTAGTCGGATCCTCCCCTATGTCAATCCGTGACAGATGATCTGGTCCGGCATTCAGTCTCCCAGGCTTCACAACGACCTCAAAATCAAACTCCTGAAACAGCAGTAGCCACCGGCATATCTTTCCCCCCAACATAGGCTTATTGACCAAGTATTTTAACGCAGAATGATCAGTGAACATTTTGAAGTGGCCACCCAACAAATAATGCCTAAATTTCTGCAGTGCATAAACCATGGCCAGACCTTCCCGTTCCGTGGTAGTGTAATTCTGTTCAACAGAGGACAGCTTCCTACTAGCAAAAGTGATGGGATGATCAAGATCACCCTCACCAGGTTGTACCAATACAACACCTAATGCAACCGATGAGGCATCAACGTGGACATGGAATTCCTTACTCCAGTCCGGAAAAACCAAAATTGGTGCCAACGCCATCTTCGCCTTGAGTGTGTCGAAACTATCCTGACATTCCGAGCTCCACTGGAATGTCGCATCCTTTTTCAACAATTTTTCCATAGGGGCAGTGATCGCAGTGTAACCCTTGATAAACTTGCGGTAATATCCTGTATGACCCAAAGTGGCACGCAGCTGCTTAACAGTGGTTGGCGGTTGCAACCCCAAAATAAGTGCAATTTTGGTTGGATCAACTAACAAGCCTTGCTTACACACAATATGACCCAGCAATATCCCGAACGGTGCACAAAAAATACATTTCTTCAAGTTCAGCGATATCTGGTGTTGTCGGCATCACTCAAGCATTAACCGCAAATTGGCCAGATGATCACGAATCAATCCATAAACGGTCCAATCATCCATATACACCTATAAAAACTTCTGAATAAAATCTTTGAATGCGGCAACAACAACCCGAGAGAATATCACAGGTGCATTCTTCAAACCAAACGGCATTACCGTGTACTGAAAGCAACCCCATTCAGTAACAAAAGTGGTTTTATGGCAATCTTCCTTGTCAATGCGAATCTGATGGTAGCCAGATCAGCCATCAATGAATGAGTACATTTCCTGGCCACCCACTCCTTCAAGTACTTCATCCGTAAACGGAAAAGGGTCATGCAAGCAGGCATCATTCAACTTTCGCAAGTCGACACAAATGTGCACTTCACCTATTTTCTTGTCCTGCACCACCATAGGACTGATCCATTCGGACTCTTCCACAGGTTCAATAATACTAGCATCCAACATGCGATCAAGTTCTGCCTTGACCTTTTCCTTATGTTGCGGGTTCAACCGATAAGGTCGCTGTCGGACCGGCTTCGCATCCAACTTTAAGGGAATCTTCATCTCTCCTAAATCTCCTAGTATTCCATTCATCTCAGAAAACTTCGTAGGAAACACATCTTGAAATTCATGAAGTAACTCAGTGACCTTACTCATCATCTCATCATCCCAATAATCTCCAACATTGGCAAACTTGGGAGTAGCCTCGGTTTTGATATTCGTCTTGCAGATCTACAATGGTTGACTAAACGGCGTACATGGTGCAACAGGTGGGACCACATCGCGACTTCCTTCAAATTCGGGAATGTTAACATTTCGAGGATCATCATCGTCCTCCAGGCCACCACTGATATTGAAGCATTCCATGAGAGACTGCATTTGACAAGCAGAGTGCGGATCCATAGGGTAGGCTACTGGAACAACCTGAAGTACCACATCGCGGATGAGTTGTAAGGCGTTATGGACATCAGGGTTAGCATTCGCGAACGTGAACGTATGAGTGAAGTAGACCATCAATTCCCCCCATGTTGTAAATTCTCGGCACAACTCAGCTGCGGTGTACCATGAGCGCGGCATCTCATCTAAAATATGGATAAAAGCATGGACCCACTCATCGCGGGGTCGCACAATCCATAACCGTTGACATTCCATCACATGATCCTGGGGATTGTTCTGCCCATCATACTTTCCAGCGTGATAAATCTCAATGTCGCCGAACCGAACCATCATCAACCTCCGACACTGCGACCAATCAATAATGAACTTCTTGCCTGTAGCCCACCAGCGTGCTGGAGCAGCCTTCAATGCTTCCGCTAATGCCAGCAATCGTTGGGGTTCTGAGACCCGTTCTTCAAATTCCACCAAAAAGTTAGTGAGGTCAGGAAACCCCTCATAGACAGGCAGTGTGATTGTTTCTGTCGCAACACGACATAAAGACTGCATAACTAAGCCACATTTTCAGAACGGTACTTCATGCATTCAGTTCTGCTAGTGTTCGAAGGCATCATCAGAGTCGGAAGACGCAGAACTCTCATTGCGCCACTCCATCTCACCATGGACAGTAGGATGAATATAATCTTCAGAAATGTTGAATGCATGATCCTAGGCAGTGAGATCGTCATCTTTTATAGTCTCAACATATCAGAGTCCTTCAGCCGGATCCAATGGGGCTACAACTCAGAAATCGCGATTCTCAAAAGTCATCATGCGCTTCTTGAAGTTGATTACAGCTCCACTATCGTTAGCCCATCCTATCCCCAATAGCGCAGGATAGGAGCTTCCTCCCTCAACTATTTCAATGACGTCGAAGTCAACATAAGTCTTCATGCCCTCAATATCAATCGTGAGCCGCAGAACCCACCCAATGGGTGTCACCTTTGTGTGGTTGGCCAAACGGAGCTGTACAGGAGACCATCTCAATGGGGGACTCCCCATTTTCTTCCATGCCTGCTTAGTTAAGATGTTAACATCCGAACCAAGATCAAGAATAACTGAATCAACATCATAGTCGCCAATCTGAATGTTCATTCGCATTTCCTTGCCAGTTTTCCGTCGTTGTAAAGAGTTTACGGCCGACTCCTGTCGTCCTTTCTGAAATCGCTGTAACCATCCCTCAATCTCAACCAAAGAAATCGGGTCTCATTCCAACAACAGACAGCTCTCGAGAAACTTTTGCAATGTCCCCGGTGGTAGTGGTCGGTCAGCATCAGTGGTAGCGTCAAATATAAGTGGCATATCGCAAACAATAGCCTTACCGCGATCTTTCTCCAAGGTACGACGTGCCTCCATGAATGTCTCTCGTTCTGTATCAATGTCGAAGGGTACCGTCTTCTGACCAGCGAACCGAATCAGTGGTCGCAACCCATCTTCCCCAGTCGTCTTGCCTCTACGAGTGACAACAGCTACTGAAGCATCCTGTGGTCGCGGTTCTGCAGAAATAGTCGCGATATTGGCACCCTATGTCTGGTTCTACTGCAGGTTTCCTGGTTGATTTACATTCTGATTGGAGTTTGGCGGTGGCCGCGGGGGCTGGTTCTGTATTAGTTGTTGTACCTGATTCTGTACTGGTTGTTGCGGCTAGGCCTGATTCTGTAGCTGCGGGGCGTTCCCAGCTTGTCATCGTGCAATCAACTGTGGACAATTTTCAACCGTATGATCATTACTGTAACAGAAGGTAAACTGGTTTTGTAGCAATGGGAAGTCACGCTGGTAGTGTCCCCAGACCGCACAGTGATAACATTGAACAGGTCCACGACCACCTCGGCCTCCTCCTCCACGACCAAATCCACCACCGCATCCACCCCGGTATCCTCCTCGGTAGTCGCCCTGCTGCTGGTACTGAGGTTGATTGAACTGTTGCTGCGCAGATGTTGGCGGCATCCCTTGCCCTTGTGGTGCATACTGCGGTTGTTGCACGTACTGAGGTTGTGGGGGGTTCATCGGTGGATATTGCGTTACGAAATGCTATGGTTGCTGCTGCTGTGGTACAAACTACATCTGTGGTTGAGGTATCGGCTAAGCTACCTGCGGCTGTAACAGTGCAGCACGCTGATCATCTTTGACATAGAATGCATCACACATTTGCTCCTGTAGCAACCCATATGCACGAAAATCCTTGTCATCATGTCCTACCGACTTGCATAAGGTGCAATACAGATTCCGCGGAGTTGTAACCATTTTCTGCATATACGGGCAATTATCGTGACTGTGCCCAAACACGTGGCAAACATGACACCATGGCATACTGCCACCATTCAATGGATTGGGTGCACCAGATACCAAATAATTATGGAATTCTGGGAAATCATCCTTCGTATGCCCTTCTCGTCGACATCGCGTACACCATACTTCATCGCGTTGTTCCTTGTTCTTCTTCAAATCCTGCAACTGTATAGTCAGGTTGGCGAGCTGTGTCTGTATCTGTGACATCCCAGCTGCATTATCTCCAATCGGTGATGCTTATAATCGCATTGCAATCTCTAGAGCTTCGCTAGGCATCGAAATGTTCTGCTGCATCAACGGCAGCCGAATGTGGGGTAACAGTGCCGCAATGAACCATTCTTTATGTTGGACTGCACTCATATCAAAGCTAACCTTTTCCATCAACGTCTTGAATCGCTGGTCAAAATCCCAAACTGTCTCATTAGAATACTGCTTAATTTCCTTCAATTCTGTGATGTACAAAGCTTCAGACTTGGGCCGTCTAAATTCAGCAATGAATCCCTCCCGAATCTCATCCAGGGACTTCTCTGGTGTTCCCGTAGGGACCAAAATAAACTTCATGAACCAATCTAATGCACGACCTCGCAAGGTCATGGCCAACTTCCCTTTCTTAGCATTATCATCAGTGATCTGTTTCATGGTCCAGACCGCTTCACACAAAAACCAATACTGTTCGGGATTGTCTGTAGCACTCCCATGGAACAACGGTAATTTCTCATCATCACCCACCATTTTGGGCTTCCTTCCTCCTATCGTTGTACTACTACCAATTAACTTCTGCTGACTCGACAAACTTGGTGGTGTCGAAGTGGTATTTCTTGCTGGTTGTGAGTTAGTGAGCGGAGGGGTGGGTATGTTTGTGTCGGGGTTTGGTCCTACCTCTATTCTGGGCATAGCCTGGTTGTCCCTATCAGGACTGTGAGGTCGCTTCGTCCCGTGTGGCCTTCCTTCATGGTCTTGCAGTCCGATCGCAGCAGGACCTTCTCCTATCCTCTGCCTCTTTTTCTGTCGAAACCTTGCTCCTCCCCTCGTAAGGCCACTTTCTTCCTCAGCTTCACTCATAGTCTCCTCATGGTCTGCACCCATATACCCCTTTACCATTCCTTTGACCGCCCCCGACAGTCGCGATACCCACGGCCTCCGCCCACCAGGCTGCTTACTGATCAAGGTGCATTTTCAATATACCTTTCTCGCAGATTAGCATCTTAATCGACAGTTGGAGTGATAGCAAAAACCTTCCCCTCGGTCCGTCAAAGAAGTATCTTTCAGCTTCAATATAGGATTTCTTCATGTCAACCGCGAATTCAGCAATGTATCCCTCCAAGATGCTATCAAGCCAGACTTCAACAGCCTGCGATGCCTTATTATCGACTTCCTGCAGCTCCTAGATCAACTCCAAGGTCCAAGCCGTCGGCTCACCACCCTGGAAATTTCTCTTCTGGAAGGTCAGTTTCGAAAACCACTCATACAAAATAACTGGGAATTTAGAGAAGAACCACTTGTGCGGACCGTCATGAATATACCTTCCCAACCAGTGATCGACTATTAGTCACATGTTCTGACTTTCCTTTCAGCAAATTCCCGCAGTCTCTGATCAAACCAACTCTGTATTTCCAGCTTCGTCGGGTGCCACAACATGGCCTCCTCTTACTCTACACAAGGTCTCGGCAACAGAACCATTTGTTGACCAACCGCGACCTCACAGTCGACAGGGGTTCACCTCACTATCGACACATACCGCAGTCTCCCTGGGCACCGACCCGGGCAGGTTTGAGCCCACCCAGCAACACCCGCAGAGTGGATGAGGTCTCACCCGAGGCATCCAGGAAGAGCAGACAGAACCATGTTTCCGCCAAGGGAGAAGGCGAGTTGCGGCAGTATGATACTAACAACAATTCTAAACATTCATCATGAAGTTATAGCATATCACTTTAATCGTAGCATTAGCATTACAATAAGCAGACATCTATAACATATTATTGCGACATTAACATCATAATGACAGGAAACAGATAATTGCATTAAGAAAAGGCAATAGCATCAGTATCCAGCAACATTACACACAAATTGCACCAAATAATCATCCTTATATTACTATGGAAAACCAAAAGCAGTACATAGATCTTTGCGCAACTTCCCGCATTATCTCTCTGTCAATATCCGCATATAGCTCCATTCTTTTCCTCTATCAATTGATCTCTCCTTTTTCTCCTCCTAACACTTACAATTCTCATCTATTTATAGGCTTCCGCCAATTACAATACTTGTCCACTTTCCTAACCGACACTATGGACAATCGACTAACTGACTTGGTCTAACGACCCAAAAACCCGCCAACCGCGGTACAATTGACTCAATATTACAAATACATGACCCAAAACCCGCCAACTACGGTATACTTTACTCGATATTACAAAATACACGGTCCAAGTGACCCAAAACCCGCCAACTGCGGTATACTCTAATACAAAATACTTCTTTCGCGCCCTTATCCAGCGTGTCGCAACGTCGACAGTACCGCGATACGTCCTCATCAAACCACCTGCCAATAGTTATTATTAGTACATGTTCAAGCTATGTGTCCACTAGATACATGTACACTTGTGTCATTTTAAAAATACATTAGTTGTTTAATAATGTTACTAATAAGTTAATGCATGATGGATATAATAAGAAATTATATTGTATGCTTGTAAATGTCAATTATAGGATAAACTCACATTGATTATCATATTTGATTGCATGAACCTTACCAAAGAATACTTTGATTTGACACCTAAGTGGGGTATTATTTAATATTATTGGGAACTTCCTAAGAAAGGGGGTATCTACCCTTCTCCTGAGACTATGATGTTGATGGAGGAAAGGGATAAGAAGGGGTAATGGAGAAGTATTTAATGTTAAGAATTTTGGAAGGGGAAAAACATTTTGAAGGGGACTATCATAGAAAAATATGGACTACGATCAACATTGGGACTGCAAGATTATAGTGGTTACTAAGAGAATTCCACAAAGTATTATCTAGCTAGTTGTTGTTGTTTTAAAGCAAGGGTACATAGGGATAGGAAACCCATAGGTTTCTGAGAGCTAGGCAATTTCCTAAGATCCTAGCTTGGCTAGAAGTATTAATCCCAATTTGAGCAACATTAGAGAAGGATTTGGACTTGAAAAACAAATAGATTCAAAGTTATTTTTCTTTCCCTTTGCTTAAATTAAATTGTTGTAAATACTATGATTATATTCTTTAATTATCAAATTTGATTAATTGTTGTAAATCATTTATGGTTGTAAGTTACATTGTGAGTTATAATGACAATAGTAAGTTTATTTTGAGCCTAAAATCTAGATTTACAGTAGTTAAACTATTAAATTTTTGCTTTTGAATTGTTCTAAAGAAAATTTTATATCCAAAAGGATGCATAGAATGGAAATCGGGTAGATAAATATGATTAATAACACCCATTAACTTGAAGGGTGTTGCACTTTTAGTTTGGGATTTGAGGGATAAGAAGGCCTAGCTACTTGAATAGAAATTATATCCAATCCAAAAGGAATACCTCAGGTAAGAAGGGGGTTAGGATTGCATCAAGTTTCAATATTCCAATCCCTCTCTAAAAGGGAAATGAAAACACTATCCCATCATCTTTTAAGAACATAAACCCCTGTGGGACTTATCTAGAGAGAATCGTATCATCTAAAGAGGGAAATCATGTTTCAAGTAGTTATGATTTACGATCTAGAAAAGGGGGAGAAGATATGCGGGCAATGAACTTGGGAGGTTTGGGTAGGGATATTTAAATACTTGGGGCACTTGTCAATAGGTAGAAAGTCACACGGAACAGACCCTAACAGAAGTACAAGGAAAATATAAATTGATAATCAGGGTCCTTAGAGGAGGACAATCCACAAATAAGGGTAGGAAATTATTATGTTGTATTTGAATACTAGAGAGATGGTCAACCCCACCAAGAAGCTAGCTCTTTCTAGATTAATTGAAATAGAGAAAGCAAATGTCCTTCTCCTATAAGAAACAACAAGGGGATAGGATAAAATTATAGGGATGTTGAAAAATCGTCTCAAAGGTTGGGAGTTATTCTAGAGATGTTGTTGGGATTTCAGGGGGTATTATCACTAGATAGAGATCAAATATCTCTTTACTTAATTTTTTTCCTATTATCTCAAGGCCCTTCACCAAATTGCAAACATTAGGGAACCCTTTTTATTTTTCCCTCTTTCTCTTGTTTTTATAGTAGGTGCACATATCATATATTTATCTTTCATATTTATAGATATTTTGTTTCTATTTGTTTCTATATTTGGCTAACATATGTTGATTGGGTCTTGCCTAAGTAATTGTGGGATGGAGTGTTATGTTATGAGAAAAATACTATCATTATTTGTTAAAAGTATTACATATTTTTTTAAGTTGACATTAAGTATTACCCACATGGCAAATCTGACAAAATCTCTATCATAATTAGGTGTCGATGCACCTCAGTGCAATAATAAATATGTTGGAGTTACATACACAATATGAAATATATAAAATTAAAAATTTTATTTAATAATTTACATAATTATTTATTAAAATTTAATAATATTATAACGCTCTAGCATCTGTAAATTCACTTTGGCTATGTTGCATAACAAGACATAGCATCAACATTGATGAAGTGACCTCATTGTATAAACTACCAACATAGATCCATTTAAATCCCAATTATATCAAGCTCCGAGAGGGATCAAATACCTAGAGGTGCAAACTTTTTTTAGGGTTCAAAACTTGTGGAAAGGTTTGCACCCACATGGACTAGATCTATTTTGGCACTTGATAGATCTAGGGTTTAGATAGATAGATAACATGGTAATAAATTCCATATTCTAAACTATATTAATAACACGGGAAAAAATTCATAGTGGCAACTATATTACTAAAAAGGAGGTATTACTATTCGTTGCAAGAAATTCTATACTCTAAACTATATTATTCATACTTGCATTATATTAAAATCTTCATCTAAATCTCATCCATAATGGCATGCAAGTATTATTACTCATTGGAATATATGAGTCCATCTCAACTATATTATTCATAGTTGCATTATATTAAAATTCCATAATCATTATGGGAAGAAACTCCACAATATCAACTATACCAAGATAATTCCTCATCTTTCTTAAGGTCTAATACAGCAAAGTAAACACCACCACCACCATCATCATAATAATAATAACATGAGAATGAATTCCATAATACCAACAATATTTTATTAATATGGGATAGGGATTTTTATTCATTAGATGAAATTTGAATTTCTTATTTACCAATGTAGATCTATCTTAAATCTGGATCTACCACGCACCGATAGGGATCAAATCCCTCGTTGTGAAAACTTTTTTTAGAGTGCAAAAACTTGAGGAAACGTTTGCACCTAGAGGGATTTGATTTGGATATACTCTAGAGATAAAACCATATTAGATGAAATCATAAAATATGAATGTTATTGTTATGCACTAGAGCTACTGCAACGTTCTAGCGAGGCTAAGACTAGAGTAAGGGGTCAAAAAAAAATATTCTACGGCCAAAGTGGGTTTTATTGTATAGATATTTGGATTGGGGGTTGTTTACCCCCCAAATTGGCCATGTCCATCCCCCTTGGTTTCACTCTCAATGTTTCTTAGCTTAATGGCTTTGTTGACTGCCCCTTCGGTGTGTGGATGTCACCAGCATGTAGGGCTTTAGGCCCATGGGTTGGTGTTTCGAGGCTTATGGGGGTGACCCACTAGGGCACATGACCATACTGGTTTTATTTATGAAAAGGTGATTGCGTGTTGTAAAGGGTTGTTACCCCCTATTAGCACACCTTATATACCCACTTGGACATGTTTTCAGCCTTAAAAAATCCCTACTCTAGTGCTACTAGCCTATGACATCATCCTTCCAGCATATGAACCTAAAAACCCTGGAAGGGGGGGCATTGAGGTCCCCAGCATCATTTGAGGGTTAAATGGGGCATGACATCCCCCCTTGGCTCACTACTTCATCCAGGGAATCCTTTCTCGGCTGATTTTTACTATTTTTGTCTATTTTGGGGTAAAATTCCTTAATTATGCAAAATTTACCCTAAAAATATTATTATTTTATTTTTAGGACTTGTAGGCTCAAAATTAAACATTTGAGGATGAAATAGTATAAATAGACATCCTCCACTCATTATAAAATCATAAGACAAGGGTTCTAATATGAAATTATTTCTTTTTCTCCTACTCTTTGAGTCTTCTTGCTAATGTGCACTTCTATTGGGATAGTCTTTCTGGCTTGATAGTGGATGGAAGAATGATCTAGGGCTTCGTTCTTGCACGTGCTATGGTTGATGCTAGAATTTTCGGAATAACATGTTAGAAAACCAGGATCACAAAGCAATAACAATAAACAAGATGCAAATATAAATCACATAAACACAATACAAGAGAGACACCAATATAATGTGGTTCACCCAAGATGGGCTACATCCACACAGAAATTTCCAGTCCTTATTATTATATCATCTAGAAAATGAAGGGATACAACCTACATCACATCTGCTGCAACTTCCTCTTCACTCTCTCTCAATCACATAGATCTTTACAATACATTACACAACCATATTACAATGTATTCCTTTTAAAGGGGAATTACCATGGGAAAATACTACGGGCTACCCAATACCATGGGCCTGTAAACTGTTGGCCAACAAAAAACCCAAAAAAATACTTTTGGGGGCTTCACCCCCAAACCCCACAGCCCCTCGCCGGATGAGTGTACAATCCACCTATACATCATATAAAATTGGGGTACAAACACGACTGAAACAACAACATATCTCAATCATGAAGATTAGTATCCACAACCAACAATCTCCCACTTGGAGACTGGTCACAACAACTCCACCACTGCTACACTTGTTGGACTATGCTCTGAACCTTGGATGTGGAAATTTCTCATATTCAACTTCATGCTGGAAGGCCAACTGAAACCGAGTAGGAACTCATTTTCTCTCTCATTACTACCTTTGTCAACATGTCTGCAGGATTATTTTTGGTTTGTTTTCTTTTTGCTTATTAATAAGAGGGCCTAAATTATTAAAACATCTTGCGTATTTTTAAAAAGAAATTCTTATGTCGCAAATTATAATTAAAAAAAAAAAGACACATTTTTCATCTTATAAAAACTAATTCTCTCTTTTCATTTCATTTGTGATATAGTTGTTAATTTATTCAAGGCTAAGTTATTTTTTCATTTGTACATATGTAAATAGGGTTTGATTTTCCTTTTTATTTTATATTTAGTTTGATTTTGTTTTATTTAAAGGGGTCATGTATATAAATAACACTGTGGCAATGCATTACCTGGCATTAATATGTTTCTTATTTATTAAACCTGTCATATTTTGAAGAAATCATTTTGAGTGATCTTCTTGTCTTCTCAGATTTCATTATTTATGGCCAAACTACTCCTAGCATTGAAAAATTTTGTCGTACTTAAATAAGTAGCCTATTAAATCCCTGAGCATTATTCTCGGACTTTTATCTTTTGAATGATGACCTTATCATAGCAAGCTTACATTTTGAAGAATGTTCTTCCAAAAATTTATAACAGTCAATAGCATTGGCCATCACTAGGCTATCCACATAATCATGCAATTTGAATTATTTTTCTCATCCATTAGAATGAATTTGTAAAAAATAAATAAATAAAACTTTGGTTGAAGAATAGGAGGTCTCTCCTTAGAGCCGACCTATCATGATCATCAGCCCTATTGGGGATGACGTCATTTTTTATCACCAGGGTGATGGCTCTTGGTCATAAGATCAAGGGACAGGAGGTCTCATCACAAGCCGACCTGTTCATCTTCAACAGTTCTCGTGAATGATGTTGTCAATATTTGGTTACCATGCCAAGACAATAGTCTTAAACCAAAGTTCTAATTAATTATGTTGTTTTATGTAAATAAATATTAGCAATAAAAGAGGTTAACTAAGGAAAGGAAGGTCTCATCACGAGTCGGTCCTTTTATGATCATGGGTCCTATTGGATTGACTTTGCCATATTTAGTTACCAAGCTAAGGCATTGGCTCTTGGTTTTATAATCAGGAGACAGGGGGTCTCATCACGAGCCAACCTGCTCAATTTCTGATAGTACTTGTGAATAATGCTATCATTATCTAGTTACCATGCTAGGGTAGTATTCCTTAGTTAATGTCTTTATGTTCATATATTAAAAAAAAATGCAAAATTGAATAATTAGTCACTGATGGATGAGTCGAATTTTTCAGATACCTACTTTGAAAATGTGGAAGTCATATCTTTATGCTAATGCTTGTTTAACTATCTTTAATCATGGAGGGATTCTTTCTTCTTGAAGTTTTCTTACTATGTATATATTAAAAGTCGTTCATTTTTGTAAAGTTTCAAATATAATGTTTTGGGTTATTTATTGGTTGCAAAACATTTTGAGTTCAATTCTTACTATACAGGCTAGTGAGTTGAGTGGGTCAAGTGATATCATATCTGACACTTTGAGAAGATGCTCTTTGTTGTTTAGCTTTATCATTTTCAGGTATATTTGCAGAGATAACTAGTTCGCCCAACATGTCGTCATTTGTTGGCACCCCAACAACTCCCCTTTGATTTTGCAAATAAAGTGACCCCCATTAGAATTTTGTAAATACTTAGCTTGCCTTTAGCTTCCTTTAATATGGATTGTTTAATATGATAGGTGATTTGGCGTGGTTCTCTTTTGCTTCTTGTTCTTTGGATTGGTTTTCATGTCATAAGGATTTGGTAGTTTGATTGATCTCTATCATTTCATTCTTTTTGCTTCCTGGATACTTGATAATAGATGTTTTCTCCCAAAAATAATTTTGACAGTATTATGAGTAAATATAATTATTCTCTTCCTTTAAATTATGATTTTAAAAGAGAAATATGTCAAAATAATTTCAAATGTTAATAATTTCAAATGTTAAAAAGGTTTCTGAGTTGGGACAATATATTTCATTAATTTTATAATTGCTTGAACTTTATTAAGGAATTTTAATAATTAGTCCCACTCATAACTTTTAACATGAACTTTTTTGAAAATTATCTTATGATAAAGCTAAAACTTTAACTCTCAATTTTCTTTATAAATTTGATGAAGTTGGTTAATTAAAATATTATTAAATCTACTTTTTAATATAACCTCATCTATTTACTTTCTCTGCATGGAATTCTAGTTGCTTTATAATACATACATTATGTCATCTGTTGAGAGACGTGCATTTGTAGTTTCACTCTCCACATGAAAATTATACATTAATAATTCTCCCAGCTTCAAAAGATTATTATTATTTGATAAAATTTGATCTTGCGGAATGTATGTGAAGGATCGGTTTTTGTATATGGAAGCATTTATACTTGATTTTCTTAATTTGGATTATTTCAATATGGAGTTTGACTTTTTGTCTTCTTCATTTTGACATATTGACACCTACCTAAAAGAAGCTTGATAGAGAGATTAATTTTGTTTAATGCTGTGATGAGCAGGATTGGAATTTGGTTTTCATTCTATTCGTCAGATTAATATTTTTTTACTTTTTGGGTTTTTATATTACCTATCATAAAACGTTGTGTTTAAAATTTTACCCTTCAGCAATGAAGTCTTCTTAAAAAAAATCGTAATTAGAATCTAGATTTTTAAGTAGATACAAGCTTTTGTAAATCTAATCGTTATAAAATAGATACAAGCCTTTCTAAATCTAATCTGTCTATGTCCTTGTCTTTTTTTTACTTTTCCCTTGATAAAGTTGAGAAACAACTAAGAAAAGAAAAGGTAGTGACCAGGGCAAGGCACTCAAGGATGAAGCAACTATAACAAACCATTATTCGGTTGGGTACAGCTCCCAATAATTCACAAAAGTAAAGGAGTTTATAGACACCAAGGATAAAAATATCATGGCTATTAAAAATAAAATAAAGGCACGAGATGCCTACCTAGTTCAGACTCCAGAGATCATTGTAGCAGAACATTAGAGGGCTTCGCTCCTCAAGCAACTGCGTGAGTCTTGGAAGCAAAATCAAAATCTCAAGGAGCAGGTGGCTACGATGGAGACTGAAATTAATTAATTACAGAATGCAGGCATACCAAGTGCAATCATGCAAAGTTCACAAGAATTATAAATAATAATGATGAATGACGGACTCCACAAAATATAGCTTTGTATGCTCTTTTATATATATATATTCGTCTCTCAATACCTTATTTAGTATTGGCCTTCATTTAAATTCTGTATCTCTCACTGAAATTGAACCATGAGAGAAATATAATCACGACTTTTGAGTCTAAATCTATATAAATTACATAAATTATGGGATAAATCGCTAAATACACATGCTACACATTATTTATGTTATTTAAAATTATTAAAAAATACATACTTGATAACGTTTCTTCAAACTCATAGATTTAAGTAAATGTTTGAATCTAAACAAATCACTAAATATAATACCAAAAAAATAATCCATGCATTACCTTTGATCATGCAAATAATTCTCAAACTCTGTCTCCAAGGCTCTCCAACTCCCAACTTTTTGTAACATTTTAATGTAATCAATGGGCATTGAGCACTGAAATTTGTAAGCTCATTGCAATAATAAAAAAGTCAAAAAATAATGGAAAAATCATTGATTTAAAAGAGTTCTTTACTTTAGGAAAAATCAATGCAACTTGTAAATGGAAAGACATGAAAATCATTCTAATTTAATAGATGTTTCTATTTTTTTATTAAATGTATGGTTGCAACTCGAAATACATGGAATTAGATCTAATTTAATAGATGTTTCTATTTTTTTATTTTTTTAGTCAATGTATGGTTTGAAAGTTGGAATTTACAAAATATAGTTTTATATAAGATAAATATATTAATACTATTAGTAAGTCAAAAAATAATGGAAAAATCATTGATTTAAAAGAGTTCTTTACTTTAGGAAAAATCAATGCAACTTGTAAATGGAAAGACATGAAAATAATTCTAATTTAATAGATGTTTCTATTTTTTTATTAAATGTATGGTTGCAACTAGAAATACATGGAATTAGATCTAATTTAATAGATGTTTCTATTTTTTTATTTTTTTAATCAATGTATGGTTTGAAAGTTGGAATTTACAAAATATAGTTTTATATAAGATAAATATATTAATACTATTAGTAAATTAATAATATAAAGACGTTTTAGAAATTTTATTGCCCTTCAAAAACACGTTTTGAAATTTTTTTGAAAATTTTCTTACCCTTCATAAATGACATGACGTTAATCAAAATTTTAAACTGTATTTGACGGGCAAAACGTCCCATGAGGGGCATTTTGCCCGTCAAATTCCATCAGTACTGATGAGCCCATTATTTCCTTGATCTATTGGATATGTCTTGTTGCAAAGTTACAAGTGACGATGATTTCTCAATGTGTTGACTCAGAGATGCTGATTATAATGGATGATGTCGGCCAAACCCAAAGCATTTAGTTTCCAGCTCATATGTTAGCATATTGAAGGATCCTTACAAGAATAAGATAAAAGGAAAATTTGTCACGCCATTTTCATTAACTGGCTAGAGTTCAATTGATTATGGGTCGAATCGATAGACATAAATAAGGTTATCTTCCATGAGTTTGTTAAGCATCCATTATTTCGGCATAAATAATGGAATTACATGTCAAAAAGTTGAAGCGGTTTCATCTCAACAATATATTAAGGTAGACTCCCACTGCTTGAAATGCCATCGAAGGAATCACTCCTCTTGCCACAAGAAAGAAGAACCCATATGCCAATAAAGTAAAGATCGCTGAGCATCAATGTGTTGGTTGCACCAGATCGCTGAGCATAAAGTATATCTCCAAATTTTAATCAAAGGGATCAGAGGGATCAGTTCATTGAATGAACCTTAAACAAAAATGTTAGACACTTATTGCCTATAAAAAGAACCAAAATAGGTAGAAATGGGGGGTCTCCAGAGATCGAAAGAGGAATTGATTTTCTTCTAGAATTATTTCTTTTCTGAACTTTGCTTTGAAAGGGAGAATTGAGGAGAAGCTGCCAGAGAGGGGGAGTCTCGACAGAATAAGAGAAACTTTGTTTTCTTTATTCTGTAATATTTTTGTTTGCAGAGGGAATAGAAGACTGCCATCTATTCTTTTATTCGACTGAGGAGATGAGGAAGCTCTGTAAAGCATCAAGGAATTGTTTTCTTGATTCTTTGTAAGACTTTTTCTATTTGGTTTGAGGTTGGATGCAGAAGATTAATAGGAGTGGGTTGTGATATTACTCTTTGAAAGTTCTGTCACAGTCTTTTTAATTTGTTTTGTGAATTTTTTCCAATATATAAACAAGACTCTTGTTTGTATATGATATATCCATGTTTTATTTGGTACATATATACTTTGCAATTGTGTGCTGAAATCTTTTTTATTCCTCAGGCTTATTTTATTTTGAGATCTGTTTAAATGATTACATGGTTTCTTTAATGATCTGACTTTGTTTGTCACTTTGCAGATTGTGTTATCAAATGTATGTTGTTTTAAATTCGAATCATTAACTTTGTTTTGTTATTTTGGTTTGAACAACTTTTATTTTAAATTCATATTTCAAAATAGCATTCATATTTCACCATGCTCCTGCGTGCAGGATAGATTAGGATGTATAGATTAGGTAGAATTTGGTTTTAAACTTAGATTTACAATTTTATCTCATCGCAAGAAACCTACAGATTTAGTAGCTGTTATATCTGTTTTTCAGTCTAGTAATTACTAAATTGTTTGTTTCAGCTATTGGAATTTATTATAGATTAGTTTTGCATCTTAGTGTAGTTTTAGTTTCAGCAAGTTAGCCAATACAACTATGAGACTCTCTTGTTGAGAGCAAACTCAAAAGGTAGCGGGGTCTTTGTTCCCACAAGAGTTAGCTACTTCAAACACACCGCAAGCTGCAATAAGTGACTTGTGTGGGCTTTCTCTCCGTCTTGGCCATAGTTAGAAAATCCAGCCAATAAGGCTAAGGGTTTTTCATATAGTTTACCCAATGTGCTCATCAGACCCTCTATTGTCTTTTATTTTGAGATATTGAAAGCCACCAACGAAGCCAAGCACAACCATATTGTTCTCAGTTCATTTCTATCAAGAACCTCTCATTCTTCATCCTTCATAGTTGTCATATGTTTTACTTTTCCTCCCAACGGTAGGAATAGATCCTTCTAATATAGATAGTCCTCCATTTGCATCTTCCATAACTCATAGTTTTGGTCGTTAAATTTCTCGACCTTAAAATTTCCTTCTTCCACCATTGCTCCCACTCAAACTAGGAACCCTTCTTTCCTGCGAGTTTATCTGCCAAATAGACCTTTGGCTCTGATACCAATTGTTAGAAAAAGCAGGATCGCAGAGCAATAACAATAAACAAGATGCAAATATAAATCACATAAACACAATACAAGAGAAACACCAATATAACGTGGTTGACCCAAGATGGGATACGTCCACACAGAAATTGGCATTCCTTATTATTATATCATCTAGCAAATGAAGGGATATAACCTGCAACACATCTGCTGCAACTTCCTCTTCACTCTCTCTTAGTATCTCTTACACAATCACAGAGATCTTTACAATACAACAATACATTACACAGCTGTATTACAATGTATTCCTTTTTAAGGGGAATTACCATGGGAAAATACTACGGGATACCCAATACCATGGGCCCGGAAATTGTTGGCCAAAAAATATCCCAAAAAACATATTTTGGGGGCTTCGCCCCTGAACCCGCCAAACCCCCGCTAGGATGAGTGTAGATTCCACCTACACATCATATAAAATTGGGGCACAAACATGGCTGAAACAACAACATCTCTTAATCATGAAGATAAGGCTCCACAACCAACATAACACATGAACAAGTGTGACCTAAAGGTGTCTTCTTTACTCATCTTTTATTGAATGTTAATGAATAATGTTACTAAGTGGATTGAATTTATGCTGCATTTTCTCTGAATTAGGGAATTTTACCAATATTCTATCAACTTTGTATGAAGGAAATGTCTTACTTAAGGATTTCCTATTTCTTTTGGGGCCTTGGACTTCTCCATTTTCGTTAGTTAGGCTCACTTATAGAACCCTATAGGTTTCTAAGTGATGCCCTAGCTTGCAAGTGCTAGAGGGACATTAGCCATTGATCTCTCAATGCCCTAGGAATTGAGACAATAATCATATCCCCTTCCTTTGTCATCTTTTTACTTTATTTTTCAGCATTTATTGTATTATATTTTTTGTTGCAATTTTATGCACAAAAACCCTAAAAAACTAAAAAAACCCTAAAAATTAGAAAATTCATAACTCCAAAAATAGTTGTGAGTTTGTAATTCCGGTCTTCCCTACAAATTCGCCCTAGTGTATTTATCCACAAATCTTGAAGGGAATCTCCATTTTATGTATAAAAAACCCTAAAAATCATATATTGTCAGAAAATCCCTAAAAATATTTGGAATTTGCTAAATCTGGTCCACCCCTCATTTTCTCCCTAGTTAAATTATCCATAGATCCAGAAGGGCATCCTCATCCTCCAACCTACCTTGGGAAACGTGAAATCATCATATATTCCAAACCCTAAACAGGGTTCTACTCCTGAGGCCTTTTGGGATCTTTCCTTAGCATGCTTGTCCTTCTCCCACTAAGGGCGCACTTCTCTAAGGTGACCTTGGGATTATATTAAATTCATTTGGAAACTGAGATTGTGTTGCAAATATTTGTTACCTATTTTGTTGGATAAGTAGTAGGTTGAATTAACTCCTCAATAGATCTAATAGTCTTCTTATCTCATTATTTGACTCCATATGAAGGCACTGATCTTTGTCATAAAGGTTTTAGAAAGGTATCTTTTTGTTGGTGATTGTAGGTATCTTGATAGGGATCTCCCCTGGGTTTAGGAATTACCCGAATTAGTTGAGAGACTAAGCTAAGGTGACATTGGGTTTAGATCTCTCCCACACTTACCATTCACTAGCTTATTGGATCACATTGTCTTACAAATCCTAGACTGCTAGTTTGAACGGTAACATTTTTGGTGTCATTGTTGGGGACATCTTCAAGAATATTTAAGTGATTTATTCGAAGTCATATCCTTCATATCCTTGGTAAGAATGAAATTTGGTAAGAAATCGAGGTGATTCCTTCATATTTCAAGGTATATTGTATTTGAGGATTAACCTTACAGGTCTTATTTTGTGACATCAATCAACAAGTGTTGCATCCAAGATCTTTCATGTGACTCGGGTACGTTCTTGTCATGTACTTTGGTGAAATTTTTTTTATCTAATCTGGTAGGTGGGTAGGTCTCACCTAGAGACTCCATTGAAGAAAAAATAAAGAGGTATTCTACAAAAACTAATCTAAGAGGTAAGTATTTGCTTTATACTTTGATAATATTGTGGTTGAGTACTAACTTGGCAAGTCTTCTCTGGCGACTCCACCAAAGAAAACAAGTTAAAGAAGTACAATTCAAAGTAACCTACCTCAGCTATTAATAAGGATTTAGGATATGGCATCCTTTGATGAAATATGGATGTACCATCCTTGGTTTGATACATTGGGTTTCTCACATGTCCAGGGGTACCCACATTAGTTGGATATTGATGATGGAAAAGTGCCTTTTCCAAAGTTTCGTGAATGCGAGCATATAGTACCAGGGCATATCTGGATGTTCAGGGCATTTATCCTGGAATTCAAAATAATGCATGAGGATGTTAAAATGAGGTTATTTGTGTCATCTCTTGATTTATTGAACAATAAAAACATCAGAGATTGGTATCAAGGGCTCCACCCTAAAAAATTTCCTTCACTTGGACATTTAATTGAGGCATTCATCAAAGAGTGGGATCCTAATATGGATGAAGATATGAGAAAGCACTTGATTGACTATGTACAGGAAATTTCCAAGAGTACATCTATGATCAATATCGGGATGAAGAAATCAAAGAAGACACCTTTTCGGATAAGCTAACCACTACTAAGTTGGAAGACCGTTTTTTCCCCTCTCAATTTGTCAGGCATTTCAAATGAATTACCAGAGACATTCGTGGATGAGTTCTGTGATCGTGGTGATAGTCCCTTTGACCATGTTGGTAAATTTATGTCACTTGCTCTAGATTTCAGTATCAAGGATGAAGATGCTTACATGAAGTCATTTGTGCTACATTTGGGGAGCAAGGCCCTTACCTGGTTTAAATATCTAGACAAAGGTACAATCTCCTCTTTTGCAAAAATGTTAGAAGTGTTTTGTAGCTATTGATGCCCAGAAAGACACAAGAAATGGATGCCTTACGATGAAGAAATGAAAAGTTTTTTCATGAAATAAAGATGGATAGAGAGTCAAGTCCTTGAGGAAAATATTAAAGAAGAACATAACAAAGGTTATCAGATTGTCTTGATCCTTGAAGGAAATGAGGCCGCAACCTTATTGAAGAAATCCTTGATGAAGAATGAATCTCAGAAGGATTTCTTGAGGAAACCATTGTTCAAGATATAGTCGATGACATCCTAAGCCTTATGGAAGAAGGAGAAGGTTCTTTTGAAGATGAATATGATCAAGCTGCGATAAATGAAGACCAAGAATCCCTAGTTGAATAACTTGAAGAACACAAGGAAACGATGAGTTCTCCTTACCCTAAGGTCACAATTTACTATGATATATTAGATTCTTGGAGGAAAATAACATGATCCTTGAAGATTACGATTATTGGAAGTTCATGGGTCCACCGATATACAATTCTTCAACACCAAGCAGTGTTGTTTCCTCGCACCTACCCAAATTTCTAAAAAATTATTATTTTATTTGCAAAATACTTTATGTTAAATTTAATTACAAAGTTTTGCAATTATGATCAGTTTTGATCAAGGATGAATGTAATTACTGAATATTATTATTTAAATAAATTAATTAGGAGACAAACACCCAAGAGGACTGTTCAATGAGTGTTCACTGACCCACTCGTAGGAATGGAAGCTGTTGGAAGGTATGGGACAGATGGCAGCAATTGCATCCACACCACTAGCTGTTGGTTATGGGACAACTACCCCTAAAAGTGTGGCATTATCCCCCAGGTGGAGGGAGTGAGCAGGCAGCTCATTTAATGACCCAGTAACATCTGAAAAAGGCCTAGGAAGCCTACAAAAGGAAAATTTGAATTGAGCATGCAGCTCTTAACCAATATTTTCTCCATAATATTTTCCTCATGTGCATCAGGTGATCAATGAGAGATTCGAATAGGGAGGCTAATGGGAGTGCAATCTTAAGTTTGCATATTGCTGAGAAGAACCAGAGATGTTGGTGCAAGTCTATTGGACTGCTAGCTATTGAAGGCTCAGAAGTTATTTTTCTATTGCAAGAAGGAGTCCTATTTCCTGAGTTTCTTCCTCCTGGTGGTTCAGTGAACAGGCTCAAGGGTCCTAAGGCAGTACTTGACTATTTTTAGGAATTGGTTGGGTGGAACAGTCTTCTTGGGTTGTTTGTTGCCCTACAGATTTTCCCAGGTTCTACAGATTTTATACTTATTCTCAGTTAATAATTTTGTTCTGTATAATTAGTATTTTTTCTTGGTTTTCTGTTTCGAAAAAGAATTTAATTCTAGATTTGTTTAAAGTCTGAATGTTTAAGTTTAATGATGAATTTGAATTGATAAACCAGTATCTATATTTTTCCACATGTTGTTTTGTGCATCATACTCTATTATAGATACGCAAATTAAAAATAGATTAGAAGATAGAAAAATGCCATTGATTCGAATAGATAGTACAGTGATTGATTTATGTTTTTATTATTCTGCCCTATATTTAACAGTAATAAAACTTACTGTACAATATCTAGAATTGTCCCAAATTACTGCATTGTTTCATAAAATATAAGTATTGTTCTCTTCTCTGTATATATATATTATAGTTTGCTCATTTTATTAGTTTATGTAGTATTCAAATGTAAATAGACAAATCATATTTATACCATAGCTTCAAAATAAACAGTATTATTATCATCATTCACATGCTGCAAATGCAAACAATCACACAGTCACTCTATATCACACACTGTATTTTTACTTCATTCATGGTTAGAATAGCCACATTTACAATCATTTGGAATTAATATAATCTCTAAATTTGTTTCTAATCACTGTATTGTATCACTATTTAAACCTAAGATCGTTTTGTTTTAAATCCCTATCTATTATACATGGTATCATAAAAATGTATTTTATATCCACATTATTCTACAGTACAAACCCTACTACATTTAAGGACTATCAAGAAAATATTTATATTTTATATTTTTCATTTTCCAAAGACCAAACACGAACCAAGGTTTGACCTTTCGTCTCCATCATCAACGATTTAAACACCATTCAAACATTTTTTTTATTACAGAGCTATCATCTGAGACAAGTTTCACATAACCTAAGTTTAGAACGAAAATCACATTGACAACCTACAGCAATACGCTTGTTAACATAGACGATTTCTACACATAAACTAATAGCACTTATTATAGAGCGATCATTTTAAACAAAATCTCACAAACCCTAGAAAAAGTCGAAAATCACGATATCACCTACGGCCTCAAGTCATATAACACAGACTTTTTATACAGAGTTAAATAGCATATTTTTTCATTGCTGAGAAGGAAAAGATTGTTTACACAGTAGACGAGCCTCGGCTCTCCCTTTTAATCTCTTAACTTAAAACAAAAGTCGTGATTCATAGTTTGTAAACCATTACACAGTCCCAACTTCAAGAAATGAAGTCATTGTGTTCAGAATGAGAATTACAACATGTTTTTCCAAAACAAAACATACAGGGTTTATACCCAAATTCATTACTGAAACGAGTTCTTAAAACCATCGACATTGACAAGCTTTACATTTTCCAGTTCAACAAAGATCAATAACAAGGTAGAGAACCAAAGATCTTATAACCAAACAAAAGTCACAATACCGAAAAACGGTATCATTTGATTTACAAATGGTGGTTCGAAGTTCTTCAATCAACAAACAATGATGAGTCACAGGACCAGCTACACAACCCTTGAAAAATCATCAACCACAGTCACAGAGCACCTACAAGGGTTTTTGGAAGACCCGGAGCTTACCAGTTTGGAAGCACGCCGCTCTTTCCAAACCCTAGCTTGAACTATTCCTTCACAACCTTAATTTGACGAGGAATTCGATGGAGTTAGATAACTGATAAATTTCAAATCGAAAAACGAATTGCAACAAAGGAATGATACTAATCTTTACAAGATTATTTACCTCGCGGTAGAATACCAAAGCTTTCCACTTTCACTAGTTCAACAATGACTCCAGGCTGAAGACGAGGCAGGAAACCCTCTGTCCATTTTACACCAGGCATATCTTTTACTCAAACAAAAATGACAAGTTACAGAGAACTTCTATTACTCTTCAGCTTGGAAAAACTCACACAATTTACAACAAAGAGTTCAAAACCATCAGCACTTTAACGTTTTCAAAACAGAGGAACGGTCTCTTTTGATAACGCCATTACAATGGCTAAAACCTACAACTCAAATCCTACCTACACGACTTGAGGTCGAGACCTCCTGATACTTGCAACCTTAGAAATTTCGGCAGCATGTCGGCCTTGCCGATCAAAACAATAAAATCAATAAACAGTATTCCATTTATCATAAACCAAATCAACGATATAAGTTAGGGTTAAGATCTAACGGTTCAGTCTCATTGCAATCAACGATCTTGATTAAGCCAGCGAGTTTGCATTGGTTCGATCAACCCTTACAATTAATGCTCTGTCTTTTCACATGCAAGACAATTGCCACGATGGATCACAGTCGATCGTTTTCACATCCAGCTCGGAGGAGTATCAACACACAACCATTGCAAAGTAGTCTGGGATTACAACCATTACAGCGTTCTTACATTACGTGGAGTGGTGGCGATCCTTGTCACCTGGAGATTTCATTTCAAGCCTTTATTACATGATCGAGATTCGATCTCCTTGGTAGCTCGAGACTCATGCCATTAATGAACCAAAAATCGCCACCTTGCCAACATTTAATTCATGTCAGTACTTTGAAATAAACGTATGGAATTGCAAACAAAAACCTTATGTTATTATTCATATAGTGAATAATAGTTTTCACATTATAGCTACGACTTAGACTTATTGTATCGAGGCTTAAGTTTAGCCCTTTATAATGAATTTCGATTTGTATATTATTTTTAAAATAGTGTATTGCAATATGAATTCAATATTATAACCTTCGACATACAATGTGTATAGTTTAAAAATGTCAAGGTAACGCTTAGGACATAAATCTATAGATTGATTTGGTTACTACGTTTTTCATAAGTCTTCATTTTCATAGCTATCAAAAAGAGATAAGAGTATGTAATTATTATCTTTCAATAAGTCCATGATTTATAACTATTATAAAATATATGCTATGGCTATGGACTTCATGTCCTATCTCTTATCACAATATTTACGATGTTTTACAAAACAGTTGTGACTTTAGTAAGTGTACAAGTACTTATCATCTCAAGACGACGACAGAGCTAATCTCTACAATGACGATGAGAACCGCGACTCTTTTCATACCTGAAGATACTTGTTTTTCACAAAAGAATTCACAACATATCTTTTTGACGATGAAATGATTTACACTCATACTTTTTAACTATGCAGCCATGAGACTTCTTACCTGTCATCTGCACATAGAACAATCATTATGCTTTAGCGTTGCAACTAAGTAAGCTCCAGGGTACCTCGTAGGACACCCTTTTTATCAAAAGCCAAACTGTCAATATCTTTGTAAAAGGAACAGTGTCGCATCAAATTTCCGCTCTATTAGTACTTTTGTTACCATAATTACAACAGTTGTTAATATGTTTAAGTTGTCACAGTCACATTGCTACTAAACAGATTTAAATTATTTCTAGTACTAACATCTGTTTAATTAATTTCCGTTACAATCAACATTTATTATTCCGCAATCATAAATTATCGTAATTAATGTTGTTTTCAAAAATTTTAAATTTTTATGAAAATTCGGGATGTTACATGTGGTATCAGAGCTCAGATTCGAACTCTAGGCCTGAATGAGGTCCAAAACACGCAGCAGAAAATTTTCATACAGCAGAAAATTGTACTAACTTGAAAATTTAATTATTATGTTATTCCAGAAAATATTTTCAGTCACAGGTATGGAGAACTCAGCTGAACAATTAGACAACAGATTTCAGCCAAGCAGTCACAGCTCGGGACAACACTATATAGCAAAAGGTCACGGTGAACTAAATAACAGTTCGACAAAACTGTTACATGCCTTTCATGAATTAAAAGCAGAAATTAGATCGGTGAAACAAGACAATGAAAGGATTCTATAAGCACAAGAACAATTAAACCAAGTGATGTTCGAACAGAGCCAGACTGAGGAACAAGAGAAAGATAATGAAAATATTTCCAAAGTTGAGGATCTGCCTCACGCTGATAAAAATAAGAAAATGAAAATCAGCAAGGTGAACGACAGTTCAACCTCATCAGGAGATGCTATTGAAACATGCAAAAAGAAACGTAACTACACCAGTGATAGCAGTGAAGGAGATTTCAAACCCAGAAAGAAAAATCAAAAGGAATATGAGCAGATTTCTGGGGAGTTCAAAAAGATTAGACCTCCAAATTTCAATGGAGAAACTGAGAAGGGAGAGACAGTTGAAGCTTGGCTATCCATTATGAAGAAATACTTCTAGATTTATATCTATTCAAAGTCTTTAAAGGAAAAAATGGCTATATATAACTTGACTGAAAAAGAGGATATTTGGTGGCAGGACGTCAAAAGAGTAAAAGGAATCAAAGATAAAGATGTAAGCTAGAGTACCTTTAAACGATACTTTAAAAAGAAGTACTTGTCTGAACAATACTATGAAGAAAAATCCAAAGAGTTCTACGATTTGACGCTGGGAGGTATGAACATGAAGGAAATGAACAGTAAGTTTCTGAACTTACTAAGATATGTACCATACCTTATAGAAGAAAAATCGAAAATTCAAAGGTACTTGAGTTGTTTACCTTTCAGTATTAAGGACAGAATCGAGTATGACAGTCCTAAAACCTTAGAAGAGGCTATGAGAAAGGCAGTTTTCTGTTATGACACAAATCGGAAAAGAGAAGGAATGTCAAACTGGAAAAATCATAAGCCCAACAATTTTGAGCAGAAAAAGAAAATTTTCAGATTCAGTGGAAATTCCGGATTTCAAAGGAAAAATTTTCAGAACCGGAATTATCAAGGGAACAATTCCAGAAACAATTCATAACAAAATTCTACAGCACCCAGAAATGCACCTAATAATGCTAAGACCAGTGAGCCAAAGGCACCTATCAAATGTTTTGAATTCCAAGGTCCTCATTATGCATCAGAATTCCCATTGAGGAAGCGGAAAGCAAACAACATCAACTCTATACAGGCTGAACCTACAGCGGGAGATGTGGCAAGGGAAATGCCCAGAATCAATGCAGCACTCAACAACAGGCAAGTAGATCATCAAATCTCCATTGTAGAGATTAAAGGTATGATACATGACCATCCTGTTACTATTTTAATAGATCCAGGTGCTATCTTAAGTTATATATCACGAGACATTGTGGAAAGTCTTAAACTGAAAACTGAAAAGTTTAGTAAATCATGGCTAGTTAGACTAGCAACTGGAACAAAGAGGAAAGTATCAGATTTTATAGAAAATTGTGTTTTGTCCATGAATCATTTATAAACACAAATCAAGTTGAATATTCTACCTTTAGGTTCTTATGATATTATAGTTGGGATGGACTTGTTAGAAGCCCATCATGTCATCCTGGACTGTTATGAAAAAAAAATTACATGTTTTAATGACGAAGGGAAAACTGTAGAAATAAAAGGCATCCCAAGGAAGGTAACCCTTAGGCAGATTTCAGCCATGCAAGTTAAGAGAGCAGTTAGGAAAGGATGCCAAATGTTTGCAATAAACATGGTAAATGATGAGTTTATGGATAAAGAGAACAAACTGAA
The DNA here is from genome assembly GCA_027924585.1 of Larix kaempferi. NCBI lineage: Eukaryota > Viridiplantae > Streptophyta > Pinopsida > Pinales > Pinaceae > Larix > Larix kaempferi. Next base: position 1,662,244 of record BSBM01000635.1, on the reverse strand, counting down.
ATTAGAGGACATACCTGTCCTAAAGGATTTAAAAGATGTATTTCCTGAGATTCCAGGATTACCACCCAAAAGAGATTTATATTTTACCATAGAGTTAATACCAAGAGCAGTACCAAATTCGAAAGCTCTATACAAGATGAACATACTGGAGTTAAACGAATTAAAATCACAGTTGAAGGAACTTATTGACAAAAAGTATATTAGACCGAGTGTGTCTCCTTGGGGAGCACATGTCATCTTTGTTAAGAATAAAGACAGAACCTTGAGACTGTGCATAGATTATCGCCAGCTTAATACGATGACGATCAAGAATAGGTATACATTTCCCTACATAGATGATCTATTTGATCAGCTGCGTGGAGCAACAGTATTTTCAAAGATTGATCTAAGATCAGGATATCATCAAGTACGGGTTAAGGATGAAGATATTTTCAAGACAACTTTCCGAACTTGGTATGGACACTACGAGTTCGTAGTCATGCCATTTGGCTTGACTAATGCCCCGACTGTATTTATGTGTCTAATGAATAATATTCTACATAAATACTTAGACAAGTTTGTTTTTGTGTTTATAGACGACATTTTAGTGTACTCAAAAAGTAAAGAAGAGCATGATGAACATTTACGGATTATCTTACAAGTGCTAAGAGATCATCAACTATACGCCAAGTTTAGTAAGTGTGACTTCCACAAAGACAAAATTCAGTATCTAGGACACATAATTTCAGCAGAAGGAATCTCGGTTGACCCCGACAAGATAAGGGCCATTAATGACTGGTCAGTTCCTAAAGATGTGTCAGATGTAAGATCATTTATGGGCATTACTGGGTATTACAGAAATTTTATAGAGAATTTTCCAAAAATTGTCAATCCCATAACTTCCTTGCAAAAGAAAGGGAAGAAATTTGTTTGGGATCATAAATGTTCCAACAGTTTTAAGAAATTAAAGGGACTATTGACGATAGCACCTATCTTGAGGATAGCACCCAACAAGGATTTTGTAGTTTGTACAGACGCATGCAATGACGGACTCGGTGGAGTCTTAACACAGGAAGGGCATGCGGTGGCATATGAATCTAGAAAGCTGAAAGTACATGAAAAGAACTACTCTACCTATGATTTAGAGTTATTGGCAATTATTCATGCCTTAAAAATGTGGCGTCACCACCTTATTGGCAGGAAATTTACATTATTGACAGATAACATGGGTCTGAAATATTTATTAGATCAGACAAACCTGAACGCTAGACAAGCTAGATGGTTGACATTCTTAAGTGAGTATGATTTCAAAATTCAACATATTAAAGGGAAGGAGAACAAGGTTGCAAATGCCTTGAGTCATAACGCAAAACTAAATTTCATTTCAGCAATCAGTACTTATTCAACTGATTTGGAAAATCAGATTCTGGAAAAGAGTGAAACAGATGAAGAATACAGAGAAATGAAGGAAAAGACAACAAACAACAGTTCTGAAAATTGTATGGCAGATTTCAGCATGAAGGAAAACGGTTTATCACTGTTTAAAAACAGATTGTGTGTACCAAACATACCAGAAATAAAATTTCTGATATTAAATGAGATGCATAAAAGTCACTATTCTGGTCATCTAGGTTATCAAAAGACCATTACTATGCTGAGAAAAGAATATTATTGGCCCAGAATGAAAGATGAAGTAGCAGAGTACATAGCTAAATGTTTGGATTGTCAAAAAGTGAAGGTTGAACACTAACATCCTGCTAGATTGTTGCAACCGTTACCGATACCAAGTTGGAAATGGGAAGTGATCAGCATAGACTTTATTACAGGATTACCTAAAAATAAAAAACAACATGATTCTATCATGGTGGTAGTGGACAAACTCAGCAAGGCAGCACATTTCATACCCGTAAAGACTACTCATAAAGCTCTAGACATTGCAGAGATCTTTATGAAACAGATTTTTAGACTACATGGAATACCGAAAGTAATAATTTCAGATCGTGACTCGAAGTTTACAGGAAACTTCTGGAGGTCACTGTTTAAGGGGTTGAACACAACTTTAAATTTCAGTACAGCATTTCATCCACAGATGGATGGACAGACATAAAGGGTAAATCAAGTTTTAGAAGATTTATTAAGAATGTATGTTAAGGATCAGCCTGGTAAGTGGGAAGATTACTTGCACTTAGCAGAATTTGCTTATAATAATCACTATCATGCATCGGCCAAACTTAGTCCTTTTGAAATTCTTTATGGTAGGAAATGTAATACACCTGTTTCGTGGAATGATCCAGTAAATAGAGTTGTTTTAGGACCTGAATTATTGCAGGAGTTAGAACTAATTGTGAAACAAGAGCAAGGACATTTAAAAGCTTCCCAAGATAGGCAAAAGAGTCAAGAATATTCAAAAAGAACTCATAAAGAGTTCCAGGTTGGTGGACATGTATTCCTCAAGATAAGACCGAAAAAGAGTTCACTGAAATTGGAGAGTTGTGCCAAGTTGGCACCCAAGTATTGCAGTCCTTTTGAAATATTGTCTAAGGTTGGAGCAGTGGCATACCAACTGGCTTTGCCACCAAACTTAAAAATACATAATGTTTTTCATATATCATTTTTAAAGAAATATGTGCACGATACTACTCATGTTGTAAACTGGAATGATGTACAGGTGGGACAAGACAGAGATTTTCCAGTGGAACTGGATTGTATCCTCGGAAGGAGGGAAACTATTCTTTGGAATCGCAGCATTGGGCAAGTGAAGGTGCAATGGAAGCACCTTATCCCAGAAGAGGCAACCTGGGAGTTGAAGAGTAGTATGCAGGCAGCATACCCAACTATGTTTCAAGAACATTCAACGAGTGATTAACCAACATCGAGGACGATGTAGAGACTTAAAGGGGGGTGTATGTCACCTACGCAAATTTCTGAAAAAATATTATTTTATTTGCAAAATACTTTATGTTAAATTTAATTACAAATTTTTGTAATTATGATTAGTTTTGATCAAGGATGAATGCAATTACTGAATATTATTATTTAAATAAATTAATTAGGAGACAAACACCCAAGAGGACTGTTAAATGAGTGTTCACTGACCCACTAGGAGGAATGGAAGCTGTTGGAAGGTATGGGACAGACGGCAGCAATTGCATCACACCACTAGTTGTTGGTTATGGGACAACTACCCCTAAAAGTGTGGCATTATCCCCCAGGTGGAGGGAGTGAGCAGGCAGCTCATTTAATGACCCAGTAACATCTGAAAAAGGCCTAGGCAGCCTACAAAAGGAAAATTCGAATTGAGCAGGCAACTCTTAACCAATATTTTCTGCAGAATATTTTCCTCATGTGCATTAGGTGATCACTGAGAGATTCGAATAGGGAGGCTAGTGGGAGTGCAATCTTAAGTTTGCATATTGCTTAGAAGAACTAGAGATGCCGGTGCAGGTCTATTGGACTGCTAGCTATTGAAGATTCAGAATTTATTTTGCTATTGCAAGAAGGAGTCCTATTTCCTGAGTTTCTTCCTCCTGGTGGTTCAGTGAACAGGATCAGGGGTCTTAAGGCAGTACTTGACTGTTTTCAGGAATTGGTTGGGTGGAACAGTCTTCTTGGGCTATTTGTTGCCCTACAGATTTTCTACTTATTCTCAGTTAATAATTTTGTTCTGTATAATTAGTATTTTTTCTTGGTTTTCTATTTCGAAAAAGAATTTAATTCTAGATTTGTTTAAAGTCTGAATTTTTAAGTTTAATGATGAATTTGAATTGATAAACGAGTATCTATATTTTTCCACATGTTGTTTTGTGCATCGTACTCTAGTATAGATACGCAAATTAAAAATAGATTAGAAGATAGGCAAATTCCATTGATTCGAATAGATAGTACAATGATTAATTTATGTTTTTATTATTCTGCCCTATATTTAACAGTAATAAAACTTACTGTACAATATCTAGAATTGTCCTAAATTACTGCATTGTTTCATAAAATATAAGTATTGTTCTCTTCTCTGTATATATATATATATATATATATATATTATAGTTTGCTCATTTTATTAGTTTATGTAGTATTCAAATGTAAATCGACAAATCATATTTATACCATAGCTTCAAAATAAACAGTATTATTATCATCATTCACATGCTGCAAATGCAAACAATCACACAGTCATTCTATATCACACACTGTATTTTTACTTCATTCACTGTTAGAATAGCCACATTTACAATCATTTGGAATTAATATAATCTCTAAATTTGTTTCTAATCACTGTATTGTATCACTATTTAAACCTAAGATCATTTTGTTTTAAATCCCTATTTATTATACATGGTATCATAAAAACGTATTTTATATCCACATTATTTTACAATACAAACCCTACTACATTTAAGGACTATTAAGAAAATATTTATATTTTATATTTTTCATTTTCCAAAGACCAAACACGAACCAGGGTTTGACCTGTCGTCTCCATCATCAATGATTTAAACACCATTCAAACATTTTTTTATTACAGAGCTATCATCTGAGACAAGTTTCACATAACCTAAGTTTAGAACGAAAATCACATTAACAACCTACAGCAATACGATTGTTAACATAGACGATTTCTACACAGAAACTAATAGCACTTATTATAGAGCTATCATTTTAAACAAAGTCTCACAAACCCTAGAATAAGTCGAAAATCACGATATCACCTACGGCCTCAAGTCATATAACACAGACTTTTTATACAGAGTTAAATAGCATACGTTTTTCATTGCTGAGAAGGAAAAGATTGTTTACACAGTAGACGAGCCTCGGCTCTCCCTTTTAATCTCATAACTTAAAACAAAAGTCGTGATTCATAGTTTGTAAACCATTACACAGTCCCAACTTCAAGAAATGAAGTCGTTGTGTTCAGAATTAGAATTACAACATGTTTTTCCAAAACAAAACATACAGGGTTTATACCCAAGTTCATTATTGAAACGAGTTCTTAAAACCATTGACATTGATGAGCTTTACATTTTCCAGTTCAACGAAGATCAATAGCAAGGTAGAGAACCAAAGATCTTATAACCAAACAAAAGTCACAATATCGAAAAACAGTATCATTTGATTTACAAATGGTGGTTCAAAGTTCTTCAATCAACAAACAACGACGAGTCACCGCAGGACCAGCTACACAACCCTTGAAAACTCATCAACCACAGTCACAGAGCACCTACGAGGGTTTTTGGAAGACCCAGAGCTTACCAGTTTGGAAGCACACCGCTCTTTCCAAACCCTGGCTTGAACTATTCCTTCACAACCTTAATTTGACAAGGAATTCGATGGAGTTAGATAACTGATAAATTTAAAATCGAAAAACAAATTGCAACAAAGGAATGATACTAATCTTTACAAGATTATTTACCTTGTAGTGGAATACCAAAGCTTTCCACTTTCACTAGTTCAACAATGACTCCACGCTGAAGACGAGACAGGAAACCCTTTGTCCATTTTACACTAGGCATATATTTTACTCAAACAAAAACGACAAGTTCCAGAGAACTTCTATTACTCTTCAGCTTGGCAAAACTCACACAATTTACAATGAAGAGTTTGAAACCATCAACGCTTTAACGTTTTCAAAACAGAGGAACGGTCTCTTTTGATAACGCCATTACAATGGCTAAAAGCTGCAACTCAAATCCTACCTACAGGACTCGAGGTCGAGACCTCCTGATACTTGCAACCCTAGAAATTTCAGCAGCCTGTCGGCCTTGTCGATCAAAACAATAAAATCAATAAACAGCATTCCATTTCTCATAAACCAAATCAACGATAAAAGTTAGGGTTAAGATCTAATGGTTCAGTGTCATTGCAATCAACGATCTTGATTAAGCTAGCGAGTTTGCATTGGGTAGATCAACCCTTACAATCAATGCTCTGTCTTTTCACATGCAAGACAATTGCCACGATGGATCATGGTGGATCGTTTTCACATCCTACTCGGAGGAGTATCAACACACAACCGTTGCAAAGTAGTCTCAGATTACAACCATTACAGCGTTCTTACATTACATGGAGTGGTGGCAATCCTTGTCACCTGGAGATTTCATTTCAAGCCTTTATTACATGATCGAGATTCGATCTCCTTGGTAGCTCGAGACTCACGCCATTAATGAACCAACAATCGCCACCCTGCCAACATTTAATTCATGTCAGTACTTTGAAATAAACGTATGGAATTGCAAACAAAAACCTTATGTTATTATTCATATAGTGAATAATAGTTTTCACATTATAGCTACGACTTAGACTTGTTGTATCGAGGCTTAAGTTTAGCCCTTTAAATGAATTTCGATTTGTATATTATTTTTAAAATAGTGTATTGCAATATGAATTCAATATTATAAACTTCGACATACAATGTGTATAGTTTAAAAATGTCAAGGTAATGCTTAGGACAGAAATCTATAGATTGATTTGGTTACTACGTTTTTCATAAGTCTTCATTTTCATAGCTATCAAAAAGAGATAAGAGTGTGTAATTATTATCTTTCAATAAGTCCATGATTTATAACTATTATAAAATCTATGCTATGGCTATGGACTTCATGTCCTATCTCTTATCACAATATTTACGATGTTTTACAAAACAATTGTGACTTTAGTAAGTGCACAAGTACTTATCATCTCAAGATGACGACAGAGCTAATCTCTACAACGACGATGAGAACCACGACTATTTTCATACCTGAAGATACTTGTTTTTCACAAAAGAATTCACAACATATCTTTTTGACGATGAAATGATTTACACTCGTACTTTTTAACTATGCAACCATGAGACTTCTTACCTGTCATCTGCACATATGACAATCATTATGCTTTAGCGTTGCAGCTAAGTAAGCTCCAGGGTACCTCGTAGGACACCCTTTTTATCAAAATTCAAACTGTCAGTATCTTTGTAAAAGGAACAGTGTCGCATCAAATTTCCGCTCTATTAGTATTTTTGTTACCATAATTACGACAGCTGTTAATATGTTTAAGTTGTCACTGTCACATTGCTACTAAACATATTTAAATTATGTCTAGTACTAACATCTGTTTAATTAATTGCCGTTACAATCAACATCTATTATTCCGCAATCATAAATTATCGTAATTAATGATGTTTTCAAAAATTCTAAATTTTTATGAAAATTCAGGATGTTACATTTCCAATCCTTTCCTGCCATTCACAGAAGAAAAATAAATTAGTATGGATCAGTCCAAGCCATATTTTCACACATATTTGAAGAAATATGGAGAATTCATAATCCCCTTGAGAAAGGATATCAAAGACATAATTAATGAAATCCTGGTTGACGAAGATATGATTATTCCTTCTCCTCGTAGCACTGTTGATGAAGATTGGATCGGTCCTTTTATGATTACAGTTGATGATGAAGCACCTCAAGACATGAATTGTATTGCTATTACATACAATTACCATATGCAGTCATTCCATTATGATAAAGGGTTTGAAGGTTTTGGAAGCCACATTTATGATGATATTTTTTTGGGCTCAGTTCAGTCATACCTACCCAACACCGAGGACGGTATAGGGTGTCATACAGAGATTTTTTTTCACAGATATTGAGCTAATAGATTATGCTCTCCTAGGGTGGGCCATGATTATCTTTCCCAGCGATGTCTCTCGAGCATTATAGAATTTGAGCAGCCATTTCTATCCAATACTAGTAAGTTTTCAATGATGCATTTCAACAAAACCGAGATTGGTATGTGGGAAAGTGTGGTATTTACTTCTCCTTACCATGATATTCACTATTTATCTCTTCGCTTAAAATTTGAAGGTATGAATTTTGTGGCTGACAATTTCAAACTTTTAAGAATTATTGGTGACACTAACATGATTATAACAAAGATGAACATTGTGTTTGCATGTCCAAAATAAATCTTGAACAAGTACAAGGAATATTACAGTTGGATTTCAAATATTCTCCGGAAGTTTCCTAAGGCTCATCTTTGCAAGTGGCCTCCCTAGTTCAGAATCAAGTAGCCAACTCTATGCAAAAAAAAATTCACAAAATAGATATATGATTGGGAGAGTGTTTACTTGAGCCCATTGCAGGCTTGGATAGATACATCCTATGATAGTAATCATTCTCCATGGCATACATTTGAAGGCTTCCATGTTCCTGAGATTTTTCATCATTTCAACTTCATTTCGACAAAGATAATGGTATGTACACAACTTATCATTGATGTGATCATGTTTTGGATTATCTCCAAAGACAAAGGAAGAAGAAATGCATGAATCATATGATGAGGTGGCTACATTGGTGATATGATTTCACTTGACCCTTATCTCTTTTCATAATTAGGGTAGGTAGGTTTAGTTTCATTTGATTTTAGCATTTGAATAGGGCAAGACGGAAGTGTATGCCTCTGAAGCATTTGATCCCTTTGTTATTTGATGTGTGTGCGAGTATATAGGTTTCTAAAAGATTCTGCGACATTCTCATACACTCTCGGGAAGAGTGAATGTCCCATAGTTGGAGCCAGTGTTATGCACCAGAGCTGCTGCAACATTCCAGCGAGGCTAAGCCTAGCACAAGGGGTCATTTTTTTTTATTGTACAAGCCAAAGTGGGTTTTATTGTATGGATATTTGTATTGGGGGTTGTTTACCCCTCGGATTGGTCATGGCCAACACCTTGGTTTCACTTTTAGGAGTAATTGGCTTAGTGTCTTTGCTAACTACCCCTTTGGTGTGTGGATGTCCCCACCATGCATGGCTTTAGGCCCATGGGTTAGTGTTCTAGGGCACATGACCATCTCGATTTTATTTATGCAAAGGTGATTGTGTGTTGTAAAGGGTCATTATCCCCTATTAGCACACCTTTTGCACCCATTTGGACCTATTTTCAACATCCGAAAACCCCTACTCTAGTGTTACTAGCCTATGACATCATCCTTATAGCATATGAGCCTACAAGCCCTGGAAGGGGGGGCATTGAGGTACAAGCATCATTTTGGGGTTAGATGGGGCATGACGTGCCCCCTTGGTTCACTACTTCATCCAATGAAGCCTTTCTCAGCTTATTTTTACTATTTTTATCTATTTTGGGGTAAAATTCATTAATTGTGCAAAATTTACCCTAAAAATATTATTATTTTATTTTTAGGACTTGTAGGCTCAAAATTAAATATTTGAGGATGAAATATTATAAATAGACATCCTTCACTCATTGTAAAATCATAAGACATGGGTTCTAATATGAAATTATTTCTTTTTCTCTTACACTTTAAGTCTTCTTGGTGATGTGCACTTCGCTTTGAATAGTCTTTCCTGCTTGATGGTGGATGGATGAATGATCTAGTGATTCTTTCTTGCACATTCTATGGTTGATGCTAATGACTTGTTGGAATAACACATGCACAAGTGTGACCTATAGGTGTCTTATTTGCTCATCTCTTGTTGAATGTTGGTGAATAATGTTACTATGCGGATTGAATGGTAGTTTTATACTGCATTTTCTCTGAATTAGGGATTTTTACCAATAATCTATCAACTTTGTATGAAGCAAACATCTTACATAAATGTTTCATATTGCTTTTGGGACCTTGGAATTCTCCATTTTCCTTAGTTAGGCTCACCAGATACCAAACCCTAAAGGTTGCTAAGTGATGCCCTAGCTTGCAAGTCCTAGAGGGACATTTCAAGAGAGGGACACTAGCCATTGATCTACCAATACCCTAGGGATTGAGACAATAATCATATTCCCTTCTCTTGTCATCTTTTTACTATATTCTTCAGCATTTATTGTATTATATTTTTTGCTACAATTTTATGCATAAAAACACTAAAAACTTGAAAATTTCCAAAAACCCTAAAAATTAGAAAATTTATAACTCCAAAAATAGCCGTGAGTTTGTACTTCTGGTCTTCCCTACAAATTCACCCTAGTGTATTTATCCACAAATATTGAAGGGTGTCCCGATTTTATGTATTAAAAACCCTAAAATCATATATTGTCAAAAAAACCGTAAAAATTTACATAAATTCAAAAACCTAAAATTATTTGAAATTTGTTAAATATGGTCCACCCCTCATTTTCTCCCTAGTTGAAATATACATAGATCCAAAAGGGAGTCATCATCCTCCAACTTACCTTGGGAAACATGAAATCATCATATCTTCCAAACCCTAGGCAGTGTTTTGCTCCAGAGGCCTTCTAGGACCTCGCCTTAGCATTATTGACCTTCTCCCACTGATGGCACACTTTTATAAGGTGTCCTTGGGCTTATATTGAATTTATTGGGAAACGTGAGATTGCATTGCAAATCTTTGTTATCTATTGTGTTAAATAAGTAGTAGGTTGAATTAACTCCTTGGTAGATCTAGTAGTCTTCTTATCTCATTATTTGACTCCATATGAGGGCATCGATCTCTATCATAAAGGTTGTAGAAAGGTATCTTTTTGTTGGTGATTGCAGGTATCTTGATAGGGCTCTCCCCTGGGTTTAGAACTTACCCAAAGTAGTTGAGAGACTAAGCTAAGGTGACATTGGGTTTATATCTCTCCCACGCTTACCATTCACTAACTTATTGCATCACATTGTGTACAAATCCTAGACTACGAGTTTGAATGGTAACAACTACCATGATTATAAACAAACATGTAAATTGTAAAGATGGAAAGATATACAAATTCCATAATATCCATATCAAGTAATTAATTGGACATAGCTAAACTTGCATCGGTTGAAAGTGATATCGTTGGTAAATTAGATAATATATAACCAAACAATGATAACTTCATAGCTGGATAGTGAGAATCTTCCATACATCGCATGTAGATCCCAAATAATAGAGCAAGAAGTATCCTTTCATCATTTCTTTTATTTTCAATTAATTGGAATATATACTCTTTGTTTTGAAATTTAAGTTCGGGTGACATTGCATTTTTTTGTTTATTTAATATTTTATTATCTTAAATTAAAGACCACGTATCACTCCACATTGAGCACATAGTTACACTTCTCCCTCATCTTGGGCTAGAGAAAGTGGCAAAACCACATGAAATTCCAAGTAGAGCATGGTAAGACATTAATAACACTACTACATAATTCACTTAAATCTTCAAGCATTAATGCTAATGCTAGTAAACATCAAGTAAGACATTAATAACACTATTTACAATATATTCACTTTCATGTAAATCTCATTGTGGTGTGTGGAGTCTATTTCCTTATTTAAAATATATTTATCTTAGTTGATATAATTGGTTACATTGTAAATAATATTATTTATATCTAATTTAACACTTTATATACCAAAAAAATAATAATATTATTTACAAGATATATTTTACTTGATATAATTGGTTTTAAATGCAAATACATTTATTTATATTTCATTTTATTTTATTTATTTATTATTGATTTGATCATTTAAAATCCATCATAAATTAAATTACATTTATCCCATTAAGTTAAAGCTCCTCAAAACATAAATAAAAATGTGTAACTTTAAAACCTTAGTTGATAGTTTCAAAAATATATATATATATATATATATATATATAAAAGTATTTCTGTTTACATCTATACATAAATATCAATATATAATCTTATTTTGGATATACTCATAAGGATGTTCCTTGCGTCTAGATAATTTTATTTTGAACTGTTATTTGTAAATGTACAAAGTATATATATATAAACATTTTTCTTTATATCTATGTATAAATATCAATATATAATCTTATTTTTGAAATACTCATAAGAATGTTCCTTACATCTAGATAATTTTATTTTGAACTACTATTTGTAAATGTACAAAGTATATATATAAAAGTATTTCTCTTTATATCTATGTATAAATATCAATATATAATCTTATTTTTGAAATACTCATAAAGATAATTTTATTTTGAACTACTACTTGTAAATGTACAAAGTATATATATAAAAGCATTTCTCTTTATACCTATGTATAAATATCAATATATAATCTTATTTTTGAACTACTACTTGTAAATGTACAAAGTATATATATAAGCATTTCTCTTTATACCTATGTATAAATATCAATATATAATCTTATTTTTGAAATACTCATAAAGATGTTACTTACATCTAGGTAATTTTATTTTGAACTACTATCCTTAAATGTCCATATTTATAGATAAGTTATTAAACTATACAAAGTACTATTTAGATACTTGTTATTTTGTAAATATATATATATATATATATATATATATTAAGTTTGGAGTTTTTTTATTTCTAGAGAATCCTAGAGAAGGATAAAGCAAATTTAAAAGCTTTTTATAACTTAATAATCTCAAAATTAAAGGCAATATAGTCTATCATATCCTCCTTATAAAACCTAGTCTTTTCCCCAATGTGAGCATGTCTATAACTAAATATGTAATATACAAGAACAAGATAAACAACATGGCACATAAAATGTAACAAGATGTAAATTAGTGTGAAGAATTCACTCTTCAAAATAATAATAATATTTAAATTATTAGTACATCTAAATTTTAGAAAAAATTGTGGTACCATATAAAATTAGAAGATAAAATAAAATTAAGATATTATGAATGATTAGATAAAAAAAATATCTTTTTTGTTTTAAGTAGCTAACTAGTATTAAAAAATAAATAAATAAAATCAACATCCTAAAATAATAACAAACTCTCACCCACTCTACAGTACGCCATTAAACCATTCTAATTAATAATTTCAAAATATTTGTTTTAATAACCACTTTTATTTATATATATGTAAGTTGTTTATTCTATAAATAACAAAATATATATGGCATCCTTACGAATTAAAACTAGATTTTATTATAAAGGAAAACTTTATGATATTATACATCTTATGCCCTCCTTTATTAATATTCTTTCATATTAATAGCTCAAAGCATCTCCGGAGGCGTCCCTTTCATTTTTGTGGATACGCCAAAATTGTTGTTAGAACACATGCTTGTCACGATATTAATGAAAAAAATATCCACACCAAAATGTACTCGATAGAATGTTATTACGTTAACTCATCATTATATTCAACGAAAGTAGGTCATATGTGGCTTTCTATTTACCAACTAACTTATGATAAACTTATCAACTCCGCCTAATCACAACAGCGCTATCCCTGTTGCAATCTTTCCAGACACAGCCAAGGTTCGAAACTCCGCAACAATGGCGTCGGCAAGGGCTGCAGCAGAGGAGGGAAGCCTCGGAACACGGCTGAGTCACGATCTTGTCAAAGGATCGCAGAAGGCCGTATCCCGCATTGAGTCAGAATTCGCATCGAAAATCAAAGCCATCGCAGCGCCCCTCCCCAACCGCCCCGACACGGATATCTCGCTCTGCAACACTGCCAAGGTCGACTCAACTCAGACTCAATTCGTCCTTTTTCTGAATTCTATTTTTATTTATTTGCAGTTTAAACAAATTGCATCGATTATTTAATGCAGGTTTCAATGGAGGCCGAGGCGAAGAGAATTGCAGAAGAAGAAAAGGCTCCGCACTTATCCGTTATACAGGTCAAGAAGTCCGAGAATCCACCAATCTCAAGAAGTACTGAAGCTGATATTCAGGGAAATATGAATCTAGACCTTCAACAGCTTCTCTATGAACTTAGAAGGCTTCTACTCTTTAACTTGCCAGACTCTGCACAGAAGCTATCGACCATCGCTAAACTCGACCTTTCTAATAACAACATGAAGGTAAGTGCAGCAATATTGTATCCTGATATAGACTTTCTTGATTATTTGATTTTGCTTGTAATACTATTTCTTGCTGCAGTGTCTTACCGAATCCGTGACAAGTCTGGTGAATTTAAGAACTCTCGACGTCCATTCGAACCAGCTCACATCGCTGCCGCATTCCATGGGACGATTGCAGAAGCTTAAAATCCTCAATATTTCTGGAAACTTATTTGCCGAATTGCCAGAAAGTGTTCAAAATTGCCGGTAAAATTTGTATCCAAACCCTAGTTTTTTGCAAGAACATTTTATTCTCTTCAATTTGAGGGAATATTGTATGATTTTACGGCTAACATATTAGAAATTAAATATCTCAGTTCGCTGGAAGAGCTGATTGCTGATTTCAACAAGCTACAGCAGCTTCCTGAAACGCTGGGCATCAAACTGTTTAACCTGCAGAAGCTCTCTGTTCATTCCAACAAACTTTCTTATCTCCCTTCTTCCATCTCATGCCTGATGTCTCTGCGTGTTTTGGACGTACATATGAACAAACTCGGATATCTGCCTGAAGACATTGACAACCTGGTAAGTCTTCAAATTCTTAATGTTAGTTGCAATTTTGGCTACTTGAACGCCTTGCCGGATTCGATCTGTGGGCTGTGTTCACTCGTTGAATTAGACGCGAGTTTTAACCAGATTAAAACCCTTCCGGATTTCATTGGAGGGCTGGTGAAATTGAAACGACTAAATATGGAGGGTAACCCGCTAATTCGACCACCGCCAGATATAGTTAGAGATGGTGTGGAAGCAATTAAGAAATACATGAGCAAAAGCGCCACCAAGAGACTCGTACCACGTAGCGTTTCAAGTGTGGGAGGCAAACTGGCACGTAAGTGGATATCTTGCATCAGTGAAGCTGCGGGAATATGACATCTGGCAAAGTGATGACGGGGCAGAAATACATCCGTGAAGAAGAGCTTTTTAAGTCACGACTCTACTATGTACTCCTCGCCACGTGGATTCAACTAGCACTGATGACATACACAAGCTGCGTTGGGTTAATTCTCTTTTTCGATGGATTAGTCTATATTAGGATAATTGTTGATTTTAAAATTTGATTAAATGCAGATACTCTTATTCTTAACCATCTATTATTATCCATAGTTGACCAAAATTTATAATGTTAATGATGGCATGCACTGATGGAATTTGATCGTCATGAGGCATTTTGACTATTAAATATAGTTAAAAATTGTTTTTGATTTTATATAAAACTATATTTTCCAAATTATAGCTTTCAATTATATTTTTATTTAATGCATAGAAAAATATATTAAATTAGTATTATTTCTATTTCTTTCTATTGCAAGTTGTATTGATTTTTCATAGAAAAAAAAAACTCATTTAATTTAATGATGTTTCCATTACTTTTTTTATTTTTCTATTATTACAATGAGCATCTACATAGTACAAATTTTAATGCTCACTGATCATTGATTACATTAACATTCTATTGCTACAAGCCTACATGAGCATCAACTAAATGGCTTGGAAGTTGGAAGTTCCTGAAAGTTGGGAGTTTGAAGTTGGTGCAGATGTAGCCTAAAGTCTTAGAGACAAAACTAATTCTTGCACGATCTTTTGGCATTATATCTAGTGGTAGGTTTAGATTCAAATATTTGTTTGAAATCTACAATTTTGAAGAAATGTTATAATTTGTTTGATAATTTTAAATAGCTATATCATATATGTAGCATGAATTGTTTCTCTTGACATTATATTTAGTGGTTTATCTCATGATTTGAGTAATTTATATAGATTTAGATGTTGAAATTGAAATGAAAATCTCATATATTTCTATTATGGTTCAATTTCAATGAGAAATGCATGTCATTTAAATGAAAGCAAATACTAAATAAGGTATTAAGAGACATACAATCTTGAATATACATACAGAGAAAAACTAGAATACAAAGCTATATTTTGCAGAGTCCTACATTCATCATTATATATAACAATCTATGATAATAATATAATTTAGAAAGACTTGCAAAGTTGCAACTATTTAACAACCTGGGTTTTAATTACATGTGTATCAATTTACAGATACATGCATCTCTTGTAACTTCTACGATCGGAAGACAGGTTTTCTTTTGATATTAACAATGAACCTGAACAGCTCCATGTATATTCTTTTTTATACATTTTTTTTTAATATAAGGTTTATTTTCTGGAAAACTTATGCATTATATAAGGGTAAGACCACCGATTTGAAAAGTCGAGGGAGCAAGATACATGAACTGGAACTGGGAAACCTCACCATTCTACAGGCTATTTGACTGAATACAATAATACATTTACGTAGATGTTGCTGAGGTTTATCACAACAAGTAGATATCTTAGCATCCAAATGGCACTTTTTTATGTTGTCGAGTTAGAAGCTAATTGAGACTGAAACAGTAGGCAAAATTAAATATGGAAGTACACATGAAATTTTCATATTTAGCATTCAAAATCTAGGTAATCTCCTCGCACAGAACTTGCTAGTATTTACTTAGTTGTAGATTATTGTCATGATGATATGCTACAATTGCTTTCTTCAGAGCAGCCTTCACATTTCCTGGGCTTCCGTTTTCCCAATGAAAGCAGAGTACCTATTTGGTCACGTTTGGATGAGGACATTTCTCATTCAGGAATGATTCTGCTCTTTTATTACCCTCAGACTTTGTTGTGCTTATCTTTTATTTCATTCTTCCATCATTGTCTTTACGGTCTTTTTCCTACCATTCATAACTTGCAATCCGTGCATACATTAGGTCAAGTGCAATATTGATGCTCTGAAAGTGGTTGCCATGGGCCTTCTTCTCCATTTTCATAACAGAAGAGTTTGATTTCCCAATCCTGCTCAATGCAATAGATTTGTTCTCCAAATTCGTTTCTTCTACGAAGAAAAATCTTGAAGTAGTCCATATTGCTTCCTAGATTACGTCCACATTGCTTCCTAGATTTTGTCCATATCACTGCACGTTTCCTTCTTCAATAGCTCTTCTCCTTGAATGCGTACTTGGAGTTGGATTGCTTCACACAGCTTTTGGTAAGTCAAAACCTCATTTTTCAAATATGTTACTTGTTTCACCGATTCCTTAGCCATGGAAGTAGTACCCAGTGGCATTCACAAAATTTAATTATTGGAGGGAAAAAAATTTGGCAAGACTTCATTGTTGAAGGGTAAAAATTTAAACAAAACGTTTCAAGATGGGTGATATATACACCCAAAACGTCAAAAAAAAACTTCGACGGGTACAATGAAAACCAAATTCCAACACCGATGGCATGTATTGCAATGCTCAAACTCATGATTTTCAATTGTTGTTGTTCTAATGCATGGTAGAAGTCATAAGTTTCTTAAAAATAAAAAATAAAATATAGAAAATTTTAATATCAATTTTACTAAATTGTAGGGTGTAGTTTGATTAACAATTTGTTTGAAAATGAGATGATATATTGCAATAGAAGTTAAAAGTTCAAATCATCCCAACTTACCTATACTTATACCTGTAAATTATATAAACAACACCTAATTATAACCATCTTAAAACCTTATACAAATAAATAAATCAAAAATCAAAATAAAGAAAAATCAACCCTATTTTCACAAATCATAAGAAATGAGTAGCAATAAGATAACAAGAATGGCTAAACATATACAAATATAACTCTAAAATATTTATTTTTAAAAATAATAAATTTAATAAATCAATTATTAAAAAAATTATAATACATAAAATATAATATGTATTATACAAAATATATATAATTTAGAAAATTATAAATTATATATATACTTAATGCATTTAAAAAAAAATTATAATCAAACATCTCATTCATTTGGAAAGGTCCCAAACATCTAATTCTTCAAATTGGAAAGGTGAGATATTTATCCACTAAATCTATAAATTAAATCCAATGTATTTATTATAAACAATAAATAATTTTGGAATAACTAAGTAAATTTATATTTTAAAAAAAAAAATTATTTAAATAATAAAACATAAAAACATAATTTAATTTTACCATATAATTATTTTTATTTATTAAATTAAATTTTATTCATATTTATATGGCATAAATTACTTATAAATCAATATAATTTATCAAATATTTTATGTTATTTTATTATTATCTAAAAATGTTGTATAACTTAATCATTGTACACTTAGTACTTTATGATATTTATTTTTTTATGATATTTATTTTTTGTTTATTTGTTTTTCCTATGGAACTTCACCGTGTAACATCCTTCATCAAGGTAGTTGGTACTATTTTATGATGTTATTATATCCTATTTTTTTCATAAAATTAAGTATCTCTTTAGTTAAGAGGATGATGGTTATGACTAAGTACTTAATATATAAAAACAAGATAAATAATATGAGAAACAAGAGGCTCCCTAAGATTGCTTCATACTCTAGTCAAAACCACATACGACTAAAGCAAGGTTCTCATAAAGATGTCAAGTCTTGGCTAAACCATTGAGGAGTTGAGGAAGAGGTCACTCTCTATAATAACAATAATATTAAAAGTATTATTACATCTAAATTTAAGGAAAAGACTTGGTGCGATAAAGATTTAGAGGATAATGAAAAAATTGAGATATTATAAAGAGGTGATCAATCCTAATCTAGAAGATCTAAAGTATCTCTCTAATTTAACTAACCTAAAAAGGAAAATCAACATTGCTAAAATAAGAACAAACTCTCATGAGCTACATAATGAAACAGGGCATTATACAATTCCTAAAAGTGGTGGAATGAAATAATTTGTAATCTTTGTGACACAAAGAGGACTGGATATGAAAATCACTTCCGCATATATTAGAGCTTAATTTCAAAACATTTGCTATAATAGTGCCTCCCTAACCTTTTAATTCATCATTACTCTATTAATTTAGGAATGCTTCTTTTAAAGTATTTTTAAAATAGAAATAAAATTCTAAAGAAAAGCAAGTGACTCCTTTTCTTTTTAAGGTTTGAAAGACCAAATTTGATCTACCTTAATAGCTATCATCATCATTATATGAACTAGTTTTGAAATTTGAAATTGAATATGAAAAAAAATTGTTATCTTGAACTTGGAAATTTATATTAAAATGAAATTTGTTCATTATTATTAATCATTTTAACCATATTTTTTTATAATGTTTAATTGTGTTTAAGTATTTTACAAGTTAAATTCTATGACTTATATACTTTCCTTTTAAAATGTCAATTCATATATTAAGAAATTAATAAAAAAATTACATTTTTCTTCGTATCAATTTTTTTTCAGCGGGAAAATCACCTTCCTGCTATTCCGAAGGAATCAAGGAAAGCTAACAACGCATGGGAAATCTCAACAAAATTTCTCACATATCGTGGATGGTAGGTCGAGCAAACCGTCAATCGGTAATCCAAGACAGAAGTTGTCTCAACGGAATTGAACCCGAGTGGATGGAATGAAATCCATCTAACCCCACCCAAGGTTGGCAGGTGCGGGGGGAGTAATTCTAGACTCCACGGGGAACAAGCAGAAAGATTTTTCCTGGGGCATTGGGAGGAAGACCAACAACGCAGCGGAATGGCTAGGACTCATCAAAGGATTGGAGACTACAACTAGCCTGGGAATTAAGAAACTCACAGTTCTCGGAGAATCTCTAATCATAATCAGAGAAGACGGGCATATTATTACCAAAAGAAAAAACCCCATCTCCAAAATGCATCACCTCCTTCTATACATCAGTATTGAATTCCATGAGCTCTACTTCCTTCATATTATGTGAGGGTTGAATGAGAAAGCGGACAAGATGGTGAATATTGGAGTTGAGCTTGCTTATGGCACCCTAAGGCTTGATAATGACATTTTGGAAACTTCTTGGATCCCTTAAACCAAGATTTGGAATTCAGACTAAGTCCTAAGATCCTACATTCTACCCCCTCCCTCATTTATGGACTTTACTCATTTAATTAGCATCATAATTGATATTTATTGGGATCTCTCCCTTGGAGAAGTGACGGATCCTTCCCCTTTCGATCTCTTCCCTCGCATGCATGAATTTAATGATCCATAGAGTATTGACAGTTGGCTGGCATGCGCATTCTTTGGATTGATAAAACCTCACCTCCGGGCATTCATCTGAATTCATTCCTCTGTTTCCTATCTTCTCGTCGCTCTGTTCGGTCTAGATCAACATTTGTTGTTTGTTGTTTGGAAAGTTCTTTGTGTTGGTAAGGAAATGGCTCATCATGGAGTCGGGCGTGCTGGGGATCACTATTGCCATGGTGTTGGGCGTTATCAGAGGGATAAGAATCCCACCTGTGGAAGGTGTTGCAAGACGGGACAAGGCTCCAATGTTGGGTGTGGCAGGGGAGTACAGCTTGAAGAAAGCTGGGGCGATTCTGTAGAGTATGAGAGCCACCCTGGACTTGGCCCCTGCCAAAGGCACGCAGGGGTAGGGAATGTCATCGGCTAGGATGGGAAATGCAGCATTTCTATGTTTGAGGTGGAGTTTTTGGACCATTTGCAGGATTTGGTGCTGCAGGTGAGAATGGTTCGTGGTGAAAACATTGAGTTCAAGAAGGTAATATCTCGTCTCTATAAATTTGCAACTGCTTCTCACTCTGAGGTCAAAGCTTAGAATATATGTGTGGCTGAAAACATAAAGCATTTGGAGGAAACCTTGGGTCTGGCGTACCCCCCCCAAGGCCCGAAAGCTCAAAGTAACTGGCAGCGAGCTTGAGGACATCAATCGAAAGATGGAGAAGATGCAAAAGTTCATGGCAATAGCTGGTAACTTCGTGGACTTTAGCACTGAAAAGAATATGGCTGCGGACTCTACGAGATCGGCCATGGACGTTGGTCCTCACTAGCAGCTTGTCTACTTTGGTCACGGGTTGGATTTCTAGTTTATTTATGTTATCTATGCTTTCTAGCACTATGCACAGGAACTCCGTTACTTTCAGTTTAGGCTTTAGTATTTTGTTGGCATCTTGGTTGGGCTCAATGCCCAGATTTTGTATAAGGCAGACTATAAGCAATGTTTTTCTTCTGCATACTCCTCTTAGGAAAAAAATTTAGATGTTATAGTTTCCACAGGACAGAAAGGTATCATGCTAATTATCAATTGGAACATGATAACTTTGGATTGATGGTTGTCTTTCTTTCATGGGAGAAATCTAATCAGTCTATTTCGATGTAATTCTCCTTTTTTATATATAATCAATGCTATTAGCCATTTCTGTTAAAAAAAAAGAAATCCGTCTAACCCCACCAACAAGCCACCGTATCCTCAATTTTATTAGTTCATTGTATTTTTTTTAATTTTGTTAATAAAAAATAAACATTTGTTGTAATTTAAAATACATCATATCACTTTTTTAAATTAAATCAAGTTAAATGATATGTTAACCTTTAAAAAAATCATTTTAATATTAAATTGTTTAAAATTTTTAAAGTTAGATAAAATATTTTTGCGATTCATATAACTAATTAAAAAAAATAATAATAATGAGTAACACTATGTCATTATATTAGGAATTAATAAATTAAATATTTATTTTGTGGAATAGTAAGTGTGACATTAATTTTGTAAGAATAAGATATAACACTATGTCATTATATTAAGAATTAACTAGTATAGATCTATTTCTTGAGGTGTTTTTTTTAATGACTTTTTATTTGGTTTTAATTTTTTATTTTATGAGTTGATATGGATTTTTCTAATTTTTTTATTTGATTTTTATTTTTTATTTTATAAGCCGACATAAAAAAAATTAATTACTTTTTATTCTTGGTACATGACATGACATCGTTACATAACATTACACAAATACAATAAATTAACTATTTACTCATTACTAAATATTAAATATTTACTCAATGAAATAGTAAGTGTGACATTAATTCCCCCCCCGGATGCGGGTGCTCGACACGATATCACCGAGGACCAGGATGCCACCTGCCCTCCTTGAAGCGTGGCTCCCACACCTGGCCACCTCCCTCCATCGGCGTTGTTCCCTATCCCTCGTCTTTAATGTTGTGTCCTCCTCCTGCACATTTGGCCTCCCCGCGTGAGCTGAACTTCATTCCCCATATGGCTCAGCCGCTCGCATTCAATCCAGCTCGGATCTTCTTGTCACATCCCCTTAATTAGTTTAGGTGAGCCATTACTCTGCCCTGTGGGAATTCTGGAAGATCCCGCCCTACAATTCCTGATATGAGGCTCCGCCCTCACGCCCTAGTGGTCATTGCTCGCTTCTTTCTTTCGCTTCCTACTGTCTTTGCTGAGAGATTTTCCCATTCTTCATTCTTCGTTGATTCTGTGAACAACGCCATGACCGCACACGAGGCACCTCTAAGCGAGTTTCCAGTCACAGCGCTGGCAAAGCTGCCACTTCGACTGAGAAGGAAAAGATGGCCAAAATCGGCTATGAAGATAATGTTTCTGTCCCTGTCCGTCAGCTGGTGGATGATTGGGAATCTCGTAGTGTTACTGAAATCCTAGCATTTGACAACTAGGGAAACCAAGTAAATCATTATTGGTTAATGAAAAACATGCTGGGAACTTTGGTGGAGGAAATGCTCACCAATTGGAATATGGACAAGGTGGCGATTACAGACACCAGGGCATATATGGCTCACCTGGATCGAATGTTGGCTACACTGGAAGCCAATTTGACTGGTATACGGTACTCTATGTTTCACCATCCTATTCCTCCCTGTGAGTTTGGCCCTGCGGCTCATTTGGAAGGTATGGCCGACAATCCTAATGCACAAGATGAGGGTGTGGCTATCGCCACTGAATTCCATATTATAGGTATCTCCCTTCCCGACTCTCTCGGTGTTGTTGCTGTTGTGGATGGTGCTACTCCAGTTCTTGCCCCCTTCTCAGGCCCGAGCTCTCCTGCTGCTGTGGTGGTGCAAGGGGCTTCTCCCTCTGTTGCGGTGATGGTGCAGGGGACTTCCTTCCCGACGCCCTCGACGATTGACGCCTTACACTACAAATGGGTTAGGAAGGATGAGGTTGACACAACTACACCACACAAAATTAAGCCCCATCCCATCAAGCTCCCTCTCCAGAATTGGGAAGAAGACTTCTTTGGCAGCTGTTCGATTATCAAAGACAATCCTGGTTCTCAGAATGCAGAAGCTAGCACATAGATCTGCTCTATGTGAGCCTAGCTCTGATTTTGTTGTGGTTAGCGTCATCTTTCTTCTTCCATTTTAGCTCTATGGATTACAGTCAGACTCTAGCTTTTCCTACCAGTCTAGTTTGGTCTATGTTTTTAATGATCGGCTGTAATTATGTTAATATTGCTCAACCCACTTATGGGCAGGACTTTGGTTGCTCCTTCTTGCTCTCTTTGCTCGATGAGAATCTTCTAAAAGCTCATGCATCTACAGAATCTCATGTGAGTGTAACATTTTTTGTACTTTAATATATATTTCACTTATGCTTCTTACAAAAAAAGTGTGACATTAATTTTGTAACAATGAGATAATCACAATCCAATAACTTATTCATGATAATCAAATAACACAAACTTCTCTTATTTTTATTATGTTTTATGTTGATATAAAATTTATACAATTTGGTTTTATGTTTTATGTCTAAAGCAAATTCATATTATGACAATTTGGAAGAGAGATTCACATATGACATTCTAGTTTGTTTGTGATACAACATATGTTTTAAGTTACACTTTAACCATATATGTTTTAAGTTACACTTTAATAAGATATGTTCTAAGTGACACTTTAACAAGATTTTAGATTTGTTTAAATGTTTTTTTTAAAGAAAAAAGTTGTAAATTGTTATTCTGTTAGGAATCAAAGTTACATATTTCCATGCTAAAAAGAGTTCACTGTTCAAAAAAACTACAGACTTCATATTCTTTTAAACATAGGGCTTCTTCTATCTTTCAAAAAGCTTCCATATCCCCAAAAGCTAGAAAATTTGTCTAGAAGAGAGATAACAACTAGATGCCATCAAAATAACAAGAAACAAATATCCCTTCAAAGATATTCATTGACCCTGAGTCTATGAGTAAGCTAGAAATATATTCTTCATATATGATATGTCCATCCATAAATCCTATAGCCTGCTTCGAGAGAAGATCTCCCTGCATGTTGACTTCCCTGTAGATATGATCAAAGTAAATCTCATCAAAGTCATCAATCAGAGTATGTATTTTAGATAGCCAATGCTCCAGTTGAATTGAATTCATAAATTCTTGTTTATTTTCCCAATCAATTGCAACCCTTGAATCCCCAAAGATCATGATCCTAACAATTCCTCTTTTTCTTGAGAACCATAAAAGTCCCCGAAGTGCCAAAAGTTCATCTTTGACATTAATACCTCTGCCCACACCTATTTTCAATCGAATTTAATGTTCCTTTTTCACATTTATAATCATCCCATCCCCACATACACCATCTTTTGCTGCACCATCAAAATATCCAGTATAAATGTCTTCACTAATAACTGGGAATTTGATAATTCTTTGTTTCGGCTTATGTCTAAAGGTAGAATATTCAACAAGTGAACATAGGACTCTAGAACATACATAAACTGATGATGGATTGGTGTTTTAAAAAATGCACCGATTTCTAGCTTTCCACACCTTCCATATGATGAACAAAGGTAAATCTTTATATTTAACCTTTGAATGAAACCACTTTGACATGCAATCCAAGAAAAATTAACCATCCCAGTCATCATCATGGTTAAGTTCAAATCTCATATTTTGTCAGTTCGATTTGAAAAAAGGGCAGTGAAAGAATAAATGAGAAATATTTTCAGATGCAGATAGGCATAAAACACATCGGTCGGGTCCCACAAAACCATTCTTTAATAGGTTATCCCATGTAAGTAATTTGTTTTCTAACGTCGTCCAAGAAAAACATATGAGCTTAAGCGGAAATTTTATCCTCCATAATTTTACTGAACACCAGTTTGGGTTGTAGGATGCTTCCTAAGAAACAATAGCATCATAGGCTTTATTTGTAGACAGAATCCCGTTGGAATTGTATCAATACCATACTAAAGTGTATTCCTTCTTCGACAAAGTAATTCCAACAAAGTTCAGGTTCGAAACAAATATGTTCCATTCATCCGCTGCATCTTTTGTAATACCAATATCACTTGCACTAAACCAACCTTCGCTTCCTTCCTTTCTAGCTTGTGCCAGAACATATATATTCTTACTATGGATTTGAGTAATCAAAGACAAAGAAATCCTGAAATATTCAGAGATCCCAACAATTGGGTCAATGCCCAAAAAAAATTGGTTTATGTTACCCACTCTCCAGCTAATCCAACTTCCCAGAATCGGAAAATATTTGAGAAGGCCTTTACAGATGATGGATGCATTGCCATAATTGAACTTCAAATTTTGAATCCATTGTAGGACCGAAGCATCTTTCAAATATTTCGTTAGGATCATTTTACTCCAAAGACCATAATCAAATAAACCCCTCCGAAGACTTTTATCCCACAAATCCATGCCAAACTAGTCCAGTCTTTTGATACCCCGACCACTTAAACACTTTGGTAGAGATAGGCACTCCCAAGAAGCAAGATGAAATTTATGGTTATGTTGACCCCCAGACCATAAAAAATGAAAAATCATCTGTCTAATAGTGTTAATCACATAACAAGGATATGAAGTAAGGGAGAACCAGTAAACATGTATACTTTGGAGTACATAATTTATTAACACAAGCCTTCCACCTATGGACATCCAACGAAAATTAGCATGCTTTAACCTACTATCCACCTTCTGTTTTAACTAGTTCCAATCATCTTTCTTGTAACAGTTCGGCTTCAAATGGTACCCCAGGTACTTAAATCCCTTATCAAGATTCTACACCCTATAAGGAAAAAACGGTTTGATTTGATCACTTATCCTAGCTTCAGGACAGTTGTGTAGAAACATCGATTTGTCCATACTAACCATCAGCTTTGCAAAAAATCTCAATAAGATCCATGTAATTATGTCATTCCTCTATTTTTTCCATTCCAAAAAGAAGCATGTCATCTACAAAAAGTAGGTGTTATAGACAAAGATCTAGAGATCTTAATACCGCTAATATTCTTATCATTCTTCGCTTTTCCAATTAACATGCTTAAACCTTCTATGACCAGAATGAATAACAATGGAGACATCGGACATCCCTACCTTAATCCTCTGCTACTAGAGAAAAAAGGAGTTGGAGAACCATTTATCAAAACAACAAAATAAGTTGAACTAATGAAAGCCATAATCCAATTTACTACCTCCACAGGAAGACCAATCTGAATCAAAAAAAAACTGATAAAGGACCAACTGACACGATCATAATCTTTTATAAGGTCCATTTTCAATACCAAATCTTGAAGGTGCTTCGATTTCATAGAGTGTAAGCACTCCTGCGCAATTCCCACCGCATCTAGAATTTGTCTATTTGAGAGGAAGTCGAATTGTTCAATAGTAATGAAATTATCCAACAGAGGCTGGATTCTGTTAGAGATTATCTTAGTAATGATTTTATATACCAAATTGCACAAAGATATGGGCTGGTAATCATTGAAAGACATAGGATGAGCCTTTTTAGGAATTAAGGTAATATATGTAGTGTTTATATTCTTAGGAATGGATTGTTTTTTTCTTGATTCATCAATAGATCTATATAAGTCCTAGCCCACAATGTCAAAAAAATGTAGAAATAACTCTATTGTCCACCCATTCGGCCCAGGACTTTTATCTTTCGTAAAAATAAAAATAAACTCCTTGATTTCATCCATTTCAATCTCCTTACCAACTCTTTGACCATCCTTGGTATTAAAGAAACTAGGATACAACTTGACAACTTTCAATTGATCTTCTAAATTGTTCGAGCTATCATCTTTATATATAGTCCCAAAATGAGCTACAGATTCAACTTTTAAATCATTATGATCAGTAACTGGGACCCCAACACTGTTATTCAATTCCCAAATGGAATTAACATTCTTTCTGTGGGAAGTGTATCATTCAAAAAACTTGGTGTTGTTGTCTACCTGGATGATCCAAATCGCTCTGCTTTTGAGCCTCCAGATGGACTCAAAATGTTCCAAGATCTTAGTTCTTTATTGTTCCATATTCATCAGTACCTTTTTTCTGTCATCGGAGAAATAATTATCATCCACATTGCTACTCAAATCTAAATTTTCCTTTCCAATACAAACCAACTCAATATCATTCTCCTTCTTTGTGTTCCTATCCCACTTAGCCACTTCTGATTTTAGTTCCTTGAGCTTATTTATTAAACCTTGTAAAGGAGAATAGATATTTTTCTTTGGATATGAATACCAGCACCTTTTGACTAAGTCACAAAAATTAGGATCTTACAATGATGTTCTATTGAACTTGAAGGGAAAAAATTGAAATGTGTTTTAAAAATCTAACTGTAAAGCAATAGCTTTATGATCTGAGACCCTGTAGGAATGGCCCAAGAATTAAATATTTCCATTTTCATCCCAAAATGTTCATCCATCATAAATCTTTCCAAATGCTTAGCCACGCCATATTTACCAGTGCGACCATTTAACCAGGTGGGAGAAAGAAAAGTTGGAATAACATCTATTAAACCTGCCCTTTCAAATATCTCTTTGAAATAATGTGCCAAAGGATCAATGACATTACTAGACCCCCAAACTTCATTCAAAGATAAAGTTAGATTTAAATCTCCAGCTAATATTAAGGATCATTTAACATACCAGAGTCAACCATATTGTCCCATAAGCATTTTCTATTGTTATAAGGCCCATACACATTAAGAGTATTAATAGGTATTTCCAAACCCCTAATGCGGCCTTCAAGGTTGATACTTGCAATAGTGTGATATGGAGAAAAATCAGCAAGTAGTGGGTTCCACGCCACGAGCAAACCACCTAACAATTTGTTTTCGTCCACACCACAACACTTCCAGCTGGAGTTGATTTTAAGAAAAAAATCACAGGCAGAAACACCAAAGGACATGGTTTCCTGTAGTAAAACAATAGACGGACAGAATCGATGTATAAGTCTCTTCAGGGAAGTTATTTTGGAAGAGCTTCCAATCCCTCTAATATTGAAGGATAATATGGTCATTGAGGAACCCCCTTTTGGGGCATACCTACTCTAAGAGTCCCATATTCAGTTATAAAGGGAGAGTCACCTGACAAAGTCGATGCCACAGAAAGGATAGAGGAAATTTTAGGGTTAATCTATTTAGACTAATCCTTCACCATCTTATTTTTGGTTTGCTTCTTACGAGTTGTAATGTTTGAGTGTTTTATTGACGAAATGGGAATGGCCTCACAGTTCTTAGAACAATCCCCCATGTTAGGAACCCCCACACAAGTTGTAAGGGGAATTTTATCAAAGTCTTCCAGAGAGATAGGAAAAGACTCATGAGTATAAGGATAGTGTTCCACATCTAAGGGAGTATGGGAAATACAAATCTATAATGTATAGGTTTCAATCATAGATACCGAGGTTTTCTTAGCATAATGATCGGAATATTCCACAACATGCCTAGAGATATTTTCGACATGTATGTCAGGATCTTTATTCGCAAACAAACACCCCTAATTCTAGAAAGGATGAGGGGAGGAATCTATCACTAGAAGATTAGGGTTAACATCCCCAAGTCTAA
Source organism: Larix kaempferi (assembly GCA_027924585.1). Taxonomy (NCBI): domain Eukaryota; kingdom Viridiplantae; phylum Streptophyta; class Pinopsida; order Pinales; family Pinaceae; genus Larix; species Larix kaempferi. Next base: position 1,633,861 of record BSBM01000635.1, on the reverse strand, counting down.
CAGGGTCGAGAGAATGAGAATATAGAGAAGCAAATAAACACCTATGAGCAACAGATTTATGTGAGCTACTTAAAACTTTTTCAGGGAATTCCATAGCCCCTAAAATTTTGTCTACAGATAACGACTCAAGTAAAAGAGGAAGAAAAGTTCAAAACTTGACCATGAATTGATGAGCAGAGATGTTATCCATCGGAAAACGAAAAGTAATATTTTCCTCCATTTCTTCGGAATCCCCTTGGGTCGAAGAAATATCTGGATCCATCCCAAAAGCATGATAACAAAAATAGATTAGGTGACCAGTTCTATGTCAGCAAAAACACCAGGAAGGCACTTTCCAGTAGTCAATCATTTGGGTAAATGCCCATTCATCCCATTTAACTTCGATATTATTTAATAATACCTCTGTCATATCGAATTCAACTAAAATCCTTAACATCCTTCTGTCATTTGATAACAAGGTTGTTTCCTCCCCCATAATGAAGTTTCCAATGGAGTTACCAAGTTCCATAAAAGCCCTAATTCTCCAACAATGAATAGGCCAACCCAAAAACAACACCTATAAATGCATTTTCTTCAATTTCTCCTTCCAGGGATCGAAATTTGAATGCCATTTAACAAGGACCAAAGATCCAACCCCAATAACCCAATAATTGTATGCAATAATCTGCATGCTTTCTAAATAGACAGAAAATGAAAGTATACCCATCCATTCACTAACATAATCACCCTAGGAACATAGTTAATCAAGGGTTTCCATACATGGGTTATCCACTCAATAATATATGTTATGTTCATCTTAATATATTCGATTTTGCCTAATAAAGTCCTAGCAAATAAACCTTGCACCATATCGATAGTTATATCCTTCCCCAAAACACATAATGATTTACTTTTCCTTACCTTCTCCAATTTAACCCCGCATTGAGTACGAGTTTTTTCCCCTCTCAGAATCTTGGCCTATATGGAACCAGATGGAAGCACAGGGTCTTGTGCGAAAGATGTAGAAAGAGTTAAGGTGAAATCCCCAACCTTCAGAGTAGACAGAGAAGAAAGACCAAGTTTTAATGATACCGGAGATCCATTACCCACATCAACAGCTGGTTTTTTTGGTGAGAAGATAACCTTAGAACCAGGATTAGTCCAAAACCTACCTTATTTTCCAAATTTGGTATGGGAAATGTTCCCAATGTCTCAGTTTTCCTTATCATGACAATCGATAACACATGTGTCAGATGTCCAATGCCTTCTGACAGGTGTCCCCATCCTTGAAAAGAGACCAAATACAAGTTGAAAAGACACTAGAAACCCCATGATCACGTCAACACAAGATAACCCCACAAATACATCAACAAAAAGACAATATTGAGAACATCTGCCAAAATAATCTCACTGAAAATAAGAGGTAAAAACCAGGATAAGGAAAGAAAAAGCCCATTAGTGACTTAATGGAAAAATAGCAGAAAATAAAAATAAAAAAATTGGTTCCCAATTTATTTACTTGGTTGGTACTAGGGCATCCCATAAGGAACGGCTTGAATCTAATTCTGTTACCTTCCATATATGCCAATCTATGCATGGTTTTCAGACCTCAAACCTAGGAAGGGGGTTTTGGAAATATATAATCAGGGTACAATTCCATTGATAAATAAAAATGTATGAGATTTTTCAAGCTTTAAAACAAGATAACTCAATAATAAAATAATTGAAACCATCTTAATAAAATTGTTTATTTCTTATCCCAGGACTGTCGAGAAGGTGATCTATTTAAATGTTATTTTTATTTATAGAAAAGAAAATAAATTACATTGTGTATATGTTACAAGAGAAATCATATGCCACATCTTTGAAAAAGATTCCATAGTAACTAAAGGTAAATTAAAATTAGAAAATCTAAATTCAAGGAGACATTAGATATATGGATTTGAAATGTGTGCCAATTCCTTATCGTAATTGAAATTTTCATATTCATGTATTCTATTTTCTTCATCCTCGAGATGGGACTTCAATTAAATTACCATAGTCAAGTGATTCATGTCATCTTATATGTCCTCATTCATCACTTATGCACAAACAATAGATTCGTGATTGACACCATTTTGATCTTCTTCATCCTCTGGATATGGTTGCTTGCATTCTTTCCATCTTTTCAGTGTAGGTTTATAATGTCCTTTGTTCTTTTTTGACAAGGACTATGCATGAGGACAAGAAACATGGAGATGCCCTAGTTTTTGGCATATTTAACATTAAAAAGCAATATCATCATAATCGAAAATATGAAACCATCTAAAATTATCATGTTGTAATTAAAATTTATCTTAGGCCTTAACTTATGTCAATATCAGCACATGTTCTAGAATTAGATCTATTTTGATGTAATTTCCCAAAGTATTGCCAATATCTTTAAGATTTCATAAATTCCAAAAATGAAGGGGTAAATTTGGGAATTGTATTCAAATTAACATCTTTGTTATAGACATAAGGGAAGGTCAAAATCGAGGAACCAAGGGGTAACAAAAACCCATCTCTACCCCACAAATATGGACCCTCCTCTAAAATGCTTTTATAATCAATTGTAGCTAAATAAACCCTTGGAGCAAAGGTAAACCTTACAATGCTTTGACCATGTCAAAAATATCCATAAGTACAAATTTGAAGTAGAATGCCATAAGCCATTGAATCTGCATCTTACCATTACAAATTAGTAAAAATAAAGAAAACATGTAATCTTCAGCTTTGAGACCTCCAATTTAAACACCTCTTTAGATTTATTCATAATAAGCATAGTAGATATAGGAGGGTTTCAACTCATTGAGTTATATTATTTTTTATGCATTGCATTCTTAAAGAAAGAGGTTTTGAAGATGACAAACCACCATTACCCACCAAGCTATGCCAAGAGTTGAATTTTTACAAATATAATCATAAAAAATCTTGAATAGATCCTTTAATTATTTCCCCTGAAGAATACACTTTAATTATTTTCCAGTGAAGAGTACATTTATCGACAACAAAATCCCCTAACTATGCTGCATTTTTTGCTTAAAATCCACCAATAATTAGTAGAATCATCTACATGCATGAAATTTCCCCAAATAAAGACTTGATCATAATCTCTCTCTTTATATATCTTTATATTAGAGTTTGCTTGTTAAACCAAAATTCCCTTCAAACACTTAATGTACAAGCATTATGTCAAACACTTTGACATGCATTTTTGCTTGTAAAAAACATTATATCAAACATTTCATTTGCAAAAGTTACCTATCAAATTCAATAGTTACATAATAAATAAAGATCAAATAAACACAGTTTTCTTTTTTAGTAGAAAACAATGCATCCACATTAAAAGACTAACTCTTCCAAAAATAGTGTTAACCCTATCTATCTTGAAAAATAATGTTTATACATAAAAAAAAAATACGGTGAAATTTTTTTCAGCGAAAAAAAAACATACCATTGTTATTCATATTGATGAATTTTCAAACGGTACAAAGATAGTTCCACCATAAATACATATTTATGGCTCATATACTGTCCTTATCATGTTATTTTCAGAAAGAGCATCAACATTCAAAATTCAGTTCAACGGAATAATCTACCAAATATCATACTTGAATCTAGCCTAGTCCATAAGGTATAATGAACCATGATCCTAAACAGAATTTTCCAAATGTTCCTCCCAAAATAAGTATCCATCTTCACCTTCAAGTGCTAACTTTTAAATCTTAGCAGCAAAGGAGTTGTTTTCCCAGAAGATGGGTTCAAGTGTGATGTTATAGAAATTATTCAATTTGTCTTTGATTCTGTTGCACCAAGTGGAAAGAGTAGTTACCTGCAGATTACATTCTCCTCTGGCCCATTTGATGGTGACTCTAGAATCACCAAATACTTTAACACTTGGGAAAACAAAACAATTTGCAACTTGATCACACACCAGAGAGCCATAAGTTTCGCTTTCATGTTGGTTATGTTTCCACATCTGAACTGTAGGGTATAAAAGTGTTCCTAGCTTATATGAATTATACCTCCCACCACACATCTTCCTCCATCAGCAACACCATCAAAAAATATCACTGGATCTTTGAAGTCAAGTTGTAAGGTACTCACTATCCTGCTCTTCGATGGAGCAGACTCCTTTTGAAAGGTCAAAAATAAATTCATAGCAATTTTGAAAGCCTTTTCAATATTTAGGATAGAATCATCAAATATTTCTTGATTCCTTGAGTACCAATAGTCCAAGCTATGATAATAGGCAAATTGATTAAAGATAAATCAATTTTTTTCCAATTCCACATGCTAGTGGGAAAGGAAACACCACCCCATCTCTGATCAATATTTAAACTGAGATAAAAAGCATCCCACAGTAGCTTGGTGAATTCACATTCCAAAAAAAGGTGAGAGTTAGTTTCAACATACTTTTTACAAAGAATACACTGGCTCGGACCAATCCAGCTTTTCATAGTTAAGTTTCCCCATGTTTTCAGTAGTGAAATTGAAACAAAAGCTTCATTAACTCTTTGTTTTTTTCTAATCAACCATAAAAAATTGAATGTGCATGCATCCCCAAATTTCACTCATATCAATTTTATATTCTTTTAACGACCAAATTAAAATATATACTTGTTAACACCTAAAAAGTGCTCACTAGCTCATTCCCTTATTCACATGACCCATTTGTCCACTTTTCCACCATCTGAGCCTATGAAACCAACAAAAGGTCACCAAAAGACCTTAGTACACCCCTTTTTCTATTAAAAAGGATTATTTTTCCATAAAAGCATAAAAAACCCTCAAAAAGGGTCCAAATTCCCAAAAATATTAAAAAGGGAATAAAAATATTAATTTTATTCAAAAAAGGAAAAAGGAGGGAAAAGTACCTAAACCATGTTGGTCAATACCATTTGGTTTCCACAAAACCACAAATGGTATTCCCCACCACCAAAACCTATAAAAAGGTGGTAGGGGCTCCTCATTTCACATCCATCCATTATCTCATCCTCATGCTGCCGAAATCTTCCTTGAGCATTTTGGCCATTGTAAGCAACCTTGGAGAAGGAGACCTCTTGGAGCTTGGAGCTACTCATCTTGGGAGTTGCTCAACATCAACCTTCACCATTGAAGGTATTATCGCAAGCACTTGCTTGCCCTCCATTTTTTAATACAAATTCATTCTTTAATATTTTCTTGTTCTTGTTTTTTAAATGTTTACACTGTTTGCTTATATTCTTGCATAGATCCATGATTAGTTTTGTTTAGATTAGCTTCTTGTTTAATTCTATTGAAACTGTTGCTACTAGTTAGCAGGTGCCCATAGCACTAAGCCTGGTTGCAAAACCGGGCCAACAATACTTATAAAAGAATTTATCACCTTACTACTTTTCCAAAAGTTGCACACCTATTGTCTAAAAGTTCACTCACCCATAACTTTTGTCCAAATATTTTTTCTTATGGTTGTCGGCATCACCATCCCCGCCTGTGAGACACTGCACTCGCGGCCTAAATGTTATTTTTCTGTCTCGATATCATTTGGAGTAATGCAGTGTGCAGTGAATAATCATAGATTTTTTGAACTGGGAAGTGTCGCTATTGTTGGCATATCAATTTTTTGCAATTCCTTATTTATTGAGCTTGTTTGCATTATCCTTGTTATGGCTCTCTATAACTATCGTTAATTCGTCATCAACCGATTCACCAATCCATTTCATCTACTTCTAATTATATTTGTTTCACTTTGAGAAATTGCAAACGGAGTTCACTTTATGACATAGCATATACATACAATATTAAAGAATATTTCTTTACTAGATATTAAGGAATGCCTCCACAAATATTTTTCATTAAACCTCATCCTAATATACCTTTCTAATTTTTTTATTTTTAAACCTACTTTAACTGGATATCATATGTATCAATTTCTTCCATTAATATTTTAATACCTCTTATTATCTTTACTCTTTGTAAGGTGACATGGCACAAATCTTATAACCTCTAGGAACTTTGCAAGGTGAAATATGAAATCTTAGTGAGAGAAAATATTTAAATATGGAGAACAACCCTCTAAATACAGGTTGACTTCTTACATAGTCGTTCCAACCAACTTCACACCATATTCACTCACAAATCATACATATTCAAACATCAGTATGAATCCAAACACAATTGGATTCACACCACCTTCACATATAGAACATATTTATTAAAACACTAATCTAACTTCACACACAATCATATTTAGACCAACTTTAGACATAAAGTACCAATTTAAGTCCCCTTTTAATATCTATATGTTTTTAATATATTAGAAATGCCCTTTAACCCTTATATATTAGGCAATATATTGTTTCAATTTTTTAGAATATTAAATTTCCCAATATGAACTAAACTCACATGCAATAAAATTACCTACCTAATAAACCTTGTAAAATTACCTACCTATTAAACCTTGTGTTTGAAAAAGATAATAGTTTAAAATATCATTCAAATCAATAAAAATTTAAAAGTATGACTACTCTAATAATTTATGTTAAGCCTTTGATCAATAAGACAATAAGACACTTTGACTTAATTTGTTTAAATGAAGAATTATTTTCAATTGTCTCTTAAATAATAGGAGAAATTTTATTTCATTATACGTAGATCCTAAATGTTCATTTTATATAAATTTTCAATGTTGATCTTATATAAATCTTCAAATTGTTTTTTTTCCTATAAGATTGGATCACAAATGTGGCATTTGCTTTAGTGTATTTTTTTCTTTGCTAATTGAAATAAACTGATAGATTCACTAACCGCCATTAATATCTAACTACATGTGTTAGCCAACACTTTATAACAGTGACCATAAGAATCTTAACATGGTCGATGCATTGCTGATAAAACGTGGCTATAACAACTAGTTGTAGAACTGTATGTACCAACAAACACATATTTTCTCTTGTAGAATTATATGTACCAACAAACAAGCATTTTCTCCTCCTTTTATTGCACTCCCACTCTCACATTTCAAACAATCGTTGGTCTTTAGATCTTTCGTGGTTCAAACTAAGGATTTCTATTTGCGGTTATGTGTTGCAATAAACATTCAAAAACTACACAACTGGGAACCAAGAAGATAAATGTCAAATGGGACAAAAGAAACGATGAACATATATTCAGAGGTGATAAAACCATAGACAATCAAGATATTAAAGGCCAAAATGCAACAACTTTTCCATAAAAGGGGGCATATTTGAACTATTTCACTTCATATGTAACAATTATTATATGCATTGTTACATGCACAAAAAGCCATTTGTGGAAGTATAATATGAAAGGATCATTGCAAGAACTATCAATGTAGTCTAAATATACCTATATGACATTGGCATTAAAGCGTTGTGGCGTTGTCGCATTGTGGCATAGATGCATGGAAACACATGGGTCAAGCATATTTAACCAAGATAGCATCAATATTGGAGATGGATTCATACATGAAAAATATATATGGGGTTGATTTAAATAGCTAAATTGCATGGTGTTTAATGTAGATACGGTCATGAGTTAAATTCCTTAAAGTCCCATAACTACTGCTACTATATTTATTTATCTCATTATACATGAAAACTAATAATTAGGTCATCCATAACTACTATAACTATATTTATCTCATTACGCATGAAAAAATATAATTAGGTCAACAAGTTAATTTTTTATAGTTCGATGACTTCATTTATATTCAAAGCTTTGTCAACATAAAATAGTTGAAAGGGTTGATAGACAGCAATGGATAGAACATCATCACAAAGTTGTTAGTTGGTTATAGAGTTGGATTACTATATCATTTCAAACTTTCATAAAGTTCAAGATTCTAATAGGAAGAAATTATTTAAACCTCACCATAAGATCAGTAGTATCCCATTTGGTATTATTAAGTGGGTTGGATTTTGTAAGTTGTCTTTCAAAAGAAATGTATTTCCACCTACTTGTCTCTCATCCTTATGCATTTTCTCCATGACAACAACACCTTTGTTATGGGGAGGAATTTTGTGATTTGGATTTCTTGATAAAATAGTTAATGAAGTGGTTCAATACAATGTCATCGTTCTCCATTACTAGCCCTTCCATCCATATTTCTATCTATCATGGAAGAACATAAGGAAAAGTGAAAAGGATATCCTTCAAAGGAATTGTTTCTCTGATTGTTGCCATTGTGTGATTGCAGTACTCAAAACTTCTTCTTTATGGTTATATTTGTTTTCATCTTTATGTTCTTTGTGTGTTATGTTGGATTTGAGTTTCGTTGAGGTAAAAACTTTAGATTCACACTCTACATCCAGGAAAGTAATAGATCCCAGTCGATCCAAGGCATTGCCACATTAATGAGCAATATTTAAATCTGCATTGACATAGAGTATTTGAAATATCACCGTATCGAATGTGCAAAAACAACGATTCACCCAACATTTGGTTAAGTTCAATAAGGAATATGAATGTTCAAGGAAGGATGACATTGAAAAAGATTGGAAAAAAATATGATGGTAGTTACAACAATTATTGTTCCTTCAATATATATCTGTCAACATTAAATCTCTTTATTGGGCTTGTTTCAAAGAGTTCTCCTCATATAATGAAAATGATGTTCTTGTAGGATCTTTCAATTAGAAAAATTATGTGGTCACAAATGGGCCTCAAAACAAAAATGTATTATCAAAATCCACTTTAGAGGAACCTGCGGGATTCAAGATGATGATGTCAACCATAAGGGTAAAAAGTGTTGGAGAGAGAAAAAACTATTTTTTCTTATATTTTCAACTTATCTCATAGTTTTATTCAAATTTCAAGTGTAGGCACTCCTTATATTTGTTGTTCCATGCACAACATGCCATTTGTGGAAGTATGAGTTTAAAGGATCACCACAAGAACTATCAAGGTAGTCTAAATAAACCAATATGACATTGACATTAAAGCGTTGTCACATGGATGCATGGTCACACATGTGTTCAAGCATGTTTAACCAAGATGACATCAATACTAGAGATGGATTAAGATATGAACAATGGATATGTGGTTTATCTAAATAGCTATTGCATGTTGTTTAATGTAGAAATGTAATCAGTTGAATTCCTTGAAGTCCCATAGCTAATGTAACTATATGTATCTCATTACACATGAAAAATAATGATTAGGTTGACTGGTTGATGTTTTATAGTTCAATGATTTCATTTATATTAAAGCTTTGCCAACATAAAATAGTTGAAATAATTGATAGATTGAAATGGGTAGAACATTATTACAAAGATATAAGTTGGTTATATATTCGGATTACTATATCATTACAATCGTTCATAAAGTTCAAGATTCTAATGGGAAGAAATTATTAAAGTCTCACCATAAGACTAGTCTTTAAGTCCATTTGGTGTTGAATAGTTAACTAGGAAAGTTGTCTGACCCTTAGCCTTGCTTCATGCAGAATCAAAGCCCTATTTTTGAGTTTACATGCAAAAGTTGCATGCATGCATTTTTTAATTAAAATTTTGCATGGCGGGAATTGTTGGTTATGGAGCCTGATCTTCTAGTCTCATAGATGATGATTCAGCCGTGTTTGTACCCCAGGTTTGGTTATGATCCCGGCACGCGCAACAGGGGTTCCGGGGGAGTGGTGCACTCCCCCGGCTGGGGGCGCGGGGGCCAACGCCCGCGAAAGAAATTTTTGTTATGGGTTGGTTTTTCGCCAACAAATTACGGGCCCATGGTTTTGGGTAACCCGTGGTATTTTCCCATTGTATTCCCTTTTATAAGAAAGACATTGTAATACGGCTAGGGTTGATGTATTAGGTATTATGCATTGTAAAGATCTTTGAGATCATGAAGAGGGGCTGTGAGACAGTGAAGAGGAAGTGCAGCGGATGTGCTACAAGTTGTATCCCTTCATTTGCTAGATGGTATAATAATAAGGACTAGCAATTTTAGTGTGGACGTAACCCATCTTGGATGAACTACGATATATTGGTGTCTCTCTTGTAATATGTTTGTGTGATTGTATTTGCATCTTGTTTATTGTTATTGCTCTGCGATCCTGTTTTTATAACAGGAATTTTGCATGTAACACTAAAAGTCAATCAAATGATAAAAGAGAGTTGAGAAGGAAAAAGGGAACGGTTTTTGTGTTAGTGAGTTCATCTACACAGAAGAGTAAATCGGTACATGAGGAGGGAGAATTCCTTCATGAGAACACAGGTGCATTTTTTAGGAGAGAGGGCACAGTTTCTTGTAGAGTGAGGGAGCAAATATGAGCAGAGATATAGCACAGTTGATCAGTAGCATAGGGAGGATACACTGGAGGAAAATATTGCTTCTATGAGAGATTGAATTTAGGTACAGAGTATTCATTGATTCAGTTGACAGTAGGGGCACATTCTTGAGAGGAAAGGGCGCACTTCACTGGAGGAGAGCAAGCTCTATGGTAGAGTTCAACATATTGAGAGAGGGAATTCATTGAGACAATGATTTAGTATTAGAGGGGTGTGAATCCCAAGTCAGATAGCAGATTTAGAGAGAGGCACATTCAGAGAGATGGGCGCATTCATAGAGAGGGGCACATTACCCATTCATCCAACAAAGATCATGCTTGAGATTCAGATCCATTGGCTCAAAGATAAGTTTGTGTTGGATCTATTCTATTGTACCTAATGTAACTACTTGAAGATAATAAAAGATATTCTACTCTTTCATTGGTTTTCCTGCAAGGGTTTTTCCAGGGTCACATTAACCAAAAATTATGTGTCCATTTTATGTGTGCGATTTCTATTGGTTAAAAGAAGTAAATAGATCTCATGTGTTTCATGTTACAAATATTTTTTTGTGCTAATATACATTCTTCGGGGTTGAGAATGTTAGGAACCCATGTCTTTACTTTGTTAGTATGTTGTTGTTGGACGCATATGCTTTGTAAGTCGTCCCGTAGTATTTGTTAATCAATAGTTTGTGTTATTGTTGTTGGCGCATATGCTTTGTAAGCCGCCCGTAGTATTGTTAATCCATAGTTTGTAACGGCCCATAGTTTCGACCCATAGTATTGGCGCCTAGAATTAGTATATAAGTGTGTGTTGAGACCTATGAAGGCACCGTGAAGTTATTTGTATTGAGCTTGCTCAAAGGAGGTTGCCCCCTCGAAGTGGCCTGTGATCAATACAAAGTGATTCTGAGTTCTGTCATTTCTGCTATTTCACGTATTCTTGTTAATTAATTGTTGCAGGTGCCTTACATCTGGTATCAGAGCACTTTCTTGGGCTCGCTGGGTGAAATTTCTGCCAAAAAATTTTTTCACATCTGTTGCAGGTTCGGATTTGGGAATAATCCCCATCCGCTTAACTATGGGAAGTACTTGGGCATAAGCCCTAAAACTCATTGTGAGGAGTACCACAGGAACCCCGAAGTAGCTGGCCTATTGAGAGGACCTGCCAGCGAAAAGGGCAACGACCCCTACCTGATTGACTAGTTTCCACCCGTGAGGTAAACCAAGAGTTGTCGTTTGTGGCAAAGCGGTTATCAGTTTTACCTGAGCCGTGGAGTGAGGGGTATTGCCCCAATACGCAAGCTGTCAGACAGCATTGGTGGCCGAGTGAAACCCCTAAACTGTTAGGAAGCCGCACATACCTGGGGTCCATATCTACTTTCAGCTGAACTATTGTCGATCACTGCTGCATCGTTTCAGATCTATTTTGCAAGCCGTTCCAGATTCAGCCGTTTTCAGTCCATTCGGCGCTGTTCCAGATTTCCTTCGAGCCGTAGTCGCTCCAGTCTGAGATAAAAAGAGTATAAAATTCAGTATTTTCTCCATATCTCCCTTATTTTTACTCTGTTTCCCTTGAAATTTTCGGGGAACCCCTGTCATCCCATTCTGCATATTTCAGTCCTGAGGACCCTATCCTCAATTCCCCTTCCCAAAACTCGAAAGCCCACATTTGTCTATTTTTAGGGTTTGCCATAACTTCCTCAGATTTCACCCAATCACCTTCAAATTTTACCACAAAGTTCCTTTCTGAATTCTACTTCTTTGTTCCCCTCTGCCAAATTTTCCCATTCTTTCACCCCGCTTCTGAAATCCTCATTTTTGCTTCCCTATCTATCCAACAGTGTCCACAATTTAGTCAAACCCCAATTACCCTTCTGATTTTTTCCCAAATCCAAATTTTCCCTTACTGAAGTAGTTCCTGTTTTTGTTTTCCTACCCAGTCAGAAAAAAAAAAAAAAAAAAAAAAAAAAAAAAAAAAAAAAAAAAAAAAAAAAAAAAAAAAAAAAAAAAAAAAAAAAAAAAAAAAAAATAAATAAATAAAAATAAAAATAAAAATAAAAAATAAAAATAAAAATAAAAATAAAAAATAAAAAAATAAAAATAAAATAAAAAAAATAAAAAAAATAAAAATAAAAAAATCCTGGTTATGGTTGTCACCTGTGCAGGAGCAAAAACCATAGAGGAAGCACTTGCAGCCATCCAAGCCAAACTCTAGGATCTGGATGAAAAATTTCTCGGTCTCCATCTTAAACATTCAGCTATGAACAACAAACGGCAGTCCGAGTCTTCAGTAGACAATGGGTTCTCTGCTTCCAGCAATTTCCGTGGTCCGAAGCTTGATTTTCCTCACTTCAATGGTACCGATCCAACTGGATGGATCTATCGTGCAGAACAGTATTTCAGTCTGCATAATACTTTTGATGCCAACAAAGTTCCACTGGCATCCTTTCATTTGGAACAGGAAGCTCTTCAATGGTACCGCTGGTACATCAAGGCTCATCCAGAGCCCAACTGGCCAGACTTTTGCCAGCTCCTTTTGCAACGATTTGGTCCTAGTGCTTTTGATGACTTCACAGGAGCCCTCACTAAACTTTGCCAAACTGGCACTGTGAGAGAGTATCAAACGGAATTTGAGAATCTAGCCAACCACACCGAAGGATTGTCTGATGAATTTTACCGGAGTTGTTTTATCAGTGGTCTAAAGGATGCCATTCGCTCTGAGGTCAAAATGTTCTGCCCCAACACAATGATGGAAGCACTCGGGTTGGCTAAGTTGGCAGAAGACAAGCTTGCAGCCCAACAACGCTCCAAGCCCACTTTTGTTCCCTTCCGAAATATGGGTTCTCAGCGACCACCTATACCGCAGGCTCCTCGACCGACTCCTATCAAGCGTTTGTCTGAAACAGAGATGCAAGCACGCAGAGAAAAGGGGATTTGCTATAATTGTGATGAGAAATTCACTCGGGGACATAGATGTGTTCAGCAAAAGCTCTATCTCCTGGATGTGGAGTCTCCACCTGCCTCGAAAATGGGTGACGAAGATCCAGAAACATTGGATGCTCCGGTCGACAGTCAGGAACCGCCTATTGACCCTCCGTCTCAGGATGACCAGCCAGAGATATCTCTCCATGCTTTAGCTGGAATCACCACCCCCCAAACAATGCGGGTCAGGGGTTACTTCAAGAAGCTTCCTCTTACAATCCTCATTGATTCTGGTAGCACTCATAATTTCATTGACCCTCGGATCGCCAAACAAGCTGATTGTTTTATCCATCCTTGCTCCAACTTTGAAGTCATGATTGCCAATGGGGGCACCTTACCTTGCAAAGGGAAGTGTCGAAATTTGCGTATCTCTATGGGAGATTATATCTTGCGCTCGGACATGTTTGCCTTTCCCTTAGGCGGATGTGATGTGGTTTTGGGTGCTCAATGGCTACGCACACTCGGCCCTATCTTATGGGATTTTGCCGAACTTTGGATGCAGTTTTCCCTCAATGGACACAAACACACATTGACAGGATTACAACCAGGTTCTCTCAGCATCATCAGTTCACATCGCATGGAAAAACTCCTCAAGAAGAGTTCACATGGTGTCATCGCTCAGATCCATTCCATCCAGATGCAACCATCAGCGGTCTCCACTACTCCTTTGGATCTACAACAAATTCTGGATCGATATACAGGTGTCTTTGCTGAACCAGTGGGATTACCACCTTCCAGGCCAGAAGACCATCGTATTCAGCTCCTTCCTGGCAGCGTTCCTCCCAACATCAGGCCCTATCGCTACCCATTTCACCAAAAAATGGAGATTGAAATGCTCGTTCGGGACTTATTGAAGCAAGGTATTATTCGCCCAAGCACTAGTTCCTTTTCTTCTCCAGTTATTCTTGTCCGCAAAAAAGATGGGTCATGGCGCCTCTGCATTGACTTCCGAGCACTTAATCACCTCACCATCAAGGATAAGTTTCCAATTCCTGTTGTTGATGAGCTTCTTGATGAGCTTCATGGGGCTCACTTTTTCTCCAAGTTGAATCTTCGTTCTGGGTATCATCAAATTCAGGTTCATGAGGATGATATTCCGAAAACAGCTTTTCGCACACATGATGGCCATTATGAGTTTTTGGTCATGCCCTTTGGCCTCACTAATGCTCCTTCCACATTCCAGGCCTTAATAAATAAAATATTTCGACCCTACTTGCGGAAATTCATTCTGGTATTCTTTGATGATATCCTCATCGACAGTAAAACATGGGATGAACATCTCCAGCATCTGGATCTTGTCATGCAACTTTTCTCTGACCATCATCTCCATGCCAAGCAGTCTAAATGTGTTTTTGGACAAAAGGAAGTTGAGTATCTCGGGCATATTATCTCAGCACAAGGGGTTCGCGTGGATCCTGCCAAAATCGAGGCCATGAACAATTGGCCACATCCTCAGACACTCAAGGGCCTTCGTGGTTTTTTGGGGTTGACTGGCTACTACCGCAAGTTTGTCAAGGATTATGGGAAGATTGCAGCTCCATTAACTGCTCTATTAAAAAAAGATGCTTTTACATGGACACCTGATGCTCAGTGTGCATTTGACAAACTAAAACAAGCTATGTGTACTACACCTGTGCTAGCTATGCCCCATTTTTCCAAGCCCTTCACTATTGAGAGTGACGCTTGCGGCAATGGACTTGGTGCTGTTCTCCTTCAAGATGAACACCCCATCGCGTTCACCAGCAAAGCCCTTTCAGGTAAGAATTTAGCTGCCTCTACCTATGAGAAGGAAATGATGGCTATTTTGCATGCAGTACAGAAGTGGTGTCCATACCTATTAGGGAATCATTTCTGCATCAAGACTGATCACCAGAGTCTGAAATATTTCTTGGACCAGCGTGTCTCCTCCCCGGCACAACAGAAATGGGTTAGCAAACTCATGGGTTATGACTATGAGATCACTTACAAGAAGGGTAAAGACAATATTGTGGCAGATGCTCTTTCTCGCACATTTGATGCCCAAGGTTCTCTTTCAGCTATTTCTATGCCTGTTCCAAATTGGTTGCAATCTGTTCAACAGGGTTACGTCAATGACTCTTCCTTATCTCATATCATCCAACGCTTGACCAACAATCCTTCGGCTGTCCCACATTACTCTTGGGATGGTGCTTCTCTGCGATACAAGGGTCGTCTGGTGCTTCCCCAAAGCACAGATCTTCAACAGGCTGTCTTCTATGAACTCCATGCTTCTCCATCGGCCGGGCACTCTGGGTTCCTCAAAACATATGAACGAGCACGGCGTAACTTCTTTTGGCAGGGCATGAAAAGGACAATTCAACAAATGGTGGCCGAATGTGATACTTGTCAGCGCAATAAGGGTGAAACAACACTCCTTCCAGGATTGCTTGAACCCTTGCCCATACCTACACGGATTTGGACAGATATTTCTATGGATTTCATTGAAGGGATCCCTAAATCTGGCGGGAAGACAGTGATTCTCGTGGTGGTTGATCGTCTCTCCAAATATAGTCATTTTTGCGCTCTCAGCCATCCCTATACAGCCTCCTCTGTCGCTCAAATTTTTATGGACCAGATCTTTCGTCTTCATGGCATCCCTTCTTCCATTGTCTCGGATCGTGATGCGACTTTCACTAGTCATTTTTGGACAGAACTATTTCGCCACACTGGCACCAAACTGAAGATGAGTTCAGGGTATCACCCACAAACAGATGGTCAGACTGAAATTGTCAATAAATGCTTGGAAACTTATCTTCGTTGCTTCACCTCAGAACAACAACATCAGTGGGCAAAGTGGCTCCCTCTCGCTGAATGGTGGTACAATACCTCTTACCATACTGCCTCTAAAATGACCCCATATGAAGCAGTCTACGGTCAGGCACCTCCAGCTCTTCTTCCATACACCCCCACCAGTTCACCAGTTCAGGAAGTTGACAAGGTCCTTCGCAACCGCAATCAGATTCTTCACATTTTGCGGGACAATCTGCACATGGCAAGAAATCGCATGAAGCAACAAGCTGATCAGCACCGTTCGGAGCGCACTTTTCAAGTCGGTGATATGGTTTTTCTTCGTCTCCAACCGTACAAACAATCCTCCTTGAAACTCAAAGGGCGTCATAAGCTCGCTCCAAAGTTCTATGGGCCATATCGGATCCTTCAGAGGATTGGGTCCGTTGCTTATAAATTGGAACTTCCTCCTTTTTCCCGCATTCATCCAGTCTTTCATGTCTCTTGTCTGAAGAAAGTTCTTGGCACCAACATCAACGGCCAAACGATTTTACCCGAACTGGATAATGAAGGATCCATCCTTTTGGAGCCAGAGGCCATCCTCAATCGGTGCACGCGTCAGCTTCGCTCTCGTTCTATCACAGAGGTCTTAATTCAGTGGCACGGCATGCAACCAGAGGATGCTACATGGGAACCACTCCTTCAGATTCAACAACAATTTCCACATCTAAAGCTTTGAGGACAAAGCTTTTTTTAAGGGGGAGGGGATGTTAGGAACCCATGTCTTTACTTTGATAGTATGTTGTTGTTGGACGCATATGCTTTGTAAGTCGTCCCGTAGTATTTGTTAATCAATAGTTTGTGTTATTATTGTTGGCGCATATGCTTTGTAAGCCGCCCGTAGTATTGTTAATCCATAGTTTGTAACGGCCCATGGTTTCGACCCATAGTATTGGCACCTAGAATTAGTATATAAGTGTGTGTTGAGACCTATGAAGGCACCGTGAAGTTATTTGTATTGAGCTTGCGCAAAGGAGGTTGCCCCCTCGAAGTGGCCTGTGATCAATACAAAGTGATTCTGAGTTCTGTCATTTCTGCTATTTCGCGTATTCTTATTAATTAATTGTTGCAGGTGCCTTACAGAGAATCAAGTTTGGCATCTTGCATGTGATTTAGAGAGACTTGAGACCAAGTTGAGGTCAAGTAATTTCAAAGCAGTGAAAAAAAATTACACGATATCAGAGTGCAGTTAAAGATCAGAGCAACTCACATACCAAATCTACCAAGTCTAAAGAGAAGAGATCAGATTTATAAGGGTAGATACCATATATGTTAGAGCAGATATCAAATCTATAAGCGTAGTGACCAGATACATCAGATCTATGAGAGAATATTCCAAATCTGTGCAGAGAAGAGGCATCAGATCTATCAGATCTGTGAGAATAGACATTAGATCTATTAGATATGTGAGGATACACATCAGATATATTAGATCTATGAGAGTAGAGGCTAGTGTTAGAAAAACAGGATCGCAAAGCAATAACAATAAACAAGATGCAAATATAAATCACATAAACACAGTACCAGAGAGACACCAATATAACGTGGCTCACCCAATATGGGCTACGTCCACACAGAAATTGCCAGTCCATATTATACCATCCAGCAAAATGAAGGGATGCAACCCGCAACACATCCGCTGCAATTTCCTCTTCACTCTCTCATAGTCTCTCTTACACAATCATAGAGATATTTACAATGCTACAATACACAGCTGTATTACAATGCCTTCCTTTTAAATAGGGATTACCATGGAAAAATATTATGGAACACCCAATACCATTGGCCCGTAAATCACCCATTATTGACCAAGTCATGACTATGAAATTACAACATTTTACAAGGTATTTTTTATGAAATTTTTGCTATGGGGGAACTGCCCCAAACCTCTGCCAAGGGGGGCCTCCTAAAATGTAGTCACCACCCCCCCTAGACCCCCCATGGCGACTATATTGGGGGGGGTGGGGGAGCCCCCCCCAACCCCTCGTCATGGGATGGGATCCAGACACGGTTGAAACACGACCTCTGAATAAGGAAGATCAGGCTCCACAACCAGCAATCTCCCACTTGGAGACTAATCACAGCAACTCCGTCGTTGCTGCACTTGCTAAACTATGCTATGAACCTTGAACCTAGCTAATTACTCATCTTCAACTTCATGCTTGAAGGCCAACTAAAACCGACCAGGAACTCAATTTCTCTCTGGTTACTACCTTTGTCAACATGTCTGCAGGATTCTAGCTAATCTGTATCTTTTCCAGCTTCAACTATTCATCTTCCAGAACATATCATATGAAATGGTACTTGAGTTGTATATGTTTAGTCTTAGAATGGAAGGATGAGTTCTGTGCAAGATGAATGGTACTCTGGTTGTCACTATACAACCTTCTATTCTCCTACTTCTTACCCAATTCCTCCATGAACCTCTATAACCAAATCATCTCTTTACTAGCCTCTGTAAAAGCAACATACTCTACTTTCGTTGTTGAAAGTGCAACAACCTTTTGTAGCTTCGAAATCCAACTTACTGATGTTCCACCTACAGTAAAGACATACCCTATGGTGCTCATCCTTCTAGCTTTATCACCTGCCATATCCACATCAAGATATCCACGTAGAACAATGTTTGAACCTCCAAAACATCATGCATGAGTAGTATTGCCTCTCAAACACCTGAGAATCCATTGTGCTACCTTCCAATGTTCTTTACCTGGAGTGTTAATATACCTGCTCACAACTCCCACTGCATGTGCAATATATGGTCTTGTGCACACCATGGCATACATCAAGCTGCCAACTGTTGATGAATAGAGAACCCTGGACATGTAATCTATCTCTTCCTGTGTCTTGGGACACATCTCGTTACTCAGTTTGAAATGGATGGCCAAAGGTGTACTAACTGTTTTTGCATTCTGCATTCTAAACCTCTCCGACACCTTTTCTATGTACTCACCGTGAAACAATGTCAATTTGTGATTTTTCCTGTCACTTTTTATTCTCATACCAAGGATTTGTTTACAGCACCCAAATCCTTCATCACAAATGAATTAACTAACTTTCTTTCGAGCACATTTATATCATGCATGTTAGGTCGTGCAACAAGCATGTCATCCACATACAATAACAAGATAATATATATTCCATTATCTAGCCTCTTGAAATAAACACAATGGTCAGAATGACATCTACTATAACCTTGTTCTGTCATAAAACTGTCAAATTTCAAATACCACTTCCTTAGAGCTTGCTTCGGGCCATACAAGCTCTTCTTCAACCTACATACTAAATTCTCCTTCCCTTTGACCTCTTACCCATGTGGCTGCTGCATATAAATATCTTCCTCCAAATCTCCATGGAGAAAGCTTGTTTTTACATCTAACTATTCAAGATGCAAATATTCTATCGCCACTAGACTTAAAATAGTTCTAATTGAAGTCATTTTAACAACAGGAGAAAATATTTCATCAAAATCTATACCTTTCTTCCGTGCAAAACCCTTTACAACAAGTATGTCCTTGTACTACTTCTTTCCTCCATCTTCTTCCTTCAACCTGTAAACCCATTTATTCTGCAATGCTCTTTTACCTGCAATAAATTGAACCAAAACCCAATTTTGGTTTCTTACCAATGAGTCCATCTCCTCATTCACACCTTGCTCTCACTTCTTTCTAGTTTCCACCTGCATTGCTTCTTCATAACATTCTGGTTCACCAGAGTCAGTCAGCAATAAATAATAATATATTGAAGGAGAGTATCGTTAAGGGGATCTACTTAACTTGGTATATCTTCTAACACTTGTAGGAGTTTGAGGTACCTGTTGTTGTGCTTGATTTTTCATCATCTTTGGAACTTCATTTTCTTTTATTTCATCAAGCACTGTGTACTCTGTGTTTTCCTTTTCATGTTTCTTTCCTTGCAACTGATCTTTGTACATGACCTTTTCATTGAATACCACATCTCTACTCCTAATGATTTTTTATTTTCATAATCCCATAAGCAATAACCAAAATCATCAACCATGTATCCAATAAAGGTACATTTCTTGGATTTAGCCTCAAGTTTTGTTTTATTTTCTTTATCAATATGGACACATGCTTGACAACCAAAAGTTCTCAGAAATAAGTAGTTTACCTTTTTACCTGTCCATGCCTCCTTTGGAATTCCACCATCCAAATCACTTGAAGGCCCTCTATTTATTAAATAAATAGAAGTATCTACAGCATCTTCCTAAAACTGTAAAAGAAACCCTGCTTGCAATCTCATACACCTTGCGCTCCATGATTGTTATGTTCATCATTTCTGACACACCATTTTCTTGTGGTGTTCTTGGGGTTGTCTTCTCTCTATGAATCCCATAGTATGAACAGTAACTATCAAACTCCTTGCTACGGTATTCACCTCCATAATCATATCTAAGACACTTCAACCTTTTTCATGTCTCGTTCTTAACTAAACATTTCCACTTCTTAAAAGTAGCAAACACATCAGACTTCTGTCTAATGCAATAAACCCAAGTTTTTCTAGTTGCATCAACAATAAAAGTAACATAATAATGAGAGCCACCAAGAGATTGTACCTGATCTGGTCCCCATACATCTGTATGCACAAGCTCTAAATTTTTACTATTTTTTGTTTCCTAACCCTGAGAAATATGACTCTCTTCTGTTTTCCATAAACAAATTTCTCGCATAATTCCAAACTTACATGCTTCAGATCTGGCAGCAACTTCCTTGAGTGGAGAATTTGCATCCCCTTCTCACTCATGTGGCCAAGCCTATGATGCCACAATGTTGTATCTGTTCCTGTGGAAGCTAAAGAGATAGAACAGTCAGTATTATGAGGACATAAATACAATGTACCTATCTTGTCTCCTTTTGCTATCACCATCGATCCTTTAGTGATCTTCCACCACATTTATCCAAACGTAGATAAACAACCACCATCTCCCAACTGTCTTGTTGAGATCAGATTTATTTTCATAGTATGAATATGTCTTGCATCTTTTAGCAGCCATTCACCATTCTTTAACTTTATCCATACCTTACCCATTCCAACAATTTTACATGGTCCATCATCACCCAATAAAACATGTCCAAAATTGCCTAGAACATAATCATGAAAGAATTTCCTATGGGGTGTAACATGACATGAAGCCCCTGAATCTACTACCCAGTAATCACTAGTATTATATAAGGCAAGAATCAAAGCATATTGTAACACATCACCTGCTACATTTGCTTCCTGAGTAGCCGCATGTTGTCCATCTCCTTTCTTCTTTAGATATCTACAGTCTTTCTTCAAATGTCCTTTCTTTCCACAATTCCAACACTCTATCTTTCCTAGTTTGGACTTGGATTTTCCCTTCCTAGACTTGTTGTGATTCCCTGGAATATTTACTCTCTCCCTTTGTCTTCCCCTGCTCTCCATGGTCAACGCATTACCTAATGTCTCACATGTGCTTTTCCTTCACATTTCCTCGCTAAGAATAACACCGACAACATCATCAAATTTCAAAGTGTTTGAACTAGAGACAGAGTTACTTACAGCCATGACCAAGCCATTCCAGCTTTCTGGTAATGAGCACAATATTAGAAGAGCCCTAACCTCATCATCTAAGTTCTCGTTTACAAAACATAGCTAATTTTTAATTGTATTAAATTCATTTAAATGATCAGCAACATATCCACCTTCTGGCATCTTCATATTAAATAAATGCTTCATTAGAAATACCTTGTTGGAGGACGAGGGTTTTTCATATAGCTTACCCAATGTGCTCATCAGACCCTTCTTTGTCTTTTCTTTTGAGATATTGAAAGCCACAGACAAAGCTAGGCACAATCATATTGTTCCCAGTGCCTTTCTGTCAAGAACATCTCATTCTTCGTCATTCATAGCTGCTGACTTTTTTGCTTTTCCTCCCAACAGTAGGAATAGATCCTTCTTGTATAGATAGTCCTCCATTTGTATCTTCCATAACTGATAGTTTTGGCCATTAAATTTCTCGACCTTAAACTCTCATTCTTCCTCCATTGCTCCCACTCGAACCATGAATCCTTCTTTCCTGCGATTTTATCTTCCAAATAGACCTTTGGCTCTGATACTAATTGTTAGAAAAACAGGATCGCAGAGCAATAACAATAAACAAGATGCAAATATAAATCACATAAACACAATACAAGAGAGACACCAATATAACGTGGTTCAGCCAAGATGGGTTACGTCCACACAGAAATTTTCAGTCCTTATTATTATACCATCCAGCAAAATGAATGGATACAACCTGCAACACATCTGCTGCAATTTCCTCTTCACTCTCTCACAGTCTCTCTTACGCAATCATAGAGATATTTACAATTCTACAATACACAGCCATATTACAATGTCTTCCTTTTAAATAGGGATTACCATGGGAAAATACTATGGAACACCCAATACCATGCACCCGTAAATCACCCATTATTGACCAAGTCATGACTATGAAATTACAACATTTTACAAGGCATTTTTTTCCGAAATTTTCACTACGGGGGCATTTCCCCCGAACCCCTGCCAGGGGGGGCTCCTAAAATGTAGTTTTTTCCCCCCTTGGACCCCCCATGGCGACTATATTGGGGGGGGAATCCCCCCCAAACCCCCCATCATGGGCTGGGATCTAGATACAGTTGAAACACGGCCTCTGAATAAGGAAGATTAAGCTCCACAACAAACAACTAGATCTGTGAAATATCTATCATATCTATGTGAGCAGAGGTCAAATCTGTGAAAGAGAGGAATTTCCTGTTCACCAAGGCAGTGTTTGGATTCATTTTTCAGTTCAGAGGATCATGGCTACAAGTTTGAGGTTTGAGGATAGGTTATATGGGGCTAGAAATTTTAGTCCATGGAAGGAGAGGATAAGTATGCTTCTAAAGGAATGTGAGCCATGGTATATAGTGTACAACATACAAGTGAAACCAATGGTGGTGCCTATAGATGCTATAGCTTTGGAAGCCTTTGAGAAAAAGAACATAAAGGCCAAGCGGATTATCCACGATGCTATTAAGGACCATGTTATCCCAAATGTGACAGGAAAGGACAATGCATATCAGATGTGGGATGCCTTAACCAATTTGTACCAGAGTTCCAATAAGAATCGAAAGATGGTACTAAGAGAGAAACTAAAGGTGATTAAGATGATCAAAACTAAGAGCGTGGCTACATATCTTACCCATATCAGTCAAGTAAGAGATGATTTAGGAGCAGTTGGGGAGAATATTGAGGACAATGAGCTTGTGTGTACATCACTGAATGGTGTGACCAAGCCATGGGCATTGTTCGTGGAAGCAATTGTGGCAATGGAAAGTCTTCCCAAGTGGGATTGTATCTGGGACGATTTCATATAAGAAGAGACCCGAAGAGTATATTATTAGGGGAGATATTCTACTATTCATGACAAGGAAGATGTGGCACTTGCAACAAAAGGTAAGAAAAAATCCAAGAAGGGTCCCAAGGGTGGGGCAAAGAAGCGAGGTGATCAGAAGAAGGATATGAGAAAGCTAAAGTGTTTTTCTTGCAACAAGATGGGGCACTATGCAATAGTGTGTCCTATCAAGAAGAAGAAGAAGCAGCAGACAACAACTTAGACTGAAGTTGATCAATTTATAGAGAAGTTTGATAAGGAGTTTTCCATCATTACTTGTCATTCGTGTACTCTAACAAATGTGGATGAGCATTCCATAGAGGAGCATGGCAAGGAATTGTCCTTGATTTCTTGTCATTCATTGAGTGCATCTACTACCAGTGTATGATTCATAGATAGACCAAGCCATGGGCATTGTTCGTGGAAGAAATTGTGGCAAGGGAAATTCTTCCCAAGTGGGATCGTCTCTAGGACAATTTCATATAAGAAGAGACCCGGAGAGGATATATTTAGGGGAGATCTTCTACTATCCATGACGGGGAAGATGTGGCAATTGCAGGAAAAGGAAAGAAGAATCCAAGAAGGGTCCCAAGGGTGGGGCAAAGAAGCAAGGTGATCAGAAGAAGGATATGAGCAAGGTAAAGTGTTTTGCTTGCAACAATATGGGGCACTATGCAATAGTGTGTCCTAACAAGAATAAGAAGAAGAAGCAGACAACAACTTCGACTGAAGTTGATCAATTTATAGATAATTTTGACAAGAATTTGTCCCTTATTACTTGTCATTTGTGTACTCTAGCAAATGTGGATGAGCATTCCATAGAGGAGCGTGGCAAGGAATTGTCCTTGATTTCTTGTCATTCATTGAGTGCATCTACTACCAGTGTATGATGCATAAATAGTGGAGCCTCTAGCCACATGGCGGGTGCTCGAGGGTACTTTACAAATCTTACTAAGAGTTGTTTAGATCTCGAAGTTGTACTAGGATACAATACTTTCGTCAAGGGAATTGGATGAGGGAAAGTCACCTTTTAGAGGGAGTCTGGAGAGTCCATGACAGTGAGGGATGTTTTATATATCCTGGGGTTGAAGAAGAAATTAATATTAGTTTCCGCAATTGAGGATAAAGGATTGTGGGTACACTTATGTGATGGGAAGGTACTCGTTCATCCTAAGGGATCTAGTGATGCTACAGCAATGAGGATTGGAGTCTAGAGTGGGAAGCTATACAAGCTAAGTTTTCAACTTTATTATGCCTTCGCACATAGCAGCAGCAGTGATGGTTGTGACTTGTGTGAGTTGTGTCATAGTAGGATGGGCCACCTACATCATCCAGCATTGAGTATTTTGAGGGAGATAGTGACAGGTGTGCCAAAGTTCAGGACAGAGCACAGTGACGTGTGCAAGGGGTGCGCACTTGGAAAGTATGCCAAGACTGTTTTTTTGAGTAGTGACATCAAAGTAGCAGAGACACTTGATTTGGTAAATTCAAACCTTTGTGGCCTGATGTCCACTGTATCATTAAATGGTTATGAGTACTATGCGACCTTCATTGATGACTTCTCCAGGAAGACCTGGATCTACTTTCTAAAGAGAAAGGAATCGAAAGAAGTCTTGCAGAGGTTTAAATAGTTCAAAGCTCTTGTGGAGAAATAGACAGGAAGGAGGATCAAGGTGTTGCGGTCAGACAATGGGAGAGAGTATACCTCCAAGGAGTTTGATGATTTTTTTGCACAAGAAGGATTCAAGCGACAGTTGACAGTACCATACACACCTCAATAGAATGTGGTGGTTGAGAGGAACAACAGGGCAATTGTTGGTGTAGCGAGATCTATGTTGCATGATCAGGGTTTCCATTATTTCGTTCGGAAAAGACTTGTAACACAGCACTGTACATTTAGAACAGGAGTAACCATAAGGTTTTGGGGTGCAAGACTCCTAAAGAGGATTTCATGGGAAATAATGTTGGCAGGCAGTTTGATGAGGAAAGATCACGTTACTGCTGACGCCGCGACACGTTGGATGAAGGTGCGAGAGGAGTATCTTGGGCCAAAGGATACCGCACTTGGCGGGTTTTGGGTCACTTGGACCACATATTTTGTAATATTGAGTCAAGTATACCGCAGTTGGCGGGTTTTTGGTCATATATTTTGTAATATCGAGTCATTGTACCATGGTATGTGGGTTTTTGGGTCATTAGACCAAGTCAGTTAGAAGATTGTCCATAGTGTCGGTTAGGAAAGTGGACAAGCATTGTAATCGGTGGAAGCCTATAAATAGAGAAGAATTGTACGTGTTAAGAAGGAGGAGAGGAAGAAGTCGTGAATGGAGATAAGTGATATATGCGGAGGTTGACAGAGATAATGCGGATGTTTATGTACTGCTTTTGGTTTGCCGAGTAATATAAGGATGATGATTTGGTGCAATCTATGTGTAATGTTGATGGATGTTCATGTTGTTGCTTATTCTTAATGCCATTATCTGTTTTCTATTGTTATAATGTGAATGCTGCGATAATATGTTATCTGTCCTTATGAACATGCTGCGATTGAAGTAATATGCAATCTTTGTTTCTGGTAATGTTAAATGCTGCGATGTGCTAGAACTTCATGATGAATGTTTGGAATTGTTGTTAGTACCATAGTGCCACAACTTGCCTCCTCCCTTGGCGGAAACATGGTTCTGTCTGCTCTTCCTGGACGCCTCGGGTGAGACCTCATCCGATCTGTGGGTGTTGTTGGGTGGGCTCAAACCTGCCCTGGACGGTGCCCAGGGAGACTGCGGCATGGATCGACAATCGGTGGACCCCTGTCGACTGTGAGGTCACAATTCAGTCAACAAATGGTTCCATTGCCGGGACCGTGTGCAGAGTAGGAAGAGGCCATGTTGTGGCACCCGACGAAGCCGGAGATAGAAAAATGGTTCAATCAGAGGTTGCAGGAGTTCGCTGAAGAAGAAAGTCGGAACACGCAACTGACAGTAGATCAGTGGGTGGAGAGATATATTCATGACGGCCCTCATGAATGGTTTTTCTATGAATTCCCCGTCATTTTGTATGAATGGTTGTCAAAACTGACCTTTCAGAAGAGGAACTTCCAGGGTGGTGAGCCGACGACCTGGACCCCGGAACTGATTCAGGAATTGCAGAAAGTCAATAATAAGGCATCACGGGCTGTCGAAGTTTGGCTTGACAGCATCTTGGAAGGATACATTACGGAATTTGCAGTTGATAAGAAGAAATCCTATAGTGAAGCTGAAAGATACTTCTTTTACGGGCCGAGGGGAAGGTTTCTGCTATTGCTCCAACTGTCGATTAAGATGCTAATCTGTGAGAAAGGCATATTAAAGATGCACCTTGATCAGTAAGCATCCTGGTGGGCGGAGGCAGTGGGTACCGCGACTGTTGGGGAATGGCGCATGAAATGGTAAAGGGGTAGATGGGTGCAGACCATGAGGAGACTGTGAATGAAGCCGAGGAAGAAAGTGGCCTTATGAGGGGAGGAGCAAGGTTCCGACTGGAAAAGAGGCAGAGGATAGGAGAAGGTCCTGCTGTGATTGGACTGCAAGACCATGAAGGAAGGCCACATGGGACGAAGCGACCTCACAGTCCTAATAGGAACGACCAGGATATGCCCAGGATAGAGGCAGGACCGAACCCCAGCAACAACGTGCCCACACCTCCGCTCACTAGCTCTCAACCAGCAAGGAAAACTACTTCAACACTGTCGAGTACGTCGACACCACAAAAGTTAATTGGTAATAGTAGTACAGCGATAGGAGGAAGGAAGCCCAAGATGGCAGGTGATGATTCCAAGCTACTGTTGTTCCATGGCAGTGCGACAGACAACCCAGAGCAGTATTGGTTTTTGTGTGAAGCGGTCTGGACTGTGAAATAGATCACTAATGACGATGTTAAGAAAGGACAGTTGGCCACGACCCTGTGAGGTTGTGCGTTAGATTGGTTCATGAAATTTTTCCTAGTCCATAGAAGGGCCACAGATAAGTCATTAAATGAGATTTGGGATGGGCTGATTGCTGAATTTAGACGGCCTAAGTCGGAGGCCCAGTATATTACTGAACTGAAGGAAATTAAGCAGTGTCCTAAGGAGACGGTATGGGATTTCGACCAGTGATTCAAAACGCTGATGGCCAAGGTTAGTTTTGATATGAGTGTTGTCCAACACGAAGAATGGTTCATTGTGGCACTACTACCCCATATTCAGCTACCGCTGATGCAGCAAAACATTTCAACGCCTAGTGAGGCTCTAGAGATCACAATGCGGTTGGAAGTGTCCCCGATTGGCGATAATGTAGTTGGGATGTCACATATACAGACACAACTCGCTAACCTGACTATACAGTTGCAAGATTTAAAGAAGAACAAGGAACCGCGTGATGAAGTATGGTGTACACGCTGTCGAAGAGAAGGGCATACGAAAGATGGTTGTCTGGATTTCCATAATTATTTGGTATCAGATGCACCAAACCCATTGAATGGTGGTAGTATGCCATGGTGTCGTGTTTGTTCGGTGTTTGGGCATAGTCATGATAGTTTCCCGCATATGCAGAAAATGGTCACAAGTCCGCGAAATTTGTACTGCACCTTCTGTAAGTCGGTAGGACGTGATGACAAGGATTGTCGTGCATATGGGTTGCTATAGGAGAGAATGTGCGATGCATTCTATGTCAAAGATGATCAGCGTACTGCACCGCTACAACCGTAGGTAGCTCAGTCGATGCCTAAAGCACAGATGTAGTTTGTACCGTAGCAGCAACAACCGCAGCAGTTCGTACCGCAATATACATCGGTGAACCCCCTGCAGCCTCAGTATGTGCAACAACCACAGTATGCACCACAAGGGCAAGGGATGTCGCCAACACCCATGCAGCAACAGTTTAACCAACCTCAGTATTAGCAGCAGGGCGGTTATCGGGGAGGCTACAGGGGCGGACACGATGGCGTATTTGGGCATGGAGGAGGAGGCCGAGGTGGTCGTGGACCTGTTCAATGTTACCACTATGAGGTATGGGGGAATTATCAACGCGACTACCCACTACTATAGAATCAGTGTACGTTTTGTTCTGGTAATGATTATACAGTTGAGAATTGTCCACAGTTGATTGCAAGGTGGTAGGCTGGAAACACTACGCAGCTACAGAACCAAGTACAGCAACCAGTGCAGAACCCAGTGCAGTAACTAGCTCAGAACCAACCTTTGCAACCATAGCCAAATGCCAACCCGAATGTACATCAACCAGGAAATCTGCAGTAGAACCAGGCACAGGGTGCTAATATTGCAACTATTTCAGCAGAACCGTACCCATAAGATGCTTTGGTGGCTGTTGTCACTCATGGAGGTAAGACGACTGGGGAAGATGGTTCACAACCGCTCATTCACTTGGCTAGTCAAAAGACGAAAAATTTCGACATTGATGCAGAGCGGGAGATGTTCATGGAGGCACGTCGCACTCTGGGGAAAGATCGGGGTAAGGATGTTGTTTGTGATATGCCGCTTATTTTTTATCCTACATCAGATGCCGATCGACCACCACCAGGAATATTGTAGAAGTTCCTTGAAAGCTGCATGTCATTGGCACAAGATCTGGTTGCCCTGGTTGAGATTGAGGGATGGTTGCAGTGACTTTCGAAAGGACGGAAGGAGTCGACAGTAAACTCCTTACAGCGAAGGAAGACTGGCAAGGAAATGTGAATGAATATTCAGATCGAATATTACGATGTTGATTCTGTAATACTTGATCTTGGTTCGGATGTTAACATCTTAACCAAGCAGGCGTGGCAGAAAATGGGGAGTCCCCCATTGAGTTGGTCTCCTGTGCAGCTCCGGTTGGCTAACCATGCGAAGTTTACACCTATTGGGCGAGTTCCGCGGCTCACAATTGATATTGAGGGAATGAAGACTTATGTCGATTTTGATGTCATTGAAGTAATTGATGGAGGAAGCTCCTATCCTGCGCTATTGGGGATAGGATGGGCTAATGATAGTGGAGTTGTAATTAACTTCAAAAAGCGAATGATGACTTTTGAGAACCGCGATTTCCAAGTTATCGCTCCTTTGGATCCAGCTGAAGGACGCTGATATGTTGAGCCTATCAAAGATGACGATCATACTGGTTGGGACCATGCATTCAATATTTCTGAGGATTACATTCATCCCACTGTTCACGGTGAGTTGGAGTGGTGCCGTGAGAGCTCCGCGTCTTCCGACTCCGATGATGCATTGGAACATTGGTAGAATCGCATGCATGAAGTATCAGTCCGGAAGTGCGGTTTATTTACGCAATCTTTATGTCGTGTTGCAACAGAAACGATCACACTGCCTATCTATGAGGGGTTTCCTGGCTTAGACACCTTTGTAGCAGAATTTGAAGACCGTGTTCCAGAACCACAGCGAATGTTGGCCTTGGAGGAAGCACTGAAGGCTGCTCCAGCATGTTGGTGGGTGATGCATAAGAAATTTATTAAAGATTGGTCACAATGTCGAAGGTTGATGATGGTTCGATCTGGAAATACGGAGGTTTATCATACTGGAAAGTATGATGGCCGAACCCATCCTGGTGATCATGTGATGGAGTGTCAACGGTTGTGGGTAACGCGACCCAAAGATGAGTGGGTTCATGCTTTTGTCCATACTTTGGAGGAGATACTGTGTTCGTGGTACACTGCAACCGAGTTACGCCGAGATATTACCACATGGGGGGAGTTAACGATCTATTTCACTCATACCTTCACGTTTGCGGATGCCAACCCTGATGTCCATAATGCCCTGCAACTCATCCGCGATGTGATATTTCAAGTTGTTTCGGTGAAATGCACTGTTGACCCGCACATACACAGTCAGATGCAGTCTCTCATGGATTTTTTCAACGTCAGTGGAGGGCTAGAGTATGATGATGACCCCCAGAATATTAACATTCCCAAATCCAAAGGAAGTCGTGATGTGGTACCACCTGTTGCGGCAAGTAACCCGTTCAATCAGCCGTTGCAGCTTCGCAAAACAAATATCGACACTGAAGCTACTCCCAAGTTTGCTAATGTAGGGGATTATTGGGATGATGAAATGATGAGTAAAGTTACTGAGTTACTGCATGAATTCCAAGATGTGTTTCCCACGAAGTTTTCCGAAATGAAGGGAATCCTGGGTGATTTAGGGGAGATGAGGATTCCATTGAAACCAGACGCTAAGCCAGTCTGGCAGCGACCTTATCGACTCAACCCACGACATAAAGAAAAAGTCAAGGTGGAACTTGATCGGATGTTGGATGCTGGTATCATCAAACCTGTAGAAGAGTCAGAATGGATCAGTCCTATGGTGGTGCAGGACAAGAAAACAGGAGAAGTGCGCATTTGTGTCTACTTGCGGAAGTTGAACGCTGCTTGCTTGCATGATCCCTTTCCAACCCCGTTTACTGATGAAGTACTTGAAGGAGTGGGTGGCCAGGAGATGTACTCTTTCACTGATGGATTCTCTGGCTACCATCAGATTCACATTGCCAAGGAGGATCGCCATAAGACAACCTTTGTTACTGATTGGGGTTGTTTTCAATACATGGTCATGTCATTCGGGTTGAAGAATGCACCTGCGATCTTTCCTCGGGTTGTTGTTGCCGCGTTCAAAGATTTTATTCAGAAATTTATGCAGGTATATATGAATGATTGGACTGTTTATGGGTTGATTCGCGATCATTTGGCCAATCTGCAGTTGATGCTTGAGCGATGCCGACAACACCAGATATCGTTGAACTTGAAGAAATGTATTTTTTGTGCTCCATTTGGGATATTGCTAGGGCATATTATGTGTAAGCAGGGATTGTTGGTCGACCCAGCTAAGATTGCGCTTATTCTAGGGTTGCAACCGCCGACTACGGTTAAGTAGTTGCACACAAATTTGGGTCACATGGGATATTATCGCAAGTTCATTAGTGGATATGCTGCGATTACTGCCCCTATGGAGAATTTGTTGAAAAAGGATGCGGCATTTCAGTGGAATCAGGATTGTCAATAAAGTTTCGAAACACTCAAAGCGAAGATGGCGTCGGCTCCAATCTTGGTTTTTCTGGACTAGAGCAAGGAATTCCATGTCCACGTTGCTGCTTCATCGGTTGCGCTAGGTGTTGTATTGGCTCAACCAGGCAAAGGCGACATTGATCATCCTATTTCTTTTGCTAGTCTGAAGCTATCGTCTGCAGAATGCAATTACACTACCACAGAACGCGAAGGCTTGGCCATGGTTTATGCGCTGCAAAAATTTAGGCATTATTTGTTGGGTGGCCATTTTAAAAATTTTACTGATCATTCTGCATTAAAATACTTGATCAGCAAGCCTTTGTTGGGGGGGAAGATCTGCCGATGGCTACTTTTGTTTCAGGAGTTTGATTTTGAAGTCGTTGTGAAGCCGGTGCGGTTGAATGCTGGACCCAATCATCTGTCGCAGATTGAAACAGAGGAGGAACCGACTAATATCGAAGATGGGTTACCGAATGCCCAGCTATTCCATGTGGCTGCCGTTGATCACTATTTTGATGACATCCTTCATTTTTTGGTGACCGGCACCGCACCTAAGGAATTTACTACTACTCAGAAGAAGCAATTAGTCATCAAGGTTGCAGACTTTCAACTGATCGCGGGAGAGTTGTATAAATTGGGTGCCGATGAGATCTTACGCAAATGTGTCTTTCTGCATGAGCAGGAAAAGATATTGGCTGAGGCACATGGTGGAGTCGCAGGAGGAAATTATGGCAGTCGAGCGACTGCCTAGAAGGTGTTGTGTGCAGGGCTTTGGTGGCCCACATTACATAATGATGTGACAGACTACACCCAGTCTTGTGATGTTTGTCAACGAACCGGCAAACCATCCAGACGCGATGAGATGCCGCTACTACCTCAATTAACACTACAACCGTTTGAAAAATGGGCTGTGGATTTTGTAGGTCCAATCAATCCACCAGGGAAATGTACAGGTGCCCGGTATATTATCACGGCGACTAAGTATTTAACTCGATGGGCGGAGGGGGCCCTTGTCGTTGATTGTTTCGCAGCAATGGCTTGTCACATACCCCAATTTTGTAAAAATTATGTAATTGTTTTATTATATTCCTGAGACATTATGTTAAAATTTAATGCTAAGTAGAAATTGATGACTCAGCAGAGTCACTAGAAATGGAATGTAATTCAGAATATTTTATTATTAATAAATAAATTGTGGAGACAATAGCATGGGAGAGCTGTCAAAAAGAGGTTACTGGTCAAACTGGTGGATGGAACTAGGTGGAAAGGGAAAAGACAAGTGGCAGCATCCTCAAACACTTCCTAAGTTGCAGGTGGCAACTCCCTATATTTGGGGTCATGATTCCCCAAGAAAGTGGAATCAAAGCAGGTGGCTCATTAATGACAATTAACCCAACAAAGACCTAGGCAATCTTTTAAATAGAACTCAATGAACAGAGCTGGGGGCTCGAATTTTCCCAGAGAGAATACATTCAGGTGAATGTTATTCAGGAAATTCATTGAGGAAGAGGGATACACAGTAAGGAAGTTGTTTGAGAGGATTGTTGCAGTAACTTGGTTCCATTATAGCTGTTTGGGCTGAGAGAATTCACTTTGCTGCACCTAGTTCCAGCCAGGGAGACCAGAGCAAGCTCGGGGGTCCTGAGAAGTTGTTGTCTGAGCACTCTCCAGGAGTTGGTAGGGAGGAACTGCCTCCCATTGTTGTTGTTGTCCACAGCTTAAACATGTTCTGCCATCTATTTCTGTATGTTTATTAAATATGAATGAATGTATGTTGTGTTTATCTTCTTTATGTCTGAAGAGTAATTAGTTAGAGTAATTAGTTAGTTGAGTGAGTATTTTAGAATGGCAGTAGTTAAATTTGGTTGAGTTACTGTGTTTTTCAGCATCCCTAGTAATAAGCAATACCATTAATATATTACTAATAATATATCTATAAAGCATTCAATACAATAGTAAGATTTTAATTACTAGCTTATTAATACAATTATAAACCTAGCTTAATCGAAATTGTTAAATAGATTAGTAAGGTTTATGTATACAGTAATTATTTCTCTGTAAATACAAAATCGATTAAACAATCATAGGGAACAGTAATAAAATATATCCAGTTAAATTACAGTATTGATTTCATTATCGATAATTTTGCAGAAGAGTTGTAGCCATAGTTAGAATATCTATGTCAGGGTACAAATCCTAAGATAGAAAGTTTAACGAGTCTCAATCTATTACATAAATTAATACACAACCCTAGTTAAAATTTATCCAACCATTACCTATCAAACAAAACAATTGTGCAGAAAACCTAATAGAAAATCATCACAAAGAATTTATCCACAGTTAAATAAACTAGTTATTGTTTTAAAAACAGAAGAGTTAACAGAACAATATCTAGCTCAATATCGAGCTTAAACAATGTAGTATTATCTTTCACTTGACTCTCTACTTCGACAGAGTCATAATCATAACAATAGAATAAGCAACTAAACAAAATCACGACTGTGGAGTTCAAATTTAACCCTATCATCCCAGTTTTTCAAACAAAATAAATACTAAAACTTAAGACAACGATTTCACCTACGGCCGAAGCTCAGGTTCACAGTTTAAGTGTTTATAAAAACATAGAATTTAAAATACTCGCCATGGACAAGCTCAAATATACAGGAGAACTTTTAATAAGTTATATTATCAAAACCCTGGGTGAAAACCCTGCATATTTCAAGAGTACAGTAATAAACAACATAACGAGGCCGTAACCTCATCTACAGACAGGCTCACGGCCTTTGTTTCCATCTTTTATACATTAACCTTCTGCAGAAAAAATCTAAATACAAAAGGAAGGACAAACAGTTACCATGTTGACCGAGGCCATAATCTACTCTTACATTACAGGGTAAACTTATCAAAGAACTCATTATAACAAAATTTGCAAGACTGAACAGAGTTGAGGGATCCCAGAGTCGCCTCACTCAAACCAAAACCTAATCATCCTAACAACCAGCAAGGAGGAGACGCCATGGTGAAAGACCAGGCTTACCAGGTTAAGCCAACCGCCGAGGAATGTGTCTTGTACACCTTCGAGAGTAGTCAGGTCCTGCAACGAAAGGACTTGTGTGGTTAAAGCTTTATATATATTATTGTTTAAACTATTTCTTTAAAAACAAACTGGAGAACCGAAATAATAATCTTCTTACCAGTGATTTTGAAAGGAGCTCCGTCATTTTTTAACAGCCTGCTAACTACGAACAGAATAAGTGAAAACCCCACCTTC
The DNA here is from genome assembly GCA_027924585.1 of Larix kaempferi. Classification (NCBI taxonomy): domain Eukaryota; kingdom Viridiplantae; phylum Streptophyta; class Pinopsida; order Pinales; family Pinaceae; genus Larix; species Larix kaempferi. The sequence continues at coordinate 1,599,106 of BSBM01000635.1, read as the reverse complement.
ACTACCAAAAGAACGAGCTGGCAGAGCAAGGGGGTACCTTCCACGATGGAAGCCGTGACAGAACCAAGTCGAGAGTTATGGCCACGTCGTGACAGGGCTAATTTTGATAACAAAAGGATAAACCCTAGGATCATAACCAACTTACAGCGGCCAACAGCAAAATATAATGAGTTCCAAACGATACAGTGGACAAACGCGAAGGTTTGAGGGAGCATAGAAGCTGCTAGCACACAGTAACAGCAGAGACTGGACCAGGAGGGTTCGCAGAGCGACCAAGCCCGAAGGCAAAGGAGAAATGACAAAGTAGGGTTAGTCAACAATTTTATATCACAAATGCGTGGCCCTGGAGCAACTGGAGCAACCACGTAGCTGTTAATAATGTCATGCAAGTGGGTCGAGGTTCTATAGTCTTACAACGAGATTCTCCATCAACTATTTTTCCAAATAAAAATCATAGCGTGGGTGAACCAAAATCATTGTATGGATATTTCATTAGGTTCTCGATACCATAATTTAAACCTGCCTTATAATACACGATAGGACCAAGCTTTTGAACCCTGCAAAGTAACATCAAGAACTTTGTTTTATATTTGTTAAAACCATGTATGTAGTTAGCATTCAAAGTTAAGTTTTGAAGTATTGAAACATGGAGAATTTGACTTCTAAATTATAAAAGTTATGAGGACATGGGAATAATGATAAGATACAAGCAGTTCATAAAACTTATCACGACATTGCCATTCACCCTATTTCTCATGTGACAAGACATAGATTATTTAGTTAAGCCTGTAAGATAATGTAATGATATTAGGGTTTAGCTGTTATTTGCAGTTTGTTATAGCTTTGCACAGATAATATAAGACTTGTCATTTCTTCATTATGGGACTTTAACTAGTGGAATTCAAGTTGTACAACTCATAAAAAATGGACTAAGGATACCCTAGTCCTTTCTACTTCGAGTTACAATATAATAAGAATCTCTTAATAGTCTCAGGCTCCTAGTGATATAGACAAGAAAAATAGACTTTTGCTATCCTTACTACCCAACGAGTTTAATCAATTATGATAATTGAGGACTATTTCTATAAGTGCTTATAGATTTTATTCAAGTGTCATTTTATGGAATCAAAAGTAGATTGCAATCAATGCAAACCCTTAAATTATTAATAGGAGACATGTATTGACAGGTAATCCTTGAAATTGTTGAAGATAAGAAAAGTACAAACATAGTGATATTATTAACTCCCAATCCTTTCAATTAAAGTATAAATCAAAACATATTCTGAATTTGAACTCGGCATGATGTAGGAAGAGTTCTACCTTTAAAAACTTGATAAACCTGGTTAGCATGCTTATACTTCTACTGGATGTTTTGGTACAGCAATTGGATTTAAAATACTTTAAAGATTTAATTGTAGCGACTCGCACATTACCTGTATATCTATAAGAGAAAGAAAATCTGTAGCATTAGCTCGGAAGCTAAGTAAGCCCAGTCTGATATGGCAATTCCCCCTTGTGGTTGCAAAACAGAAAAACAATCAGTAACTGTAAAGAAACTCATATTAAAATTTAAGTATAATAAAAGATCATTCAGACACAATTATGATCACTTAAGCTAATTAAACAGTTAAATGACTGCATTTATTAATATTTCATGCTATTTTTAAAGTTTTAAATTTTTCGGAAAATTTGGGTTCTGACATGGCTGCTCAGTTCTTGTTTGACCACATTATCACTTGATTCGGCTGCCTCAAGATTTTGTTGAGTGATCAAGGTAGCCATTTTCTCAACCGCACCATCAGCACATTGACGGAGGAATTGCAAATTCGGCACAAGAAGAGTACACCCTATCACCCACAAGCGAATGGGACGGTAGAGGTATTCAATAGGGTATTGGAGCATGCGCTGACAAAGGTGTGCAATACAAACCGTGACGACTGGGATTTGAAAGTTCCAGCGGTGCTGTGGGCTTATCGCACCACATGTAAAAGGTTGACTGGTCAGACACCTTTTAAGATGGTATATGGGAAGGAAGCAATTATGCCTATGGAGTACATTGTTTCGAGTTTACAAATTGCAGCGGCTACCAGCATGGATGATGTTGCAGCATTGGACGAGCGTCTAGCACAATTGGTGGAGCTCGAAGAAGATCGGTTTATTGCTGGCTTTCGTCAAGGGGTCTAGAAGGATCGCCAGAAGGCGTGGCATGATCGCCACATCAAAAACAAGCAGTTTCAGCAAGGTGACTTGGTGCTACTGTATGATAGTAAGTTTATGAAACATCCAGGTAAGTTACAGATGCATTGGTTGGGTCCCTACCGCATCAATAATATTACTTCGGGAGGAGCGGTTCAGTTGCAGCGATTGGATGGGGGGATGCTCCCCAAGCTGGTAAATGGTCACAGGTTGAAGCCCTATCACGCGGGCTCGGAGCAGTGCGATGTCTGAGTCGCATTAGGTTTCAAAAAAAAAAAAGAGATGAATGAATGATGATCATTGCAGGTTGCTTGGTGGCAGATAATGCACCAACCGAAGACAGTATACGCCAGTAGGAGAGGCTGGGCCGTCGATCAGAGAATCATGATGGTGTTTCACTTAGGCTCGCTGGCGAATTCTATACGACGAATTTGGGAGAGTACGGTGAAGTGGAGGGATTACAGGCCACCCTCTCCACATATGATTGCCCTTGACCGCTGTCGCAGGATTCACACACGACAATGGCATGTTTTGCACATGACACGCTGGACCGAGATGATCAGCAGGGTCATTCACGTGGTAACACGCGGGAGCTATGTTGGAAGCATGGTCGTCCCCTCCACTGTGGCAGTTGGCCGGCTCAGACACCCAGAAGAGAGGTACCGGGGCATCATTGTCCCCGTCATGACAAAGGAGGGTCCGGCTATAAGTAATTAAGGAAGTTGGTAGTTCACCATCCAGAAGTTGTTCCGACCAAGCGTGGTTATGCTGTTTGATCTATGTGTCAGTTGAGTTGTGAGGAATTCCAAGGAGGCTGTGGAAATGCTTCGCTTCATTTCCCATGGTAGTACCCCAGGGGCACTGCGAGCCCGAACGACAAGTGTCCCTGAGCGTCTTGACACCGCGGGTGCACTTACGCTGTGTATGCTCGGGCTGGTGCCAAGGCGGCTGCGAGATGTGTCGACAGTGAAATGGACCCTTAGCCGGTCCCGCATGTTTTAGTATGCAGTAGTCATTCGAAGGGTTGTACCATTTTTTATTAGCAAGCTAGTTGGGGTGGTAGCTCCCTGACCTCAGTAGAAGACGGACGCTAGCGCGAAACAGATGTGCCAAAGTTGTCCACCGTTCTCACCCCTTGGTACTGTTCATCCTCTTTTTCTTTCAGTCTGCACGATTCCATGCAACTGGACGATGAGTTCGCGATGTCCCTGACAGCAAGATAGGGGTTTCCTACTCTCGTGGAGGGCTTACAGAATTGGTAGCCAAGGATCTGTACAGCCGAAAGAAGGAGACAACAACTCGTGATCCATACAGAAAGAACAGATGTCGTTGACGTGGCTCGAGGGCAAGCCATAAGATTGTGTTGCGGGCATGTTGGCAGGCAGTTTGATGAGGAAAGATCGCGGTACTAATGACGCCGCGACACGTTGGATGAAGGCACGAGAGGAGTATCTTGGGCCAAAGGATACCGCACTTGGCGAGTTTTTGGTCACTTGGACCACATATTTTGTAATATTGAGTCAAGTATACCGTAGTTGGCGGGTTTTTGGTCATATATTTTGTAATATCGAGTCATTGTACCGCAGTATGTGGGTTTTTGGGTCATTAGACCAAGTCAGTTAGAATATTGTCCATAGTGTCAGTTAGGAAAGTGGGCAAGCATTGTAATCAGTGGAAGCCTATAAATAGAGAAGAATTGTAAGTGTTAAGAAGGAGGAGAGGAAGAAGTTGTGAATGGAGATAAGTGATATATGTGGAGGTCGACAGAGATATTGCGGATTTTTATGTACTACTTTTGGTTTGCCGAGTAATATAAGGATGATGATTTGGTGCAATCTATGTGTAATGTTGTTGGATGTTCATGTTGTTGCTTATTCTTAATGTCGTTATCTGTTTTCTATTGTTATAATGTGAATGTTGCGATAATATGTTATCTATCCTTATGAACATGCTGCGATTGAAGTAATATGCAATCTCTGTTTCTAGTAATGTTAAATGCTACGATGTGCTAGAACTTCATGATGAATGTTTGGAATGGTTGTTAGTACCATAGGGCCACAACTTGCCTCCTCCCTTGGCAGAAACATGGTTCCGTCTGCTCTTCCTGGACGCCTCAGGTGAGACCTCATCCGCTCTGCGGGTGTTGCTGAGTGGGCTCAAACCTGCCCGGGTCGGTGCCCAAGGAGACTGCAGCATGGGTCGACAGTCGGTGAACCCCTGTCGACTGTGAGGTCGCGATTCGGTCAACAAATAATCTTGAGGTTGGGAATTTTAGGAGATTTGGATGCCTTACATACTCGCATGTCCCTTCATAGAAGAGGACAAAGTTGAAGCCCGCAGCAGAGAAGGGAATATTTGTTGTGTATGATAAGACTTTGAATTCCTGCCACATATACATTCATGCGAGGAGACATACAGTTGTGAGGCGAAATGTGATATTTGAGGAGGACAGGGCTTTCAAGAAGTCACGTGAGTTGGACAAGGGGGAGGAGAAGGCTCCTACACCTCAGGGTGGTACATTGTAGGGTTTAGATTCACAAAGTTCAGGGTCACAGGTATCAAGGGTGATAGGTTCATAGGTGACAAGTTCCCCAAGTACAAGTACAGGTACAAGCATAGGTACAAGATCATAGGGTGGTGGTCAACTAGTTTCAGGCTCACATGTTACAGGTTCACAAGTTATAGGGTCACATACCATTGGGATACTACATCAAGTACACAGTCTCAAGCAGTTGATTGGGATGAGGATGAGAAGTTCCCTCCACAAGAGGTTACTTCAGGGAAGAGGAAGCCCAAGTGGCTTCGAGATACATTGAAGGAAGCTCAGACAGTGGGGACTCCAAGAGGGTTATGAGAGAGAGTAAGGTGCCTGAGAGGTTTGGTATCTATTTGGCTATGGTGAGAAGTATTAGTGAGTATGAGCCATATTCTTATGAGAAAGCAACAAGCGAGCAGGTATGGAGAGATTCCATGATGGAATATTATGCTTCCATCATGAAGAATGATGTTTGTGGGTTGTGCTGAGACCATAGGGGAAGTCAATGGTGGCTTCCAAGTGGCTCTACAAGATTAAATATGATGTAGAAGATAGCATTGAGAAGTACAAAGCTAGGTTTGTGGTGAGGGGGTTCTCACAAGTATAGGGAGTTGACTATGATGATACTTTCGCTCCAGTGGCTTGATCATAGAAGTGATCTCCATTGCAGTAGAGATGGGTTGGAAGATCCACTAGATGGATGTGAATACAACATTTATGAATGGACTCATAGAGGATGAGGTGTAGATTGAGCATCTAGAGGGATTTGAGGTACATGGGAGAGAGTCTCATGTGTGCAAGATGAAGAAATATATGCATGGTCTGAAGCAAGCTCCAAGAGCTTGGTATTCGAGGACAGATATGTACTTGCAGCAGATGGGTTTCTAGAAGAGCAAGGCAGATCCCAACCTCTACTTCATTATGTTTGGTGAGGATCCATGCATTCTAGTACTATATGTGGATGACTTGTTTATTATAGGAGCGGAGGAACTCATAGGCAGCTGCAAGAGAGATCTTGCTTCAGAGTTCGATATGGAATACAAAATCCTGATGCATTAATTTTTGGGTATGGAGGTTTGGCAGAAGGATGGGTATATCTTTTTGGGACAAGGAATATACGCAGTTAACATTCTAAAGAGATTTCGGGTGGAGGACTGTAAGCTTATGGCCACACCTATGAAAACAAAATGGAAGAAGCTGGTAGCTTCTGAGAGTGAGTTGGTTGATCCCACTAGCCACTGTTAGCTTATTGGTCCATTGGTGTATCTGGCCAATGCTAGTCCAGATCTGTGTTATGTTGTCAATACATAGATGCAGTATATGGTGGATCCCAGGATTGGGTGGCAACAAAGTACGTGCTTAGGCATCTTAGAGGTACAGTGGACTATGGACTGAAATATGAGAGGAATGACGGAGTACAATTAAATGGGTATACATATTTTGACTAAGAAGGTAGTGTAGTGGATAGGAAAAGCACATATGGGTGTTCTTTCAACTTGGGTTCGTCGTTTGTGTTGTGGCTCAATGGGAAATAGAATTTAGTGGCACTGGGTTCTGCATAGGCATAATATATGGTAGTAAATATGGCTAGTTGTGAATCTATTTGGCTTCGCAAGATGCTAGTTAGTATATTTGATCAATAGTTGGAGCCAATGGTGATCTACTCTAACAATTAGAGTTGCATGAAACTCGTGGAGAATCCAGTTTTTCATGACAGGTCCAAGCATATAGAGATCAGATATCACTTTAGTCTGGATCATGTTCAAAGGGGAGCATTTGAGCTTCAGTATGTGTCTACGATGAGTAGTTAGCAAACATTCTCATGAAGTCTCTAATGAAGGGAAAGTTTTTTTTAATTCAGGGATAAGATGGGAGTCGTGCAGAACACTTTCCTCATTAAGAGGAGTGTTGAAAACTTAACTAGGAAAGTTGTCTAAAACTTAACCTTGCTTCATGCAGAAGTAAAACTCTAGTTTTGAGTTTGCATGCATGCATTTTTTAATTAAAAGCTTGCATGGCAGGAATTTTGCATGGAACCCTAAAAGTCAGTAAAATGATAAAAGAGAGTTGAGAAGGTTATGAATGCCTTAAATTCGCACACATGCGACATTTCGGCAATTCTTCCAGTAAGGCATCATCAACATAAAGGATGCATCTCACCACAGGAATCCTCAACAGATCCAAAATACAGCATGAATCCATAAGTGCCAAAAATAATTCAAAAGAAAGGATAGCGTGGGTAATACATTGTTAACCTGCATTATAGAACCGGTTACCTGAACAATGCATGTGCTACACCCATGTGGATTTTCCTTCGATAGCCTCTCTACTATCAAAATGGAGGGACCACTAACTCCTAACGGCGCATTGAAGGCTCAATCCTCTCCAAGGATCTAAATTCGGATCCTCACACACTTGGTGGCATTAATTAGCCCCCTTGTGTACCTTGGAACTAGTTCATGGAGAAGATGAGTTCACATTTGGATATAGTTGTTTGTTGTCCACCTCTTGGCCTATAAAAGGAATCCATTGGCATGCATTTAGTAGAGAGAAATCAAGAGCAAGGTTATGTTGATGGAATTGAGTTGGAGCTTCATCATAGCCCACCATTTCCTATCATTGTGAGCATTCCCAAGCTCCCTTGCCACCTTCCTTCAAGGGGCAGGAATTTCTCTCCATTTTTCTTCCATCTACTTGGCATTTAGTTTGGACAAGAAGAGCCTCCCTAAGGAAGATTGTTGGATTCCCTTGAAGCCCACACCTCCTAGGTTTTGTACATCTATACCATTGGGCAATACAAAAGTGGTTTAGCATATCTTGGATTGTTATTGGAGTTTGCATTCTCCCCCCATCTCTTTTATTTTGTATTTTTCCATATTTCTTTGTTTACATGTGAACTATACTAACAATCTCTTACAGGATCACTTGGAGGAATAGAAACCAACCACCACCATAGGGGCTCCAAGGACTAAGGCCTTGTTGCAACCTACAAGGCTTAGCCCCTTACCAAGTGGAAGAGTGCACTTGTGCAATTTTTTCCACAATAGTTCTAATGGCGACCATACTTATTTTTGTTCATTTCTCATTAAAATAGGTTGTTTTATGTTAGGTAATTAATTCTGGGTATTTGTCACTTGTGGGAGATCAGGTATTCCACCTCTTGCTTCCAAAATTTGGCCCCAATTTATTTTTACACAGTAGCGCGGATCCCGGCCTCTTGACCGCGCTACCAGCACGGAAACGAATCTGAAAGTCGCACGATCAACGCATGTAATCAGTTCAAGACCCGCGCTACCCCATTAAGGTGATCCACGTGGCTAGTTAATGTACCACCTGCACTGTTCAACGCACTTGTTTTGAAATTAACCGCACAATCCGCGCGGCATAGTATGATTTAGTCTCACTACCCTTGTTTATTTTCTTTTTATCTACATAGTATAATTTGGCAGTCCAAATACTGCTTACTAGTGAACTTAAATTAAGGCTAATTCGCATTATTACTTAATTTTTTAGTAATTAGTTCACCTAAGCCAAAATTAGGAAGGAAAGAGTTCATCTCTCTTGAAACTTACCTAGGTAAACAACTTTGAGGCTTTAAACAGGCCCCATTGTTGTCACTAGTATTCAAGACCATTTCTTATTTATGCACAATTTACATGTTTTTAGTATTAATGCTAGTGTAGATTATAGTTTTTGCACACAAGAAAGGACCTAAAAAATCTTGTCTCCCGAAGTATGCTCTTCACCTCGCACTTCATGTGAGCTTGGTGAATCAGAAAAGGGTGAGAAGTGTGAAATACCTCCATTGCACACTTGTCTATTAGTTAGCATTCTTAATTTTGCAAAGCGCCTTGAGCATCTCTTAGAGTGAAAAGTACGTATTATTTGATATACTCTTCTAGTTAATTTTTCGATAATCAATTTGCTTTCATCACATGTGTCTACACCACTAGCACACACTAAGAGACCTAATGACTCTCCCAATTCTAGTATGCTCTTCACCTCGAACTTCATGTGAGCTTGGTGAATCAGAAAGGTAGGGATTGTGAAATACCTCTCTTACACTCCATAAGTGAATATCAAACCCCTTAAAAACAACATTATGATTGTCTAAACCAACTAAAATCCCCCACGGGAGATCACAAAACAATATTTTAGTTAGGTAGGATTGATTGGGCCAGGTATCCATTAATTCCCACCAATCTAGTTTCATTAGCGATATTTTGAAACATAGCATTGTTGTCTTATAGGATACTTACAAAATCTTGCTATAAGAAAGTGTTTAAAAGAAAACATGGATCAGAAGTGCGTCATGACCAAGGATATGAAAGATAAGGTATAGCTGCCCTGCTATCCCCTGCAAGACACCCAGCTTGTTGTAGGGAGATGACACTATACCGTGCAGGATGAACCACTGATCCACACTTGCCACAAGGTATCTTAGTGGCCCAACTTAGGATATCACCAAGGAGCAATTGTGAGTACAATTGACTCCTAAAGTTAGTTATTTCCTTTGGTAGGTGTTGCCAAGTCTTCTTGATTGGAACATTGGCCCCATCGCCAATATAAATAGCTCTTTGCTACCTCCACTAGTTGATTGGTGAGTGGATACCATCATCGCCATCAATTGTGCTTTTGGGAGGCCCAGTTACATTTGAGAGGAAGGACGTTAGGTCTTCTTAGGGAATTTACATTTATTTTCTTTTTAAATATGAGTTCATTAACTCGTAAGTAAAAATAACCTACATGTGGGAACTCATGCACTAAAAATGACTTTGCACATATCACTCACTTATTGCACCATTTTGCATCTGTTGTGGTTGGAATATTTTTGCATTCGTTCAATTGTGTTTAAATTCCACTATCACTCTCATTTGACACAAATCCTTCACCATTGAGGAACAAAACAACATCCTGACATAATCTCGTAGACTGCAAGGCCTATCCCCTCTCTCGAGGGGTGTTTTTACACATTCCCCCCGTGGTACACACGGAAGGTACTACATCCAGGGCCACTCCCAGGCCACATTGATATAATCATCTCGTCGAGGCCAAGCCTTGCTAGGTGCATTTTCTCTGCTTGGAGAAACTATTAATTACACCACTTCTTCCCCCATCAGAGGAGGTACCCCGTTGGATTCTCCCCTTGGAGATCCCTCAGTTCCCTTTGACCCATCCTCTATCATAGGAGGTAAACCATTGTTTACAACACCACTTGGGTCTCCCCCTCATGAAAATCACATCCCACACACAATGGAAAGACCAGTAGTCCGTACCTTACCATTCATGGCTAGTTTAAATATACTTGATTTATCCAAACTGATCAATGATCCCATAGCTCATGATCCCACATGGTCAGCTATGCCAGATAAACTTTCCTCTAATATCCCTAAATTCGAAGGAAAGCAGGGGTACGATCCCGCCAACCATATCATGTATTTCCACTTATGGTGTTCATCTAACAACATAGTGGACGATCCTGTGAGGCTTCACTTCTTTCAGCATACTCGCATAGGCACAGAAGCCAAATGGTATGTCAACCTAGCAAGCGCAATCCATGCCACATTCACAACATTGGACACTATGTTTCTAACTTACTTCCAGCTCCTTATTCGACATGACCTTGGCCTCGAAATTATCACAAGGTTTCAACAAAACACATATACCCACATCGTGGACCACATGCATGAATGGCGTAGGCGTCGCACATTGTGTAAGATCGATATACAACCACCCTTTTTCTTGGATTGGTTTATAAAATCTCTCCAACACACCATAGCTAAAGATGTCACCACCTCCATGCTGCAAAGCAAGGAAGAGGCTATTCTGAAAGCACAACATTTCGATATCATATATGCACAATCTGATTACCTCTATACTACCCTCCCTGATGACCCTCGGCATCGTTCCTTGGTTCCTACACCTTCAGGCTTATTGGGTCTGTTTCCCATTTAGGAAAGGTTCCTCCTACTACGTCGGCACCATTCAATATGGTTCCACACTACCCATCCATGCCACCTGTGTTGGTACCCCCTACACTGGTACCAACCCCACCAGTTGGTCAATTACAGTATGGACCGTATAGTCCTACTTACCCAAATGTTAGCCAAGCAGCGACAGTTCCTACACTACCAGTAGCATAAGTCATTCCTACGTCCACCTCTTATGGAATCCAAACCACATTTATCCCACCCCCGGGGTATAACCCGTATTATCCTTTCCCGTGCCCAATTGGTTAGTAACCTTCCCCCCACATGGGGATTAACCTATTCCAACCTTCTTGCGTTCAACAACCTCAACAATTTGAGCAATTGAACACCGTAAACCCCCAGGAACCACAGACTCAAGGGAGGAAGAAAAGCAAGAACAAAAAGAATCAGCAGCCAGGGCAAAGGGGCAACCCCCCTCCCCAACAAAACCTGAATACAGGTAGCCAAAATGCAGGGACTAACAATACTCCCAAACAAGGGAAGAAACCTACCATGAGGAAAAATTATTGTTGCTCCATTTACGACGATTATGATCACTACACTGATAATTTTCCTCTTATCCCTTACTGCCAACAGTTAGTGGAAGCTAAAAAGAAGACGGTAATGAACCCTCCTCAAGCAGCAAATCCCCCCAACCACAAAACATTGTAGTTACAAAACAATGAGATATCCTCCCACCCGGCGACGGATCTTTTCAAAATATATATATACATTGGATATAAACCTTCAAACACGAGCTAGAGGTTATGATGGTCCTTCCACCCCCAAGTGGAAGATGTCCCTATCCCCTTAGGGGGGGCTCTACAAATACCTCAACCGAACACCGATCAAATCCCACGAATTTCAAAATTTCCACTTCGGCGTACCCCTAATAACCCTCACATGAAAGCCATCCACAATTACAAAATTGTGGATGACTGGGCTCAGTCCCCAGTAGCCATGTCCACGTTAGAAGTGTTATAGTCTTTCCCAACATAGATAAAGGCATTACTAAATGTACTTGGTGTCGTCGATCCTTCCAACTCATACCTCATGACCTGATATCAACAAAGGTGATCCGTGACTACCATCAGAAGTCACATTTCAAGTTCTAGTCATTATAAAGAACATCATGATTCATCGTTGTATCATTGACGAATCCGCATCCACTTGCATTATGTCAGCAAAAGTATGGAAATGATAAGGATCCTCTGAGTTGGTCCCATCGTCTATTTCTCTTCGCGCATGTGATGGGAGACTATCCCAACCAATAGGATTGTACCAAATGTCCCCATAGAGTTGGGGGGCAAGATGGTTATGGTCGATATTGAAGCCGTCGACGCTAAACTCGACTACAACATCCTCTTGGGGCATAGTTATATGTACGCCATGAAGGAAGTTTCCTCCTCGATATTCCACATCATGATGTTTGCCTTAAATGGGAAGGTATTTACCCTCGACCAGCCTAACTACTATGACCCCATCACCACAAGCAATCCCAACAATGTCCTACCAACTATATTGGGTGATGAACAACCGTATGTTGACATTGCCCCTGGCATGTACAAGGACTCCAATTTGTTAGGAGTATATTCGATACCACCACCTAAGATACCTACATTGACCGATGACCTAATGTGCACAATTTTCACCGCCAGAAATGGTGCGTCCTCCACCTCAACACCATCATCAACACCACCGCTGACTCATGGCATGGAACAAACACCGATCCATCAGTACCACCAATTTTTCAAATCCCATTCTTGTATCATCCAACTAGTGTACAAGGGAAGTTGTTTATGGCTCATTTAACTCTACCTGAGCTAACTTTGGGGATCCCAATATGGTACCTTACACCACCCTACCCAGAGATGGCTTCCAAACCCATCGCCCATTACAAGTTTGTCCTTGTCTGGCTACTATGCCCACAAGCCCTGTAACACACTTAGTTACGACAGCCCAACCTATGACATCCGCAACTAAACCACAATCGGTCATCGCTAATACCACCAATGGGGGAACCAAACAATCAAAGTTGGAAGGTCCCCTATTACCCAATCCAACATCCAAATCATCGAAAAATGCTAAGCCTAAAGCAGGGAGCATCAACTACCAAGAGTTAAAATCCCCAGTTATGATCAATACTCCCAATCAAAGGGTCACACCGTTGTGTTCTCTTTACGAGTAGCAAGGCCACACAACCAACCTATGTCCTACTTTTATGGAGCTAAGGAACTTGCTCAACACACCGATGAGTATCACACATGCTCCACCAATAGTAAAAGGGGACACATCATCCTCGTCCACATCTAAGTCCAAGACACAATGTATGAATCACACATGTTCTATATGTTCTAAGTTTGGTCACTATACACACCATTGTCTTGAACTCCCTCACTATCGAGAGGCCTTGGAAACCATCTGCCTCACCCAAACCTTGGAAGATACCTCACCTCCCTCTTCACTAGAGGAGACTCCTATCAACACAAATTTTATGGTGACCTCGACCAGTCCTTCCCCACGGTCGGAAGACTCCATACCCGACCAATAGTTGTCGCGGCATCCACAAAGCCCGGCTATTGTCTTAAATCATACTAATGCCACTCGACCGTGTCGCTCATGCAACTTAATGTATCACCATTCATTCCAATGTCCTCTCATCACTGCATTTCGTACTTTTCATGCAACCCAAAGTCGATTAGGCAATAACCTCACCCCTTCTGAGACCACTCTTCCTACAGTAATTGAGGAGGATGCCAAACCGTTAGAGTACAATGTTGACAAAAGCACATCACATCCATTAGATACCTCTAGAGATCTTTATCCCCCATCACCAATTTCCCGTGAAACATTGGATCCCTTAATCTTCCCTCAAGAAGATATCCTTTCTCCCACACCAACTACTTCTCCATATCTCGACATCCTACACCTTGATTCGGTCCCTCTTTTGACAAAAAATGAAGACCCCTGCTCCTCAGACGAAGACATGCTATAAGAGTATGTATTTGAAATAGATGGGGATATAATCGAAGGTATGAACACCACAAAACCTCCATGGGACACCTTCCATCATAGGTCCTCAGTGACTAGTAGGAAGGAATCACACACACTACCTATCAAACAATAATATACAATTGAGTCAAAGGATTTTTTTTACCCCCTAGTCATATCGATTGGTTCAAGAATCCTATCCCTACCCCTGATTCATTCGAAGACGGAAACCTCACTAATATCTCTCCTACTATCCAAGTTGATATATCCACCACACCAAGAGTCGTCAAAAACATCACCATCGGGGATTCTTGCTCACCATGGGAAATTACTGATTTCACAGCTCTCTTCAAAGAATTTTGTGACGTCTTTGCATGGTCCCACGAATAAATTCCAAGTCTAGAACCCGCAATTTTCGAACACCATATTGACACTTGGCCCGATGCCATCCCCATTCGACAAAAGCAGCGCCTGGTCCACCCTTCTAAGGCCCTAGCAATCAAAGCCGAGATCGAAAAACTCTTGCAAGCCAAATTTATTTTTCCCATTGCCTACACATCATGGATGTCTAACCCCGTCCCAGTTAACAAAAATCAGTGAACTATTCGTGTCTATATTGATTTTCAAGACCTCAATTTAGCCTACCCCAAGGACAACTTTTCCACACCATTCATCGACCAAACCGTTGACTCATGTGCCGGTAGTGAAATGTTGTCCTTCATGGATGGGTTCTCCGGATACAACCAGATACGCATCTGTCCCCAAGATCAGTACAAAACTTCATTTACCACACCATGGGGAACCTTTGCCTACAAAGTTATGCCCTTCGGTTTGAAGAATTTCGGAGCCACTTTCCAGCGAGCAATGGCATACGTTTTTAATGACTTGGCTCACATCATCCTCGCCTTTTTAGATGATTTTACAACCAAGCCCAAAAAATGATGTGATCACCTCCACCTCCATACCATCTTCACGAGATGTCGCAAGTATAATATACGCTTAAACCCCCTAAAGTGTGTATTTTGCATCACTGTCGGTCGCCTCTTAGGATTCATTGTCTCCAAAGATGACATCACTAATGACCCTTCCAAGGTTTCATCCATCTTGGAATTACCACCCCCACGAACATGACGCCAAATACAAAGTGTCCAAGGTAAGGCCAACTTTCTTCATCGTTTTCCTCCCGACTATACCACTCAGGCCCATGGATTTTCACGGCTAGTTCTCGGGAAATATCTCCCATTTAAGTGGGATGACTATGCCCAAAACACCTTCAATGCCTTGAAACAAGTAGTTCCATCATCCCCTGTCATCTCTCCTTGAGACTTTGACAAATATTTCATCTTATATATATATGTGTTAGCTTCCGTTGTGTCCAGCATACTAGTCCAACCTGTCAAGGACCACCAAGAACAAGTCATATATTATGTCAACAAAACCCTCATCATACCTACACTCAACTACACCCATGATGAGAATCTCATACAAAAGCTCTGCCACTATATTTTTCTCCAGAAAACAACCGTGGTCACTTATTCCAACCCTATGCAATACATACTTAGTCATAGGCTTATCAATAGTAATTTTCCACGTTGGATCGTTATCTTACAAGAATTAGACCTCGAATTTGTTATCCCCAAAAGCAATAAATCCATGTCCTTAGTCGAACTCATCACATACCTTATATCTACCACCACAAGCGAGTCTATCCAAGACTAGTTACCCAATGAGCACCTCTTTTTCATCACAGCCGACAATCCTTGGTACTGTGATATTCTCCTTTATCGCCACAAAATACGTCACCAGGCACTGTGAAACCTCCTCATCGGAGACTTCATATATCGTCGTGGTATTGACACTATCCTACGATGATGTCTAACAAATGAAGAAGTCGAGCAAGTTCTCAATGGTTGCATAGCGCCATGTGTGGCGGCCACCTCTCTGGACTAGCCACAGTCCAAAAAATATTACAAGCAAGGTATTTTTGGCCCTCCGTATTCAAAGATTGGGTCTATGTCATTAAATGGTGCACGAATTATCAGGTCTTTTCCTGCAAAACAAGGTCTCCCCTGCACTGCTGCATCCAATCATCACTGCTGGCCCATTTTTCAAATGGGCAATCGATTTTATGGAATGTCGCTCGGATTCGGCCCAAGGTCACCACCATATAATTGTTGTCGTAGATTACTTCACCAAATGGGCTGAAGCAATGCCCATGTTTGATTGTAAAGCAATGACTGCAGCAAAATTCTTCTTCAACCACGTCATCTCCCACTTTGGATTCCCCAAACAACTTGTCTCCAACAACGGAAGACACTTCCATGATGAAACCATTGAAGAATTGTCGCAATTGTTGGGCTGTTAGAAAAACAGGATCGCATAGAAATAACAATAAACAAGATGCAAATATAAATCACATAAACACAATACAAGAGACACCAATATAACGTGGTTCACCCAATCTGGGATACTTCCACGGAGAAATCGCCAGTCCATTTATTATTATACCATCCAACAAATGAAGGGATACAACCTGCAGCACATCCACTACAAATTCCTCCTCTCTCTCTCTCTTAGTCACTCTTACACAATCACAGATATATTTACAATGCTATAATACATTACACAATCATATTATAATTTCTTCCTTTTAAATGGGAATTACCATGGAAAGATACTACGGGCTACCCAATACCATGAGCCCATAAATTGTTGGCCAACAAACAACCCAAAAAGTTCTTTCAGGGGCTTCACCCCCGAACCCCCTTTCTCGAGGAAGATGCCCCCCACACCCCCTCCCCCCCCCCCCGTTGGGATGAGTGTATAGTCCACTTGCACAGCATTTAAAACTGGGGTACAAACACGACTGAAAAAACAACTTCTCTGAATTAGGAAGATCAGGCTCCACAACCAACATGGGCTTTAAACACGAATTTTCAACCGCTTACTACCATTAGGAAAATGGCCAGGTTGAAGTTGTTACCAAAATCCTAAAAACTATGCTCCAACGCACAATGGATAAAAATAAAACTAACTTGCACCACATGCTCTTTACAACACTTCAGGATTACAACACTTCATTCAATACTACCACAGGTTTTACCCCATTTCACCTTGTCCATGGTGTAGAAGTCGTCATTCCAATAAAGTGTCAAATCCCTACCCTCCAAACTATCGTCGAGTTTCTACCTGATACCCCTGCACTGGAGCAAATCCTATTCACCTTGGAACACCTCAATGAAGAATGGCATGAATATCTTCAACAAAATGAAGCCATGAAAGTTTGCTCCAAGGCACACTGCGATCGACAGGTCTGACCCCACTTTTTCAATGAAGGCAACTTTGTTCTTTTATTCAACGCCAAGAAAGACGGTAAACCAGGACCCGGTAAATTTGTATCTAAATGGGCATGCCCTTACATCGTTAAGAATTGTCTCCCAAAAGGATCCTATATCTTAATCGGCCACAAAGGTATCACCCTCAACCAACCAATTAATGGGTTGTACCTCAAACAGTTCTATCCTTAATACTATGGTACCCCACAGGTATGCCTTGTTTTCATTATATGATTTATGCATTGTCAATACCTTGGTCATGTTTTTTAATACACTTGGGTATGTGTGCCATATGTGCAGGATATCGACTAAGACAAATTCGCAACCCTTGTTTTTATAATAACAAGGTTCCATGCTTCATCAAATGGCGCAAAGAGTCCCTACCATGGGTATCATTCTGAAAACTACCATATCAACACTATTCACCTGTCATTTATAATGCATCTACTAGTATTTCCCACTGATAACCATAGGACCCTCATTACCATCCTTGATGTGCCATCAACATCATTACTAATAATAACATGTTCCCCCATGGGTGTGTGCACCATTTCTATCGTAGTCATCAATTGACACTGTAACATCCCGAAATTTCATAAAAATTTAAAACTTTTGAAAATGGCATTAAATACAAAATTTATAGATGCGGAAATAATAATTGTTCGATTACGATAGCTTTAATTAAAAAGTCGTTAGAACTAAATATAATTTAACTTCTGTTTTAGCAGCCTTGTGATACTGACAACTCTAACACATAAATTACCAACATGATTATGGTAATAAATGAACTAACAGGTCATAACTGTGATGCAACACTTTTCTTTTGGAATGATACTGACAGTTTGACTTTTTATGAACAAGGGTGTCCTACGAGGTACCCTGGAGTTTACTTAGCTGCAACACTAAAGCATTTGAATGTTCTATGTGCAGACGACAGGTAAGAAGTTCAATGACTGTATAGTTTTACAACGCGTGTATAATTCAATTCAACGTCAGATAATAAATGTTGTGAATTCTTTTTGCGAAGACAAAGTAACTGCAGGTATGATGGTTTTAGTACTGCTTCCTAGTTTCTCGTCACTGTCTTACCTTTTAACAATGTTGGAAATAATGACATCTAGAAAGTCTACATGCTATTTAAATTTGTTGTCGTAAACCCATGATGTTGCTATAGTTTTGTTTGGTCGCTGTCTTAAGGTAATAATACTTGCCCGGTACTATGGCAGTAGTTGTATCGCTAGTCAACAATTGCATTGTAAAGAGAAATTAGGTTATGAAAACATATTATTAGCATGGTTTATGTGCTATTATCGTACATTGGATTTGTTTGACATTTGAAGAAAATACAAACTATTATCTTTTAAATATTGCAAGGAAAATGAAAACTATGATAATTCAAAATTATCATGTTAACTTTATGAATTATTATCCTAGGAAATACTTAGCATTTTTAAAAACTAATCACTACATAAATAAAAGCATTATGTATTGAAATTTAAATAATGCACTCTATATTAAACTCATAATTATCATAACTATGATCGTGGCTAACCTATTGATCTTACTATCAAATGAAATACCACTAAAGTTGATCTGCGATCATAACTTAGAACTAAAACCACTATACAATTGCAGCAATAAAAAGTTTGTGAATATCGATTTGGAATTCATATCGTTGATTTAATGATACTGACACATATTAATGTTGACAAAGAGGATGAATTGACGGTCTTTAGGTCTGGCATGTGCCTCAGGCTGGCGTGGAGGTAGTGTTTATGTCTTGTATTAAAGGCTCAGTTCAAGAATCAAGTGACAGGGTTTGTTAACATTCCATGTAATGCAAAAGCAATGCAATGGTGATTACGGTAACCACTGTGTAATGGTTATGAGTTTGAAAACACCTCTGAGCTGGATGTGGAACGATCCAACGTGAGCCAAGGTGGAAAGGTCGTGCATTTGAAATGATAGAGTAATAAATGCAAGGGTTATTCGACCCAATGCATCCTCGCTGGCACACCCATGAACGTTGATTGTGATGAATCTGCGTCGTTGGATGTAACCCTAGTGTTTGTTGTGATATTGACTAATAGTGAATTAATGTATTTTCATTGTGTCATTTGTGTTCCGAGCAGAGAGGCCGATAGGCTGCTAAATTTTAGGGTTTAACCGAGAAAATGTGAAGGGGTTTCGACCTCAAGACCTGCTGGCTAGATTTAAGTGCAGGTTCTTTCCTACTGTAATGGAATTGTATCAAACGATTTGGGTCTCTGGTTTGAGTTGTTATCGAGTTGATTTTATAACCTTTCTTTTAGAGATTGAGTGGAACACTCAATGCTGCAAATGATAGAAGTACCATGGTCTCGTCTATAGCAGAGATCTCGTAGTTTTTCTGGTGACTGCAAAGAATTTGGCCGCTGGTTGAGAAGGTAAGCATTCTCGAAAAGAATAATGATTCTTTCGTTGAAGTTTTCGAATTTCAGTTTAAAATAAATATTACAGTTGTTCTAATCTTAAATGGTTGTTTTGTCAGTTGCAGGGTTTGAAGAGCGACTTGGGCAAGAGTTTGGAAAGGAAAGGCAAACTTCCATTCTGGATAAGCTCCGAGTCTCAAACCCTCGTAGGTGCCTTTCGACTTTCGTTGATGTGGTTTCAAGAGGATGAATAACCCGTCTTTCACATGCCTCGGCATTGTCTATCAATTGAAAACTTTGAAGACCCTTTTATCATTTCAACGATGTTTGTACAAGGTTGTGACCCTCGTTTGTTTATATGATACTCGGTCATAAACTTTGATGTCTATCTCGTCGAACTGGGAGTTATAATACTTGTCAATACTGAGGGTTTTTGGACTTGTTTAAAATGTTTAAACTTGGGAATAAACCTGTGCGATTTTTGTTTTGGAAACATGTTGTACTCTTTTTGTTTCTGAGAACATTGGTTTAAACTTAGAGTTGGAATTTGTATTGATTTAAATTTTGAGCACAATCTGTTGGTTTATGTTATGAGAAATGAGATACAGAGCTTAGGCTCGTCTACTGTGGATACAATGTTTTCTTCTCGGAAATGAAAATAAATATATTGTTTCATTCTATGCTATTCGTTTATTTGTACGTTTGAAAACTATAGATTGATATCGTGACTTTCGAGCTAGGTTAGAGTCCAAATGCTTGTCGTAGATGATAAATCTATAATGTGTAATGACAAAATGGTTTTCTTTAGTTTGTAATGGAAAAGAACAGGGCCACGCCCAAATTCTAGTTTCGTCTTTGAAAATGAAAGATATTAATTACATGTAACTTCCGAATAGCCCTTATTTGTAGCTAGGGTTTGTACTGTAATTTAAATGTGGATAAATATGTGTTTTTATAATACCGTGGATAATGATAATGAAAACCTAACAAAAAAATGATCTATGGTTTTACAGTTGATACGATTCTATGTTTTAGTACTATATGCAGTTCGTAATATAATAAAATTTCAACACTCAGATTGAACAGTACAGGTGAATTGTAATGTAAAAAGATAAGTGTAAACAATATAGGTTTTGCATTTCCTTTGTTTATAGTTCTGATAATACTGATATGATTATAGGAAAATATTCTATCAGTAAATTTATGATGAATGCCATAGTGTGTGTGTGAACATGTGTATTGACTGTAATTTGTTACTTACATTCCTAGTCAACACATTTATTTATCTGTGGTAATACTTATTTATAATGCAGATATGACGTATGTATATTGGAATTCCATCTACTTCCAATGTACATAATAGAGATAAGAAAATTAAATACAAAGTGTCTGTACAAGAAATGATCAATATTTGTCCTTCTTGAAAACATGAAGTATTCTATAATATCTTTAAATTCTATACTGTAATTACTATTGTTATTAACTATAGGGCAGAAAATGAAACATAACTCAATAATTGTACTTCTTTATCGAATCAATGGCAGCTTGCCTATCTTTTCATCTATACTTAATTTGCTTCTCTACACTAGAGTACGATGCATAAAACAGCATGTGGAAAAATGTAGAGATTGGTTTATAAATTCCAGATCATCATTTAAACTTAACATTCAGACTTTAAATAAAATCAAAAATCAATTCTTATTCAAAACAGAGATTACTAATTTTACATAACAGAACTATTAACTGAGGTAAAGTAGAAAACTGTAAAACCTGGATAAATCTATAGGGGGACAAACAACCCAAGAAGACTGTTCCACCCAACCAATTCCTGAAGACAATCAAGTACATGCCTTAGGACCCCCAAGCCTGTTCACTGAACCACCATGAGGAAGAAACTTAGGAACTTAGGATCTCTTCTTGCAGTAGTAAATAACTGTGGAATCTTCAAGAGCTAGCATTCTAAGGGACCTCCTCCAGCACCTCTGGCTTTCCTTAATAAATATAGTATTCATACTTATGATTACACTCATAGCTAGCCTCCCTATTCGAATCTCTCAGTGATCACCTGATGCACATGAGGAAATATTATTGCAGAAATATTGTGTAAGAGATGCCTGCTCAATTCGAATTTTCCTTGTGTAGGCAGGCTAGGACTTTTCAGTTGTTACTTGGTCATTAAATGAGTTGCCTGCTCACTCCCTTCACTTGGGGGATAATGCCACATTTTTAGGGGTAGTTGTCCCATAACCAACAGCTAGTGGTGTGATGCAATTGCTGCCATCTGTCCCATACCTTCCAATAGCTTCCATTCCTCCTAGTGGGTCAGCGAACACTCATTTAACAATCCCCTTGGGTGTTTGTCTTCTAATTCATTTATTTAAATAATAATAATCAGTAATTACATTCATCCTTGATCAAAATTGATCATAATTACAAATCTTAGTAATTAAATTTAACATAAAGTATTTTGCAAATAAAATAATAATTTTTAGAAATTTGGGTAGGTGAAAGACACCCATGATGTCGACCCCCCACAAGTTCGAGGAATCCGACCCAACTTGAAAAGATCCTCCCTTAGAGTATCATTTTATAATTGCGCATTTACTCCACCAAGTAGACTTCGTCAGATTCCTCGACACATGATACCAAAATGACTCACAAATCCCACTCATACCTCCCTGAGTACTTTACCCTCAGCAATATTCTTTGTATCAACACCCCGATGAAGACACCGATGGGGCCCCCACCCTTATACGCAACCAGTTCTATTTCAGTTATCCCACAGGCATACATTGCATAGCATTAATTCATGGGGCACCCGTTTCACGTTTGTCACCTAACCCCCAATTCATCATTAGAAAGTGTCCCCCAATCCACTCAAAACCATGGGGACTCCTCCCATCATCAAATTGGTCCCCCGATGCACCCAAAAGTGTGGGGACCCCAGCATTGTTCTTTATGTACAAATAAGTTCCCTCGTAACCTCACATTGTAGGAACACCATATTATTTTGGCAGCAACCCATGGTCGCCTTTGATCGATGTATTTGAGTCTCCATATTATTAGCAGTATTCATTTCGTTGATTACCATTACCCTTCATTTTGTGTCTCCCTCAAAGCAATTTCATTTGCAGTTTGTCTCTATTTGTTTCAATCTGTGTTGTTCCGAAAGGAAATTTGTCGTCCCCACTCCCCCTGTTTACATCGATCAAAGGAAGCTATTAGCCCCACACTTATCAATTCTGTCCACCCACCAATCGGTTACAATATGATCTTGGTTATCAGGATAAGACTCTCATCTTATCATGTACTTTAGCTCTCGTCGAAATCAACACATTGCAGTCGGAGAGTTGGAGTAGTTGCAGTTGTACCTTAGGATCCCTTTCAATCACTATAAGGGATCACCTCGAACTTATTAGGGAAAGTCATCAGTACTCCCTAACTAAGTGTTTTCCCTTATGCTCAACATCAGCACTCCACAGCAGTTCCTGGGTCATTTACTCAAACATGGATTGAATCATCCTCCATCCATGTCCCAGCAGTATAGTATAGTTGATCCCTTGGTCGTCTCTCATTGTAATCACTTTGACAGCATTTCACGAGCATGGGTATGCCCACCTCGTTTGTATAAAAACTATTCTTTACTACAGCTCCAATGGTTGTCACCAACAATCTTCCAACGGTTGTCACCAACAATCTCCCCCATGAGAGAACCCTATTTTTCCACATATGCTTCGTCCTACAAAACATGAGAGAATCAGTAGAAAACATGATGCATTATTAGCTCTACAGTACCCTCTGAACTTCATACATCAGTGGGCATCTTTTAACACCTAAAAGTCGCACACATGCAACATTTCGACGATTCTTAGAGTAAGGCATTATCAACATAAAGAATGCATCTCACAACATGAGTCTATAAGTTCCAGAAAGTAGTCAAAATAAAGGATAGCATGGGTAATACACTGTTAACCCGCACTATAGCGCAGGTTACCTGAACAATCCCCGCGCGGATTTTCCTTCGATTGCCGTGGTACTATCAAAACGGAGGGACCACTAACTCCTAATGGTGGATTGAAGGCTCAATCCTTTCAAGGATCTAAATTCGACTCCTCACAAACTTGGTGGCATTAATTAGCCCCCTTGTGTACCTTGGAACTAGTTCATGGAGAAGATGAGTTCACATTTGGATCTAGTTGTTTGTTGGCCACCTCTTGGCCTATAAAAGGAATCCATTGGCATGCATTTGGTAGATATAAATCAAGAGCAAGTTTATGCTACTAGATTTGAGTTGGAGCTTCTTCATAGCCCACCATTTCCTATCATTGTGAGTATTCCCAAGCTCCCTTGCCACCTTCCTTCAAGGAGCGGGAGTTTCTCTCCATTGTTCTTCCATCTACTTAGCATTTAGTTTGGACAAGAAGGGCCTCCCTAAGGGATATTGTTGGCTTCCCTTGAATCTCACACCTCCTAGGTGTTGTACAGCTATACCATTGGGTAATACAAAAGTGGCTTAGCATATCTCGGATTGTTATTAGAGTTTCCATTCTCCCCCCATCTCTTTTATTTTGTATTTTTCCATATTTCGTTTTTTACATGTGAACTATACTAACAATCTCTTACAGGATCACTTGGAGGAATACCAACCAACCACCACCAAAGGGGCTCCAAGGACTAAGACCTTGTTGCAAACTACAAGGCTTAGCCCCTTACCAAGTGGAAGAGTGCACTTATGCAATTTTTTCCACAACAAAGGAAAAAGTGCATGGTTGTAGTTTTAGTGAGGTCATCTACATAGGAGAGTGAATCATTACATGAGGAGGGTGAATTCCTGTATGAGAACATGGGTGCATTCTTGAGGAGAGAGGGAGCAGTTTCTTATGGAGTGAGGGGGTAGATCTGAGCATAGATATAGCACATTTTATAAATAGCAAAGGGAGGATACATTGGAGGCTTATCAATAGTAATTTTGCATGTTGGATCGTTATCTTACAAGAATTAGACCTCGAATTTGTTATCCCCAAAAGCAAGAAAGCCATGTCCTTAGTCGAACTCATCACAAACCTTATATCGACCACCACAAGCGAGTCTATCCAAAACCAGTTACCCGATGAGCACCTCTTTTTCATCACGGCCGACAATCCTTGGCACGGTGATATTCTCCTTTATCTCTACACCCAGAAATTCGCTCCCCACTTATCCCACAACAATCGCCACAAAATACGTCACCAAACACCGTGATACCTCCTCAACAGAGACGTCGTATATCGTCATGGTATCAACACTATCCTACGACGATGTCTAACAAATGAAGAAGTCGAACAAGTTCTCAATGATTGCATAGCGGCATGTGTGGCAGCCACCTCTCCGAACTAGCCACTGTCCAAAAATATTACAAGCAAGGTATTTTTGGCCCTCCGTATTCAAAGATTGTGTATATGTCGTCAAACGGTGCGCGAATTATCAGATCTTTTACTACAAAACAAGGTCCCCCATGCACCGCTGCATCAAGTCATCACTACTGGCCCATTTTACAAATGAGCAATCGATTTTATGGAATGTCGCTCAGCTTCGGCCCAAGGTCACCACCATATAATCGTCATCATAGATTACTTCACCAAATGGGCTGAAGCAATGCCCATGTTTGATTGTAAAGCAGTGACTGCAGCACAATTCTTCTTCAACCACGTCATCTCCCACTTTGGATTCCCCAAACAACTTGTCTCCGACAACGGAAGACACTTCCATGATGAAACCATTGAAGAATTGTCGCAGTTGTTGGGTTGTTAGAAAAACAGGATCGCATAGAAATAACAATAAACAAGATGCAAATATAAATCACATAAACATAATACAAGAGACACTAATATAACGGGGTTCACCCACTCTGGGATACTTCCATGGAGAAATGGCCAATCCATTTATTATTATACCATCCAACAAATGAAGGGATACAACCTGCAGCACATCCGCTACAAATTACTCCTCTCTATCTCTCTCTCTCAGTCACTCTTACACAATCACAGATATATTTACAATGTTATAATACATTACACAATCATATTATAATTTCTTCCTTTTAAATGGGAATTACCATGGAAAGATACTACGAGCTACCCAATACCATGGGCACATAAATTGTTGCCCAACAAACAACCCAAAAAGTTCTTTCAGGGGATTCACCCCTGAACCCCCTTTCTCGAGGGAGATGCCCCCCACACCCGCCCCCACGCCCCCCCCCCCCGTTGGGATGAGTGCATAGTCCACTTGCACAGCATATAAAACTGGGGTACAAACATGACTGAAAAAACAACTTCTCTGAATCAGGAAGATCAGGCTACACAACCAACATGGGCTTTAAACACGAATTTTAAACCACTTACTACCGTTAGGAAAATGGCCAGGTTGAATTTGTTAACAAAATCCTCAAAACTATGCTCCAATGCACAGTGGATAAAAATAAAACTAACTTGCACCACATGCTCTTTACAACACTTCAGGATTACAGCACTTCATTCAATACTACCACAGGTTTTACCCCATTTCACCTTGTCCATGGTGTAGAAATCGTCATTCCAATAAAGTGTCAAATCCCTACCCTCCAATCTATCATCGAGTTGCTACCTGATACCCCTGCACTGGAGCAAATCCTATTCACCTTGGAACACCTCAATGAAGAATGGCATGAATCTCTTCAACAAAATGAATCCATGAAAGTTCGCTCCAAGGCACACTACGATCGATAGGTCTGACCCCACTTTTTCAACGAAGGCAACTTTGTTCTTTTATTCAACGCCAAGAAAGACGGTAAACTAGGACCCGATAAATTTGTATCTAAATGGGCATGCCCTTACATCGTTAAAAATTGTCTCCCAAAAGGATCATATATCTCAATCGACCACGAACATATCACCCTCAACCAACCAATTAATGGGTTGTACCTCAAACGGTTCTATCCTTAATACTCGGGTACCCCATAGGTATGCCTTGTTTTCATTATATGATTTATGCATTGTCAATACCTTGGTCATGTTTTTTAATACACTTGGGTATGTGTGCCATATGTGCAGGATATCGACTGAGACAAATTCGCAACCCTTGTTTTTATAATAACAAGGTTCCATACTTCATCAAATGGCGCAAAGAGTCCCTACCACGGGTATCATTCCGAAAACTACCATATCAACACTATTCACTTGTCATTTATAATGCATCTACTAGTATTTCCCACTAATAACCATAGGGCCCTCATTCCCATACTTGATGTGCCATCAACATCATTACTAATAATAGCATGTTCCCCCGTGCGTGTGTGCACCATTTCCATCCTAGTCATCAATTAACACCCATGATTTCGACCCCCCACAAGTTTGAGGAATCCGACCCAGCTTGAAAAGATCCTCCTTTAGAGTATCATTTTATAATTGCGCATTTACTCCACCAAGTAGACTTCATCAGATTCTTCAACACATGATACCAAAATGACTCACAAATCCCACTCATACCTCCCTGAGTACTTTACCCTTAGCAATATTCTTTGTATCAACACCCTGGTGAAGACACCGATGGGGCCCCCACCCTTAGAAGCAACCAGTTCTATTTCAGTTATCCCATAGGCATACATTGCATAGCATTGATTCATGGGGCACCCGTTTCACGTTTGTAACCTAACCCCCAATTCATCATTTGAAAGTGTCCCCCAATCCACTCAAAACCATGGGGACTCCTCCCATCATAAAATTGGTCCCCCGACACACCCAAAAGTGTGGGGACCCCACCATTGTTCTTTATGTACAAACAAGTTCCCTCATCACCTCACATTGCAGGAACACTATATTATTTTGGCAAAAACCCATGGTTGCCTATGATCGATGTATTTGAGTCTCCATATTATCAGCAGTATTCATTTTTTTGGTTACCATTACCCTTCATTTTGTGTCTCCCTCAAAGCCATTTCATTTGTAGTTTGTCTCCATTTGTTTCAATCTGTGTCGTTTCGAAAGGAAAGTTGTCGTACCCACTCCCCCTGTTTACATCGATCAAAGGAAGTTATTAGCCACACGCTTATCAATTTTGTCCACCCACCAATCGGTTACAATATGATCTTGGTTATCAGGATATGACTCTTGTCTTATCATGTACTTTAGATCTCGTTGAAATCAAAACATTGCAGTCGGAGAGTTGGAGTAGTTGCAGTTGTACCTTAGGATCCCTTTCAATCACTATAAGGGATCGCCTTGAACTTAGTAGGGAAAGTCCTTAGTACTCCCTAACTAAGTGGTTTCCACTATGCTCGACGTTAACACATCATCGCATCATGGGGAAACATACTTTTGAAGGTAGCAATGATCACATTTGGAAATCATGGTAGCAGTCTATTTGGTATAGTGAGCCTCTCAAGAAAATTCACATACCAGTTAGGTCCCCCCACCCCCATGGGCTTATCATGGTCACTAGCAGTTCCACTTCTTCATCACTCCAGAGCAGTTCCTGGGTCATTTACTCAAACATGGATTGAATCCTCCTCCATCCATGTCCCAACAGTATAGTAGAGTTGATCCCTTGGTCGTCTCTCATTATAATCACTTTGACAGCATTTCACGAGCATGGGTATGCCCACCTCGTTTATATAAAAACTATTCTTTACTACAGCTCCAATGGTCGTC
Source organism: Larix kaempferi (assembly GCA_027924585.1). Classification (NCBI taxonomy): domain Eukaryota; kingdom Viridiplantae; phylum Streptophyta; class Pinopsida; order Pinales; family Pinaceae; genus Larix; species Larix kaempferi. Next base: position 1,571,002 of record BSBM01000635.1, on the reverse strand, counting down.
ACCAATAATCTCCCCCATGAGAGAACCCTATTTTTCCACATATGCTTCGTCCTACAAAACAGGAGAGAAACAGTAGAAAACATGATGCATTATTAGCTCTACAGTACCCTCTGAACTTCATACATCAGTGGGCATCTTTTAACACCTAAAAGTCTCATACATGCAACATTTCGACGATTATTCTAGTAAGGCATCATCAACATAAAGAATGAATCTCACAACATGAGTCTATAAGTTCCAGAAAGTAGTCAAAATAAAGGATAGCATGGGTAATACACTGTTAACCCGCACTATAGCACAGGTTACCTGAACAATGCCCGCGCGGATTTTCCTTCGATAGTCGTGGTATTGTCAAAACGGAGGGACCACTAACTCCCAATGGAGGGTTGAAGGCTCAATCCTCTCCAAGGATTTGAATTCGACTCCTCACACACTTGGTGGCATTAATTAGCCCCATCGTGTACCTTGGAACTAGTTCATGTAGAAGATGAGTTCACATTTGGATCTAGTTGTTTGTTGGCCACCTCTTGGCCTATAAAAGGAAGCCATTGGCATGCATTTGGTAGATATAAATCAAGAGCAAGGTTATGCTACTAGATTTGAGTTGGAGCTTCCTCATAGCCCACCATTTCCAATCATTGTGAGTATTCCCAAGCTCCCTTGCCACCTTCCTTCAAGTGGCAGGAGTTTCTCTCCATTGTTCTTCCATCTACTTAGCATTTAGTTTGGACAAGAAGGGCCTCCCTAAGGGATATTGTTGGCTTCCCTTGAATCCCACACCTCCTAGGTGTTGTACAGCTATACCATTGGGTAATACAAAAGTGGTTTAGCATATCTTGGATTGTTATTAGAGTTTCCATTCTCCCCCCACCTCTATTATTTTGTATTTTTCCATATTTCTTTTTTTACATGTGAACTATACTAACAATCTCTTACAGGATCACTTGGAGGAATACCAACCAACCACCACCACAGGGGCTCCAAGGACTGAGGCCTTGCTGCAACCTACAAGGATTAGCCCCTTACCAAGTGGAAGAGTGCACTTATGCAATTTTTTCCACAACAAAGGCAAAAGGGCATGGTTGTAGTATTAGTGAGGTCATCTACATAGGAGAGTGAATCATTGCATGAGGAGGGTGAATTCCTGTATGAGAATAGGGGCACATTCTTGAGGAGAGAGGGAGCAGTTTTTGTGGATTGAGGGGGTAGATCTGAACATAGATATAGCACACTTTATAAATAGCAGAGGGAGGATACATTGGAGGCATAAATTGCTTCTATGAGAGATTGAATTAAGCTACAGTGTATTCATTGATTCAGTTGACAGTAGGGGCACATTCTTGATAGGAGAGGGAGAACTTCACTGGAGGAGAGCGAGATTTATGGTAGATTTCATCAAATTGAGAGAGGTAATTCATCGAAATAGTGATTCAGTAGCAGAGGGGAGTGAATCCCACGTCAGATAGTAGATTAAAAGGGCACATTCAGAGAGGGGCACATTCACATAGAGGGGTGCATTACCCATTCATCCAGCAGAGATCAAGCTTGAGATTCAGATCCATTGCCTCAGAGATAATTTTTTGTTGGATCTATTCTATTGTACCTAATATAACCGCTTAAAGATAATAAAAGTTATTCTACTCTCTCAATGGTTTTCCCGCAAGGGTTTTTCTAGGGTCACATTGACCGAAAATTATTTGTCCATTTTATGTGTGTGATTTCTATTGCTTAAAAGAAGTAAATAGATCTCATGTGTTTCATGTTATAAATAATTGTTTGTGCTAATATATATTCTTTGGGGTTGAGAATAGGTTTTTGCATCTTGCATGTGATTTAGATAGACTTGAGACCAAGTTGAGGTTAATTATTTTCAAAGCATTGAAAAAAATTTACATTTGGAATTATTATGTGGGTTGGATTTTATAAGTTGTCTTTCCAAAGTAATGCATTTGCTCCCACTTGTCTCTCATCCTTATGCATTTTCTCCATGAAAACAACACCCTTGTTAGGGCGAGGAATATTGTGATTTTGGATTTTATCAATAACAATTGTAATGCAATGGTTCGATACAATGCCATTTTTGTCCATTAGTATCCCTTCCATCTAGCTTTCTATTTGTCATGGAAGAACATAAGGAAAAGTAAAAAGGTTATCCTCCAAAAGAATTATTCCTTTTGATTGTTGGCGTTGTGTGATTGTAGTTTTTAGACATTCTTTTTTATGTTTGGATTTTTTTCCATCTTTGATCTCTTTGCGTGTTATGTTGAATTTGAGTCTCATTAATTCAAAATTTAAATTAAATTCTACATCCAAAAAGTAGATCCTAGTTTGTCTGAGGCATTGCCACATTAATGAGCAATATTTAAATTTGCATGGGCATCGAGCATAATTGAAATATCATAGCATTGAATGTTAAAAAATAACCATTAGGTCAACATTTGGTTGAGTTCAATAATGAATATGAATGTCCAAGTAAGGATGTTATCCCAGTCAACATTAAATCTCTTTATTGGTCCTATTGCATCCTTCAAGAAGTCTTCTAATATATTATTGGAAATGGTGTTCTTGTACGATATTTGAATTAGAAAATTTTTGAGGTAAAAAATGGGCCTCAAAACAAAATTGTATTATCAAAATCCACTTTAGAATACCCCATAGGATTGAAGAATACAATGTCAACTATAAGGGTAAAAATTGTTGGAGAGAAAGAAAAAACTATTTTTTCTCATACTTTCAACTTATCTCCTTATAGGTTTTCTCAAATTTCAAGTGTAGTGACTCCTTATATTCATTGTTACATGCATAACAAGCCATTTGTAGAAGTATGAGTTTAAAGCATCATTGTAGGAACTATCAAGGTAGTCTAAATAAACCATTGTGACATTGGCACTAAAGTGTTGTCACATGGATGCATGGCGACACATGTGGTCAAGCATGTTTAACTTGTAATACCCTCTAGTTTAGCCCCGGGACATGTTATTATTACTTAATTAATAAAATAAAACAATCGAAATGACCGATGCCACAAAAGAGAGTATGAGGAACCATGATGTTACGAGCAAGGGGTTGTGGGAAAAGTGTTCCCAATTCGAATTGCTCATGAAGGAATTCTATTTGCTTGTGTTGGCTAGTCATACTTGTGTGTTGGTTCATGCTTTTGCTATTGTGCTTGTTTTTGGCACTTGTGGTTTGATTTTGCTACTCTTGGTATGAGATCATTGTTGGTCATTGCGCCCTTGTGGAGCATGTGCCGAATCTGAGTTACTCTGGAGCCACTGGTGTATGTCCTGGAATTGCCTCTGGAGATCCTGGATTGGCAACAGGGGTGAGGTCCATTGCCATTGGATTTGAGGTTGGACAGAGATGTGTATTGCCTCTAGAGATACTGGTTTGGAAGCAAGGGTGAGGTCCACTTCCTTGGATTTGAGGTTGTCCTGGAGCCAGGAAGTGCTACTTGACATTAGGGCAACATTGTTGTTAGTTGGATTGTTGTCCTGGATCCACTAGAATTTCTCTAGAGTGGAAGTAGAGGCCACACTTTCCATTGGGTTGTGGTTGGACTTATTTATTGATAGAATTTGTGGTCGAGTTCCCTCTTTCTTGTGGCATCATGGTTCCATCTCGAGGGTGACCATTGCAAAGTGAGTTTTGGCTTCCATTGTCTCTACGACTAGGTGGAACGTGGCACGGTCGATTCCAGTTTCATATTTGGAAAATATAAGTGCCTTATCTCATGTTTATTTAATTTATTTGGATCTCATATTACATATTTATGGATGCACATAAAATGTTTGAGCTATTTGTGGAAGAAATTTCTCATGGAATTCAATATATTTATACAAGTAAATTTTGTGAAAGAATTGGAAACTAGTTTTTGGGATTTTGGAACCTCTGATACAGAACTAATATTTTTGCACCTGTTCATCGTATAATGTGTATTTTTATGGTACATTAGCCTTGGAATTCTTTAAGACACTTCTCTTTGATGCTTCTACCTTTTATTTGAAAACTAGTTCTTCGATTAGATTGTTTTGCATAGTTTGGAGACTTGACACATGAAGTGTTTGTACAAATTCCTGAGTGTTATTTTTATGTTTATGTCTGATAAATACACTTGAAATTTGTGTGATAATGTGAGGGGAAATCTTCTTTATAATATTTGGGAAATGTCTACCGAAATTGTAGATCAAATTCCAATTTCTAGCTCCTTCAATGGAATTGTTTTGAGTAGATTTGTGACTTTGCATATGAAGTGTTTAAAGAAATTTTAGAATGAGATATACCTCTTTTATGACCGATAAAACATTATATTTAGATTTTTAATGGCATTTGAATGATTCTATGAGTAGTGGATTTAATTATTCTGGCGATTCCTAGAATTACTAGTCAATTCGGATGAGTAGAATTAGCTAGTTTTGTGAATTATTTAATCGATTGTACATGGGAAGAAAGATACAGCCATATGACTATAGGTGACTCCTGATACGCTTTACATGAGCTATAGTAGTCATATATTTCTCTTTATTTTCCATTTGGAAAGTTAAATTGGAAACTAGGTACATTGCGGTGAAAATTGATAACTAGTTGTGGGTTGGAATCTATGTTTTTGTAAAAACGGAATTCTACAGCCATCTGCTCTATTTATAACATGTTATTGTGTTGTAGGAGGCTAATTATCAAGTGTTATCCTTTACTTGTGGATGCATTGTATTTTTGTTTCAATTATTTAGACTCAATTCCTTGCGGTGAAAGTTAACTAGTTTCATTGGAATTGATGGAAAAGATCACCTTATGTGCAATTGGAATGATCTGCAAATAAACCTTTAAATGGATAGTGCACGCTTAAATATGTTGTTAATGGTTGTAAGATTTATTTTGGGTTTAATGGCATGGTTACAAGTTGATTTTGTGCAAGACTAGCTGCTTATATTGGAAAACTAGTTAACTAGTCTTTTGGACTCTCTTTCATAATTACCATGATTAATTATTGTAATTTTGGTAATTATGCCTTATTTACATGTAATTAGATTTTATTAAACCATTGGGATTGATAATCGATGGTTATTTGTTAAACAATTTTATTTGTGGTAAGTGTCATTAAGTGTCGTAATTAACACCTTAATTACTAGTTAATTATGATTAAGAATAATTAGCCTTTAGAAGTGGTTGTCATCTCTGATATGGCTTGGATTGAAGGTTTGATGATGTTAGATGATGTTAGATGATGTTAAGAAGCCTTCCCAGCCCTTATATCAGATTTTGGATGTGTTAATGAATTTATATTAAATTATTGTTAATTATTGGATTGTGTCGCAATTAATTTTAGAAAAATAGAAATTAAATGCTTATGGTTTATCCGCTGCACTAAAAATAAAGTGTTTGGAAGTGTTTGGAAGTGTTTGGAAGTGTTTGGGAGTCTTTGGAAGTGTTTGGGAATCTTTGGAGGTATTTTAAAGTGTTTGGAAGTATTTGGGAGTGTTTGGGAGTGTTTGGGAGTGTTTGGAAGTGTTTGGAAGTATTTGGGAATATTCGAAAGTGTTTGGGAGTATTTGGGAGTATTTGGGAGTATTAGGAAGTATAGTGTGATCAAAAGTATTATATTAGTATATATGTTATAATTGTATAAAATATAGGATATATAGGTTATATGGCTAATATGATGTGTATATGATTAATAATAATATGATAAATTATTGAAGAATTATAATATGTATGTAGACAAATGGGCGTATGTATAGAAATAATGCATAGTAATAGTAAGTATGGTGTATGGTATGAGTGTATGATGGTGTGTTGTGTAGCTAGTAATTATTTTATCACATAATATTAGAAGATTTTGGTGGCAGGATGTTTGGTTGCTTGAGGTGACTATGTATTTACTTTGGTTGATAGTATAAGTAGTGTGATACGTGTAAATAATTAATAACGTAATGTATGGTTAGTATATGGGTATTAGATGGGATTTCCATCAAAGTATGTATAACATTGTTATTGATGGAGTATTTATGCAGACAAGATGTATGATTGTGTATGTGTTGAGTGTTTACATAAGTGCAGTATTAGTAGTGTTTGTGTGATGTTGTTGATTGTGTACATGTATTATTAATATATGGATATTATATATATCGTCATGTGCTAATAATTATACATAATGTTATGATAATAGTACCTATTTGGTATGATTTCTATGGTCGACGTATGTTGTTTGATACTATTGGTTGTTATTGATTAACATCGACTGATTAATGGTTGATACATGTATGATATTGGCATTACTGTATGTATGGCTATTATTGATTGTTATGGTTGTTTTGTGTATGATTGATGAACGATGGTTGATGTTGAGTGGATGATGTATGGATGATATTGTTATTCATATGGTTTCTATTGGTTGTTATTTGTTGTCATTGGTTGATATTGGTATGATTGATGTGCTTGGGTGATTTTATTTAGAAACTAATCAATGTTTATCAAATGTGGGATAGATGTGATTGTTAAAGATTAATGTATTCTAATTGGTGTATCCCGATTTGATTGATGTATCCTGATTTGATTGATGTATTCTCGTTGATGTATTTTTCTTATTGTTGATGTATTCTTATTGAAGTATTTGTGTTGATGTATTCTAATTGATATGTTCTAGTTGGTGTGTTCTAGTTGGTGTGTTTTGGTTGATGCTTTTTGGTTGATGTATTATGAATTGATGTATATGGACCGGCGCCTGTATGATTGATGTATGATTGATATTGGTTGATGTTACTGGTTGATACTAATCACTATTAGTTGATGTATAATGGCTTTTTGGATGTTCTCTAAAGAAGAATTATGCTTTGTGTGGAGATCAAAGGTAGTATGTTTAACTACAGGTTGTTATGGCCCTTTTTGGTTTCTTAGTTAGATTGGAAATGTTGCATATAAGTTTGCTTTTTGGATGTTCTCTAAAGAAGAATTATGCTTTGTGTGGAGATCAAAGGTAGTATGTTTAACTACAGGTTGTTATGGCCCTTTTTGGTTTCTTAGTTAGATTGGAAATGTTGCATATAAGTTTGCTTACCTGTTACATTAAGTGCATAAAATGTTAAGGTGATATTTGCGACCTTTGTTAGAAAAATATCTTTCTGATCTTTATCTTTGAGATCTTCATTAGAAAGGTATCTTTGTAATCTTTGATGAAAGGTATTTGGTGGTATCTTGATGACATTTCATGTGTAGGTATCCTGGTAATATCTTGTTGGTATTTTGTATATCTTATTGAAAAGTATGTACTAAACATGTGACTGATTAAAGTATGATCTAGGTACCTTTGTTCAGGATGTACTTCATGTATCCTTATATATCCATTACTAATACAAGTATCTTTGTTAGAAAATATCCTTGTGATGTTTGCGGAAAGTATCTTGTTAGGGTATCATTGCGGTATATCAAATACCTTTGTTGAAAGGCACCTTTGTAAAGTATCGTGGTAAATCTCATGCATCCTTGTATGGAAAGTATTTGGGTGATAAATCATATAAAAGCATCTTGGTAATGCATCTCATGTTACTAACTAATTGGAATGCATTTCATATATCTTAGATGCATTTAATGTATTATGTTGATAGAGCATATGCATGCTGCATTTCATGTATTTGTAGGTAAAGTATATGCATTTCATGTGATTAATTGATTGGAATGAATTTCATGAAGAAAGAGTACACACTTGATGCACTTCATGAGATTGAATGGTATACTTGATGCCCTTCATGAAATTGATTGATACACCTGATGCATTTCATATGATTGAATTGATTAGAATAAGATTCAGGTAGACGCATTTCAAGTATTTTGTTGAGGAAGTACTATATCTCATGTACCTTGTATATACTAATGTATTTTGTGTGATTTATTTCATGTATCATGTATCTTGAAGATGTATTTTATGTATCTAGATGAACAATATGTAAACATGTTTGCTGTTGATCGTGTGTTTGTTGGAACGTAAAAAGTATCTTTGTAGAAGAATATATTTATATCATGTATCACATATTATATACCTAATGTTAGTCATATGAGTGATTGAATTATGATTTTCAGGTGGATGTATCTTTGTTGAAGGTGTGAGGTCCTTGTAAAGAGGATTGAAGACCCTGTGATGGGGATTGAAGATCACCCTTGCTTCCTTAAGTCTCAGTTCAACCATAGGAAGTGGAGATGGACAGGAAAGTAGGTGGTAGTGGCAAGTATTGTGGTTAGAAAGATGTTATCCTTCTTATGCATGTATGGGCATGTGTGTTATCATTTTATAAAGGCATGTATGTAATATCCATCGAGGACGATGCATAATTTAATGGTAGGGGGATGTAATACCCTCCCATTTATCACTTGGACATGTTGTTATTAATTAATAAATAAAATAAAACAACCGGATCGGCTGATGCCACACAAGAGAGTACGAGGAACCATGATGTTACAAGCAAGATGGTGTGGGAAAAGTGTTACCTTTGTTCTTGTCTCTCTCTCTCTCTCCAAATTCGAATTGCTCATGAAGGAATTGGATTTGCTTGTGTTGGCTAGTCACACTTGTGTGTTGGTTCATGCTTTTGCTCTTGTGCTTGTGTTTGGAACTTGTGGTTTGATTTTGCTGCTCTTAGTATGAGATCCTTGCTGGTCATTGCACCCTTATGGAGCCTATGCCCAAGCTGAGTTACTCTGGAACCACTGGTGTATGTCCTGGAATTGCCTCTGGAGATCCTGGATTGGCAACAGGGGTGAGGTCCACTTCCATTGGATTCGAGGTTGGACAGAGTTGTGTATTGCCTCTGGAGATCCTGGTTTGGAAACAGGAGTGAGTTCCATTGCCTTGGATTTGAGTTTGTCCTGGAGCCACTGGAATTTCTATGGATTGGAAGTGCTACTTTCCATTGGGTTGTGGTTGGACTGTTGTCCTGGAGCCACTAGAATTGCCCTGGAGTGGAAGTAGAGGCCACACTTTCCATTGGGTTGTGATTGGACTTATTACTTGAGTGAATTTGTGGTTCAGTGCACTCTTTCTTGTGGAATCATAGTTCCAGCTCGGGGGTGACCATTGCAAAGTGATTTTTTGCTTGCATTGTGTCTACGGTTGGGTGGAACGTGGCACGGTCGATTCTGGTTGCATATTTGGCAAAGATAAGTGCTTTATCTCATGTTTATTTAATTTATTTGGCTCTGATCGAATTTATTTATGGATGCACATGAAATTTTTGATGAAATGTATGAGCTATTTGTGCTATAAATTTCTCATGAAATTCAATCTATTTATGCAAGTAAATTTTGTGGAGGAATTGGAAACTAGTTTTTAGGATTTTGTGCACAAATTGTTTGAGAAAATTATTAATTGGCACATATGCTACATAACTGATATTTCTACCCCTGTTCATTATATAATGTGTATTTTTATGGTACAGTATCCTTGGAATGGTTTAAGACACTTCTCTCTGATGCTTCTACCTTTTATTCGAAAACTAGTTCTTCAATTGGATTGTTTTGCATAATTTGGAGACTTGGCACATGAAGTGTTTGTAAAATTGATTGAGTGTTTTTTTTATTCTTATGTATGATAAATAAAATTTAAATGTGTGTGATAATGTGATGGGAAATCTTCTTGATAGTATTTTGGAAATGTCTACCGAAAATCTAGATCAATTTCCAATTTCTAGCTCCTTCAATGGAATTGTTTTGAGTAGATTTTTTACTTTGCATATGAAGTGTTTGACGAAATGTTCAAATTATATATACCTATATTATGACTAATAAATCATGTTATTTATATTTTTAATAGCATTGGAATTATTCTATGAGCTGTGGATTTAATTATTCTACTGATTCCTAGAATTACTAGTCAATTTGGATAAGTAGAATTAGCTAGTTTTGTAAATTATTTAATGGAATGTATATGGGAGGAAAGATACAGCCATATCAAATTAGGTGAATCCTGCTATGCTTTCCATGAGCTACAGTATTCATATATTTCTCTTTATTTGGCATTTGGAAAGTTAAATTGGAAACTAGGTACATTGCGGTGAAAATTGATAACTAGTTGTGGATTGGAATCTATGTTTTCATAAAAACGGAATGCTACAGCCATGTGCTCTATTTATAACATGTTATTGTGTTGTAGGTGGATACTTATCAGGTTTGATCATTTACTTATGGATGCATTGAACTTTGTTTTAGTTATTTAGACTCAATTCCTTGCGGTGAATGTTAACTAGTTTTATTGGAATTGATGGAAAAGATTGAACCTTATGTGCAATTGGAATGATCTGCAAATAAAACTTTAATTGGTTGTAGGTGCACACTTAAATATTTGTTTAATGGCTGTAGGATTGATTTTGGGTTTAATGGCATGGTTACAAGTTGATTTTGTGCAAGACTAGCTGCCTATATTGGAAAACTAGTTAACGAGTCTTGTAGACTCTCTTTCGTAATTACCATGATTAATTATTGTAATTTTGATAATTAGGCCTTATTTACATGTAATTCGATGTTATTAAGCCATTGGGATTGATAATCTATGGGGATTTGATAAACAATTCGATTTGTGATATTGTTGACGCCTGGAAATGTCCTTGCGTCGATAGTAGGGTTTCTCCCGATAAGAAGTCCCAATTAGACCTCAAAACATTTCGAATGGGGAACTCGTCCAAATTATAGTTTGGCTATCGTTCACTAGTTTAGGGTTTTACCGGTTGCATCTTATACCACCATTTAGGATTTTATTTTAAGGGGATTGGATGCAATATGATTTGACCTTAAATGGAGCCCTATACTACTCTATGCTATCCTAGCTAGGAGATATATTAAGGAATGAGCGGTAAATAGTATTGAGATACATATTCTGGAACAGATAACTGAAATACTAGAAGTGTATAACAATCACATAATGATATGTGCATATTAGAATAATCACAACATTGGAACATTTTTCATTTACAGCTTGTAGAAAGCGAAGATAATATGAAAGTACACATATAGCAGAAAGTAGAAAACTGTAAGAAGAATCCAATAAATAAGAACAATCTTATTGCATATGGGCAAAAGATAAAACGGGAAGCAATTCCATGAAATTCATCTACACCATGATCATAGTTCCATGCCAAAACTTGAGTACAATATATTTTGTATTCATTCACAAAAATAATTCTTACATCAACTGACCAGCAAAATCTCTCAAGGCCAAAAGTCCCCTTCCCCTTTTTCTATCTTTCTTTTATATATTTTACAAAATCAACTTCTAAGTGACTTTCATATTCCCTAAGCCTCAGTTATGACTCTTGGGTTCCTTGGGTACTTGTCACTTGAAGTTTAGATTCTCTCTTAGAATAAATAAAGGTAAATTTTAAATTACATAATTCTCAGAGGGGCATTTCCTTGGGATTTAATAAACTGATCCCATAATTCACAATCATGTGAAATAATATTCAGTTGTCTAGGCTCGAGAAAGTGTAAAGAAACTTCATGGGTCACTTCCTCCCTAGATAATGGAGTCAATCCTTTAGTGGAAGAATTAAGGGACGTCATCATGAATTGAAATTTTTGTGTGGGCGTCCCAACCTAATCCTACAATGCTTGTGTAGTGACCTGCAATGCACTTCTAATGGTTTTGATGTCCTCATCTTTGATTGTTCTCAATTATGTTAATCATTTCTCCTTTGGAATGGGATCTTCAAATGTCCCTAGGGGTGGCAGCTGACACCTTTCGAACACGTTTTTCATGGTCGTGCATATACTTTGGAATTTATTCAATGAAGTAGTAACATCCTTTTGCAACATCACTCCAGCCTTCTAATAGTTTTCTAGGGTGGAATAATCCAACTGAATTTCTTCCAGAGTCCTTTTAGGAAAGTTGGGTGGAATTTCAATGTTCTATCGCTTCCAAGCTATTATGATCTTCAACTTTCTCTTGACTTCCTTTACTTTAAGATCATGTTCTTGGGATCTTTCAATTACAACCTTGAGTTTGGTTGCGACCTTGTAGAGCTCATAGATTTTTTCCGTGACTAGATTTTATGCATGGAAAAACTCATGTTGCAATGCAATAGAATAGGTGTGGAACTCTGATAGACTTTACTTTTCCTCTCTATATGTCTCTGCTTTAGCTGCTAGTACATCCCTTTCATTCTGCAAGCTCTCTATATGTGTCATCATGGCCAGCTTCTCGGCTTCAAGACCCTCAACTTGTGCCACTAATGTATACTTATCCATCTACAAATCCTGCATTAATATTTCCATAGTCCTCTTTTCTGCCTACAGGGCATCATAGCCATGCTTCAATTCAACTCCTTCTCTCCTAGCTTCTAGGAGACGATCTTCCAATAAACTAATTTTATGTCTGGATTGTTTCAACTCTCGGGATAGCTTCCGTATGTTGTCCTGATTTTCCAAGGCAGTGGCCATGTTTTTTTAGGCCATAAATTATGGTGCTTCATCAATATGTTTAAATATGGGAGTTTCTTGAGTGATGGCCATCTCAAGATACGTGGGGATCCTGATTTTCTTATGTGCCCTATGCACGATTTGTTTCTTCTTCGGGTCAAAAACAAAGGAGCTTATATTAGATAGAGAATCTTCATTGGATGGTGTGTATGCAATAATACCAAGCTATTTCAGAGGAAAGTGTCCTCTGATGAGTGGGATAGAAAAACTAGTAGCAAGCATCTCTATGTCCATGTCTTGTGGCCCGCTATCTTGTACTCCTCCATCCTGCTTTTGCTCTTCCTCCACTTTTGAATTTGCTTGTACCCCTTCATCCTACTTTTTCTCTTCCTCCAAGCTTCTTCCTACACCTTAACCTATTTTTTTGTCTTCTATTGAATCTCTTATTTTTGCTTCCACTCCTCATCTTTCTTTCAAGCCCCCTCTTTCTATTTCAGTTCTTTGGCCTTCTGTTGCAGCTCTGCCTGCATATCCTTTTCCTCTTGTTCCTTATTTTCTAGAGCTTTTTCCTTGGCCTTCTTTTGAAATTTTTTCGTGTTGGCTTCCACTTATTGTATGCAGGCTTCCTCTTCCAACATTTTCAGTTCTTCTAACCCAGGGATTTTTCCTTAGGTGTTCTTCTGTTTTTTCCCTCGACAATCTTTGGAGCCTTTTTTGCTAAGCTCTATTGTTGTTCTTCTTGGGTCTCTTTCTGGGTTCTTTTATTTGTCTTTCTAGTAGTAACGTTTTCTGTACCTTTACCCTTCTTCATTATTTTATCCAAGTCGTCAAGATTTTGAGCCCACTTGTATATCTCTTCTTCTGCAAAAAACTAGTCTGCATATGGCCAGTGGAACTTAACAATCATGTAGTGGTTTGCAACTTTCCCACAACTATCATTTCTTCAAAACAATCCTTGGACAAAGTGAAATATTTCCAAGTATTTAGTCAACTCCATAGCTTCCTTTACTTGAGTAATCTTGTATGCTCCAACTATTATCAACAAGGGTGGCCATGATGCTTTAATTTTAGTGTTGGAAAGAAGAGTTGCGGTTCCATTTAAGAATGTATGTCATGCAATTTCCTTGAGGACCATTGTTGGGACTCAGAAATGTCTTATTTTTATCCACTTTACCTTTCGCTATTCTTCACATTTCATCGTTCCATTAACCTTTCATCATACCATTTCCATACATATACTTGAGTTTCATCTTATTATTTTTCACTTTAATCATTTTAGTATTATAAGTGAATTTATGATTAAATATTGGAAAATAACATGTTTTCACTAATATCTCAAGTATGGATGAGCTTTGTAATGTGTAGGACTATGGAAGGATCAATTCAAAGAAAGACTCCTCGAATATCTCCTCCACCATTTGATGGAGATAGTTATTCAAAGAATATTCCAAGGAGAAGATCATGGAGATTTGGTTGGCATATCTTATTTAGGATGTATGAGAAACATGTGGAGAATTTGTGAGAGACATGTGGAGGATTTGAATGGATCATACTTTGTAATAATAGGAAATTAGTTGAGAGTGGTTGAGAGAATAGTGGATCTGTCATTATGAGATGGTTATCTTCTTCTCAAAGAAATTCACATATAAAAGAGAGAGTGCGCTCTCTTCATTCGGATAGTAGAAGAGTAGTAGATAAGGAGTAGATTAGGAGAAGATTAGTCTCAGATTGTAGAAGTTAGTTTTGCCTTTGTAATATGGAGAAGGGGATTCTCAGCTTTTGTTCATAATCTTAGTTTTGATGCTTTCATGATTTGTCATTGATTGGTGTGATGTAAATTAAGATTTCTTTATTGTTAATGTGAGCTCACATGTGTTGTCTCGTTGCTCTTCATATGTTGTCTTTCTTTTCTGCAATTTACTTCCAGCCGTGTGTTTCAGCTTCCAGCATTATATTAGCAGTTGTGTGTTTCAACTTAAGAGGGGATTAGATTAGCAATTAGCAATTAGCAAGGGGGGGTTAGATTAGATTAATTTCACTTCAGTCTTGCATATATTTTGCATGTGCTTCGTAAGCCTACGAACCTCAGATTGACAAATTAAATGGTTGGGCAAATACTACAACGGAATTAAACGACAATATTTCCGCCCAACATTTTGGCGTCGTTGCCAGGGAAGCACGATGGATTGAAGTTTAGTTTGATTTTCTGCAAGCGTACACTAGAATTTCAATTCCTGCAAGTGTGGTAGTGTAAATTTCAATTCCTGCATGTGTGGTAATGTAAATTTCAATTTCTGCAAGTGTGAATTTCAATTTCAGCAAGTGTGTTTTTTTTTGCAGCTGTGAAGAGTAATGGTTTTCTGTACAAAGTGGTTTTTTTTTTTAAAATTTCTGGAGTGTTTTTTATTTTCTTTTCTTTTTTTTCATTTAGATTTGGGTGTTGTAAGAATCCATTTTTCAAAATGATTTAAAAATGAGTTTAAGCTTGGAACAGCTCACTCAGATCCTTGCAAAAGTAGGGATCTCCTCTTCTCACGAAGAGGAGATCCTGGTAGCAGCCGAGAGCTTAATTACTCCTCCAGAAACAGATGAAGAATTAACATACGAAGAATCTTGCACATTTGATGGAGAAGAATTATGCGAGGAGGACAACAAGGAGTTGCAGCATGACCTGAGGAGTGAAAACTATGCCTACGAAAGCCTTATCGAACGATGGTTTCAAGCAAGTACGAGGTTAGAACAATTTAATTTTTCTTTTTTTCTAGTTAATTCACAGTCATAGCAACTAATTTCACACATTTTTGTTTATCCTCATCTTCTCTTTGCAAAATTAACATTAAACATATTTTTATTACTGTTACGTGAATGGCTACATTGGATATTTAACTACACGTAATTGTTGTCTAATTCCCAATTAGCATAGAGTAGGTAGGATTTTATTTTCAGTTTTTTCTTTCACCCAGAATAAGTATGCTCTCCTCCACGCTTCGTGCGATCTGAGGATAAAAAAGTAGGATGTTTTCTAATGTTTTCAGGAAAAAATAAATTAATGTTTGCAAATATGCCTAATCAATTTATCCTTAATTTGCAAATCATTTATCTCCATTTGCTAAAACTTTTTCAATTTGTAAAATAAAACTGGCCTGCAAATTTATGTGGCTGGAATTATAATAGCTGCAACTCCAAACTGAAACATTGCAACTCTGAGCTGAAACAGTGTCACGCCTGTAAGCTTCTCGTCCATTCGTGTGCACAGAATTTCATGTTTATTAACTTTATCTGACTGTTTCAGCCACTCAAACTCTATTTCGGTTTGGTTTATTTTTTGTTGGAGTCGCCTTGACATGCCTTTATCCTTCAAACCTCAATTTAAACCTAACGGTGCATTTATCCTTTGGTCTGTTATAGCTCTTCATTTTTATCCTTTGACCTGCACACAAGAACTGTTAGTGGCATACTCTGAATTGATTGCGAGTAAAAGAAATACAGAGCCGAGACAGTAATGTTGAATGCCCAGGAACACAGATCAGATAAATTTAATCTTGAGTATTTTTTCCATTTTTATTTCTGTGTTGTAAAAATAAAAATAAATGAATAAAACAAAATTAAGCTTTTTCATGCTTAAACTATCACATTTGAATTGAGCTGAAACAGTGGCTGCAACTGTGTCACAATTGAATCGAGTCTTTTCGGTCTGGTTTATTTCTGGTGCATAAATTTCCACGGTGAAACTTGCAAAAGCAATACCCCATGATCCAATTTTGTTTCTTTATATCGCTTGGCTCTCTGGCTAATGGTTTTCTGTGATCGCTGGCTAAATTCTCATGCTTACCAAGCCAATAGACAATCAGAATATTTGCCAAAGTTTGGAATGCTGACAATGCACGTTGATAGGGAGAGACGAGATAACAACACATTGTTTTGCGTCACGATTTGCAGGAAGACGGGGAAGAATCGCAAAAATTGGGGACATGGGTTTTGTGCGCAATAGCATCATTTACTTGACGTAGTGGAAATCCCCCAAACAAAGCAATGGTTTGAGCTATACAGATGGTGATCTGAACGTGTAATTCTCAAATTACTGTTGCGGCCGGTTTCATAAATTAGCAATTGGTTGAAACAAATTCCAAGTTAGGAATTCGGTTTCTCATCCTCATGAAGGATTTTCTCAGTTGCCCAGTCATTGAACTTCTCGGATGCTTCTAAGAAGGTAATGAAATCATGGTTGTGTGTTACTATTAGAATTGTTTTTAACAAACTCGTGCTATCTTTCCGAGACGTGGTGATCACACATCCTGGGTTCTGTTTGAGGGCCATTATCATCCTGTGCAAGATTCTCCTCTTCTATCACGCTACCTCCGTCGCTCCTTATCTTCATCATTCCCAACATACAGCAACGCAAAGCACCCACCAAATGAGACGAGTATTAATGAACTATTTCTTGTTTTATCATTCTGCATTCTAGTTTCGTTTGGTTTCGAACTTTATGATTGGGAATAGTATTGCATTTATTGTTTTGTTGTTCCAGTGGTATGTGGGTGCAGGTTGAAAGAAGGCAACAAACCTTATCTCGAAATCCTTGTTGACTGGTCCAAACTCCCATGACCTTGGCGATTACTCACATGCACAAAACTGACAGACTTCACCATTTATGAGTAATACGCATTCGAGATATCTCTCTGACCTGTAAAATCATATGCGCTTCACTTTCATAAAATGTTGGCTTTGCAGGAATGACTGCATGCACGAAGATGAAAAGTAAAGAAGATAACTCAGAACCGTGGACAGGAGCAGATTGATACTTATGAGGTAGATCTGATCATGCAAGAAAAACAATTGGCACTAATGTAGCAAATTAATGAGGATCATACTCTCGCACAATTTCCAAATGTTTGAATTTCCAAAACTTTAGTGACAAGTATCAACAAGTAAACCTTTACTTATGCACTTGGGAATATTTGATGAAGCCGAGAGAGAACTATCGTTTCCTTTAGCATAATTTTTGCATTTTCTCTGAGTATGTAAAACAAAAACAATAAAAATTATAAAACGATGAAAAGAAAAAAATTATAAAAATAAAAATAAAAACATTGTGAAAAATCAAAATTGCAAATGGACATTCTATAATTCCTAAACAAATCTCAAAACATGTTTTTACATTTAACGCTAATTTGTTTTCTTCAAGACACTTTGACAGCAATCAACGGGAAAAATAGCAGAGCGACTTTTTGCATCATGATGTTTGTTGATACACAGCAATACATTCGCAAAAACACCATTGTTGGGTCATGACTTCTTTACTTGCATATTAATCATCTTTATGTGGAAGTCTGTTACAGCCGGGTGTTACAGATACAGTAGCCAACAACGAAACAAGTGCACAACGGAAACAGGTATAAAAACACGTTTTATTTTTTAACTCTGATTTGTCGCATTCGTATTTCTTTCTGCACGTTATGTCTTTCGAAATTCTCACGAATTTCATGTAGGATTAGTACTAAGTTTTTCTCAGGTTTGAAGACAATCGCATTTTGCTGCTGAAGTGATTTTTTAAGAATCACAAAACTTTTTGAGAAACATGCTTTGATAGACAGCTTAAAGGAGCTGTTACTCATCATAAACATCATGACGTTTGTTGTTACACAGAAACCATTCATAAACCCATTTGCGTCATGAATGTTTACCCACATATCTCCTTCAAAGCACATTAGTCATCCATGTTGAAGTCCACTTTCCATTGCCTTATCCGTCATGACTTCACACACACCTATCTTTCTGAGTTGCATACACAATTTCCTTCTTTTTCAGTCCCTTTCTGCCTTTTGAATAAGAACATCCAGTTCCCTCTCCATAATTACATTTCCTTGCCATAAGCACTGTTGCCACTGAGATCTTTCCTATAGTCCTACCAATCTTTTTGTAAAAACTCGCGTTGACTGATGTGGGATTCTTTAAGGCCCACCTTTCAACAAGTCTTGCCCCATTGACCTCAGCACCTTATCGAGGATATAGACTAGAGTTCCTTTTTGAGTACATGGAGGCTTGCATGCCTTAATGGCAAGTTCTCTCCCTGACAATCATGGGAATACATCAATGTCCCTTGATCGTCATATCTTGCAAGTGGCTCGACATCAGCACATCTATTCGCACTTTGCAAGATGTACTCAGGTACCTTGGCACTCATTAACAGCAATGGTGAGTTTGTCTTGCATTGGTTAACAGCATTCATCAATGGCCGGTAATCCAATGAATTCTTTTCATGCTCGACATCGACACATTTATTCGCATGACTAGAATTGTGCCATCAGGTTTTGTAGCGGGTGAAGACTATACAATTTTTCATGACTCCCTCAGTAGTTACAGCAGCATGACTTCAGCTATATGAGAGTATCGCGGTTCCACTCTCTGCCTTCGACATTTTCCCATGATCCAGTTACAGCTGCAGCAGCATTTACAATTACATTCTCATGATCCTGCAACAGTGACATCTTTCACGATCCAGTCACAGCAGTCACATTCTCCATAATTCAGCAACAACAATTTCAGTTATATTTTCATGATCCTGCAGCAGTGACATCTTCTCTGATCCAGTAGTTACAGCAATTGCACCAGCAACATCACCAACCACGTTCCTATTGCATAGTTCATCATCATTCTTGGGTAAGTGGAGGTATGTTGTTTTCTAAATTTTAATCATGCAATTCCTTACATGCTAACAATGAATAATTTGGAAAATTCCCTCACCATGCTCCATTTCATTTTTCACTTTCATAACCCATGCCGAGTTGCATGAGGACATGCAACAAGTTCAGTTGGGGAGGATGAAGATAGAGGTTGATGTACAGTATAGAATCTCAAATGCAACCATATTTTCAGAGGACAGGAAATCTTTGTGACTGTTTATTCATTTTCTCATGCATATTGTTCCTTATATAAAATGCAGAATTTGAATTGAGTATATCTCACAAACCACACATTGGATCCTCATGATTTTTGGACAGGGAATGGATAATATTATGATGAACAAAATTGGCAAGTTTCAGCTCGATCCAATGCACGGATTTCGAAAAAACAACCATCATCACCTATAGCCAATTTGCAATTTTCTCGAAATCCGTGATGTGGGTTTTTCTGATTCTTGGTATGGAGATGCATTCGACTAGTAAGAACTTGCTTGAAAATTTTCAGCCAAACCCAGTTTGTGATTTGAGAGAAATTCAACTATTTCAGCCAACTGAAACACCTACCTGCAAAAATTGTCACCTACAGCCAATTTGCATTTTTCTCGAAATCTGTGATGTGGGTTTTTCTGATTTTTGGTATGGAGATGGATTGGACTTATAGAAACTTGCTTGACAAATTTCAGCCAAACCTAGATTGTAGTTTGTGAGATATTAGCTCAGGAAGTCTGCTGCAACACCAGTTGTTACTCCACCATATTTACCCACTTTCGCAGTTGTTACTCCAGCAGCTGTTACTCCGCAGTTGTTACTCTGCCAAACCTTCCATTTCGCAGCTGAACTATATTCACTATCATCATTTCGCTATCATCATTCCATTTTTCCACTACCATCACTCCATTTTTCATCTCATTTATCATTCACCAACATTTCTTTTCCGACAAATCCTCTGTTGCACTTTGCTTCATACACATGGATACACGTATTGGCATGATTCATAAAGGTAAAGAAAAGGCTTTCTCATACACCCTGATGCTTTCTTATGCACATTGATATTTTATCATTTCCAATGAGTGTATGATTAAATTATTATTACAGCAAGAAAACAAATAATGAGATAAATGTTGTTAACACAAGAACCAACATTCCTTGTATTCATGGTTGTTGCACAAGAACCAACCATAAGAAAATGTCAGTTGCTACTCACACCCTGGAAACATTCATTGTTGGAAAGCCATCATCAATCAAAGCCAAAGTTCAGATGCCAAAAGTTCTTAAGAAAATCCATGCACATGAGGACATGCAACAAGTTCAGTTGGGAAGTATGTTGGGACTCAGAAATGTCCTATTTTCATCCACTTTACCTTTCACTATTCTTCACATTTCACCGTCCCATTAACCTTTCATCATACCATTTCCATACATGTACTTGAGTTTCATCTTATTGTTTTCCACTTTATTCATTTTAGTATTATAAGTGAATTTATGATTAAATATTGGAAAATAACATGTTTTTCACTAATATATCAAGTATGGATGAGCTTTGTAATGTGTAGGAATATAGAAGGATCAATTCAAAGAAAGACTCCTCGAATATCTCCTCCACCATTTGATGGAGATAGTTGTTCAAATAATATTCCAAGGAGAAGATCATGGAGATTTGGTTGGCATATCTTATTTAGGATGTATGAGAAACATGTGGAGAATTTGTGAGAGACATGTGGAGGATTTGAATGGATCATACTTTGTAATAATAGGAAATTAGTTAAGAGTGGTTGAGAGAATAGTGGATCTGTCATTATGAGATGGTTATCTTCTTCTCAAAGAAATTCATATATAAAAGAGAGTGTGCTCTCTTCATTTGGATAGTAGAAGAGTAGTAGATAAGGAGTAGATTAGGATAAGATTAGTCTCAGATTGTAGAAGTTAGTTTTGCCTTTGTAATATGGAGAAGGGGATTCTCAGCTTTTGTTCATAATCTTAGTTTTGATGCTTTCATGATTTGTCATTGATTGGTGTGATGTAAATTAAGATTTCTTTATTGTTAATGTGAGCTCACATGTGTTGTATCGTTGCTCTTCATATGTTGTCTTTCTTTTCTACAATTTACTTCCAGCCATGTGTTTCAGCTTCCAGCATTAGATTAGAAGTTGTGTGTTTCAGATTAAGGGGGGGTTAGATTAGCAATTAGCAATTAGCAAGGGGGGGTTAGATTAGATTGATTTCACTTCAGTCCTGCATATACTTTGCATGTGCTTCGTAAGCCTACGAACCTTGGATTGACAAATTAAATGGTTGGGAAAATACTACAACGGAATTAAACGACAATATTTCTGCCCAACAACCATATAATCTATGACGTACTTGGGAAAAATTTATGGGGCCTTGATCCTCCATAGATCCGCAGATATGTCCCTCCCTCCTTCAGGTACCAATCTCCCAATTTGGTCACTATATCAATCACATTTTCTAACATACACTTGGTCATCTCCCCATATATGATCATGTAGAGGGGCATGAGGAACTCCTCACAAATTTGCTTATAATAACTAACATGCTTCTACACCCACAGAGATTGGAAGTAGACATGAATAGGTGGCTCTAAGAGGATCCATTTCCATACCATGCTTAGGAAATTGTTTAGAATGCAGACTGCATCCAGTAGATATGAAGACATATGAAAGTTAGACCATCACAAGAGAAGGCCATCATGTGCACTCTGAACTGCTTCTTCCATGTTTGCAGAGAGGATAGTTTCCCAGTTGAATCTTGCAACAAGCACAGTGACATGATACAATAGGGGAGTCCACTCTAACTTGAAGTGTAGCATGTCTGCTACCCCATACAATCTACTTAAGAGGGTTGCTTCAACCATTACTTGGTCTCATATACACCACTTTTTATGTGTTGTAACTGTTTACCTGGGCTCTATGCTTGCTTGATGAAGGCTATATAACTAAGCTTCAATGACTTAACCCATTCGGTCGTCATGTTGATTTCAGCTATCGGAAACTTATAAGCTTTCTCCATGGTAGATGGCTGGTAGACCTGGTTGTTGCTTTGTGTAATCCATATTGATTCATGTTTTGATATATCAAGATCTCTTCTACACTGGACAATTGATACTCTTCTACTCTGAAGAATTGGTACATTTCCCCCATCGTTATTTAGGTTCTTCTCTAGTGGTACTTTTGGTATCCTTATATTGGATCTGGAGGGTTGATTCCTCCACCATTTCATCACCAAAAGATACTTCTTGCATAGTCTTGGATTGTTGTTTGGTTCTTCAACGAGACATGGAATAATCCTACGAGCAATTATAAATAACATCAACTTCCATGAGGGGAAAACTACAGTACTATGATATGAAAGTAAGCTAGCATTTATATCAACAAACTGGTTTAAACAAACCCTCAATCTCAGACTTTTGTCCATGTTCCTAGTGATGTTATCCAGGGGACCTAGGCTAAAAAAGGACTATATCAAAGTTGCAAGTACTCTCAAAGAAGTTACAAATTCGAAATGCATATTTTATGGCGTAATTTTAAAGCTCAAAACTTAAGTTTCTCGGTAAGAGGTAGTATGAATGTATTAAACAATCCCATCACAAAACACTTTTCATTGCTCTATATATGGTCGTGAGAACTTCATTTAATTGAACCAAACAAGTTGGAATTTACATGAATAGTTATGGGATCACAGCTTATAGCTTCCTCTCATGAAATCATCTCCCTAGTTTTAAGGTGACTAGGTTTGGATATCAATGTATGGTCAATCAAGGTGTTCTAAATCCAAAATTGATTTTGGGTTGCATCTAGGGATGCCACGGGGAAAGTTTGAGTGCGTTGGCCATGTATATCTTAAATTGGAGGGAAAGGATCTTGACTTTGTCATATTACACCATAGACTCATGGTGAGATTAAATGATCATACTTCAAAGAGTGAGCATCGGGGAGTGGGGGGAGTAACTCAAGGTTCATTCCCAGAAACTCAAAGGTTGATATTTTTCCCTAATTAGTTACATATAATTTCAATTTCTACCCTAACTCGGTCGAAAGGGGATTCAATTAGATGAACTGAGAAAAAAAAATGCTTAAGGGTATAACAATCATTAAATCAAAAGAGTGAAAATGAGCCTACCTTAACGAGATAGTTGGAAGGTAAGTGATGGGGTGTTAGTGGTTCGTTCTCACTCCTCGTCTTGAGCAGCTAGTAGTTTCAAAGTTGAGAGTATCTCATAGCGACGAGCGAATAAACATTTTACAATAGTGTTCTTATTTTATAGACAATAGTGGTCAGCATTGGCGACCTTTTCTTTCACCCCTTTAAAACGTAATCAGATTGCTTTTGGATCATTAGTGAGATATTTGAATATAGAGCGATTAATTGTGGCAAATAAGAGAAATTCTCCCCGCAACAACCACCAAAATTTCCTCTTTCTCATTGAAATCTCTTCATGTTGCGGTGGAGAAGACATTTTCATCCGTGGAATGATCGGTGAATCTCATCATTCTTTGTCGCTACGATAAATAATGGAGGAAAGTGAGATTTCCATTTCTTCGTCACAGGTTCCTCTCCCACATTATGGAGGAAAGTGAGCTTCCACGCTGCAATGACCGGTGGCTTCTCTATTTTCCTTGTCGCACATTCGAGGAAGGGATGGTGAGTAGATTTTTGGAAAACAAGGCCACTTGTTGCGGTGGCTTTTGAGAAACTCGTTTGTGGCATATTTTGCGAAACCTTGAAGTCATTTCAGCGGTATTTGGAAATCAAGGTCATTGTTTTGGGAAAATTTTAAGGATCCATAATTTTCTCAAATTGTAGAAACCTCGGTGAATCTTATTAATTCTTAAATTTGCAACCATAAAATGTTTGGCAATTTTTAGAGTAAAAAAAATATCCCATGGAATTTGGGTGATTCATCTTTAAACAAATGGTAAATTGGTGAATTCTTTTTTTGTTAAAAAAGATCGAAAAATAGCCCATGAACTAAATTCACACCTAAAATTTTCCCTATCATTGTTACGACGACTTCTGTGAATCTCACCACCATTGCTACAACTTTTTGAAACTTGACCACAATGGCGCACTTAGCCAAAAAAAAACAAAAGGTTTAAAACTTAACCTTTTCTCTCCCAAGGATGTTTCAATCCTGAAATGAATACTTAACCAACTTTTGGGGGAGAAACCAAGTCTGGCTCAAGGTAAGAAAATTCAAAAGGAGGGGACCCATGGTACATAGAAAAAACGAATGGGAAGGGTAGTTGCAAGTACAATACTAATGTGACTATATTTATCTCATTACATGAAAAATAATAATTAGGTTGACAAGTCGATGTTTCATATTTTGATGACTTCATTTATATTAAAGCTTTGTAACATAAAATAGTCAGAAGAATTGACAAATTACAATGGGAGAACATCATTACAAAGTTGTAAGTTGTTTATGGAGTTGGATTGCTATATCATTACAAACCTTCGTAGAGTTCAAGATTCTAAAGGGAAGAAATTGTTTAAGTCTCGCCATAAGACTAGTCTTAATCCATTTGGCATTATTAAGTGGGTTTCCTTTTATAAGTTATTTTTCTAAAGCAATGTATTTGCACCCACTTGTTTCTTATCACTGTGCATTTTCTTTATGACAATAACACCATTGTTATGGTGAGGAATATTGTGGTTTTGGATTTTATCGATAACAATGGTAACACAATTTATGACAATAACACCATTGTTATGGTGAGGAATATTGTGGTTTTGGATTTTATCGATAACAATGGTAACACAATTTATGACAATAACACCATTGTTATGGTGAGGAATATTGTGGTTTTGGATTTTATCGATAACAATGGTAACACAATTGATTTGAAATGGATCGATATATAATTTTTCACTCATTTGGAGTTTTCAAGGTCAAAAGATTGGATGAATTGACTTGTAGGACCCATTTAAGGGGCATGTCTCACTTTTTAGATTTGGGGTAAAAAAGATCGTTTGAAACCTTCTAACGAAATTTTGAGGGTTTAAATGTTATTTTTTGGTGTTAAAACAACTGGAACCTTTTTTTTAAATTCTACACATTGATACCTTTCCAATGATGCAAGAATCGCCTCAATTAGATTTCGTATGAAGAAGTTATGCCTCCTGCAAGTTGACCTATCCATTTGACCACCACGGCACTGAGTGGATTCCATGTTAGCTCTCAATGGTACTGAGTGGTTTTTCCGCATAGTGGGTTTTCCGAGGGTATATCTTGTGTTATTGTGTGGATTGTATACTTATTTTCTTTAATTGTTTCTCTTTTAGTTCCATTATATTTAGTATTTTATGGAATTGAATTAACATAATGAACTAAGTTATAAGATTCGTTGTGACGAACTGGTCCAATGGAATATCCATGGAATTTTACAGATCATATTGGTATCAGAGTGATTTTCTTTGGGTTTTGTCGGTAATCGAAGATCTCCTAGTTGGTAAAAAAAGTCTTCAAACCCTAGCCATAGCGGATGAGTCTGTTCAAGGAGCGATGAATGATTATGATCTATGATTTAAAAAGATGAAAATACAAGTTGTTAATATATCATGCAATGTGTCAATTCTCATGGCAACTCTAGAGAGCAATTTTGGACCATTCGGTGATTTCCGATTCTCTAACTCAAATTTCATATTAGAGGGGAAATCAGAAGACAAAAATGACCCAGAAAAGGAGTAAATGAAAGATCCTAATAAAGAGCAGTCAAGTTCCAATACCAATGTTCCTTCCCAATCTCTCTTCAAGATGGAAGCAAAGGTCAACATCAAGCCTTATCAAGGTGATATCGATGCTCTAAAATTGAATCAAGGGTTGCAACATTTAGAGGTTTATTTTAGTACCCATGAAATAGTCAAGGATCAAAAGATCTCATTTTCTCAACTGGAGTTAGAGGGCCATGCATTAACCTGGTGGGAAAGCCACACGGAAGCACTTAGGATGGAAGGTGATCCACCATTAATTAAGTGGAAGGACTTTAAAACCCTCATCAAGTCTGAGTTCTCCTATCGGGTATGTAGAGGACCAATGGATCCATTGGCATTACTTTAGGCAAAGGCAGGGGCAAAGTGTGCAAGAATACACCAGTGAGTTCAGGAAGATAGCTATGCTTGGTTAAAACTAAGGGATTGGGTTAGAGTTGATGTTATGGTACTTGTTTTCCTATGTATTTTTATGGTGCTTATTTTCCTATATTAGAGTTGTTATTATGGTTAGAGTTAGGATTTGGGTTGAAACCTAAATACTTCTTCCCTTTACTTATCATTGTTAACTAATAATCATCTGATGTGTCTAATGGATATGTCATCATACCACGTCATCATTAGATTTATTGACCCTTAAATTGATATAAGCTTTCATACTTGGCCATTTTCATTGTAGTTGATGAAAAGTGAATCTAACACTTGAATGTTAATTTACTAAGATAGATTATTGAGCAAACCACTTCAATTGAGCAGGGCAAAGTAGACTAATAATTATAAATAAGTAGATTAAAAAAATAGTATATGAAAATTTGAGGTATGGAAAGTAGTGTTAAGAAGTAGGGCTACAACATTGAAGTAGGCCTTGAAATGTGCCTTCATGTCAATAGGTCACAATGAAATGGGCCTTTGTGTCATTTTAAGGAAGCGTATTGACACTAAGCCATAGGATTTGGACATATAAAATTGGGAGTTTAATAATAGGAAATATTGTGGATGATCCTTTCGTAAACATTCCCCTTATCTCTTCAAGTTTCATGTACATTTCTTGCACTTTTCAACTTTTCCTATCAATGGAATTCTCATTCATATTTGAAATAAAAATCCAAGGTTGTTGTGATTTTATCAATTTTCTCCCTTCAATCTGAAATCATTGGTATGTGTCTCAATCTGAAAACACCTGTCATTCACTCCTTTATGTCAAGTAAAAGTTTGCCTTTAAAATGCACAGGCATTCAATTCCTTTTACTTTTCTTCCAATTGTGTTTGTTAGATTACTTATGCCCTTCAATCTAAATTTGTTGCTATATGTATCCATCTAAAAATACCTCTCATTGCATCCTTTATGTCAAGTAAGTAAAGTTTTTCCTTTAAATTCCCAATGTGATCATTGACAAAGCTCTATTTATAAAGACCACCCGACTAGTTTCCAAGAGAGTAAGGCTATGAAAATTAGGTCTTTCACAGGTTTGATTATTGATGTATCCCAAACAACTTGTTTCAAAGGAATGATACATTCCAATTGATTGGCATAGTTTCCATTAAAGCGCACTCATTTGACATATACTAATATGGTTGGGTATTGGCAACATATTCCAAAAGATGATAAGTCGTTATTTACCAATGTTCCAATAAGAATTTCAATAAACATGAGAACCTATATACTTATATAACTTCCTTATCTATATAAGGAAAGGAATGTATTTGCATAATGTTGGGATTTTAGGGCAAATTTCATATTGTTTTCCTCCTTAATATTGTTTTCCTCATACTTATCTTTGTTGTTGGTATAACTTGTAGAACATTTAAAAAATACGTAAGGCAAAGTATGAGCATTGTTGGGATAGCAAGGTATGTGCATGGATAGTAATACGTGTAAGATATCTGTAAGGTATGAACATTGTTGGGATAGTAAGTTATGTGCATGGATAATTAGATGTTTAATAGTTTATTGTCTATCATTTTCCATATATTTAACATAATTTGGAATTCGTTTTTAGTTTCCTTCCTTATAGTTTATGGAGGATTAAGGGTAATAACACCTTTCCTCTAAAACCAAAAGGTGGAAGAGATAAGTGGAGAATACCAATGTAGTGTGTACTCACAATGAAATCAACTTGTAAATATTTTTTGACTATCTGAATAATCAAAATGATAGCATAAAAATCTCACTTTAAAGAAAATAATAAGAGCATACCATTCTTAGACATGTTAGTTTCAAGAAAAGAGGATGGCACACTATCCCACCAGGTCTACAAGAAGAAGAGGCACACTAATAGGTATCTACATGCTAGATCTCGCCACTTTCCTTCTCAAAAACTTGGGGTGATAAGCATTATGGTCAATAGATCCTTGAAATTTTATGATGATGAGCATGTGGAAACAAAATTGGATCATTTATCCAAGGTTTTCAAAAATAATGGTTATATTAACAATCAATGAACAAAATGGTTATTAAAGCAAGAAGAACCCATACTATATGTCATAAAGATGGAGATATAACTAAAGTTTTCCTACCATATATCAATGGCACCACTAACAAATTGGCAAGGATTTAAGAAGGAAAAATATCATTGTGGCTTTCACTCCTCCAAACACACTAAGAAGAACTCTTGATTGTGTGAAAGACAAAGTTAAGGAAGGCTCATATAAAGGTTTTTATCGCGTCCCATGCTCATGTGGGAAGGCTAAAAGAACATATTGCATATCTTAGACATGGTAGATTTAAAAAAACAGCATTAACAAAACATGTTCATAACACCAACCATCAGACGTACCTTTAGAATACAAAGGTCACAGCTAAAATAGTTATCATGCAAAGAGGAAAATTAGAGAACAAAAGGCACCCAAAAAATGTCAATAGAGACGAAGGAACAAATCTTAGTGAGACATGGAATCCCTTACTTCATATACTTGCAAATCAATGAAACAATACAAGAAGAAGCAGATGTGAGCCGACATAATTAAATCTCATCCTAAAAAATGCCAACATGCATATTAATATGTGATTTTTTACTCAATCTTCAATGAGCTTGTCTCTCGATGATGATTACTATGAGGGATTGAAAAGCTGAGAAACTAAATAGCTAAAAATAGATTCCTTTATTTCTTCTCCTTCATCCCTCTAATTTGAATTTGTGCATTGGGAAATACAATACGATCTAATAGTATTGTTAATATGCATTGATTTCAATGATAATACATTTTGTATGATATACATAGTTGAAACCCTAATTTGATTTAGTTAGCACAATTAGTTGAATATATAGAATCACCAAGTATAATTGCATCTAAGATCTATTCATCAAGTAATTGTTGGAGCCAAAAAACCCGCAGTTGATCCATTCATTATGGCCAAAGCTTTACATCCATCCATCTGGACATTTTGTATGATATCATTTAGTTAAATAGTCGAAACCCTAATTCGATTTAGTACCACAGTTGGTTGAGTAGATAGAATCACCAAAATTAAATAGTCTAAACCCTAATTTGAGTATATATTGACATCTAATATTATAATGTGGGAATTTAGTAATCAAAGTGTATTGCATTGCTTTGATTTCAATAATTTTATTTTATAGTATTGTTAATATGCATTGCTTACACTAAGGGACATCCATGATCTATTGATCTATGTATTTAGATGGAGATCTATGTTATAAGATTCGTTGTGACGAACTGGTCCAATGGAATATCCATGGAATTTTACGGATCATATTGGTATCAGAGTGATTTTCTTTGGGTTTTGTGGGTAATCGAAGATCTCCTAGTTGGTAAAAAAAGTCTTCAAACCCTAGCCATAGCGGATGAGTCTGTTCAAGGAGCGACGAATGATTATGATCTATGATTTAAAAAGATGAAAATACAAGTTGTTAATATATCATGCAATGTGTCAATTCTCATGGCAACTCTAGAGAGCAATTTTGGACCATTCGGTGATTTTGGATTCTCTAACTCAGATTTCATATTAGATGAGAAATCAAAAGACAAAAATGACCCAGAAAAGGAGCCAACGAAAGATCCTAATAAAGAGCAGTCAAGTTCCAATACCAATGTTCCTTCCCAGTCTCTTTTCAAGATGGAAGCGAAGGTCAACATCAAGCCTTATCAAGGTGATATCGATGCTCTAAAATTGAATCAAGGGTTGCAACATTTAGAGGTTTATTTTAGTACCCATGAAATAGTCAAGGATCAAAAGATCTCATTTTCTCAACTGGAGTTAGAGGGCCATGCATTAACCTGGTGGGAAAGCCACACGGAAGCACTTAGGATGGAAGGTGATCCACCATTAATTAAGTGGAAGGACTTTAAAACCCTCATCAAGTCTGAGTTCTCCTATCGGTTATGTAGAGGACCAATGGATCCATTGGCATTACTTTAGGCAAAGGCGGGGGCAAAGTGTGCAAGAATACACCAGTGAGTTCATGAAGATAGCTATGCTTGGTTAAAACTAAGGGATTGGGTTAGGGTTGATGTTATGGTACTTGTTTACCTATGTATTTTATGGTGCTTATTTTCCTATATTAAAGTTGTTATTATGGTTAGAGTTAGGATTTGGGTTGAAACCTAAATACTTCTTCCCTTTACCTACCATTGTTAACTAATAATCATCTGATGTGTCTAATGGATATGTCATCATACCACATCATCATTAGATTTATCGACCCTTAAATTGATATAAGCTTTCATACTTGGCCATTTTCATTATAGTTGATGAAAAATGAATCTAACACTTGAATGTTAATTTACTAAGATGGATTATTGAGCAAACCACTTCAATTGAGCAGGGCAAAGTAGACTAATAATTATAAATAAGTAGATTAAAAAAATAGTATATGAAAATTTGAGGTATGGAAAGTAGTGTTAAGAAGTAGGGCTACAACATTGAAGTAGGCCTTGAAATGTGCTTTCATGTCAATAGGTCACAATGAAATAGGCCTTTGTGTCATTATAGGGAAGCATATTGACACTAAGCCATAGGATTTGGACATATAAAATTGGGAGTTTAATAATAATATTGTGGATGATCCTTTCATAAACATTCCCCTTATCTATTCAAGTTTCATGTACATTTCTTGCACTTTTCAACTTTTCCTATCAATGGAATTCTCATTCATATTTGAAATAAAAATCCAAGGTTGTTGTGATTTTATCAATTTTCTCCATTCAATCTGAAATCATTGATATGTGTCTCAATCTGAAAACACTTGTCATTCACTCCTTTATGTCAAGAAAAAGTTTGCTATAAATGCAAAGGCATTCAATTCCTTTTACTTTTCTTCCAATTGTGTTTGTTAGATTACTTATGCCCTTCAATCTAAATTTGTTGGTATGTGTATACATCTAAAAATAAATAACTCTCATTACATCCTTTATGTCAAGTAAGTAAAGTTTTGCCTTTAAATTCCCAATGTGATCATTGACAAAGCTCTATTTATAAAGACCACCCGACTAGTTTCCAAGAGAGTAAGGCTATGAAAATTAGGTCTTTCAAAGGTTTGATTATTTATGTATCCCAAACAACTTGTTTCAAAGGAATGATACATTCCAAATGATTGGCATAGTTTCCATTAAAGCACTCATTTCACATATACTAATATGGTTGGGTATTGGCAACATATTCCAAAAGATGATAAGTCATTATTTACCAATGTTCCAATAAGAATTTCAATAAACATGAGAACCTCTATACTTATATAACTTTAGTATATATATAAGGAAAGGAATGTATTTGCATGATGTTGGGATTTTAGGGCAAATTTCATATTGTTTTCCTCCTTAATATTGTTTTCCTCATACTTAACAAATCTTTGTTGTTGGGTAACAAATCTTTGTTGTTGGGTATAACTTGTAGAACATTTAAAAAATACGTAAGGCAAAGTATGAGCATTGTTGGGATAGCAAGGTATGTGCATGGATAGTAATACGTGTAAGATATGTGTAAGGTATGAACATTGTTGGGATAGTAAGTTATGTGCATGGATAATTAGATGTTTAGTAGTTTATTGTCTATCATTTTCCATATATTTAACATAATTTGGTATTCGTTTTTAGTTTCCTTCTTTATAGTTTATGGAGGATTAAGGGTTTTCCATATATTTAACATAATTTGGAATTCGTTTTTAGTTTCCTTCTTTATAGTTTATGGAGGATTAAGGGTAATAACACCTTTCCTCTAAAACCAAAAGGTGGAAGAGATAAGTGGAGAATACCAATGTAGTGTGTACTCACAATGAAATCAACTTGTAAATATTTTTTGACTATCTGAATAATCAAAATGATAGCATAAAAATCTCATTTTAAAGAAAATAATAAGAGCATACCATTCTTAGACATGTTAGTTTCAAGAAAAGAGGATGGCACACTATTCCACCAGGTCTACAAGAAGAAGAGGCACACTAATAGGTATCTACACGCTAGATCTCGCCACTTTCCTTCTCAAAAACTTGGGGTGATAAGCATTATGGTCAATAGATCCTTGAAATTTTATGATGATGAGCATGTGGAGACAAAATTGGATCATTTATCCAAGGTTTTCAAAAATAATCGTTATATTAACAATCAATGAACAAAATGGTTATTAAAGCAAGAATAACCCATACTATATGTCATAAAGATGGAGATATAACTAAAGTTTTCCTACCATATATCAATGGCACCACTAACAAATTGGCAAGGATTTAAGAAGGAAAAACATCATTGTGGCTTTCACTCCTCCAAACACACTAAGAAGAACTCTTGTTTGTGTGAAAGACAAAGTTAAGGAAGGCTCGTATAAAGGTATTTATCGCGTCCCATGCTCATGTGGGAAGGCTAAAAGAACACATTGCAGATCTTAGACATGGTAGATTTAAAAAAACAGCATTAACAAAACATGTTCATAACACCAACCATCAGACGTACCTTTAGAATACAAAGGTCACAGCTAAAATAGATTATCATGCAAAGAGGAAAATTAGAGAACAAAAGGCACCCAAAAAATGTCAATAGAGACGAAGGAACAAATCTTAGTGAGACATGGAATCCCTTACTTCATATACTTGCAAATCACTGAAACAATACAAGAAGAAGCAGATGTGAGCCGACATAATTAAATCTCATCCTAAAAAATGCCAACATGCATATTAATATGTGATTTTTTACTCAATCTTCAATGAGCTTGTCTCTCGATGATGATTACTATGAGGGATTGAAAAGATGAGAAACTAAATAGCTAAAAATAGATTCCTTTATTTCTTCTCCTTCATCCCTCTAATTTGAATTTGTACATTGGGAAATACAATACGATCTGATAGTATTGTTAATATGCATTGATTTCAATGATAATACATTTTGTATGATATACATAGTTGAAACCCTAATTTGATTTAGTTAGCACAATTAGTTGAATATATAGAATCACCAAGTATAATTGCATCTAATATATATTCATCAAGTAATTGTTGGAGCCAAAAAACCCGTAGTTGATCCATTCATTATGGCCAAAGCTTTACATCCATCCATCTAGACATTTTGTATGATATCATTTAGTTAAATAGTCGAAACCCTAATTCGATTCAGTTACCACAGTTGGTTGAGTAGATAGAATCACCAAAATTAAATAGTCTAAACCCTAATTTGAGTATATATTGGTATCTAATATTATAATGTGGGAATTTAGTAATCAAAGTGCATTGCATTGCTTTGATTTCAATAATTTTATTTTATAGTATTGTTAAGATGCATTACTTACACTAAGGGACATCCATGATCTATTGATCTATGTATTTAGATGGAGATCTATGTTATGATCTAACATCCCTCTAATGGTGTTCGAACTCAACCTCCTTTCACATATGATAGATATTAGAAGATGACAAAGGGGACAAGAGTAGCTTTAAGAAAAGAAGAAGAAGACAGATTGATATTGATCACTCTGTAATATATATGTAATTCATAACTAAATTTCATTACATTCTTTCACATGTATTATCAGTCAATATGATTATTACTTGATTGCAATTCACCATTTTGACCATGTAAATAATTTTTTAAAATTTTGGATGAAATGGTTTCAATGTGATAATTTTG
The DNA here is from genome assembly GCA_027924585.1 of Larix kaempferi. Taxonomy (NCBI): domain Eukaryota; kingdom Viridiplantae; phylum Streptophyta; class Pinopsida; order Pinales; family Pinaceae; genus Larix; species Larix kaempferi. The sequence goes on along the minus strand of BSBM01000635.1, from coordinate 1,537,124 downwards.
GTTTTTAAGCAATATTATTTCGATGCAGCCATTGCGATTGCAATACATCATAGATCCATCTTAACTATGGATTAACTCAAAGTTACAAGTGGTGAGCTTGATGTTGATGGATTTAATTACCCTAATGACTTTTTGGGATCAGTCACCACAGATCAGATATCCTAAAAGAAAACACTCAAAAATCATACATAAAGTAGGTTTTTAATCTTTGCAGGTAGACTTCTTTATCAAACAAAGGGGACAAATAGCAAAAAATAACCAACCTGGAATCCAACATTTGATGAAGATATCCTCACGAACAACTTTAATCTTCCTTGTTATCTTCAAGATTCAACTTGAAATACAACAAGATCAAGAAAAAAAGTAGTTACTGCTGCAAAAGATATTTGATAAACTTACTATAAATTGCAAATAACCAAAGTACAAGAAAATACAACTTGCATATAAACTCTTGAAATTGGACAGGAAAGAGTGTTCTCTTATATTAGTAAACAATAGAAACACAAATTGGAATATTTCACTTGATTTCTGAAGCAAGCACAATTTTGAAACTAGCTTTCTAGGGTCATGTAGCCAAAGTCCTTCATTCACCCACTCCTTACTCACTTGTGAAAGCTATGCCCAAATAATCTCTGCAATTCTTGGCACAATAAGGGCTTCCAATAGAGGCTAAGAAACAATGTCTCAGATAAGGCAATGGAATTTGTGGACAAAGGAACAAGGGTTTCAATCTTGGCTTTATTTCAGCAGCATAAGGGTATTCTCTTTGATATTTCCATATGATCTTTTTTCCTCATCCTTTGCTTCATTTATATGATAAGGGATCAGCTAGGGAAGTTATCAGGAGGTTATTTTACGGGAATATAAGTTGAGGAATGAAAAAAACTGTTAGTTTCCTGAAAAATCACTTAATTTTCACTTTTTATATTTTTTTACCCTTAAACATGTAGGTACGCAAGCTCGACAATGTGAGGTCGTGTGGACGCGGACTGTCCTTAGTAGGTTGCATAACTCTTACAAAACTTGGTTTTTTAATATGTTTTCCAATATAAGTTGTTATATAAGGAACCAGGGATGTCTACAAAGAGGGAAAAGGATGAGATCAACCATCTTAGTGCCTATAGGAACAGTGTGGAAAAAGGAACTATAACGGATACCCCCTAATGTATGAGGTCAGAGGAGAAAACAATGGCCGAAATACATTATAATCCATAACATAAGTGAGTGAAGAAGAGACTCAAGCGGAGACTCCCATAGAACCAACCATAGGCGGCACCTGCAACAAATCAAGGGAGAACTCTGTAAGGTCCCCACTCATCTATCCAATTTCTGGAAGGGAACATGATGCCAATCTATGGGGCTTTTTAAACAAACTCAGCCCATTCATTAGATTCGTACAATTAAAAACCCATGTGTGCAGATGTAAATTCAATAAACATGCACAGCGGAGATAAAATTATCCACACACATAATTTCATATGCATTCCATATATCAATAACAGTCATTTAATTTAAACACTGCAGCAGCAAAACACATAGATAGAAAACACTTATCTTTGTTGTGCAATTGTCCCACACAACTAGCTATGTCGCTGCAACGTTCCTCCCAACCGTAGGTCTCTGCCCAGCCTGTATTATTTCAGCACTCAGAGACCACCCCCGAGCTGGGCATGGTATCTACAAGGAAAAGGGGACTCTCAAGCCCATCACAGCCCAAAGCAATGGATACCCATCTCAACCCCAACATTTCTTAACACACAGCAACTCAAAATTGAGCATGGATACTCATAACAGCAAAATCCCAAGTGCTGGGTATGAGGAAAAACATGGGCAGCCAAAACGAAGTGATAGATGGTGAATCAAGCCAGGGAAAGCAAATTTGTTTTCAAAAAACGTCCATGGGCATTCAAAGAGCCGCAATGGTCTCTACAAACCCCCAAATCGTGCTCTCTCCTTCCCAACAGGTATGTAATACAAAAACGAGTTCCCAACAATGCCAAAAAGGGAGGAAAACACTGGAAATCAGTGGAGAAAAATGCCCAGGCAGCTCCCAACAGGTCTGCAACACAAAAACGCCCTCTTCCCAACTAGAAGACCAAGAGAAACCAGAAAAACGTGGCTGGAAAACGCCTAGGCAATTCCAAAAACGTGAGAGAGGCAAAACTCCTTCATGTTTAATGGCTTAGGGAGCAAATCATGGTTGTTTTCTTGCCCAAGAAGAAAAAACACGATTTTCCATGAGGGTGGCTTGCCCATACTCGAATTTGGACAGCCATACCTCCCCAATCCCCAAGGCATTAACTATTTCACCCAACTCTTGGGAGAAATGAATGATTGGGCACCAAAGTCAACATGGGTAGTTGATGGTTGATGGGTTCTCTCATTGACACTTGGCTTGACTTCATTGGCTCAAGGGTTTGAATATTTCCCTTCCAATTCCTTGTAATATCATGCCCCCATCTCTTGTTGCATTGCATAGCTAGTTGTGGGTATTTATATTAAAATGCATATTTACAATTCCCATGGTTCTTTAGCGCATGGGAAACATAATATCCAATACTTTCCTCTTCAAGGTCGAGTGTTCACTAGCGGGGCCTTGGCCTTGAGCTCCACACTAGGAACCATACATAATATGCATACAATATTTACATGATAGCCCAAAATATTATAAGGGTAAAAATGGGGGGTATTACAAACTCCCTTTCCGAGGCGGGCATACCCATGTTCAGAAGTAATAAAAGTATGACCACAAGTCAAGTACAAAGTGGATCTCTGAAGTATATGTAGAATAGTGATCATGTCCATGTGGATACAAAATGTATCCATGTCTCAAAATCATAATGAAGATATTTGTATATATGTAAAGCTTAACAGACCAATCTTCATCATAATCAGTGCTAAATGTAAATGATAGAAATCCAACGCAACCCAAGTCATAGTAAAACTTAAAATGGTACTATATGATAAACTCAGGGTCTTCAAACCAACTACCAAAGGTGCAAGTCAAAACTACATGAATAGATGTCTTGAAGTCGAATGTAGTAAGACATTGTTTGATTATCGGTCATTGATGTATACCATTAACACAAGCGAGCTTGTTCACCAATGATGAAAATGAATGGAAAGGTACCTAGTACATCCTAATAAGTGTGAATAGATGAGTTGACGTCGAACACTAATAGACTCTAATGAACATGAGACATTAATGTATTCTCATTATCAATAGTGAGGAAACCTGCCACTAATGATTGCAAGTTCCAAGGTACTTAAAGAGCTCTAGATCATGATACCATAATAAAGGTCTTGGATTCGATGGGAGGTGACTTGTTAGAAGGAGGGCATTAAGGCATCCCTCATCATCCAACACGAGTGTGTAGTAGAAGGCCAAATATTTAGTGAAATCACTGATGATTATGAGATGTACTTGACACGGGAAGGCCGACATACAAAGTCATGAAAGTTCTGTAGAATGGTCGACACAGGTGAAAGAGTTCCTCTGAACAACAACAAAACACAAAAGTGACTGAGGCGACATAGACTCAGAAAGGAACATGACATAAGTCATCAATGTAAGAGACATTGAAGATAATCTCCATAGTGACCAGAATATTAACTGATCAGGGGAGTAAATGGATATACAAGTGCAGATTTCTAATCCATACTATAACCCAATTACAGATATAAGACTCGAAACAATGTGTCATGTTCAAAGGCGACATAGCTTGTTGCCAAATAAAAACAACGAACATGATTCTTTCCCATCCATATTTTTTGAATATTTAATTTGTTTGTCTTTTTCATATTATAAAAGCTTGAGAAATAATAAAAGAATGTTATGGTACATAAGATGAAACAAATACCAAGACAAGCTAACTAGTTCCCTAAGGTATAGAAAATGAGCGAGATAATAGCAACGATTAGACTTATTATTTTCAATTTTTAAAGAGTTCGAAAATGTGGAAAAGGACTCTATAAACACTATCCCGTAGATTTTTCCTGAGCTCGGGTTAGTCATGCTCAGTGGTGTTTTCATATTTCGACAGTCTGAAAACTTAAAGAAGACTCCACTAGGTTTTATTTTCGTAAAATTAGTCTCCCTTGCCTAAAAAATAATAAAATCATACAATGAGAGAACTATTCTAACCATATAGACCAAAGTATTATTTTTTCATAAATTATCCAAATGGTCTAGAAAAGGGTTAAACTTATACCGTCTAGATGAGCCTTTATACCATTTACTGAGTGTGAAGAGGAAAAGCTTACTCGACAATCTTTTCAATTTTAAAGAGTCTGGAAAGAGCTTAAAGAAGACTCTAAAAAAGCGAGAGCCTTAAGGGGGTGGCCAAAAATGTACAAGAAAGAGAGGCATGTGGCTTCTTCTCAAAGTCATGGTAAAACTAAAAAGGCTCCCAATCCTATGAGAAAAACTCAACATGGGCACCAAAATGGAGAAAGGGTTTTGACTAGGGTGACCCATGATAGGTAGGCTCTTCTTTTAGACTAGTGAAAAATGCAGATAAAGATGGATGACACACCAATATCCAATGGGTTCGACCCTATGGTAAATTTGGGTAGTGAAGGGTTCAAATGCTTCATAACAACGGGGAGGCCTAAACCTATATGCAAGTTTTCAAAAATACCTAATCAAATCGAGCAAAGTGCAAAAAATGATCCCTAAGCAACCATGAATCCAGCTAATATTCCTGTATCCAAGAAACAACAATACCAAGATCATATCCAAAAAGTCTAAAAAGAAAGATCTAATACATGTCACTTTGGAAAAAATACTTTCAACTTCAGTATCTTCAACAATATTTATAACCAAGGCAAAGTTTAGCAATGAAGAGTCGATATCACCAAGGTGTGGGGACTTATATAGAATAAGATCAAACCCGTGAGGAAGATCTAGGCTAAAAGAAGTAATGGAGTCTACAGGAATAGACTCATCATGGAAGGAGTTGAAAAATATGCTATCATAATCAAACTCATCAGGAACATCGACTTACAGCTCAATGGCAGAGTCCAAAGACTAAAAAATGCCAATGTATGAGGATCTATAAATAGGGATATCATACTCAAAAAGCAAGGCGGGGCTATATTTGATTGCAACTGGGTCCAATCTAGGGATATTGTGTTTGGAAAGGACGTCAAAATCCCAAGGAATGCTAGACTGTATCATAGACTCTAGGAAAACTTCATCTGAAGGAAGTATATCATCCGAAATACAACACCTGTAAAAACATTCACTTGGACCAATAGGGTGGAGAGAAGTCTCCAATACCCCCATTGAATCGATCACCTGGTCAACTATCAGGACCAATTCCCAAGAAGGGGAGCATGAAAACATATGCTTCTTCTTGGTAGCAATTGGACACGAGGGATATAAGGCCACATAATTCACCCGTGGCGGGGAAGTGTCTACCGAAACACTAGGAACTGGTAAAGGATATAATTGGTCTAAAGTCGGGTAATGAGGGGGATCAACCAATGCAAGTTGATCAATAGTGACAATACTTCCGTTGTGAGGAAAGTACATCACACGAAAAAGTGTAGACACCACAACATGCATAGCATATACATAATCATGCCCAAGGAGCATATTAAATTCCAAAGGGTCCTCCATCACCATAAAATTGACTAAGACAGTCTTCCGACCTAAAGTAACAAGAAATTGAGGAAGACATCCCAAAGTTGCACTAGGTCTTCTATCAAAATCCAATGGTTGAGAAACAGTCGAGAACAGGTTGGGAGATCTCGTACCTTTCCAAGCATGTGTGGATAAAATACTAACAAAGGCTCCTTCATCTATAATATAACAAGCAACCATATAGTGTTTAACTTGAACCTTTATTTGAAAACGTGCAGCAAAAGGAAGGTGTCGCTCAGCTAGGCTATTCCAATCAAAGGAGGCAATCGTGGAGCTTGGCGGGGGTTCATTCGAAGCGAACTGAGTGCCCCCTTGTCAAGTTCTGAACTGGCAGTGAAGAAAACTTGACTGGTAGACACAACACTCTCCAAAGGAAGATTCATATTGACCAAATATTGCAGTTATTCAACCACTTGATGCTTTTCACTCTCCAAAGGAAGAGTAGGACTGACCTAAGATCACATTGGTTCAACCCTTTCAACATCAACACTCTCCAACATCAACACTTTTTAGTCAAAGATTGCATCGACTCAATCACTTCATCAACCAAAGGTTGAATAGTCTATTAGGAAATCACAAGTTGTTCAGGATCAGAATATCCTTGAGACTCGGACCACATTCTTTGTACCTCTGCAATAGCAGGGCACATGTGAGTAAGGTGATCTACCTTGCAAATATTACAAGGGAACTTAGGTTTGCATCCTATTTGCTTAGGTTTCTCAGCAATGTCAACATGTCCAACATGAATCGCCTTGGCTAATTGTTTCCCCCCAACATGACTTACAACGGTTGGTTGTTGGTCTCCGGTATGAATTGCAATGACTAGTAACTTGTCACTAGTATGACTTGCAGTGATTGGTGGCTTGTCCTCAACATGACTACCAGAGGTTGATGACATACTTTCAGTATGACTTGCAGTGACTAAAAGTTTTCCCCAAGCAAGACCTCGAGAGGCTGGTTGTGGGTTTCCAATATGGCTGGTAATGATTGGATGGGTTCCCCCAACATGATTTGCAGAGGTTGGGTAGTTTCCCCCTTGTTTTTGCATATTCTTCCTATTCTTCCTCCTTCTATTTTTTTAGACTATTGGTTACTAGTAACAAAACGTTCACCACATGAGGTAGAAGTAGGAGGATAAGATGTTACTGGAGAGGAAGGAACAAAGTTTCGATGTCCTTGATATAAGGTGCTTGTTTTAGAAGCATCAAGAGCATTCAGGACATTCGTAGTTGAAAACAACCAAACCGACAGCCCCAAGGTGAATCCAGGAAGATTCAAAGTGGCCATCAAGGGAGAACCAACATTCCCAACGAATGGAAAACCACAAGGAGACCCTTGCACAAGGATCCCTTGGTTGGTGTCCACAAGAATACTAGCTATAAGTGTCTAACTCAACAAGCAAGAAACATCTAAGGCCAACTAAACACGAACAACACAAAGAGCACACCACTAGAAAAGAGTCCTAGGATATCAAACTAGGCAAATATATAAGCCTTTCGAAATTTCATTTTGGGTTGATTAAGTCCCACCGCTAAAACAATAAAGGTTGAAAGAAATTACTAAGGCCAGGCATGTTTCCCTTCTTGGTGCAAGTGTTTTACCAGATAAATCTAGAAAAACCCCTCCAAGGGTACTAATGTTCTGCACAGGAAGTCCGCCCAAGGTATTCGCAAAAAATTATTTGCTAGCACATGTGTATGAATCTTAGGACAAGATACTAAGGCTACCAATATGTAATCTTCGTCCGAGGGAATAGTCGCAGGTCAGAGTCGTACATATGGGAAAGGTAACTAAGCCCGAAACTCTACAACAACATTATGTGCTGACGAAAGTCCCCGTACACGTAAAACCCCCGGTAGATGCTCGATTAGGAATTGGAGGGATCTCTCCACAGCCTAAACTCACATGACCCTGTGCTTAACTCTCGTTTCAGAGGAGCTTCCTGGCCACACTTCTTACAAGACTAGATTTATCATATCCTCTTGGAAAGACCCATTATGTTTAAAAATTTGAACGATCTTGGATAGTTAACGAAACACCGTAATCCAAGATCCTACGCTTATACTAGATTGATGAACCCTATAAAAGAATAAAGTTCTAATAAATTTTAGTTTAAACGTTCATTTTTAAGTGTATTTATTGCTCAAGGGATGAGGATATGAAACTCGTGGTGTTCTTGACTGAAATTAAATGAAAAAGAAACTTGCTTGCAAATGGAAAATACCACTTAGTTCTTTTTTTAAAAGTTACTTGATTATAAAGAACTTTCAAACAAAAAGATGAAAACCAAGCTTATCTTTTCAAAATTTTAAGCAAGATGGAACTTTTTAAGGAAATTACTATAACCAAAGCAAGAAACTTTTTATGATTTATGTGGGATGATGCAAATGAAAGCAATCCAATCTTTTCTTCTATGAAAACATTTCCAAAAACATCAAAATGGCAAAAGATTCCTAAACGAACCGGAAACAAATTATGGTTTCTTGCAAAATTCAAATTTCCTTTCCTTCCAAGGCCTAGTAAAAAAACACACAAAAAAAATGGATTTGAAGGCTTAAATGTCATAATTTGGAAAATCTAATAAAGACCCAAATCCCCAATAGACCTAAAAAACTAATAAAAAAATTTGATTTTTTTGAAAAAAATTAGCTTATTTTTGGGCCAACTAGGACATGTACGTGACATAAACTATTGTTAGGGTGTGTGGACACGACCTATCTAGTGTTTAGGTAATGTACATGGACAAAAGATAGATGTACGCGAGTTGGACAAGGCTGGGTCGCATGGACACGAGGTCAGCAGTAGAAAACCGCATATATTGACAAAAATGTATGTACACGGGCTGGACAAAGCCAAGTCACATGCACATGATAGTTTAGTGGAAAGCTCATGTACCTGGGAAAAAACAATATATTTTTTTAGGAAAAACAACCTATAAAGGCCTCGAAACACGCTTGTGTGTACAGTAGGTCGTGTACCTTTACAGGAAATTGGGGAAAATATTGAAAATGACCCCCAAACACCCTAATATTTTCCTATAAGGGATCTAATAGGAGTATCTAATAGGATGAACTTGAATAAATCATAGAAAGCAACAGTAATCAACCAAAAATAAACATATTTCAAAGAGAAAAACCTAGAAACACTAGGAATCCCAAAATGGAGACATCCCTAGCAAAGTCTCCAATTTTGTTGACATGGATTTCATTACCCTAATGACTTTTTGGGAGTAGTCACCACAAATCAGATACCCTGAAAGAAAACACTCGGAAATCATACACAAAGTAGGTTTTTAATCTTTGCAGGCATACTTCTTTATCAAACAAAGGGGACAAATAGTAGAAAATAACCAACCTGGAATCCAACATTTGATGAAGATCTCCTCACTGGCAACTTTAATATTCCTTGTTATCTTCAAGGTTCAACCTAAAATACAACAAGATGAATAAAAAAGTAGTTATTGTTGCAAAAAATATTTGATAAACTTACTGTAAATTGCAAATAACCAAATTACAAGAAAATACAACTTGCATATAAAATCTTGAAATTGGATAGAAAAGAGTGTTCTTTTATATTAATAAATAGTAGAAATACAAATCGGAATATTTCACCTGATTTCTGAAGCAAGCACCATTCTGAAAGCTATGCCCAAAGAATCTTTGCAATTCTTGGCACAATATGGGATTCCAATAGAGGTTGAGAAACAATGTCTCGGATAAGGGAATGAAATTTGCAGACAAAGGAACAAGGGTTTCAATCTTGGCTTGCTTTCAACAACATAAGGGTATTCTCTTTGATCTTTACATGTGATCTTTTTTCCTCCTCCTTTGTTTCTTTTTATATGATAAGGGATCAGTTAGGGAAGTTATCAGGAGGTTATTTTATGGGAATATAAGTTGAGGAACGAAAAAAATCATGAGTTTCCCAAAAAATCACTTAGTTTTCACTTTTTATATTTTTTTACCCTTAAACAAGCACGTATGCGAGCTAGACACCACTAGGTCGCATGGACGCAAGCTGTCCATGAGTAGGTTGCGTTCCTCTTACAAAACTTGGTTTTTTAAGATGTTTTCCAATATAAGCTGCTATATAAGGGACTAGGGATGTCTGAAAAGAGGGAAAGGGATGAGATTAGCCATCTTAGTTCCTACAGGAACAGTGTGGCAAAAGGAACTATAACACTTGCATTTCCATAAAAAAATAACATGCATTGCCTAATTATCAAGTACCATCCCTCATATGCACTTTCAACCAACTAATGAACAAAAAGAGCAAAGCGTTTTCTAAAATCTTGGGAGAAGGGAAGATGAAGAATGTGAGTAACATTTTGTCTAGGTATCCACAATTATGAAAGAAGAGATGCATTCAAATCTGATGTTATTTTTGGTTCTATAGTTTTCATCTAAAAAATGGAAAGCTAGCAATCGCTAGCTTTCTTTCAGGGATAAGCACGAGTGTGAAATCATTGCTTAGGGATTCCTTTGTCCTAACAATAAATGTGGTTAGAGTTTTTCCTTTGTGTGTGCCCATTTATTGGAGTAGGAACAAGCAAAGAATAACCACAATTATGAAACAAGAGATAAATTCAAATATGATATTGTTGTGGGTTCTATGATTATTCTTCTCATAGATTAAAATCTAGTTGTCGCCAGATTTCCTTCGGGAACAAGCACAAATATGAAATCATTTCTCAAAGTGTGTGGTGCATTGTGATTTATCCCTAGCCAATTTAGTATTATGATGTTGTTGTTGGCAAAGCACCTATGCTTTTGCTAGAAGAAAAGCTAATAGTCACTAACTTTCATTCTAGCAAAATCACAAGGTGTTAATCAATGCTATGGGGGTGCCTTTGTGTTGAAAAGCACCATGGTTAGTGTTATGCCCTTGTGTGTGCCCTTTTATTACCCTTGTGTGTGCCCTTTTATTGGCTTTGGAGCAAGATAATAATAACCACTATGGTGCAATAAGAAATGTATTTATATTAGATTTTTGTGTGCTTTTGTTGGAAGGAAAGATAGTGGTTGCTAGCTTTCCTTAAGGAAGAAGGACAAGTATGAAACTATTTCTTAGGGTTTCCTTTCACTAGGATTTCACCCAAAGCAAAAGCATTAGTTTTGATATGTTTTTGTCATCACTACACTTGTGCTTGTGTGAGAAGAAAGGATATAGGCCTCTAGCTTTCACTCTTGACATGATAAAAAAGGATGCAATTAATGCTCTAGGGATGCCTTTGTCCTATCAATCACCATGGTTAGATTATTCCAGCTTGGCATGTCCCCATTTATTGGCTTTGGAACAAGCTAACAAGGTCCATGATTATGCATCAAGAGATGTATTCAAATCTGATGTTGTTTTGGGTTCTATGCTTGTTCTTCTCATAGATGGAAACCTAGTGATCACTAGCTTTCCTTTATAGACAAGCACAAGTATTAAATTGTTGCTTAGAGTTTCGTTTATCATAACAATCACTGCGGTTAGAGTCCTTCCTCTGTGTGTCCCCATTCATTGTATTTGGAACAAGATAACAAGATCCACAACCATAAAACAAGTGATGCATTTGAATCTTATGTTGATGTGGGTTATAAACTATTTCTTCTCATAAACAGAAAGCTAGCGGACACTAGCTTTCCTTTAGGGACAAGAAAAAGTATGAAATGATTTCTCAAGGTGTGTGGCACTTTATTATTTAACCCTAACCAAGATTAGTGTTCTAATGTTGTTGTCAAGAATGTGTTTGTGCTTGTGCTAGAAGGATAGCTAGCAGTCACTAGATTTCATTCTATTAGAAGCACAATTATGTAATCAATGCTACAAGGGCGTTTTTATCTTGACAAACACCATTGTTAGTGTTCTTCCTTCGTGTGTGCCCTTTTGTTGGATTTGGATCAGGCTAAGAATATCCATGATGGTGCAATAAGAAATGTATTTAAATCGGATAGTGTTGTTTTCCCTACACTTGTACTTATGTTGGATGGAAAGCTAGGAGATGCTAGCTTTACTTTAAGGAAGAAGCACAAGTATGCAACTAATTCTCAAGGTTTCCTTTCTCTAGGATTTCACGATCATCAAGGTTGGTGTTCATATGTTGTTTTTGTCACTTTCCATGTGCTTGTGAGAGAAGGAAAGCTAGAGGCCACTAGTTTTGCTTCTAGAAAAACCAAAAGGAAGTAATCAATGTTTTGGAGGTGGCTTTGACCTAACAATCACCAGGGTTAGATTCTCCTTTTGTGTGTGCCCATTTATTGGCTCTAGAACAAGATAAAAATATGCATGAATATGAAACAAGAGATGTATTCAAATATGTTGTTGATGTGGGTTCTACACTTATTCTACTCATAGATAGAAAGCTAGTAGTCACTAGCTTTCCTTTAGGGACAAGCACAAGTATGAAATCGTTGCTTAAGGTTTCCTTTAACCTAATAATCAACGATGGTTATAGTTATCCCTTTTTGTGTGCCCATTTATTGGATTTGGAACAAGATAACAAAATATAGTATTATTAAACAAGAAATGCATTTAAATATGATGTTGTTGTGGGTTTTACATGTGTTCTTCTCATAGACAGAATGTTAGTAAATATTGTCTTTGCTTCAGGGATAAACATAATTATGAAACAATTTATTAGGCTATGCGGTGTGTCGTGATTTCACCCTAACTAAGTTTAGTGTTATGATGTTGTTCTTGGCAATGTGCTTGTGTTTGTGCTATATGGAAAGCTTCACGAAATCTAGTAGCCATTGGCTTTCCTTCCAACACGAGCACAAGTGTAGAGACAAAAACAACATCAGGTTAAAATACACTTCTTATAGCACCATTGTGGATATTATTAGATTTCTCCAAATATATCAAAGGGCACACACGAAGGCATAACAATAACCATGGTGATTGTCAAGACAAAGGCATTCTCGTAGCATTGATGACATACTTGTGTCTCTACTAGAAGAAAAGCTAGCGGTCAATAGATTTCATTCTAGTAAAAGCACAAGGGTGAAACCAATGCTATGAGGGTGCCTTTGTCTTGACAATCAACATGGTTATTGTTATGCCTTTTTGTGTGCCCTTTTATTTGAGTTGGAAAAAGATAAGAATATCCACGATGGTGCAATAAGAAGTGTATTTAAATATGATGTTGTTGTTGTCTCTACACTTGTGCTTGTGTTGGAAGGAAAGAGAGTGGCTACTAGATTTCCTCTAGGAAGAAACACAAGTATGCAACTATTTCTCAAAGTTTAATTTCTCCAGGATTTCACCCTAATCAATTTTAGTGTTCATGTATTGTTTTCCTCACTACCCTTGTTCTTGTGTCAGAAGGAAAGCTAGTGGTTTCTAGCTTTCCTTTTGGCATAGTTGAAAGGTTGTGATCAATGCTCCAAGGGTGGATTTTTCCTCGCAATAACCATGGTTAAATTTTTCCTTTGTGTTTGTCCATTTGTTGGCTCTAGAACAAACTAATAACATCCATGAATATGAAACAAGATATGTATTCAAATATGATATTATTGGGGGTTCTGCATTTGTTCTTATCTTGCATGGAAAACTAGTGATCACTAGTTTTCCTTAAGGGACAAGCACACGTATGCAATGATTGCCTAGAGTTTCCTATGTCCTACCAATCACCATGGTTAGAGTTATGTCTTCGTGTGTGCCTATTTGTTGGATTTGGAACAATCTTACAAGAAATGTATTAAAATATAATGGTGTTACGTGCTCTTCACTTGTTCTTCTCATAAACAGAAAGCTAGCGAACACTAGCATTCCTTCAAGAGCAAGCACAAGTATGAAACCATTACTTAGAGTGTGCATGACATTATGATTTCACCCTAACCAAGTTTAGTGTTTTGATGTTGTTTCAACAATGTACTTGTGCTTGTGCTATAAGGAAAGCTAATGGATGCTAGCTTTCATTATAAATAAGCACAAGCTTATAATTAATGTTACAAGGGTGGACTTATTTTGATAATCAACATGGTTAGTGTTATGCCCTTGTGTGTGCCCTTTTATTGACTTTGGAGCTAGTTGTTGAGGAGGCCTCCTAGGCTCTATAAATTTCATCATATTTATGTAATAGAATATAGAATAAAGTGGATACATAACAAGTGTCCAAAAATGCATACAATTGTTCTTCATAGAGCCCACTCGATGGAATAGGTACACAAGCAATTAAGTTGCAATAAAACCAAAAGCATGGTGATTGGGATTAAGTTACCAAGTACGCATATGTCAGTAATATATTGTAGATCTATGTATAACTATTCGATCATAATATTAAGTAAAATAGGCTCGGAACATTGACATCTAACCACCATTGCAATCCCCCTCGTAGAACATAGTTTGTGCATATAGGACTCAAGTGTTATGCATTTCCTGTTACTAAGTCTCTAAGCTACGGTGAAAGAGACCTATTAAATTGCATTTATTTATCTTAATCAAATTGAGGTAGAGTTATATTACACCCCTCGTAAGCATTTGAAGGCCAAGGCAAGTTGTGTTAGGATCAAAGACATATAACTTTAACTACATTGCATTCTCCCTTTTATTTAATCTTTACTCTTAAACTATAGGTATAAATATTATCTACTCTCTAGACTCAGATGGTGGGTACTAAATACCCATTCTTCCTATTTAATAGGTTAATTAAAAGTAAATGCAGAGACATGTTTCCATATACACAATCAAAATACACATGGTACCATATACCCTTGAAATTTAGGATCGGAACACTAGTAATGTGGATTATCAATAAATCCTAGAGTCTTGTTAAACATTCAATGACACTTTAAAGGATAAAAAGCGTTAGGAAGTAAAAGTTAAATATTATGTGAGAGTTCCTTAGGCTGCCCAAAATCTATTGTACACCTTGTAGTGTCTTTTATTACAAAAATAAAAATAAATTGAGGTGTATTTAATATGTAATTTCATGTACATTACACCAGTGTTGACTGTAGAGCCATAGTGATTATGTGGGTGCTTAATAAGCTTATGCTTAGACCCTGATGTTTTCCAACTTTTAAATCAAACAAAATAAAAATAATTCAATCGATAATCTCCCAAACTCAAAACCTATTTGATGTGTCACCAACCTTTTCATCAAAAACCTATTTGATGTGTCACCAACCTTTTCATCAAAAACCTATTTGATGTGTCACCAACCTTTTCATCAAAATACTATTAGATGTGTCCCTAATACACATGGATATAGTTCGCCACCCACATATTCCACTAGCTCAAAACAGTTTTCCATTTTGGCAATTTTCTAGTAATTTTCTACGGTTTTTTAGGTCCTGAAATTTCGGGGTCGTTTTGAGGTACTAAACAACGTTTTTTTGGCAATTTGGGGTCTGCTAGTTGCCAAAAACTTGAATTGACCTGATTCAAAGTTGTATATCTTGGATAGACCTTTCCAACGAGCTATCAAGTGCCCCAAATGGATATTGTATGCAAAAATTATGACCCCGAGAAGTTGATTGTTCAACAAACCACCTTGGGGCCGCAAATTTTATGATGGTTCATCTTCTAGGGTTAGGTTTTTGGATTTTTAGGGTTCTTTCCATAGTGATTATGATAAATAGGACCTTTTGACCTCTTTTTGTATTCATCTTTTCATGAATCAGTGTAGCCGCCACATCTCTTCTCAAAGATATAGCTACCACCATTCTAGTTGCTTTTATTTTACGGTCTGTTTTGTTTCATTCATTTTAATAGAATCTGAGTTTACGATATCACTATGTTTCTTGCAATATATATATGTATGTATGTATGTATGTGAATATACACATTCTCTTTCATTTCGTTCCCACATAAATTTGGATCATTTCACCCCTAAAAATTTCCTTAATCGAGAGTTGGGTCTCGAACTAGTTGAGCTTGGGGAAAACCATTCTCGTCGCCCCAAGCAGCCTCATATGGAGGGAGAATAAAAGAGAGATAACGAAGCATGAGATCCTATTACTTTTTTGCTCGAGGAAGCCCTTGTGCGATAGAGGAACAACATGATGGATAATTTTTCCCAACTCCTTCGATGAATGCCGACGGTGGCGGATGCACCTCCAATGAGCATCCGTTTCAGAGATGAAACTCCCTTCAAGGTACAAGTTAACTTTGAAATCCCCTTATTTGAATGCAATATTGATGCAATGCTTTGGAGAAATGGTTAATTCTGTTAGAGGGTTGCTTCTCTGTTCAAAAATTTTCCAACGTCGAAAAGATCACCTTCACGCTCCTTACATCCCTCCCCCATATTAAATACTAGTGGGACGGGTATTGCGAAAGGAATGCAAGGGATGAGTCTAAAATATTCAAGACAGAACCCACTTGGGAAGATTTTCTTGATGTCGTCAAGGAGGAATTCTACACTGTTGGAAACTAAATGACCAGTACACTAGGTGGACAACTTTGCGCCAAGAAAGAGACCAGACAGTGCTGGAGTTTACCAACATATTCCATACACTACACTCAAAATTGGGTATTAGAGACTCCAAACGGAACTTGGTCCTAAAGTGTCGTAGTGTCCTACACAGGTACATTTAGAAGGAGATGGATTTCCTGGAGATATCCTCACTGGGAGCTGCTTATTGGTACACTATGAATATTGAGCAAAAATTTAAGAAAATGAATAAGCGAGAGTTTGGGTTTACAAATCAACAACAACAGAAGCCTGGCAAAGGCATCCCTAACTCACAATGCAGAGAATAGAGAAAGGAAGGCCAAAATCCTCACAACCAGCTCAAACCGCAAGTAAAGAAGGGTAACAGTAAATCAAAGAAGGACACTGGAAAGTGGTGTGAGTTCCACAAAAGCCCCTAGCACAATATCGATGAATGTCGCTCAAAACAATCATTGTTGGCTACGAAATACCCAGAGCCAAAATCTGGCTCCATCTTTGATTAAGAGCAAGAAAAGGGAAAGCAGATCATTGATGCGGAACCTAGAGCCACCATTGCAACCGCAAAGATCCAATCAGAAGATTCGGAGGAGCCAGAGGAAGGGGAGCACCTATTCCATTCACAACTTTGGGTGCAGGGGGATCCACTACATTTCATTGTTGACAGTGGTATCCAGAAGAACCTCATCTCGATCGTGGTCATCAAAAGATTGAGGTTGACAACTATTCCCCACCCCAAACCATACACCATTGGTTTTTTGAGCCAGGGACAAGACATCCAGGTCAGTCAACAATGTTGCCTATCCTACGACATCAAGCCCTTCAAAGACAAGGTAATGTGTGATGTTGCCCCACTTGAAATTTGTGACGTTTATTTAGGACAATCATATATGTGGAAACGTCATGATGTGTACGAGTCCAGACCTCCAAGTGTCGTGATTAATTTGGGAAAGCAACTCTACAGGATACCGGAGCCAGTTTCCATTACTGCAATGTCTCTCATCACAACTAAGCAATGCAGGAAGGTAATATCCCAGGAAATGAAATTTGTCCTCTTTATGATTCTTTCTGAAGGTGAAGGAAAGATCATGACAACAACCACCACCTCTACACGGGGTATCTCCACACAGCAGAAGCAGGTGGACAAGATAGTGGAAGCATACCGAGACATCTTCACCACACCTACCGGGCTTCCTTTACATTATCAGGTCAAGCATTCAATTGATTTGATCCCTGGGGCACCTTTACCGAATGGGCCAGTATATAGGTTTTTCCTCATGGAAAATGAAGAAATCAAACATTAGATTCAAGAATTAATCCAATTTCTTACCTTGTGGGATCCCATTGTGTTGGTACAGAAGAAAGATGGGACATGGTGACTTCGTATTGACTACCGATCTCTAAGCAAGATCACGGTCTGCAATCGATATCTCATTCCCCATATCGACAACCTTCTTGACCAGCTCAAGGGTGCCAAATATTTAAGTAAGATTGATCTGAAGTCTGGATATCATCAAGTGCCAATTAAGTAAACCAAAGTCTAGAAGATTGCCTTCAAATATTAGGAATGCCTTTTTGAGTGGTTGGTCATGCCTTTCGGCATGATTAATGCTCCAACAACCTTCATGAGTATAATGGATGATATTCTCCATCCATTCACCAATTCTTTTGTGGTCATATATATAGATGATATTCTCATTGACAACAGAAAATGGGAAAAACATTTGTAGCATATCCATCAGGTCCTCAGCACCCTGCACCAGCACAAGTTATACTTCAATCTAGAGAAGTGTTCATTTGGCATGGAGAGGGTTTTGTATCTAGGATACATCGTGGATGAACATGGTGTGCATGTGGATCCGACCAAGATCCAAGCCATTCGTGATTGGCCAACCCCAATAACCCTCACAAACCTTCACAGCTTCCTAGGCCTTGCCAACTTCTATCTCATACTTGTGTTGGGCTTCTCTAATATTGGTTGGCCCCTTATCTAAGTGACCAAAGGGGGATATAAGGCCAAGTTTATCTAGTCCAAGCAACAACAACAAGCATTTGAAGAGATGAAGCTGTGATTATGTTTGGTTCACATCCTTACCTTACCAAATCTGCAACAACCCTTTGAGATTGAGACAAATGCTTCCAACTATGTTGTTGGTGCAGTCCTCACACAGCATGGCCATCCGGTGGCTTATCAAAGTGAGATGCTTTCAGATATATTATGCAAGTAACTCTCTAATGACAAGGAAATGTATTCCATTGTCCAATCTTTCCTCTAATGGAAGCATTACATCCTAAGCAAAAGAGACGGTCATCCACACTGATCACAAGCCCCTGCAGTTCATGCAAACCCAAGGAAATTTACAGAATGACTGCCACCAAAAGTGGCCCACTTACTTGCAGTAATTCCACTAGAACATTAAATATAAGAAGTGCAACACAAATCAAGTCGTTGATTGCCTTAGTCGACCTCCAGTAGAAGCAGTGACCACGGTGCTCAACTCTTGTGGCCACGAGACCTATGGGTCGCCTCAACTATATGATGGTGATCTCGGATTCACTTCCATATATCAAGCCTTATGTGTAGGAACACCAGTGGAAGACTTTCATCTCTAGGAAGGATTGTTATGCCACCTGGTCCATCTCAGTGTTCCTTCAAGCAAGCGTGCAAAGTTGATTTGGGAAGCGCATTAAAGTTGGGTGGCAGGGCACTTTGTCACTGAAACGACAGTGCTAGTATTGTAGAAGTATTTTTATTGGACCAAGCTCTGACAAGATGTCGACCGATATATAAGATCCTACATTTGCTATGCCATCAAGAAGCAGGGGTTGTACACCCCTCTTCCTACTCCCAATGGGCCATGGGAATCCATCTCCATGGATTACATGGCAGGACTAACTTTAACCAAGCATGGTAATGACTGTGTGTTTGTGGTCGTGGATCACTTCTGTAAGATGGTCATTATGATAGCTTGCAAGAAGAGCATCTCAGCCGAAGCCACTGCTAAGCTCTTCTTTGAGCGTGTTTGGGTTCATTTCATGTTGCCACATACTAGCATTTAAGATCGGGACAGTAGTTTCCTAAGCACCTTCTGGTCCAGCCTATGGGAATTGATGGATACCGAGCTCACCAAATCGATTTCCTTCCACCCCCATACCAATGGAAAAATATAGGTATTCAAAAGGATGATTGTGCAAATTCTCAGAATGTACAATTCTAAACATCCTCGCACATGGGATGAGAGCCTTCCATATGTTCAGCATAGCTATAACAGATCTCTTCATAGCTCTACCGGCCGCAACCCTTTTTAGGTGTGCTTGGGGTTCCAACCATTGGCCCCAATTGATGTATCTATGCCCATTGCATCCACATGGTAGGACTCTTCCCATGCTCAGATTGAGGTTGATAAGGCCACCAAAGTTCTTAAATGAATCTAATACATCAGTCAACAGGTCCATGACATTTTGGGAAAATCTAATACCAAGTACAAGTGGTGACATGACCGGCATCGAGTTCTACACAAGTTCTAAGTGGGTGATAAGGTTTGGTTGCATTTGCAGAAAGAGAGGCTCGTAGGACCCCATCGCAAGCTTCATCCACTTCGATATGGGTCGTACACCATCACCAAAGAAGTTGGGGAGAATGCCTTCGAATTAAGCATTCCTCCATTCCTTGGTTTGCACCCAGTATTCAATGTGGAGCTACTTCTCCCATATTTTAGACCATTGTTGGACACATCAGAGATAGAAGAACAATTTACACCTATAGAGATTAACCTTAACTACATGGAACATGCAATCACTGATCAGATCATGGACACATAGGTTAAGGGAACTTGCCAACAGAAGATTCAACTATATCATGTTGTCAAAGTAGGGCAGCTACATCACCAAGGAAGGTGGCTCACTAGGAGTCAAGTTCAACACAAGTTTCCCCATTTGATGGGAGCACTCAATGCAATGGATACCATTGCTTCCTAAGGTAGGAGGACTGATTTAGATGGATATAGGTGGCCACCCACCTATTCCACTATCTCAAAATAGTTTTCCATTTCGGTAATTTTTCTAAGCTTTTTCGGTTCCTGAACTTTCGGGGCCGTTTTGAGGCCCTAAACGATGCTTTTTGGAAATCTGTGGGGCATGGGTTTCCATTAACATTCATTAGTTATAGTCAAAAGTTGGAGAGATCGGATAGACCTCTCCAACGAGCTATCGAGTGCCACAAACGAAGATCGTATGCAAAAGTTATGACCCTAGGAAGTCAATTGTTCAACTAACCACCTTGGGGCCATAAACTCTATGACGGTTCATCTTCTAGGGTTAGGTTTTTGGATATTTAGGGTTCTTTCCCTAGTTCTTATGATAAATAGGCCCTTTCGTCCTCTTTTTGTATTTAGTTTGTCCTGAATGAGCGTAGCTGCCACATCTCTTCTTAGAGATATAGCTACCACCATTCTAGTTGCTTGTATTTTACAATCTGTTATGTTTCATTCATTTTAATAGAATATGAGTTTACTGTATCTTCTTGCAATATATATATGTATGTGAATGTATACATGCTCTTTCATTTAGTTTCGACATAAATCCGGATCAGTGGTATCAGAGCAATATGCTCTTATGGTTTCTCAGTGCATGTCCTCAACGAGATTTGAATATTGAGAGTTGGGTCTAGAACTAGATGAGCCTGGGGAAAACCACTCTCATCGGCCCAAGCAGCCTCACATGGTGTGAGAAGAAAATATAGATGATGAAGTAGGAGATCCTAATTTGTTGCTCGAGGAATCCCTCATGCGACTGAGGAACGAGATGATGGATAATTTTGCCCAGATCCTTGGACGAATGTCGATGGCGATGGATGCACCTTCAACAAGTAGTGGTTTAGGAGGTGTGGATCCCTTCAAGGTACAAGTTAACTTTGACATCCCCTTATTTGAAGGCAAGCTAAATGTAGATGCTTTGGAGAAATGGTTAAGTCTGTTAGAGGGTTACTTCTCCATTCAAAAAAAAATTGACAACAAAAAGATCACCTTCACACTCCTTAAATCCATCCCCCATATTAAAGACTTGTGGGATGGGTACTGTGAGAGGCATGTGAGGGATGAGTCTGAATAATTCAGGACATAACCCACTTGTGTAGCTTTTTTTTATGTTGTCAAGGAGGAATTCTACCATGTTGGAAACTATGATGACCAGTACACTACGTGGATGACTTTGCGCCAGGAAAGAGACCAAACAGTGCAAGAGTTTACCAACATATTCCATACCCTGCACTCAAAATTGGGTATGAGAGACTCCGATCAACACTTGGTCCTAGAGTATTGTAGTGGCATACATAGGCACATTCATACATAGATGGATTTACTAGATATATCCTCACTGGGAGTTTCTTATCGGTACGCTATCAAGATTGAGCTATAATTTAAGCAAAAGAATAAGTAGGATTTTGGGTTTCCAAATCAATAGCAGGAGAATCCTAGCAAAGGAAGCCCTAACTCACAAAGCAGAAGACAGAGCAAGGATGGCCAAAATCTGGACAACCAACACAAACTGCAGGTAAAGAAGGGTAACAAGAAATTGAAGAAAAAAACTAGCAAGTGGTGTGAGTTCCACGAAAGCCCCTATCACAACATTGATGAATGCCGCTCAAAACAATTAATTTTTGCTGAGACAAAATATTTGGAACCAGACTTTGGCTTAGACTCTAATTCAGAAGAAGAACAGGGAAACCAAATCATTGATGCGGAACCTAGTGCCACCATTTCAATCGCAAAGATCCAACCAAAAGAGTTAGAGGATACAAAAGAAGGGAAGTGCCTCTTTCGTTCACAACTTTGGGTGCAGGGGAATCCACTTCATTTCATTGTTGATAGTGGTACCTAGAAGAACCTCATCTCGGTCAAGGTCATCAAAAGATTGAAGTTGTCGACGATTCCCCACCCTCGACCATACACCATCGGTTGGTTGAGGCAGTGATGAGACATTGCGTTAGTCAATAGTGTTTCCTATCCTACAACATCAATCCATTCGAAGAGGAGGTAATGTGTGATGTTGCCCCACTTGAAGTTTGTGATGTTCTTTTAGGACAACCATATATGTGGAAAGGTCATGTTGTGTATGAGTTTAGACCTCGTAGTGTCATCGTTATGTTGGGAAAGAAACTCTAGAGGATACAAAAGACAATTCCCACAACCACCACCTCTGAAACTCTTTATGATTCTTTCTGAAGGTGAATGAAAGATCATGTCAACAACCACCACCTCTACACAAGGTCTCTCCACATAGCAGAAGCAGGTGGACAAGATAGTGGAAGCATATCGAGACATCTTCACCACACCTACTGGGCTACCATTGCATTGCAAGGTCAAGCATTTAATTGATTTGATCCCTGGAGCACCTTTACCGAATGGGCCAGTATACAGGTGTTCCCTCATGGAAAATGAAGAAGTCAAACGCCAGTTTCAAGAATTAATCCAAAAGGGGCACATTCGACCAACCTCCTCACCTTGTGGGAGCCCAATTGTGTTGGTACAAAAGAAAGGTTGGACACGACGACTCTGTACTGACTACCAAGATCTAAACAAGATCACATTCTAGAATCAATATCCCATTCCCTGAATCGACGACCTTCTTGACCAGCTCAAGGGATCCAAATATTTCAATAAGATTGATCTGAAATCTAGCTATCATCAAGTGTCTATTGACCAGATCGATGTCCGGAATACTTCCTTCAAATCTCGGGTAGGCCTTTTTGAGTGGTTGGTCTTGCCTTTCATCTTGACTAATACTCCAACAACCTTCATGAGGATGATGGGTGATATTCTCCAACCATTCAACAATTCTTTTGTGGTCGTATATCTAGATGGCATCCTCATCTATAGCAGAACATTTGCAACATATCCACCAGGTTCTCAGCACATTGCAACAACACAAGTTATACTCCAATGTGGAGAAGTGCTCATTTGGCATGGAGAGGGTTGAGTATCTATGATACATCGTGGATGAACATGGTGTGCATGTGGATCCAGCCAAGATCCAAGCCATTCGTGATTGGTCGACCCCGACAACCCTCACAGAGCTTCACAGCTTCCTAGGCCTTGCCAAATTCTATCACATATTTATGTTGGACTTCTCTAGTATTGCTTGGTCCCTTAGCCAAGTGACCAAAGGGAGATCTAAGGCCAAGTTTGTCTAGTACAAGCAACAACAACAAGCATTTGAAGAGTTGAATCAACACTTATGTTTGGCTTCCACCCTTACCTTACTAGATCTACAACAACCCTTTGAGATTGAGACAGATGCTTCAGACTATGTTGTTGGTGCAGTCCTCACACAGCATGGCCATCAAATGTCGTATCACAATGAGGTGTTTTCAGATACAATCCGCAAGTACCCCACCCATGACAATGAAATATATTTCGTTGTCCAAGCCTTCCACCAATTGAAGCATTACATCCTAGGAAAAGAGATGGTCATCCACACTAATCACAAGCCCCTGCAGTTCATGCAAACCCAAGGAAAGTTGGAGAATGACTACCACCAAAAGTGGTCCACCTACTTGCAGCAATTCCACCTGAACACTAAATATCAAAAGGGCATCAGGTTCCATACAAGTTCCATGTGGGTGATAAGGTTTGGTTGCATTTGCAGAAAGAGAGGTTCACAGGACCCCATCGTAAGCTTCATCCATTTCGATATGGATCATACACCATCACCAAAGCAATTGGGGAGAATGCCTTCGAATTAAGCATTCCTCCATTCCTTGGCTTGCACCCAGTATTTAATGTAGAGCTCCTTCACCCATATTTTCCACCATTACTGGACACATCAAAGGTAATAGAACAATTGACACCTAGAGAGCTTAACCCTAATTGCATGGAACAAGAAACCACTGATCATATCATGGAAACACAGGTTAAGGGAACCCACCAGTAGAAGATTCAACTATATCGGGTTGTCAAAGCAGGGTTGCTACTCCACCAAGGTAAGTGGTTCATCAGGAGTCAAGTTTAGCAAAAATTTCCCCATTTGATGGGGCCACTCAACGCAATGGAGACCATTGCTTCTTAAGGGGGGAGGACTGATCTAGATGGATATAGGTGGCCACCCACCTATTCCACAAGCTCAAAACAGTTTTATATTTTGATAATTTTTTAGTAATTTTTCTTTGGTTTTTCGGGTCCTGAACTTTCAAGACTGTTTTGAGGCCCTAACAATGTTTTTGGTGATTCGAGGGGCCAATGGTTGCCCATGACAATAATTGGCTCCATTTTAAAGTTGTAAAACTCAGATAGACCTTTCCAACTAGTGATCGAGTGCCCCAAACAGAGATCGTATGCAAAATTTATGACCCAGGAAGTTGATTGTTCAACTAACCACCTTGGGGCTGCAAAATTTATGATGGTTCATCTTCTAGGGTTAGGTTTTTGGATGTTTAGGGTTCCTTCCCTATTGCTTGTGTTAAATAGGCCCTTTCAGCCTCTTTTTGTATTCAACTTGTCACGAATGAGAGTAGTCACCACGTCTTTTCTCAGAGATATAGCTACCACCATTCTAGTTGTTTTTATTTTACAAATTGTTATGTTTCATTCATTTTAATAGAATCCGAGTTTACTGTATCACTGTGTTTCTTGCAATATATATGTGTATGTGAATATATACATGCTCTTTCATTTCGTTCTAACATAAATCCATACCAATCCCAATCTCACAACTCTTTTCATCTGCACCAATATGTTACTATTCCTTTCAACAACTCTCTGGATTTGAAATATGCAACAAATATTTAAAACCAATCATTACTGCATATATGAAAGTAAAGTTCACATATATAGAGAGAGAATCCATTGTTTCTCCCATACGTTTTTTGGCATCTTTTGATGCTTTTTCCCATTCCACACACATCGTCAATCCCTTCATTTTGCATGGATTTTGTTCTCAAAACTCTATGTATCATGCATAGATTAACAAAATATATCCTTGCCCATGGATCCATAAAAAGGAAATCTAGTCCAAGATGTTTACCTGAGCACACTCATAAAAAAGTAACATTGCTTTTGTCTTTCCATACAAAAGGGGTCCTTTGGTAGCCTAAATTCAACCCTAAATACTTTTTGAGGACATTCTTTTTGATAAAGTCCATCTATACCCTTGCATATTAGAACCCGTGGTTTAAATATTCCACCTCATTGCACAAAATCCCCAACCAACCACCTTTTATTGTCAATCATAAACTTCCTAGCTATCATTTTGATTTTTGTTGTTGATTGCATGATTACAAAAGCCATTTTCAAACACTAATTTAATAAATCCCAAGCTATAGAAGTCTTGAAAGTTGAATTCTTTAGACATAAGCTGGTAGTTTTCATTGTTCGTATTGTAGAACTTTCTAAGTACATAATCCCTTTTGGCTTCCCCCCCTCGTGGACCTCTCATATTATCCATCCCAGTGATAAATCTAAGGATTAAAATGAGCCAAACCACTATTAGCCTATCATGAATGGACACAATGTAACCAAACACTTTACCACGGTAATTAGTGACTCCATCTCCAATTTCATGCTAAAGGCAAGCAAGTTTTAGATGAAATCACCTCATTTGTGACATTTTTAGTCTTGAAGGCATAATTGAGGAAGCACAAGCAAGCAAACCCAAGGTAAGTTGTAGCTTTGTGGACTTCCACAAAAGACTTATCACTTGAATATAATTATATACTTGGTATGCCCCGGATGCGAGTGAGGTCAGAGAGGGATGTGACTTGGCATGATGGACGTAGGAAAGGTTTGAGCTGACATGTGCCATGAGTGCGGTTTTATGAGGGTAGGTGGTATGGTGGGTAGCCTTGTGTGCGAGAGTGTGCGGGTGTACTGGGTTAATAAAGGTCTCTTGAGTCGTGTCCTGCTGGAAAGAGAGGAGGAGCAGGGGGTGATGAAATTCCTTTGGCCCTATGGAAAGAGTTGTATGCTGACACATCTCTTGCATATGAAAATCGATGCAGTGGGGAAAGAGTTAGGCATCCCCTATCTCAGTAGATGGGTGTGTTTGATTCTACGCCTAAGGATGAGTTGAAGGAAAGCAAGAAGGTAGTTGTTGGCTCGGGTGGCGATGGTGAGGCTCCTCCGGTTGCAAAGGATTAGGTGTCGTAACGGCCCTTTGGATGGCTTGCGTTTTGGTAGGTCAATGTTTATGGGTAATACTTGTTGTGTTTAGTCTTGGTCGCTTAGGGAAGTCAGTTATTTTACCGAGCTAGGGGGTTTATGACTGGTTTACTGGTAATGTTGTGTTTAATTACGGTCCAACTATTAGGACATGTTTTGTTTTGGTAGATCTATGGGCTATGTTGAATAGTTAGGCATATGAAAATCGATGCGGTGGGGAAAGAGTTAGGCATCCCCTATCTCCAGTAGATGGGTGTGTTTGATTCTACGCCTAAGGATGAGTTGAAGGAAAGCAGGAAGGTAGTTGTTGGTTCGGGTGGCGATGGTGAGGCTCCTCCGGTTGCAAAGGATTAGGTGTCGTAACGGCCCTTTGGATGGCTTGTGTTTTGGTAGGTCCATGTTTATGGGTAATACTTGTTGTGTTTAGTCTCGGTCGCTTGGGGAAGTCAGTTATTTTGCCTAGCTAGGGGGTTTATGACTGGTTTACTGGTAATGTTGTGTTTAATTATGGTCCAACTATTAGGACATGTTTTGTTTTGGTAGATATGGGCTATGTTGAATAGTTGGTGGCATGTATGCCCTGTTTTCTCCTTCGGGGGAGGGGTCCTAGGGGATTTTTTTTATGTTTTTAGATTGCACTACTGATGTTTTAGACCGATAGAAAGGAAGATGGAAAGACCATTGCTGTAATTTTTTGTATAGTATGTTAATATAAATAATGCTTATTTACAAAAAAAAAATTATATACTTGGTATGCTATGTATTGTTGACATGTCCTTTCTATAGTCCCATTTGGCCAATTATGGGCACTAGTGGACATTAATACTTAATTATATGTTATGTCAAGGCAATCTAAACATATTGACTTGTTATGTTGTTTGACTTTAATTTACATACCTAATATTATGACATATAAATGGTCACTTGAGATGATTTTCCATTTGAGAAGGCTTGTTGATTTATGGTAGATTTAGTTGATCAGTAGAATTTTGCTTTTTATGAACCTTTTGTAACCCTATTTACCTATTTGTCACCTTTTTTCTAACAAAATCTTTCATTAATAAAACACTAAAATAAATTTTAAAAAAATCTCTCGTATATCTATGGAAGAACATATAGAAAATTAAGCATTTATGAAGTCCATAATTTTCATGTACTTGGCAATCAGAAATAAAAGACTCACAAGGGAATTTATTCAAGAAAGGAATTGATCAGGGACAAGCATATGTGTCTTATGTAAAGGAGATGAAGAAAGCATAGGCCAATTAATGATATTATGCGCATGCTCAAGGGAAGGTTGGACTGAGTTGATGTTTGATAGGGATAAAGGATTGTTGACAAAGAGGTTCAGTTGAAAAATGCTTTAAAAAGTGGCAATAAAACTTAGATTTCAAAGACTTCAAAGGCCTCCCTCTAATAGTTTCAAGCCTCTCTCTAATAGTACCAGGGGGAATGTGGCTACATATAAATGTTGGAATCTTTGAAGACATGCATATACATCCTTTTCGATGTGCCTTTCAAGTTAAGTACATATGATATTCTCAAACTTTAAATATGTTTCATCAACTCATACGTAGAGATAATTGATTCATGCATCTATTGACAAATATGGAGAATGGAGGTATTTTGATGGAGCTAGTCAAGGTACTATGTAGAGACTTAAAGCAATATTACAAGAGGGATCGATTAACTATGCATAGCTTCTTTCCCTAAGACTACTCTTAAAACTGGAAAGCCAGTGGTATCTTGAAAATACAAGTGTTGGGTGACTTATTGTTAGTGATCAACTGGATGAATGGGAAGAGTATAATGACAAACTTGGATCTGAATCCAATATTCAATGAAATCAAATGTTCTATATGTTTAACTTAGCACGCTTTGAACATGCCAAGAGAGAATTTAATGGTGAAGCAAACTCATTGTCAAAGGAAGGACTACAACATCAGGACTGTGAAAATAAATTAAGGATGGTCATCTCTTATAGGAACAATACTTCTCCATCAACAAATGAGGAGCCCTTGGTTCATATTAAGAGATTTAGGAAAAAGGCAGTAATAAATAGCTCTGGTAGCTTACCTCATAAAGACTTCCAAAGAGGAATTGATTTGAGTATATCTAAATGATTGAGATGATAGCAGGACCTAAGTGATAACCATTGTTCCACTACAAGATATGGTATAACTAACCCTGGAAAACTGAAGTAAGCAAACCCAACAAGAGATCGGTTAACCTTTATAGAGGGGGGATGATGATTGAAAATCCAACCTTCAAAAATGTTTGTCATGCAAGGTTTTGTTGGGGCTGGTTCGACTCCAAAATGAGAGGCTAGGCAATGCAACAAGAACAATATATGGATAATTTTTTAGCAAACAAGATGAAGCAATTTGCTTTAAAGTATGGATGTGGAGAGAGAAAGTGCAAAAGTTGGTAGCAAGGAAAATCTAGTGGGGTCATTAACTTGTGAAAAGCAACAAAACGAAGAGGGAAAAAACACTAATTGGGCCTAAAAACAGTAAAAGAATTGGGACAAATTTGCGATATGGGGGGGAAATGGGAACAATAGTGGGCAATTCTCAGTAAAAGTTGTCAATTTTTTACAACAACTTTTCAAATTGAAACAAAGTAGTAAAGTTGGAATTATCCGGATTGTTGTCAAATTTAAAGAACATTCTAACCAGAAGGGAGGGTTCTCATGCAATATTTTCAATATTTAATAATTTAATTAAAATCTGAAAGAGAAAAGAGAGAAATGTAAACAAATATGAGGTCTAATATATCAAAGAGCTACTTTGTAAGTTGTTTAATTGCATACTAAGAAAATGCATTCAAGAAAAGGGTTTCTAAAGACTCACACATTCAGAGAATCAAAGTTTAAATGTTCCCCGAAATACTTGAGAAGCAAAGTTTTATTGTACCTTGAAATCCTTGAGAAGCAAAGTTTACAATTTGTGAGCCATTCAAACACATAATTTCTCTTACCTTCCAATGCCATGAATATAGTTGAAATCCTATTTGATCAAACTCATAAGAATAACATCACTTTCATCACTAGAAACCCTATGGACCCCCTTGGGTTGAGATCAACACCTCCTAATGGTCTATCCTAAATGTTGGAGCAGAAACAAGACCCAACAACAAGTGGAATAGATTGTGCTAAATGAATAGCAAGGCATCTATTCAACAACACAAAAGTAGAATCCTCGAAGAGGCTTCGAAGAATTTTGGAATCAACGCAAATGTGTAATTAATGCATTAGATCTTTTCTCTTTATTTAAGTTTGGTTGATCTAATGTGTATGTTGTTGAGGAATAAGATGGGAAGGACAAGCCCACGTGATAGTACAAGAAGAGCAAAGTTATATAATATCTCCCACTTGAATTATTAAATGATTGATTGGACATTTTTAATATCCTACCTAAGTTGTTTGCTAATGTCTATGTTATAGGGAGCAATAAACAAGCCTACGAGAAGGCTAACATGAAGCGATTTACTTAATGGAATATTGCAAAATAGAAATCTAAAACCCTTTCTATTTCAATTTCTTTTACATGTTTTATCAATGTCCACCCAAAATGTTTCTTGTGGCTTAACAATTGATGAGATGTTTGCATCAAAGGATGTATCGAATATTATGTAATAGAACATCTTGCAATGGGACTATATATCCAAGTTGGGTTACATGACATAGGGACATAGGGGATGCTTAAAAAATCAAGAAATAGCAGTATTATTATGATAAAATAATGATTCATCATAAATAAACACAAAGTTGCAGGGATTTAATTTCCCATCTATGGAGGTTGATTTGCGAATAAAGAGGTGCAAGTTAATATAATTTTGTGCTATTTTGAAGATGTTGGGATTTGTTTTCATCACAATACAGATAAGTTTAATTTTCAATTTTAGGAGGCTGATTTTTGTGTGGCAGAGACCCTATTCTGTCTTTGAGGGGTCTTATTTCCCACTTTAGAGGGTTAGCTTGTGTTACAGAGATTGAATCTTAGTTACATGGGATTGATTTTATATAGCAAAAATACAATTTGTACCTAGTTTCACTGTAGAAGACAACTTGATCTTCAAAAAGTCGTTTTGCATACACAACAATGATTGATTGGATTATAGTAACTAAAATTGTTTTAATAAACTCCCTAATTCAATTTCCTTTTTCACTGAACTCCCTAATTTAAGTGGGTTGTGAATGGTTTTTTTAATGGTTTCAAAGATTGTAAAACACAATTATAGTTTACAATTATTTTAGTCAAGACATGCCATAACCCAAGGATAAACACACTTTACATCCATAAAGACTTTCATAAATATGAAAGTTACAATGAATTGTAACTCAAGACGAGGATTATTGGTCCCCATAAAATTGGGTGATTCACATAATTATACTTTAAAGTTACGAAAGCATAGTTTATAATCTATACTTCAAAATTTGAGTCTTTGAATCCATTCAAAACTTTCAAAATTTCTAAAACTATAGTTTGAGAGTCTTTGAATCCATTCATAACTTTGAAAAATGATCAACTATGTTATATGTGGATGCTTTGATTAACTAATTCCAATGAAAATGAGTTTTTCATTTTCTAAATTATTTTTTACAATTAACCATAAACAAACAATGAAAACGATATATAATATATAATTTTTCTTTTCCAAACTTTGACATGATAGGCTAAGCAGTTGGACCATGCAACTACATACACATTTGAAAATTCCAAACTGATTATTTATCTCAACAAACACCCTCTACATTGTTGCACTAGGTTTACAACTTGAAAAGGGAGACACATCGACTAAAATATAAGACTAACTAACATTTCACAATTTTTAAGTAGATGAAATAAGAGGTTGATGCAATGCAAGTGCGACTATGATGCATAAAACTTATTGACACAACTTAGTCAATTGTTACATGTTGACAATGAACAAAAAAAACAAACACGATATGAAAAAAATTGTTGGAAAACAAAACTCATCAATAAATAAAAAAGATTTGAACCTTTTGACAGTTTTAACCCATTACAAAGTCAAGACCAAACAACACAATAACAATCATTTTGAAGAATAGATCTTGTCAAATCATTACAGTTCTCTGTTGCCAACTTTGTTTACCATTAACTACACAAAACACAACACGTTCTCCTTTCAAAATAATATTAAAAAGATTTTGTCACCCAAAAATAACATTAAAAAAACCCCAAATTCACACACACACACACACGCATGTTTTTTTTTTTTTTTTTTTAAATATCGATGAAGGCTACTTTTGTATAATGAAAAAAATGCATAGAATAAAAATTACCCATTTATGAACTTACTTATTGATTCATGTTGTCACAGCCACACTTTTTCACTAGTCACTAGTGTCCAAATGTGGTGTGCGGCACTGCCTGGGAACGACTTGAGGGCGTGACCAACTCAAGCGTTGCACCAACAGACTACGTCTAACCTGCGGAACTCGTTTCAACTTAACACTTGCAACAATTTACTTGTTTAACAGTTTAACATGTAAGCCTAACATCCAACACTTAGACAAATTTACACGTGCATGAACATCAAGTAAATACACACAAGTATAAGTTGGGGCTGCCAAACCGACAACCCGTTAAGCTTTGTATAATCAATTGTTTACAACAGGTGGAGTTGCCCTAGCAGAGCTTCGACGTGTGCCCAACAAACAACACGCCTTACAATAGATATACAAATTACAAAGAGAGAGTTAACCCTTCCAACATGCATCTAACTCAAGAAACTGCCCACTGCGGCTGCGAAACTGTCTCACTGTGTGACCTGGAACGAGTGCTAAACCTGCCTTCAAAGTTCTGCCTCTTCTGCAACCAGGTCTTCCTGGAAACGAACTGTGCACAAGTGTGTAGAGCTCGGACTGCCTCCCTAGCTCTGACCCTCACTTAGTCCGAATTTCCTTGGATGCCTTTTACCTTAGTCGGATCCGCACTTATATAGGCTTCGTTTCATGCGTGGGTGCAACCGAAGTCGCGCCCATGCTTGGCGTGCATGCAACCTCATGTCGGCTCGTTC
Source organism: Larix kaempferi (assembly GCA_027924585.1). NCBI lineage: Eukaryota > Viridiplantae > Streptophyta > Pinopsida > Pinales > Pinaceae > Larix > Larix kaempferi. Next base: position 1,504,900 of record BSBM01000635.1, on the reverse strand, counting down.
ATCCGCACAACCCGCGTTTTTCCCATCCGTAATCCGCCCAAGTGACCAACGCGCCTCTAAGCCGACGTTCGTCAAAGTGCCGTGCGCCCACCTTCGTGTGGGTCGAATGCCCAACGCTTCGTTCGCCCGATGCCTTCGTTCCGCTTTGTGCTTCCGGCACGAGCTGTGGTGCACTCTTTGCACAAGTTGCATGCCTGCCAACCTGCGTGCGAGTCTCGGCTGCCAACCTGAGCTCGACTTGGATTCACTTCCGATTTGCTGGTGAACAATGCTTGTTGCACCCAAGTGTGGGTCATTTGGGCACTTGCTCCATGGTGCGTGGGCACTAGGTCCAATGTGCCGCAACACCCAATGTAAGTCCACCCGGTGGTCCAAATGAGTGCCCAACCTTCCGTTCGTGCCAACATGTCATGGTGCCACACTTCCGTTTACTTGGGCTTGCCATGCGCCAAGGGTAAGTGCGGGCTTTGTTTGTGGGAGTGCGCCCAGACATGGTCCACACACCCCACTCTTCGTTCTGTCTGGACAACTTGCCACCACGCTAAGTTCCCTTGCAACCAAACGTCGTTTTGCCCATGCGGGTGCCCAAGCTAGCCTCTTGGGCGGGAGTGCAAGACTCCCACAAGCTTGTGGGTGTTGCGACAAAACGTGGTTGTGACACAGGGAACTTTCAATTTCCATAGCTTTTAACTACATGACATGATAAAGTTCAAATTGAGATGGATTAGAAGCTACCATTCATGCTTAAACTATAAATTGCTATCCTTAACAACAAACATTTTTAGTCTATCAAGAAATTGACTACTCAACTTTGCATAGTTGAAGTCCAAACAAAAAGAATTAACATTAAGAGTCTCTTTGAAGCACGCATATTCTATGGGAAAACGCACATAGCCTAAAATATAGACTAGAAGGCTAAAACAAATGAATACCATCCACATCATTGATGAACATCTAAATTCTTGCTTTAAATTATGGATAACTTACCGACTTAACTTAATTTAGGTTTGATAATCATGAAATAATTAGATTGACTTGGAATCATACCCTTGACCAGGGACATGCCACTTGGATTTTTTTATAATACCTAAAATTCAGGGATACAATCCTTGGGCTTTTTGGTAACCTTCAAATTGAGGGACATTGTACTTGGATATTTTTAGTTTGTAGACATCACATTGACAAGATTTATGACTTATGGGGAGGATACAAAACCCTTCAATCCAGTTCACTATTTTATACAGCCTTACTGAAGAATGCATGTTTTCTTTCTGATACTCTATGAACAATTTATGAGTATACATACCCTTGGAGATCAACTTTTCTAAACGTATAATATTGATTGACAATATATGACATTCATACAATTTTAGGTTTTGATATCATTTTTTTAAAGAGGAAAATGTAAGGACGACTCTTTCTCAATGCTTCAAGCATTTACATAATGTATCTTTCTTTCAACTTGAATGAAAGATGCAATTTTTTTTATGGGAAATGAAATATATCCAATATCATTTATACTTAAGCCCATAAATGCAACCAAAAACCATAGATTGCAAAAACATGCCTATTGTGAGTTTAATGAAAACAAATCTAACTAGCATCTATTATGGAAAATGTGATGCAAAAATACAAAACAAAAAACCTCATTGTAAGAGATGTGGGTTGAGAAGACAAAATAATACAAGGCTTAAGCTTACCTACATCTCATCACACATGTGAATCTGGACTAGTAACATTGGGTAGTTTGCAAATGCACCTTTGTCCATATCCACTATAAAATCTGGGATTTCAATTTGGGGCATTGGTTTAATCTCCTTCGAGTGGATCGAGAGACATCTTAGCACCAACACCACTCTATTCTCCAACTGTATAAAAAACAACACAATGCAAAAATTGGTTGATGCACCTACCTAAAGAGTGGGCACAAGGTTAAAGGTCCTCCCCAAAACCCTTCTAGAATAAATGGGATGTGATGCTCCTTGTATTACCACATAAGTCCAAACCCCACCTCCTATATATATATATATATAAACCCTGAACTCCTATATGAAAACCCATTTTATTATATAAAATTCTATAGCAGGGGAGCCATGGAAAATCCATCGAGCAAACCCCATAGAGGCATGAAGGAAATGGCGAAGTGATAAGGCATGGAACATGGCGGACATAAACCTTATGGAGGCATGAAGCAAATGACGAGGTGATAGGGCGTGGAGCATGGTGAACAAAAATCCCACACATGAGTGAAGGAAATGGGGCAAAATTGGAGGTGAAACTTACATGAAAACTACATGAAAAGACTGGACCAACATATGTGTCATTACTTTGCAAGGCATAGGCGTGGCAGGCTTTGGTTGGGTGGAGGAATGACGAATTTGGCAACAATTCCCCACAACCCCACCCTTGCTAAACAATGCCTATTGGCTTAATTAAGGACATAACATTTGAGAATCAAAATACTTGCAACAACAAAAATTGATTTGATAAACCTTTGAGAAATATTATGCTATAAAGCCTTCATGAAGTAGTGCATTGTCAAGTCAAGTAGACTATCTAACTAGATACGAAGTAGACACTATCTACAACATATGATGTGAACATTTGAGATGGTATTGAAGAAATTATAAAGAATATGTGCAATGTGTACTAATAAGCCAAGGGATCATGGAAAGCAAGAATAGACTTAGTAATGAGTTAATGCATACAAAACCTTGATATGAAGGACACATAGTTAAAGGCTACAATTGGAATTGAAGATAACTAATGTACATTGTGGATTATACATGTCTATTTATAATTAATTTGATATTGAAGAATTATTTAAAAATTAACATTTTAATTTTTTTTTCAAATATTTACTTACATAAATTTAAAACTTTAAACTCTTTAAATTAGAAATTTAAAACTTTAAACTCTTTAAATTAGTAAATTTGTCAATTATACTTTCAAGATGAGTTTAAACTTTTGAAAAAGAATTCATTTCAAATGCTAACAAAACATAACGTCAACCTCATCTATGGACTAGTATTTGGCTTTTGACTAAATTTTCCAAGCTTTTGTTTAAATAATTCGGTAAGTTAAAATGAATATTTGCCAAAAGTTTCTGCCTAAGGACAACTTGTAAAAACCAAACTCTTCACTAATGAACCCCTTCAAAAGTCCTAAATTGCCCATTTTGCAGGGTTTTAGATAGGGTTTATTCCAGCAAACTCCAATGGAATCCCTCACAGCCAGAAGAACGATCAACCACTTGAGGAAAGCCATAAAAAAATTCCAGTCACAGAGGCCATACTACAGAGCTTCAGCGGCCCATGTCAAACCTACCATTTCCAGCCCAAAAAGCCCTAATGGTGTACCGTTCGACCTTCGACCAAACAGATATTCGACACTGGAACCCCACTTCATCTCAAAGAGCAGATTGCTGCATTCCCTCCAAGTACGCGAAGAAGAAGAAGAAGATGGTAATGCCCCAATTAACGCGTTCTTGGAACAGTTCCTAGCAGTCATGCGCACCAAGCTCTCAGAAGCTTATGCAGATGCGGGCAGAGAAGTCATAAACGGTATGCTTGAAATTATAGTGGATAAAGTCGTTACAGAGATAGAGAGAGGCACATTCGAAGATTTCAAGCAATTTGGGGATTTTTTAGAGTCTATGGAAACGCAAGACTTCAGTCAAGATCTCTGGAAAATTGTCTGGGAGGTCTCCAAAGGCATTATCGAAGATATGCACAAGGCCGAATTGAAAACAGAGATTCAGATGTATTTACAGTCCGATGAGTTGAAGGAAATAACCAAGTTTGCCAAGGATGCGGGCGTAACTGGGGACCTTCTCAGGGATTTGAAAATGCACTTTGCCGAGCAGAAAAGATCGGAAATTGAGTTTTACAGAAGCCTGGATCGGCTGGCTGGTAGAGATTCTACTACAAATCTGCTTGGGACTGGTGGTCCCAGAGTAAAAATGATTGGGAGTGGTAGAGAGCATTCGGTTCAAGGGGATGATGAATCTATTGAGGGTGAAGAATCTGAGGAGAAGCTTAGCCATGGTTTGCCGCAGCGACGAGCGAAATTGAAGTTTCAGGCATATGGGATGGATTTGTCGGATCCGAGCTGGACTGCGGTTGGCCAAAAATTGGAAGTAGCAGAGAAGAAGATAACTCCAGAAGAGCCTGCTGTGATGTCTGGAAAATGCAAGTCTATCATGAAGCAGATCCTTTCCTTGTCCGATGATGACGATCCGTCGGAGTTGCTGAGTCAGTTGAAGGAAAATTTGAAGCCTAGAAGGGTAGATTGGCTTGCAATTCTGCAACAGTTGAACGAGTCAAACAAGAGTATATATTTTAAGGTCGGTACTATGTTCCCTAAGCCTTTTTTGATAGTGCTACTTGTTTATTGAATCTGGAAACCCAGTATTGCCAAGCCTGAGAATACAATAGATCTTGTTTAAAATGTAGATGTGTCCATTGTGAGATGACTCTCCTAATTGTGTGTTGGTTGCATGTGTTGTGAATAATCTTACATGGATAACAATTGTGAGACCAAGGTGGTTTATGAGGTATTACCCACACCAATGTGAGACCAAGGTGGTTGACAAGGTATTACCCATGCTAATGTGGGACCAAAGTAGTTTATGAGGTTATTACCCACACCAAAGGCTTTGCCAATCTGAAAGTTGGCTGGTGGCTTCAAATCTCTTAGGTTGACGTGGTAGCATCCTTTTTAATTCCAGCACTAGCATTGCTGATAATGATCTATAAACTGCCCTGGATATTCCACTGGAAGAGTTTGTCACAACAGATTGTACAATATTCTGAAATCTCTTATTATGTAGTGTTTCACTTTAGATTTCAGATTTAATATTAGTAGCTCAGTGCACAAATTACTAAAATAAACTTGAACTAAACTGAAAGAAGCTATAAGCAAATTACACACCATCCACACAATAAACACAAGATGTACCTTCAGAAAACTCAATACACGAAAAACCCAACTAGAAGGTGACATCTATGCCTTGCACTTTTCTTCTTCAGTTATGAATGCAAATACAAAAAAAGAGGCACTCACTATGGAGTTGCCATGGACACTATGGCCAATATGGCTACTACAGGATCTACTACTTCCTCTGTTCTGCTCCAATATCCAACTCCAAAATTCTCTGCTCAACAATGGAACAATAACAATACAATAAGAATGGAGCACTTCTTATACTAGTGGCCCAGTATTTAACATGGCATGATAGCCATCTAGGGTTAGGGTTATGGTTTTTGCATGCCTTAACTCTTGATTAGGATTAGGGTTTTGGACCTTCCAGAATCTTTTGAAAGTTCACATGTGACTAGTCCCACATGTGTGAATAATGTGAATTGACATGACATTCAATCGGTATCATGGTGGTCAACATGATAGGTCAACTTGAAGGAGGCATAACTTTTGCATATGAACTCCAATCGAGGCAAGCTTTGTGTCGTTGGAAAGCTCTTGATTTGTAGAACAACATCAAGAGGTTGAGAATTTTGTTGTGACTAGTCCCACATGTGTGAATAATGTGAATTGACATGACATTCACTCGGTATCATGGTGGTCAACAGGATAGGTCAACTTGCAGGAGGCATAACTTTTGCATATGAACTCCAATCGAGGAAAGCTTTGTGTCGTTGGAAAGCTCTTGATTTGTAGAACAACATCAAGAGGTTGAGAATTTTGTTCACAAAGTTTTGACCCCCAAAACAACTGTTTAAGACCTCAAATAAGCAATGGAAGTTTCTAGACCCCAAGTTACCAAAGCGGTACCTGCCCCTAATATGGGCCCTACAAGCCAATAACTCCATTATTTCCACCCAAAAAGTACTAAAATAGATGGCAAACTATATAATTATCTATTTTGAATCATACCTCCCCATTTAAGGAGGCTTTTGCTGAAGGAGGTGAGGAATTTTTTACCTACCTTCACTCTGGAGTACCGTTTGTCTTTGCCTTGAAGTTGTCCTCTCAACCCAACTTGCTAGAGTTCATGTTGCCCCCGTCTAGTTGTTTTGGATTTCTTCTGCAAAATTATATCTTTTGTTAACTCTACCTGAGCTTCTGGTGCTAAGTTCTATTTGGTAGGTAAGACCTGCTCATTAGTTTCCTAGTCTAACATGGAAGGCTCATAGAGTTTCATATTTTCCACATTCACTAAAATGCACATATATGGGGGTAGATTGAGTCTATTCGCATTATCACACACCTTCTCAAATACTTCAAAAGGACCATACTTAAGACCCTTGATCTTCATACCAGGACCTTGTAGCCTTTCTTCGTTTAGATGCAACTAAACTCACTCCCAACTTCCATGTTTTCTCAACTCTATGATGATCATGTCAGGCCTTGTACTTTTCTTGTAACTTCTTCAATGTCTCCTGTATTTGCAAATGGATTTGCTTGATCTGATCAATGAATTTTTTATTCAATGCTTCTCCTATGGTGTCTGTTGTCCGCCAAGATGGCATGCGTGTTGTTGAAGCCCAAAATATAACACACCAGCTGGATGACAACTCTCTCAGGAGAGAGGCCAATGTCACCACACTCCTCTCCTCTTCGCTTCAGGTTGGCTCTTCTCCAACTCTAGGGGGGTATCCCTAAGATAGGATCACTAAGGCAGATGCAACGGAGGGCAAGGTGAAATGGAAGAGGCTGCCTTAGAGAAACAAAAGTAACAAAATAATGAGTTTTTAAATGGGTGATGGAAAAGAAGGGAAGATCAATCCTCAGGGAAAGACTAGTGCCAGTACCAGAAGGGGAAATGGAGTCAAAAGAAGACTCATGGAGGCCTTGTGCTTCATAAAAGTGAGACGAATCTAGAATGCACAAACAATCAGATCTTAATCAACATTTCGTACAACAGAATACTGATGTCCATTGAAATACTAATTGTTTAAGCATAATTAACCAACTTAATCCTAAATGGCTAATCTATTGTGCTTGAAAAAGCCCTCACAAGCTAGATTTATTCTACAACTTGAAATACATCACACAACCACATGAAAGATGCTCCATCTGTCCACAAACCTAGCTGATATTTTCATTAAGCTCGAAAGGGAGAGAAACCCCAAAATTTTTCCATCCTTTTACAAAGAGGGAGACTGGCTCCTTTTAAAGGCCTAAAACCTCACCTACTAAAAAATAATAAAATAATAAAGTGAGAAAAGATGAGGAAAAAGTGGGTAAGATCCACTTTTCTTTCTTCTCCAACGAATACACTAAGTGTATTAAAAGAAACTCTCTGTCCTAGCCAGCTGATACAACCCAGGAGGCCCCCGAGCAGCAAACAACGCGGAATTTCTCCTGGAGATGGCTGTTACCCGACTGAGCTTTATTGAAATCAGCCGCCAATTCTTTTTATTTCCTGCTTCAATTTCAAAATGGTCATGAAAGCAGCCCTGAATACCTCGAAACTGATCGACACTCGACTTAACTCACAGACTGCTCTGTTCCCCAACATACGGTGAACTGGGCTTTCAATAGCCACGCGTTTACAAATGAGAAAAACCATCAATTACTTGGGAGAATCTTCAACCATAAAAATAGCAGTCGTGGAAAAATTTGCTGAAGACTGGCGTTAACCTCCAGATAGCCAAAGATTCATATGAAAACATGCGAGTCCGCCACAATGTTCTCATCAACAACAGCTCGTTCCATAAGCTGATCCACAAAATTTCGCTCACGCTGTCTGTTACAACAGTCGCATTCTGAACTCCAAGCAGGCAATCGATGCAACTGGGTGCTAGCTCTCCAAATCGAAATTTCGGTTTTGATTTACTGATTTTCGTGCAATCTAAGATATAAATTGCGATTGGCTGTCAAGCTAACTCGTTGAGTTGATGATGCCCAGTCCATTAAATCAGCAATAGATCGCGTCTAAACTGCTCGTCAATCACCACAAATGGAGGAAGCCCTGTTGATTTTTGAATGCGTGCAGATTTGTTTGTCCACGGCAGTTGCTAATTGGCGTGACCTTTGTTTGACTTTAACCTTCACTGTGTTAACTCATTGAACCCCGAAAATTTGGTATTTGATTTTCTTTTAAATATGCATCAAACAGTGAATGTCAAAAGCGCGAGCCCCCGATGAGATTTAAACTATGTTGCCGTTTTATTTATTGAAACCCGAGCTTACCGAAATCGACTTAGCATCAACCACTTTGCGGTAATTACTGACGGTCTAAGTTCGCCAGCGGTGATGAGTGAAGTAGTAATTATTAAAAAATGCTGAAGATGAGAGATTGCAGTCGGCTTCTATGATTGGCGGTTAATAAAGAAAGGTTTGAGATCCATGTGAAGGGGACGCGCTCAGCTGGCTACCGATGCCCATCAAACAGTCGGGTTAATGCTTCCAGGCTTCCAAAAGCTCGAAAGACGGTGATGCTGTCGCGAATCCAATCAGCCGTCAAAAATTCATTGATCCAGAGCCAAATTTCTATGGCTGAAAATGAGTTTTCGGGTTTTTTCATCCTCTAGAATCGAGCTACAACATGCAGCTTCAGTCCCTTCCAACCTGCTTGCGCCGGGGTCAACATAAAAATATATGACACATTTCTCATGCAAAACGCCTTTGTTGAGAACAAACAGAGGTTAAAAATCCCTCGGCATGGATTCGTCTGAGCAGTTGAAAACACTTATCACTCACGCTTTGTCTCAATAATTTCCTGTCTACGAAGAAAGGCGTGGGCTGTTCACTGGCAAGCGTGAGACATTTCTATATTAGTGCTGATTTCTCCTTGATTAGCCATGGTCTTCCATTGAAAACTCTTGTAGCAGATTGTATCCTGCCTCGACGCCTAGACAACGCCCAGAGAAAACCAACGTTTCCTTTACTGTCAAATGCTACCTGCACAGTAGTTTGTTGAAGGGTGTGGCTGCTACAGCAGTCCAAAACAGGTCAAAAAATCGATTTACAGCAGCCTATTCTGATGCTGATATTGTGGCTTGATCTCCTCCAGGGCTGTGGCCTGTCTTGATGTGCAATAATTCTGCTAAAATATACCAACGGCTGTGGATTCCTCATACCAGAATGCGGCCTCCACATCTGCTTCACATCATCACGGCTCCTCGCTTTCTCATCCTGTAGCTGCTTATCTCATCAATGTATTATCAATCAAGGATATTCCAATTCTCTGACAACAGCATCCCTTCACTTCTGTCCTTTCTTTCCTGTAAGATCACTCCACATAGGTTGCATACTATCACACAGGAATATCCCCAGGTTGCTGTAAATGTTAAATTTGCCTTCTTTCTCTTCGTCTAGGATCTGAATGATATTAAATTTCTCAACAAGAGACCGCAAATAGTTCAGCACACCACAGATATTTCAAACCTGGCTATAATTTGCAAGAGGCTCATCATAGTCTGGTACAGAAGAAGTAATAAATTTGGGACAAGCATATGAAAAAAGTTCATCATACGGAGCCTCGTCACTTCTCTGCATCCTTGCCATCTTCTCTCGACTGAAATCTTCATGTAGCAGTTTCATCCTGTCTTCAAGTGACCACCCATGCAAAATGGGAGGTAACATCTGGCTCCAACTGCGGGACATGTGCTTGCCATCGGTGAGTGCATGAGAACCTCAGACCTCTTGGTTATCGCAGACCAAAAATAAAATAAAAAACACAGTGTGGTAGGGATGGCTTGATTCACATCCAATAATGACCACTTATTACAAAATTTGCAGAAAGACAAAACAAATGCTCATGCAAGAGCTTTTATTCTTCCTACCTACACTAACCTAACACAAGACAAGAACCGGTCAAGTGTATGCCCACAACCAATGGAGCCATTCCAGCGTCTTATTACTGCTAAATTGCTTTTCCCTGGGCTTGTCTAGAGACAAAGATGAGGATATACAACAGAAATGTCGTAAAATCTACTCATAAGTAAAGTTAAACTGTAATGGCAAGCTGTTAGGATATAAAAAGCCATCAAATTTTTGGTATGAAAACTCAGACTATGCACATAAAGTCTCTATCCATTGACTGATAGGGCTGATATAAAAACTTCCATCATAGGACTACTCAGGCTAGTTTGTAAAACTATTATCTTCAATAAAATGATCCTGAGGCAAATCAGGGAGCTGCTCAGGAATTTTTTCAGTGACACAAATCTGAGGAAGACCAGAATTTTCACCATGAAACTGTTCAGAAATATGGGGCAGCTTAACATCTTCAAAGTTCTCTTCTGCAGCAATGTTAGGGATTTGTTCAGCTAGATCTTCAAACAGGGGCCCTTCAATAAGATCTTCAATGTGTTCTTTTAACTCAAGATGGACCCTAGGGATGAGGGCATCATACTCTCTAGCAAGCTTCTCAATTTCATCAACAGTCCCATCATGCCAGCGAAGGAGAAACCTCTCGAAAAACTTTGCCAATGAATCTATGGATTCATCCAAAAGGCCATAGAACCAATTTGATGTATCCCCTTCCAAAGTTAAACATCAAAATCAACCACCAATTTGCAGTAAGAAGCAATGTGATGGATGGCTGAAACATCATCATTCCCATGGAATTCTGGAAGAATGTCATGCACCTTCTTACGGTTGTAGCATACATTAGGAAACCCATGGATATTTGAGACATCCAGAGGGGTAAAAACTTAGTGCAAAAGAGCACGTTGTCTTTCTTTATTATCATCCATAAATTCAACAATGAGGTACTAAATCTGAAAAACGTATATAATCGTACATCATACCAAACTGTGGAGTCGCCAAGGTGAGATTGAAAGCTTTCCAATGAATGTGCTCACCTCTACACCCAATAGGATCTTCAAATCTGCAAAAGGACAAGGGCTCTGTCCCTTCGTGGAGTCGCCATGTGAGAAGAAGAATCCCACAAATGTCGTTTAATGAAGCATAGTCTTCAAATTTCAGGAACTGGACTTTGCCCCCGGCAACGGCGCCAAAGATGTTGTCCGCCAAGATGGCATGCGTGTTGTTGAAGCCCAAAATATAACACACTAGCTGGATGACAACTCTCTCAGGAGAGAGGCCAATGTCACCACACTCCTCTCCTCTTCGCTTCAGGTTGGCTCTTCTCCAACTCTAGGGGGGTATCCCTAAGATAGGATCATTAAGGCAGATGCAACAGAGGGCAAGGTGAAATGGAAGAGGCTGCCTTAGAGAAACAGAAGTAACAAAATAATGAGTTTTTAAATGGGTGATGGAAAAGAAGGGAAGATCAATCCTCAGGGAAAGACCAGTGCCAATACCAGAAGGGGAAATGGAGTCAAAAGAAGACTCATGGAGGCCTTGTGCTTCATAAAAGTGAGACGAATCTAGAATGCACAAACAATCAGATCTTAATCAACATTTCGTACAATCGAATACTGATGTCCATTGAAATACTAATTGTTTAAGCATAATTAATCAACTCAATCCTAAATGGCTAATCTATTGTGCTTGAAAAAGCCCTCACAAGCTAGATTTATTCTACAACTTGAAATACATCACACAACCACATGAAAGATGCTCCATCTGTCCACAAACCCAGCTGATATTTTCATTAAGCTCGAAAGGGAGAGAAACCCCAAAAATTTTCCATCCTTTTACAAAGAGGGAGACTGGCTCCTTTTAAAGGCCTAAAACCTCACCTACTAAAAAATAATAAAATAATAAAGTGAGAAAAGATGAGGAAAAAGTGGGTAAGATCCACTTTTCATTCTTCTCCAATGAATACACTAAGTGTATTAAAAGAAACTCTCTGTCCTAGCCAGCTGATACAGCCCAAGAGGCCCCCGAGCAGCAAACAACGCGGAATTTCTCCTAGGGATGGCTGTTACCCGACTGAGCTTTACTGAAATCAACCGCCAATTCTTTTTATTTCCTGCTTCAATTTCAAAATGGTCATGAAAGCAGCCCTGAATACCTCGAAACTGATCGACACTCGACTTAACTCACAAACTGCTATGTTCCCCAACATACGGTGAACTGGGCTTTCAATAGCCATGCGTTTACAAATGAGAAAAACCATCAATTACTCGGGAGAATCTTCAACCATAAAAATAGCAGTCGTGGAAAAATTTGTTGTAGACTGGCGTTAACCTCCAGATAGCCAAAGATTCATATGAAAACATGCGAGTCCACCTCAATGTTCCGATCAACAGCAGCTCGTTCCATAAGTTGATCCACGAAATTTCGCTCACGCTGTCTGTTACAACAGTCGCATTCTGAACTCCAAGCAGGCAATCGATGCAACTGGGTGCTAGCTCTCCAAATCGAAATTTCGGTTTTGATTTACTGATTTTCGTGCAATCTAAGATATAAATTGCGATCGGCTATCAAGCTAACTCGTTGAGTTGATGATGCCCAGTCCATTAAATCAGTAATAGATCGCGTCTAAACTGCTCGTCAATCACCACAAATGGAGGAAGCCCTGTTGATTTCTGAATGCGTGCAGATTTGTTTGTCCACGGCGGCTGCTAATTGGCGTGACCTTTGTTTGACTTTAACCTTCACTGTGTTAACTCATTGAACCCCGAAAATCTGGTATTTGATTTTCTTTTAAATATGCATCAAATAGTCAATGTCAAAAGCGCGAGCCCCCGATGAGATTTAAACTCAGTTGCTGTTTTATTTATTGAAACCCGAGCTTACCGAAATCGACTCAACATTAAGCACTTTGCGGTAATTACTGACAGTCTAAGTTCGCCGGCGGTGATGAGTGAAGTAGTAATTATTAAAAAATGCTGAAGATGAGAGAGTGCAGTCAGAGTGCAGTCGGCTTCTATGATCGGCAGTTAATAAAGAAAGGTTTGAGATCCACGTGAAGGGGACGCGCTCAGCTGGCCACCGGTGCCCATCAAACAGTCGGGTTAATGCTTCCAGGCTTCCAAAAGCTCGAAAGACGGTGATGCTGTCGCGAATCCAACCAATCGTAAAAAATTCATTGATCCAGAGCCAAATTTCTATGGCTGAAAATGAGTTTTCGGGTTTTTTCATCCTCTAGAATCGAGCTACAAACATGCAGCGTCAGTCCCTTCCAACCTGCTCGCGTCGGGATCGACATAAAAATATATGACACATTTCTCATGCAAAACGCCCTTGTTGAGAACAAACAGAGGTTAAAAATCCCTCGGCTTGGATTCGTCTGAGCAGTTGAAAACACTTATCACTCACGCTCTGTCTCAATAATTTCCTGTCTACGAAGAAAGGCGTGGGCTGTTCACTTGCAAGCTTGAGACATTTCTATATTAGTGCTGATTTCTCCTTGATTAGTCACGGTCTTCCATTGAAAATCTTGCAGCAGATCGTATCCTGCCTCGACGCCTAGACAACGCCCAGAGAAAACCAACGTTTCCTTTACTGACAAATGCTACAGGCACAGTAGTTTGCTGAAGGGTGTGGCTGCTACAGCAGTCCAAAACAGGTCAAAAAATCGATTTACAGCAGCCTATTTCGATGCTGATATTGCGGCCTGATCTCCTCTAGGGCTGTGGCTTGTCTTGATGTGCAATAATTCTGCTAAAATATACCAACGGCTGTGGATTCCTCATACCAGAATGCGACCTCCACATCTGCTTCACATCATCACGGCTCCTCGCTTTCTCATCCTGCAGCTACTTATCTCATCAATGTATTATCAATCAAGGATATTCCAATTCTCTGACAACAACATCCCTTCACTTTTGTCCTTTCTTTCCTGTAAGATCACTCCACATAGGTTGCATACTATCACACAGGAATATCCCCAGGTTGCTGTAAATGTTAAGCCTTCTTTCTCTTCGTCTAGGATCTGAATGATCATAAATTTCTCAACAAGAGACCGCAAATAGTTCAGCACACCACAGATATTTCAAACCTGGCTATAATTTGCAAGAGGCTTATCATAGTCTGGTACAGAAAAAGTAATAAATTTGGGACAGGCATATGAAAAAGGTTCATCATACGGAGCCTCGTCACTTCTCTGCATCCTTGCCATCTTCTCTCCACTGAAATCTTCATGTAGCAGTTTCATCCTGTCTTCAAGTGACCACCCATGCAAAATGGGAGGTAACAGTGTCCTCACTCACTCCTTGTTTTCCATATACAACATCTAAATAAGAGTGAAAGCAACAAATACCCAAAGCAAGTTTCAAAAGGGGACTTAGTGGTAGAAGTGTGGACCATTGTTGAAAAAATCGGCATAGGAAAAAAATCGGTGGGGGGTATGGAATACAACTTCTTGGCAACACCGGGGAAAAATTGGAAAAAATTTACAAACCTTGCAAGCTTAAAAAAATACAATTTTTTTTAAAAACAGATAAACCAACAACAACATCAAATAAACACATTAGCACATAAAGATGGGAAAAACACCATTATATATGTAGTGGATGCCAAATAAAAAATGATACATCAAAGTCGATACTAAATCTTGAACCCTGATAACTGTCCAATCAAGGATTCAAAAGTGGAAAACCAATCAAAATGACATCAAATATATAAATGTATCTCATCATCATGAGTCATCTATAATGACAAATCTAGTAGCTAGCTATCTTGGAGAATCAATGTCCTTTTCCCCTTTTACGGGAAAAGGTCATGGTTCATTTGCCATTAGAATTTTGTGCATCATCTATTTGATGCCGATTAGAGGGTGTAGCTGTAGTAGCTTGTGTAGAAGGTGGTGCTGATGTTGCCATATCATCCTTAATGATGTCAAAGCCCTACTTTGCACTTGACTCTTGCTGCTCCTCCCCTACCCCATGTGCTTGTTGCTGCTGTTGCTCCTCCTCCTCCAACCATGCAGGTGCCTCCCCTATAACAAAGGCCTCATACTCTACCCTCCAATCATAAAATACATTAATATTGTCTAAGGAAATGGCTTCCACATCAGGTACCTTCTCTAGTTGCCTCATCCATAGTTGAAGATTGTAGTGGACACATACCAAACCATTGAGACGTGGGAAATCCAACTTATAAGAGGGTCATAAATAAATTTAATGAGTCTTTGAGGGTAATAAACATGTCAAGCGGTGATAAATTATAATAATTGTAATTGCTTTGTTGAAATTTTAGCCTGTTGTGCTTTTTTGAGAGTATTTTTTCACACACTCCAATTGTGCTCGCATCTTGAAGTGCTACATGTTTGGGTGATGACTCGAATGGCAAAATTCCATAAATTTAGTGTCCTTGCACCGTTCTACAACAAATAAGAAAAAAAGGACTTAAAATACATTTCATCAAAACATAATTCAACTTTCAAATAAAACATATCATTAAAATTTTGAAATCTAGTGGCTTACGTGGCATAAGAAATACTCATTTCAGTGATAGCATTGCAAATCCAAATAGTCCGCTAGCCTCCCGATACATCTCCATCTTTGTGATTAATTGTTCAGTGAGTATCGACATTAGGTGACATCCTTTGGAAACAGGTCCGGAGCCCTTCCATCACCTCACCATCAAAATCAAAGCTGCATGAGTGAGCATAGGCAGGGTTGAGGAAAAGTGATACTGCATGAACGGGCCAATGGAGTATCTCGGTCCATTGACTATCAATTAAGGGTGCCCTTGCTCGTTGTTACAACTTGAACTAGCAGGTGTAGTTAAAGCCCCAAAGAACACAACTAGCTCAACTGCAACCTAGAGGTGTTACCGACTGTCACCTTGATAACTACCTCCCTGCACTTCCGGTTGGCTCTTCTCCAACTTGAGGGGGGCTTCCTAAATAGGATTGCTAGGCTATGGCAATGAGGGCACAAAGGTGATTTTGAAAAGTTAGCCCTAACAAAACTTGAGGTCTTCGTGACAATATAGGTGATGGAAGGGTTTTAAAGACTAGTGCCAATTCCAGGGCGATGGAGTCAAAGGAACAAAACCAATGAAAGGGGGAACAAGTTCAATAAACCTTAACATATTACAACATGAGTCATGGGAATTGCCAGGAGCTTTCTTATGGTGAAAACTCTAAACAATGATATTAAGGTGTGCCCTATACAATGGATTGTTACAAGTTCTTACTCTAATGATGATTGGGAACCATGCGATATTCATGCATAAAACAACAAGGAATGGAAGAAAACTCTCTCACAATCCTTCCAATGTGACTTGGCTACCCTTCTATGGCCCTAATTATTAAGTTCTAGATAATCCACAAACCATTAGCAACATTAAAAGATAAGAATTGGAAACCACTTACAAATGCAGAAGAAAACCCTTGAACTCAAATTGCTCCATAAGATAAAACTTATAGGCTTCAAAAAGAGAAATGTTCTCATAAACCAATTATGATAAATGAGTGAGAGAGCCAACCCCTATATAGGTTGTAGCCCCATCTCACTTTACGATAAAATATTATTATTTCCTAGATCTAGCCTAGGGTGGAGTGAATAATAACTAACATCCCACCAGTGCTAACAAACTCCTAACCAAATCTTAAAAAGGTGGTCAAAGCCACAATTACATCAAAGATATATAAGGTCCTCTTTTGTTTTCATGAGAAATAAACAAATAATTCTTTTAAACCTCAATCAATTTTCTAAAAGTGGTTAGGCCCATCCTTGGAAATAATATATAAAAATAATACAAACCATTTCCAAAAGCCCCTTCTTTTACCAAAACCCACTAAGTTTAGCAACCACATTTTAAAATTGGTCCATAATCACATGGACCATTGCTCCATAGGAGGTCGATACTATAATTTAAAAGGCCCACGGATCTAATCTTACGCACTAAGTCACTAAAATCCCATGATTCAAGTTTTTCAGGGTAAATAATTATCCTACTAAAATCGGTTGAAAGTATTTGCTCTAGTATTTTCCCTTTGCAAAGATTTTTGATATAATTAAAGTCATTAGAAGTGGTTAAGGTAATGCTCTACTATCTTAATCCTCCTAATGATTCCTTAAATCCTTCTTTAAGCCTTTGTTTACAACTTTACACCCATATTGCCCAATGAATAAGACACTAGTCCCTTATCCTTCCATCCACTTCTTTTATCATTATTAAAACAAATAGTTTTGCTAAGGTTACTATTCAAATTCACCTTGTGCTTCATTGCTATGTTAAAATGATGTAACTGCGGAAGATATTCTATTTATATTATTGTATTCCTCCTCCGGGAGATGATGGTCATGTAATTAATAATGTAAAGGTCATTGAAAGAATCAATGTAAACCCTAGGACATGTGTCGGCCTAGAAGAACCCCTAAAAGATTATTATATTATGTAATTGACCAGTCAAGTAGAGAAGTCGGCTCCGTCGGGGAAATTGTCACCCCAACGAAAGAATATAAATATAAGTGCTCTCTCATTTGTAATCACTCATTCACTCAAGCAAGTTCGCATTAGTGAAGAGAGAGAAGTTCGCACAAGTGGAGGAGTAGCTGTTTTGTCTTGGGGAACTTTTGTACTTTGTGATTTCTATATTGAGGAAGGCTTTGTCGGGGTTTTCTCTCTTTGTGGTTTCCCCGAGAGAATCTTTGTGTTCATTGTGTTTATGCTATGCTTGTTTATCTTTCAGTGATTGATTATCTATATGTTATATGCTATTCAAGTAAAAACTAACATGGTATCAGAGCTGGCCTGAAAGATTACATTGTGCGACCCCTGTAACTGCAGAAGCTAGGGTTTCTTATTCCGGGAGCTACCTCCACAATTTTGTCGGAAAAGAGGATGGATCTACCTCACCTCCCTAGGGCGCATTTTTCTGTCGAAGCGGAATTTCACTCCGAGCATTTTCTTTTTTGGGTCCACCACTTCAACCCGGGAGAACTAGGGCATCAGGTTTTTGGATCATCTGCTCACTATTTTTGGAAAAGGAGTACTTTGCTCAACTCACCTTGAGGAGGCGAATTTGCTCATCCAATTAGTTGTCCAAAATCCCGAAGTCAGAAATTTAGGGTTTCTCTGACAAACCCTAGGCCAGAAAGGAGCAGATCTCAGAAGGGCAAATTTTTCTGGTAAGTCTCAAATCTATTCTTATTTCCATTTGAGGTTCTCATTATAGCAAGATGACAAGCAATACCAAGCTTGATGAGAAGCTTGAGGGAGCTGAGAACTTCAGATCCTGGAAGTATAGAGTCATGCTCATCCTTGAGGAGCATGAACTAGAAGACTATGTGAAGGAAGGACTTACAAAACCAGAGGGAGATGAAGATAAGGCAAGGCATAAGAAGAATCTGATCAAAGCAAAGAGGATCATTGTTGATTCCATCAAAGGACCACTTGATCCCCCATGTATCTTCCAAAAAGACACCAAAAGAGATGTTTGATGCCTTGACCAGCCTGTTTGAAGGAAAGAACATCAACAAGAAGATGACCTTGAGAAATCAACTCAAGGGTGTGAAGAGTATGAAGTCTAAGTCCACGTGCTCATACTTCTCCAGAGTATCCCAGATCAAAGAACAACTAGAAGCCATTGGGGATATGATAGAGGATGCAGAAGTTGTGATGACTACCCTGAATGGTCTCCCCCGAGATTGGGAACCATTTGTTCGTGGCATTTGTGCTAGAAAGAAACTAATCAAGTTCAAAAAACTATGGGAAGAATGTGTCCAAGAAGAAGAAAGAATAGCCATAAGAGAGGAGAAATTAAATGACGATGAAGATCAAGCTTTGGCTACCCATGCCAAAGGCGGGAAGAAGAGGAAGAATAACCCTCGTTCCGAGAGGACTCTCCAAGAAGACCCCAGAAGAAGAGAAGGACCAGGAAAGATCTCTCTTTAATTGAATGTTACTCATGCCACAAAACTGGACACATTGCAAGAAATTGTCCAAACAAATTTGGACACCACAAGAAGCAGAAGAAGAGGTTTCATGCTCATGCAACGGAAGATAGTGATGATGATAACAAGACCAGAGATAATGAAGACTCCAGTGAAGAATATGTTCTTATCTCTGCACTCATTGGTTTAGTATCCCATGGAAGTGATACTTGGCTAGTGGATAGTGGAGCTTCAAAGCACATGATGGGATACAAAGAATCCTTGTCTCACCTCATCCAGAAGGAATCTCCACACAAGGTAAAACTCGGAGATGACTACCAATATCCCATCAAAGGTATGGGAGTAGCCTCTTACAAGTTGGACTTTGGGAAGTCCATGAACATGAAAGATGTACTTTATGTACCTGGGTTGAAAAAGAACCTTCTATCTATTTCAACATTATATAAGAAAGGTCTTCGAGTTGCATTTGTAGATGGTGAAGTTCTCATGTGGCCTAAAGGGAAGACTATTGATGATGCAGTAGTCATTGGAGAAGAAGAAGGAGGACTTTACAAACTGAAGGGTCATGCAGATGCAACACTGATGGCTAGTACCATTAACCCCTGTGAGCTTTGGCATAGGAGATTATCCCATGTGCACTAAAAGGCCTTACCAATTATAAGTAAGGTAGTGACTGGATTACCAGAGATCCAGGTGGATCATGAAGGAGTATGCAAAGGGTGTGCTCAAGGGAAGAGTACGAAGAACCCATTTCCAAGTAGCGACAACAAAGCGAAAGGAATTCTGGATATCATTCATTCAGACATCTGTGGACCAATGTCCACCACCTCTCTAAGCGGGTATGAATATTATGCATCCTTCATTGATGACTCTTCTCGCAAAACATGGATTTAATTTCTAAAGAATAAGAATGAAGTCTTTGAAAAGTTTAAAGAGTTCAAGGAACTCATAGAGAATCTCTCTGAAAAGAAGATTAAGATCTTGAGGTCAAACAATGGAGGGGAATATACCTCAGGGGATTTCAAAGATTTCTGTAAGCAAGCAGGGATTAAGAGGGAGCTCACTGTTCCTTATAATCCACAACAGAATGGCGTAGCCGAAAGGAAGAACAGAATGATCATAGAAGCATGAAGGCTATGATCCACGATCAAGACTTACCCATGCATCTATGGGCAGAAGCTGCCAGAACCGCAGTCTATGTATAGAACAAGATCTCTCATAGTGCTCTTGGCAACAAGACCCCAGAAGAGATGTTCACCGAGAAGAAGCCTGAAGTTAGTCATCTGAAGATATTTGGATGTCCGGTGTTCATCCACATTCCAAAGGAGAAGAGATCGAAACTAGAACCTTCAGGGAAGAAGGGAATATTTGTGGGGTATAGTGAGCAATCTAAGGCTTATCGCATATACATCCCAGGATTCCGCTAGATCGAGATTAGTCGAGATGTCACATTTGATGAAGACATAACCTTCAACAAGTCTAAGAAGACTCATGAGGATGAAGAGGAGCAGGAGGCTCCCAGAGTTGCAGAATCAAACAAAGAACCAATCCAAAATATTGAAGGGGATCCTATTCCAGAGGATCATGACATGGCAGAACCTCAGAGACCTGAGAAGATACCTCATGAGGAGATCTCTTGAAAGAGAAGACCAGCCCGAGCATGCGAATTAATCCAAGATGCAGGAAAATATGGTGCCCCAGAAGAACCAGCTTGTTTTGAAGAAGCAGTAAAGAAGAAGGAATGGCTGGATGCCATGAATGAAGAGTATCAGTCCATCATCAAGAATGATGTTTGGGATGTGGTACCAAGACCGAAGGACAAATCGGTCGTTTCATCAAAATGGATCTTCAAAACAAAACATTCAACAGCCGAAAGCATTAAAAAGTACAAGGTAAGATTTGTAGCCCGGGGATTCTCGCAAAAGGAAGGAATTGACTATGAGGAGACTTTTGCCCCGGTAGCCAGATATACTTCAATTAGAACTATTCTTGCCTTGGCAGCCAAGATGAAATGGAAGCTACATCAGATGGATGTGAAGACAACTTTCCTGAATGGAAATATAGAAGAGGAAGTATATATCGAGCAACCAAAAGGATTTGAAGTAGAGGATAATAAGTCACATGTATGCAGATTGAAGAAAGCACTGTATGGGTTGAAGAAAGCTCCCAGAGCATGGTATGGAAGAATTGACAGCTTCCTGATGAGCTTGGGCTTTACCAAGAGTAAAGCGGACTCTAATCTTTATTACAAGATTATGAATGATGAACCCATGATACTATTACTATATGTGGATGACTTATTTCTGACTGGAGAAGACAAGCCCATTGTTGAATGTAAGAAGAGGCTTGCAACAGAATTTGAGATGAAAGACCTTGGCAAGATGCACTACTTTCTAGGTCTTGAGGTATGGCAGTTTCCAGACGAGATTTTTCTGAGTCAAGGAAAATACATAGTAGAGATCCTAAAGAGATTTGGGATGCTGGATTGCAAGGCCATGACTACTCCGATGGTGACAAATCTGAAGCTTCTGAGTGATGCTTCATCAGAGAAAGTGGATGTCACCATGTATAGACAGATTATTGGGTCATTGATGTATTTGACCAATACTTGTCCAGATATATGTTTTGCGGTAAACACATTTAGTCAAATATATGGTGGAACCCAGGAATGTTCACTTGATTGCAGCAAAACATGTGATGAGATATCTGAAGGGTACATTGGATTATGGACTCAGATATGCCTCAGATAGTGAGTTCAGGCTGTATGGTTACACAGACTCGGATTGGGCTGGAAGTGCTGAAGACAAAAAGAGCACTTTAGGATGTTGCTTTAGTTTGGGATCAGGCATGATCTCATGGCTCAGTAGAAAGCAATCCCGTGTTGCACTTAGTACAACGGAAGCTGAATATGTAGCAACTTGTTCAGCTTGTGGTGAAGCAGTGTGGCTTCGCAAGATGTTGAGAGGATTGTTCGATGCAGAGATTGATGCTATAGAGATACTCTGTGACAACCAGAGTTGCATCAAGTTGACAGAGAATCCTGTGTTTCATGATAGATTGAAGCACATCGAGATTAAGTTCCACTATATGCGGGATATGGTGCAGAAGGGAGCTGTGAAGCTCGAGTATGTTCCTACAGAGGAACAAGTTGCTGATGTGTTGACTAAGCCTCTGGCTCGTGTGAAGTTTGAGTACTTTCGAGACAAGCTTGGTGTGGTCCAGAGGGACCTCTCTAGAAAGAGAGATTGATGGATCCTATCCGAAAGGATAGATGCCTGTCCAGGAGGGACGGAAGATCAGTACTTGCTGACTGATAGAGATCCTATCTGAAAGGATAGATGCCTGTCCAAGAGGGATGGAAGATCAGTACTGGCTGACTGATAGTTCCAGTTCTCACGAACTGATGCCTGTCCGTAGGGATGGATGCCTGTCCAAGGGAGATGGAAGATCAGTATTGGATGACTGATGGATCTAGTTCTCACGAATTGATGCCTGTTCGTAGGGATGGATGCCTGTCCAAGGGAGATGGAAGATCAGTACTGGCTGACTGATGGATCCAGTTCTCACAAACTGATGCCTGTCCATAGGGATGGATGCTTGTCCAAGGGAGATGGAAGATCAGTACTGGTTGATTGATGGATCCAGTTCTCACGAACTGATGCCTGTCCGTAGGGATGGATGCTTGTCCAAGGGAGATGGAAGATTAGTATTGGCTGACTGATGGACCTAGTTCTCACGAACTGATGCCTGTCCATAGGGATGGATGCCTGTCCAAGGGAGATGGAAGATCAATACTGGCTGACTGATGGTTCCAGCTCTCACGAGCTATTGCCTGTCCAAGGGAGATGGAAGATCAGTACTGGCTGACTGATAGTATCAGTATTTAGTTACTGATGTTTGTTGCAGGTGTTCCAGCTGATGGTGCTGCTGATGAGAATGTTTCAGCAGATAGTGTTCCAGCTGACGATGATGATTGTTCCAGCTAATAGTGTTGCTGATGAGGATGTTCTAGCAGATGGTGCTCCAGCTGACAAGGTTGCTGACAGCAAAAGATGTTCCAACTGATGATGTTGTTGATGAAGATGTTCGAGCAGATGATGTTCCAGTTGATGATGTTGCTATTCCAGCAAGATGATGATTGTTGATGATGCTGCTGCTGCTGATGATCATATTTCAGCAGATGATGATGTTGCTACTCTGCATATGATACCCCAGAGAAATGATGATCCAAAAGCTTCCTACGACATATAAAAGTTCACAAGTCAGTTGTGCAGATGTTGTTACCCGCAAAATACCTTCCTAGTTAAGAGGGAGTGTTAAAATAATGTAACTGCGGAAGATATTCTATTTATATTATTGTATTCCTCCTCCGGGAGATGATGGTCATGTAATTAATAATGTAAAGGTCATTGAAAGAATCAATGTAAACCCTAGGACATGTGTCGGCCTAGAAAACCCCTAAAAGATTATTATATTATGTAATTGACCAGTCAAGTAGAGAAGTCGGCCCTGTCAGGGAAATTGTCACCCCAACGGAAGAATATAAATAGAAGTGCTCTCTCTCATTTGTAATCACTCATTCACTCAAGCAAGTTCGCATTAGTGAAGAGAGAGAAATGTGAACAAGTGGAGGAGTAGCTGTTTTGTCTTGGGGAACTTTTGTACTTTGTGATTTCTATATTGAGGAAGGCTTTGCCAGGGTTTTCTCCCTTTGTTGTTTCCCCGAGAGAATCTCCGTGTTCATTGTGTTTATGCTATGCTTGTTTATCTTTCAGTGATTGATTATCTAACGCTAAATGCTGTTCAAGTAAAAACTAACATGCTAAACCTCAATAGTCCTAGTTAGGGACTCCTCCCTTGAGCTAGAGAAGAACTAACCTAAAGAGCAGAAGAGGGATGGTGAGGTGACAGTGGCCCCCCTCATAGTTATCCATAAGCCATCATTGGTTATGAGGGCTTTTCAATCTCAAGATGCTGGTTTGTGTGGTAACATTTTGGCATCATTGTCGGGGATAAAGCCCTTTTCCCAGAAATTTGAAGATCATGCTTCTTGACAGTTTGTGGGAGGTTACTATTGCAGATTTCTCTTCTCACATGGCGACTCCACAAAGGGACAAAGCACTTGTCCTTTCAGGTTTTTGAAGACTTGTTGTTTGTAGGGCGGAGCAAGCAACATTGTGAAGGCATTGAAGATTTACCTTGGCAACTCCATTGTTTGGTAAAGGTACGAAGAATGGCTCTTGCTTGCAAAGAATGGGATGAAATTTTTGGCCCTTTAGATTTTACATGTATTTTAGATTTCCCATATGAAGGCCAATATGATTTAGGGAAAAGGTGTGCTCCTAGATTCTATGGGACATGTGGTTACGAGCCTTCACTTTTTGTTGATAACTTCATTGATTTCATTGGAAGATATAGTTTGGTTCATGAAGATGTTTTCCCTCTCTGTAAGGAAGCATGCAACGGAATGGTATTACAGTCTTCCTCTAAAGAATATATCTTCACTTTGTGCTTTTCTAATGGTTTTTCAAGAGTTCTGGATGGATGTACATGATCAATGGGAGGGTTGGCATGATGCATCTCTTTGGGTTTATTTTTGTAAAAGAAGAAAAGAAAAATAGAAAGTTTGATGCAAGAATATGAAATGAACCCTTCTGAGGCTCTCCATGGTGAGATCAAGGATAAAAAAGAATCATTGTTATATTTGGTTGATGTTACTTAGGAGAAGTGTGGCATTCTAGGGCAAGATGAGCTTATGGATAAAATACATGAAGTGTTTCATGAGCTTGTGCATGAAGAAGATCCATTGAAGATCAAGCCATTGAAGGGATCTTTGAGGAGATCCATGATGAAGCCAATTCAGTTGATCAAGAAGTATATATCCAACAGGAATCCCTTGGGGTTTCTAGCCATTTGAGCATGCCACTGTTTCAGATTTGGAGTAACATGAAGGGAGTTTTGACTGCCTAATGCTGTTGTACAGTTTGCGCAACCCCAATTTGACTGCCTAGCAGTCTGTATAGGTTCTTGCTGCTAAATTTTTATTTTTAAATTTTTTTTAGCAGATCAAATGGATGTATTGCTGTATCTTGATTCCTATGGCAAACTTTCAGCATGCATGTTTGCTTTAATAGGATAAAATGCTACGTTGTCAGCATATTTGACAGACCCAGTGGCATATCTATGTATTTCTTGTATAATTCTCACAGTATTTTACCAAATTGTGGCAAAACAGTATATGTGTGAGTAGATCTGACTGTAAAAATGGAAATGCCATTAGAAAATTATTTTGGCTTCAATTTCCACACGTGGAAAGTGAAAATACAGATGTAGTTGATAAATAAAAACCTGTGGGGGATTGTAATTGGAATTGAGATACCGTTGACAGTTTCAAATAAATTATTGGAATGGGAAAGCAAAAACGATAAAGCATATGTTGCACGAGGCTTTTAGAATACCCACTTACCGGTACCGAAAACTCGCGGAAACTCGGAAACTTCTAGGAAACCTCCAAAGGCCCATGGGCGGCTTCAGACCCATAGGAAATCTAAAAAACCTTTGTTTATGGAAACTGAAAACAAATTAACCTCTAAATTGTTTTTAAACCTACCTACGAATTAACCTCTTATTCTTATTTTATTGTGAGATAATGTGTTATTAAAAAAACTACATATATAAATATATGGTCCATGTTTCCCTTGACGTACCCATTTTGGGGGGGGTCACGTTTCCAAGCGTTCCCGTTTCCGAAACTTGTACACGTTTCCACGTTTCGTGCAACTTAGGATAAAGCTAAAGCCATGATTGGCCTTGCTCTATCAGATTCTGAATTGCATCATATATACCTATAAAAATCATCCAAGGTTATCTGATACAATTTGAATAAACTTTTTGTAGCACAAGCAGTTAATGCCAAATTTTCTTTGAAACTACAACTATTCAGATTCAAGATGTCTACTAGATCACTATGTCAAGCCACATAAATAATTTGAGATCTCTCATTAAATAGTCAGCTGAAGTCAATGCAATAATAGAGGAAGAAGATGCCAAGGCCATTTTGCTAAACAATCTGCCTTCTCAATACAGCAATGTAATCTTTACTCTAATTCAACTACCTTCTCAAACCATATAAGATATGGTTGCTGCTCTTTTAGCTAAAGAAAAGAGAACCACTGCAAGAGACATTGAAGGTGATCCTCCACTTGAGATGGCATTTTACTCAAGACACAATTGGTGCAGACCAATGAAAGATAGTGGGAGATAGAGTGCTACTACTGCAAGAAAATATGTCATACAACTTGGAACTGTAAATTTCGAGCCAATGATGTCCTCAAGGGTAAAGTTAGACAAATCACATTCAACTAATGCAACCATTATGGGAGAACCACCAGATGCTGAGAGTAGTGATGATCTTATTGAAGAAAGGGCCTTTTATGCATTTTTAGAAGTCTGTGCTTTGAAGGAGTGATATATGTAGATACAACTTAGTATGGATGGTTGCCTAGTTAGTTTGGAAGTTTGTGCATCTCGAAAATTATTCGGGAGACATGCATGTCGATTGCTGTCTAGTGATTTAATTTGGGAAATTCCTAATTTGGGGGTTTGGGGAGGTGGAATCTGGGAACTCAAGAATTCAACTTGGGGACCATACCTTTACGAGGGGTATGAGCTAGCTTGATTGATTGCTACCTAATTTAGGAATTGTTTTCAAAGAAGAAGCTTCTGAAGAATGTCTTTGGTTCTGATGTTTTAGTTTTTCAGTTAGTGTGTTTTATCTTATGTTAGTATGTTTTGGTTTTAGTGATGTAAGCCTTATGTAATAAAGTCACTTTGACTTTAGGTTGGGCTAATATTCACTTTATGTGTAAAGCAATTTATCCCACATTCATAAGTGGAAATAAATTGCTTAGTAAGGAGGTGAACTCCATTGTATTACGTGCATCGATTACTCATAATACAATCATGTGTTATTTTGTGTGATTAGGGTTTCTAGATTTTTGTAACATTAACAACATCAATTTCACCTTGGTAGGGTTTGATTTCCACTTTCCTTTTCACCTTAAAGAGATTGGGAAGAAGTGGTGGTACTGGATCTTCATCTCACTTTCTTTTGCTCTCATTTTGACTTCTTTCTTGGGTGTTCGTTATCTTCACATTTCTCGTCTGATTCAACCACTAAGTTAGAGCCATCGAACTACTCAAAATGTCCAAACTTGTTCTCTAGAGCTGCCTTGAGAATGGCCATGTTGCAAGAGATGTTAGTGGCTTGTGTTTCCAGCTTTGAAAATCTCTCCTCTGACTCATCCACCATGGCTAGGGTTCTGAGACTTCTTTTTTATGCCAATTCCTAGATCTTGTAACTTCCCACAAAAACCCCAATGAAAGCTACTTTGAAATCACAACATATTGTATAATATTATGAACAACTCCTCACAACATGTTGTAACTTCCACTAGAACAACTCATCACAACATATTGTATAATATTATGAAATCTCTTATTATGTAGGGTTTCACTTTAGATTTCAAATTTAATATTACTACCTTAGTGCATAAATTATTGAAGTAAACTAAAATTGAAATGAAAGAAGTTTAGCAAATAACACACCATCCACACAATGAACACAAAATGTACCTCGAGAAAACCCAATATGGGAAAAACCCAACAAGAAGGTGAGGTCTATACCTTGCTCTTTTATTCTTCAGTTATGAAATGCGAATACAAAGAAAGGGACGCTTACTAGCAGATTGGAGTTGCCATGGACACTGTGGCTAGTATTCAAACCTAGGTGGGGAGGATAACAACTTCTCCTCTTAACCATCCAAGCTAATCCCAATTGACATGATGGTGTGTCTCTTATATATATGTGTATTATAAAATTGAAACTGGGAAACAGTAAAATACATTATTAAGAACTTCGAAATGTAAAAATATGAAATAATATGAAATATGTTGAATTTTCAACAATTTAGGTTCAATGATTTAAACTTCAATACTCTACTCGTAAATTTAGCTTTATAAATAACTACAAAACGTGCTCAATGGATTTTACATGTAAATTGTTGGTGATTGATCACTAATCAATCATGTCAACAATTGAGTATTCTTCATGTTCTGCATCTTCTGGATCCCCAATCAAGATGCTCTAAGGTGCTTGTTGCTCTCAAGTTGTGGCTCATTTGCTGGGTTTGTATTTGTAGGTAGGCTTTACAAGTTCATCTAGTTGGATCTCATTGTTCGCATATATAACATCATATATGAATTGATCCCATTTCTTAAAAGGGCCTACCTTGTACCCTAGGTCCTGTAGGGCAAGATGATGAAGGATACTATGAATGTAAACTAATTTTCTGCCTTCTTAGATCCCAATTGGTTTCTCCCTATTGAATGAATAAAGTCATAAGTACTCTAATTCCTTGCACAGGTTGAGGAATTGGCTACTTGTGAGAGTAACCATATAGGAAATGCTTGTAGCTCTTTTGCATGTGCACCATGGATTGCCATTCGTTTATTGGATTTTGTCACAATGCCTATCTCACAAAGCCTCATTTTTGCCAAACTCACCTCGTCTACGTGAAAATTGGGCAAAATTTAAATCTAGACCATAAGTCTCCTTCTATTGGCATGGATCCCTTCATGAGCTCTCTGTCACTAGTAGTTGTCTTCTTTGTTTGTTCAATATCATATCATTTTGGATTCAAAGCATAAGATGCTATATGAAGAGGTGCATTTAGTTTGTTTTATCACCCATCTATGAATTGTTCTAATTGTTGATATAGGTTGTGATCTCTTTTGTTTGTGATTGCAAGTTTCTCCCACACAATGTCAATGTTTCATATATTTCACTTAAACATAGGCTATTTGTATGCCTATAGCAGATCACATCAGATATTGGTTCAATGAATTGCCAGGAAATTTAACAATTGTGATTATGCGGTCAACACTCACGTAGAAAATTGGGGATATCCCTGTAATAGGGTATGCACCCCAATTTCTATTGGTGGATGCAAAGCGCATCCCTTGAGAGGTTGGGTTGTGTCCTTCCACACCTTGGCATAGGACAATTGAATCTAGGAATGCACCTGGTGTGGAATGACGCATACTAGCCTTTCATTGGACCCTTGGTGTCAGGTGCGTGCACCCCAGCTACTTAGGTTTGGACATTGTCAACACCATGAACAAATTATTAGATTAGCACTATGCTACAAGTACAAACACAATTTGGATTACCATTCTAATATGTTTTAATCGTCCAGAATGGTTTCATGCCAAACAAAGACTAGAAAACTTCAACCTATATTAATATTTACCTTAGTTGCATGGGTTCGCGTACCCAGGGGTAGTGTTCACGTCCCCGCACCGGGTTCATGAACCCACGTCTCCGATTTGGGTTCTGGTTCTTGGTTGGTGAACCCATACGAACCGGGTTCTTGACTGAAGAACCCAAGACACTAGCTTGAAAAAATGGGTTAGTTTGGCTTAGAGGGGACGACGTACCTTGATTTTTTAAGAAGTGAAATAAATAAAAGGAAGGGGGAAAAGGTGCCCCCCCTCCCAAACCTAAAATGACGACCCCCAAACTCTTCAAATATCATAATCTGCCATTCAAACATCTCATAATCATTTCATTCAACAGTGGCAGTATTTGGTGAAGGGATTTCCACGGCAACAATGTTTGGTGAAACTGTGAAGTGCTTTCCATGTTGACTACAACAACAAGGTTACACTGTTACAACAAGGAGAATCATTGAAAGAAATCACTGTTGAGTGTTTTCTGAATTTTGTATTTTCTATTTCATGTCTGCAAATGCCATTGGCCCATTAGGCAAATTTTGAATGTAGTATGACAATGGAATCATAATATAACTTCCACTTGATATCAAATTTTATGTTCCAATGTGAATGTTGAATGAATGATGAATCATTGAATTGTGAAGAAATATGCATGTGACATGTTTTTAATTTTTATGAAGAAATATGCATGTGACAGGCGGTTAACTTCACAGTTATGTTTCAAATTTTCAATGTTCATTGTTAATTTAATAATTAAATTTTGTTTCAAATTTTCAATGTTTAAATTTTTAATTTTTTGTTGTTGTGTATGGTGTTAGCATACACAGCAAGCAGCAAGCTAGCTTGCTGTGTATGCTAACAACATACAGAACAACAAACACTAAACATCACATTGTTTTGTATGTTGTTAGCATACACAACAAGCATGCTTGCTTTGCTTCGCTTTGTTAGCATCTTGTTGTTCTGTATGTTGTTAGCATACATAACAAATCAACCTTTTTTTGTATGTTGTTAGCATACACAGCAAAGCAAGCTTGCTTGTTCTGTATGCTAACATCATACAGAACAGCAAGCATGCTTAGTCTTACAGCAAGCATGTTGTTGTTCTGTATGCTGTTAGCATACACAGCAAGCAACAAATCAACCTTTTTTTGTATGTTGTTAGCATACATAGCAAAGCAAGCTTGCTTGTTCTGTATGCTAACATCATACATAACAGCAAGCATGCTTAGTCTTACAGCAAGCATGTTGTTGTTCTGTATGCTGTTAGCATACACAGCAAAGCAAGCTTGCTTGCTGTGTATGCTAACAGCATACAGAACAACAAGCATGCTTGTTGTACTTGTTTTGTATGCTGTTAGCATACACAGCAAGCAAGCTTGCTTTGTTGTGTATGCTATAGAGCAAGTACAACATTAAAGTTTTACTGTTTTTAGTTTTAGTATTTTAATTTTAGTCAATTCTAAATTAGTAACTTTAAATTACTAAATACTAAAACTAAATTCTAATTTCATTGTTTGAAATTTGATTTTTTTTTTCCACTTGATATCAAATTTTAGTTATGTAACTACTAACGTATGTTCCAATTTGAATGTTGAATGAGTGATCATTGACATTGATGAATCGTTGAATTATGAACTTGAAGAAATCTGAAATATCAAATATATTTTTATTTTTTTTGTTAAAAGTTACAACTACTTATAAAATTTATAATTTTATAATATATATATATATATATAGTACCCCGATGAACCCAAGTACCATGTTTCAAAAAGTGGCGTACCCGCCCCCGCACCTGTCCCCGTCCCCCAGCAACTTAGATATTATTTACTATTATTCTAGGTTAAGATCTAAGTTGATTCATATTTAATCTTCTCACGTCAACTCATGGGTTGTTTTACTCATTTGAGGTTTCACTCATATTGAGTGACATGCCAGAGTAAATGAGAAGATAGATTGCTTTTTGACAATAGGTTACATGGCTATGACTCTTTATTAACTATTGGGCCTAAATATTGAAAGGAATGAAAACATAAATATTGAGCCTAAGCAAAAAAGGTTCGTGGAGGCAATGAGCTGACTCTCTATTAATTATTGGAAGGAGCGAAAACATAAATATTGAGCCTAACCAAAAAAGGTTTGTTGAGACAATGAGCTGCAGTCATTGACCTTAAAATCGATTGAAAAATTATTGGAACTTGGCTGAATTAGGTCAATTTTTGCCAAAATCCTACATCTCCATTTACATTATCTCAAATACCTTCATATAGATTGTATGAGATTAATTGCCTGTGAATATGTAGAGTCAGAGTTACTTAAGAGAAGGGAATCGGATTTAGTTTGACTTAGTAGCAGAATTATTCGTAGAAGATAACAACATATATAGTGAAGAACTTATATGTGCCATTGTGCTAGATGATGCTGAGGCAATGCTAATGTGGCAATGTTGACATGATAATGCTAATGTGGCGCTGCTAACATGGCAGTGCAGACATGTATGATGGTAATGATGATGTGGCAATGAGTATATAAAATAGGTATTAATTTCTGACAACTTGAAACTATGGTTAAAGGAGAAGATATATTCTTTGCTTGCTAAGCAGAACTTAGCACCTAACCCTTAGAGAGAGACTGGAGGCTCTTCATATAAGGGTGAGGAGAAATGGAAGGTTCGATCAAGAATGACATGAATGAACTTGAGTTATGAAAATAGCAAAAATTTCCAGAACTTAACAATCCAAAGGAAATCACTAAACAATATCAACAAAACGAAGGTTAGTCCAGGAAATTATGCAGAAGGGGACATGGCTATAAAAACAGTAGTTGTAGATAATTTTCTTCTCTAATGAGATAAATACTTTGCGATGGAATCAATGAATTTTCTCTGCTTTTGGATAATATTCCCAATCTCGTTATTGCCAAGATGAATGAAGCCCTAATAAAATCTATTCCTATGCCGAAATTCCACTCAGCCCTATTTTGTTGCAAAAAGACTAAGTCCTAGGTCCAAATGGCTTTCAAACCTCCATTTGCAAAGAGATTGGGCAATAGTTAAACACAACCTTATAGATACTGCTAAAGAATCAAAACAGGAGAGGAGGATGGTACAATTTTTGAACTTTTTATTCATGGCTTTAATTCTTAAAGAGAAGAACTCAATCCCCTTATAGATTTAGGTTGATCTCTCTCTTCAACAGAACCTACAAAATAATTTCAAAGCTCATCATGAAAGATTGAAACCCTTTTGCCCAGTTTTATGTCAGTTGAACATGGAGGATTTATGAAGAAAAGACACTGACTAGACAATGTAACAAGGATTTTGGAATACGTCCTTTTGACCAAAAATAGGAAAGAGAGAAACATGTTTTTTAGGCTAAACATGGAAAATGCCTTTAAATAGGGTAGGCAGACAATTTGAAAAGCAAGTTCTCTCTATATTTGGTTGGATCTGAAATGGATAGATTGGGTTTTAGTTTGTGTAGAAGTATTTTTTATTTATGTAGGCCTTCAACTATTTTTAAAATGTTAAAAGGCCTAGGACAAGGATGTTCTCTCTCACGGTCTCACCTTATCTTTAAATCCTTATGGCTGAACCTTTAAGCAGAACTCTAGACAAAAGAATCAAAGATGGAGTCGTGAGAAATTCAGGGACTATATATGTTTGTCAAGGCATCTTTCTAAATCACACTCAATTTGTAGTGATACCATATTTGTTGTGAAAGCTTCTACAACTAGAACCAGAAGAATTAGAGAACTCTTGATATCTCTCTTGAGGCTTTAGGGGATAATTTCAAAAGCGTAGTTGCTCCACATCCTAAAACATTTAGATCTGCCCATTTTTCTAACAGAGATCAAGCTTAGGATTGGAAACTAATGGTAGAAGCTCAAGATTTCTTTTACGCTGGTTAACTTGATGGTTGATCCTAAAGGGACAAAAATGTTGATTAAATTAATTTTTGAATACAATACCAATTTCTCAGTGCGGCAGGTCTGCTTGCTCCAAAGTCACTACTGGGAGAAATTAAAAATATCATTAAAGACTTTCTTTGATGTGAAAAGAAATCCAAAAATTGAAAGTATCCTCTTAATTAATAATTGGAGGAAGGTAAATTTGTCAAAGAAATATGGAATACTGGAGATGAAGAACATCCATTTATTCACAGAAACATTGGCAACCAAACTGGTTTGGAGGCTGGGTTCCCTTTCAAATCTCTTTTGGCAGAAAATATTGCTTTTATGCTTATGGTAGAAACTGTCAAGTGGAAGAATTCTTGCTATCTAATTTTGAT
Source organism: Larix kaempferi (assembly GCA_027924585.1). Lineage (NCBI taxonomy): Eukaryota > Viridiplantae > Streptophyta > Pinopsida > Pinales > Pinaceae > Larix > Larix kaempferi. The sequence continues at coordinate 1,471,647 of BSBM01000635.1, read as the reverse complement.
TGCCATGTAGATCCTAGATTTTAGAGCAATATTAAGAAATGCTTCAACCTGATCCACAAGTATCTCTCCTAGTTTATAGGCAATGATAAAAAAGCACACATTTGGAACCATCCATTCAATAGTGGGGAGAACCCCTTAGGCAGAGTAATAGACTTTCTTTGATGTGACAAGAAATCCAAAAATTGAAAGTATCCTCTTAATTAATAATTGGAGGAAGGTAAATTTGTCAAAGAAATATGGAATACTGGAGATAAAGAACATCCATTTATTCACACAAACATTGGCAACCAAACTGGTTTGGAGGCTGGGTTCCCTTTCAAATCTCTTTTGGCAGAAAATATTGCTTTTATGCTTATGGTAGAAAATGTCAAGTGGAAGAATTCTTGCTATCTAATTTTGATTGCCATGTAGATCCTAGATTTTAGAGCAATATTAAGAAATGCTTCAACCTGATCCACAAGTATCTCTCCTAATTTATAGGCAATGATCAAAAAGCACACATTTGGAACCATCCATTCACTAATGGGGAGTACCCCTTAGGCAGAGTTATAGAATTCTCTCACCCCTCAAATTGGTTAAATCAACAAAAGCTATCAAATAAGTCAAGATGAGAAATTCATGCAAGGTCTTTATAGCCTAGTTTACTTTCAAAAATGGAAGGAGGAGGATGGGTGTTGAAGCTTTAGACATATTATAAACACTAGAGAGTTGCAAAAAGGGAATGCTTACATCAAACCCTTTTTGAAACTTTTTAATTTGGGGAGCAGGAAAGAAAATAGGAGAATTCTTGGTTAAAGAAGGCTATCAATATTTGGAAACTATGTATTCCAATCCTTTAAGAAGTTCATGTTAATGTTAGCACTTTAATTCAATGTTATCTAGGATCTTTAACTGAAAGAATAACAAGCACAGCAAAACACAATTGACACAATAGTTTTCCTCGGGGAACCCATAAAGGAGAAAACCCCGCAACTTCCTCAAAGATAGATTTGTCACTGATACAATATCAAGCAAAATGGAAAACCCAAAATATGTCTTCTGCAACTTCTCTCTTTCTCCTCCAGCGAACTTGTCTTCTCTCTCTTGCTATGCGAACTTGTGTGAGTGAGTAGTGTGTCCAAATGAGAGAGAAATGCTCTCTATTTATACTTTACTTTTGACTTGACCTTTTACCTAACTAGGCCGGCCTCACTAAAACTGACTGGGCCGACTTCTCTAGGGAGACTCAATAATACCTTTTACATTTGACTCTAGGGGATCTAATGCCCTGACTTACAAGGGAGGTTTTGTTGATGTATATGTAACTTCGGAATGTATTTCACATATATGTATATTGTATTCCTATAGAGATGTTATTATTCCTCTATACGGAAGTGTCGTTATTTATATTGTAAGTGTCGTAACTTATACTTGATGGGTTATTAGACCACCTTGTTTGGGGTCGGCCCTGTATAAGTCATGTGGGTCAAAGGGTTATTAGACCACCCTATTGGGGGTCGGCCATGTGGGTCAAAGGGTTATTAGACCACCCTATTGGGGGTCGGCCCAGTCAGCATTATGTTATGTGGTTAAGTTCGAGCCTACATGAGTTAGGTAAAAAGGAAAGTCAAGTCAAGTATAAATAGAGTGCGGGAGGCGCTCTATTTACTCACTCACTTCTCACACATGCACTCAAGGAGGAGTGGCGCACTTATGGAGGAGGAGGATCTGCTGCTAGGTTATGGCTATCTCTCTTGGTTGGTTGTATCATTGCTCTATCTATCTCTGAGGAAGTTATTGGGGTTTTTCACCTTTATGGTTTTCCCCAAGTAAATCTTTGTGTCTCTTGTGTGCTTGCATTATTGTCTCCATGATTGATATGCTGTAGATATGTTGTACATGTTGTTCTCTCAGTTAAGATCCTAGATCAGATTGAAGTAAATTCTGAAAATTTAACAGGTTTTACCTCAATGACTTTGCATGACCAAACATAATAATGACATCCCCGAATGGAGGAAAAACATCTCTGTCGGAGGTACAAATAAAATACAATAATAATATTAATATAAAGTACAAATGAATATCTTCTGAAGTTACATTTACAACAACAGATCACAACCTTTGCGGAACTAAGTTGAGAATTTTTTCTGTGCTCCAAAAGTAAATCTCTCTCTACGCATGGCCCTTTAGAGAGTTCTTTAGGGCAGAAAGAAGAAGCACTAATGAAAGGGAATTCGAGTCGCATTTAAGGTAACATGGTGGAGGTTATGACTAAATAGAAACAAGTTTTTTCTTCATGACCATTGTTATTTGCATGGGTGTCCACTTGTGATTTTTAATTCAGTGGGTTTGACATGTTGATCAAGCTATGGATGCCCTAGGTCTATTGTCTTGTGATGACATCCTGGTGTTGATGATACCCTGATTTATTTCTTGAGGATGATGTCTCTTTAAATCTGCCATGTTTACACAGACAAACAGCAGCATGTAATTCATGTTCCAAATCTCTTTTTTCTTCATGAATAGTCCCATGGATATGTTGCTGATCTGGTGAAAAGGTTTTTGTGGGAATTTCCTGTAGCATATATCCTTGCTTCCAGATATGTAGATTGGAATTTATGCCTTAGAACCATAGTTGAAAAAATTGGCATCGGCAAAAAATTGGCAACGGTCCTGAATACAATTTCTTGGCAACATCGGTGAAAAAATCGGAAAAAATCAGCAAAGTGCAACAAACATTAAAAAACACAAAATATATTCATTTTTTTCATACTTTTAAACATATAAGCAACAACAACATCGGATAAATGAAAAGTTAGTTTTATATAGGATAAAATTTTGGGGGAGGATGGTGCCGAAGGAGGTTTTTTTAGGGTTTTTTGGTTTTTTTGCAGGAATTTACCGGGAATGATGGTTGATCTGGCGTTTTGTGGGATCGCGACAACTTGGAGTCAAGCTGATTTGCTCAATCAGCCTAGTACTAGCCAAGTATAAAAAACGTGGGAAGTTTTGTTCACGTCGTGGCCTACTTCTCGTGCTTTTCAACTTGATTTTTCGGTTTTTCTTGTGTTGTGTTTGGTTCCATTTCTGGCTAGATTAAATCTTGGATACTAGTTGTGCCCTAGTTCCTTTTTTAGCTGGTTTACTTTTGTTTGTGGCTAACTTTGGCAGTTGGTGGTCCTTCGGTCTAGTGGTGGCAGCTAGCAATGTGCCTGGCAGGTGGCGGTGTATACCACTTTTTGCCCGGTTTCCCCCATCATGGATAGGGCTCACACTTTCTCGGGACAACCCTTTCTTTCTGCTCCATCCTCGTCAAATTTTCTTATTGGTGGGTCTGCGCCCGTTTCTTCCATGGCCAACAAACCCAGTGGTTTGAAGGCTAAGAACCGTCGTCTCCTTAAAACTTACAAAGCCCGGACCTCTGTTGATAGATTTGACATTGATTCTGATTACAATCTTGATCGGATTGGCCTTCTCGCTGAGAGAGCTCTTGTCGGCCATCTGGAATTTACCTCTGGAACTAAGCTCGAAATTGTCGATTGGGTGAACAAATATTGGGTCCCGGTGACAGGTATGGCTCCGAGAATCAATCTTCTGATGAATCGTTGGATTTTGTTTGTTTTCTCTGAGCCGGAGCATTTAGATAAAATACTCTCGGTTTTTTGGGAATTCAAGAAGGGTTTGCTCTATCTTAAGCGCTAGCACATAAATTTTGATCCCCTAAAAGAATACTAGGCAATGCGGCACCTGTGGATGCTCATTCCAGGTTTTCCTGTCGAGTTATGGACAGAAGATGTCATAATGGGTTTGGCAAATATGGTAGGTCGATTTGTCAGACTGGATAAACAAAACCTCTATGGCATGGACAGGAGATATGCTAAGGTTATGGTGGAGCTGGACCTGCGTATTGGCTTACCTGCGAAAGTGGAGATTGCGTGGGGTTGTAGGGTTTGGCGACAAACACTTGATTTCTTTAAAATTACCTTCAGATGTTTTGTCTGTCACAAGGTTGGTCATGTTCGGGCAAATTGCCCTCGTTCTCGACAACAATATGAGGACTCTTCATTATCTGGGCATTCATCTCCCAAAGCCGGACCTTCTAAGCAGCTCTCTCCGGTTACAGGTAAGTTTGATGCTGAACATCTCGACTCTTTCCCTATTTTATCTTCGGATGAGTTAGCATTCATTGAGGATTCGGAAAAAGCCATTTCTAAATGTATCTCAAAAGGGGAAATTTTGATGAGACATGACCTAGTTACGGGTAAATTGTTGGTTAAGCACGATTTAGCTTCTTCCCCTTCTGTGGTTGGCCGTAATCTGATTTTTGAGTTGGAGACAGTCGCTGCGTGTTTAGATACTTCTTCATCCCTTCCCCGGTCGGTTGAGGGTACAGACCCTTCAAACCCTATCCTCATCCCTTCTGTAGCTTCGGGGGGTTTGGGCGGTGCACTTGCAGCTGGGTCTGAAGTGGGTGCCGGGTCCTCAAACCCTATCTCCATTCCTGTTGAGAATTCTAGGGAGGTGGGTATTGATTCTATCTCTAGGCCAGAAATTGTCCAAAGTCCTTCAAATATTCCTTCTGATTCCATCTCTGCTGTTGACAATTCCATATTAAAAGAAAGTGGTTATCTTCTATCTGAGAAAGGGGAGGAATTCCCTCCATTATCCACCTTCTCAAAAAACCCGGGTAGTGGCTCATTGGCAAAACCTTTGAATACACTAAATTTTCAGAATGTTACCATTCGTCGGGGTAAGAAAAAAAAGACTATGGACAAGTCTGTGATTCCAGGGTTGGACCCTTACATTCCGGTTTCGAAGCAATTAGATGATGTTGTTGCTGGTGATAATTTAATTTCTGAGGGTCTTAGAGCATCGTCCCCCTCTTTGGGTGGTCTTTAATGTCTATTCTATCCCTTATTGTTCGTGAATTGGGTAAGGTTTCCTGGGCTCAGGCCTTATCCAATCTCCTTAAAGCTACTAGCCTGACTATTGCTCTTTTTCAGGAAACTATGTGTGATGACTCTGTTGCTATCTCCAAACTTGTGAAAATTTTGCCCAATTGGGAAATTGCTGCTGTAAATTCTTGTGGTTTGTCAGGGGAACTAGCTGTTGCTTGGAACCCTGCTTTATTTGCCTTCAAAGCCTATGCCACTCCTTGGGGAATTTTGCTTAAAGGGTCTTTTTGTGGGATACACCAAACACTTTCTATTCTCAATGTTTACGCCCCTTATAGGGAGAGACAGAAGTTTTGGGATTCACTTCATGAGTCTGGTCTGCTGAATCTAGTTGATCTGATTATTGTAGGCGATTTAAATTATACCTGCAGTGCTTCTGAGATTTGGGGTTCGGCGGCTAGGTTAGATGACTTGGCAGACTACTTTAATAAGTTCCTTACAGATGCAGATTTGATTGATGTGGTGCCAAATAAACTACTGTCTACTTGGACAAATGGCAGGTTTGGTATTGATGGGATTCACAAAAGGTTGGATTGTTTTCTTGTTAAGGTAGAGCTGTTGGGTCTCTTTCAAAAACACCGTTCCTGGGTTTTTGAATCCAAATTCTCTGACCATTGGCCTATTGTCCTTCAGATAGAAGATTATGGACACAATTTTTCTTTTCCTTTCAAATTTAACAGTTCATGGTTAAGTGATGACAGTTTTTGTAGTATGGTGAGATCATTCTGGCAGTCATGTGGAGATCATGATATAAATCCGGTTTTGAACTTCTGTTATAAATTAAAATGCTTAAAGGAGGTTGTTTGCATTTGGATCAAAAAGCGAAAAAAGGCGGATCTGCTGGAACTTGACCACTTAGAAAAGAAAATTCAAGCTTCTCTTGTAGCAAATTTCACATACTCTCTGGATGCTGAATCTTTTGAAGACATGAAACGCTTCGAGCAGAAAAAGGAAAGTTTGCTATTACAAGAGGAAAAAGAATGGCGGCTCAAAAGCCGTGCTATTTGGATCTCTCAAGGAGATAAAAACACAACATTTTTTCACTCCTTTGCCTCTTCTAGAAGAAATTCAAAGTATATTTGGGAGATACAAGAGAATCAGGGACATATCATTTCAGGGCTTGATCAGCTGAAATCATAAGCTGTCTCTTTCTTTGGTAATATTTACAGTGATCCAGGTGATTGCATTTTGGCTGATTAAATTAAAGTGGCGAGTCTATTCCCAAAATTCTTCAATGATCATGATGCTGACAGTCTACAACAGGAGGTCTCTCTGGATGAGATTGAAAGCACTTTGAAATTTTTTGCCAAAGAGAAAAGCCTCGGGCCTGATCGTTGGCCGGTGGAGCTTTATCTTCACTTCTTTGATATGTTGGGTATGGAACTAAAAGAACTGGTTAATTTTTCTAGAGTCCATGGATATATTTCGGGTGCTCTCAATTCGACATTTGTCACCTTGATCCCCAAAAAGGATAAGCCCATTTCATTCGGGGACTATCGTTCGATTGCTTTATGCAATTTGCTCTACAAACTTATCACAAAGATTCTAGCTGAAAGGATGAAGAAGGTACTCTCTGAACATATCTTAGCAGAGCAATTTGGTTTTTTATCAGGGAGACAAATCCATGATGCTATTGGCATCGCTCAGGAATTGATGCATAACATTAAGATTAAAAAGAAGAAGGCATTGTTACTTAAAATGGACTTAGAAAAATCCTATGACAAAGTCAGTTGGTCTTTTCTGCGGTTGATCCTCATCAGAATCGGTGTGCCCCCTTTGGTGATAAAATGGATAATGGCTTGTATCACTACTATAAATTTCTCAGTGCTGGTTAATGGTCCTCCATCCTCTTTTTTCAATTGTTCCCATGGAATAAGACAAGGGTGTCCACTTTCACCACTTCTCTTCATTTTGGTTATGGATGGTTTCAGTAGATTAGTTAATCAAGCTTTGGATAGCGGATTGATTAAAGGCATCAGAATGACAAAGGATTGTGTGATCACACATATATTATTTGCAGACGATGTTTGGATGGTTGGTTTAAATTCTGTGGCAGAATGGAAATTGTATGCAGAACTTATTCATACATTTTGTAATGCCTCTGGTATGAAGGTCAGTACTGTCAAGTCCAATTTTTACCATCTGAATATGAGTGTTGAACATTTGAGAGATATCACTTCTGTGCTTCCCTATAGTTGCTGTCCTTTGGATCAAGGATTTAAATATCTGGGTTTTAACTTAAAGCCCGATAACTATCTCATAAAAGATTGGCTCTGGTTGGTGAGAAAAATTGAAACTCGAATTGCTCACTGGTCTTATAGATTGCTATCTATGGGAGGCAAACTCATTTTAGTAAAATCTGTTCTCTCGAGCATCCCAGTATACTGGTTTTCACTTCTTGAAGTGCTCTCTTATATTATAAAAACTATCAAGAAATGTTTCTTTAATTTTCTCTGGACAGGGATTGCAGAAAATGCTAAGATTCCAATGGTAACTGCAGAGATGCTCGCAAGACCCTTTAGATTTGGTGGTTGGGGAATCAAAGATCTTGAGGTCTCCAACTCTGCTCTCCGATTAAAAAGCATGTGGCGGGGTATTTTTGGCAGTACCCTTTGGTCTAGACTCATAAAGAGTAAATATCTGAAGCAGGATGTATATCTCTGGATAAGAAACCCAAAATTGGGAAATTGGAACTTTTCTCCCATTTGGCGAGGCTTTATGAAAATTTTCAAATGGATCAAATCTGATCTCTTCTGGCATGTGGGATCGGGTGAGAAAATCAGAGTTGGAGTGGATCCCATTCTAGGGATGGAAGATTCTTATCTTCTTCCTTCTACCATTATTCAGTATTTGCAGGTTATTGGTTTGAATACTTTGAATAAGATCCAATTTAACAGTACTGGAGATGATGGGTCTGCTGTGTGGTTATCTGCGAGAGATCTTGGTCTGTCTGGCTTCTTAGGTTGGACTTGGGATACATATATAAATAATTTAAACTCTGCAGGTGTCAAACTTATTCAAGATAGTGATCAAATTGTTTGGGGTGGGAACCCTTCCACTGGTATTGTCACGACAAAGTCTGCTTATAGTAGAATTATTCAAGATAAATTTATTTTTCCTCAAGATTGGTGGTACAAGAACCTATGGAAATGGTCTATCCCACTAAAAGTTAAATGCTTCTTATGTCTTGCTTTGCAAGATAAATTGAAGACATGGGAGAATTTGATCAAACGTGGATGGTTGGGCCCTAGCATTTGTGCTCTTTGCCACAATGATGCAAAATCTTCACAACACCTTTTTGTCAAATGCAATTTCACTCAGAAAGTCTGGGACTTTGTTTCTACAAGCCTAAAGTTTTCTTACCATTGGGATGTTGGAGATTTCAGCTTATGTCTCTTGAACTGGTACAGGAAAAATAAACATTTTTTCTCTATTGCTATCTTTATTTCATGGGCAATATGGTACTCGAAAAATTGTGCAATTTTCCAGAATTTGGTACCGGATGTAGTAAAGTACAGCTTGATTGTCTTAAAAATGTTTTCTACTTACAGTTTTGGTGTACAAAAACAAAAGATTGATAAAATTAGCTTGTTCACACTCAAGGTGGATCAACCTGTTCTCTTCTTCAATGGGGCTGCTCAAAATGGAATATGTGCAGTGGGAGGTGTCCTTTATCTGAATGAAACGCACTATTTCATAGTTAGGCTCAATTGTGGAGTTGGCAGCAACCTGAAAGTTGAGCTTATGGCTCTCTGGTGTGTATTTAAAGTGGCAAATATTTTCGGCTTAGTTAATATCAAAGTGTATGGAGATTCTCGTGTTACAATTAAGTGGGCTGAGGGCAAATCAAATTGAATGTAACAATCTTGAGACATTGGTGTCTTCGAGCACAAGCTAAAAGTGCTCAACAATAGAACATCTTGTTTGAACATATTTATAGATCTCATAACTCTCTAGCGGATAAGTTATCAAAACAGGCTCTGGCGGGGATGGAAGGACAGCTTCTTTGGGAAGAATGGTGTGATAGCACTTTCCTAGATAGTGGTGTCACTTACTTTTATGACTAAAAGCTGTGGCTTTTTTCAGGATTCAGTTGGCCTGTTAGTTGTTAGATGTCTGTAACTTTTTGTTATTTCTGAGGTTCGTTTAGCGGACTGTCATGTATAGTTTTTTGAGACTTGGAAAGTCCTGAACATATGTATTTCAGTCTTTTGAGGTTTCTGTTGAATGATTCGGTCTTCGAATCAAGACTCTCTTTGTACTATTTGATTCCTTGGAATATCAATAGTAGTTTTTTTTCGTTGGAAAAAACATCGGATAAATACATTGGCACATAAATATGGAGAAAGCACTGATATATATGATGTAGTGGATGTGAAATAAAAAATGATACATCAAAGTCAATATGAAATCCTGAACCTTGATAGCTGTCCAATAGTACTCAAAAGTGGACAACCAGTGGTCCAATACAAAATGACATCACAAAAAGTCACAAAACTAGCAGCTAACTATCTGTCTCTGATATCAATGCCCTTTTCCCCTTTTATGGGAAAAGATTAGGGGCTGTTTGCTAGGCCTGCCCCTAGCAGTAGAAGGTCCCGACCTTGCACCAGATGTGGAACAGACAATGGGTAGTGGGTATCAATGTGGGACTAGATACATCAACTTGTGTAGAAGGTGGTGCTGATGCAGGCACATCACCCCCCATGAAGTCTTGAAGCTGCTCCTCCCGCTCCTCCTGCTCTTGCTCCCGCTGCTGCTGCTCCTCCTCCTCTAACCATGCAAGTGCCTCCTCCATTACAAGCAGCTCAGTCTCCACCCTCCACTTGGACAATACATCAATATTGTCCAAGAAAATGGCATCCACATCAGGTGTTTGCTCCACCTGCTTCATCCACAGTTGAAGATTGTAATGGACATACACCAAATCATTTAGGCATGGGAAGTTCAACCTGTAAGAGGGTCATAAAAAAATTTAATGAGTCTTGAGGCCTGAGGGACACAATTTGTTAGTGGATCTTAAATTACAATGAATTTAATTGCTTTGTTCAAGTTCTAACCTGTTGAGTTTCTTTGAGTGTATTTTATCAAATGCACTCTAATTGCACTCACATCCTAAAGAGCTACAGGTTTGGCTGAGGACTCGGATGGCAATTTTTTTTAAATTTGGTGCCCTTGCACCATATGTTCTCCACCAAACACCCACAACAAACAAGAACGAAGGAGAATTGGATTACATCATTCAAATTTCAACTTTCTAATAAAATTATAAAACACAATTAAATTTTAAAAAGTTAAAGTTCTAAATTCCAATTTGTAATCACTTACTTGGCATTAAAATGGGTCCTTTCATAGATAACATCGGAAAATCCAAATAGTCCAGTAGCCTCCCGATACATCTCCATCTTGCAAGTAATATGGTGGTGAGATAATCCCTTCCATCACCTCACCATCAAAATTAAATTTACACTTGTAGGAAAAGGCGGGGTTGAGGAAAAGTGCTGCTGCATGAATGGGTTGATGGAGCATCTCGTTCCACCGACTATCAATCAAATCCCATAGCATCAGGTGTCTATTGTATCCCTTCCCCACATAATAAGATTGAATAGTCTCTTTGGCCCTATCCATGGCCTCATAGAAATAGTCCATATCGGGCTTTTCACTATCAACTAATCTCAAAACCTTTACCAAAGGTTCATTGATTGAGCATGCTTCTTCCACTCCTTCCCAAAAGGAGTTAGTGTACACCAATCTAGCGATGGCTCTCCCATCCTCTCTCTTTCTATATGTGCAATCATGCCATTCATCACAAACAAACATTTGCTTCAACTTAAACCAACATCGAAGCAAAGACTGGAGAGAAATGAAGTTGGTGGCAAAACGTGTGATTCTAGGATGCATCAACTCCCTCTTTTTCATGCATGTCCTCATGAGGTTAAGAACAAAAGCATGGTTATATATGAATTTGGAGACGTTCCTAGTCTGATCAATGACCTCCTTAATGAAAGGAATTTTCCCCACATCCTCTAGCATCAAATCAATACAATGTTTAGCACATGGAGTCCAAAACAGTGAGGGGTACCTCTCCATAAGCAATCTACTAGCAACCACATAATTAGCTGCATTATCTGTTATGATTTACACCACGTTGTGTAAACCAATCTCTCGGAGGATCCCATCCATCAACTCACATAACAGTGCTGCATCTTTTACTTGTGTCGATGCATCAATGGATTTGATAAACATGGTACCTTTAGGACAATGTATCAAGAATCCTACCCTTCCCATCTGTGCAACCATCGGACATCACTGTGCATCCAGAGGTCTCCCATGATTGTCTAAACTGTTAAAAATTGAAAAATGATAGCAGTAGCAGACTGTAAATATCAAAAGTGCAGAGATAGCTAACTGTAAATACACATAAAAATAGAACACATCATTTTTCACGGGGAAACCTTTCAAGGACAAAAACCCCAAAGCAATATAATAATTTATCTTCAAAATGAGATGTTTGAGTTTTTACAACAACAGGCTAATAACAAGCCTCTCCAACAATTAGAATTGTTTCATTGACCAAGAAGAACCCTATTTTGCTGTAGCTGAAGCAGTCTCAATACTTGTACAACCTACCTATTCATGTCACTGTTCACTGGTGTTTGTTGTAGCCTTTTCCAGGGGCTGTAGTGACTTGTAGATGTTTTGTAATGGCTGCCAGAACTTAGGGACAGACCCTGAATAAAACTCAGCTGTATTGAAACATGCCCTAGTAGGGCTCGAACCAGCAGTAGTAACCAGTAGTGTGAGGAGAGAACCCAATAGCAACCAGCAGTGTGAAGAGAGAACCCAATAGCAACCAGCAGTGTGAAGAGAGAACCCAGCAGTAAGAAGGTCACCCTTGAGTGCACAGGAAGAATGCCCTAGCAGGGCTCGGGTATGCACAGCAATAAGAACCAGTGAGTATATTACCCAGCAAGTAAGAAGGTCATCCACACATTATCTTTTGAATCAGTCAAATGACACCACTGAACTGTCTTCTTGACATCATCGAACTATCTTCAGAGCTGTCCTCAAAACACACGAATTGTTGTTTGAATGATGAGTTTACTTTCCGTATTTATAGTGGAGTAATTCCTCACAAAATAAATGAGGCCGACTTGCATTATTTCTGCCATTAAATTTAATTTAATTATTGAGGCCGACCTGCATCTTTTATAGATGTTTAATTTCATTTAGTGAATTAATTGAGGCTGACCCTTCAATATATATATATATATATATAACATATATATTTTATTTTCTTCACATCATTCATCATTTTATTTTGTCTTTTCCTCCAATAATGAGTTGACCCAAAATAAATAAATAAATACATATTTATTTTTCTTCTCCTAACTGGTGGGTTCATGGACCAAGTCAAGTGGTGCTTGGGTTCTATGGTTCTTCAATAAATCATCCAGGTGTTCTTCAAGGTCTTCATGTCCACTCCAAGTACATAATCATAAGGAGATAAATTAATTGCTTTACTTCACCCTCCTGTTGCCACCAAGACCAAGTGGAGGAGTACACCACTTGCCTAGACCCGGTCTAGGGCTTATAGTGAAATCTTGGTAACTGACCAGGTACCTCCATTCTCCCAGAGAATGGCTCTCAGCCCCAGGCTGAGCTTCCAGTCCCAGACTGGATCAATACCCTGGTAATTGACCAGGTGCCTCCATTCTCCCAGAGAATGGCTCTCAGCCCCAGGCTGAGTTCCCAGTCCCAGACTGGGTCAATATCCTGGTAACTGACCAGGTGCCTCCATTCTCCCAGAGAATGGCTCTCAGCCCCAGGCTGAGTTCCCAGTCCCAGACTGGGTCAATATCCTGGTAACTGACTAGGTGCCTCCATTCTCCCAGAGAATGGCACTCGATGTTGCTCAGGAAAAATCAACATAAACTCCTCCAATCTAATGTTGATGTGGCCCTCGAAAGTCCTCATGTGTAGGGCACTTGCACCATGGGTCAACAATAGCAATGGCATCACACATCGGCTGGAAAAATGGATTGTTTTTTGTGAGGCTAAGAGGCAAGTCACTCTAGAAGAGCATCCTCCGCATAAACCTATCTGCTTCTTCCTTCTCCTTTTTTTTAATCACCGACTTGATTGAAGGTTGTGCACCACTTCCGGTCCGTGGAACAAAATAAGATGAGGACCTCTTGGTAGGTGAATTCATGGCCGTGGAGCCCCTACCACTACCCTCAGTGGGATAACTATATATCCATGAAGATCTAGCCACCCCACTAGCTGCAATCTCCGCTCTGTTTGCGGCTACCTCTTCCATTTTTCCATCCTTTGAGTGAATTGAATCATGGGCAATTCTTATAATCTCTGGGTTACTGCACTACAAAGCCTCACATCATGCTTAGGGAGTTTTGCCAAATGGTACTTCAACCTGCTAATCCCTCCTGTCATATGTTGCCCACACAATTTGCAATTCAAGCATTGCCGGTTTGTTCTATCTTCAGGGTCAACATACTGCCACAATGGGTACAATGCCTTGGCATATTTGCAATGGAAATGGACAACCTCAAAAATCAAACCCGGGGCACCAAAAAAAGAAAAAAATGACATTAAACCCCAATATGAATAAAATAACAGCAGCCTGGTTTAAAAAATCAGACTTCTAGATTAGATTATTAGCAATAAAGAATGCCGATTAGAGGGGTTTTAGAAATCAAGCATGCTGCCCCATTAAAATAACAAAAACAAAATCTTACATTGTTTCATGGGGTTAAAAATCATTGCAAAATGACAAAAAAAGGAGGCAAAATGTTGGCATGCAAAGAGGCAAGCAAACTTGCATAAATCTAGGAGTAAGATAGTAGTAACATGGTGGAATTTAAATACATACCCAAGATTGGAAAATTGAAGATTTCAACACCGGTTGGCAAATGAGGTTGAATCCTTGCTCCACTAAAAAATCCTTGATGGTGAGGATGATGGCTGTCTAGCTACCTCCACAATGATTGATGATGACCACAAGCCCTCTCCCTTCCTAAACCAAAAAGCCAAATTCAAAATGAGCAATAAAAAACCAAATATCGCCTTTAAGCCCGCGGCCCAGCTGGAGTAGTGATTTTTTCTATTGTGAAAAAATTGCCAATTTTTTGTGAATTTTTCATGGTGCAATTTTTTGAAAAACTTGTGATTTGTTTGGCTGAAAACATCGGCAGACTGAAAAGCTCACGAAATTTTGGGACATCGCCGATTTTGTCAACTATTCTCAGAACTAATGTGCAGATTGCTAATTAATGAGTGTGTCTACTATGGAAGGATGCCCTGATTGAGGTCTGATATAGAAGATGTTTTAAAGGGCAGTTTCCTCTGGCGTCAGTTCAGAATTAAAGGGAACCTTCAGCCTTGTTTTGAACCTAGAGAAAACTCAAGAAAAGCATCAGATGGACAGAATGATCAGTGCTCAGGTCATAGTGGGGTTTAATACCTTCTTCCCAGCTCAATGGTAGTATTCCATTGTGTATGAAGTTTGAAGAGGATCTTCAATTTCTACGAGAGGTCTGTCACAAAGGTCACCATGGGGTACTACCCTGGTGAAGGAAGATAAGTGGCATTCATATAAAAAACGTCACACCTTGAAGAGCAGATTCCGGGTTGGAATTTAAAGTTTTATGGTGTGCCCAATCAAGCACAGAATGAAACAAACAATGGCAGATTTTGAAAAGGGTTTCTTAATCCTTTGTTAGACAGTTTGATAAAGAAACACATTGTCTGATGGCCCAACCACCCAGCGAATTTGACAGTCAAGGCACTCTAACAGTTATTTTGATGTGTTTCAGCCTCAGTGAAATTTTGTATGATAGAGCAAGCATGCTTTGCAGATCTGGTTGGCAGCCATACTAAGCCCTATTCTCAGCATTATTGATATTTCCTGTAGCAAGCTTGAGACAGAATTCGAGGAACAGTCATAATAAAGGTAAAAACAGAGGGTTTGCTATAGTTCTGGGTGTGTTTTTCAGTCACCTGTGTAAAGCTTGCAGCAAGGAAACTCCATAAAACTGTTCACAGCGGTTCATTCCAGCATAAGAGGTGCACCCAGCATTTGTGAAGGCCTTTTAAAGCATATGGAAGGCAGTTTTGGAGGAGCCTTCCAACTCTGGCAGACCTGTTAAAGGTAGCATCCAGCTTTGGGAAATTTGTGCCCTGTTTGAAGGTTATGTGTTGCTTTTCTGTGCATTTCCCCTGGAGTGTTCACTCTAGATGAGGCTTCTTATCACACCATAGTAGCAGGGCTACTATTCTTGTTTAGCAGATATTTGTACATTCCAGAGCTTCCATTATTCAGAGCATGGCTATGATGATTGTATATTTTGTGATCACTCATGATCAGAGTAGTGTATTATTCAGACTTATGTTAGACCTTGTGTCAAGGCTGAGCCTTGAGAGTTCAGATTTGATGACTGATGTGACCCTTTATCCCATACAGTTTCAGTTCAGTGCTTAGAGATGTACTTCTAGCAGTGTTTCAGATGGTATATGATGTTTATTACTATGATGATGTTGTATGATCTATGGATATTTTATCATTAACTGTGGATTATTATCTTGTTGATTTAGTCATGTTCACAACATCTGCTTGGTATATTATTCCTGATGTGGCAAACTGTTTAAAATGAACTATAAATCATAAAATGGACAATTGTTTGCACATTTAGGTCATTTAACAAAACCCACTGGTTTTCCACCTTACATAGATATGGTCTTTCCTGACACCAGTTGTCTGCTAGTGTAGGCTCCATATTCACTTGTCCCCATCCATACATGACTTTCCTATTTGACTTTAAACCTTGACTTGTCTCATTTGACTTTCTGATACTGAGGACTTCCCCATTTTTCTACCTCTGTGTTTGGACCGCATCCCTGTATGTTCAGTGTCTTGGCTCTAAGTTGGTGACAAAACTTGCCTTTGGTGAGTTGGATTGTAGGCCTAAATCATTTTGGTCGGTTGTCCCGATGTTTGGCATTGGCTCGAACTCCCCCTAGTCACTTGAGATGTTGTTGGCTAAAACTGAAAGCTCATGTTCTACTTATGGAAACTTATAAATTCGCCCATGGAAACTAAAAAGGGCAAGAGCGATGAACAGCTGAAAATACTCCTCGAAGAGTATAAGAAAGGTCCAAAAAAAGCAATGGTTCTTAAAAGCTATATCTAAACAATTGCTGACCTTATATGTATTTGAAAACATGCCCTGGATGCAAACTGCAACTAGTTGTGCTTATCAGCACACCTGAGATCCGAGGGTTATGTAGGCCAAAAAGGCCATGAAATGAAATTGAATGATCCTAATGAACCTGGATTAACTTGATGTAGACATGATGCCTAAGTTGAATAAGCACTCTTTGAACAACTTATCCATTTGTGAGGCACAGCCATCCCCCGTGTTACTTTTGTCCAGCACAGAGTTTGTAGCTTTCCCTCTTCTCCTAGTCCAAAGTATTTTTGAGTTAAGTTAGACAAGTCAACCCCTTGGCCCAACCTTGTTCCTAGCCTTCATCCTTCACTAGCAGTTTGACCATGTCCAATGGGTGAGTTTGTCATTTGAACTAGTGTGCAAGTAATTTTATATAACAAAGGAATATGCTAACTTAATTAATGCCACTAAATGGATGATATACTTTGAGCTTGGCTGTGAGAATGATTAGAGAAGCATGTCTTAGTCTACTGATGTGATTTATCCTTGGTTGTATATTATTGGGATCCGTGATGATGTGGGCCATATATATATGCCTATTGATGATGATTGATGGTCCCGCATACTTGGTGATGATATCATATGATGGACAGATGGTTCAGATGATGATTGATGCAGTTCAACAGGTTTTATTATTACTTCAGATCAACAGATTCTGCATTGTCCATATATGGTGGACCCTACAGTTGGCCCAATAGGGAAACCCATGGTGTATGAGTACACATTTCTAGTGGATTTGGGTCTTCTGGATCCAATGAGACACTTATGTTTCAGTTTCGAGCACTTCTGACAGTGATTGATCTAGTTTTACACTTGTTGACCAGATTTGGGGCTGATTTCCTAGCCTGAGCAGCAGGGGCCATGAGAGGCCAGTTCACCTAGGGCACTGTATGAGGAGGGGTTGGTCCAGCCACTTGTTTTTACCATTTACCCCCCCTTCTGGAGAGCCTGGTGGGCTCAGATTGATAGCGCAGATGCCTTAGGAGGCAGTTTTGGCACTTTCACAGTTATCGAGGCAGTTTAAAAATGGGATAAAGTGGTCACTGAGGAATTCGATTTGGGCAATTGAGGCAAGGTTTTGGCATTTGGTTTTCACAGAGGTCTTCCAGGGTGATCCCACTATCTTCCAGCCAGTTTTCACCATGTGGGTAGGCCCACAACGATCAGAGGAGGTCTTTTATTGCTTGTCTGTCACAGATTTTGAGGACAGACTTGATTATTTATATTATCTTGGACATATTTTATTATTTTATTGTGCCTTGGGGATGAGCTAGTAAGGATTGATGCCTCCTAGCCCCACCATGTGCTTATTATGTCATGTCCTAGTCATCATGAGGTGGATTTTTGGTACTTTTACCCCCTCTAGTGGATGATGTCACCCTCCATGATTATTTTATACTATGACGTCATCATTATATTGGGTGATCCATGTGATATATTGTTATGGTTCATCTTAGCCATTGATTGTATGATGAGATCTTTTAATCTCAACCACTCATTTGATGTAGTATTGTAGAGTGGTATAGGGTTTTGGTCTTTATTATCCTATATAAGGAGGAGACCCCCTATTGTATAAGTCACCTTTGGAGCTCTGGAATATTGGAATAGAACACTTCTTTGTGGAGCATATCTCTCTTGTCTTGTGGATTCTCTTGCATATTGAGTATACAGTATCTCTTCTATGTATCATTGTGGATTTTGGTGCTTCTACTAGTTTCCTGCAGGAAAGTCGAATTGGTGGAGAGGAGGGCGATTTCTTGAGGGTTATTGTTGGAGGGATCCACATATTCTCTCTTGGGTTGATCTTGTGACAGGGAGTATCATTATTGTATCTTCGTGACATAGCTGATGCTTTCTATTACATCTTTCTCTCATTTTCATAATCATCTTACTTGACTTGTTTCTTTGATCTTGTCTTGTAGGAGGAGGACGATTTGGCTATCTTGGAGGAGGACGTTTTGGTTGGAGCTCTTGGATCTCACTCTTGAATATACACATAGGAGAATGCTATCAATTTGCAAGGTGGCCACAAGCAATTGAGTTAAGATCTACAAGGTATGTGCCTCTTTCATCCATTCTATCTTCATTGGTCACAAACCTTAATTAATTAAAACCCTCATTTTTGGTTTTTCTTAGATCTACTTAGATCTAGCCTTGCTTTTGAAAAGATCTTAAGAACCCACCTCTATAGCATCCACCCCTAGTTGGATCTATAGTCTGGTGGTGATTGGGTTAAAATTGA
Source organism: Larix kaempferi (assembly GCA_027924585.1). NCBI lineage: Eukaryota > Viridiplantae > Streptophyta > Pinopsida > Pinales > Pinaceae > Larix > Larix kaempferi. The sequence goes on along the minus strand of BSBM01000635.1, from coordinate 1,453,225 downwards.
CACACTTTTCAAGGCAATATAGCCCTCTTGAACTAAATCGCACTTCCTTGGAGAGGCTTGTTGGGTTAGATCTAGCATATGGGTAGGTGAGATCCCGCTTGATTTGTAATCTACACACATGATAACCTACCCCCAGACTTTTACTTTGGTGATTTCTACCTTGTGGGCATCATTCCACATTTTAAGGGATTAAAACCCCCTTTTGAACTACTTGGCATCTTAAAACTTAGATCTAGTAAGATCTAGCCCTTGGATTGACTTGATTTTCTAGATCCACATAGATCGGTGCATAAGCTACTTGGATTTACAGTTTGGTGGCCATTGGACTTGATTTGGCCCACCTTATCCACCTTTTAGCCCTCCTTGAGCAAGGTCGCACTCCCTTGGGTGAGTGAGTTTGCCCACTTTGAGGAAGTGGGTGGTTGAGATTTTTGTGGAGTTGGAACGACCATACCTTGAAACCTAGGTCTAGAGTATCATTTTGTGATGATCTGCCTTAGGGGTAGCATTCCTTGTTTTAAGGGATTGTGGTCCACTTAGGGTCATTTCATGAAACCCTAGATCTAGCTAGATCCAACCATTCTATCGCAATTAACCCACTTGACTTGACCTCTAGGTGTCCCGATTTACACTTTGACATATCTTTTGACTCCATTAACCCATCCAACAAGGCACTAGTCCTCCTCAAGCAAGTCACACTCCTTGGGAATTATATCAAACCTTAGATCCGGTGCATGGGTACTCCTAATTTCAACTTAGATCCATAGATCTACTTATCATATATCCTTTAGTGCCAATTGCATCCCTTAATTTCACCTTGTGGGTCCACTTTAAGCCATTTCACATATCCCAAGAAGGTAGGACCCACTTGTGTACCATATGGTACTATATCTTGTTATCATAACTAATCATGTGGCCTAAATCATACATTGGTTGAAACACTAATCATTTCTCAAACCACCTTCAACCATACTTTAACTTCTAGGTCCACTTGACCTTGTATTGGTTTCCGTAACTCATCATTTACTCATCCCTAGGAACCTTTGTTTGGGTCCAATCATCTTTGATTGGTTATAGGGTCTCCCCCTAGGTCTTGATTCACCTTGATCTAAAGCGAAGAGTGCCTTGGTTGACGTGACTCCCACCTTGCATTGGGAACCGTGGCATCTCTTGGGTCACCTCTTTAGTTGCCCATCTCCTCTATCGTCCCGGATGGGATACCACTAGGGGCAACTACAAGTTGTGTGATAACAAGGCCTACATGGCATCCCTTGCACGCTTTGATGTAGCACCCTATCATTGAAGCTCTTATTCCACTCATTCATTGGGAGAGCATCCAGCTTGGGGGAGTTTTAGATGGATCTATGCACATTTCATGGAGATAGTTTGGCATTTGAACGAACTGTAGAAGAGGCCATCACCTCCATTGTGGACTTGGTCATCTATTTGTCCCTTGGTCTATGGATATATCACTTTGATCATACGTTAATGAGGTAATTTTATGAGTTGGCTTGGAGTTTGAGTTGGTTATTATGTGGACATTCATTGCACATGTGTTGAGGTTGGTCCCTATTTTTGATGAGCTATTAGATGTGGATCTATTGGTTGGTTGAGGGTTTGATCCCTTGATGGATGGATGCATCCTCTTGTAATCGTTGATTTGTTCTACATTAGTTTTGAGCCTTTGGGAGAGGTGTCGTAGACTCGTAGCTTCAGGGGCAGTTATCTTTTGATTGACTGCCCAAAATTTTGCCAGCTCAACCCCATTAGACGTAGAGTGGCCTTGGGATTTTTGAAAAGTAGTATAATAGAAATTCCGATGAATATTGAGGAAGTTGGAAATTCTGGAACTGTTGTTTAAAGGGCTGCCGTTGTGTTTTGGCCACGTGTGCCACTTGGAGGGCATGTTTTGCTTGGAGATCACCTTCTCTTGGAGCACTACTTTTGGAGGCTAGGATGTGGGTCTTCTTCTTGCTTTTTGCTCCATATTTGATGGAGGCACCCTACTTCTTGGGCCTTTTCTCTCTTGGACATTGTACATGTGGCATTTGACCACCTCATATTATGGATGTTTGTTAGATTTTGTTAGTGTTTAGTGGAGGATATTCATTTTTTACTCCTCCCTAGGATAGATCTAGGGTTTTGGTAGATTTATCATTACTTTATTGTAAAGGAAGTTGAGCTCCTCTCCTATATAAGAGAGCGAGCCTCTTACTCACTCATTTCTCATGTTTGGATTAGGGGAGAAATCCCACTAGACATATTATCTCTTGGTTCTTATGGATGGTTGAGGCTAGTACCTCATTTAAGGCTTCTTATTTTTTTATGCTTGTTGTGATGGATAGATCTTCAAATTGTCAATGATTTTGAGGTAATAAATAATGGGCTCTCTATCATTTATGTGGTTGCTCTCAATTGGAAGTGTAGTTTAGGTGCCCAGCTTTTGCTCTAGATCCTGTGTTTTTCGATGCCTTGTATGATAATTTTCCTCGAAGTCCATTTGAAATTTCTGCTTTAGAACTTTCCCTTTGATTGATCTTGAAATCATCTCAGCCATTAGATAGAGAGCAGCTAGGTTGTGTGCTAGAAATCTTGCCCTTTATAATATTTCCTAAGAAACCCTCATGCGATCCTTGGTTGACCCTATTTGCCCATGTGATAAGACACTTGTCTCCAATCCCTTCACCTTTTATATTTTCCTTTACATAAAAACACCTTGTTTTACTAGGGTTACTCTTCAAATTCACTATGTGCTTCATTGTGAAGACCTAGTAATCCTATTTAGGGACTCCTCCCTTGAGCTAAAGAAGATCTAGCCTAAAGAGTAGAAGAGGGTTAGGTGTGGTGACATTGGCCTCCCTCTTGTTTATCCATAAGCCATCATTGATATTAGGGCTTTAATCTCAAGATGCTGGTTTGTGTGGTAACAACAGTAATAAAGGAGTTTTATATTTGGATTCCAAAATAAGACCTTAAATTATGGAATATACCAAAATAAATTTTGTAACAGTCTATTTGAATCGGAGCGATCTTTGGTTATAAAAATATTAGGGTTATATCTCCAACTCAATGCATTCTCTTGCTATTTGAAGGATTCTCCAAAAGTAATCTAGGTAAAGCGGGATGAGTGGGTTTGATTTTCTTTGGAAATAAGATCCATCTTTCAAATTATGCCCATGTAGGACAGGCAACAATTATGTAGAAGTTGAAGCAATTATCTTTGGCCTTATTAAACTTCTTTTGGTCGACCAGAAAGTTGCTTTTTAATGTGGTTGAAGCCTCATTATGAATTTGATCAATGGGTAAATTGATATGAAAGGTCTCTTCTTAAGAGACCTGGTTTTTCTCATTCAAGACTTGAAAAGAAATTTAGAAGCAATATTCTTTGTTCACATGTATTGACATTGGAGTGGGACTGCTGATTAATTAGCCAAAAAATCAATTAATCTAGAAGGAGCCCCTCGAGAATCATACATAGGGGTGGAGATTCAAGAACCGTGGGATATGGAGCTATTTTTTCGGGCTTTCCCACCAATGTTCCAATGTAGGTACATTGTACTTTCTTTCTGTTTTGGCCTGGTGACGAAAAATTTGAAGTCTTTCAAAACCGCATTATGAGATAATGATATGTGCCCACAATGGAAACACATGAACACAGAAAGCAAGAGAGCATTCAAACACGAGAGAGATGTTTTGTACCCACATCTTTATTGGGTATTGATCTCTATGTACATGAGCTATTTTGTATATATGCTCATGAGTTTGTAATAATTTTCTAGCCCTAGGCCTTTAGAGTATCATATTTCAATATTTACAATGCCACTTTTATGCAATAAGGGATTTATCACTTTTGTTAGGGACTCATGCTTTAAGATAGGGTTTTTGCATCTTTTTGGTATAAATAGGGGTTCCCCCATTCTTATTTGTATATGTTATAATTTTGCCTTTTAACTGAAATGGTTAAGATTTGTATTAAAAACGCGTAGCAGCTGCAGCTGCACTGCACAACACGGTAATACAAATAGAGTAGGGCTTTCCAAAAGCCGATCTTTCAGCAAATGACCAAAATTCCATATTGTTTCCTGTTGAAATTACAGGTTAGATATGACTTTATCACATATAAAAACCTTAATACAAGAACATGTAAACAATCGTAATGCTTAATTAAATTTAAACTGTAAAAAACAGAAATAACATAATTCTCATCTCTTTCAACTTAATGCTCCATTTGATCACTGCATTAGAGTTGGTCCTCGAGAATCATCAAATGTAAAATATAATAAAATAAATTTCAACTGTCATGTATAGTAAACTAGATTTCAAATGTCATGTACATAAGAACAGCATTAAGGAATCATAACCATTATTTGGAACCACCTTATACTCAGATAGTTCTGAGTTTGATCTTGTCACTGAAAGGACAAGTCAAACTAGTTAAGCTATATGCGTACCTTGAGAGAGAGAGAGTTCAGGTAAAAGTAAACAGACCTCAGGTTCTTTAATTAATTAGTAGTGCAAGCAAGTGATAGAGGTAAGTGAAGACACACAGATGCTGCAGACCACATATCTCACATAGAGATCAAACACGAAGATGAACTGGAGATGGACCCGAGAGAGAAGAGTGCAGGGATCAAGCTCGAAGGTGAACCCGAGAGGGAAGAGTGTAGGGATCAAGCTCGAAGATGAACTTGAGAGAGAAGAGTGCAGGGATCAAGCTCGAAGATGAACCCGAGAGAGAAGAGTGCAGGGTTCAAGCTCGAAGGTGAATTGGAGGTGAACTCGTGAGAGGAGAAGCACGGAGATCAAATGCGTGGGTGAACTGGAGGTGAACCCGCAGGAGAAAAGACGCCGCAGATGAGAGGGCTCATGAAGCGAGGACAGGATAGACCCGTAAAGACAAACCTGCAGGAGCTTAACACGTGAAGAGGGGAGCTGCATGGAGGAAGATCCTCGAGGAGAGAGCCTGCGAGCAACCAAAAAGAAAAACCCGTAAATGAGAGAGAGCAGCCACGGACAGACAGATCATGGGCAGGAGGTTGCGGGCAAAATGCCGAGAATAGACAGATCGGGAAGGAGATACCTGAGCCAAAATGCCGTGGACAAACAGAGATCAGATACCCAAGCAAAATACTGAGGACAGACAACGATCGAATACTCAAGCAAAAATGCCGAGGACAGATCCGAGTTATATCGGATAGACAAAGATCGTGGATAAAAATAGCAGCAAGCTCGTAAAAGAAAATCACGAAGGACGGGTGATTAAGAAAGTTTATTACTTTCATTTATATAAATTTAGGAACGAGAGGTAATAAAAAAATTGGACCAATAAAATAATAAAATAAAAAAGTAAGCATATAATAAAATGGTTCAAAAGATTAAAAGTTTAATTACTGAAATCATAAAGTATTTTATAATAAAATCATAAAATAAAAAATAATTATTTAATGAGTTTGTAATAAAGTGAAAGTCCAAAAAGTCTAACAAAAGGTAAATAGACCAAAACTATAAGTGGGTCAAGGGTCCTTTATCAAAACATAAGGTAACCATAATAATACATGGTCCAACTCCATAAAGTAGGAGTCATCAAGGTCAAAGGTGCACACAAGTGACCAAGTAAGAAAAAAGGACCATGAGTCAACAACCACAAGATCAAAGTGGACAAGCAACCAAATAGGACCAACAAAACCAAAGACTTTTCTCTCTCTCAAGATACATAGTTTATATATTTTTTCATCACTGTATAAGGGAGAAGATCCATACGGATGGTACAATCCTTTTGTCCTTAACGCTGCTCCTAAGGGTTAGGTACTAGAGACATCGTCAAGGGGTGGCCAGTCCCTTGAGAAGCAACCTAGCTATAACCAATTAGGAGAGGGGACAACAATATCTTCCATTCTTAATGAATGGTTTTCAGCCCAAGGCTGAGCCTTAGTCCTAGACTGGGACATGTTGATCAACCATCTGGTCCATGACCAGGATCTCCATTCTCCCAGAGAATGGTCCTCAGCCTCAAACTGAGCATTTAGTCCTAGACTGAATGTTGATCAACCATCTGCAGGACCTAGGATGTCTCTGTCTCAACCTGCAGGATCTGCTTGGTCATCATGACCAAGAAACCGTCTAGTTCTAGACCAGAATACCGTAGAGACAAATAGGGGCCCTAGCCACATGTTAGGGACTTTGCCATGGCATCAACCTGCTTGGTCCTTGAACAAGAACCCCAGGAGACAGCTGGGGGCCCTAGGGTACCTTCTAGGGTCTTACTCATACTCTGCCTGGTTAACTTGACCAGGAACCCTAGTCCACTGACTAGGGTACCATTCTCTCTGAGAATGGGTCTCGTAGCTGCACTAAAAATCAACATTTCCTACATATTGGACCATTTTATTTTTCACAAAAAAAAAGCATAAGAACGTACTGGTATAAATCCTAGAAAATTGGCCTAATATCGAATTATTTTGCATTATAGCTAAATCTGGAATCAAACAAAGTCATGCCAAATATGGGCTTCATGTTTGTCCTCTGTTGGGAGTTTGGGTTCTTAGTCCATGAGATCCATTTCCATGTTACCAGGAGCTCACTGGACTGATTCTTCTTCTTTTGCACACTTCGGGACAGATCCAATTGACATCCTTGGACGTCAAACCATAGACCGTGAACTCCTTTCTAGGCCCAAAATCAATTGATAGAGCATGCTGCACTCAACTTCTAGTTGCTCAATTTGTCTTTTCTATCGTGTCACAATCTCTAGTGTCTCTGGATGTCCTGTGTACCGAGTTGCATCCTGAGTAGATACTCTGTTTGTCAAATGGGAAATGGTTACTTGTTTATGTTGCTCGTGTCTCCTCAAAACTCGACGAAGGCCCATAGCCTCACAAGATAAGCAGTGACTAGGATAGTTGTGCCCCACCATGTTCAAATTCAGCCAGGGTTTTCCATTGGAAAAGCTTGAGACAAGGCTGGTCCATTTCTGTAGAAGACCTCTAATTACCCAAACTTGAATCAATGCATCAACTACAACATCCCAAAAGAAGGATTGAGTCCCACTCAAGTCGAGGCTAATAGGATTGGATCATAGAATCCTCGACCCTCCCGAGGCCAAACAAAGCACAGACACAATTCAAGGCAAACAACTAGACCAAACTCCAAAATAATCCCACCTCCGTTCTCCATTTTAATGCCAAGCCAAATATTAGCCTGCTCCTCTATTAAGAGCAAAGTGTGTGGAAGTAACTTTTAGCTTGAAGGTGTTAAATTGTTGATACCCATCTCTTCCAATTAAAAGCGATATGCCACATGTCTTGCTTTGGATTATTCATTGAGAACAATGGCTACGAAAATGAATAATACAAACTATGGGATATATGATATGGAAATCTCCCCTTTTGTCCCTAGAGTTCCAACCACCAAGCGAGAGGCCTCATTGGCCAGGAGGTTTGCTTGGCCATTTTGGATCCTCAACACATAATAGAACTCAATTGATTCATAGGTCTTTACTTTTTATAAATTTTGAGAAAAATCCTTGCTTATTTGCAATCCTTCAGAGTGGTTGAGTAGCAATTGTGTTTGATTATGATTGATGAGTCTCCTATGATCGAGAGTTTCCTGATCCTCCTCGAGTTAAAAATATTTAGTCCTTAGTAGAGAGCCAATGCCTTAGCTTGATTGCTAGTTGCTTCACCTAGTGCCCACTCAAAACTTGTTTCATGTTTTCCTTTGGGATCACAAATGATCCCTTCTCACCTATATTTGTTATAATATTTTTCAATGCAATCAATGAATTTTTTGGAGGCATCTTCCTCAATTACTTGGATTTGCAGGTGCAATCAACCCTTAGGTGTACGACTAATCCCAATATTTTGTGTTTGCTCTTTTTGCTACTTAGTTTTCTGTTTATGTTACATCAATAGTTGCATTAGTGGTTCCATTTTGGGTATAGGTACATTGCATGATTTTTTTCACAAAAGCAGTTAGGTTATGTTATCATAAAATATGCTACAACCTACTGCAATCATCATTCTTACAACAAAAAATTAGAGCTAGTTTTGAATCCACTAGAAGGACAACATCCATAAAAAAAAGTCAAACTACCTAACCATACTAACTTGCCTAATCGGTTGCATCATTGCAGGCATATACTTGAACAAACTGATTTATCAACAATGGTGTTCAACAAAACACAAAACACAAATTAACAAATCGAAAAAAATGTACATATTGGGTGTCTTTGAAGGTGTGCATATTGAGACACATACCCATGCACGTTAGGCATGTGGGGTGCCAAAACAATGCATTAATTTTTTTTGAGGGTGTCAAGGCACTAAAACAAAATTTTAGTGTTTAAAATGTGTTATAAAGGCATGTTTGAACGAATAAATCATTCGACATTTGATCATTTTAGGTAGTTCTATTTTCTAAATGTTCAAAAAAGTTACATTACTATGTCTATATTTCATTTCTTAAAATTATATATTATATACCATTATATTATTTATGTATCCCACATATCTTGTTTCGGGGGGTCTATATATTGCATATTGGATACACGTATCTTGCATTCTTGTATCCGTATATCCTTGTGTCGTGTGACTAAGGGTACTCACCTTTCTTGCCAATTCCTTGAAAATCTAGATGAAGAAGATGGCAAGGTGGAGTAGGCTGTTGTTGAATTGGCGCTAGCCAAACGAGGTAGGTGCCTAGAGCCCCTGTGTGACTAACTTCCTTCTCTACCCAGGTGGTGCTTCTCCTAGAATTTGGTCGACCCTTTAGAAACAAAGATAAGTCAACAACAATCTCCTCGAACCACCATTTATGATTTTTCCCAAGCTCGCTCACAAGTTCCCGTGCTAGATATGATTGACCAGAAATGTAAGCCTAGGTGCAACAACACGCATGTAGAAAAATCAAACAGACAATTTACCAGGAAAACATTAACCATTTGAACGAGGGAATGAAGAGGTGAAGTTGGACGCAAGTAGTTAAGCCTCGCGGTCCTCCACATGCCAAGTGTCTAAAGGTAGTGCACCCTTTTAAATGCATGAGGGGATTGCTTGGGAGGCATGCAGGGCCTTAGATTCATACCACACAATGATCATTTAAGGTGGAGGGGGGTTGGTCAGTCTCCCTTGCATTACACAAAACCAAATCTCCTTCGTATGTTGCATCTTTGATGTTTTCCCTTCAATCGACGTCTTTATTGAACTTGCATCTTACCTAGTAATATGGCATAGTTTGGAATTTGTAGGTCAAGGCTAATGTTAAAGTTAGTGTAGCTACAAGATCCATTCTCAGAGAGGATGGTACCCTAGTTAGTTAACTATGGTTCTTGGTCAAGTTAACCAGGCAGAGTAAAGAGTAAGTCCCTAAAAGGTACCCTAGGGCCCCAGCTGTCTCCTAGGGTTCTTGGTCGGGGACCAAGCTGGTTGATGCCATGGAAAAGTCCCTAGCATGTGGCTAGGGCCCCTATTTGTCTCTAGGGTATTCTGGTCGGGGACCAGACAGTTTCTTGGTCATGAGGACCAAGCGGGTCCTACAGGTTGAGACAGAGACCTCTTGGTTTGGGACCAGGCAGATTCTTGGTCATGAGGACCAAGTAGTTCCTGTAGGTACATACTTGGTCAATTAACCAGGTGGATCTTGGTTAGTGGACCAAGATGATGATGTGTGATGATCTCCTCTCCTAGGTCTTCGAGATGGTTGAACTAGATGGTCTTCTCAAGGGACTGGCCACCCCTTGATGGAGTCACTAGCATTTGACCTCAGGAGTAGTATGGAGGACCATAGGATCACATCATCCAGTGTGGACCTTCCTTATACAGTGATGATGAACTTTCAGGTTGTGTATGGAACACTTGTACATTTGAGAGATAGATGATTGGTTGTACCCCACCTTGGTTGCTCATCCTTGGTCTTTAGACCTTGTTGTTATTGGTCCTGTAGTACCTTGTCTTATTCACCACTTTGACTTGTGGTTAGTAGGATCATCTACCCACCTTGAGTTGTCTTGATTTGTAACACCTTGATGTTTTGGTCTAATGGGTATTAGGGTTGTTTTCCCACCTTTATGGTACACCCTTTGGTCCTAAGGGTTGTGGGTCATCCTTGTTTTATGTTTTGACTTGTACCATGTGTTGGTACTTGTACTCTCATCTAATTAATTATATGTGGTGACTTGACCCTAGTACCCATCTAAGACACATTAATTATATTTTATATTATTACTTGTTTTATTATTTTTTGGTGTCTTAACCCTCTTGTATTGGTACCATCCTAAACTTAGTGAAACCCTAACTTAATTAAAGATTTAATTATTGATCTTTCTAGAAGGATCTAAGATCTATTTATTGAAGTCCCTTAATTCTCATTAGTCATGATCAAGACATTACATCTCATATTTGATTGATCTCTGCTTGACGTCAAGGGTTTAGAGTTTACTTGCTGTTGTTTGTTCACTTGTCTAGGCCGCCCTCATGTTGGAGACTGTCACACATCTCAAATCTACTACTTAGGGTTGACGTGAAAGCTTGTATGCTGCTGCTGTTCTAGCCGTGACCCTATAGAGGCTCAATTTGCTAACTTCAAGCTTGTTGAAGTCTGGTTGAAGTCCGATATACTTGACTATTGTCTGGTTGGAATTCGTTTTGCTTGTTTAGGGTCTGGTTGAGTCCCAATCTGTGTGTTGAGTTCTATTTGATAACTGATTTGCTATTTGACTACTGGTTAAAAGAGGTTGTGACCCTGAATTGTTAGTTGTGAGGCTTGAAGGTTTGATTTAGTCTGCCTTGTTGAGGCCGTGAGGCCTGAGGGTCCAATCTGCCTATTGTAGTGACCGATCTGCCTTTTGCCTGCTTGATTGAAGTTGTGTTGAGGTCCGATCTACTCATTGAGCTTCTATTGAGGTCCGATCTGTTATATTCCTACATGTTGGGGAGGCCGTGACCATAAAGCCCAATCGTGAGCCTTGTTTGATCTTTGATCCGCTTGTTGGTTAATTATTTGTGGAGGTCGTGAGGCCTGCAGGACTGATCTAGTCTGCTAGTGAAAAATTGTGGAGGCCGTATGGCCCCGATGTTTGTCCTACTCTTCTGTGTGCATGTTTGTGGAAGCCATGAGTGTTGGTGGACATATCTAGAGTGATCAGACCATGTTTAATATGCCGAGCCTTGCTCTTTTACCAGATCTATACTGTTGAGATTTGCTTTGACCATATCGATATTGCAGAGACTTGATCTGATCTATGTTCTGATCCCTTTCATATTTTTTTATTAGGGTTCAGACCTCTTGTGCTTATATCTATTGGACTTCTATTATGCTGGGAGTTGATTGAGATTGTCACTGTGTTTTTTACTATCTTTGATTATCACTATTTGACTGAACTCAACCTGTCATCTCTCTCTCTGGTTTGTACTTACCCTCTAAGTTAGAGTCAGCTGGTTCCTAGTGATTGACTGGCCTCTGAGAGACTCAGTTCATTCTGAAAGTTAATTCTTCAGAGTATAAAATAGGAAGGGTCCCAAACTGTAGGTAAGTACCCTAACGTGTCCTCTCATTACTAGTTAGACATGTTATTGCTAGTTATACTACTGTTAGTGATTATGTGTTACTGAAGATTACTTTAACACGAGGAACTATTTGGTAGTGTTAAAGATGATGAGATGAAAATTATGTTTTAAATTGTACTGTTTATTTACTGCTGTACTATTTCTATTTCAGTACTAGTTTGTTGAATTTAATTTTTGCATTAAAGTATATGAATTTTTGAATTCTCTGCATCAAACCCTAACCCTAACCAAAATTTAACAGTTAAGGTGTGCATTAAGATTTTAGCCACCTTTGGTTTATTAATGGGAGAATCTTGAGAGGGCCTTTATGATAATTGTCAAATCTCCAATGATAATTTTGTCATGAATATCGTGATCCAATAGCACTATCATTCCTTGTAAGATCACCAAGGATTTTGCTTCATTATTTGTTGTGATGCCTAGGTCCCGAGATAAATACATAACCTTTTTCCCATTGGGATTGAAGAGATTGCCCCTTGCATGTTGGTATTAGAGCTACATTTGATTTTCGCTCTCATTTTGTGGTTTCAAAATAAATGCTCAGGGGCAAATCCCAATATGTGATGAAGGAAAAATTGGACAAAAGCTGCACAGGTTCTTAGAAGAAATGAAGCAATTGATTTGTCTACAAACCTAGGCAAAAGGACCATTGGCTGTAAGACAAATACCCGATTCACAACCTTGAAATCTATTAGGAGGAAGAGGAGGATGTGAAACCTTGGGGAATTGGAACATAGCTCCCTTGAGCTCATTGACCACACATAACTTTGACAAACCCACTTTCAACCTTCATATGTGATGAATGAAGAATTGTATAACATTCAATATATAACATTTTGTTATCACTAGTACTTGTAACCAAACTATAGTCTATAGAACATCAACCATGAAACGAAAGTTGAAAGTTGAAACAATTCATGAAGCATCATATTCATTACCAAAGAGTTATAATATGCTTTTATGCAGTCAACTATCAATGACTCATTCATGCAAAGTTGCAAATAGTGAACTTCTAGGGTAGGTTCAACTTCAAACTTCAAACTTGAATTGCCATGTAATCAATAATGTTTACAAAATATACCATACTAAATATAAAAGAGTCAATAGTGCAAAAACTTGAAAGTACTGTAAACAAGAAAAGACAAGAAAAGTAGATTTTATGGATGTTTCCTCTTGCCACGAGAAATTTCCATTTTCTTTTCTCGTGCTCTCTGAACAATGGGAGTGGGATTATCATCTCCAGTAGCCACCAATGTTGAGCCATGTCCAAGACTCGGTCCTGCACGACCCCCCCTCATTGATGCAGATGGAGGTCGTGAAGTTGAACCTCTAGGCAAAGATGGTGCATCTGACAACAGGGTAGAAGATGGCGGTGGCATTGTTGTTGCTGCATGGTCATCCTCATCGCCCAAAAGCTCTTCCTCCAAGCACTCTAATGCTAAGGCTCCATCCTCCAAGTTATGCTCCTCCGGATTGTTGTCCCAAGTGAGATATGATCTATCAGCTTTGGCCCGCTCACAGTAATGAGTCAACAGCCTCAAGTTGTAATGTACATAAACCAAGCTTTTTGCTTGGTTTTCATTTAATCGGTTTCTTTTCATTGAGTGAATGAAACTATAGGTGCTCCAACACCTTTCTGTAGAGGAACTGTTAACCACTTGTGAAAGCACTCTGACTGCCAATTTATTCAAGCGTGGACATGTTGCGCCATACATGTTCCACCATTCGATAGGAGGCGCCCTATCTCGATCTCTGGTTGCATGCAAAGTACCAAACATACCAACTCACTGATGTATTTGCTTAATTCACTTCGCAATGAGTCACATTCCTCTTCATCAGGGACCAACTTGTCTATAGCAGCCATGTACCCAACCTGTACCTCTGGATCTATGTGGGGCTTTCTCCTAACCCCACCCCCAGGTGTTGGTCTGGCCAACCAAGATGGAGAATAATATTTTGGTGTTAATACATATGCTAAGGCATGCAATGGAATGTTGAGATGTTCCCACCTTTTGACCACATGTCTGTGAATATGGTCATACAAGATGGGATCTTCTTGTTCAACAATATCTTTAATTTTGCCCAACATGCTATCCATTTGCTCATACACCTCCCCAATCACCGACTTATCTGTATTTGCAAACCGAATCATGTAATAAATGGGCTTTGTGAAGTTGTGAACTGCAAAACATACTTGATACTTGCCCAAAATTGACCATCAAGAACGGTGTCCTCCACCTTCTGAAAATCAAGCTTGTCAGATGTGGATGTAGCCCTATCTTTCAAGATGTGCCATGGTTCACTTGATACCATGCTAGCCAATGCCTCTCTTACCTTCAAGAGGCACCTGAAGGTGAGGTAGTAGCTAGCAAATCTAATCTTTGCTATCTTCAATAGCTCCAACTTTGAGTGACTGCGGAAAATTCTGTGTGCATTGCTATGGTTGGTAATAAATCTTATCATGTACTTGCCCTTTTTGTATAGTTCACCAATATATTTGTAATCATTCTCCTTCAACTTAATGATGTCATGCATCAAAAGGTTCAATCTGTGAACCAAACACCTCGACCAAAATATGTTGGGGTATTTATCTTCAATGATTGCTTCTGTTGCCTTACAATTAGCAGCATTATTGGTTATAACTTATGACTTGGATGACATTGTATGGACCAATAGTTTCAATGGTTTTGAGTAGGAGTTCGGCAATATTCATGCCGGTCTTGAATTTATCTGAGTAATCATGGGATGAAAGGAAGACTGCACCTCTAGCAGACACACCAAGAACATTTATCAATGGCTTGCCTTTTACATTTGTCCAACCATCTGATACAATTGATACCGCATACTCATGTCTCATTCCAAGCATTTGTGAATTGCCCCAAAGCATTTTGGATCTTGGCTTTTTCCTTGTCAAGCCCCACAGTTCTAGCTTTGTCATACCCGGGGCTCTTGTATCCTGCTGGAGCAGTGCGGATGGCCTCTACCATTTCATGCCAATAGGGTGAGTGAAGAACATTGAATGGTGTTTGTCCTAAAATCTGTACCTGACTGCTGAAGCACAAAGCTTAGGCATCTCAATGCTCAAAGGCAAAAATAATTGATTGATTTGATTTGTTTAGATTTAGGTGGTTGGGATGGCTATCAGGAATATGATAATGAAACCATTAATAGCTTAAAAGCAGACTTCAGCTGAATATATGAAATTTGATGAAATAGGGAGAATCGAGCAAATGATTGGTAAAATGGATTGCAAATGAATGCCAGCTTTAACAGATGCTCTGTCTTGCCAAGACATTCACATGCATAATGGCACAATGGAACTTCAATGAAAATGTGCAAATGAATGCCAGCTTTAACAGACACTCTGCCTCACCAAGAGATTCACTCATCAGAGGACTCTACGATGACCTTTTCAAGAAGTAGATGAACATAGAATTATGTAAAAACCGAGAAACAAACATATACTAACACATTCACTGTCAAAAATCTCTATCATATATTTCAGAGGCCATTTGAAGTCTGTAAAATATTACAGCAAAAATTCATAACATATCCAGAAGAAAACCAAAAATATCACAGCTCTCTTGAGCTATGAAATCCCCCTATTACATGTTTCTTCTACAATATATAGGAAACATATTCAAAGCTTCAGATCCCAATCTTGAGGATCGAAATATTTCTAAAGCTAAACATAGAGACCTGTTACAAAATATCAGGATCTAACAACAATATGCAAGATTTGATTTAACTCCAAGATCCTATTTTTTGAGGTTTGATTTGACTGCTTTGATTTGGCTGATTTTGATGCCAAGTGAATTGGAGATATGCTATCCGAATCCCCAAAATCTACCAACAGTTGGAACTCAATTCTTCTATACTGATTTTCTGTTTAGAAATCTGAATCTGCTCCTTGAAATACTGTGCCAACAATCTTTGACCTGCTCCAACGTTATTTGAAAATGATCTGTCACTTGCAGATCTGGAATTTATGTTTATTTGCTGCTAAAATTCTGGAACCCGTTGTAATCTTCTGCCTAGATATGCAACTATTATCTTGAAATATGGATATGAATATTGTTTGGGTGGGTTTGCATTGTTTACGAATACTCTGCCACCTGTTCTTCATAATTTTCACTATCATCAGACCTGGGTACTTGGAATTGGAATTTAAATTTAACATCTGAGCGTTAAACACTCTTTCCATTGATGTGCTTCAAGGTTTGGCAACTGTCTTTGACGTGTTTACTTGGCATTTGATTGATTTTTGATGGCAATAATATTAAACACCTGCGTGCCTGTTTTTATGTTGTGTAGACTTCCTTGTATATGATGAGAAAAGTCCCACATGGAAAAAAGAAGTAAGGTAAGTTAAGGCTATGGGACACGAGTCACATGGAAAGGGGATAAAATATTCATTTAAATTTTAGCCCAACTACTTTAAAATGGTCACGTAAACACTTTTGGTAAAGGTAAGGCATATTGATATAAGATAAAATGAAAAAGATATATTCATTTTATATGATATTTTTTTTCAAAATAATTTTCATAAAAACTATTATTTAAATAAAAGGTAAAAGATCCCTTTATAAAAATAATAATAATTATAAAAATTCAAATAGCAAAGTTGTCATGGAAAAATAAACACATAGGAGAGCGGAAAAAGATGGTTTTTGCAGCAACAAAGGCTCATAAGATTAAGCTCTGGTGACAAGGAACTAGACAAATTGACAAAAAAAATCAAGGGCTTTGGAGGGAGATCGTCCGACAGCAAAAATTGAGGTCGCTCTTTACATGCGCACTGTCGGAATTTGAAAATATTTGTGGGACAAAAGCGAGATTCAAGAGATTTTAAGGAGTCTTAAGACTGAACAAAAGATGAAAAAGAAAACTCTCCGACAAAGAGCAATCTTCATCCGCTTAAAGCGAGATTCAAGAGATTTAGATGAACAATACTTAATCTAATAAAAAAAGATACAAAGTACTAAAGCGAAAAATTCACAATTTTTTTGATTAATTACCCAAGACTCTCTTTTAGGTCCAAAGACCGTACTCGGGAAAGCAAGGGGATTAGTAGTTTGTTTAGCATGTAAATGAATATAGAAAAAATACAAAAATCAAATAATTTCAAGAAATTGTAAAAATTTAACTTCTAAGTAATGATGAATTTAAACTTTTTGCAAAAAAATCTTTAAAGGCTATCCTAGCATAATGCTACTCTAGTTCTATTGCAGGTAAAATAAAAAAACAAAATAAATAAGAAGATACAGGCTTCCCCCAAATGGGAGAAGAAGGGCGTGGGAGCCGTAATCCCACTTGCTTTTTATTAATTTTATTACAATAAATTATTAACAACTCTCCGATAGAGAGTGCTCTTGATCTGCTTAAATTGCGAGATTCAAGAGACTTTATGCCTTTCAAGAAGGCTAAGGGTGAGCAAGGGGTTGGAAAAATGAGAGTTTTTTATGTTTTGCGAGCTAAAATTTTTACTCCTTATCCTCGCTTTCTTGTAAAACAAACATTAAAACCAGGAAACTATGATTTATTTGGATTAGTGGATTAGCCTAAAAAATACAATAAAAATTACAAGAAGTCAATACTTGCAAAATAATGAAAACTTTAAACTTCAAGTATTAACCAATCTAGGACTAGATATAAACTTGAAATGTGATAAATATGAGACTCTTTAGATCTTTCTAAGCATATAAAAAATAGATGATTAGATAAACTTTGAAAATTCAGATCTACTTGTTATGAAATAAAAGGAACCAAGAGAGAGATTTGTTTTAATTTTTAAAAGGATAGAAAGGAGAAACCCAAGCCCAAGCTTGAACAATGAGATGACTTTGGAAGTGCCTATAGAACAAAAACTATTAGTTTTTATGAAAAGATGGCGAAAAGAATAAGGAAGCAACTGAGCTCCAAGTTCTCCTTCACCTTCGATGATCTGCAAAACTCAAACACCCTTCAACAAACAAGGTCAAATCTAGTGTGATAAACTAACGAAAATCAAAAGAGCATTAGTATGACTGACTACAATTTGCTACGTTTGAATCTTAGATAACTTAGCATAAGTAAACAAGTTGAAAACCTCAAATGTCTACTCAATGGACTACAGAGAGCCTTCTAAGCTAGCAATCTTGCATATGATAGACAAATAAAATTAAGCTAATATCACCTCGATTCAAGCATTCATCATGAGATCTTGCACCATTTAGACCTCCAAAGTCTTCACTTTATTCATAAACAACTTGCAAAATAGCAAAGCATTACACAATTTACAGCAAAGGTTCCTTGCAATTCATCTTGAATGATGGAGCAAGCCCTGCATTATATAGCCAAAGAGGAGAAGAGAGGGCGAGTCTAGAAGCTTCTAGAGCATGGAGGGCGCACTTCCCAATCACATGAGAGATTAAAGGATGGAATAAAGGCTTAACTAAGCCTTGGTTGGCGTGAAGGAGTGAGGTGGCAGCCACCTCAAGAGAGGGGGCCCCTCCTCAACCTTGGAACCATCTCCCAACGAACCGCAAGTTTCCACATAAGCAAAGTCGCCCAAGCTTAAGAGGAGTGCGCAAATCCCAATGAAGATGTGTTTGGTGTGACTTGATCTTCAACTGAAAGTGATCTGAGTTGATTGGAATCTCCTCCGATAGTGATTGCCAACTGGACTGGGCCTTTATTTGACTCCTTTTCCTCATTTTTAGAGAAAATGTTTTTTCTCCAAACTTTAGTATTTTAATTAAATAATTCTCCGTAATTATTTTCGAGAGATTTTTTATTAAAGTGAATAATATTCACTCAAAGCATAGGAAAAGTGGGTTTAGGGGTTTTGTGTGTGCTCTAGGTTAGAAAACGAGCACCCCCATGGCAAATTTAACCTCCTAACCACACTTTTATCGCTTTTTTGATTTTTTAAATTAAATCATTAAAAAACCCCGTTAAATGGGAAAAAATATTTTTGTCCGAACTGAAAGAAAACTCTAAGGGACCTAGTGCATGTCCATATGACTCAATATTGATGGCTAGCATGTAGAAAATACATAGACACAGACTTTAATAACCTCCCTAGGTTCGACCACCATGGTAAATACTCCAGCTTTGCAGGTATGAGTGAAAAACTCAGGAATTATACGCCACTGAAGCGCCGCGTAGGATAAAAGACAACCAAAACGCCCCGCTTTTTCGACGATTTTGGGATAAAAACCGGGCAAAATTTTTGCTGGAAATTGCTATTTTTGCAATTTTATAATTTCAGCAATTGGGATTGCTTGTTCTAGACTAATTGCCCGATTTTAAAACTACCCAGATCGCTGAAATTTCGATCTGAGCACTCCAAATTATGATTTTGACAAGAATTCCCCGGCCGGATTTCGGCGAGTCGGGGGCGTTTTAGTTAGCCTTTATACAGCTCCCTGATGCGCAACGCATAATTCTTAAGGAAAAAACCTATGTTATCGGAAATGTGTAAGTGGCACCCTGAAACGTCATTCCCCGTTTCAAATACGGAAATGGATTCGAAATGGTGTTGAAACGTTTCAGATGAAGCTGATACGGATCAACTAACTTGGAAACAGATACGCCAGTTTTGGAAATGGATTGGGCAGCGTTGGATACAGATCGGGCAGAGAAGGATATGGATCGGTTGGAAAGGGAATCAGATCAGCTGGAAAGGGATACAGATCCGTCTTCTTGACCAAATCGAGATACGTTTGACAGTTGAAAATTGGTTTTCGATTTTTTATTGAACTGGTTCTAAAATATCAAAACCCTAGTGGGCCCGCTACCTAAAACAAAACATTCCATTTCCATTTCCATTTTCCAACCCGTGAACTGAGTCTCCGTCGTGGTCAAGGATTTTCGATTTCTCTGAGTCGCTCGCTGTTAAACTATCAAAGTCACCGACTGGTTCGAGTTGAGGACCGAGGTTCGTGTACTGTTTATTTCGCTATTGTTCTAGCCTACATCCAGGACCCAGGTATGTTCAATTTTTATTTTTTATTTTTTATTTTGCCAGGCTATTAATTCCATTTGCAGTTTACAAGTTCAAGTTTCCACTTTCCAGTTTACGATTTACAAGTTTACAACTTTACCCTTATTTAGTAATTTACTATATACACTATTTATAAATTATTTAATATTGTATATGCTTGAATTGAGATATGCTCCTGTTGCATGTACCACTGTACCATAACTTATAACTATAAGCCTTACGGCATGTATGAATCCTGTCCTCTCCTTGTTGCAACTTGCAAATATTGAATTGGTTAGATGCCATTTTACATCACTGTTCAGTGTTCTGGTGCCTTCATGCTTGACTTCTTTTCACCTTTTTAAGTTTCTTATGACTATTATTTGGGTTTCTTGGAAGTTGCTTTGAGAAGCATGCCTCAACTAATAACCCGTGGGAACACTTTCATAATTCATATCTGTAAGAACACACAACCTTTGAGGCTAGTTTCAGCCCTAAGCCTCACCAACATAATAATAAATAACCATAAAATCAATTTTTTTAAGATCTGTCTACGTGTTGCTCTATTAACTTAATAGAGAAACACTGTTCTCTGCAAACTGCAAACACTTGTAAATTTGTAATATCAATGATCACTTTGTATATTTCTGAACTTGGAGGTTATAGCAGCAGAGCTACAACAACACAACTTACTATTTATCTACATCATGGAATCATCATCCGTGAATGTTGGGGAGCAAGAAATTGAATCTGCCCCTTTTGTGAAAATTGATCCAAAGTCTCCTCTTTGGAAATATGTCATTGTTGTGGGGAAGATCCAAGGAGGGGGTTCATTAATATGGATTTGCAGTGAATGTCAAAAGGAATTCAAGGCCATCCTACACCCGGGTGAAAGCACATTTGCTTGGGATAAAGAACAAAGGTATTCGAGTATGCACTGGCAAACCTAAATCAGATGGAAAAGATGGAAAGGGTTTGAGCAAAGAAAAAATAGAAAAATATCAAAAAGAACAGGATGAGGCAGATGCTAAAGCAAATGAGTCAAATGTTGCCTTTCAATTCAAACAACCAACAAGAATGGGAGCATATTCATCAAAGACTTCGTTTGCCTCTCATGAAGGAGGTAGTCCTTCAAACTCAAAGAGGTCTAATGTGGGACCGCTTGAAAAGAGTTTTAATAATGATGCTTGAGGTATAATGGATGCAGCTATAAGCAGGTGCATTTATGCAAATGGCCTTCCTTTTAACCTTGTGCGATCTCCTTACTGGGCAGAGATGATTAGAGAAGTTAGTAAAGCCCCAATAGGATATGTTGGCCCTGGTTATGAGAATATCCACACTACACTATTGACAAGTGAGAAGTTACGTTTGGAGGGTGCATTGAACCCCATTCGTAATTCATGGCGCATATCAGGGGTGTCCATCATTTCTGACGGATGGAAAGATCAAAGGAATAGGCCTTTGATAAATGTGATTGCTCAAAGCCCTAAAGGGGCAATGTTTTTGAAGGCAGTGGATTGTAAGGGGCAACAAAAATATGCTCAATTCATTGCTGACATCTTGATTGAAGCAATTGAATTTGTGGGGGCAGAAAATGTTGTCCAAGTTATAACAGACAATGCAACGGTGTGCAGAGCAGCGGGCCTAATTGTTGAAGGCAAATATCAACACATCTTTTGGACCCCTTGTGTTGTTCATTCATTGAACCTGATGTTGAGCAAGATGGGGACTCAAATTGAGTGGATGCGACTTATTTGAAGAGGCAAAGGAAATACAAGCCTTCATCACAAACCACCACATGTCCCAAGGCATTTACAGGGAATTTGCGAAGTTGGAGCTCTTAAGGTACCAAAATTTTTAAGTTTAAACTTGTAAAGTTTGTTTCATAAATCTTAGGACTCTAAATTTTAATTTATTAAATCTTGTCACTTGCAGGTTGCAGAGACTCGATTTGCCTCTCACATCATAGTCTTGACGAGGCTTATGCAGGTGAAAGAAGCCTTACAATCAATGGTATGCAACTCTCTTTGGAATCAATGGAGGCAATCCTAGACTGAAAGAGCACAAGTAGTGAAGAGGTTGGTTGTTGATGATGAATGGTGGGATACATTGGAGTACCTCTTGGCATTTACTAAGCCAATTGTGGATTTGCTACGTATGTTTGACATAGACATGCCCAATTTGGGAGAGGTGTATGAGGGCATTGACTCTATGATAGAGAAGATAAGAGTGGTCAGCAATGCCAAGGAGCAGGACCCAGATGAAGTCTTTTACAGAGAAGTAAAAGACACATGGACCAAACGGTGGAACAAGATGACCACTTCATTGCACCTTTTGGCTTATGCAGTGAATCCTAAATATTATTCTGCAGAGTTGCTAAATAATCCAGAAAGAACTGCACCAAATAACGACCCAGAAGTCTCCCAAGGGTATAAGAAAGCTTTTAGAAAGCTATTTGTAAATCCCGATATTGCCTATATGATTCGTGAAGAGATTTCACATTTTGTGGGATTTGAGGGTTTGGGTGTAGGTAATGATCCTTTATCATCATAAGAATCAAGATAATTGTTATTTCATATTGGTTTCTTAGATCATTTCATATTTGTTTAAGATTTGAGGGTTTGAAATTTGAAATTTGGGTGCAGATATTCAGACTATGCGGGACAAGCCCAAACTATGTCCAATTAATTGGTGGAACTTCCATGGTGGGGAAATTCCAAATATCCAAAAATTGGCCATCAAGATCTTGTTACAAGTTTGCTAGTTCCTCATTAGCAAAGAGGAACTGAAGCACATATGGATTCATCCATTCGATGAAGCGAAACAGATTGGGCTCCAAGAAAGTTGAGGAACTTGTTTATGTCCATTCCAACCTTCGCCTTTTGTCACATAAGAAGGATGAATACAAATCGGGGCCCACCAAACTATGGGATCTAGAACCAGAGTTACCTGACTTGGATATGACATTGAATGCCATGTCTCAAATGAATCCATTTGATGAGGGGGCACCATCAAGTGGACATGGCAGCAATGCTCCCACTTCTAGTTCTAAAGGCAGTGAAAGTGCTAGTGTTGATGTTGATCTTCGTCACATGGACGAGGACATTTTTTATGATATGTAAATTTAATTTATAATTATGTTTTGAACTTTTGAACAATGAAGTATGAACATTGAACACTGAACACTGAAGTTTGAACATTGAACACTGAACAATGAATATGATAGTAGGTTGCCACTCAATTCCTTTTGTAATTTGTATATTTGACTTATGTTGATGATGATGATTATGTAATATGTTAATATGTAGTTTTAGTTTGAAATTTAAATATTGAATGTTAACTTTTAGTTAGATTTTATATATATATATATATATATATATGTATATATATATGCCGTTTCCCTGCCGTATCATATCCATATTTTTTGAAAATTTTCCATATCCGTGTCCCCCTCCGTATCCATATCTGTTTCAGTGCAACTTAGGAAAAAACACTCTAGAGTATCCCCCTGATAGCCAAACCCTAAGGTAGGCCAAGTCTTTAAAAAATGACTATGCTTAGACCAAATTATTACAATTTCCCCATTGGGGTCTGTACATGCAAATTATTACAGAAGGGGCCAAAATTGGCCCTGAAAAAGTCTTATGAACTTCTAAACGCTGATGATGAACACTTGACATGTTCATGAAACCGGCGGCTCACAAGAAGTCCAACTATGGTACAAAATAGTTGGTAACATTCGGCTCCTACAATGAGACGAGCACTTGTTTGATTTTCAATTGAAAAGAGTGTTCGAGAATCCTAGACTCTCCGGTTCCTGCACAAAACTTAAATGCATTAATCCCGCATGTACATGATAAATATGCCAAATAAAGTCCAACATATAAGATATAAAATAGCATGTAAATTACAATGTTAGTATACAACATTTAGTATAAACCAACTATTGTACACGAGATATAGTATAAAACAACTATTGTACATGAGATATTATACAAAAATAATATACAGAAATAATGTACAAAACAAAAAAGACAAAAGGAGAGGGTTTAGAAAAGCCTTGAAATGCCCCCATGGGCATTTATGTGTCATCGCTATAGAACAGCTTCAGATGTTGTCCATTTACTGGCAGGTTCAACCTTTCTCCTTCCATGCTGTTTAGCAGAAAGGAATTCGTGCTAGCAAAATCATGAATGATAAATGTCTCCTTCCAGAGGCTATCAAATTTTCTTTGTTTGCTCGGCTTGTCTCTTCTTTTATCCCACATGAGGACTGTGTCCCCAATCTGGAAAGGTCTCGGCTTGGCTGACTTATCAAAGGTACTCTTCATACTCTCCTGATGTCTCAAACTCTGATCTAAAGCTGCCCTTCTGCTCTCATCTAGCTCAATAATCTGATTTACCCTCTGCTCCATCTCCTCTTTTTCTGAACCATATTCAATAATCATTCGAAATACTGGTATTTGCATGTTGATGGGTAACTCAGCTGTGAAACCATATACCAGTTCAAGGGGAGACTTCCTAGTAGCATTCTTCTTGGTGATCCTATCAGCCCAAAGTGCATACTTGGTCTTGCTATCCCATGCCTTCTTATTGTTCCCCACAGTTTTCTTGATAATATTCATTAAGTTTTTTTTTGTGGATTCAACAAGTCCATTTCCCTGGGGGTAATAATTGGATGAATGAGATAGGGTAATGCCATACTTGAAGCAAAAGGAAGTGATATCAATGGAACTGAAGGCCTTGGCATGATCTGTTGCTATTTGGGATACCAAATCTTGTGATGATTTGATCCTCAAGGAAATCGATAACAACTTTCTCAGTGGCTGATTTGGTGGGTATGGCCTCTACGCACTTGGTAAAATAATCGGTAGCTGTAAGGATCCAAGTAAATCCGTTACTTGAATTATCCTTTAACTGATCAATGAAGTCAAGCCCCCACTGCTGAAAGGGGGTACGGACCAGTACTAGCGTGAGGGGAAGAGCCGCCAATTTTTGCTTCCCAGTAAAGAGTTGGCACTCTCGACAATACTTAACATACTTATGCACATCTGCGAAGAGGGTTGGCTAGTAGTAACCTGCTTGGAGGATTTTGTGGGCAGTTGTATTCGCTACGAAGTGGCCTCCACAAAATCCTAAATGGAATTCAACTAAGATTCTTTTGGAATCTTGCTCATTCACACATCTAAGTATTATCCCATCTGGGTTCCTCCAACCCAAACCTTCTTGAGTGAGACAATACCTTGCTGTTTTCAACCTTAAAGCCCATCTTTTATGTCCCTTGAGGTGATTCGGACAAGTAAGGTGAAGAAGGAAATAGATGATGTCCGAATACCAGTGGTTGTCAAGGTTCTTTAATGAGGGGGTCATGATTGGCTCAAACCTACTATTTTCACAGACCATTCCTATGGCTTCCTCGTTCTTTTGAGTCAACATTTTAACAAGACCTTGTCCTTTGATGAGCTTGGTGGGTTTTATTTCTAAGTCATACTCTTGAACCTTTGACACCCATGTGCCCCTTATTCCTAAGCAATCTTGTTGGGACAATATATCTTTTACTGCAGCATGGGGAACATAACCTATGACTTTAGAATACCCAATATAGGTCCTAAAATGTTTCAGTGATTTGACCAAGGCATAAGCCTGCTTTTCCATGGTGGTCTATTTCAATTCTGAGTTTTGTAAAGCACGACTCATGAAAGCAATAGGTTGCTCAAACCCTTCGTGGTTCTTTTGGAGCAACACCCCTCTATGGTATCTTCAGATGCAAAGGAGAATATCATGAAGTCATTGGTGTAGTCAGGGCTGACTAGGACAGGCGATCTTGTGATTGCATTTTTTATACATGAGAAAGCCTTCCTTCCCTCATTCGTCCACACAAACTTGGCATCCTTTTTCAATAGTTTCTGCATAGGCTTCATTAGCTCAACCAAGTTATGGATGAATCTTCTAATGAAGTTGATGTGTCCATTAAAAGATTGGAGGGCTTTAACTTTCTTAGGCAAAGGTATTTTCTTAATTGCCTCTATTCTCTCGGGATCAACCTTGACCCCGTCCTTGGAAATGATATGTCCTAGGAGCATTCCTTCATCGATACCTAGGACAGACTTAGTTGGATTTAAGGAAATGTCATATTTTCTACATCTTTCGAATACATGTTTTAAGTGACTTACATGGCTAAATCTTTCTTTGGAAAAAACAGCTAAGTCATCCTGATAAATCTCTATGATTTTTCTAATCAGTTCCTTGAATGCATAGTCCATAGCTCTTTGGAAAGTAGCCCCAACATTCAATAAGCCAAAAGGAATTCTCAAGTATTCAAAAGTGCCCCAAGGAGTTGTGAAAGTAGTCTTATGTCTATCTTCTTTTTGGATGACCACCTGGTTGTAACCTGAAAAACCCTCTAGCATGGATATCATGCCAGCACCTGTGACCCTTTGGAGAAGGATTTCCATATTCGGAAGCGGATAGTTGTCCTTTTGACAAGCCACATTTAGATTCCTAAAGTCGATGCATATCCTTATGCTTCCGTTCTTCTTCCTAACAACCACTAAGTTAGAGCACTAGGATGGATCTCTTGTGGGTTCAATAATCCCTGCCGCTAACATTTTCTCAACCTCTTTTTTAACAATGGGAGCTAACTTAGGGTTGATTTGTCTCAATTTTTGTTTGAAAGGTTTGACTTCTTTGATCTCTTGCTTTAAAGGTATAGTGTGTTGAAATACATCTTCACAATATGGTTTTAATTCATCATAAGTAAAAGCAAACACATCTCTATACTCTTTAACTAAATTGATTAAGTCATTCCTTTCTTTTTCTGAAGTACCTTTTTCAATTTTTATCATTTTAGGTTCTTTATCTGACCCAATGTTTATTTCCACATATTCCCCAGGTTTCATTGAATCAAAATGTTGTTCTTCCTCCGATCCTGCCTATCAAAGATGCTTTCAAATGCCACTAGGCCACGAGGCACAGGATTTTTGAACTGATTGCCCTCACCTCGATACTCTTTACCTTCTTCTTGCAAATTGTCATTAAAGGTTGAGAATTGATCAACATTGTGAATTAACTTTAAGATTTGTTCATCATCTCAAAAAACCTGCCAATGTTCCATGTTATCTGGTACTGATGGCCTAAAATTGATTTCTAAAGTACAACCACCATTTAACATCTCTCATCCGATGGTTGAAGGGTTGATGCTGAAACTGCTAACTTATTTGCTGTGCTATTCTGGTCTATAGGAATGGCTTCTATGTTTAAGGCATCAAAGAATTCCATGGTTTCCCAAATTGCATTCCTGTCCCTTTTTAATCTTTGACACTTACATGCAAATTGGTTCTTTACTTGTTGAACTATCAAAGTAGAGTCGCCTTTTATACTTTATATCTTTATCCCCATATCTTTAGCTAGTTCAATCCCAAGTAAGAATGCCTCATACTCTGCTATGTTGTTTGTCGCTTCAAATTCCAGTCTATATGCAAAGTTGAAAATTTTACCTCCCGGTGAAGTAATGATAATCCCAGCACCCTTTCCTGCTCTTGAATGAGCACCATCAAAGTTCATTTTCCAAATTTCATCTACCTTTTCATTCTTGATTTGTTCTTGAATAGGGGCTAAAAAGGTAGAATTGATTGCATAATTCCCAAGATCATCAGTATTATAGACATATTGATTTGAGGGTCTCTTGGGGTTTTCTACATGATTTTTCTTTTCTTTTTCGTTATGCAATTTTACTAATGAGTCTTCTGATGTAGGTACAGTGGCATAAGTCCAATCCACTTGGATCCAACCTCCTAAAGTGGCATCCCACTTTTTGGAAAGTAACATCCCCCACTTATTCGACACATCTATGACAAGGATATCCATAGTCACATGGATGTCAGGATACTTGGCCAATTTGACTGGTTGATTTTCAATAATACCTATTACGTCAACTTGTCTAGAATCCATGGCACAAACATTTTGGTATGGTGTGGTTGTTCTAAGATTAAGTTGATGCATAACCTTCTTGGTCATGATGTTGGATGAGGATCCTGAATCTAACATACAGTTGTGTAGAAGAAGATCACCTATCATCAATGATACATAAAAGGGAGGGTGATCTTCTTTTCTTGGGTCCATGGTATGTAGAATTAATAAAGGATCTTCCATGACATTGTTATTGCTTGTGGAAGGTTGCTCTAAGTTTTCAAAAAAAGTGACTTTCTTTGGAATGGGAGGGTTTAAAATTCTCATTAATTTTTCTCTTTGTGCAAGAATCTTGAAGATTTCGGTAGCAGGCATAGGTATTTTAACTTTTTTAAACCAATTACCTAAATCAATATTCATATCATCAGAATCATGAGGATTTGTTACCTTGGGAGGATATTGAATATTTTGTCCAACATTTTCTCTTCTTTGGTACGTGAAGCCTTTGAACTTCGACATCTCTCGAATTTGGTCAGGTGAAGGCATCTCTCCATAAGTCTTTGTAAGGTTATCCTTCTCCTGGCTGTACTGTCTAGCATGTTTCCAACTTTCTCTAGGAATGGTACAGACATCACCTACAACATTAACATAATCAGGCTTGCTTGAAATCTGCTCACTACTGCTTGCTTCCGGAAAACCATTCTCAAGGACATAGCATGCAAAGTAACAAGTAGACTCTTCATGAAAATCTTTGCATGCTCTACAAAAAGGTGTATAATTCTCAACCATGTTAGTAGTCTCTAATTGATTGGGAGGCCTCTTTTCATGGTTTGGTCCCTTCTTCTGCCAATTTAGCTTTGGAGGAAAATTTCGTTGAATGGGTTGGGACTGAGATCGTTCCATAGCTATTACCTGATTTTGCATCTCTTTGAGTTGGGAAACATACTTCATTTCCATAGCTTCCATCTTCTCATTCATCTCTTTCATTTTTCTATCATGATTGTCTTGATGAGAAGAAGATGCCTTTTCTTTAGGGTCAGTTTGTTTCATGGGAACTAAGGCTCTTGTATACCCAGGTATGTTAGACTTGCAAGAGGATTGCATGTTTCTATCGATTTTGACAGCCATATCCTGAGCCATCAAAAGGGTGGTGGGATCCTTATCTCTAAGCTGATATTGCATTTCACTACTCAAAGCTTCAATGTACTAAACCAATATGGACTGTGTTGTCGGTTTAAAATCCGCATGCATGTTGTTCACTAAGTCCTAGAATTTTTTATTAAATTCGTCCATAGTCTTGTTCTCATTTCTCTTAATAGTATGTAGGGCAGCTAGTTGATGTCGTGGCTCCTTCTTTTCTCCCCATTTGGTTGTGAAAGCAGTTTTGAAGTCTGCTAGAGTTGCATAGGAATTGTTGGGCAGGTTCATCAACTAGTCACCAACATCACCTTCTAAAGGAAAGGCAAATAATTTCATATAAACATCTTTGTGCCTATAATCAGCCGTCCTAAACCAACTACTGATACACTTTGAAAAGCTCTTCAGATGGACATTTGCATAAATGGCATCGGTTCCAGTGAAAGTGGGCAATTTGTCAATATCCTTGTCGGGTAGATCATGGGGTTGACCTGCTATCTGAGAAATGTTAAGTGGACTAAAGAATTCACCCATTACGTCAGATAAAATATTATTGTTTTCTAGAAAAAGGCAATGGATGTCCGAAATAGACTCGGATCCTAGATTCTCAAGGATCCTACGAGAAGAGAGCTTGTTTAATCTTCTCCGATAAACCTTCTCAGGTTCAAGGATGAAATAAAAAAAGCCTACATAATTTCTTCTAGTTGAATACCTTGGTAAATTATGTGATAGTGGAGTTGTCGGATGGATCAAGTCTAATTTCAGAGTTTATTGGACTAAGAATCAATAAAAAAAGTTTAAGGTAAAAAACTAAAAGAAAAACTAAGGTAAGTCGAACCAGGAACAAAAAATTTGACCCCGGCAATAGTGCTAGAAATGTTGCCGCCGAGATGCACACGTGGGGAGAGCGCACCATAAATCTTTCGAAGCTGCTCGGTGTGGCCTCGGGGGCAAGCAAAGAGTCAGGTGCTGTCACCTGATTCCGACTCCTCCGTTTAGGCAAACTCCTAACGAAGCCAAGGGGGGTAGACCCTGTTGTTCACCGAATGCACACCAGCAGCATAAATATTTCCAAATGTTGTCTCCCAAGTGGGAAAGGTGTGGCCTTGGGGGCAAGCAAAGAGTCAGGTGCTGTCACCTGATCCCGACTCCTCCGTTTAGGCAAACTCCTAACGAAGCCAAGGGGTGTAGTCCCTAAAAAAGAGTTTCTAAGGCTCTTTGTTTTAATGTTTTAAAAGGTGATGTGATGCAGATGGGTGTTGTTTAGGAGTTTTTTGATTCACAATAACAATTTATATAATCCAAAGATACAATTTGCAAAAGTATTTAGAATGCACAAAAGATGATGATTTCACAAGGCATCCACAACATAAATTAAAATATGTATAATCAATGTATCATCAATGTATGATCTAGATAAGGAAACGAAATAATACAGATTGAAGGACCAGTGCCTTATGAAGTCAATATGTCGAGGTTGCTTGATACAAGAGTTTTTGTGTGCTTGAGAACTGTTTTTCAATTGTTCTTTGTAAATTTTATTGTGTATTTTATGGTGATCTTGATTATTATGGCTTAAGGGAATTTCCAAGATATACTCTACGGTACTGGAAATATGTCCAGAACTAGGTGGCTCCGTACGGGGACATGTTGGCTGCCAAAGCCTCAAGAGCGTGTTCAACACTACACCAACCAGGGATGTAGTCTAACGGTGCCCCCAGGGTCTAAGTACAGTGATCCAGTGCCCCCAGGCAGAATTTTCCCACTTTCGAGTATTGCAATCAATGCCGGATTTTCGTTGGTTATGGGGTACGAATTTTATTATGGTTGAAATTGGAATTAATGTGAAAAATTAAAGAACCTATACCGTTTCTGTGTATCCCAAAACTGGGTAGAGCATATGCGGCATAGAAAATAATAAATTCCAATTTTAGGGGATACGTTTGTGAAGAACCAAAAAAAAACTCTCCGACAGAGAGCACTCTTGATCCGCCTTATGGCAAGATTCAAGAGATTTATGATGCACGGAAATAAATACTTGAATGTAAATCTAATCTACCCTAGAATCTCTTACAGGTTTGAAACCTTACTCGGGACAGCATGGGGGTTAGTGAAAACTTAAAGTAAAAAAGCAAGTAAACTCTCCGATAGAGAGCACTATTGATCCACCTTTCGGTGAGATTCAAGAGATTTTGGGTTCTTTTTATGCAATTTATATAAAAATGAAATTTAACTAAAAAACTGAACTACACTACTTGCTTCTAAGATCTAGCAATTATTGGAAATGGAAACTGCTTTATCAATATCAGAACTAAGCTAAGTATAAAAAGGGAAACCAATTTGAAGCAGTAAATGAAAGTGAAAAGAAACAAAGCACACTACAAGCTTCCCCCAAATGGGGGAAGTAGGGTGTGGGATTATGGAGTTTACAATCTTTTAGGGCTTTTTAATCCCTTGAAAACTTAAGAAAAGGAAATATGAAGCTTAAAGCTTCTTCAAAAAGGTTTGTCTTCTTGTTTTCGCTTCTTGTTTGAGCCTCTTTTTTGTTCTTCCAAGTCTTAAAGTTATCTTCTCTTAGTTGATCTCCTTCAACAACCTGAAACTAAGAGCTTTGAACAAGCACTAGTTAGAGTTAGTGAAATCAAAATCAAATTGAAACTAAGTAAATATAAATGAAACTAATTCTATGAGTAAAAAAAGTAAATGAACTAACGTAGACTAAGTCTAAGTTAAGACCAAGAAAATAAAACTAAACTAAACTTAAACTAGGATCTAACTAGAAACAAGATGGAGGAGCAAGATAAAAGACAAAGAACAAGAGGCAAGAAGAAAGGAAGAAAGGGTAAAAAGAGAAGAAGGAAAAGGTAAAGAGGGAGAGCCAACAAGCTAGAAAGTGGAAAGTGAAAGGAGAAGGCAGCCAAACTAAAGAGGACTGTAAAAGGAAGTTTAGGACAGTCAAAAAGAGAGGGAAGGGACAGCCAACAGAGAGGTCAAAGGTGGCTGCGAAAAAGAGGCAAGAAAGGGTTGCAAACAGGGAAGAAGGGGCAGCCAAAAGTGATGGAAGAGATGGCTGGAAAAATGGTCAAAGAGGAGACAAAACAGAGATCAAAAGACAACAAATCAGCGATAAAAAAGAGAGCAGAAAATAAGTGAAAGAGGGCAGTGAGAGGACAAAAATCAGAGGTAAGAGAAGAGAAAAAACAGTGATAGAAGATCGGGTAGCGAATGGAAAGGAGATAGGGCTGGAAGGTGAAGAAAAAGGAGAGAAAAAAGTAAAGAAGAAGTTGAGAGCAAGGAGAGTCAAGCAAAAGTCGAAAGCTAGAAAAGATAAGGAGCTAGGGCAAAAGCCAAAAGATGAATTTGAAAATTAGGGTTTTTTGCAAATGTAACCAGTAACCAAGGAGTTTGAAGTAGTTGTTTACTGATGAGATGATAAGAAGATCTCTCTTTAGCTTCTTCTTTGGATGAGATTTCGAGCACTTGTAGATCCTGTAGTCACAAAAGTGTTACAATAAAAACTCTTGATAATGAAGCATGGGATAGATGCAGCTGAGCTCACACCCTTCTTTACCTTTGGCAACACCTAACCAAAACACATGCAACTCAAGAAACAAGTGAGATCAATAGTACTAGTATGCTAGGAAAATCAAGATTAGATCAACAATGGTATAACTGACTACTTCCTATTTATTTAGATCTTGATAGACTTTGCATAAATAACCAAGTTGAAGACTACAAATGGCTATTCTTGCGTGCTAGAATAATAACCTTCCTAAGCTAGCATTTGATCAAAGCATTTGCAAATTAAGAGATGGGTTTAGAAAGATATCACCTCAATAAGAGATGAATTCACCACAAATGTTGAAAACTCATGGACCTCCAAAGTCTAATCTTTATTCCAATATGAAAGCAAAAAAGTGTTACAAAATTGTGCAGAGTTCTCTCGCATAAACATCCATCCTAAACAATGGAGCAAGGCTCTGTATATATACAATAATGAAGAGCTCAATGACCTAAGTCGAAATGGCATAGAGAGAGCCAAGCCATGCGAAATTACCAATAGAAGGAGAGCACACGAGCTTGACTAATGAGTTAACTGAGCCATTGGAAGGTGTAATAGGGTGATGTGGCCTACACATGGGCAACGTGCTCTCCTTCATTCATTGGAAGTAACACCAAACAAACCACTAACTGCTACATCACATCACAGAAGTCGCCCAGTTGAAGACTACAAATGGCTATTCTTGCATGCTAGAATAATAACCTTCCTAAGCTAGCATTTGATCAAAGCATTTGCAAATCAAGAGATGGGTTTAGAAAGATATCACCTCAATAAGAGATGAATTCACCACAAATGTTGAAAACTCATGGACCTCCAAAGTCTAATCTTTATTCTAATATGAAAGCAAAAAAGTGTTACAAATTTGTGCAGAGTTCTCTTGCATAAACATCCATCCTAAACAATGGAGCAAGGCTCTGTATATATACAATAATGAAGAGCTCAATGACCTATGTTGAAATGGCGTAGAGAGAGCCAAGCCATGCGAAATTACCAATAGAAGGAGAGCACACGAGTTTGACTGATGAGTTAACTGATCCATTGGAAGGTGTAATAGGGTGATGTGGCCTCCACATGGGCAACGCGCCCTCCTTCATTCATTGGAAGTAACACCAAACCAACCACTAACTGCCACATCAAATCACAGAAGTCGCCCTCGTTGGAGAGAGGGCGCAAATCCCAAGATAATAATGAGTGTAGTGCTCCGATGTTGATCTGAAACTGGTTGGTGATGATTGGAATCATCATTAATGTTCTCTGCCATGTCATTTTGACCTTTATTTTAATCAATTTGGCATTTTTTGGAGAGAATTGGATTTTCTCCAATTTATTATTTTTTGAATTTTTGAATTAATATTTCTCATTTATTAATTTTTTGAGAAAATATTAATTCCAAGGCCAAATGAATGTCTGAAACTTAGGATAAGTGGGTTTGGGATTTAACTGGGATTTTTGGCTTAGGAATTAATCCTCCAATCTTTAAAATCCAC
Source organism: Larix kaempferi (assembly GCA_027924585.1). Lineage (NCBI taxonomy): Eukaryota > Viridiplantae > Streptophyta > Pinopsida > Pinales > Pinaceae > Larix > Larix kaempferi. The sequence goes on along the minus strand of BSBM01000635.1, from coordinate 1,419,605 downwards.
CCTCAAACCACTTAATTATTACATTTTGAAAATTTTCAATTAAACCATAGTAAAATGGCTTAATTAATTGAAAAATTTAATTATTAAAATAATAAAAAATAAAAAGTATCCAACGCGTCCGGTAAAATTTTTTCGGACAATGTTTTAAACCACCTAGGGACCTAGGAAATGACCATATAACAGACTCATAGTGTCTAGTAGGTTCATATTCAACTGTTGGACTCTAATAACCCCCCAAGGCCTAACTGTCAAAATCGAGCATTCCAGCTTTGGAGGAAGTAGGAGAAAAACTCATCGATTATTACTCGGCTAAAGGCAAAGTATATCGACAAGGGAAAAAACTCCCTGGAATACCTTAGTTGACAGTCAAGTCTTAGGGAACCGGGCCACTCAAAACCCATACTAGCACACTTTATTACAAAAACCCCATGGGGCATGGTCATTTCAACACAAAAAATAAAAATGGCTAGCCAAAATTGGCTAAGTCCGACAAACTAAACTTCTGATACTCTGGATATGAACATGGATCATGTTCAAACACTGGTGGCCCAATGGAAGTTCAACTATTGTACAAAATAGTTGGTAACAGACCCTACTAAAAAAAAAGGCTTTCTAAGGCTTTTAGTTAAGTTTGTGTGATTGGAATGGATGTTGTTTTAGGAGTTTTTTTGAATTTGATACAAAATTAAACCAAGTTTCGTTCGCCAGTTTAATAAAATAAACCATGAGCACTCGCACAACAGTCATCTCAACACTTTAAAAACGGACAATGATTCCATTAGCACTGGTCTTTTCATCAACAACAATTTTTCAAGTCTTTTGCATTTTATCTATCTCAAATTGTTGTTCATCTTATGATATTATGCTGTTGATGTATTTGTTAGAAAGTGGCAACAAGGAAGGTCTTCTATCATTGCATGTGTCCTTCTATCTCAAATTGTTGTTCATCTTATGATATTATGCTGTTGATGTATTTGTTAGAAAGTGGCAACAAGGAAGGTCTTCTATTATTGCATGTGTCCTTTCATGCTAGAAGACATAAAACAGGAAGCCAAATGTGTTAATGTAATTTTCCAAAGTTTAGACTTAGGAAAAGTGCATTAAGTGATCTAATTTCTAATTGACTTAATGGAGTCACTTTTATAAAGTTCAAGTGAAAATAATTTAAGTGATGGCTAATCTAATCTTGGCCATTGATCTCACCGGAGGATTTCATCCATTGATCCATAGTGAGATGTTAGGGTTTTCGCTTGGCCATTGAGTTAAAAGGAGGACTGATTTGGTGGAGAGGACACACAGAGATACAAAGAGATTTCTTACTCATAGCTTTCAGCCGGAGAGTGAGAAAGAGAAGTTTGAAGAAGAAGTTTGCAGAGAAGACGGAGGAGCATTCATCCATAGGATGGACAGAGTGATCAGGCAGAGGAGAAGGCCGTACGGATTCACAGAGAGGGAGGCCGTACTGATTTGCAAAGGCCGTACACAATCGCAGAGGGTCTACGGATTCCGTACAGGACCGTATGGATTTTGTACAGTGACGCAGAGGGCCATACTGTTTTGTAGGATTGCCGTACGGATTCGTGGGGTTGTCTCAGTGAGTTTCAGTGTTTCGATTTTGCCAGGTTGGGTAAATCGATTTTCGAGATTGTACTTGTTCTATATCTTCATGATAAAATATCTTCTCATACTGCTGCACCAATTTTCCCATCTTGGGTTTTTCCGAGGGTTTATACCCAAAAAGATTGGTGTCTCTATTGATGTGATTGATGTTATATTTCTCTCGTTGTTTTTTATTTTTTGTTGCATTGTGAAGAAATCCATTTGTGGTTAAAAGTAATATTTGGGTTTAATTAAAATAAATTGGCATACTTTAACTCAAGATTGGATTTTAAGGAATTTACATGGTATCAGAGCTCTTCTGAGCAGATCTGAAAGAAAGCAGCAGTTGTTGGATAGATCAAGGGCATATCTATCCTAGGGTTTACAGGTACACTTCATTATGGCTATGCAATTGAGAGTTGATGATAGACTCCAAGGGGATCAGAACTTTCCTACTTGGAAAGAGAGGATCACCAAGATCCTGGATGTTAGTGATGTAGAGGAGCACATTGACAACCAAAAGGTTGCTCCCACAGATCCGACAGAGTTGGCAAAGTCGAAGAAGGTAGATTCTAGATCTATGTTGATCATCTTGGATGGGGTAAAGGACCACATAGTCCCTCACCGTTCCGAGAAGAAGTCTGCATTGGAAATGTGGAAGGCTTTGGAAAGCCTTTACCATAGCAAGAACGAAAACCGGAAGATGGTGCTGCAACAGAGGTTACGTAATACCAGGATGGCCAAGGGTGAAGGAGTGGTCCCTTATCTCACAAGGCTCACACAGATCAGAGATGAGCTTGGAGCAGTAGGCTCTAAGACTGAGGATGGGGAGCTAGTTCGTATAGCTCTCAATGGCTTTTCTAAGCCATGGGACGTCTTTGTTAAAGGCGTGGTGGCTAGGGAGAAGCTCCCTGATTGGCAGATATTGTGGGATGACTTCGTACAGGAAGAGATCCGTATGGGTCAAGGTTTAGGTTCATCCAACAACGCTCCACAGATCGTGGATGAAGAGGCTCTAGCCCTAACAAGCAAAGGCAAGGGGAAGGCAAAGAAGAAGAAGGGTGGTAAGAATAACATTGACATGTCAAAGGTCAAGTGTTTCATTTGCCACAAGCATGGACACTTTGCCTCCCAAAGAAGAAGAAGAAGAACGACACACAGATGGCAGGTTCAGTAGAGGTGGATGAGTTCAGCAAGAGTTTTGATGAAGACTTTTGTTTGATAGCTGGCATGGCAAGTTCCATCAACAACAACATCTGGTACGTTGACAGCAGTGCATCTTGTCATATGATAGGACATAGATCTTTCTTCAAGAGCTTGCAGGAGGGTGGAGTAAATCTCCACATTGAGTTGGGAGATGATGTGCGGTATCAGGCACAAGGAGTTGGTACTGTTTTGTTTCCGAGGGAGTCTGGCAAGCCCATCAGCTTTGTTGATGTAGTATATGTTTCGGGAATGACAAAGAATCTCATATATGTTTCCACATTGGAAGACAAGGGTTTTCTAGTGACTTTCTGGGATAGGAAAGTGTATATCAGACCCAAGGGGTCAGATCATAGGTTGGATCGGATGATTGGGGTCTGGAGCAGGAAGGTTTGCAGATTACAGTTCGAGCCGACAAAGGCTCTGGTTAGTAGCAGCAGCAGTGTGAGTGAGTTGTGGCATAGGAGGATGGGACACTTACATCATGGAGCACTGAGGCATCTGAGACAAGCAGTTATTGGAGTTCCTCCAGTACAGGAGGAAAAGCATAACCATTGCAAGGGTTGTGCATTGGGGAAGAACATCAAGAGACCTTTCCCACATAGTGAGCACAAGTCTAAGGGGACCTTGGACTTGGTGCATTTGGATGTATGTGGACTGATGAGTGTTCATTCTTTCAGTGGTTACAATTATTGCGTCACATTCATTGATGACTATTCCAGGAAGACCTGGATCTATTTCCTGAAGTCCAAGTCAGAGGTCTTCGAGCGGTTCCGAGAGTTCAAGACTCTCATGGAGAATCAGACAGGAAGAAGGATTTAGATATTGAGGACAGACAATGGGGGTGAGTATACCTCTAAGGATTTCTTGGAGTTCGTTCATCAGAGGGGATCAAGAAGGAACACACTGTTCCTCACACCCCGCAACAGAATGGAGTGGCGGAGAGAAAGAACAAGACACTAGTGAGTGTAGCCAAGGCCATGCTATTTGATTAGGGATTACTACTATTCCTATGGGCCGAGGCATTTTAGACTGCAGTATATGTCCAGAACAAGTGTCCTCACTCAGCTTTGGGGAGGAAGACAGCTGAGGAGGTATTCACAGGTACTAGACTAGATGTGACTCATTTACGCATATTTGGGAGTATCTGCTATTGTCACATTCATGCTGACACTAGGAAGAAGCTGGACCCTTCTGGTGAGAAGGGGCTTCTAGTTGGTTACAGTGAAGACTTATAAGGCATAGAGAGTTTATGTCCCGGCTCGTAAGAGGATCATTGTGAGCAAGGATTCCCAGTTTGATGAGGACAGAGCCTTAAGAGGATCTATGGACTTACCAGCACAGGAGTAGTCAGCAGAGGACTCGAGAGTCAAGTTGGAGGAGCCACAGGTACAACGACAGACACAGGGCATAGGTTCTGGTAGTCAGAAGGAGTCAGATGGACAAGATCTTGCTATCATTGATTTGGAGGATGAGCAGTAGCAAGAGGAGGATATCCAGCAACCGCAACAAGACACTAGGGCACGACCTAGGTGGTACAGGTCCACAGTTCAGGATTCCAGACAAGTGAGTCTTCCACAGAGCTCCATGAGGTGGAGCAAACCACCAGATATACTTAGCTATTTGGCACTGATGATGGAGTTGATTAACTCCGAACCTTCTGGTTTCGAGGAGGTCGCACAACATGATGTGTGGCAAGAGGCCATGGTTGAGGAGTATGACTGGAAAGAGAAGAATGGGTGAAAAACGGGAACGTAATGTATAATGTAAAAATGTATATTTGATAATGTAGAAGATGATAAATGAATACAATGAGTTGGGCTTAAATAAGCCTGTCTTGCACCTTTTCACCAAAGGGCATGACTATTAATATTAATTATATTTTATTATTATTTTACTGTTACATTGCCTTCCCCTTAAGGGAAGCTTTGTCCTCAAAGCTTATTTGATGACAATGATTACGTGAACTGTCGCAGCGTCTCTGATGTGGACACTTGTATGGTTTGCTACTAGTGGTTTTTGTCCCTGGTTCTATTTCGAATACGTGTTCAATTTTTCTGTTTGGTGGGAGCTCCATAGGTAGCTCTTGAAACACCTTGCGATGTTTCTGAATCGGCTTTTGTATCTTTAGTTGTTTGTCCCTATCTTCTTTATTCGTTAGAAGCTTCATTTCTTGACATTGGAGTATGTACGTTGGTGCGTTCTTCCGAAGTAGCTTTTCTATCTGATGTGATGTAGCCAGCTATGTCGGAGGTGGTTGGAACTCGTATAATTTGTGTGTTTTCCCGAACGCATGGAATTCAATAAAATGTTCTTGGTGATTTGCAGAGTATGTACCCAAGGTTTGTAACCATTGTATTCCTAATACTACTTCGACTCCTCCCAACGGCACCGCAAAGAAATCTGATTCTAAGTTATACTCTTGTATTTGTAACTTGACTTGGTGACATTTCCCTACGTTATCAATCTTCTTGCCATCTGCTACCATAACCTTCATGTTAGGAACTGGAAAAACAAATAGGTTAAATACCTTAGCAAGGTTGACATTAATGAAGTTATGGGTGCTGCCAGAGTTGATGAGAATTGTGACGCTATTCTTTTTTATATGTCCTCTAAGCTTCAATGCTTGCGATTGAGAGATTCCGGTAATAGCGGCTAATGAGATTTGTGGGGTGTCGTCCTCAATTTCTGTGTGGTAGTCTTGTTGACTCTTCACATCATTTTCAATTGGTTCCTTGACTTCCAACTCTGCTTCACAGACATACAATTTCTTTTGTAAGCATCTGTGCGTAGGATCCCATTTGTCTCCACAAAACTTACATTTCCCATCTTTTATTCTCTGGGCCTCTAAACTGGGCTTCGCTCCTTCTCTAAGTTGAGGCAGTGTATATTTTGGATTTCCTGTGTATGTTGATTGGAGGGGGTTCTTTTTGGAGTCGTCTTGGTCGAAATTTGTATGAACGGATTTGCTTTCAATAATCCTGGCTTTACGTCGTGCTTTTTCCATGGTAGCGATGTTATGTAACTCTAGTTCATCACGGATGTGTTGTTTTAGGCCGTGTATGTAGGTCTGTAGTCGTTGGTCATCGATTAATTCTGGAACTCGAGTCGACAGTGCTTCCCACTCACAGGTGTACTCATCGACACTCCTTTTCTGTTGTAACCTTGTGATTCTGGCAAAGAAGTCTTTTTCTTCAACGCCTTGGAATCTTTTAATGAGGTCGTTCTTGAAACTAACCCAGTTGTGAGAACAGATTCTTGCAGTTTTCTTCCACCATAAGTACCAGTTGTAAGCGTTGCCTTCTAGATGCATGGCGGCATATTTAACTTTCTCCTCTTTGTAATGGATATTGTGGATGTTTAAGTATTCCTTGGCTTTGTTAATCCACACTATGCACCGTCGTTCGTCCCCGTCGTATTTGGGTAGCTCGACTTTCACCCGTATTTGGCATCCTTGTGTATATGAGAATGATGACGATATGTTGAAAGGATCTGGCTGCTCCGGTGTTCTGGGAGAGTTGGCTTGCAAATCTTTTGGTAATGGTAATCTTCCCAAGATGGCTTTTAAAATTGCCTCATTTTTCTTTTGGTTGTCTTGTAGAGTGAAAATGGAATTCTCTATTCGTGATGTGATTTGTGTCCAAGTTGCTGCCAAATGGTCATTGGTTTGATTGATCTTTGCCTGGAGTTCCTCATAGTTCTTGTTAATCTTCTCATTGATTGAATCGAACTGAGCGTTTAATTCACTCATTGATCTGGTGATTGGTGGAATCTTCTCGGCGTTGAACGTGGATTTATTTTTATTTGCTGTACGAAGCCAGCCCACCGCGATTTTTTTTTTAACTAATTATAATAATAATAATTATTATTATATAATATAGTTTCTTTTTTTAAATTAATAATAATATTATTAATATTAAAAAAAAATTTGTTGACAGCCGACCGTGGGCGAATGGAGTTGGGCGAAGGTGGGCGAAAGAAGGAGGATGGCGGGGGCTGCGAGCAGCAGCGCAGGGGGATGGCAGAGGTGTGGGAGGGCGCGAGGGAATGGAGGGGGCGTGGAGCACGAGGGGCGGCGGATGGGGAGGTGGCAGCAGCAATGCTGCAGCGGAGGAGGGAGGTGCGCGAGAGGAGGGAGTGGGAAGTCGGGAGTGGAGGAGGTGGTGGATGGGGAGGATGGCGGAGGGGTAGAGGATGGGGAGGTGATGGGGAGGTGGCAGCAGCGGAGGAGGGAGGTGCGCGAGAGGAGGGAGTGGGGAAGTCGGGAGTGGAGGAGGTGGGGAAGTCGCCGGATGTGGGGTGATGGGGTGATGGCAGCGGTGTGGGGTGATGGCAGAGGAACGACAAAGTGGGGAAGGGCGTGAAGGAGAAGACGAGGGATGGCAGGGAGGGACGTTGATGGGGAAGGGCGTGAAGAAGAAGGGGGATGGATCAGGCGGCAGAGGAGAAGACGGGGAAGGGGAGGATGGGGAATGGAGTAGGAGGATGGAGAGAGGTGGCAGCTGGTGGTGGGGGTGGCGTGAGCGCGTGAGGGAGGTGGCAGCGGAGGTGGAGGGTGCAATGTGGCAGGCTGGTGCTGAGAACCGAGAGGCTTTGATACCAATGGAAAGAGAAGAATGTGTGAAAAACGGGAACGTAATGTATAATGTAAAAATGTATATTTGATAATGTAGAAGATGATAAATGAATACAATGAGTTGGGCTTAAATAAGCCTGTCTTGCACCTTTTCACCAAAGGGCATGACTATTAATATTAATTATATTTTATTATTATTTTATTGTTACAATGACTCAATCATGAAGAATCAGGTATGGGAGGTTGTGCTGAGGCCAGAAGGTAAAAAGGTGGATCTACAAGGTAAAGCATGCAGTAGATGAAAGTGTGGAGAAGTACAAGGCATGCTTCGTGGCTAAGTGATATTCACAGAAGGAAGGTATTGACTATGAGGAAACCTTCGCCCCTGTCGCCAGATACTCTTCTATTCGGACTATCCTATCATTGGCAACAGAGATGGGTTGGCACGTTCATGAGATGGACGTGAAGACTGCCTTCCTCAACGGAGTTATAGAGTAAGAGGTGTATATTGAGCAGCCAGAGGGGTTTGAGGTGGGGAGCAGGGAGTCGCATGTATGCAGGTTGCAGAGAGCTCTTTACGGGCTCAAGCAGGCACCTTGAGCATGGTACTCGAGGATCGACAACTATCTACGGGAGATAGGATTCCAATAGAGTGAGGCAGACCATAACCTGTACTTCTTGCCAGGTGAGGTGCCTCTCATACTGGTACTATATGTGGATGATCTCTTTCTTACCGGAGATGAGAGGCTGATTGGGGACTGCAAGTCCAATCTTGCAGTGGAGTTTGAGATGAAAGACCTTGGGTTGATGCATTACTTCCTAGGTCTGGAGGTTTGGCAGAGAGATGGGTGCTTCTTCATTAGTCAGGGGAAGTATACAGTAGAGATCTTGAGGAGATTCAGGATGGAGGATTGTAGATCCATGTCCACGCCTCTAGTCACCAATTGGAGGAAGAATGACGCATCTAGGTCAGAGGAGTTTGATCCTACTTTGTATTGTCAGCTTATCGGGTCACTTATGTATCTGGTCAACACTCGACCAGACATTAGCTTTGCAATTAACTCTTTGATTCAGTTCATGGTGAACCCTCAAAGAGTGCATTGGACACTTGTGAAGCACAAACTTTGCTATATCAGAGGCACAGTGAAGTATGGATTGGTTTATGAGCGCAGTGGGCGTATACAGTTAGCAGGCTTCACAGATGCTGACTGGGCAGGATGCGTAGAAGACCGGAAGAGCACTTCAGGTTGCTGCTTTAGCATTGAGTCAGGGGTTGTCTCTTGGTTTAGTAGGAAGCAAAAGTCAGTTGCATTGAGCTCGGCATAGGCTGAGTACATGGCAGCTAGTATGGAAGCATGTGAGGGGATGTGGCTGAGGAAGTTTCTCTCAGGATTATTCGAGAATGAGTTGGAGACTACCATAGTTCACTGTGACAATAAGATTGGCATTAACCTTTTTGAGAATCCAGTGTTCTATGACAGGATCAAACACATAGACATCTGGTATCACTTCCTCAGAGATTGTGTTCAAAGAGGAACCATTCAATTGGAGTACATTTAGAGAGATGAGCAGGTGGAAGACATATTCACCAAGGCACTTTGCAAACTCAAGTTTGTGAAGTTCAGACTCTTAGAGACAAGTTGGGGTTGCTACCGAATCCCTTCCTCGTTGAGAGGGAGTGTTAGAAAGTGGCAACAAGGAAGGTCTTCTATTATTGCATGTGCCCTTGCATGTTAGAAGACATAAAACATGAACAAATGTATTAATGTAATTTTCCAAAGTTTAGACTTAGGAAAAGTGCATTAAGTGATCTAATTATTAATTGACTTAATGGAGTCACTTTTATAAAGTTCAAGTGAAAATAATTTAAGTGATGGCTAATCTAATCTTGGCCATTGATCTCACCGGAGGATCTCATCCATTGATCCATAGTGAGATGTTAGGGTTTTTGCTTGGCCATTAAGTTAAAAGGAGGACTGATTTGGTGGAGAGGACACACAGAGATACAAAGAGATTTCTTACTCATAGCTTTCAGCCGGAGAGTGAGAAAGAGAAGTTTGGAGAAGAAGTTTGCAGAGAAGACGGAGGAGCATTCATCTAGAGGATCGATAGAGTGATTAGGCAAAGGAAAAGGCCATACAGATTCGTAGAGAGGGAGGCCGTACAGGAGCAGGTTGTACACAGGCACACAGGCCGTACAGATTCCCTACAGTGACGCAGAGGGCCGTACTGTTGCGTAGGAGGGTCGTACGGATTCGTGGGGTTGTCTCAGTGAGTTTCAGTGTTTCGATTTTGCTAGTTTGGGTAAATCGATTTTCTGGATTGTACTTGTTCTATATCTTCATAATAAAATATCTTCTCAGACTACTGCACTGGTTTTCCATCTTGGGTTTTTCTGGGGGTTTATACCCAAAAAGATTGGTGTCTCTATTGATGTGATTGATGCTATCTTTCTCTCAGTGTTTTTTATTTTCTGCTACATTGTGAAGAAATCCATTTGTGGTTAAAAGTAATATTTGGGTTTAATTAAAATAAACTAGCATACTTTAACTCAAGATTGGATTTTAAGGAAATTTACAGTATTTTGATTAAACTTGCGAACAAAACTTGGTTTAATTTTGTATCAAATTCAAAAGAACTCCTAAAACAACATCCATTCCAATCACACAAGCTTAACTAAAAGCCTTAGAAAACCTTTTCTTTTAGTAGGGTCTACCCCCCTTGGTTTTGTTAGGAGTTTGCCTAAACGGAGGAGTCGGGATTAGGTGACAGCACCTGACTCTTTGCTTGCCCCCAAGGCCACACCGAGCAGCTTTGAAAGATTTCTGCTGCACTCCCCCCCAGGCATGCATCTCGGCGGCAACAGCCATGAATAGAGGATAGTTCCAAAGATGGTGAAGAAGAAAAGGTGTGATTTTCTCCCAAAGGCATTGACATTGAGGACTATCATTGACTTGCCCTAGCTGAGGTTTTTTGAGGGTTGGAATATTTGTACTAGCCTTGAGAGAAGGCTGTTGTATGTGCATGTACTTCATCTTGAGTTTATTAGTGAAGTTTCCAGCTGTCCATATCTTGTGCAATTTCCAGATTTGAATTTCAGCTGTATATATTCTCCATTCATTACTATTTTAGTATTTACAGTTATGTATGTCTTGCGGTTTTGACACAGGTAAAACGGAAAATTGTTAAGTGATTTGACATCTAATGAAAGAATATAAGGGGCTGATTTTGCTGCTGTCATACTGTTGTAAAAGAAATTTTCAGATCTGGTTATTAGCTGATAAGTTACCCTAGAAGGGCTGAAACCTATTTTTGTGTTTGATATCTTTTCTCCTAGAATTGCTTGGAAATTTGGAGCTTTTTGAATTGAATTGTTGTACTCTCTCCGTGGCTGTTTTGTATTCTAATTTACAGCAGTCTCAAGTTTGAAAATTCTAGGGCTAAGATCTAAGAAACCTTCAAGGTTGAGGGTGAAGTTTTTTGTTTTGCATTAAAACTCCAACTCAGAAAATTTCCATGTCTCAGCCAGACGCTGGTACCATCAATTCGATTTCAGAAATATATGTTATATAGATGTGACCCAGTCTCGCAGGTCCACCAAGATCATCAGAGAGATGGAAACTTGCTCCCATGTGATCAATAGGCACTGGGCAGTGGAATTGATTAACAGTGAACTGGACGATTTCTGCAGATTTATGTTCATGGTTATTTCTCAGAAGCTTGTTAGTCTTTTTCTATGGATGTTTGAGATTTTCTCTTCTTGTCTATTTTTGTATTTTTATATGTTGCAGCAGAATGATCTTGATTCTTTACGAACAGTTCACTGCATGGCAGCAGAATCTTCTTCAACTGAATTTCTGTTTCTTTTTTAAAATTTTAGAGTCCACTGGTATATCTTGATAAGAAATGGACAAAGGCTGGTTTCAGATTGACTTGAAAATATGTGGGCAAAGGCCAGAGTCAGACAAGGTATGAAAAGTGTGTGGCCTAAGGCTGGGATCAGAGAATCTCTAGCAAATGTGTGGCCAAAGGCTGGGCTCAGATCACTATCTGCTAGACATCAGCGGAAGTGCCCTGGAAGGGGCTCTTTTACCAATGTAATGAACCAAACTGGTTCAAACTTCATATACTGAATATCCAAAATAAATAGGACAACATGAGAAATCCATATAGGATAAATATAATGTATTGAATTTATAATATGATTGATGACACGATAACAACATTGTATATAAATATAGGTTGAATGGTCCTTGAATAGACCTGCTTTCTAAAGATGTGACCTTCGGTTTACTAATATTGTTTAATTATGATTATGATTATTATTATAATTTAATTACAAGTGTATTATGCATGTTACAAACACATGCCCAATAAAATCTTTTGAAATAGTTTAAGTGTTTCTATAATTAATCATTTGATGTGTCTGCCTGTTGGTTTGTTCTCAGCCTGTTGATCATAACTCTATGCTGTGAGTCGATACCTCCATACTGATGTTTTTGCTCTCCCTGTCTATGACTTTAAATTATAACACCTTTCTAAAGTTTAAACTTTAGAAAATAAAACGTCACATAATTCTTCTTCATCACTGATTCCCTGTGCTTTATATCCTAAAAGGATGCCCATGTTAGAATTTGCCACATTCCTCATGTCTGTCAGAAAATTGTGCCTGATGCCCAAATTGGAATCTGTGATTTATTTTCTTCTGAGCCGTTGATGTCCATCTTCCCTGCCATCAAACAATTCACTTTCAAGAAAGCTCTTAGTTCAGAAGATCGGCTAAAAATTAAAATGAAGTGCTTGTTTCACTTGCCTAGAAAACTCTTGGCATCATCCAGTCCACTTCTGTTTCGTGTCTCTTGTCACTTTTTGCATAATGCTCTCCTTAGGCATTAACCCCCACTTGAAATGCTAACGTCTTCTATATGAAGATGTTCCTATCTTCCAGTGCCTTTATTCACCATCGTTTATCTCATGCTGAGGAGCACCACTTCCTTATCTATTGGGCATTTTGCACACTATGTAATTCCATTGGTCATTTTGAGTAAGGTGCCCCACTGCCAGTTGTTTTCTTTTCCAAACAAAGGTCTTGGAGTCTTGGAGGAATTTAATAGCAGTCTCCTGTAGATTTGGCTGTTTCACTAGAGGTTAATAAATCTTAATTTTTAATCAGAAGATCAGACAGCTGTCTGTAATGGCCAGTGGCCTTTGGGAGATGCAACACTTTGTGTGAAACCCCGTCCATCCATGTTGCGTGTGTGTGAAACAAGTCAGATTTGATCTTGTGGCATCTTGGAATAGCTTCTACGACTATTGTTAAAAATCAGACTTCTGTTCACACAGTCACAGTGAACATTCATCAAACACTTCATGAACCACTGATATCAGTCATTAACAGTAAGCTAAACCAATTGTACTTTTCACAAGCATTAAATAGACAAGTACGAGGACTGATATAAACACCAGCAGACTGGTATAAAAAATAAGACACAGGATTTGGTCAAACTTGACCCTGGAAAAACCCCACACCTTAGGGAAAACCAGCAAGAGAGATTTTATTATTAATTATCTTCTTCTAGAGAGAAAGTACAGTAGTAATATATTCAACAGAAAGACAAACTTATCTCAGACCTAGAAGACCAAAACAGTGCCTGGGCTGTCTCAAATTATGTGGATACTCAGCATAGAAAAACGTGCCTGTTGGTACCAGAATCTGCCCTATCAAACTTCTAGATTCGGGCAGCGTGCATGTAAAGAGGGACCCTGTTTTTTGCTGCCGAAAAAGCCATGAATGTTCCAATCATCCTGGTCAAGTTTTCCAATGCCTCAAACTTTCATCATGGTTTGTTTGTTATGTATTTCTTTGACCTTTGTTCTTTTTGTTTGCATTTGAAAATGTTACGAGTCCTCGACAACTCTGCCAAGCTTCTAGATTTTTTTTCGTCAAATTGTCAAAAAGCAAATTTTTATCTTCTGGGTCTTCGGTTGCCAAGAAAATCACCCTTCAGTCCGACCCACCCTATATCCATCATGAATTTTATAATAATTATTATTTGAAATAAAAGATTTGTAAACTTTGATTAAAATAATAGTTTTTATATAAAGTATTAAAAAATAACTCATTATGTTTTACCCATAACCTTTTTCAACATGTTGCGTGCCACTTCTTTTTAAATTATAAAAGGAGATAAAGTAAAAGGGTTGGTCATGTAAAATGTTGGGTCTTTTGTCCCTTCTCCAAGTTCGATGCCAACATTAAACCAAACTGCCATACTTCTCTCAAATTTGACCACACAAGCCCACACCATCTCTTGTGCACTACACGTCGCTTTGTTATCCCCACACATGTTAGTATAAAGGATTAAAATGTTGCTTGTATAATGTACGTGGGATATTTACCTTTGCACAAAGAGTAAAGCCTACAACCGATCGCCGTCAAGTCCAAGTGTTAAATGTAATATTTCAGAATTAGGATCACTCAGCAGTAGCAGACCTCACTAGAATTTACTCATGTAGTATAGAAAGAAGAAGAAGAAGTGCTGAATCAATAAACACTCATTACACAGAAAATGGAGAAAGACTGCTGTCTCATACATCAACTGTAAGCTGGCATTCTGTAAAAATGAATAATAACTGAATACAAAAAAGGAGATTCGAATGCCTCTAAGGTCATTCGAATTATCCTCAGTGTGTAGCTTGGAGCCTTGGATAGCATTGGAGACATCATCCAAACCACTGGCAGTAGTCACAAGAGTCAAATAGTCAATCAGGTGAGTCTAACTGAGTCTAATTGAGTGCATGGGCACTGATGTAGGGAAGGAGACTTCAATGTGGGCGCATGAGGAGCTGTCAGTAGTCAGTAGAGCTCAACTAGTCTCAGTAGGTGCCTATCTAAGTGCTTCAGTCAGTTAACTGATCAATCATCCACTGAATCAAGGAACTGAGTCATCAACCAACCAACTAACTGAAGCAACTCCTAAATAGGTGGAATAAGGCGCACTTGTGCTCTAGTGATGAAAACAAGGGCGCATCAGTGGCTAGGAGGGCTAAAATTGAGCAGAAACAGGCTCCCGGGGGTTGCAAAATAAGGACTAGGTGCTGGGAGACTACCATACTGATGACTGGATGCATGCAGAATTGCATGCGGGCATGCAAAATACAAAAATGATGGTGAGAATATTCCAACACTCCCCCGCAAGCTATACTACGAGGAACAACTGAAATGGTAGGGCCCTGGTAACTAAGACCAAAGGTCACCCCGTACAACAATCTAAATAAACAAAGTGAGGAAAGAGGGAAAACCCAGTGGGAAGAAAGCCTCCCCTCAAGATAGACTGTGGTAGGATGATCAATCATGTACATCACTCACCCTAAATGGCAAGTGGACTTCTCCACCGAAGAATGATCTATCGGCAAGAAATGGATCAGTAATGTGAGAAGGATGAAACCTTCCATTCTGAAAATTAGATCTGGTCCTCCTCGGATCAAGTGGATCTCCAACAAGATCTCCGGCAGATCTAAGAGTAGTGGCTGCCCATCTAGGAAGAGGAGGATCATCAAGTGTAAGATCATCAAGTTCTTGTGGATCTGGATCTTTCATTCGCTCATCTTCACTAATAGGTGCTAGATCTTCAGGTTCTTGTGGATCTGGATCTAGCATTCGCTCTTCATCATCTTCACTGTCATACTCTAAGTCTGAACTGTCATGTGATGAAGATTCGCTCTCTTGGAGCTCATGAACACTTCCAAACTCTGAATCTGAAATCTCATGTGATGAAGCTTTGCTCTCTTGCTCATCATCACTTCCAAATTCTGAATCTGAAATCTTATGTTCTAAAAACATGTGCTTTACTTCTCCTTTAGTGGAAGCAAGTGATTCTGGAGGCTTCTTGAACTTGCTCTTTTGACCAAACATGGTGGGAACAAATCCAAAAATGTGAATATCATTTTGAAACATGTGATCCACACCAACATGGGTGAGATGTTTACCAAAGGAACTATGACATGATGATGGTGGATCTTCAACAAGATCACTCGTGGATGCAACAGTGGTGGTGGCCCATGTTGCAATAGGAGTTGAACCAATAGATGTTAGATCACCAGGTTCTTGTGGATCTGGGTCTAGCTTTCGCTCTACTCTCCGAGTCTTCATTTCCTCAACCTTCCTTGTTGGATTTTTTCCATTCAAGCAACCTTTACAGGTGCTTTGGGAAGATCTAAGATTGGATAGATCTTCAACTAACTTTTGAGTTTGCATGCTCTGCAAATGTTTGTAGCTGAGATCACATAGCCTACTTTCTTCATTTTCATGAGTGTGAAGAGCAAACTGCTTTGAGAGAGGTAGAAAGTGTGGGAACTCATAGAGTTTTGTCTTGTGGTTTGCAACACCTTTTACAATGGTAGAACTTGATACCATGTCTTGAATTTCGACCTCATTTGGAGAGAAGATCACCCTCTTGGGCTCTTTAATATGGGTCATTTGATATATTGAAAGTAGATTAACAGTGAGAGTGGGGACATAGAGTACATCCGAGAAGTATCCATGATCTAGTTTGATTCTTCCAATCCCCTTAGAGGAGACGTTAGAATCATTCCCCAACATGATGGATGGTCCAACAGTAACTTCGAATCCAGTGAAGAGATTCTTGGAGGAAAACATGTGTCTTGATGCTCCAGAATCTATGATGAAGGAGGATTGAGTTGATGCACCTGCAATGAGGGCATGGCATCTCTCTTTGTTCTCATATCCAGATGGTTCACTTTCTTTCTTTCTAGCACATGCAGGTATTGGAAGATTATTTTTTTCAAGAAGTGAAGCCATGAGATCTATGGTCTTCTTCATACATGAGCTCTCAGGGTGATATCCTTGATTACAGTATGCGCACTTGGATTTGCCCTTCTGAGCTTGCTTGTCCTTCTTAGGATTCGAGGCTCCATCTGAATGTATGGGAGCCTCCTTCTGCTTTTGGTCATTCGACTTTCTATCAGAAATTTTTTGTTTTCCTTTGCCATTCGCTCTCCTTGACTTAGTAGCTGCAAGAGCTGAATCCAATTTGACTTTTATCACTCCCATGTGCACTAGCTTCTCCTCCTCAAGAGTTAGAGATTGGATGAAGTCTTCAAGCGAAGGGAATTTCCATTTTGGAATGGACCACTTTGCTGACTGGAAGGTCGAAACAAACACTGAATAATCAGGGCCTAGCTTCGACAGGATGGCCAAGATGAGTTGTTTTTCTTCCTTCTCAATCCCATACCTCTTCAACTGTGAAATCAAGTTCTTGAATTTGTTGAGAAACTCAGTGATAGTTTCGAAACTGCTTGGGCTCAAGGAGAAAGCAAATGAAAGAAAAACAGGAAAAGAGATAAAGTACAGGAGGAACTCTTTTATTGTTGTTTTCAAGTGCCAAAGTTGATTTATTTTCTGTAATATTTAGATTTCAAAGTTCAAACAGTAGAAACCATAGTGGAAAAAATCGGCGAAAAATTGGTGATGTCACAAAAAATCGCAATTTTTTCTGGGTGCCGATTTTTAAAAAATCAAACTCTGGAAAAAATCGGCAAAAATCGGGAAAAAATCAGCAAAAATCGGGAAAAATCGGCAAAAAATTGGGAAAAATCGGGAAAAATCAGAAAAAATCGGAGAAAATCAGTAAATAAGCGAAAAAATCGGTAAAGTACAATTTTTGCATTTTTTAATGCTTTCCGCGGTTTGCCGATTTTTGCCGATTTTTTTGCCGATGTTACCGAGAAGATGTTTTCTGGACCCTCGCCGATTTTTTGCCGATGCCGATTTTTTCCACTATGGTAGAAACAGGATTCAGTCCGATAGCTATGGTCATTGCCAGTTTGCTCCAGTTTTCAATTGTTTGTAGTCAGAGGCCCTAGAAATGGGGCCCATATTTTAATAATAAAATTCTTTCTTAGAAAAAAATTCCATTGTGTCGTGATATTCCCAGGTTCTTCTGTTTTTCCTCTGTTGAATTAAAACAAACTCAGATGGATAAAATGTAGGGCTAATTGGTCATATGATATATCATTAGTTAACATTGACTAATAGTTATTAGATACACTTAAATTCTCATAGATAATACTCACTTTGTTCCTAGATGATCTTACCAGACCTAACCAGAGGACAACTTTGTGTGCACAATATAGTCCTGAGACATGATATATTTGTCTTCATTCCCTTATTTTAATAAGAACTTAGAAGCATTGTGTGATTCAATTGCTACATACATGAAAGGCCTGCTGTTATCTGTGATTATTCATTAGCAATGACTGATGCGGTTATATGTCAACTGGATGCTAAGAAACAAAAAACATCCATAAGAGTAAACAGACTTTAACCTCCCTTTTCATCTCCAGCTTATTTGGCGTTTTATGATTTATTGGACATTTGTGGACTGTAAAATTTGGAACTTGGTTGGGAACATTTGTTGGATGGTTTTGGAGTTCTATTTTAATATCTTACTTCACATACTTAATGTGCAGTATTTTTGTATTTCCTGCGTTCATATTTTTTAATTTCTGTTTCTTCTCATGTTGCAATTCATTTCTTCCTAGTTTTTTTACTTCTGACCTTTGCTTGTATTGTTGCTCATCACTGAGCATTTATTTATTCGTTTCAACTTTCTCTATAATTGCATTCCTTTTTGTTTTCAACTTTCAATTTCTAAACAGCTTCCTTGCAGGTTATTTCTACTAGAGAGTCATGTACTGTTCTAGCCTTCTTTTCTTACCATCTTGTGTGTTTTTCTTTCCTTAATCCATTTGATTTCAATGTCATGTTACCTTGGGCTATTGTGACATAATGCGTTGGGATATTGCCTCTGCATATGGTCAAGAATTCATGTTTCAGTTTTATATTCTTGTGTCATATAGTGGCACATGATTCTTTGTACTCTACAGAAGTTTTTACTACCCATAAAATCATTATCTGTATTCAGAACCATATTACATACTAGCATACTGGTAGAGAGATAAGATATTAAAATCAATTAAAAAAACATCATATGCTTCTCACCGTTTTCTGTGTTTTAGATAATCATATATTTTCAATTTGAATCTGTGTTCTATTAGACATTTGATTATCTTACCTGATCAAAATATTAAACTATGTTTATAACTACTTCTTTTATATCATTTAAGTTAGATGATCCTACTCATCATGAATGCTTTAGTGATTCCTTTTCATGTTGTATCTAGTTATGCCCTTGCCCATGCTTTGGGATACTTTTATAAATGTACTTACACAATGCATTTTCAGGCAACAGAAATTGCTCTAAATGAGGAATCCTTTGAAGCCAGCATTAGAGATTATACCAAACTTTTAGATGGCTATGCAAGGAAAGATAGTTTAGAAGATGCTGAAAGGGTACTCAAGATTATGACAGAGAAGGGATTTGATCGGGATGCAGTGACATGCAGTGCATTGATTCATA
This sequence comes from Larix kaempferi, assembly GCA_027924585.1. Lineage (NCBI taxonomy): Eukaryota > Viridiplantae > Streptophyta > Pinopsida > Pinales > Pinaceae > Larix > Larix kaempferi. Next base: position 1,400,786 of record BSBM01000635.1, on the reverse strand, counting down.
TGTATAGCAAGACAGGGAATCTGGATCAAGCTAGAGAGGCATTTGAACAAATAAGAGCACTTGGACTTCAACCAGACCAAAAAGCATATGGCTCAATGATTATGGCATATGTGCAAGCAGGGTTGCCCAAAGCAGGAGAAGCTTTGATGAGAGAGATGGAAGCTAAGGACATCAAACCAGGGAAGGAAGTTTACATGGCACTGCTCAGGGCTTTTGCACAGAGAGGTCTTGTTGAAGGCGCACAAAGGATATTCAACACCATGCAGTTTGCTGGCATCATGCCAAATTTGGAATCTTGCACATTACTGGTCGAAGCTTATGGTCAGTCTGGGGATGCAGATCAAGCTAGAAACGTTTTTGATCATATGATGAAAGCAGGGCACAAGCCAGATGATAAATGCACTGCTCGCATGCTAGCTGCATATGAGAAGAAGAATTTTCTTGACAAGGCATTAAACTTGCTATTGGATCTTGAAAAAGATGGCTTTAAGCAAGGGCTTGAAACGTCAGCTGTATTAATTGACTGGCTTGGTAGATTAGGCTTGGTGTATGAAGCCGAGCAAGTTTTCAATGAGATTGCTGTAAAGGAAGAAGTTTCCTCCAAAGTTTGTGTTAGTCTTTGTGATATGTATGCAAGGACCGGCTTACAACAAAAGGCATTAGACACACTGACTACAATAGAGAATAATACAGGAAATTTGGCTTCAAATGATTTTGAAAGGCTGATACATGGGCTTCTAGCTGGTGGCCTCGTAGAGGAAGCAAAAAGAATAAATGACCGTATGCAGAGTCAAGGTTTAGTTCCTTCAGAGCCTGCCAGAGTAGCACTGATGGCAGCTCAAGCCATTTCACGTAGGAAGCCCACAACAAAATAAAAAAATCTGAGTGAGACTATTGACAAAGAAATTAAATCCATGCCTGTGGTGTGGGGACACAATGTAAGAAAATATTGCTGTTAATGACTTTGAAGTGAGAGGCAAGTGTGGATTTATACTAACAGGAGAATTGTTGTTCCCATAAATTCTTAGATCCCATTCCATCTTTTTAATATAATATATAAACATTTTTCCGTGGGCTTTGCTGCTGAACTGATACCAAGACAGCATTGTCTGCGTCTGGTTATCACTACCCTTGGGAATTCAAGGAACTAGTGTATTCAATATTTTGTTTAGAGCACAGACTATGGCTTGGCAAAAATTTGATTTATATTTACTTGCTTTACATTCAAGAATTAGTTGCTTGAAGATTGAGCCAAGATTGTACATATTTTTGTTTCAGAACCAACCCAGCTATCATCTTTGACCCTTTACATTTGGGACCTTGTCAGATTCTTGTGCATCACTTTTGTGACCTTAGCTGATGTTTCAGATAGCTTTCCTCTTATGCCGTCGATAATTATATTGGTTGTTGATTGCATTCTCAGATTGCTTTCCTTAATTGAATTTGAGTGTGCCCAGAGACTTTTATTTGTCCAGCATATGGCATCTGCACCATATTGCAAGAATAATCATCCTAACTTGGTTGATTCAGTTGGAAATCACAGTTACAGGTTCATGACTCCAGTTAATTGAATGTGAACATGTGGATTAACTGAAGTTTTCATGTTCTCTCTAGTTTGTTGGAGGTGATTTAGGAAGAAAGCATTAACCAGCATGCAGAAGGTTTCCAACTAAATAGGTTGGCTAGATGCATTTTTCCTGTTTAGATTTTCCTGTTAAGGTATTTTGGTTGTCTTTCATCCTTTTAATATTATCATTGAATTTTAAAACTCCTATTAGGAAGGACAAAATAGTATTAGTACCTAATTCTAGGTGATGTGAGGTTTTCCAGTTATATGTGATGGGTTTTTGATTTCAAGTTTCAGGTTGAGGTTTTCATGACCATTTTGTAAAATATTGTCGAAAGTATTTGTACAAAATTCTTTCTTCAGTAGGAAACAAGAAATGTACATGCATTGTATTGAATGAACCGTTGCTTCTCATATGTACATGCATTGTATTGAATGAATCGTTGCTTCTCATATGTACATGCATTGTATTGAATGAACCATTGCCTTCCTCTTTCCATTGCTTCGAGCAGTGAAGTATTCGTTATAAAATTTGGATTAAAAGCATGTGCTAAAGTATGAGATGTTGTGTTGCATTGCTTCCAACTTTGAACAATGATTGACCTCACATCATAAGCTTTGTGATGTCAATATCAACAAAATAAAAAGGAGCCTTGTAGAGCCCTAATTACTAATAAAATCCTAATGTCTAATCAGCTAAGTTGCACGAAACGTGGAAACATGTACAAGTTTCGGAAAATGGGAACGCTTGCAAAGGTGACCCCCCCAAAATGGCTACGTAAGGGGAAACGTGGTATATATATATATAGTTTTTTTTAAGAACACTTTATCTCACAATAAAATAAGAACAAGAGGTTAATTTGTAGGTAGGTTTAGAAACAATTTAGATGTTAATTTGTTTTCATTTTCCATAAACTAGGTTTTTTTTAGATTTCCTATGGGTCTGAAGTCACCCATGGGCCTTTGTAGGTTTCCTAGAAGTTTTTGAGTTTTCTCAAGTTTTCGGTACCGGTACGTGGGCATTCTAGGAGTTTTGTGCAACATAGCTAATTAGAAAACTAAATTCTAATTAAAGAGATCAAATAATAAAACGATACATTTAATTTATGAACTCATGTTCACAACAAAATATTTATTGGAAACTAAGTAAATTTGATTAAAAAAGTAAAATAAATAATTACAAGAAACTATGTTATCCAGATATTTTCAAGGATTACACAAGTAAATTTTCACATAGTCTATAACCCAAAATATGAATCTAATTTCAAAATACTTAGTAGGAAGAGGAAGAGGAATTACTTGTTACAATTCACAATTACAGATATACCGTAGAAGCACATAGGTCCCTCCGGTTGGCGGCAACTGGGAAACCATGTGTGGGGTACCACTCTCCTCCCAACCAACCTCTCAGTCATAGTCTAAGAGCCCCCGAGCCCTCACTCAACAATACCATGCCAACCAACACTATCATAACTAGGATCCTACCCTCATCCTCCAAACCTCCATCTCTACCTCGCCCATAGAACCCTCTAAAAAAATATGCAACATGGCTAAGAAACACGACCAAAACCTCCCCAAACAAAGAGCATGAAGAAGAGCTCCTAAACTTAGCCCCCAATTCCCCTATTATGCAGAAAATTCCAATTTTAATTTAATTTGAGTGAATTATGCATGAGGCCCACATGGTCTTCATGCACCCTACTTTATTTGATCAAGTATAATTATCTTAATTTAGATTAATTATTAATTTGCTTTATTAGTATTATCTTAACTTTATTAATATTTCTCTTTTTAATTAACTCTTATTTTATTAATACTTTATTAGTAGTTAATGAGGGATTACGAATTATAATTCCCTAATTAGTTTTAGGGGTGTTACAAGCCTCTCATGAAATGATTCCCACAGTTGTGTCATCCTTGGCATCCATGGCATCCATGGCATCGTAAACCTCTCCCAGGAAAAGTTTCTATGTCTGGATACTGGAGAAGCTCAAATGTAGGAAGGTGAAGTTTGAGCAAGAAATCAATCTTGCTCCACCAATTCTCATCAACCAATAATCTATGCACCATACATCCCCTCTTTGAATCTCATTATGTTCAAACATTTCAAATCCCTTTCACCATCATAACCACTAATGTGGATTTGAGCTCAACATGATGAAGTTTGAGGTATATATTGTGTAAGAAACTTTCAACTACTCCAACTTGGAAAATTCTTGAAATATTGGTTGACAATGATGGTGGTTAGTGGTGAATTTTATAGTGTATCTAACCTTCCATATGAGATCCTTTATCCATGGAATTCTATCCTAAAACTCTTTCAAAATCAAGTTTATATTATGGACAATGCTAGGAGTCCAAAAAATATGATTATACTAAATTATTAATAATCAAGCTTGTGAAAACTTGCAAACATTGGCATTATCTATGAAAACTTGCACCACATTGGAGGGGCAAGCTTGCTCAATAGTATTGATTAAAAGATCAACAATAAAATTCCTATCTTTTACCTCCCCTAAACAATCACTAGCCTTAAAAAACATATTGCTCCTTTTGGTGATGAGGCAATGACATTGGCCGATATGTGCATCCATCCAAGATGATGGAAATCCCTAAGCTTTATCACGAGGGGCAAATTGGTGGTAAGACATCATCAATAGGTTGACCTTTATTTTTGAACAATTTGGTTTGGGATTTAGTATTTTGTCCCCTTTAAACCTTGAAGGGATGCAATAGGTTCCTTGGTATTATTTCTCAATATATCACACCCACATTTACTTTTATTTTGTTTTCTTCCATTGTGAAGGATTTAGGTGTTAGTTTTGTTTCTCTGTGCTCATTTTTTTTTTCAATGTGGTTCATGGCTCTGGATAATCGGTTGCTCGCTGCATCCACGACACCCCCCTGAAATCCAGTGAACATAAGGAAGCCAAGCGTTTCTACGGGTAAATCCATTGGCCCTGATTACAAGGCCTAACCCAGTGGGGATATCGAGTGAGGCCCTCATACAAACTATACATAACCACAAGGAGATTTGACCTCGAGACCTACTGCTTGCAAGAAACAACTCTCAACCACTTGAGCTAACCCACCGGGCTAGTGATACTTTTGAGCTCATTCTTTATTTCCTTCATCGCCTAAAATACAGGGTTTCAAAAATTATAGTACCATCTATTTTTACATTGTCAATGTATTAGTGATTAACCATCACCATTCCCTATTATTTAGACTTTCTATTTTTACATTTTCTATTTAGTAGTGCTATTTTATATTAGAGATCAATGTTTGACTATTGATTAGTCATCAATGACTTTTTGAGCACTTTAATTAATCACTCTGCATGCACAAGTGTGCCTTATCTAGAGAGGAAAAATCAGATTTACTCTAGTTCGCTTGATGCGCATGTCCATGAAACTTCAGTGAGACATTCTTTGGTGTGTGGCGATCTTCTTAGCACAACCAATGTGTTAGTGTAGGAGAGTTAAGTGTTTTTTTCTTCTTTTCCACCACATGGTTGATTGAGATAAGCACATGGCGAGTTGACTTGAGAAAACTCACCCATGTGGAATGCCTACCCTCTAAGGGTGTTTCTCTCATATTGTATCACGGTAGCCATCCTTTTATGGTTAATGAGAAGTTATGTGATTGCTGTTACGAATTTCAAACTCGCTGGTTTTGATTTCTAGAATTAGTGTTTTTTAGAAGTGCATGGATGATTGATCTGAAGTTTAGATATGTCGCGCCTCTACATGGCATGAGGATTTGTGAAAGGTTGAATTGTTTTGTATCTCGATAAGGGTAGATTTATCATGTGAAAAGTTGCTGATTTATTTTGGCCAAACTATTTTGTTTAAGTTGTGATCCAAGGGATTACAAGAATGACAAGCTCTAGTATGTTAGGGCTTGGAGAATGGGCCTGCTTAGAGGGGCCTCTAATTTCACCCCTTGGAAGTGCATTTTCTATATGTTCACGAAATATATTGATCTTTGGGGCATAGCCCAGAGCAAAGTAGCAACTTCAATCAATCATCAACAATTGTCTCAATATGGGAAGAAGGTTGCTAGGGAAAAGAGGATTATTTTGGACTTTGCGAAGGACCACCTTATTTTCACATCATGAGGAAATTGATGAAGGCTTGATGTTCAATGATTGACAACTTTTATCCAAATGTCAATATTTCTAGGGAGTTGCTTTTGAAGAACAAGCTCACCTAAACACACGAGTGACTCAGAGGCCGTGAAGAGTTACCCCATGAGCATCACCACATTCAGAGATAAAGGCTTTTCTAGTGGTATGAAGATTGAAGATGAGGAATTAGTGTTTATGCATTAAATAGTTTCTCCTCTTTTTGAGGAAGCCTTTTTCCAGGGTGTTCATGATCAAGAAAGTCTCCCAACTACTGAGAATATTTGAGACATCTTTGTTTAAGAAGAAACAATGTGGAAATCACTGTTAGCTAGAAGAGAAGAGGCCCAAGACCTTGCTTTCATTGTGAAGGTGAGGAAAGGTGGGAAGAAAAGAGGACCTGTGAAGGTAAGGAGGGGACATCTTCTTTCAACTCCGATGCTAAGGACTAGAGTCACATGACTTGTTACTAAGGTAACCGGAGATGGCACTTTGCTACTAAATGATCAGAGGAAAAAAATGAAAGGGCAAGCAACACCAAACACGGTTTCAAGGAGTGCAGATACTTCAATTGGAGTGTGGCTTGGTATCCTCGCTTGAAACCACCTTTTCTATGGAGATTTCATGCCTTTCTACCAATATCACTTATAGTGTTGGTTGGTATGTGGACAATGGAGTGTCTTGACACATGACATTTAACAATTTTTTTAGCAAGTTTCAAGAAAAAAATTGCACACACAAGTAAAGTTGGGTGATGATGCTACCTATCTTGTTACTGGAATTGACACCATATCCTTCATGATGCCTTCACGTGATATTCTTGAATTACATATTTTCTTTTTGTGCCTGGTTTAACAAGAATTTCTTGTATGTCTCATAGATTATAGATTTGAAATGAAAAGTTGAGTTTTATGATCAACAATGCACGATAAGAGATTTTTATGAAGAATTTCCTCAATTTTTGTCCAAAGGAGTATATGAAGGAGGCCTTTATAAGCTTCTTGTTGATACTGCAAAATTGAGTCACTATTAAACATAAGTCAGTAACATATTTACCTAGAAGATGCACCAATTTGCATGGAAGCATACTTCCAACTGAAGTGAGAGAAGCTCATCTTCAAAGTGATACAATTCCAGGGGCCACTTCCCTTTCATACAAGAGGGTTCCAAAAGGAATTGAAATACACTAGAAGGTGTTAGGATATTCTCACCATCATCTTTATGTTTGCATGCATTCTGCATGCATCCTAGTCATCAGTATGGTGTCCCCCAGCACCTAGTCCCTAGTTTACTAGCCCCGGGAGCTTATTTATGTTCAGTTCCAACCCTCCTAGTCCATGATGTGCCTTGTTTTCATTTCCCGAGACAAACTGCTCCCTCTCTTACCTACCACCAGTGACACACTCAGTTAGTTGCTTGATTTGTGGATCTGTTCCTTGATTCGAGGACAGATTGACTAGTTAACTGATTGAAACACTCCGATGGATATCCAGAGAGACTAGTTTGACTATTCTGACTCCAGACAACTCCTCATGCGCCCTCCTTGGATTCTCCTTCACTACATTAGTTCACCATGCGCTAGTTACACCTACCTACATTTAGTTAGACTCAGTTTGACACCTGGTTGAGCGTTACTTGTGCATTGATGACACTACCAATGATTGATGATGAGGACTCCTAGTGCAGACCAGCTACACCATGCAGGCTATTCGAATGACCCCCTTGGGTTAATTCAAATTATTCACTCATTGTGATATTATTGTATTGTATTCTACTTCTGAGTTCAATAGAGCACTGCTGCAAGCCTTTTGCACAGTTTTCACCAATTATTCTTTATGCATCTCTTGTAATTGTTTATCTTGTTCCATAGATCTGATGTGCTTCAATTTTAGATGGTATCAGAGCCATGGCAGGGACAAGCCAACTTTTCTGCACTGCATGCATATTCTGCACTGGTGATTCTGCACTAATGATTCTGCACTGGTGATTCTACACCAGTGATTATGCACTAATGATTCTGCACTGGTGATTCTGCACCAGTGATTATGCACTAATGATTATGCACTGGTGATTCTGCACTGCATGCATATTCTGCACTTGCAGCTATTTTCCAATTCTGCACCAGAAGCCGAGAGTTTCCACATAATTCGTGGATATTGATCATTGGATCTTCAAGCTTGCTTGATCTCCTATGTCGGGTGTGATGCAACTTGAAAAGTGCAGGTTGTCGACCTAAATGGTTCTTGTTTGTTTGTGACTGCAAGATTCTGTCAAAGATTACAACTTCTTTGATGGATCTGAAAGCAATTACGCCTCTCTCTCCATTCAACTATGATGAGTGGAAACCAAAGATGATAGCATATTTGAAGAGACAATGTCTTTTTGATACGTGTATTGGTATTACAAGAGATTTTGCTTCCTATGAAGAGGAGAATGATTGGCTAAATGATTGTGACAGATCTTTTGGAGCAATGTGTATTGCTATGTCACCTAGTCATGCACTACCTCATCAATATTGCTGAAAATCCAAGCGATCTATGGACCAATTTGGATAGAGAATTTGGAAAGCAGAAAGAAGAGGATTATGCTAGCCATTTGGAAAACAAGCCCAATGATACCTCCTCAAATGTTCTTTCTAAATATGTCTTGGCCTCAACCATATCTCAAGATAAAGTTGTTCAAAATGAAGAAGAAACTGCAGATTCAACACTCATGTTCTCAATGTCTTCTATTTCGAATTCTGAGCAAGATAAGCCAGCTCATACTCTAGAATTTGAAGACATCCTGAAATCCTCTCTTTCACATGAGTTTGTTGGTGTACGGAATGATGATCTATTGAATGTTTTGGAGGCTAAATCAGTTTTTGGAGGTGATGCATTCGACCTCCTTGATCACATGCTTCCTATGCACTTATGTTCGATCATTGGCACATGTTCTCAGAGTTTCATTGAAGATGGAGGATACTACCATTTGCTTGGGTTCAAGTCTCAAGCAATTTTTGTTGATTTTGGTTTTGATCTCACTCCTGTTGTTTCAATTGAGATCACAAGAAACCATCTACCAATTCTTAAAGCTGATTTAACTTCCACTGATCAAAAGTTCAAGTTTCAAGAGAAATTCAAAAAGCCTCCATGGGCTAGAATTTCAACAAAGAAGAGAAGATCTTTAGATCCATAGAGTACTAAGTGCATCCTCATTGGATATGATGAAAAATCAAAAGGCTACAAACTCATGGATATCAGAGCCAAAAAGATATTCATTGAGCGAAGTATCAAATTTGAAGAACCGCCTCAAGATCTAAAACTAGTCGAGGAAGACACTGCTAAATTGCCTCCTCCACAAGAAGAAGATTCAGAAGAAGATGATGAAAATTTGTGTTCTGATATTTATGATATTTTATCAGACATTAATGAACATGAAATATCAGGTTTAGAATCAGATCCAAATGACCCTCCTCACTTACCAAAATGGGTAGAAAATACTCTCAATGCTGCTGGTTCTAACATTGGAAATCATACCGATCCAAGGAGAACTAGAGCAGACTTTCAAAGAGAAGGTATGGCTCTTTCATATTTTGATCCTTTACTGTCTGAAAAATGTTTTTTGATGATAGGTTCAGATCCTAAATCATACTATCATTCCCATCGAGATCCGAGATGGCAAACCACCATGGATTCTATCCGCCTAGTTTTGGCAATTTCCGCATCTAAGCACTGTGAAGTGCACCATATGGCTGTGAAGAGTGCATTTCTTCATGGAGATATGAAAGAAAAGATTTACATGAAGTAGCCTGAAGGATACATATCATATCTGACATTAGTGTGCAGACTGAAGAAATCATTGTATGGTTTAAAACAGGCCCCAAGAGCTTGGTATGCAAAGATGGACTCCCTTCTATCACATAATTTTGCAAGATGCAAATCAGATCCAAATGTGTACCTACAACAACATGAAGGTAATTTTCTGATCATTGTCCTTTATGTTGATTACCTTTTAATAACTGGAAGCGATCTTGCTTCGATTGGCAACACAAAAACAACTTTAAATCTAGCTTTTGACATGAGTGATTTGGGCTTGTTGAAGCAATTCCTTGGGTTAGAGATAGCTCAAAAATTTGATGGGATCACCATATCTCAGCAAAAATATGCTTTAGACCTGCTAAACAAGTTTAATATGTCAGATTGTAAGGCAACACCATTCCCATTCCTCTCGGGAATAAGACTTGAGGATGGTGATTCCACACCATTGGTGGATTCTAAACTTTATCGACAGTTGATTGGAAGTCTTCTATACTTGACACATTCTAGGCCTGATATTTCTTATGCTGTGACTGCCATGTTAAGATATATGCAACAACCCCATGAACTTCAATGGAGGGCAGCCAAGAGAATCTTGCACTATGTTCAAGGTACTAGACATTTTGGCATACACTATGCTGCAGATTCCGATCTAGATTTGGTGGGGTTCACTGATTCAGATTGGGCGGGTGATAGCATTGATCGGAAGTCCACTTCCGGATATGTTTTCATGATTGGCATAGGGCCTATTTTCTGGTCAAGCAAAAATCAAGTAGCCATTTCCTTATCTTCAACAGAGGCAGAGTATCGAGGAGCAGTCAACACTTGCTTTCATGCAGTTTGGTTGCAGGGTATTCTAGCATAGTTTGATATTGGTAGCACCACTTCGAATGTCATCTTTTGTGACAATCAAAGTGCTATCAAGATCTCGACAGATCCAGTTTAGAGACAGAGGACCATGCATATCGATATCCACATGCACTACATCCGAGAGCTTGTGCATGACAGAACCATTGTACTACAATATTGCCCTACAGATGAGCAAATTGCACACATCTTCACCAAGAGCTTCACTTAGAAGAAGTTATCTTACCTTCGTTCATTGTTGGGGGTGAGTTCTACTATGGTGGAGACAGATTAGATCATTCGGTGTTCATCTTGAGGGGGGGCTTTCCCTCTTTCCTCACTTAGATTTTTTCTAGCATTTTGGATTATTTTCTGTATTGGGGTGACCTTCGGTCTTAGTTACCAGGGCCCTATATTTTATTTTTTACCTCACAGTATAGCTTGTGGGGGGGTGTTAGGATATTCTCACCATCATCTTTATGTTTGCATGCATTCTACATGCATGCATCCCAGTCATCAGTATGGTGTCCCCCAACACCTAGTCCCTAGTTTACTAGCCCCGGGAGCTTATTTCTGTTCAGTTCTAGCCCTCCTAGTCCATGATGTGCCTTGTTTTCATCTCTTGAGACAAACTGCTCCCTCTCTTACCTACCACCAGTGACGCACTTAGTTAGTTGCTTGATTTGTGGATCTGTTCCTTGATTTGAGGATAGATTGACTAGTTAACTGACTGAAACACTCCGATGGACATCCAAAGAGACTAGTTTGACTATTCTGACTCCAGACAGCTCCTCATGCACCCTCCTTGGATTCTCCTTCACTACATTAGTGCTCCATGCGCCAGTTACACCTACCGACATTCAGTTAGACTCAGTTTGACACCTTGTTGAGCGTTACTTGTGCATTGATGACACTACCATTGATTGATGATGATGACGACTCCTCGTGCAGACCAACTACACCATGTAGGGTATTCGAATGACCCCTTGGTTAATTCGAATTATTCACTCATTGTGACATTATTGTATTGTATTCTACTTTTGAGTTCAATAGAGCACTGCTGCAAGCCTTTTGCACAGTTTTCACCAATTATTCTTTATGCATCTCTTGTAATGGTTTATCTTGTTCCATAGATCTGCTGTGCTTCAATTTCACAGAAGGTACCACTATATAAGAAAATTTCAGAGATCTGGATATTGACTTCACCTTCTAACATTTTCCCACTTGAAGTCAATATACGAGATGTTCCTTGTCTATGTTTTCCATTGGCATGCCATTGTCCAATGTTTCCTTCATCAAATTTTCAGCAAGACAAGAGAAGTTTTGCACCATTTAGACTCTTTGTTATGCCTAGTTTTCCAAGCATATCTATAATATTCTCATCAATATCAATTTTCTCTAATAGGATACTATCTTATTCCACCACTTTATTTATGAAATGGTACTTAATATCAATATGTTTTGTGCGATCATGCTAAATGTTGGATTCTTCACTAAATGAATAGAAATTTGATTGTCACAATGCAAAGTAATATTCCCCTACATTATCTTGAAATCATCCACCAATCGTTCTAACCATATTGCCTCCTTACTGGGCTCAGTTATTGCCACATATTCTGCTTCAATGGTTGATAATGCCACCACTAGATGCAACTTAGATGTCCAACTTACAACTTCACCAACAAGAGTGAAAATATATCCTATAGTAGACTTTCATCCATCTCTATCTCCACCAAAATTAGAATATGAAAAACCTTTAATTTGTAAATATGTCGATTTATAACAAATAACATCTGAAGTTCGCCTTAAATATTTGAGTATCCACTTCACATGTTCCTTACCAAGATTCTCTATGAAATAGCTAACAACTCCCATTTCTTGGGAAATATCTGGTCTAGTGCTCACCATGGTGAACATGAGGCTCCCTCCTACTGATGAATACAATACACAATAGATGCTTGTATTCTCTACTTTTGTGCTAAGACACCATTTAGAAGACAACCTGAAGTGTGCAGAAAGTGGGGTGCTAACTGATTTTTCATTTTGCATATTGAAGCACTACATAATATTTTCTATAAATGACTTTTGACTTAACCATATCTTCCTACCTTCTCTATCCATGTGTATCTTCATCCCTAGAATTTGATTTGATACTCCTAAATACTTCATTTCAAGTGTCCTAACCAATTGAGTCTTAAGATCAATGATTTTCTTCATGATGGGGCTTGCAACCAAAATATCATCAACATGCAATAGCAAGACAATAAAATCTTCATCTTCAAACTTCTTATAATATGCATAATGGTTAGCTTCACTTCTACTGAAACCTTGGCTCTTCATGAAGGTGTCAAATTTTCTATACCACATCCTTGGCACATGTTTCAATCCATACAGAGATTTGTTGAGTTTGCAAACCAAATGTTCTTTGACTCTTTCTTTATATCCCTCAAGATGATCCATACAAATTTATTCCTAAAGATCACCATGCAAGAAAGTCGCTTCTACATCCACTTACTCCAACTCTAAATCCCATGTTGTTACAAGTGTAAGTAAAACCCTTATAGTGTTTAGCTTCACAACTAGAGAGAAGAGTTCATCAAAATCTATACCTAAATTCTACACGTAGCCTTTTTCCACCAAGTAAGACTTATAACATTCTGACAACCCATCATTGTTAGTCTTTAATTTATACATCCACTTGTTTCCAACAATATTTCTTCATGGTGGGAGATCCAAAAGTTTCCACATTTCATTCTTGTGTAATGCTTTCATTTCTTTGTCCATGGATTTCCTTTGCTTATCCACATTCTTAGATTCTCTAGCTTTCTCAAATGAACTAGGATCACCATCATTAGTTAACAAAGCAAATGAAGACTAAAAATTAAGAGAATGCCTTTCTGGATGCCTCTTGGGAGGTGTAGATATTCTAAATTGTGGTTGTTGAACTTGTTGTTTGCATGTTGATTAGAAGCTTCAATTTCATCTTCAATAAGTTCTAGTTCAATAGGTACAAGCTAAGGGTTTTGTTGTACCTCCTTCCTTTGCATGGATTTTTCATTAAAAATAAAATTTCGGATAACACCATCTGTTCAGTAGGACCCCAAAGTCTATACCCCTTTATCGTATTATAATAACTGAGAAAAACACATTTTCTTGACTTTCGGTCAAGCCTGGACCTCTTTTATTTGGGAACACGGGAAAATCCATACAACTAAAGATACACATATGAGAATAATCAATTGTCTTGACACACCAAACCTCCACTGGAATCTGACCATCCAATGTAGTTGTAGTTGATATGTTAATTACATAACCACTGGAATTTGACCATCCAATGTCGTTGTAGTTGATTTCTTAATTACATAAGGAGTTGCATAAAAAACCTCTTCCCAACATCCATTATCCAACTTGAATGTGCTAAGCAAGATTATTGTACGTTCCATTATTGTGCGATTCATCTTCTTAGAAACACCATTTTGTTGTGGAGTATATGAACTAGTGTTCTGGTGCTTAATTCTTTTCCATGTAAAAAACTTATCAAATTCCTTGAAGCAATATTCCTCTCTATTATCTAACCTAAGACATAAAATAGACTTGCCAAAATTTTTCTCTACTCCTGCCTCGAACTCTTCAAATTTCTCAAAGGTTTCTGACTTACTTTTCAAAAAATATACCCTCTTCTAGAATAATCATCTATAGATATTAGAAAATATCAAGCACCATGTAGAGATAGAGTGGGAACTAGTCCAAATATATAAGAATGAATAAGTTGCAAAACATTAAATTTTTTACCAGATCTTGGAGTAAACTAAACTATCTTCTGTTTACCAAAACTACAGTGCTCACACAAGTCTAAATTACAAGAATTAATCCCAGAAAGCATACCTTGATCATGCATAATTTCAAACCTTTTTCAATCAGATGTCCAAGTCGTTGATGCCACATCATCATTGCATCCAGAATATTCCCTGATTCTACTACTATTGCTTGATTTTTCACTGTATCATTGACTAAATGATATAGGATCCCATAATATTCTTCTTTTTCTACCACTAGGGATCCTTAGGTAATCTTGAAATGATTATCACCAGAGCTAGTAGAACACCCCAATTTAACCCTTCCTGATTGAGAGCAGATTATTTCATAGATCCAATACATGGAATACATTATGCAACTTCCTTCTCTCCCATTGTCCTACTTGATCCTAATACCCCCTTATCCCACAATTTCTAGAGGATGATCATCACCCAAGTAGACCATCCGACCACTATAGGGTTGATATTTGATAAACTAGTCTCTATGTGGAGACATGTGGAAGGATGCACCTGAGTCCAAAAACCAAGCGTATAAAATAGATCTACCTTCATTGAAACAAAAATCCTCACATGTTTTCGTTTCTTCTAAATCTATTGTGCTAGATCCATCTTATGATTGATTTGGATTTTCATCCATCTTTTCCTTGTTCAGATGCAAACAATCCTTCCTCAAGTGCCCTGATTTCCCACAATTCCAACAATTATCTTTCAACTTGTGTCTTTTGGAATTAGATCTGGAGTGTGATCTACCTTGTTGATCCCTTTCACTAGATCAACCTCTCACAAATAGGGCTTCACTTGTAACACCCCTAGTTTGAAACCCCTAGTCTGATGATGCCAAGATGTAAATACTGACTATGATTTCCTGTAAGGATAAACAATTTGTACTTTGTAAATATTAATAATAAAAATACACAAATGGCTGTGCCGAGGTAGTACGCTGAAAATAACGGGGACTTGTGTATTCACCAAAGACAGTAAGGGGGTTAGGTCTCTTAGGTAGGAGACCATGGTACAACCCTGTTAAATATTTAAGTCCCTAAGTTTATCCTAAGTCTTTAACCCATTTAAATGACTTTATATTTTTAAAATCATAATTATTATTTAATTATGATTAAGTGGGATTTTACATGGTTTATGTTTTTATATAAAAAAATAAAAATAAAAAATGGGCTAAGAGAGAGAACCCACGTGGTTCCAAAATTGCATGCTTGAATTATGCATGGAGGGGAAAAAGTAATTGGTGAGCATTCTATGTGAAGGTGGGAGGAGAAGCTTGGATTCTGAGAGAAAATTCCATGCTTGGGTCTGTTGGAGAGAACATGAGAGATAATTATTATCCCAGAACGAAAATTGAAATGAATCCTTGAACATGTGAGCCAATCTATTTATAAATTTTTACTGCAAATCTGTCCATTCTGTCTCTGGTCATTCTAGTGAAATGGCAAATGGTGTATGCAACTGACTTGGTGGATTTCTGAGCACAGATGATAGTGATGTGTTTCACTGTTGTGCAGTTAGAAGGAAATCAAGGAGGCTAAGTGCACAGTTTGGCATGGAATTGGTATTTAATCCAATTTTCCTGATTTCCAAGTGTAAATTCTAAAAAGTGTGGGAATTGGTGAGAAGTTTGTTTGGTAAATGCACAAATATTAGCTTGAGGGTGGTGTCCTGCTGAGATATTAATGGCCAGAATTACCTACGGTTGGGTGGAGCATGTAATCCACATAACCAGCTGCCAATTCAAGTGTTTAACATATAAGTTTAATTAACAAGAATGGTGTTTTTCTAATTTTCTATATTAGTTCGTGATAAAATTTTCCAAGGTATTTTGTTTTAAATCCATGATTACATTTTCTCTTCAATTTTACGGTAATGTTTGGAAATTATTGCTGAAGATGATTTATGGTAACAATGGCTAATTCTGGTTTCATAATCTAAATATTTATTCAAAGTATGTAGAAGAGTTCAAGGTTATAAAATTATATAAATGGATAAAAAGTTGGAATTCCATTCATTTTGTTAATTTTCTTAAGTTAGCTCATTATTTGCAAATAGGTAATCTTCATTGCAAAAGCTTGTGTTAAATTATCAATAATTTACTGAGTCTGCATGCTCATGTCCTAATTTATCTTAATAGGTAAGTTAAAAACAAAACTATGTGTTAAATTTGCTTGTAGTGTTTTGCATTAAGTGGTAATTTTAGTTTATTCCAAAACCACACACAATTTTGTGTGGTAGTTTTGTCTATTTTAAAACCACATGGGGTTTTGTTTTCCTTACTACATCCTCTAGGTACTAAAACATGTATATTATGTCTTGGAACAAGTATAAGTTGAATTTAAAAACCATAGGCCAAACATGAGAGGTATTGGTTTTAAATTTACAAGTATTGGGAATTGAAGGGTTTATAAACAAAATTCAATGGGTTGAAATAGTAAATAATATGTTCTTTACCTTTTATGTTTGAGAAAGATTGGAAATTGTCTTCCTTGTTTTTAACATGTAATACAATACTTAAGGATTGATTTTGTATAAACCTTAGTTGCCCTTATTCCATTGTTGTAGAGCAAACTGCGCAATTCATTCTATGCATTGGTATGAATGATAAGTGTTTTTCCTATTTTATTTAAGGAAACCCCACTTCAGAGTTACTGCGAAGTTCTTACCTCCGAGTTCTTATGGCAGTAAACTTAAAAAGGTTTATGAGTTACTAAGAGTTAAATGCAAGGTTCAAAATAATATTCCAAAGAAGTTTAAATAACTATGTCGAAGATATTTATTTATGTCCAAGTTAATAAACATATTCCATTTGCCAACTTTGTCGAAGATAATTATTTATGTCGAAGTTAATAAACCTATTCCATATGCCAATTTTGTGGAAGATAATTATTTATGTCGAAGTTAATAAACATATTCCATATGCCAACTTTGTCTAAGATATTCATTTATGTGGAAGTTAATAAACCTATTCCATATGCCAACTTTGTCGAAGATAATTATTTATGTCAAAGTTAATAAATATATTCCATATGCCAACTTAGTCGAAGATATTTATTTATGTCGAAGTTAAAACTTCTGTTGTTTATTAAATAAAGATAAACATATTCCATATGCCAACCGTGCCAAAGGTATATATTTATGTCGAAGTTAATTTTTGTTTATAAACATATTCCACATGCCAACCTTGTCGAAGGTATTTATCTATGTTGAAGTATATTATTTATGTCAAAGATCTTTCTGTATTGAATGGTTATGGGCCCTATAGAGACATAGATATATTTTGGGATGCTTTAAAATCTTCAGGTTTATTAAGTATTAATAACCTTATCATTGATGGTGACTTGAACTTCACCCTGTTGGCATCTGAGGTTTGGGGTAATTTTGCCAGATTGGATGATATGGCATTTTACTTTTCTGAGATGATTGATACATACAACTTAATTAATGTTTGCCCTTCTGTTCCTGTTCCTACCGGGACCAATGGTTGTGCTAGGGAAGCTGGTATACATAAGAGACTGGATAAATTTCTTGTTAAAGCTTCCTTACTCAATTCTTGTGTGTGATACATATCACGGGGGGGCAATTATAAGGTATCTAATCATTGGCTGATTTTTCTCCAGTTGGATGATATGGATCATTCATTTCATTATCCTTTCAAGTTTAATAGTTCCTGGTTATCAAAGGATGATTTCTGTTCTATGGTCTGGGAGTGCTGGCTAAATACTAAAGTGGATCGGGATGTGAATCCGGTGGATTCTTTCTGTCATAAACTGAGGTTGTTAAAGGATAAGGTGTCTGGTTGGATACACTTGCAGAAGAAGAATGATCAGAAAGAGTTAAAATTGTTGGAGAAAGAGCTTCACTCTCTATATTGCAAAAATTTTGATATGCCTTTACATGCTGAGGCGTTTGATCTTCTTAAAAAATTGGAGGGTAAGAAAGATGAACTTTTAGAGCAGGAAGAACAGGAATGGCGACTTAAAAGTTGTGCGCTATGGATTGAGCATGGTGAAAAAAACACACGTTTTTTCCATTAATATGCTTCATTCAAAATAAATTTGAACACTATTTGGAGCATAAATGATGAATTTGGAAATACGGTCTCCGGGAAACAGAACCTATAGGCGATGGCTAAGTATTATTTTAGCAGAATTTATACTGATTCCGCGGAGTGTGATTTGGGATCTTAGGTAAGGGTTGCAAGATTGTATCCAAGATTCTTAGATAGCAGTAATTCCAGGGAGCTGGTAAGGGAAGTCACTTTAGATGAAGTTGAAGAGATCTTGAAACTTTTTGCAAAAGAGAAGAGCCTGGGACCCGATGGATGGACAGTGGATCTGTTTTTACATTTTTTTGATATCATGGGGGAGGATATACTGAATATGGTTGAATATACTAGACAATTTGGATACATTTCTTGTGCTTTAAATGCTACATTCATCACCTTAATTCCAAAATCTAATAACCCTTAGTCTTTTGGGGAATACAGGCCAATTGCTTTATGAAATTTGGCTTATAAAATTGTGTCTAAGATCATTGCTGTGCGCTTGAAGCCAAATCTGTCTAAGTATATTTCAAGGGAGAAGTTCGGGTTTTTAGAGGATAGACAGATATTAGATGCGGTTGGAATTACACAGGAACTTCTTCATTCAATTAAAATCAGGAAGATGAAAGCTGTTTTACTAAAGATGGATTTGGAGAAAGCGTATGATTGAGTAAATTGGGATTTCTTGCGCATTGTCCTTATACAAATTGGTATTCCCCCACTGATCATCAATTGGATAATGGCATGTGTGACTACTATGAACATTGCAGTATTAGTAAATGGTGCTCCTACAAGTTTTTTTAGCTTCCCCAGAGGGATTCGTCAAGGGTGTTCCCTTTCGCCATTATTATTTCTGCTGGTTATTGATGGGATGAGCCGATTGATTACTCAAGCTAAAGAGGAGGGTTTGATAAAAGGTCTAAAACTCACTAAAAATTTATACCTGTCACATACACTATTTGTGGATTATGTATTGTTAGATGGAATAGACTCAATGACAGAATGGACGTGCTATTTGGAGATCATTAAGGTTTTCTACAAAGCCTCGGGGATGAAGGTTAGTTTGTCCAAATCCTATTTCTATCAAAATAAAATTGATGCTAATAGGATGAGTGAAATTTTACGTTTGATGCCTTATAGTTCTTGTAATATTGTTAATGGATTTAAGTATCTTGGATACTTTCTGAAGCCGAATGGTTATATAATCAAAGACTGGCATTGGTGATTGAGGAGGGTTGAAGCTCGTATCACACAATGGACATACAGGTTGTTATCAATCGAAGAAAAACTTACACTTATCAAGGCTGTATTGACAGGATTGTCTGTCTATTGGTTCTCATTACTACTTGTGCCGTGTTCTATTATTAACGCTATGAGGAGATTATTTTTCAACTTTTTATCTACAGGTGGTTTATCAAAGGCTGGGATAGTTATGTCTGGTTGGAAAAATCTCTCACTTCCAGAAAGTTTTGGTGGATGGGGAATAAAAGATTTGTCCTCCTTTAGTGAAGCGTTGCGACTAAAGATATTTTGGAGAGGTTTATTCGGTACTTCTCTCTGCACAGAAGTTCTCCACTTAAAATATATCAAGATGAAGGTTAGCAATTGGCTTAGGTATCCTGGAAAAAAGATCAGAGGTGTTTCGCAAATCTGGAATGGCTTTCTCAAGGTGTACAAGTGGTTAGCAAAAGACCTGTTTTGGTAGGTTGGGAATGGAAAAGAGATCTCAATAGGAGTGGATCCTATTGTGGGTCTGGAGGACACATATAGACTCTCGACTGAAGTTCTGACACATGTGAGACAGTTTGGTTGTATAACGCTTGATAGCATAGTAAAGAAGAGTAGCAGTGGCTATTGGTTTGGTGTGAAGGATTTTGGGATGACAGGTGCTATTACTTCTGAATGAGACAACTATATTCAGGCATTAAATGATGCAGGCTGCAGAGTAACACAGGAAAGTGATCAAATTCTATGGATTGGGAATGAAAGTTCTGGAGTTGTGACTGCAAAATCTGCTTATGGAGCCATTATCAAAAGAAAATGTATATTTTCAAAACATTGGTGGTACAATGTAGTGTGGCAGTGGAAGATTCCACTAAAGTTTAAATGCTTTATTTGGTTTGTTATCTAGGATCGGTTGAAAAATTGGGATAATCTTCTCTTGAAAGGATGGTCAGATACCAGTCAATTTTCCTTATGCAAAATTAATTCTGAAAGTGCATTTCATCTTTTTGTGGAATGTGAATTCACTAAGTTGTTATGGGATAAAATATGAAATACATTTAATATTGATAACAGCTGGAGAGAGTTAAATGTTATCTCAAGTTTGTATATTGGATTTAAACTTACAAATCTCATGCTACCCTATCGGTTTTTATTTGCTGGACTATTTGGCATATCAGGAATTTGTCTATTTTCGAAGATCATACTCCTTGTGTGTCCTTGACATACAATATGATTCTGAAGCTTTATGCAACATATCAGAGGGAGAAGGTTCATGCTAAGTATCGGAAAGTTGGTCTTCTTAATTTCCAATTCGATGGTCCACTACTCTTCTTTGATGGGGTTGCATCATTTGTTCATTGTGCAGCTGGAGGAGTGATCTATTTAAATCAGAATCATTACTTTACATTTCAGCTTAGATGTGGGCGTGGCACTAATATGAAAGATGAACTCCTTGCTTTGTGGTGTGTTATTAGAGTTGCAAATCTATTTGGTTTGGCGGATATCAAAGTATTCGGTGATTCCAGAGTTACTATCAAATGGGCTCGTGGAGATTATAAGCTGGATATTACCTCATTACTACATTGGTGCAATAGAATTAGAAGTGAAATCAACCTATTTTTCAGCGTTTCACTTGAACATATATATCGGGAAAATAACTCATTGGCCGATAAACTTTCAAAGCAGGCATTTGAAGGCGATGATGGATTTTTGAACCAGGAGGAAATTATGGACTCTTCTGTTCAGAATCAAGGTTCTATTTATTTTCTGGATTAAGTCCCATATCTGAACCTACTATTTTTGTTTTTTTTGGATGTATAGACATCAGTTTTGACAGTTTGGAGATGCAACATAAATCTCTTTTTTGTAATAGTTGGTATTTTTTGATTTATAACTTTCACACAGCTATAAAGAACTATCGTTGTACTATTTGATTCAAATAATGAATATCAATAGTATGCTTTTTTTCGCTGAAAAAATAATCATAATATAAACAAAGTCCATATGCTAAAGCTTGTATATTGTGCTTAGTATTGGATGATTTGGTGGTTTTTGAAAACCACGGGCTGAATTAGTTATGCAAAATAGAAATAATGTTTATGTGGAACCTTAGATTTAGCTTTGTTAATATTCCTTGCATTAATGGTATTTATGCTTGAAAACTATAGGCTATATTAAGTTAAATACCATGGGTGGTATGGGCAAGGAATTAGATATCAAATTTCCTACACCCAAAACATTAATAATTTTTATCATAAATAATTTAGGAGAACCATAGTGTGTAGTTCCTATGTCATGGTTCTTACCGCTTAGGTGTTACTGTGTAGGTAGTTTTTACTACGCAGGTCTTGCTATGCATTGTTAAAAGAAATTATGGGTCTTATGGATCAAGTTGAAGCTTCCACTAATTATTTGTATATACTTTATGCATTCAAATACATATTTGTTATGTATTTGTTATAGGATTGCGTATATGAAATATGCATGTGGATAATGGGCATAAATATATTTTATTATTTTAAAAAAAATGTGTGTGTCAAGTCTAGTGTGACATTGGGTGTGTTACAACTCTCGAAGCTCTTGAACCTTAGGGTGATTTGTTTGCTTTCTGACAGAAAGTGCGTGCATAAATGTATATATTGTATTATCGAATGAACTAATTAATACTTCATGTATATCAACGAGTAGTTGAGGTTACAACTCTCATCTCATTGAGTTGCAAAGGAAATGATGGATTATCTTAGTTTCCATCTAGTTAATCTTAGTAAGTCAAGATGTTTGAATAATATATGAATTTCAAGAAAATCTTGAAGTTTAAGAACATTTATGTATTATGTTTCTAGATAGAAATATAATTTTTGAGTATTGAAATTATGAAAGAAGCTTTTGCAGGTACATTCCAAACATGAGTTTGGCACCTCGTGGGAATGTTATGTACATTTTCAGCTTATGTAAATTAAATATATATAGATTAAATGGTTCATGTTTGTGCATGTAATTGTATGATGGAAATTTAATTGCAACTATAAGATTGTTTGTCTCCTCAAGAGTGTGAAGCTCTGGAGCTATCTATAACTGGCAAGCTGATTTTCTCAAGCGAGAAATTGTTGCTTTATGTTGTATGTTTTTGATTAACTGTATGACAATGACTATATAAGGGATTTATACTTAAAGCCTAAATTGTATGGGACTTGGTTGTTGCATGTGTCTCTGGGTGGACCCTTGTCCTAGGTTGTTCACGGTGATGGAACTTTACCTTATTGTTCCTTGGTTAAATCCCATTGATTATTCTGTATGGTCAATATTTTGTAAGATGTCTTTGGTTTCCTTTGTAACCATATTCTCAAAACAATTAATTGTTTTATGGTGGATGTTGGTTGCTATTGTCAAAACCAGATCTAATGGCGAATGGTATATGCACATACCCAGATGGAATTCCTGAGCACTGGAAATAGTGGTGTGTATCACTATTGTGTTGCTAGAAGGAAACCGGGGAAACAAATTGCGCTATTGTTACCAGACAATCTACTGAAAGCGGACTTAAGGCATGATCTCCCTAGTTCAACATGAATCTAGAACAAATCAAACAGAACATAACCTACTTTCCTAGATCAAATAGAAGTGCAAATAGATAGATAGATCACTTACCTCATATTTGCAGATCCCTTTGCTCTTTGTTGATCCAAAGCTCCAGCGTTGTCATATCTCAAGTTGCAAGACCCTGTTGAACATATAGGAACCAACAAGCAGTGACAACATACATTTCATATGATTGATCTAAGTTAACAGTT
Organism: Larix kaempferi; assembly: GCA_027924585.1. Lineage (NCBI taxonomy): Eukaryota > Viridiplantae > Streptophyta > Pinopsida > Pinales > Pinaceae > Larix > Larix kaempferi. Next base: position 1,377,572 of record BSBM01000635.1, on the reverse strand, counting down.
AAGGAGGAAAACTCTAAACATTATCAATGAGACAACATTTATGGAAAGATATTATATTAATTGTATAAGAAGGAGTTACATAGAGAGGAGAAAGATACAACCACAACCTTAATGTCACATCCTCCATCCAACATGTCTAAGACAAACCTCCAAGATGGTACAAGCTTCCCAAGATGATTAGGGATCACCAATATGGATTCTACCAGCATAAGGATACCAAAGACCTTCCTCCCCTTGGAATGGAGATGGATTTTGCATTTATAGGACCAAGTGGATAGAGTAGGTTGAGGATCATGGGGAGAGGTTTAAGGGATCCTTCCCAAACGTTAGGGAACTGAAGGCCAGCTCACCTAGGAGTTAGGGATAGACATCCACCTCATCCAACTTCTAGAATTCGCTCAAAAACTACCTTTATCCCATGAAATTGACTCCGGCGCATGTTGCATGAAGGAAACCTGCACCGGTGCATTTAGGCTCGAAGATAACCTGCACTGGCCTAATTAGGAGTGTGGGTAAAGGCCATCAATTTGCTCTGAATGACTAACTTGATCTTGGGACTTCAGGGATTTAGGCACTGGAGTTACATAGGTGTATATTTTGGGTGTAACAGAATGCCCCCCAAAGCTTGAAGCTGGTAAAATTAATCAGGTAAAATGCTTTGATAGAAGGAATGGAGAGGACTTGTCGGAGAGAAGATGCTGTTGCAGTACAACTGACTCTGAGAACGCAGTCTCACATGACGCACAACATTGCTGCCGACCAATACATTGCATATCCATGGTAGTAATGACCGACTGAATATAATCATGGCTACTAGACACAAGCATAGATCCATGATGAGATGATAAAACAGCCACGACCAATACAAAAATGGATCCGTGTAATATGACTCAAACAATCTCCATCACAACCTAGGTAAAACATGACTCCCAGGGTCTTCAAGTCGAACCCGCACTGATACGAATCTAACCATGTGATTACAAATGTCTTGACGTTGAACATGGTAGAAACCACTTGATTACCGATCATTTATGTATACCATTAACAAGTGTGAGGGAAATCACCATTAATTTCAATGATCCCCAAGGTACCACGATACATACCATTGAGCGTGAATTAATGAGTTGAAGTTGAACGCTAAACGAGATCTTTCAATCAAGAGTCAATGATGTAAACTCATTTTGAAAGCGAGGTAACTTTCCATTGGGGCATGCGGGCCCAAGGTACTTGATTGGTTTCTAGATTTAGTCCTCAGATGATGATCTGAAGTCGACAAGGATGAACCCATCAAAGGAGGGCCTTAATGAATCCCCCATCATCGACACGAAACTCTATAACATATGTTTGGAGTAGATCGGATGGTACAGTAACATGCAATACTGACTCAGAGTAGACTGACATGATCGAAGGTGTACTGACTGCAGACGATGAGTAACAAACGTCTCTTGAACATGGGCATGGCATGATCTGGCAGTATTGACACGACGAGAACGATACCAACCCCCAATGCAACTGATGATGGAAGCATTCTTCAGATGACCCAAAGGAGTGACAAGACTCATGGAATTGACAGGACTCGAAGAAAAATAGATTACCCAAGTACTGAATGCAAATGAAAACTAGTGCCATGTTCAAGAGTGACTATGTACTTCCATAAATAAAATGTAATACAAAATCTTCCCTTTTCCCCCATCATGACTGATGAGTGCCTCGTTTTTTAACGAGCTTGAAGAGGGTAAACAAATGCTCGGTAAACCTCATCCCATGGATGAGTCCAGTCCCAAATGTTTTACGAACCTGGGAAAGGAGGGGTTCATCCCATGGCAGGCCCTTCAATGTTGAGTTTTAACGAGTCCATAGAAGGTAAAATCGGTGTCATTTCATGTTTAAAGAGTCTGAAAAGAACTAAAGAAGACTCCAAAGGTCCTTTTTCGTAAGGTTAGCCTCTTCGCCTGGAAAAGGGTAAAACAACGCGAGAGAGGACTCTTCCAGTCATGATTGGATGGAGTATTCATTTTTCGTAATTAGTGCCCCCTAGTCCAAAAAAGGGGTAAACTATCACTAGGGAGATTATCATTCAAATCCTTTTACAAGCGGTTCGCTTGGCCATCTTTTCCTATTTTAGGATTCTGAAAAGAGCTTAAAGAGGACTCCATGAACAACTTTGTCATGGTTGATAACCAAGTACAACAAAGGAAAAAGTAAACTCGGTACAGTTCCTTTTCCGTAAATAGTCTAGCGAGGCCGGATAAAGTGATAAACCTATACTCGTTAGACACACCTTTTTACTCAATTTTTTAATGAGCATGATAATGGTATCAAAAGCACTCAGAATCTTTTTCATATTTGAACCAGAGCACGAAAAAGTAAAAACTAAGCTCAAACCACTTTTCATGTTTTAACCAGAGCACGAAAAAAGTGAAAAGTAAGCTCAAACCACTTTTCATGTTTTAACCAGAGCACGAAAAAAGTGAAAAGTAAGCTCAAATGCCATCTTACTGTTTTTAACGAGCTCGAAGATAGGTTGGAAGAATGCTCATGATGTCTGCTTCATTTTTTAACGAGCTTGTAATAGAAAATGAACTATGATCGGGATAATGCCCATTGGTAGGTTTCTTCCCAACATGATGGCTAAAGGTTGGAAAGTTTGCCCCCAACACAAGAAACTGACGACTTACTTCTAGTATGATTTCTAGAGGTACCGTTTCATTTTTTAACGAGCTTGATACATGAAATGCTCGGGATTATTTTCATGGTTTAATGAGCTCAAAAACCATAAAGTATGCTCGAAAATATTCCCAATGGTGGATCCTTCCTCAACATGGTATCCAGAGGTTGGTACATACCCCCAGCGTGATTGCTATAAGTAAGCGACTCAGCTCCAACATGATGTGGAGAGGCGATCGAGTTGGCTTCAACATAACTTCCAGAGGTTGAAGACATGCCCCCAAGCTCCATTTCATTCGCCTAAGGCATAGGGGGATGAAAATAATGTTTAGGTACTAAGTCTACGAGAAGACTCGACTCAAAGGGAAAGGATCTCTTTCATTTTTTAACGAGCTTGACACAGGAAAAGAACCATTTTCACAGGAACCTATTTCATTTTTTAACGAGCTTGACATAGAAAGGGAACTATGCTCATAGGGAGATGGTTTCATTTTTCTACAAGCTTGAAACCAAAGGTAAACTATGCTCCAAAAAGGGCCATTTCATTTTTTAACGAGCTTGAAAGGGAATAAAACTACGCTCACAAGATACTATTTCATTTATTAACGAGCTTGACACAGGAATAGAACCATGCTTGTGGGGTACTGTTTCATTTTTTAACGAGCTTAAAACATAAAGAAACTGGGCTCAAAATTAAAGGCACTTATCCAACATGATGTCCATAGGTTAGTAGTGTGCCCCCCAGCATGATGTCCAGAGGCTGGAGATATTCCCCTCATGCTTAAGGGGAAGAAAACACTAGTACGTGTGGAACGTTCAAGGAATTTTGTTGAATCGCAGTCATGCGATGATTGGTTGTCACGAAGGAAAGTTGATCAATGGTCACAATCCTCCCATCATAGGGAAAATACATCACTCGAAAGAGTGTGGACACTACAACTTTCATAGCATAGACATAATCACGTCCAAGGAGCAGATTGAAATCTAAAGGACCTTGGACAACCATGACATCAACATAAATAGTTTTACCTCCCAAGGTGACAGGTAACTGCAGAAGAATCCCTAAAGGTCCAGTAGGCCTTCAATTAAAAGCCAAAATCTGGCCGGTAGCCGACACAAGCTGAGGAGACCCTATAGCTTTCCAAGCAGTTGAGGATAAAATACTAACATAAGCTCCCTCGTCAACTATAGTGCGAAAGATTTTCTTATCGAAAACACCTACAGATATCTGAAAAGGAACATCTGAGGGGAGATGAGATTTTGCTAGACTATTCCAATCAAATGAAATAACCTCAGTACTTGGAGGAGGTACCGTGGACGATACTTCTCCTTGCCTAGGGTTTTCTAAACTGACTAGATAGATATCAGCGGTTTCTAATTCACTTTCAGTTGGAAAAGCAGGATACAGCGAATATTTTTTGATGGTGGCTACTTCAATCTAGGCATTTTCCAATGAAAGAGTTGGGTGGATTGAGGATAAAACTAGATCTACCGCTTGGGTTTCACTCTTCAAAGGGAGAGTGAGATAAATTGAGGGTGATGCTCGATTAGTCGTTTTGATTTCACTCTTAAAAGGAGGAGTGGGGTCAATCGAGAATGAGACTTGATTAACCACTTGGGTATCATCCCTCAATGGAGGAATGGGGTCGATCAAGGATGTTGTTGAGTCGACCGCTTCGTTTTCACTCTTTAATGAAAGATTGGGGTCAACTGAGGGTGGGGTGGATTGACCGTCCTATCAACCAATGTAGGATTAAGGGACAACCTACAATATTTAGTTGGAAGGTGTTTATGGGATGTGTCCATGTCTTCCAACAATTGTGAAGCTTCATCCATACAAGGACAAAGGAAAGTATGGTGCATGCCCTTGCATAACCAATAAGGGTCTGCAGCTCTACCCTTCTGACCCTTAATTACAATGTCACTAGTTGATGGGGTATCATCAGTATGATGTCCAGAGACTGATGACATGGGCTGTTCAGAACCCGACCATATTTCGAATACCTTGGAGATACCAGGGCATCTCTTAAGAAAATGGGACCCTTTACAAAGTTTACAAGGGAATTTTGGTTTACGCAAATTTGAAACAGGTGTATCGATGGTCCCAACATGATGATCAGGGGCTGGTGAGTTCCCAACATGATGGTTAGAGGATGGGGTTGTGACCTTATTCTTAGTATTCTTCTTCTTAGTCTTCCCTTTCTTCTTCTTCTCACCTTCCTTCTTACTAACATCAAAGTTTTCAGTAGGAGAAGAGGAAGATACGAAAGCCAATTCAACATTCGACAAAGAAGGAGAAGGGTCACCATGAGATTGATGCTCATGTTGTGAAGGACCTAGGTTCGACACGATTGGTGCACTTGGTGTAACTGGATTGTAGAATAACCATACTGGTAATCCTATCGTCAATCTAGGAAGACTCAACGCAGCCATAAAGGGAGTACCAACAGTTCCACAAGGGGAATAACACATGGCATACCCTGGAAAGGGGTTTCTTGGTTGGTAGTCCCGGAAGAATCTTCCATATCTAAGAGTCTCTGAAGTACCACACAAATCAAACACTACTCAAGTCTAAAAGCAACAAGCAAACTGTGTGAATAGGAGTGGATAAGTAGTTAGAATCCTCACGGGATTGTCAAGGCACCACAACTTGCTATATACCGCAGGGTCCAACAGTAAAATGCGACAAGGAGGATTGGGACCATACCCTTTCCTGAATACCTGACTACCTGGATGACACGTGCATAGTAATCTCCCCGAGTGTTGTTCTCGGTGTATTGTGATGCCAAGACGACCAAATGGATAGCTCAGTTGGTTTCAAAAATCCTAATTGTGTCTCCCGATATACACAAGGTAAGTGGGAGCTCAAATCCATAGTGGCACTGTCTAATGCACAACTGTACGATACACGACCTTCCTATCTACTATCGAGTACGCGAAACACCTTTCGATATACACCAAGTATGTGAATTATTTGGTGGGTATGTGAAAGAGCTTATGTAAGAACCATAAAACTCATAAAACCTACTAAATAACATTATAATATTAAATATGCATGCAGATCTATGAACCAATACAAGAATCTGATAAATACAATGGATTTGATATCTTGTAAATCTATAAAAACCAGTATACAACAAGAAGCATCATGCAATGAGAGGTCTGTAACAACAGAGTGTATCTAATAAGCAATATAACAGAAAATATGCTATGAAAATTAAGGAACCATACCTAGTTAGATGACCTAGCAGCTACCATTACCTTGATAACTCCAATAGTGCAACTAAATTTGGGGGGACGACTCTCCACCCAACCAACCCCCAGCCAAAGGCTGAGGCCCCCGAGCCCCCAACAATTAACCCTATGCCAGTGCTATCTTGCTTTCCTCTCCTCCAGAGCTCCTCTTCCAAGATGGCCAAAGACAAAAAGACCCCTCTCTTCACTTCTCCTCCTCCTTTTATCTCCTCCTTCTCCCAATTTCTTAATTTCTTATTTAATGCAATTTGTTTTCCCTTATTTTCTTTCATATTCCCAATTATTATTATATTACATTATTTAATATTTATTATATTAAATATTCTCTATATTCGTATATGAGGGTTGTTACATACTCTCCCCCTTCAAGAAACTTTGTCCCGAAGTTATAATATTCAAGCAATAAATACAATACTTATTCAATCAATCAATCAAGTAAATACTAGAATATATAGGTAGCTAGTACTATTGTGAAACTAAGATATTTATATGCGTGGCCATCACATAGAAGTCTCCAAACCACACTAATACAATCAAACGCCCTAAGTTACAACATGCTCTTAAGTAATTCCCTATGAGTCTAGTATGCAACCATAACAACAATTGTGCATCATACATACAAAAGCATTAGATAATTATTTAATAATTAATAACTGTGTATTTGTTTACTTCCTCTTTCCTTACTCACCCTCTCCCTGAGAATCATACCATCCGCCACCTCCATAAACCTCCCCTTCAACTCTGGATGGTCCCGCTCTCCATGGCACGGGCCCTCTACTGTAACTTGTCTAGATCATACAATAGGCATAAGAAGTTCCCCGGGAAGTTACCGTGGCATTTCCATCTTCCCAACTTCTGGTAATAATACGGCCTCATCGGTATTAACCGACATCTGGTTCTCGGTACCCCGATCCTGGAACCTGTGGGTTATGGGCTCACAACGCTTCCACTGCGCATATCAGGATCATTATACCCCACGAATCATCATATAGTAGTCATCAGAAGTTATCCGGGAAGTTACCGCGGCATTTGCCACCTTCCCAACTTTCGGTAATGGTACGACCTCATTGGTATTAACCGGCATCTGGTTCCCGGTACCCTGATCATGAAACTTGTGAGTTATGGGCCCACCACGCTTCCACTGCGCATATCAAGATCATTATACCCCAGGCATCTCGAAAGGCTAGCCTAAACATCCTCCACAGCACCCTCAAGGCACTAGCCCCAGGCATCAGAAGTCCTTCTCCATAAACCTCTCTCCCTGTGAATATGTCTCCAATCGTGGACTCGGTCACATCAGAAGTTCTCCAGGAAGTATTTGTGGAATTGCCACCTTCCCAACTTCTAGTACAAAAGTCAAGCGCTGCTGGCATAGAGCTAATTGTTGGGCTTGTCCCATAACCCATAATATATTTATAGTAGCCATTCTCATTCGTGGTTTTGGGCTCCCATGAAATCATAGAATACTTAGCCTCATCCGTCTATTTGAGCGGATAACTTGGAACAACTGGCACTTGCCATAATGAATAATCATTAGTAACCATTTCTCAATATAATAATATCATGGATCAACCTTGAATTATGTGCTAACAAGAATGTCTAGCCACCAATTCATATTGCATTACATTGCATCATAAGCCATTGTCATGATAAGTCATGCCAAGTTTAACATATAATGCATTTAGGTGCTCCGTGCTTACCATTATAACATAACTGGTCATGATAATTTCATAATTTCACTAAGCATCTCATTAATATGCCATCATAAGCTACCATATTTCAACATTAGTACTATCAACATGGAGTAACAACTCACATAATCCATCACCATATCAATTATGCATTCTACGGGGAGCAATAAGGGTTAGCATGAAACAGTAACATGTCAAACCAAATATATGATATAATCTCTCATTCCCCATTGATACATGACAGAGCTGTAAAAATACCATATTAAATCACAACATGATTTTATACCATTTATGTGCCTAGTGTCATTTATCTCTAGATACCATGGTAAAGCTATTACAATGCTAAATTAATATCATCACAAAATAAAATCATTTTATGTTCCACATGCCATCTATCTTTTAAAGCACCATAACGTCATGAAGAAACATCCAGAAGTATCACATGCACAACCTAATAACCATATATCTTAGGTGGAATGGAGCCATATGCTAATAATCACATGTCTTCTTAAGTAACACAAGGATGCATGATATTATGAACATTCATCTCATGATAATCAACTTAAAGCATATCATATATAGAATGGAATATAAATATCAAGAACACTCCTATCACGACTAACCAACTCATTACAAGGCATATATAGGTACCTTAATATTTCTTGAATATATAGGAATGAGTACCTAAATATCACATATACTGGTATACATGATGCATTCACACACTCGATGAATATATATATTAAGTTTAGATTAGATTCATTTAATCAATTTTATTCTTGTTTCTCATTAATATTGTGTTTGTAATTCCTCATCTTATAAGAAAATGAGTATTTTGTGGAGTAGGTACACATAACTTGGCTATTAGGTACTAGTGCATTTTTGTATATTTTCATCACCTAAGTGCCATGTTAAAATAAGTATTCCCAATTTCTAGGCTATTCTTGAGGGTTACCCACTAGGGATACCTCAATGTGCTAAGTTTTCCTTACCCTTCTTATTGAGAATCTCAAAGCCAAAATTTATATTTTGCTTACCCATTTTTGTTGTTCTGATAACAAGCTCTTATGAGCTAAGAAATATTTCAAGTTGTGACTAATTTTGACTAAAAACTTTCACCCAAAAGGTATTATTTCCACTTTAGCAAAAGGGTAATGATTGCCAACATTTCTTTTTCATATCTTAATTTTGTTTGCTCTTATAGGTTTAACCCTTAACTTTTGGAAGCAATGGGATGATAACATATTGCCTATTCATGTCCTTGATGCATCACATTCAATAATAAATGGTTTTGTGAAGTATGAGGTAACCAAGGTAGGAGTGGGAGTCATTAAATTGTTCATCCTATTAAAATGAGCCTTTTATTGAACCATCCCACACAAAACATCCTTCTTCATTAGTATTGTTACTAGCACTCCAATCTCTACATAGTTCTTTATAATTTTTTTTTTTATAATTTAAGACATAGGAATCCCTATAGTGATATGGTAGTCTCAGGGATTAGCTAATCAGTAATCACAACAATAAATTCTTTGGGTCTACCTTCACTCCCTCCACTAATACAATGTGGCCTAAATTTTTTATTTCTTCCTTTCCAAAGCTGCATTTCGATTTGTTCGCATAGAACTTATTTTCTTTTAATAGTTTGATCATTACCTCTACATGCTTGAGACACAAGGGTTTAATTTTTGTTGTAGACAAATATGCAATCAAAGAACACAAGAACAAACCTCCACTGGAATGGACATAATAAGTCATTCAACCATGCTTGGAAAGTAATCAAGGCAAGCCATGACATGGTATTCATACAAATACCTTCATGTTTATACAAAGTAGTTTTTGGTAATATCCTATTCATGTAATCTCTTTTGGCAATAGCATGCTTCCTTTCAAGTAATATAATAATAAGAATACTATCAATATCCTTATATCTTAATCAAAATAATTTAAAATTTTGCATATACTTTAACAAGTAATCAACAATGTATGTGAACAAGTAAATCTTTTAACTATGTGAAAAGGGGTGTTTCAATGTCCTATCCTAGCTTGATCTAATTTGGACTACACAAAAATAAATTATTCAATGTGACAATCGTGGGACATTGATTGGACACTCAACCAAAAGAATGGCTCTAAGATCACTTGAAGAGAGAGGAATCAAAGCTCATGAGGCTCGAATTTGAGCTCACATTCAACGTTTACTAATCGTTCAATGCATATGTAGTAAATTCAAAGGCAACGTGCTATGCTCATGTTGTATTCTTTTAACAAACCTGTAGCATTCCCTTGAAAACAACCACTAAGAATAGCAACAGATAGATGCAACAATTCCCATAACCGAAGGAACGCATATGCTTAATCTTAAATATCAATGCTAGTCGACTCTTAAGTCCAAACAAAACCAGAGATTTCAAACTTATGCATTCAATTTTTTTTTATTTTTTTTAGGTGCAAGTTATAGATTTAGGTTTGAAACTAAGAGAAAATCTATGTTGAAGCTTGAGGTCAACATTTTGACCAAAAAGGCGTACAATACTTGTATCTATCAAATACAATTTAAGTTTGAAACTTCCTTATCTCACCACATGCTTACTCGAACTGGTCATGACCATCACTTATGAGCAGTGGGTTAGATAATTAGGGTTTTCGAAATGTCATTGATATCCTGTTGAAAATCGAAATGTATGAGACCAAAAACCCTAGCAAATGTAAAGGAACTTCCAATGCATGGTTATGGGTTTGAATCCAGACTCTAAAAGAAACAAGGAGCTCGAATATGTGTGAAGGTTGGCAGCCAAGTTTTATTTTACATCTCATCAGCCCATCTGGCTTCCCTGGAGGGTTTGGCTGATTTGCATTTTGGTTTTCCATCTTGAAAAATTGTGTGAATATTCTTGTAGCCAGGAACCGTTTCCATCAAAGGCTTGGCGAAATTGATACATCCAATTGCAACCTAAAAGAGTCAAACTAATTTCCTTAAAAGCATTATGCAACTCTAAATCTTTACAAACTTCAATCCTCAAGCTTTAATTTTAGAGCAGCAGTGCATGCAAACGAAGGGGAATAATAAAATACATGGAGCACTGTAGAAACAAATTCAAAACTGTAAAATCATCTTGGGTTGTATGACCATGCTAATCACACTCAGGAGATACCAAAACAACTCACTACAATCAAGACTTTACATTTATTTTCAATCACCTATGTCATTTGAACCATTGAATTCACTATTCACTTCTAAAAAGAGGCTATCAAGCTCTTTAAAATATTCTAAGAAAGTGACGTCGGGGGTAATAATGATATGGAGAAGGAGGCTATCAAGCTCTTTAAAATATTATAAGCAATAATATGCTTAAGAGCCCTACCATAAACATATATGGTACGCACAGGCAAGAGTTGCCAAATAGAAGCTACTCTGTTAAGTGCACCATTACAATTTAAGACTATCGTATCGACAATTAACCCACATGTAAGAACCGTTAAGAACCGTAAAAATTAATATTGATCGACATAATACTAACTTTAAATATTGAACCTACCATTAATATTGGACGACTACACATTACAAATACAATTAATATCGAACGATTACACATTACATCAGGTTTTCAAAATGTGCCCAGCATTATTTGTCAGGCTTACTTGATTGCATTTTACAATTAATTTTTGTTAAGGAATTTTCATGGGAATCACTAAATTTTCTTCTTGGGATGGCCTGGATCTGGGTATCAGCTCTGGGTTCATAAAGCAATCAAGTGAGAAGCAAACCATAAATGTAACACACCTAAAAACATATAAAATTATAATAACTGCCACCATACTTCATATCCCAGACTCCTCGTTTGACAGGAGATTGGCTAGGTGGCATCGAATTAGACAATGAGTAGAGAATATAAAAATGATCTAAAATACATTCCACATCCCATTACCATCGACAAGTGGTAGATAGAGAGACACGGGATACTTGCCAAGAAATGCAACAGAAACACTGATGCGATCAATGCGGGATTCATCAAACAATCAACACAATGGCGATCTGATGGCTGCGGTCATCTTGTCTACCCTTACCAGGTCGGGTTACTGTGAGCGGATCTCACAAGGTAAAGCATGAAAGAGATATCAAGCATGGAAACATACGGTTTTTGGAGAGACTACAAGTGTACAGATGGATTGTTTGCCTTATAGCAATATCGATCTATTGGTAATCCTACTGATCGACGCAAGCTTAATAATAATCAGATTGTTGCACTTATAAATATACACAAACTTGATGACCAATAGATGAAGGTATTTAACGGAGGGTTCAATTTACTAACAAGTTCTCCCTCTGACTAGGGCTAATTATCAGAGTCCATCACGCACAGTGAGCATTGCCTCAATTCAACACAGTGTATTTAAGTAATCAACATAAATGATCACATCCCCATCCCTATACACAGTCTTTAAACAACTATAGATCGACTTTTCCAAGCATGCACAGTCATAGAACGACTGGTTTTTAACATGAAATCCACATATATATAATACACATTCCACGGGCTTAAACATCAACTATAGATCGACAGATATGCATTCTATACAAAATACACAGTCTATCCGTTCAACTCAAAAGTTGAAATTGTCCCTTAGTAGGAAATCTAGCAAACATTCATTACATATTACTCTCCCAAACTGCATACTCACCGTGGGCCAGTTTTGTTGCTTTCGATATAAGACTACATTGGAATCGATTCTGCGAGTGCTACCACATGGACCGGGCGATCCATGGAAGACACGTGTTAGATTTCAGTGTATGTATTTAATTTGACCACGAAAGACAGATTGGGCCACTCGAATATATAATGAAATGTAGCCTAAAGTAACCGAGAGTAATGAACTGACCTGGCATAACGCATACCAGACCTTGGCATAACGCATAACCCTAGATAAGACATCTAATGAATGTAACTTAAAGTAACGAATGGAGGTGGCATAACGCAGACCAGATCCGGCATAACGCATAACTCTAGGTAGTGTTAAACCTCAATCTGATCTATAGAAATCAATTTGACCTAGTCAAATTTAGAACCGAAGAAGAGAACAAGAAAAACCATAGCAATGCAGTCACCACAACAGTGGCTGGCGTTCACCATAAACTACTAGTCTCAAGAAATTGCAAAACCGTCTTCTTGTTTATAATTTACCGTTGGGAGAGGTTATGTAACAGCTACGCAATCAATGGAATAGCTACCACCTATCCCATATCCCGATGTTAACTTCACCATAGGGGATATGCCTGTTCGTTGGATCTTTTATTGTTACAGAAATCACCTCATCTCTTTAATGGTCCACAAAATGCCATGTTTATCTACATGATGGAGGAACTGTCTATCTATAGCACGGACGAGCCTACACCAACTCATTTTTATTGAAAAATTCAGATGAGAATGGGCTGTTAATAGCCATTACTCTGGAAAAATATAACAAATACTCGATATAAAATACTCACTCAAACCATCTATTGACCTTCATTCACCACTAATTCCTTGGGCTGAAGGCAGACAACTTTTGCATTTGCATCAACTCAGTGAAGGAGTTTATCAACAACCTCATTAATATAGCATAAAGTATTGGGATCAACGCATAAGTTATTGCCAGCTCTAATCTATATTTATGTTCAATCCTTTAAGAGTATCTTTATTTATGTTACAGTACAACCTTTCTGCGCTTAACTAGACTACAATATCTTTGCCTTGGGTTTAGGAATGATCGGAACTTTATAACCTAGCTGACAAAACTCAGGTCTGATGTGCCTTTACAAGGATTCTATTCTTATGTTGCAAATCTGTTTAGTTTTAACTCAGTATCCATTTGCTTTATTATTTTTAAGCTCTCACGATTATTATGATATCTTTCATTCTCGGTATGAATACTTCTAAATATAATGCCTCTCATGGAACCCAATAATTTGTGATGCATGTTAGGTTAACAATAGAAAATGAGTTGGCTTATTGTTCTACAAAGCGAGGAACACATATTTGTCAATTGCTTACCTTAGAGGTTGAACAGATTTTAACAAGTTTTATGACTGGAACCTTGGCATAGAAGCATCATATTGGATAGTATCATTTGTTTCATTGTTCAGTATATATAGGTGTTGCTACTAACCTATCTTAGGGGCTTTCTTGCTTTCACTAAAGGTATAGTCACAACAATAAAACAAGTAATATTTATACAGAGATAAAAGGATGTTATTTCCCCATGCATCGGGCTCCCATTAATTTTGACATGGATTTGCTAGCAAGGTTTTTTTTTTTTAGGGTTTACATTATTGTCTTTATGTTGAGCCATGGGTATAGCCTAAGTAAGGCTCCTGTTGTGCCAGGAGATCTGGGTTCAAATCCCAACACCCATTAACCTGAATCCTTAAATTTCAAAGAGATTTAGGTTTTTTTTTTGTGCAAGCTACCATACTTAACATGCAGACCTTCATCTAGATTTGACATAAGCACCATATTTGAAGGTACATCAATAGATTTTACCAGATTTAGCCACTATAAAATTTCACGTTATTAATTAAGATTAGCTGGGAAAAGCCCATAGGTCTTGAGGGTTTGAACCCTGCTCTGATACCAAATGTAAGAACCATAAAACTCATAAAACCTACTAAATAACATTATAATATTAAATATGCATGCAGATCTATGAACCAATACAAGAATCTGATAAATACAATGGATCTTATATCCTGTAAATCTATAAAAACCAGTATACAACAAGAAGCATCATGCAATGAAAGATCTGTAACAACAGAGTGTATCTAATCAGTAATATAACAGAAAAGATGCTATGAAAATTAAGGAACCATACCTGGTTAGATGACCTAGCAGCTACCATTACCTTGATAGCTCCAATAGTGCAATTGAAGGTGGGGGGACGACCCCCAACCAAAGGCTGAGGCCCCCGAGCCCCTAACAATTAACCCTATGCCAGTGCTATCTTGCTTTCCTCTCCTCCAGAGCTCCTCTTCCAAGATGGCCAAAGACAAAAAGACCCATCTCTTCACTTCTTCTCCTCCTTCTCCCAATTTCTTAATTTCTTATTTAATGCAATTTGTTTTCCCTTATTTTCTTTCATATTCCCAATTATTATTATCTTACATTATTTAATATTTATTATATTAAATATTCTCTATATTCATATATGAGGGTTGTTACAACTTTGATATACCTGGTTGGTACGTGAAAGAGATTCGATATACCGGTTGGTACGTGGAAGACTACAATACCCTCGGAATACAGTGCTGGCAAATAACGACAGATGCCACGTTTTACGATGCTGGAACACGTCTCTAACTTACACACAATTACTAAATGATTTTAACCTAAGCTAGTGTTAATTTTATCTTGTGCGGTTAGGTGGATGCATGAGGTGTAGACAGGAAATGTAGAAATAATGCAAATCCTAACTACATGACAATGCACATTTTCCTTTGTCTTTCGATGAAACCTACTTAAGGTAAGGAGATATATATTTTTTCTTTTATAACCAAAATGACCTTAAGCAGTAATGAAATTAAGAATTCCTATCTACAATGCATAAACTCTAGCTTTCCGCTATAATGGGCTAAAAAGGCAAGGAAATCAAAGATGCGACAAAACCTTTATATGCAACAAATATTGTCCTTGAAAACAAACTAATGAAGCACTTTGATTTTCATATGCATGTATCAAGATGAAATTTGATAACTAAGTACTTTTCAGATCAACAAGCAGAAAATGAGAGAATGTCTAATAACACTCTAATCACCCAAAAAATCCCAAAGAAAAAATGAGAGCACCCACAAATTGAAAAGCACTCAAGAAAGGCTCAAAATCTACCAAATGCAATCAAAACTCAACGATTGATTGGAGGAAGGGTTTGGAGATCAGATCTAATGATCTGAATAGATCTAAAAATATAAGGTAAGGTGATCAAGGATGGAAATATCGAACCAAAAGGTGGGGGATTGAAATTGCCCCTGACAATCGAGTCATTTACTTGACTAATGAAACATCCAAAATCAACCAAAAACACTTCCAAACACAAGCAATGTTGGACCTAGGGTGTGTGTGTCTGTAATACACAACCTACAAACCACAATCATTTAGACCAAAATCCCAAAAAGAAGGAAATCCCAGCTAAAAACTAGGCTTGAAGGGGCCGACGTAGGTTGTACACAAGCAAGGTGCACAAGGTAGGGTCCGGCACAAGTTGTACACAGGCAAGGTGCACCACCGACGTAGTTTGTCTTCAGGCAAAGTGAGCCAGCCACACAAGAGCGTAGGGGAAGCACTACCCAAGTGCGCCGGTCGAATTTCGAGCAGTAAAAATGTGAGATCTCCCAAAGTAGAAGGGTAGGAGGCCTGATGATGATCCCAAAGAGAATCAAGGACACGTAAGAAACTATTTAATAATAGAGATCTGATGGTAGGAAGGCTCAAAAGGATAGAAATGGCTCAGACAAAAGAGATGAAATCAAACATAAATGAAATCAATTATACTGTAAGTCCCCAGTATGGTCGCCAAGTTTGTTACCGGACAATCTATCAAAAGTAGACTTAAGGCATGATCGCCATAGTTCAACATGAATCTAGAACAAATCAAACAGAACATAACCTACTTTCCTAGATCAAATAGAAGTGCAAACAGATAGATAGATCACTTACCTTAGATTTGCAGATCCCTTTGCTCTTTGTTGATCCAATGCTCCAGCATCGTCAGATCTCAAGCTGCAAGACCTTGTTGAACATATAGAAACCAACAAGCAGTGAAAGCATACATTTCATATGATTGATCTAAGTTAACAGTTAAGGAGGAAAACTCTAAACATTATCAATGAGACAACATTTATGGAAAGAGATTATATTAATTGTATAAGAAGGAGTTACATAGAGAGGAGAAAGATACAACCATAGCCTTAACGTCACATCCTCCATCCAACATGTCCAAGCCAAACCTCCAAGATGGTACAAGCTTCCCAAGATGATTAGGGATCACCAATATGGATTCTACCAGCATAAGGATACCATAGACCTTCCTCCCATTGGAATGGAGAGGGCTCTTGCATTTATAGGACCAAGTGGATAGAGTAGGTTGAGGATCATGGGCAGAGGTTAAGGGATCCTTCCCAAAGGTTAGAGAACCGAAGGCCAACTCACCTAGGAGTTAGGGATAGACATCCACCTCATCCTACTTCTAGAATTCGCTCGAAAGCTACCTTTATCCCATGAAACTGACTTCGGTGCGCCAACGCATTTTGCTCGAAGACAACCTGCGCCGGCCTAATTAGGAGTGTGGGTAAAGGTCATCAACTTGCACTAAATGACTAACTTGATATTGGGAGTTCAGGGATTTACACATTGGAGTTACATAGGTGTAGATTTTGGGTGTTCCAGCTATTTGGCATGAATATGGTTGTAGCCAATTCCCTGACATGTTAAGTAGCATTTGTCTCTTATATTTATCTCTCTTCACAGCTGGAGATCTTAAACATGTGTGATATGCATAGATTGCATAACCTGTGGGATCATATTAATTGCTTGATAGTTGCATTAAAACTCATAAGGAGGATGATTGATTTGTCTATTTGGGGCATGTTGGATTAGTCTTAATTTTTATGTGCATTGCTTGTATTTCTTATACCCCTATGTTCCCTCAAGTTCTGAACTGGTAGTAGGGACGAGGACATGTCAAATGATTTTCAATGATTAGTTAAATGCTTGAATGCTTGATAGCCAGTTGGTGTGTGTATTTGGTATCCTTAGAGCATGTTGATGCATGAGTATGTTAAGCATGTTGATGTTTTTTTTCTTTTTTGATTATGTCATGTTGTAGCGAGATAAAACCTAAGCTGGATGATCATGGGTATTTATCATAATCAATTGTGGTCGAGGTGTATGAATATGCAGACCTGGTGATTGATTGGTTGCATTTGTTATTGAATTTTGAAATTTATGGCCTAAAGTGAATGATTCGATAGTATAGTTACTCATGACTGGTTTATTCTTATGCTCTATTTTAGAGTAAGATCAGAGTTGCGCAGCAGGTCCAACAAGGCATTGTAAAATGCATAAGTTGTATATGCATGCGCTGCATGAAAATTAAATTTTTTATTAGAGAATTATTTTCATGGTATTAAGCTTAGTGAGAATAATCCTTCTTGCTGAGTATGAGTGCATATTAGTATATGCATTCAGAGTGGTATCTTTAGCTAAACTCTTCGATTTTCTATGTATGGATTACTGAATGGTATGTTGAATGCCAAATAGTGTATGTCTATTTGACAAAGTGTTCTTGTCATGTTGAGTCTTTGGTGACTGTTTGTGGCCTGTGTCTTAGCTTTTGATGATAGTATGTGAGTTGTGTTTAGATTTTGCTGGAATCCTCAATGACTAATTGAAGCTTATGCTTGGTTTGTGTTAAGTCCAATGGTAGATGGCCATATTGGACAACTATCTAAATACTTTGGATAGGCTTATGCCTAAGTCCATCTATGCAAGAATGGTTTATGCTGCTACACTAGTCGAATGTT
This sequence comes from Larix kaempferi, assembly GCA_027924585.1. NCBI lineage: Eukaryota > Viridiplantae > Streptophyta > Pinopsida > Pinales > Pinaceae > Larix > Larix kaempferi. The sequence goes on along the minus strand of BSBM01000635.1, from coordinate 1,359,407 downwards.
GTTATTAAATGGAAATTAGTGTGATTGCAGGATTATATATTTGAATGCAATATTAAATACGCAAGAGATTCTGAAACAACTGTAAGTGTTTGAATTTTGTTGAAGGTTTTCTTAATAAGAATGGTGCACTCACATGTTTCAGTGTAGGTCTGAATGCTTGAATTCTTGTTTGCCGAGTTGTGTGAGATGTAAATGGGTTGTTAATACTTTTATGCTTATGCCAAATTATGAAAAGTTAAAGCTATGAATATGTTGCTAACTGAGATGATTATTAGTTGAGTTTTAAATTACTAACTGATGTTACCTAGTAAATTATTAGCTGATGATAAACTGTTATCTGTTGTTATCTAGTAAAGTTGTTAGTTGGTTATAACTTGTTACTATATTTTAACTGAAGTTATCTGATGTGATTTATTTGTATGTATATAATGTTATTACATGTAAGTGATGCAGAGAATGAAATTACAAAACTAAAACTTTGGATGCAGAGAAAGAGATTGCAATATTAGATTTCTTTGGTGTCATCCAATAGGTTCTTTATCATGTTTGATTGAAGAATGTGGCACGAATAACGATTTTTTTTTTTCTCAAGTCTTGAGGAAGAAGGGATATATCTTCACCCTATCCTTGATTTAATATAGAAGAGAATTTTTATAGGAGATAATATTAAGAAAATGTTTTACCTTGAAAATATATTTAAGATACAAGTCCAACGGACATGGCACACACCTGAAATAAATGGACACATTCCTGGTGTTTTGTTGTGTCATGGTTGCCGACATTGATTACACCTTAAAGGAGTGGACACATTCCTGGTGTTTCAGTGACAAGAATTCAGTTGTGTAAAATGATATGTTTTTAGTTTTATGATAATACATTTTGATAAATGTATGATACCGATGAGATTTGCTAGCCATTTTGTGTTTATCAGGTATATATGCAAGGTGGTGCTTGCATATTGAAGAAGAGAAGTGAAGAAAGGAGCAAAGCTAAAGAAGAAGAAGAATATGCAATCCAATGATGAGTTTCCTTTGGCCGATTGCATTGAGGATATGATTCATCTGATTAAAGTTATGCAAGATGAGGATGGGTTTTTCTCAGCCGTTTGCATTGAGCATGTGTTTTCCTCTAATTAAAACTATCCAAAGCTGAGGATGGGTTTTCCTCAACTGATTGCATTGAGGACGTGACTTCTCTAAAAGAGCAGAAGACTTTGCAAGTTGGTGTTGCAATAAATATTGAAGCAGTATAATAAATTAATAAAAGAATTATAAATTAATAAAAACCCTCACCTACTAACGAAATCTGGAGGGGGTGGGAGGCGCCCGGTCTAACAAACGAACCTAATATTAATAATAATACAATAAAAGTGATTGATGATGTGGTATTTATGATGATCCTGTTGCTACGAATCCTTTGAGAAAAACATGGGGAGCACCCTGGGTTGTAAGTCCTATGTATACATTTAAAATATGAAGTGTCTTAGCTGGATTATGAACAAGGTCTGGGTAATCCTTTTATGGGAACACTGAATAGCACTATAGGAAGGAATACCTTCCTAGTGTTGTGTGGGGCAGATAATGTGGACCCCAACCTTGATGAAGACTAAGCAAATCAAGCATCTGCATTTCAAAGAGAAAGAGACCAAGGAACAGGGAAGACACAGTTGTGGAGCTCTAGATTGGGACAAGACTAAGAGGGGGAACTCCTACTTTTTTCCTTTTACTTATGTTTATTTACTTTCTAGAAAGAGAAAGTTGTTGAAACACATATTACAATTGAAATTGTTGTATTTATTTTGTTTAGATAAACAATGAATGCTTAAATTGTTAAATTTCTGTAAAAAGAAATAAAGATGATTGGAGTAATCTATATTCATATGATGAATTAAGCATGACATGAATGAAATCATTTTGAGTAAATCTTGAAAACTGTTGGTCATTTAAGTATATGGGATGACTAATTTTTATTATGCTGGCCTAATCAATGTTTGGTAATTGATTTCAGAGGAGAAAATTATGTTGGAAGCTAGTTGCGGCCGTTTTAAAATCTAAAGAGGAGTGGGACAAACTCATGTTATCATCAGTTGAAACAACATGATGAAGTATGTCATAGTTTGGTGAACCTAATTCATCTTTGAAGAAACCACTTGAAAGAAAAGTGCAAGGACAACCTTGTAGAGTTATGGAAAACTTGATGTATGTAAGCATTGTATTAATATTTATAGGCATTAAACATCGAGGATGGTTTAGAATTTAAGGGGGAGGGGAATGTAACACCCCTGTTTTGGAATCCCTAGTCTGATGATGTCAAGATGTAAATATTGACTATGAATGCTTGTAAGGCTAAACAATTTGTACTTTGTAAATATTAATACTAAAAATCCACAACTGGTTGTGCTAAGGCAGTACGCTAAAAAGATCGGGGACTTGTGTATTCACCACAGTCAATAAGGGGGTTAGGTGTCTTAGGTAGGAGACCATGGTACAACCATGCTAAATATTTAAGTCCCTAATTTTATCCTAAGTCTTTAACCCATTTAAATGACTTTATACTTTTAAAATCATAATTATTATTTAATTATGATTAAGGGGGATTTTAGGTGGTTTATGTTTTTATATAAAAAAATATACTAATAAAAAAATGGGCCGGGAGAGAGAGCCCACATGGTTCCAAAATTGCATGCCTGAACTATGCATGGAGGGGAAAAAGTAATTGGTGAGCATTCTGTGCAAAGGTGGGAGGATAAGCTTGGATTTTGAAAGAATTTTCCATGCTTGGGTATGTCGGAGAGAACATGGGAGATAATTATTATCCCAGAACGAAAATTGCAATGAATCCTTGAACCTGTGAGCCAATTTGTTGATAAATTTCTGCTGCAAATCTGCCCATTTTGTCTCTGTTCATTCCAGTGAAGTGGAAAATGGTGTATGCAGTTGATTTGGTGGATTTCTGAGCACATATGTCAGTGATGTGTTTCATTGTTGTGCATCCATAAGGAAATCAAGGAGGTTAAGTGCAATGTTTGGCATGGAATTGGTATTTAATCCAATTTTCCTGATTGCCAAGTGTAAATTCTGAAAAGTCCGGGAATTGGTGAGAAGTTTGTTTGGTGAATGCACAAGTCTCAGCTCGGGGGTGGTGTTCTGTTGAGAGATTAATGAGCATAATTACCTACGGTTGGGTGGAGCGTGGAATCCACACAACCAGTTTCCAATTCAAGTGTTTAACTGATAAGTTTAATTCACGAGAATGTTGTTTTTCTAATTTTCTATATTAGTTTGTGATAAAATTTTCCATGGTATTATCTTTTAAATCCATGTTTAAATTTTCACTTCAATTCTACAGTAGTGTTTGGAAATTCTGGCTTAAGATGATTACTGGTAATAATGGCTAATTCTAGTTTCATAATCGAAATATTTATTCAAAGTATGTCGAAGAGTTCAATGTTAGAAAATTACATGAATGGATAAAAAGTATGAATTCCATTCATTTTGTTAATTTTCTTAAGTTAGCTCATTATTTGGACATGTTTTATTGCACAATTCAAAAGAGTTAAATAAATTGTTTATTTATACAATTATTTCATAAAAGATTATATTCTTGCTTTTTATATAGTTGGAAGAAAAATAAATCTTAAATGTTCAAATGTTATGTTTGAAACGAGTATCCAAATAAGTTCTTACTACGTATTAAATGCTCATGTATGTGTTGCAGCAAGTATAAGTTGAATTTAAAAACCATGGTCAAAACATGAGAGGTATTAGTTTTAAATTTACAAGTATTGGGAATTGAAGGGTTTATAAACAAAATTCAATGGGTTAAAATAGTAAATAATATGTCCTTTACCTTTTATGTTTGAGAAACCCCACTTCGCAGTTACTAAGAAGTTCTTACCGCGCAGTTCTTACTGGGAAGTAAAATTAAAAAGGCTTATGAGTTCCTAAGAGTTAAATACAAGGTTCAAAATAAATATTCCAAAGAAGTTTTAAATAACTATGTCGAAGATATTTATTTATGTCGAAGTTTGCCAAATTTGTGGAAGATAATTATTTATGTCGAAGTTAATAAACCTATTCCATATGCCAACTTTGTAGAAGATATTTATTTATGTCAAAGTTATTTTTGTTTATAAACATATTCCATATGCCAAGCTTGTCGAAGATAGTTATTTATGTCGAAGTTATTTTTTGTTTATAAACATATTCCATATGGCAACCTTGTCGAAGGTATTTATTTATGTCAAAGTATATTATTTATGTCGAAGCTATTTATCTACGTTAAAGATAAATTTTGTTTAATAATCATAATATAAACAAAGTCCATATGCTAAAGCTCGTATATTGTGCTTAGTCTTGGATGGTTTGGTGGTTTTGAAAACAACTGGTTGAATTAGTTATGAAAAATAGATATAATGTTTATGTCGAAGCTTAGATTTATCTTTGTTAATATTCCTTGCGTGAATGATATTTATGCTTGAAAACCATAGGCCGTATTAAGTTAAATACCATGGGTTGTATGGGAAAGGAATTGGATATCGAATTTCCTACACTAAAAACATTAATAATTATTATCATAAATAATTTAGGAGAACCATAGTGCATAGTTCCTATGTCATGGTTCTTACAGCGCATGTGTTACTGTGCAGGTAGTTTTTTACTAGGTTATGCATTGTTAAAATAAATTATGGGTCTTATGGATCAAGTTGAAGCTTCCACTAATTATTTTTATATATTTTATGCATTCAAATGCATTTGTTATAGGATTGCATATATGAAATATGCATGTGGCTAATGAGCATAAATATATTTTATTATTTAAAAAACAATTGTGTGTGTCAAGTCTAGTGTGACACTGGGTGTGTTACAAACTGGTAGAGGGTTCCAAAGACGATTTTTTTCTCAAAGATTCTCCCAACAAAGTGGCTACCACATAATCAAATTTCAGATTTCCTAATGGTTAGTTAGCAATGGTCATCACCAAATGATCCTAAGTATCCAGGAGGGAAAACAATAAAATGATTGATCTGTACTCATCCTCCACCTTTACAACAACCGAGACCAAATTACTGATTAGGGTATTAAACTCATTCAGATGATTTGCCATAGTTGAACCCTCCTTCATTATTAGATGATAAAGTGTTTTTCCAGGAAACCTTATTTGTTGCAGATTTAGTCTCATATAGATTCCCAAGTTTCTCCCAAAGTGCTTCCACGATATTTTATTCAACAAAATTGAATAAGACAATCTGCTAGGTAAAAATGAATTGTAGAAACCACCTTTCTGTCTTGCTTTATCCACTCCTCATCTATCACACCATTTGGTTTTTTCACAACCCCTTTTGTTTTGAACCAACAAACCCCCCACCTTCATCTTCCATAGGGAGAAATTCTTGCCATAAAACTTCTCAATATCAAACTTGGTTAAACCTCCTATCATTGTTGTAGCTCCCATTCCTAGAAAAATGATATTCCTGTGAGTTTTATAGGACCTGAAACCAGATGTTAGAAAGATATAAAACATAGAAGAAAACAACAATAAAAATAGAACACAAGATTTATGTGGAAACATTATAGTGTGTAGGTAAAACCATGAGGCAATGACAACTTTGATCTTTTATTATTACTCGAAAAACTTATAATGATTTATTCTCTGGTGATACATTGACAGGGGTCACTTCCCTTTTATACAATATATAAGAGGGTTCCAGAAAGAACCAAAATACACTAGAAGGTTCTAGAATTTTTTTCCTAAAGGGATCCACCTACGAACGCTTGGTGCATATGAGTGACACGAAGGGATAATTGTGTACCACTCTATAAGAAAATTAAAGAAATTTAAATATTCATTTCACCTCCTAATGAATGGCATGGGCATGTTATTGAATTATGTACAAATGCTACAAAAGTATTTCACTCACCACACCTAACAAGGCCCTACTCTACTTTTTGTTGGTGCAAGAAAGCTAAAAATTAAAGTCCCTAGTCTTGGTTAATTCTATCGTGCTCTATATCCCATGGGGTGTAGAATAGACGATGAATGGGTGTACTGTTAATGAACTCCTTGCGTAAGGTCACTGGTTCAAAACTCTATCGGTACGAGCCTTACAAGAAAATAATTATCTTGTTCTATGGGTTCATTTTTAATTTGGTGTTCAATGAAATCACATAGCCATGTGTTCTCTACTCTCCCTCACAAGTTGTTTCCAATAAGATGTCACAAGCTAGTGTGTTTTGAAAATCTATTGATTAAGGAGTGGTATGTGTGCAATGGTTTGCTGAAAAGTAAAATCACTGTAGAAGAAAAACATTGAAAAATGAAAATTCTCGTTATTTTCCTTTCCTGAAAAGGAAATACCTGGGAAGAAAAAAATCTTAAAAAGGAAAATATTCATTCTTTTTATTTTGATTTAGTTTTACAGAAACAAACTCATCCAATAAGCAATAACATGCAATCCCAATCCGAATCCAATAAAACCAAACAAATAGTATGGACAAGCAATTCCAATTAAATATCAACGAAGTCAAACCAAAAAAGAAATGCTACTAAAAATTGAAAAGCCAAAAAGAAGAGTACTTGATCATCAACTAAGAAAATTGTTCTATCAGGGTCTTTCTACTAAAAAAAATTAACAACAAGTAGTGGATCCAACAAGCAATGGGATACAAACAATGAAAATAATCCAAACATTGCATTGTGAAATAACACATAAGTGGGGACTTTGCACACACTTCACACACAATTGGTGAATGAGAGAGAGGGAGAAAGGGGGGAGGGTTCTTGTTTCGTGCTCACAACTTTATGTTATTCTTCCATCCACACATAAAAATTAAAACACAAGCTCATTTGCGCAGAAAGAAGATGCATAGATGCACATATCTTTGGTACTAGAGTGCACATCTGTCATAGGGTTTTGCTTGTGCCTGCATGTAAATAAGTATGACAATGGTGTGGTTTTCAATGGCCTCTATGTTGATATGTTTTGATTTTAGTCCCAAATTTTTGCACATCGTCTCTTTACAAAATTACATAATTTTCATAGAGCATATAGTAGCTTAGGGAAAGCTCTAGATTTACCATCCATATTCATTTACGCTAGGATTGGTTCAAGATATCATTGGTTTTTCAATGGATGGTCTTGATGTCAACACAACTTTTCAACAATATAAGCTAGCAAAGAAAGTTGTAGAAGAGGACCCATACACCTAGTATGGGATGCAAAAAGAGTAAGGGAGCTGATACAAATCAGATTAAATTGCTCCCCATTCGAATGGTTGTACACATCCTAGCATGTTGCATATTAGGGAAACAAAAGGAAAACATAATGCAGTTTTGATATCCTTTCAACTGTCGAGGCCTGTGCTCAAGGTCGTCGATTGAATTGGTGTAGGTTTTTCATGAAAAAACTCATAGAGGCCACTCTATAGGCCTAAGACAAGAAATGCTCATTTAACTATGGGCACTTCATCATTACATTCACCAAGTTCAATTGGGAACAACTTAAGTATCATCAACTTATGCTAACAAATAAGGGACTTGTTTTAGTAGATTTCACACCATGGAGAGCACTGAAAGAGCATAACCAAGTCCAATTCAATGATAAGGAATTCATGACCCAATACTAGTCCATGCTGGAGGCCGCAAAGTAGTAGCCAAGGTTCCCCATAAATTTGATCAACCACTACCTTAAGTAGTTATGCTTCAAATCCACTAGGGACAATAAATATGTATGCCCCATCATGGAAGGAGGCAAAAGAATAGAGTTCCCCCCTCTACCCTACATTCTTACAACTAAGTAAATCCGAGAAGAAGTTCACAACTGGATAGCATTGAACATAGTCATGATAGACTCAAGAGAGGTGTTTCTATTTCTGAAAAATAAACTACAATATAGATATGAAGAGTTTGACAAGTTTCTGATTCTCTTGGATGAACCTCCCTTACTGCCTTATGTTCAATTCCAGAGGAAAATAAAAGAGTTGGAGATTGGAAAATCATCCAACCAAGACACTGAAAAGGAACCCATAACAACTGAAAAAGCTAACATGGTAACCTTGATGAATCTCCCTTGTATTTTTACCACCCAAAAGAAAACATAGACATTGAACAAAGTATAGAGAGGGGTTACCAAGTCAATAGAAATACTAGCTGGGCCAATCACTAAGAATATAAGGACCTACTCTCTATATCCATCGACAAATTCCTATCCAAAAGTCAAGACAACCCCTCAACCACCACCAAGAAGTGCTCCAACCATATCTCACAATGTCCCACTTTTAATTCTCCAACACCCAATAAAAGGAGAGGTCATAAACCTCACTTAGAAAGAACCACCTAGCACGCCCTCGAGTGGAACACAAATAGTAATGGATATGCAAGACACTATTTGGGGGAAATTGACCTCAACAATTGAAGATAGATTGACCTATTAAGAAATAGATTAAAGAGCCAGAGCCACAATAAGAATCGGTTATCCAAAAGATGTAATTGACTATAAGAGGAGATGACCAAGATACCAAGAAAGACCATGTTGGTGTGTTGAACTAGCTGATTAATGATAGAGAAATAGAGAAGAAAGAGGAAGAAAAAAAAGAACAACAAAAATCACATGAACAGATGGAAGACATACCACCAAAGGAAGGTAATATTAAAATCAACTAGTGGAGGAAGGTGATGAACAAACTCAACTAGGACTGTCAACATCTACATTAGACAATCAAATTGATGCATGGACTGCAAGATTTCTAATTCCCTGGTTAGGAAAAAAACCATCAATATCAATTATTGATCATGGAAGAACGCTAGAACAGATTCGACATTGTCCAATAATTTTCTTTGAAAGGTACATGAGAAGATGAGAACATAGGGCAATCCACCAATGGAGACCAACTTCATTGAGGTCACCAACAATAAACAAACCATCCTGGATATGAAACAAATTCTGGCTAAGATGGACACCATAGTAATATTACACTCCCATGCTTCTCATTCATTCAAAATAAGATAGGTCCCAACTAAATATTTGATTATATGCAACTTATTTTCAAGGAATGGAACAAGGAGTATCCTGACCCTAGTAGAACAAGGCATTGGTCGATTGTGCCTCAAAACAAAAATCTACAGATTTAGATTGATAATGTTGTTCACATATAAAGGAGTTTCACAAAGAGAAGGAAGTGGTACAATACCAGATTGAATCTATCTAATAAATTCTTACTCATGTGGCAAACTATTTAGGAGGAAAACTCATTGATTAATACTTTCCATACAACACCCCACTACAATACTTAATGGATCAATTGTAGCAAGTGGTGCAACAAACAAAGAATGAGAAGGAACAAATGAAGATGACATGGGATATAGAACACGCACTGAAACACTAGAATATGATCTAGATACTACAAATTGTGGAACACACAATAGTCATTGTAGAGGGTATCCATGAACAATAGGAAACAACCATTCAATCTGGAGAATTGTGTCTACAACACAAAACTAGATGCAAATTTTTTAAACAATGTGAGGAGCCAACTAAAGAAATAGTGGAGAATATTATTAGGATTCAACAAGAGGATGATCAAACCATCGATCCCTTAGTCTAGGATGAAAAATTGAAAGAAATACATAAGGAAAATGAAGAATTCGACCAGGTCTACTAGGTAAGTAGACTGGTTCAATCCCAATTCTAACATCTCAAACATACCACCCTCAATGATCTCACCTCCTTCCCATACATGTAGTAATGAAAACAATCAACGTGGGCAGCGATTCAACACACTTGGCCATGCACGATAGACTTTGACCAAGCCAATGTATATCTCACTAGATTAAACACGGTTGTTCAACAAGTGGTCCAAGAATCTAAAGGAATTCACAGAATTCTGAGCCAAATATTTGGAGGTGTTTCTAGAGTTGGGTACATTGTTTTAGAAGGATGCACCATCTAGAAGGGAAGAAGGGTAAGCTATCAATTGAAGCAAGGATGATGGGAGTTGACTTGTGGGTGAGTTAATAGGCATGGTTGGGCCTTGTTGGTTCCCTAATTTTATATTTTGGAAGTTTTTGGATTTGATAGCGACATCGAGAATGATAGAGTGGAATACGATAAATTAGTCAAGCCAAAGGGAGTAGAACCATGTAGTAGTGATACCATTCGAGGCATATAAGGATGCAATCAAAATAGATTGACAACATGCAAGGTCCCATATGGCTAAGGTCAAGGTGGTGCAAAGAGTGTGCCACCTAGTTAAGGAAGAAGAATAAAACTAGGACTCAATCAAGATGAGTTGAGTAGAAATACAATGGTGCTAGCCAAGTTTTTCATGTGCCTTCTCATCACTCTAAGATGGATAAAGGATTAGGACTAAGTAGGATGATGGAAGAATGGTTGAACTGTGTGATTACTTGTAATCTAGAAATGCACTGGACTGTCTTGTAGAGTAATAAATTTAGATACCCCTTAGAAAAAATTATTGTCATGTTTATCTATGGTGACGTTGTGCTATATATATGTGTGTGTGTGTGTGTCATGGTGTTAGATAATGTGCTCAATTCTATCTAGTTTATATGATGAATATGTTATTTGTTGTGTTTATTGTTTTCATTAATGGTGGTTGCAACATTTTAGTTAATTGATGGTAAACTCTAAGATAACCCATGCTATGGATGGTCAATACAATCATGATGCTTGAGCCGTGACAATCATGATGCTTGAGTCTCGTAGTTTCTTTAATCCTAGCACTTGTGCTTCGGGTGATACTTTCCCTCCCTCTTTAATGGGGTAAAATATGCTAACAGTTATACTATAGAAAAACCTTTATGTTGGGACACCTCTCTAGACCCTGGTCTAAAATTGAACCAACAATGTCTATCCTCACCTTAAATAGTTTTCCCTCTACTTGTATGGCCCCTTGTCTAGCAATACATGGCATCTTCTTGAATTACATAAAAATGATACAAAATTATTTCACTCACCACACCTAACAAGGCCCCAATTTACATATTGTTGGTGCAAGAAAGCTGAAAATTAAAGTCCCCAGTCTTGGTTAATTTTATCTTGTTTTGTGGGTTCTTTTTTAATTTTGTGTTCAATGAAATCCCATAACCATGTGTTCTCCAGACTCTCTCGCAAATTTCTACCAAGAAGAGGTCACAAGCTAGTATTTTTTGAAAAACTATTGATAAAGGTGTGATATGTGTACAATGGAATGTTGAAAAGTAAAACTGTAAAAGAAAAAATTTGAAAATTGAAAAATGAAAATTATCTTTCTTTTCATTTCTTGAAAAGAATATACTTGGGAAGAACAAAACTTGAAAAGGAAAATCTTCATTCCTTTTCTTTTGATTTAGTTTTACTGAAACAAAATCATCCAACAAGCAATTACATGCAATCCCAATTCAAATCCAATAAAACCAAACAAACAGTGCGAACAAGTAATTCCAATCAAATACCAATGACATCAAACCAAAAAATAAATGCTACTAAAAATTGAAAATCCCAAAAGAGTAGTACTTGAAAATCAACTAAGAAAATTGTTTCAATCAGGGTCTTTCTACTAAAAAAAATTAACAAGTAGTGGATTGAACAAGCAATGGGCTATAAGCAATGAAATTAATTCAAGCACTTCATTTTGAAATAACAAATAGAATTGGGGACTTTGCACAGGATTGGTCAGAGAGAGAGAGAAGGGGTTTCTTGGCCCATGCTCACAACTCTTTGTTATGCTTCCATCTACACACAAAAATCAAAACACAAGCTCATCTTTGCACAAAGAAGGTGCATAGATGCACATACATTTGATCCCAGACTGCAAATTTATTGTAATGTTTTACTTGTGCCTGCATGTAAAGAAGCATGGAAACATTGTGGTTTTCCATTCAAATGGAAAATAAAAAAGAAACAAATTCATATTATTCTTCTTGGGGCCTCTATTTTGATTTATCTTCCTTTGAGTCTCAAATTTTGGCACATAAACACGTAAAAATAAGTGCATAAAGTTTTTGTTGAGCAGAGTATCAGGGAAAATTCTAGCTTTACCATCCATATCCATTTTCATTAGAACTATTACAAGATATTATTGGTCTTTCAATGGACAACCCTGATATCAACACAAATTTTCAACAACATAAGCTAGGAAAGAAAGTTGCAGAAGAGGACCTATACACAATATGGTACACAACGAGGGAGTAAGAGGGCTAATATAAATATGATTAACTCGCTCCCAATTCGATGGTTGTACACATCCTTACATGTTGCATATTCAAGAACAAAAGGAATAAATATGTACTCTAGATGTCCTTTTAGCGATCGAGGCATGTGCTCAAGGTCGTTGATTAAATTAGTGTAGGTTTTTCATTAATGAATCCATAGATGTCACCCTAGCGGACTACGACAATTTTTTTTCATTTAGATACAAGTATTTCATTATCACATTCACCATGTTCAATTGGGAACCACCTAAGGTTTGTCAACTTATGTTGACATAGAAGGGACTCTTTTCAGTAGCTTTCAAACATTGGTGAGCAAGGAAAAATGATGACCAATTCTAGTTCAATGAGAAGGCATTCACAGCTTGGTACTAGTCCTTGGTGGAGGCCACAACCAAGGTTCCCCACAAAGTTGAACAACCACTACTTCAAGTGCTTATGCTCCTTGGTGGAGGCCACAAAGAATCAACCAAGGTTCCTCACAAAGTTGATCAACCACTACTCCAAGTGGTTATGCTTCAAATACACTAGGGACAATAGCTATATCCTTTCCATAATGGAAGGGGCCAAAATAATTGATGTTTTCCATCTACCCTAAATTCTTAAAGCCAAGGAAATCCAAGAAGAATTTCACAATTAGCTAGGACTAAGCATCGCCATGACAAATTCAAGAGAGGTGTTTATTCCAAAAAAAGAAAATTTAAGAAACAAATATAGAGTTTGAAAAGGTTCCCATTCTCTTGGAGGAAACTCCCTTATTTCCTTATGTTCAAATCTAGAGGAAAAGAAAAGACTTGGAACTTGGTTAGTCATCCAACCAAACCACTAAATAGGAAACCACAACAACTCAACATACCACGACGATAACCCTCTTGATGATTCCTGGTATTTTTACCACCTGAAAGGAATCATGGACATCCGATGAAGTCCAAAGAGGGATTAGTGAGTTAGTATAAATATTGGTAGGCCCAATCACTAAGAGCCTAAGGATGCACTCTCTGCATCCATCAACAAAGTTCTCACTATTAGTCAGGTCCACCGTAACCACCACCAGTGAATGCTCCAAAAATATCTCACAATGTCCCACTTTTACACCTCCAACACCTAGTAAAAGGAGAGGTCATAGACCTCACTAAGGAAGAACCACCTAGCTCGTCCCTGAGTGGAAAATAAATAGTAATGGATCTACAAGAGGTTGTCAATGGAGAATGACCTCGAAAACTAAGACTTATCCACCTACTAAGAAACAGACGAAAGAGAAAGAGTCACAACCATAATTGGTTGTCCAAAATCCACAATTGACTACAACAGGAGATGACCAAGATCCCAAGATAGATCATGTTGATGTGGTGAACTAGTTGACCAATGAGAGGGGAACATAGAAGAGAGAGGAAGAAGAAAACGAATAACAACAAACACACAAACAGATGGAAGTGATACCACCAGAGGAAGGTGACAATAAACTCAACCAAAGGAGGAAGGTGATGAACAAACTCAACCAGGATTGTTCAACTCTAGATCAAAAAATCAACTTGTTGTAGGTGCTACAAGATTTCTCATTTCCTAATTAGCACAAGACCATCAATATCAATTATTGATCATGGACGAATTCCATAAGAACTTCAACATTGTCAAAATGCATTTCTCTAGAGGTATAGGAGAAAATGAGCACAAAGGGAAATCAATGGAGATCGACCTCATTGAGGTCAACAATAAGAAACAAACCACCCCATGTATGCCACAATATCTGGATAAGATGGATACCACATTGATATTTCACTATCATGCTTCTCATTCGTCCAATATGAGCCAGGTCCCAACCAAATATTTTATTGTATGCCACTTAATTCCAAGGAATTAAATAAGGAATAGGTTGACCCTAGAAGAACAAGGCATATGTCGGTTGTGCCTCAAGAACAAAAATATGGAGATTCAACTTGATGATGTTGTTCATAAAACAAATGAGCTGCACAGATAGAAGGAAGCATTAAAGGACTAGATTGAATTAGTCTAAGACCAATTCATACTCATTTGGACAACTATCTAGGAGGAATACTTACACATTAAGACCTAGCAGTTGACACTCCACTACCACACATGGTGGATCAGTTTTAGCAAGTGGCACAACAAAAAAGGAGGATGAGGAATATATGAAGATGACATGGGATATAAAACGCTCTATGAAACAAAATAAGGTGGTCGAGATACTGCAAAGTCTGGAACCTACAACAATCGTTGCAGAGGGAATTTGTGAACAATTTTAGGAGGCAACCATTCAATCCCGAGAGATTGTTCTTGCAACACACAAATATATGCAAATTTTTAAATGGCATGATTACCCAGTTGAATCCATCCAAGACAATATTAATAGGATCCAACAATAGGTTGAGCATATCGTCAATCCCTTACTAAAAGGAAATTGGCGAATCTTTTTTTGGAAAAAAGGTAAACAATTAGCCCATGGGCTAAATTTTGCCCCTAAAATTTTCCCTAGAACCAAATGAACTTCAATACCATTTTTCTCCTAATTTCCTTCTTCATCAAAGGTGGAGTGGAAGGAAACATTATCATATTCATATTCTCCATGCACTTGATGATATAATTCATAAAAAATTTCATCAACTACAAGATATCTAGATTTTCTAGACACTTTCCCAATAATTTTCTCATTAACTACCACATACCCCTCATATCAGTATTTAGATATTTATCAATAAATGTTTCCTTTTTTATGAGGGAAACGCTGACATTTTATCCTTGGGGTTTAGAACATGACCCCTATGCTTCCTATAGAAATTCAAATAAGTAGTGCCCATAGATTTATCCTTTGCGTATTGAATTAGCTAGATTTGAGGAGGCTTTCCATCCTACTCAACTTGTCTTATTATTAGTAATAAGATAATATGGGTCATAATTCCCAACAACATCTTGCTCAAAATTGTTCAAGTTCAGAATCTTTGTTTCCTCAAGTGATGCCCTCCTATTTGAGAAAACATAATTTCCAATGTTACAAGGAGGTGAAAAATAGGCTTTATGGAGCCTTCCAAACAAATGAATTTCATCTATATTGGGCATTCGCATAATGTAATCCAAGACAAAGATCGTTGGAGTCAATATCGCAAGAAACTTGTAGGGTTTCAAAACCTACTCCATAAATTCTTATAGTGAAATAATTCTCAGATGGGTGTCAATTGTAGATATTTCATGGAGGCATTAACATTATTAAAACAACATACAACATAAACAATAAAGAAAACAATAAAATCATGCACATCATGGACACCACTATTTATCTTGGAAACCCCTCAACTAGGGGGAAAACTTGTAGAAGATAGATCTTCATTGTGTCCCTTGGCCTAAACTAGCCAAGACATGGTCGAATGTGGCTCTATCGATCACGAACCCCATCGACCATCAGTGGGAGTTCTGGATACGCAACCTCTTTGTAGGCTTACATCACATGAATACCATGGGAATATCTCCTAGTACCATGGGTAGACCTCCCAATACCATGGGTCCATAACAAAAAACCAAATTCGGTTAACTTGCTCTATGACCGAGTCAAGATTAACTCGACATCAATCCCCAAGATTTGTCTTTAAATCGAACTATACCAACTCCCTGGATTAACTAAATTGGGTGGATAGTGTCCAAAAATGGACTAAATAGCAATTGTACATTAATGCACCTAGATAATTACTAAACCTAACCATTTTAGTATGCAACTTAACCAAAGGAGCCTAATATGTTATAGGAGTTGGGATGCCATTGACATCTTTCGTATTCAACTCCAAATGATAAAAAATAGAGGCACGATGAAACAATATTAACTATACTAGGTATGACTAGTATCTAAAAAAAAATGAAGTTGGAAAACTTAGAAAGTTGACCATGAATAGCCTCTGTGAAGTTTGAATAACTAAACATGACGTAGGGACCCTTTTCTTAATGTATCCTAATGTCAATATCTATAGTCCTCTACCAACTTATCATAATACTTATCCAAGACTACATACACCATTATGATTAAATATCTCATCCATTTAGAAAAAATCATAGCCTAGTAAGGTGGACATGCATCCAGGATGGCCTTGTTCCTATCTGAGAAGGCTTTTGTTACCTCAATCTATTCAATAAGATTCATGTTAAAAATTTATTGTTCTAGAAACTAATATTTAATTGAAAACCCCTTGAAAATATGCACCATATTCTCTATAGGTTCTAGGGTGACAAGAAAAATAATTCTTGTTCTATACCCACATAACTATTATTTTCTTGACATCGGTGTCGGGTGCAAAATCCTGCAAACTTGAGGAATAGACCACCCTATACAAACAACTAGTTGAGCTGATCCACACTACTATGATTTAATTCTAGTGGTGTTGTTTAGAAATCTATGATGGGTCACATACCTAATATTACTAGCTTTTTGGTGTTTCGAGATAGTATCAAAAATACCATAGAGGTTGTCTTTGAAATCTCTAGAGTCAAGTTCAATTAACTTAGAGGTAGTGTATTGAGGAGAGGGAAGCATATGAAGGGTTTAATTGAAAAGCCTTTGTTCTCTCCTTTGGCAACATTAGAATCCTACTCTAATAAAATTTGGCTACTATAAATCAACAATGGTTGGGAGAAAATTATTGATACTTTCTTGTCTCTTTTGCTAGTTTCCCACCACCTATGACATGGAGTTTTGATTAAATCAATGGCCTCAAGCTCCAGTGAAATTGTATGGAGTGCACAATGCTTTCAAATGAAAATCAGATTCCAAGAACGAAGCTCATGCATCAATTCTTGGAGAATATGCAACATTAACTGGGACTATTATTGCTTATATCATTTGAACGTGCAATATTACTATGAGGATTGTTATCAAGGTCATACTTCACATTTTCTTATGATTCTTTTAACGTTAATCGTCAACGAGATTTACTTGCAAACCAATTATGTACTCCCATGTATTAATTTATTAACTAGTGCCACCTTTGGAATAAGGTAATTTTTAGGGGTGAAATTTACTAGTTGGCTATTGTTTGGGCTTTTTTTCAAAAAATAAATTCGTTATTTGGCCTTTTTTAGTCTCTAATATCGCCTATATTTACATAAAATATGTTTTTTTAATCATAATATTCACCAAAATTTACAAGTTCCAGTAGTAAATTGTATGTTTCATATTTAATATTCACCTACCTATCTATATATATGTTTTTTTCAATCCAAAATAATTTCCTAAAATACTATACTTAAGCATAATATTCGAATTCTTGAAAAAACCATGCTTTGGAACTTTACAGAACCTTATTGAAAATGTCATATTTGAAAGCGTATCCTCAATAACATTAAATTTGGACCTTTCAACGAAAATTTAGGAGGACTCAATTCAACCTTCTCCTAAAAGTCTCGTAGTCACTCATAGGAATTTAATCCTAACCATCGAACGACACTTTATGATCTCGCTCTAAGAAACTTCCCAAATAATCTCGATGTGAAATCTTAATTGTCAACCAAGACTTAACCCTGACCATCCAACAAGAGATAAGCATGTTATTATGAAACCCATCAACAAATAAGGATTCTCCATTGAAAATTCATAAGAATTTGGCACTCTAGCAATATATAAGTTGGAATCTAAATGGGATTTGACTCCACCGAGTCCAAAACACACTACTAAAAAAACCTTTAAACTTCAACATAAAAAACAATCACAAACCATGTAATTGACCCAACTTGTAATCATTGTTAAGCCCATTCCATCTCTAAACTATATTTTGAAAATACTAGACCTTTTCCACTAATAATAATAATAATAATAATAATAATCTATTTTTAAAGTCATGGCCTAGCTAAACACCAAACTAGTGTATAAGACCCCCTTATTTGTGGGACAAAGGATCCCCTCCATGCAACAATTTGATTTACTAAAATATAGAGGTATACATACCCTACCCCCTCTAAATTTCAACGCATAATCTCTTAAAAAAAACACTTATTCCTAACTATACTATTGACCCAACATACAACCATGTTTCCATTTATTGCGAAACTATGCCATGAAACTGACTACCCAGATCATTGAAATTCCCAAAAAAAAAACGAGAAAGGGTAACAAAAAAAACCCAAAATAAATAGATATTGATATTATGATTATAATTATTTTGTCAAATAAACTAATATAGACTTTGGGAGGATCGCGTACATTGTAAAGATAAAATGTGTGATGGCGATAAGATTTTACGTGTCAAAATCTTAGTGGCTTAAGACTACCCGAGGATAGATAACAAAATCCCAGCCACGGAGCTAAATCCATGCCACGTAGGCTCAGCTCATAACCTCGTTCCGAGGCCGATGTCCTCCATCTAATCTATACCACAGAATAACGCTCATTATCACATAGAAGAGGAGGGTATTCGCTGGTAGGGATTGAGAGTTTCTTCAGTGAGAATTTGGTGAGAAATGGCATCTCTGAGCTTGTGTGCCCCCTGCAACGTCTCCTCGGCCTCCAGCTTGGCTGCAGGCTACAGCAAAGTACCCTGCAAGTCAATCCGAGGAAGCGGTCAGGTCGGTCAGGTTTCCATGGTTAATAAGCCTTTTAAAGCCTCTCAGGACTTGGTAATCCAGGATGAAAATGCCATGATCAAGAACAAAGAAGATGATCAAGAACGTATGGAGAGGAGGAGAATGGTGTTTGCAACAATGGCAGCGGCAGTTTCTGCAGTGGCTTCGCAGGGAGTGATGGCCATGGCTGCTGGGGAAAGCAAACCGACTGGGGCGGAGCCCAAGCGTGGAAGCCCAGAGGCCAAGAAGTTGTATGCCAGAGTCTGCGTTACCATGCCCACAGCCAGTGTCTGCCGCTACTGAGCGTCTCACCTTGTAATGTGCATGCAGTATTAATAGTAAGTTTCAGACTATTACAGATGGATTGATTGTTAATGATGGTCTGAGAAAAAAAAACTATAGTACTCATCTGTAATGATATTATGTATATTTCAATGCTATTATTGCAGTTTGCAGCTTGATTTTCATTCTGTTGTTATCAGAAGAACTTCCTTTCTCTTGATTTCTTGAATGGTGCATTATATAAAGACAAACAATATTTCTTTTACAAACTCATGGAGGGAACTTCCTTTGTCTTGATTTCTTGAATGGTGCATTATATATATACAAACAATATTTCTTTTACAAACTCATGGAATTGTGCTCTGTGTATTGTATATCTTATATCTTCAAACTTGATGTCAGCTTGGAATTTATTTTTAACAAATTCATGGATTTGTGCTCTGTGTATTGGATATCTTATATCTTCAAGCGGGCTGTCTGCTTGGAATTTATCTTTAACAAACTCATGGATTTGTGCTCTGTGGGTTGTATATCTTATATCTTCAAGCTTGTTGTTACCTTGTAATTTATTTTCAGTCTCAGAGAAATATTCCTCCATTGTGGTGGATCTAATTGGGTAAAACAGCTATATGGCGATGAGAATTTTCTTTTCTTTCCTTCCCAAGAATTATTTGTTACCATTATGGTTCTTTGATGAGAATTTTCTTTTCTTTCCTTTTGTCACCAGTATGGTGCTTTGATGAGAATTTTCTTGTATGGTTTTTTATTAGAATTTTCTCTTCTTTCCTTCCCAAGAATTATTTGTTACCAATATGGTTCTTTAGCTTAATTATTTCTTGCAGTGATCAAAATTATAATGGGTTTCATGTCTGGCTAGAAAGGTTTATGTAGCTGAATGGTGGTAGGTGAATGATAGTTAAAGTAATATTTTTTCTTTTTTCTTTTTTGATATTATGTTATTAATATAATTTTAGAATTTAATGGAAAATTTTAAGGATTTATATTTATCTTAAAGTATAAAAACTTTGATAAATCCTTTTAATTTTAAGAATATCAAGAATTTCATGTCTGAGCCACACTTTATTGTGATATTTGATGAAGTGAACAAGTAAGGCCATGGCTGAAGGAGTGGCACCAAAGAATATTGTTTAGAAAGGTTTATGTAGCTGAATGGTGGTGGGTGAATGATTATTAAAGTAATATTTTTTCTTTGTTTTTATTTTTTAATACTATGTTATTAATATAATTTTAGAATTTAATTGAAAATTTTAAAGATTTATATTTATCTTAAAGTATAAAAGTTTTGGCAAATCCTCTTAATTTTAAGAATATCAACTATAAAATATTTATTTATTTTTTATAAAATATTTAAATTTTTAATGATTTTATATAATTTCTAAAAAGAATTAATAATTTTAAAGTAAAATACTTTTACTTTATAAAATTTGGACAAATTATTTTTGAAAAAAAATGAAAATTAACAATATTTTTTTAGAAAAACATGCAAAATCAGTCCATGAACCAAAACTAGCTCCTAAAATTTTCTCTATTTGAGAAATTAAACACATCACATAGTCTTGGTTATATTATTTATACCTAGTCTTATTTGTAAAGGGTTCACTTCAATAAAGTTGTAGTTGCTTCATAAATAAAATATACTTTAAAGTTTCAAGATGTTTGTATCATGTATAAATGTATATTCATTAATGAAATATTGGAGTTGGGCTACTGCCCACATTCTCCCAACAAATGTGTATGTTGATTTATGAATTCAATGTTTTGTTTGTCTAATTAGGTTTTAATGTGCCACACCATAATTAAGTGATTTTGTATGTATCTTAAAATGTATTTTAGTTGTTTATATAACAAGTTCTAAGTATGTTAGGATACATGTTTGTACCAAGTTATCAAATTGAGGTTTTGTACAAAGTTGTTAGAGATTATACATATTTTATGGTAAATACTTACTCTTATATGAAGAAAGAGATGGAGGATAACCATAAAGTTGCATTGAAATTCTTGAAGGAATTGTTAAACTCAATAGCAAGGTCAAGCTAATGCATGGACAACTGACCAATGTAACCCATTTGTTGTAGACATTCACATCCTTTGTCCTAGCAAAACAAGGCTCTATGATCCACTATAATCCCTTTGGGAGCAATCCCAACCAAAATACAAGTAGTGGACGAGGAACTACATCGCTAAACTTAGGCTCCTCTCTCAAAATTGAAACCAAGGTGAATATTTCACTCAAAGATGATTTGTTGGATGGCTTACAACTTCAAGATTCGTTGAGGTAATGAGTTTCCTTTGTGAACTATGCCAAATCATAAATGAAGATAAAGTCATCTTCACAAAGAAATGCATGCACATAGAAGCTTAGCTTTTATATGGTGAGATTATTTATGTGAGCACATAGTGACCCTCGATACCATATAATTTGTGAGATGAGACTAATTCAAATTTTCTATCAAGGACAATGTTATCCAATAAACTATTGGAAGGAACACAATGACAATGTAATACCTCTAGTTTTGACTTGGAATGTAATTAATCAAAATTATGTAAATGATGTAAATATGTTAGTACGGATTCCAAGTGTGGAGCTCAAAGCCAAGGACCGAATAATGAATAGCTAGGCATGTATGATGTATACATTTGTATTTGGACCGTATGGTTGGCTTATCATGCCAGCTCGAAATATATGTAAATATTATGTTGGAAAAATAATAAAATGGTCCAAAATGGCTATGCAAAGAGCACTAGAGGGGCTATGATTTTACCAGAGGGAAAGAGGAAAGGAGGCCTATGGGAAACTAAATCCTTTGTTGCCAAGTGTCCACCTTTGATCTCACCTAAATTCTGACTTGTGCTTTAAATGAGCCAATTAATTTCTCTTGACTATTAAACCCAATCATTGAATGGATGTGTGAGGTTGGTGGGAAAAGTCACTTCATGCAATTATTGAAGCACAGGGGTGTTGACAGTTTTTCCAGCTATTAGAAATCATTTCTTCTATTGTTAGAAGCTATGTCAGTTGTCTTTTCGCCATCATCTCATATCCCTTGGAGTCAACACTCATTCTATCATTCTCTCATGTAGTTTTCTACATTACATAGAGTTTTCCTATTGTTGTTCATGACCATTACCAAACGGTGTTTAACCCATAAATTCGAATTTGGAGATAGAGTTGCAGATTTGAAGGGAAAACATATGGTTGTAGGTGAGCATAGAGGTTGGGCAAGATATGAGCCCTTATCGATTAAGTTCTGCTACTTTTGGATGCTTGAGAATCCATGAATTAATGTTGCGAGAGGTTCTCCAATAACATACAACATGTTGGACTCTTACTGCACACACTGGCAAGCACTGCAAGGGTTGGATTTCTTGAGGGAACTATGGATCAGTGAAGGGAAATGCCTTCCTTGTTTTGTGTAGGGTAGTTGGAAGGAGTGCCATGGCTGTGATGGCTTAGTGAGATCCCTATAGAGATCTAGATGAGCTTTTGGCTAAGCAAAGTGTGTAGAAAGGGTTGTGGGTTGAGAGAGAGAATTTTGTAGTGTTTCCTTCGCCCCAGTGGTCTCATAGCCAGTTTGGTGGTGGCCTCTTAGCATAAATAGTATATGCTGGATAGAGTGCCTACAACTGGGTGGAAAATTTCTCTTAAATAGCCATTTTCTTGGATCTTCTTTGTTTAAAGATAAGTATTCTTGTGTATTGAATCTGCAATGTTTTAATTGATGCCTGTAATGATTATGCTTATAAATGCATGTGTTGTGTGTTTGGATGTATTTTATTTCCATTGTGCATTTTTATTATGCATCTGCACATGTATTTCTCAATAATGTGAATTCGTAATATGGACGGGGGCCAAAATTTAGAAGCTCGTAGTTAGTAATATCCCCTCTCGTTGGTCAGATTGAGAGAAGGGAATTGGTTGACACCTAAGAAGTACACTCCTGTTACAACCAACCAACTTTCGGTCGAGTCAAAATAATTCATCCATAGCCAAGTGGACTGGTTTAAGAACCCCATCCCAGCTCCTGATGCCTTCAAAGAAGGTAACATGGCTAACATATCACCCACCATACAGGTCGACATTTTCATCACACCCGATATAGTTGAGAACATTACGTTAGGCGCCTCATGTACTTCAGACAAAGTAGCTGCTTATAAGAATCTCTTCCAAGAGTTCTGTGATGTTTTTGCTTGGTCATATATTGATATCCCTAGTGTTGACCCTACAATTGTTGAGTATCGTATTGATACTTGGCCTGACATCCCACTTGTTCTCCAAAAGAAACGACCCATTCACACCTCTAAAGAACAAGCAGTGAAGGCCAAAATTGAAAAATTACGACAAGCTGGGTTCATTTATCCCATTTCTTATACCACATGGGTGTCCAATCCAGTTCCGGTTAGAAAAAAATAGGGCACCGTTTGTGTCTGTACTGATTTTCGTGACCTGAATTTAGCTTGTCCCGAAGACAACTTTCCTACGCCTTTCATTGATCAACTCGTCCATGCATGTGTTGGTCATGAGATTATATCCTTCATGGATGGTTTCTCTCGCTACAATTAGATTCAAATTCGTAAAGAGGATTAGTATAAGACCGCCTTCACTACTCCATGGGGCATCTTTGCCTATCGCGTTATGCCAGTTGGTATTTAAAATGATGGCACCACATTTCAGCTAGCCATGACCTTTTTTTTTACGATTTGGTCCATATTATCCTTGTATACTTGGATGAACTCACCACTTGATACAAGAAGTGATTTGACCACCTGTATGATCTTCGACAAGTCTTTTTGTGTTGTCGCAAATACAACATTCGCTTGAACCCCCTTAGGTGTGTTTTTTACTTTCCTTCCGGCCGATTATTGGGTTTTATTGTTTCTCAAAAAGGGATCGTTGTCAACTCCTTGAAGGTTCAATCCATTCTTTACCTCCCATCCCCACGCACATTACGCCAATTACAAAGCCTTCAAGGCAAAGACAATTTTCTCCGTTGCTTCGTTCCTGACTATGCTACAAAATTTCATGGTTTCCTTTGCTTGCTTCAGACCCACGTTCCCTTCAATTGGGATGAATAGAAACAAATGAATTTTGAATCATTAAAACAAGCCTTGACTTCTGATCCCTTGATTTCACCTCCTGATTTCTCGAAGGATTTTATCCTTTATGTTTCAACATCTGAATATGTTGTTTCTGGTGTGTTAGTCTAGGAAGATAATGCACGTCAAGAACGTGTCATATATTATGTGAGTCAGGCATTGTTTGGTCAACCAATACACTACCCCCATGAGGAGAATTTGGACCTAGCCATCGTCTTCTCTGTTCAGAAGGTATGCCACTACATTCTTCTGAGATGAAATACAGTTGTGGTAGACTCCAACCCCATGGTTTATCTCTTGAGTCGCCGCCTCCTTCAAGGCCGCATGGCTAAATGGATCATTATCCTTGAAGAATATGACATAAAATTTGTTACACCTAAGAGTACCAGAGCCCTTGCACCGACACATATCATGACCAACTTACCATCTTTGTCGACATCACCCCCGATCATCACTAACTTGCCCAATGAACACTTGTTCACCATTTCGTCAGAAGACCCATGGTATAGTGACATCCTTGTATACCTATGAACGCATAAGTTTCGATCCCACATCGTCCGCGATGATCGACGTCACATACGCCATCATGCTTCACAATACCTCCTTCTCGGCGATGTCCTTTATTGAAGTGACGTCAACACCATTTGATGTCGATGCCTCACACATGACGAGGCTAAACAGGTTTTGGACGATCGTCATAGAAGAGCCTGTGGTGGACACTTATTTGGAATGGAAACTACCCAAAAGGTCATCCGCGCTGGGTATTTATGGCCCACCCTTTCCACTGATTGCATTACAACAGTCAAACATTGCCGAAATTCCCCCCAAAGCCAGGACCCCTCCCGCCCCTCTCCATCTAGTAATCATTGTCAGCCCTTTCTGTAAATGGGCCATTGGTTTTATGGAATGCAATCCCCCCTCAGAAAGTGGCCATAACATCATTCTGGCCGTCGATTATTTCACTAAATGGTTGAGGCCCATGCACACATTTAACTGTCAAGCCGAGACTGTGACACCTTTCTTTTTTAACCATGTCACTACTCGGTTCGGGGTCCCTAAAAAAATTATATCCGACCATGGAAGAAACTGTGAGGACACCGTTTGGAAGGATTTGTCCACATTCTTGAAGTTTTACCACCAGTACACCTCATCCTACTACCCTCAGGGGAATGACCAAGTTGAGGCTATCAATAATATTCTGAAGACAATCCTTCAACGAATGGTGAACAAGCACAAGTCAAATTGGCACCGTATGCTTTTTTTAACACTTTGGGATTACCGCACTTCTACTAAGATCGCCATGGGTTTTACCCCTTTCCATTTGGTTCACGGCATAGAGTCTATTCACCCCATTGAGTGTCAAATCTCTGCTTTACACATTGTCGTTGACCTTCTCTCGGACACCACCTCACCTCTTGAGAAATGCTTAATCTTGTTGGAACAAGAGGAAAAATACCGACAGGAAGACTTACAAATAATCGAGCCTACCAAACATTGCTCCAAATCCCATTATGACAAGTGCGTCCATCCCCGCACCTTCCAAGAGGGCGACCTAGTGCTCATTTATGACCAAGATCATGACAAGCATGGCAACGTAAAGTTTGAATCCATGTGGCAAGGCCCCTACATTATCCAAACCTATCTCGACAAGGGGCATACATCCTTACCGATTCTGAAGGACACTATTTGACCATCCCTCGCAACCGTTGTATCTCAAACGATTTTTCCCTTAACTTTTCTTGGACCCAATAGTCTGTGTTGTATAGTTTTCTTTCCTTTTTGGTTTTCCACTTTTTTAATTTTGAACCTTACAGTTTGCTTACATGCGTGACCATAGATGGATCTTGTTCCCCTGCTCTATGTCGGTTTCACCAACGGCACAAGTAGATGGTCTCCCAACCTCGCCTCCACAGCTTGGGTATTGTATTCCCCTTCACACAAGTTGATCCACCTCGACGAAGTGTGTATCGGTGTTGCCACCAATAACTAGGATGAGTACGATGTTGTGACCGGTCTCTTGATCGCTGCCCTCCAGTTGGGAATTAGTCACCTTCGTGTGTTTCTTGAATCTCATCTCCTTATCGCCCAACTCAAGAACTTTTACCAGGTACGAGATCCTAGCATTTTTAGAAAATTCATGCGCACTAAACAACTGATTAGAAAGTTCGATTTCATTACATTCACTCACATCCCACGAAGTCAGAATGGTGCTGCAGATCAAATGGCTAACAATAGTCTAGAATGGCATATAAATCACAACACATAGGAAGTAAACCATAAAAATGCATCATCATATCATTCACATGCATATATACATCATATAGGCATACAACATTATAATAAATTACATCCACGTCCATCTATATATCATCAAAATTTCATAGTGTTTATATCATAACATAAGCATCATTGCATGGAGGATCCCCAACAGCTTCCTCGTTATAACAATAATCGCCGAGTACAAAAATTCCCCATCATCGCATTAGGGGGCAGTTCCATCAACTGCCTAGTCATCTGAGTCATCTACATCATCCTCGTCCTCGTCCTCATCCTCATCATCCTTGTCCTCTTCCTTGTCCTCCTCCTTGTCCTCCTCCTTGTCCTCCTCAGATGAATCAATATTCTCCTCCTCCTCCTCCTCCTCTTCATCATAGGGGGAATCCCCCCATGACATGGCCCTCACTTCCTTATCTACCATAGAAATCCGCCACATCACTGGTCTCCACTCTCGTGGAGCGTCGTAGCAAATGTCGATCAAATCCTGATCCAAATGCTACCATCCATCACATACCACTCCATCTAGTAAGCATCCAATCCCCACACACAGTGACTCCAAATTCATTGAATAACTCCACTGACTCCGATTCCCAATACTAGTAGGATCCACTCCCTCCACTAGACCCCTCCATGCCCGATACCCTGCTGGAGGCCACAACCCCACATCTGCACACATAAGCACATCATCAGTATCGACATCATAAAAATCCTCTAGCTACCATATATGCTATGAAGGAGATACAACATGATACTGCAAAATAAAGTAAATACATACCATCTGGTCCCCATGCCTAACCAGGAGGTCGTGGTAGCTCTACATCCCCCCTGTAGTCTATCCCTACATATGGGTAATCCTCGATCACCACTGGTAGCTGCCGCCAGTGTGCAAACAACTCTCGAGTAAAGAACCGACCCATTAGTCCCCCTCTATCGTGAGTCATCATCTCACCCCATCACCACATCCTCGAATCAGTGGGCCCACCATCGCACACTTCTCTGTACGACCGTAGTGTTGAAACTCGCTCAAAGAAGAAAGAGCATATGAATGAAGGGAAGCATAAATCCCCTCCTGTGCGAGTCATCTTGTTCATCTCTCCCCGAACCACCATCAGATACATACTCCCCCAGCCAAAGTATGTCCCTACTAGCGCCTACTCCACTAGCATCATCTGACCACCAAAGACCCTATGGGGAGCCTTCGATATCCTCACTACCAACACTACTATGGCCCGCATCTCCAGACTCTCTATGTCACAAATCAGTATAGCATTGTCATGCACATAGGCTGTGGCATAAAAATGTCGCTCCAATAGATCCTCCATCGAGACATCATTGGGATTCCTCGGTTATGTGTCTACAATCACACCTAACTGTGGGAGCCCCGTTAGAAAGAACACATTCGTCATTGTAATCTCTAGCCACTTCCCCTGTATAACAAGTGCCCCCACATCGACATCCCAAAAATCTACGAACTTGCTCAACAATAACTTTGTTGTACAGATTGGAGGCACCCTGGAAAACTTCAGTAGCCCACATTGGGCCAAAGTGTCCTAAACATCCTCATCATCCATGATTTCATCCAGCGACCTCCCAAGTTCTCGCTCTTGCCAGCTCACTCTCGACATCCTACACACAAATGCAAAAACCCCTCATCATTACTATGTAAACAAAAACCTATTCCCCCCAGGCCATAGCACAAGTCTTGAGAAAAAAAGCACGCTCCAAAGTGCGCCTTTTTGCCCCATAGGTGCGCTTTGGAGCGTGTTTTTCCCATCGAAATGCGCGATCCTCGAGCGCGCATGTCGGGCCAACAACTGTGCTTGAAGTGCACTTTTCTCAGAGAAATGTACGCTCCAAAGCATGGTTGTACAAGCCACATGCGTGCTCCAAAAGCACAATTGTTCGGTTTACAGTTGCACCTAGGGCACAATTTTTCCCTCGAAAAGCATGGTCCGACACAGCTGTGCCTTAACCATGCTTGCTAGGGCTTTGCAGAGGACCAAATCCAATATAGTAAGCATGAAAAATAAAAAAAATAGCTTCAAGAGTTACCTGCAAGTCACAGAAGTCGGTTCCACCAGACAGATTGAGAGAAATTAGAATTTCCTCTTTTGGGCCCCTCCGCACTCCTCCCAATTTGCATAGTGAAAATGACATGTGGAGGTGGGCTCCCTTTCTATTTATAGCCATTTTTAACCTATTTTTTCTTTGACCATTCCGGAGTCATTTGACCTCTGTTTTCTGTGTCGTTTGCACCACCGAATTTAGAATTCCGTGCCCGTGATGGTGCTTGAAATCATTTCTCGCTCTCACTTAGTCTTTTTTGGGGTGTTTTTCCCATGCCCCCCACTACCTCAATTTGCGTGCCACCAGGGACGTCGACATTTTTTACATTACTTTGACCATTTTTCCTATTGCGGCCTATTCACAAGCCCTCCGCTCTCTCCATACTACATTTATTGCGTTATTTTTCCTCCATTCATCTACTAGCAAGGATGCCCCATCAGTGTTCCCCCCTCACCTTCTTTCTTGGTTCTCATATTTGTCCCTTGATTGAACACTTCCTCCTTGCTTGGATTTTACATTTGTTCGGTATAATTTTATCCTTTTTTCAAGCCGAGAAGCTCCTTTATGAAAAAGGAACTCAGGGATTTCCTGTTAAGCTCTTTTATGACTCCTTAAAGAATGAAAAGATCGTCGAGTAATCTTGCTTACTTTCATGCTCGATAAAGTATCTGAAAGGGTGTCTATCTAGTATAAGTTTAACCCTTTTCCAGACTTGGTAGGCTAATTACGAAAAAGGAATTCTCTAGTCACATCGGCTAAAAGAGTTCTCCATTGCATGCTTTTATGCTTTTTCGGGCTTTGGGGACTAACATATGAAAAACAACCCCCTCAGATTCTTCTTATTGCTTTCAGACTCTCTAAAATTGAAAGCGACCACAAGCATTCACCGTCCTGAGCTCATATAAATCCACACGACGGTATCTTCTCACCATTTCAGAGTCTTCTTATTACTTTCAAACTCCTTAAAATTGAAAGCACCCACGAGCATACACCGTCCTGGGCTCATACAAATCCACACGACGGTATAATATTGAGCACACTTCTATCCCTTCTTCGAGCTCCTTAAACCATGAAGAAGGCTCGAACGGTGCCTCTCGGCACCCTGATAGATCACATCTAGTCCTACTATTACAGAAGAATCCCAAACATAGTTGCCTTTGTTCATAGTATTCTGTGACGAGTCATCCTTGGAGTCTCCTGATCTCACTCATTAGTTTCCCCCCTGAGTCTCCCCCATTTCAACCATAGTCCTTGATCCCTTAAGCTATGATCCCCTTCCTCGAAGTCAGTTTCATATGCTTCCAGGTCATCCTTGCCATCATACACTGAACAAAGGAAGTTTGAATCCTCCCACTCTGCGACCCCCGCATCCCCCCATAGTATCTCAGTCTCACATCTATTTCCATCACATCTTGGTTGTACACCTCGCCCTCCTATCAAGGAAACATCAGTGCCTTGGTAGTTACAGGTCTCCCTCTATCGATGCCAGCACATCTATTCCAGAGGATAGACCCAAAGGTCCCTGTACCTTGGACTCATCTCCATCAGTGGTGAGTGCCTATGAACCATCTGAGAGGAGTCCTTAGTACCTCTTAGAATGGTTGTTTCTCATGTGCTCAATGTTGAGATTCGTACAAGGTATTGGTCCCTTCAGTGATTGGTTGAAGACCCTATATGTTGCCCAACTCTAGCATATTGGTGAGTCTATTTGGAACCCCCCAGTTATATGTTCCCGTGGATATTTGGGTTGCATTGGCAATAGTGTTCGGAAGCCCTTCAGCTATATGCTTCCTAGAGTATCTAATTCAGATGCAGTTCAGTGTGCCTTCGATATTTCGACTCTTAATCGTTGAGTCCATACAGTTGTTGGACACCTACATATCCAGCAGAGTATTAATTGGTATGGTACCACAGTCAGGTTAGATGCCATTGTTTCCATGTATCATTTATTTAGATCATTCATGGTTGGCCCACGAGTATGTCCCAGTTTTATGTCCCTTCTAGACCATTATGATGTACACATCAATTCTCTATGTATTGTTCAGGTCCCCTTTGGACCTCACCATTATTTGTATACGAGCATGGGTATGCCCGCCTCGTCCATATGTTTGAGATTATGTCCCTCATCCATTATTGAGGTGTTGTGTTTCCAGTTTTCTCCCTTGCAGTTGGTATGCAACATGTGTTCCGGTCTCCATCCATTTTTTGCTCTCCACCATCACAATGCTCACACGCTTGGAAAAAGTCAGAACTTATGATGTCTATCGGCCATACAATGAGCTCCTTCCCTCACACATCAACGAACAATCTGTTAACACCCAAAAATTGTTCACCTAGCTCACCCTCTAGTCACATAACCCTTTCATCCCTTTTTCCTACTTTTTTGGCCTCCAAAAAACCAAAAATCCCTAAATTAGTAACCAAATGGGAAAAATCCATTATTTCCCTCATCAATTAATGAAATTCCTTCAAAAAAATGTTAAAATCCCATAATAAAGGGTCAAACCACCCCCCCCCCCCCAAAAAAAAAGAAAAAGGGGAAAGAGTGTTCCACCGATAGGAAGTGGAAAGAGAACCAACCATTGACCAGGATGTTGAGTTTTAGGTAGCATCCCACCAAGGGCTTCCACTAAACCCTTATCCAATCTAACAGTTCCAAGCGATTAAAAAATGTGTATTCTAGCTGACCCATCAGAGACCTAGTCATCAAGCTCTCCACCTACCCCATATTGACGTCACGACCAACCACTAGGTGGATTTTCTCATCCAATATTTTAAAATATTTTTAAGCTCTATGACCCTTAGACCTCTGCTCGAAAGACATTGCCCACCTCTGCTTTAATTTCCTTCTCTACAGAAGACACATAAGGGTTCTTTGTTGTCTCAGTGGCTCCTTCCCAACAAGGACCACTTAAAGAAGGAGAAGAATCGAAAGGGAGGCGCTTCGGGGGAAACCACTCATAGTTTGAGTCCTTTTTCCAATGTCAAATACCGCCTTTAGTCGGCCAGGTTCTATTGCATAAAATGATAGCACTATTACAAACACTCGGAGTCCTACAACCATGCAACCCCTCCTTTGAATCCTTCCCAAACGGAAGCAACCTCTTCTCCGAAGATCCATCCTCACATGCCACCTTGGATCCCATATATCCCCCATTAGGATGCATTTGCTGAGATGGAACATTCCACTCCAAAAGATGCTCCTCCATCGACCCCAAGGTAGAAAGGGACAACTACACACCTCCACTAGTATAGAAAACGACACCAACTAGAAACAAAGAAAATGCATGCAAATTTCCAAACTTTGTCGCTACTTCCCACTTTTTTAACATGGTTGGTACTAAGCTCGATGTGGGATTGAGCTGAACTCCATGGATTGCCGACAGAGTCTGAGAACTAGTTTGCAGAAAACCCTGGTAGCTACGATCTTCTATATATAAATGGTTGTGAAATGATCCCATTAGAATTTCACTATATATTTACCATGTTGAATTTCATTTAAAATTCCACTTACAATAATAAGAATACTATATTGTAATAAAATAAACTAGACTTATAGATCTCTCCCATTCTTAATATTTGAAGAATTGATAGATTTTTATTTTACTCTTTTCTGATTTTGGTTGATGCGTCCATAATCAACATCAGCTACTATGCAGTTACAGTCCCTAACTCCTACTATGCAGTTACAGTCCCCAACTCTTGTGCCTGCCATGATTGACAATAGTGGAACTCAGAAAATAGTTTTCAGGAAGATGATTGACTGTAGTGGAACTCGGAAAATATTTTTCAGGGTAATTAGGTAATTTAGAATAATTTTAAAGCAATCTAAGGAAAATTAAATGTCTCCGGTAAGATCTTTTTGTCAAAACGAATTTTTGATATTTGTAGAAACAGAGGAAATTATGAGAAAAAAATACTGATTTATATTGTCACGTTAAAAACTAAAATTTAGAAACGGAAAAAGCACCTTCCTTATCCGGTTGCAATATTTTAATAAATATGCGCTTGAGAACATTTTTAATAAATATATGCTTGTCTGAGAACATTTTTATGATAAAACTCGTTAATACAGATTCTGAGCTTGGACGCCTATTGGATGCAACATCCCATTCCCTTTCACGCTGTCGAGTATGATGCTATTTTCCTCAAGCTAACCACATGCCAGTAATCTAAATCCAAAATATAATCCTAAAAGAGGTAGATTTATTTTAATTTTACACAATTATTTTAAAATCTTTACATCTTAGCATCACTTACATAACCCAAAATATGTCCACCTTTACACCACACCACTATTGTAAAATGGATGATTTTCAAAATCCTTCATAAATAAATAATGGTATTCATGTGCCTCTAAAATATCATTTTTCCTGTAATGCTAGTTTAAATCAAAGCTTTCCTGAGAGCGTATCAGAATGAGAAATACAATGGATATTTCACTGGTGTTTTATTGAGAGGTTTGGAAACTTCAACTCCAACTACTTGAAATAATGATTATGGTTTCAATGCATTGATTGGATCTTCATATGCAACTGAAGTGAAACAAAGGAGTAGCCTTCTGTATTCCTAATCCATATCTGTTTCTCTATGAAGTAATAAACTTACTTAATTTATGTCAGTCATAATAAACTTACCTAATTTATAAAACTCTGACAGTACATTCCCTTGCAAGGACTTGCTGCTATGCAGCCCTATTGGTTCAGAAAATCATTGCAATTAGATAATTTAAAAGAAAACATTAAATACAAATACCTACAATAAATCAAATGGTGTATATTAAAGTAATGAAATAGATTAAATCAAGCAGTTCTGTATATTTCACTTGTGTTTTCTTGAGAGGTTTGGAGACTTCAACTCAGAACACTTGAAATAATGATTATGGTTTCAATGCATTGATTCAATCCAACTACAAGTGAAACAAAGGAGGAACCTTCTGTATTCCTAATCCATATCTGTTTCTCTATGAAGTAATAAACTGACAGTACATTCCCTTGACGACCCTGCTCATATGCAAGGACTTGGTGTTATGCAGCCCTATCGGTTCAGAAAATCATTGCAATTAGATTAAAAGAAAACATTAAATACAAATACCTACAATAAATCAAATCGTGTATATTAAAGTAATGAAAGAGAATAAATCGAGCAGTTCTGTATATATTAATTATACAGGAAAAAAAAATTATTGTAAGAATAAAATGGAGCACGACCGAAATCAAGATAGTTGGAAGCTGGAAAATCAGTTCTTTTGGAGATCACCTACTTTACTTTATCTTCAGCGCTGTGTTCTTGGTTCCCATCGTCTTCGTCATCATCAGCTCTCCCGATTTCTGGTGGAGCTACTGGTAGAGGGATCGCCATGTTTTCAAGCGCTAGTACTTGCTGGATGTGTTGCTCCTCCAACTCAGCTCTGTGTACTTGCTGGATGTGTTGCTCCTCCTCCAACTCAGCTCTGTACAGTACTGGTACACGCCAGATGGCCATGTTTTCAAACTGATTATCAAATACTTGTGGTAGTTGCCGGTTGTACTGCTCCTCCGGCAATTCAGCTCTGTGTCCATAGATATCTTCTAAAATCCATTCGAATTCAGCTCTGTGGGCATCTTCATTACCTTGTAAATCCCCGTTTACAACGTCATGACCAAGTATATGCAATCGCTGAAGCCGATGGGATGGTTCTGGTACTGTTTGCTTTACTAAAGGAGGTCCAATTTTCTGATCAAGCAAGTTGGGTTCCTTGTCTCCATATTCTTTTAGTGCTTCCTCTTTAGCATCCAGTGCCACATTATCTTCTACCTCAGTGCCCCACAAACTACACTTATCGTCCTTGCATATTTGGCAGGGTTTCCCTGGTTCTCGCGCATAATAATGATCACAAAAATGTTCATACCTGGACGAGATGGCCTGTCGGCAAACGTAACACATAGTGGTTCTGCACCTAGTACACGTCACCCTATTGCATCCATCCATCTTTACTATCTCGGCATTGCAGGTTTTGCATTCTCTTATCACGGCTTTTGTCATTCTCTCTTCAATTTTTCTACGAGCAGCAGTCTCAGATGTCTCCTCAATCTCTTCACACCGTAAAGGTATGTGACTCGGCTCCTTGCATTGGATACATGAACCCATTAGACATTTAGGGTTTGGACAGTCAAAAACTTGTACACATTTGTCTACTTCGCAGGGAATGCTGCAAAATCGACAATAAACCAAGTTTTCAAGCCTGGCTTCAATTACAGCTTCTCGAGCCTGGCACTGCTCATATCTTTCAATGACATCATCTCGGAGAACCCTCCGAATCTCGGATAAAGGAATTGACTCTTTGCAGTTATAATCAGTATGCATGCACGGTAAAGAGGCATGAGCTTTGGAACTTCCATATATGATTTCTTCCACCTGCCTCAGTACACACCCAAAACAAAATCGATGCCCTTCTTCACACTGTACCATATTTTCTATTAGAAATTCAAAACAGCAACACTTACATTCTTCCGCTTGTACATTGTCCATTACTTCTGAAGACGATGAGAGTAAAGAATCAGTCATTTTTGTCGAGTGAAAAAGAGCCTACACCCTTCGATGAACAGCTCCAATAACAGACGTACCGCGACAGTATTGCCAAAGCAATAAAAATCTTGAACTGGAAACAATAATTACAAATTACAAGAGAAGAGAAGGAATAGTTAAATATGAGTTAAGCGAGAGAAGAGAAGGAATAGTTAAATATGAGTTAGCCCACCTACACCCTTCACACGTTATCAGGGCCACTTTAACTTGAGATGATTTGCATGAATCGTTAAATATGAGTTAAAGATGCATTCCAAAGACTCATCTACGAGTTAAAGATGCACTACAAAGATTCATCAACTGCGCATGAGGTTAACTGGAGCATTGGAAGTGAATTTGTTGATGCATTAACTCACACTCACACTGAAGTCATGTAATTTGAACTGAACTAAACTAAGTTAAGTTGCGCATGAGGTTAACTGGAGCGCCATTGGACATGAATTTGTCGATGTATTAACTCACAGTGAAGTCATATAATTTGAACTGAACTAAACTAAGTTAAGTTGAAGTGAAGGAGCGCACCATTTAGGCCATGCATGTCGATATTAGGGCCTGGGAGATAAAGGTTTAGGTTAGGATAAGCCATATCCTAAGCTAACTCGCAGTGAAGTCATATAATTTGAACTAAACTAAACCAAGTTAGGTTGAAGTGAAGAAGGGCACCATTTAGGCCATGCATGTCGATATTAGGGCCTTGGGAGATAAAGGTTTAGCTTAGGATAGTCCATATCTCCAATTTGGATGGATGCAATACAATGTAGTTGCACTCATTGTAAAAAATAATTAAAAGACGTATAATTTATATATATATATATATATATATATATAATATTGGTGGAGTAATTGGAATTAGTGCATTATATGCAATAAAACAATTATGTAATACATTGATCTATTAATAATGTTTATATTAAAATTTATTTACTTAATATTTTTAATGAGAAATATATATTATTATTTATGTCACTATGTTCAAAAGTTTATCTAACAACCAGAGTATCTTTTAAGGATAATAAAGTATACTTAAGTATAATATTCTAGGCGATTATTTTGTTTTCAAAAAATCATATATATAGATTGCTAGGCGAATATTAAATATGAAACATATAATTTACTACCAAAACTTGTAATTTTTGGCGAATACTATGATAAAAAAAACATATTTTATGTAAATATAGGTGATATTGGAGACTAAAAATGACCAATAGCCAATTTATTTTTTGAAAAAAGCCCCAAAAATAGCCAATTGACGAAATTTCGCCACTAAAAATTTATCTACCTCAACCAGTGTTGAAACGTTTAATATATCTACATCAACAGTGCAAAAAACAAAATGGGAATTAACATTGGAGAAGGAAACTATAAATATTGGAAACAAAGAACGACGGGGACTCCCATTTACAACAATATCATGAGTAAAATGAATAAAAGGTCTGGATGGTCTTCCTCCTTTCACATATGATCAATACGAGAAGATGCCAAAGCGAGCGGGAATGGAATCAAGAAAAATGAAGAAGAAATATCAAAGTTGATCACATTGTAATATAGTTGTATTTAAACATTATATAGGCTTATATTCTTTGATAACATCAACCAACATGTTGACATATATCATATTTAAACATCATCTTATTTGATTTGTATTCATCTTATTATCATAACATCAACCAACATGTTATCATATATCATTGTTAAAAATTTTGACGAAATAATTCTCATAATACTTACATTATGATAATCCTCATAATTCTATTTGTGTTTTCAACTTAACCTGTTCCTTACAATGTTGATCGAACTTCAGTTTTGTGTCACCGCCCACAACTGGAACCGGCCTAGATCCAAATCCTAGGCTCTATCAAGCGCCGAGAGGGATCAAATCTCCCGAGGTGCAAACCTTGGCTCAGGTATTGCACTCAAGGAGCTATTCAAGGAGAGGTTTGCACCTCGGGAGATTTGATCCCTCTCAGCGCTTGATAGAGCCTAGGATTTGGATCTAGGTTGGTTCTAATTATCATAACTAGCTTTTTAAAGTTTGTTGTCCTTCATTTTTATACTTAAAATTTGAATTAATTTTTATTATAGTAGGAAACCACTTAGTCGAATACAATATAAATTAAATATTAAAGAATAGATTAAATATTGATTAAATTTAAATAAGTTTGAGCATGTCGTAAATTGAATTTTCTTGAAATAATTTAAATGTGTTAGGATGTTTTGACATGTAGGACTTAGTTAAGTTCGACTTGGTCTAATGTGTCTTAAGGTTAAAGTGTGTTTCTTTATGTACTTTTGTAACTATCTAATATGATGGTCATGGTTATGTTCTAGACATTAAATGATCTGATGGCTCGTCATCTCGTCGATCTTAATGGCACTTGATTTGTGGCTTAATGCCCGATTGGTTCATGATCTCTATTTAAAGAGCATGTAGGGTCATTTGTTTAAGATCAAATATTGAGAAAATCTGTTGTAAATGTATTTTCATTTATAGTAATATATTGCCTCAAGTGGGACCATTGGTTTGGTGCATGGACTTTTTTCTCCTCTGAGAGTTTTAACCACGTAAAAACAATGGTGTATTGATCTTTGATATTTGTGTGTGCAAAGTGTAGTTTGGTGTTTGACCTCTATGGATATACCCTACGCTTATACATGGTATCATAGCATTTTTGAGGGTCACTTCATTTTCCCGATCAAGATTCGAAGCTAATGGTGTTGCATGTGACTACTACTCTCTAGTTGTAATTCTTATGATCATTTAAGGGCCAAGAAAATTGCTCTATTGTGTCTGAAGTGTTGTTTCTAGTGAGAAACACTTCTCATTTCCTTCGAAAAGGTTTCTATTTTCCCAAGATACGGTCTTTTGTTCCAGAGCTAGAGGTAAATTGTGCTATCATGATCATTAAAATTATCTCTTTATTGTCTCAAAAGGAAATTATTTCCTTACATGCGTATGCTTCTTGTTGTGTGCTCTCAGCAAATTAGAGTGAACTGGGTAAACTGGTATATTTTCTAGAAGGCTAATAAAAAATCTAACCTTGGGGTGTAAGGTCCCCCTCCACGTTATTCCCTTTTTTATGAGTTGTGTGGTTGAATCCATATTTGTAGGAAAAAACAAGGGTTTTAGTGGTAAGCACACACTTCGAGTAGAAAAAAAAAACTTCCTACCTTTAAAATTTTACATATCTCTTGTATTAGCTCACTTGGTTGAAAGTTGCTTTCTAAAAAATGCATGTAACTTCTATTTTTAGGTTACTTTATTGTAAAAGTGCATCTCACTTGTTTTATAAAAGTTAGTCACTTAAAACTGTGAAGTCTTTTAGTTTTTGCATGCAATATTTAAAGTAACATTATTGTAAAAGTCACCTACACTTATTTTATAAAAGTGGGTCACATAAAGCAACATTATTGTAAAGTGAGTTTAAAAAATTAATTTGGGGAAGGGGGGATTCACTTTGCCACGTGGCCAATTTTCTTCCCACCATGTGTTCGTTTGGAGTCAATGCCAACCATTTTCAAACAAGCATAACATCCTCATCTGAAAATGGATTATAATGCCATTTTTTTTAATTGCCTATATTTTCAAGATCTATCCATTGATCTAGTTAGTTTCTGATTTTATAGCCATATTTCTCTAAGGATGGAAATATCAAATGATATGCTTCTTACTAGCTCAAACTACTTCTTATGGAAATCTCGCATGTAAGATATTCTTAGAAGTAAAGGGATTTGTAGAATTACTTTGGGAACTAAAACTACCCCCAGTGATGCCAATAGGTTGGTAAAATGGAAAAATAGAAATGATTCAGCTCAGGGCTTTATAGGCATGTCTATTTCTTCGGACTTGCAATTTCACCTTGGATCCTAACAATTACTCATGGATGGAATATTTTTTATCAAAATTTAGGACCCTTAGACTTCTCTTAGTTGGTTGTAAAGTAACCAAGGTAGATGATGGCCTCATTTATGCAATTCTTTCCAACTTAGGACCTTATTATTATGTGCTTGTATCAACATTTCATTCCACCAGAGATGCCTTTATTTCCCCAGGAAAAACTTACAATGTCCCCTCCTTTGATCTTATCATATTATGGCTAAGGAAAAATCCATTTTATAGGGTTTAGAACTATTTATTTAGACAATGGTCATTTTAATGATGTTCTGTGCGTTCCTACTCTTTCATGTAAATTTGTATCAGTATACCATATCACTCATTCAAGCAAAGGTAAAACCATAGAGTTTTCACCTCAACATGTTGTAATCAAAATTTTAAAGGATCCAAGGCATGTATTAGCTACTGGAACAACTGGTGATGGTACCAAGTTGTACATGTTTGACAACTTTGGGTCATCAACTCATCGATTAGTATTTGTTGTTCACGATGACAAAGTGAGCAATATTTGGCATGAGTGATTTGATCACTTAAACTATTGCTAATTACAACAAATATGTAAAGAAAATATGGTGACAGGTAATCTGATGGTAACTTGTAGGGATGGTGTTTGTTCCAGTTATGCACTCAAAAAACATCATCGGGAAAGTTTTAAAAAATGTGCCTCTTCGCATGTCTCATCCCCCTTGCATCTTGTGAATAGTGACTTGTGCAGTCCTCTTCCATCTAATTTCTTTTTTGGTTTCAAATATTTCTTAAATTTCATTAATGATTTCTCTTGACACACTTGGGGTTTATTTCCTAAAACTTAAGAGCGAAGTATTTAACATGTTCATGGCCTACAAGGCCCTTGTTGAGAAACAATCTGGTTATCAAATTCTTAAGTTAAGATATGATAATGGGGGAGAATATGTTAACAAGTTCACTACTTTCTACACTACACAAGGCATTTAGCGACAACACACTATTCCATATACACGACATCAAAATGTGTAGTTGAAATGAATAATTGCACATTAAAAGAAATGGCCAATTGTATGATTTAATCTAAGGGACTAACTCCTCGCTTTTGGGGAAAAACCATTAATTGTGTTAATTATATTGTAAATCACACTTCAACTAAGGAATTAAAAATATCACACCAAAAGAAGCATGAAGTTTGGTAAAACCATATGTAAGTCACTTTTAGGACTTTGGTACTAAGGCATGCGATCATATTCTTGATGAAAGGAGAAACACCTTAGAAACAAAGAGTGAAAGATGCATTTTTGTTTGATATTCAGAAGGTGTTAAGGGATATAGAATCCTTCAACCAAATTGCATGGATGTAATAATTTGAAGAGATGTAAAGTGTGATGAATATATTTTATCCTATGAGACTCACTCGATGTTTGTGCCATCTTCGGCCTCTGAGCCCAATTCAACGTTTGTGCCATCTTTGGCTTGTGAGCCTTCTTTAGTGAATGCCCCATCTTCTTCTATATATTCTTATTCTTTTGATACTTCTACTTCAAGGTTAATTCTTCAGATGATGATAATGAGGATGAAAATACACATCCACTTGCTCAACCTCCTCTAGAGCCTACTTTACAAATTACTAGATGGGTTTGTCTTACAAGAGAAGTTGCTAGTGATCTTTCCAATGATCCTATAGATTAGTGTTAGATTGTCCTCAATTTTAAAGAACCTCATCACTTTTGGCTCAAGGTTTAGAGAATTATGACCGAGAGACATTTCGAGAAGCTTATGGTCATCTAGATTGGGATGCAGTTATGAAATAATAATATCAATCATCAATGGCCAATCATACATGGGATCTCATCCCTATTCTGAAAGGGAGAAAACTTGTTAGTTTTAAGTGGTTTCACATAATTATGTATGCATTATATGGAAGTGTTGATTATCATAAGGCCATATTAGTTGATTAAGGTTTCTTTCAAGTTGAAGGCATTGATTATATTGAAACATTTGTCCCTATTTCCAAAATGAACTTCATCCTCCTTGTTCTAGCCCTTGAAGCCTCTTATAATGGGAAGTCCATCAAATGGATGTCAAATCTTCCTTCTTGCATGGGGACATGCAAGAATAAATATACATGGAAAAACCTCGTAGGTTCATTTAGAATAATTCTATCCTTGGTTGTTTCCTCAAGAAATCTCTCTATGGAATTAAGTAAGATCCTCAACCCTTGTATGAAAAAATGGGTAGTTTCCTCCTTGATGCTTGTTGGGCCTAGTATTTTGGAGGTATCATTTTTGAAGAAACACGTTTGTGTGGACGAAGACAAAGTGGAACCAACTCAACACAAGGGTTAACTCTGACAAAGAGGCCAGGAAATAAGGGAAACGGTCATGTTGACCGTGTCAAAGGTCGCAAGTTGAGTTAGTTAGTTAGAATTGGTCCACATTGTAATAATGAGTTAGTTAGGAAAGTAGTGGGTTAGTAGGAGCGGGGAAATCTTAGTGCACCCTATAAATATGTACTAAGAATGAAATTTTTGGGTTAATGTGCTATATAATAGGGATATCCACTGTATATGTTGAAGACATTTTTGGAGAAGTCGAGTCGCTAATCTGCAGGATGTGTGCGCAGATCCATTGTATGACATGAAGAAATCTGTAAGTTCTACCTGAAGTGCTTATTTGGATGCAATTCTAATAAAATACAAGCGTTTCCGTGGTTTTTCCCATATTGGTTTTCCACGTAAAATCTGGTTTTGTCATGTCTGTTGATGTACAATTTTATTTGTTGTGATATGTGTTTCTTTCCTCTGTTAAACAATTAATTGAATCAATGATGGAAGTAACCGTATGAAGAATGAACGTGATATATTAATCGAATACAAGTTCTGAATTCTGTCGTAGTTATGATTCTGTCAAAACTCTGGTTTGTCGATGCTATGTAGGTGTAACATGGTAATGAATGTATTGTTTGGTGAAGATTCCAACTAAGTCATGATATATGTCGATGTTATGTAGAGAGATTTAATAATTAATATGTTGCGCAATGATTATTCCCCTTCTATGCTGCATGAATCCTAGTTCCTACAGTCACCATAGATACTTTGGGTAAGACCTCATCTTCTCTGCAGGTGATGCAAGAAGGGTTGATTCCATTTCGGGCTAGTGTTTGTGGATTGTAGAGTTTGTTGGTGGATATTAAGTGTTGAACCCTGGTCAAAGTAAAATTTCTCCAACAAATGGTTATGTTGCTAGGACTGAGACTTTGAGGTTAAGGGGAATGTTGTGGCATCTGACTAAGATGGATATACAGGATTAGGTAGACCTGCAACTGGAAGAATTTGCAATGAAACATAATAGACACCCTTAACTGAATAATGAAGATTGGTTAGATAAGTATGTTTTTACTGATATTCATGAAGTATTCTTTTGCAAGTTCCTAGTGATATTGCATGAATGATTAGCAAGGTTAACTAGATAGAAGACAAATTTCCAAGGAGGTGAACCTAGGTATTGGACACCTGAGTTGATATAGTGATTGAAGGGTGTGAACAATAGAATATCTCATGTAATAGATTTTTATCTAGATAGTTTGTTAGAGGAGTATATTACCGAATTCAATGTTGACACTCTCAAGTCATATAGTGTACTCACATGATTTCTTTGAAGGTCTGTGCGATAAGTACCTCAAGTCATTGAACTTGTTTTTCAAAAAGCTTATTTGTGAAAAATCTGTAATGCAAATGGAATCTGACAAGTAGAGAAATTGTGTGTGGTGGGCATGGGTATTTGATGGACAATGGTCTAGACGAAATTAATGGGATGAGCTGAGATGATAAG
The DNA here is from genome assembly GCA_027924585.1 of Larix kaempferi. Taxonomy (NCBI): domain Eukaryota; kingdom Viridiplantae; phylum Streptophyta; class Pinopsida; order Pinales; family Pinaceae; genus Larix; species Larix kaempferi. Next base: position 1,316,645 of record BSBM01000635.1, on the reverse strand, counting down.
TGGAGATGAAATTGAATTAGACGAAGAGTATGGATTTCTACGAAGTGGAAGATGGTTTCAGTCGAACAAAAGGAGGAGAACTGCGACAAAAAAGAGAGGCTGCAGTGAGATTGGAAGGAGAAACTATGAATCAGTGCCACATCTCGACGAGGATTCTAGTGATGAAGAGGTTTACTACCAGCTCATTTTCGAGGAAGGAGAAGGCTTTGAAGGACCATTCCAGACCCGAGATTATGAAATACCCACGAACCCTTATGCATATCCAGAGATCGAGGTAAGACCTAGTCTTTCTTTTCATTTTATTCCATCTAGTAAGAGTAGTGGCAGTAACTCGAAGAGTACTTCGCTGGGTGGGAAGGATCCAAGTAGTGATCCATTAGTAGTGAATCAATCGAATCCCCAAAGGTCCAGAATGGCCGGAGATGACATGAAGCTCCCTATTTTTAATGGGAATGGATCAAAAGATATGGAACAACATTGGTTTTTATGCAACATTGTATGGATTGTGAAGCAAGTCTAAGACGAAAATGTCAAGTTGGCGCAGTTGATCACGACTTTCTAAGGTCGTGCCTTAGACTGGTTTATGATTTTTTATGAATTTATTGGTAACCAGACTACAAATACCTTGGCATAAGTCAAGGAAGGATTGAAGATTGAATTTAAGAATTCAAAGTCTGAATCTCAATATATTACAGAATTGAAGGAAATCAAGAAAGCATCGAATGAGTCTGTTTGGGACTTCGACCAGTGGTTCAAAATGTTGATGGCTGATATATGCTTCCCAATGAATGATTTACAGCATAAGGAATATTTTATTGTTTCATTGATGCCCCACATAAGAATTCCACTTATGAAACAGAAGATACTGAAACAGACAGAGGCCTTAGAAATTTCTATGAAGTTAGAAGCATTGCCTATCAGGGAGACTGGTGCTGGTATGGCTAAAATTCAGTCACAGTTAGCAAACTTGTCTATTCAAATTTAGGATATTAAGAAGGGAAAATAAAAGCGTGAAGATGTTTGGTGCACTAGATGTAAATAAGATGGAAATTCCAAAGACCAATGTACATCGTTTCATGACTACCTTAATGCTGGCAATCCAAGTCCAATAAATTTTGTTGTATCGTGCCGAATCTGTCAGACTAAGGGGCATCAACCAGAAAAATGCTACATGCTGCAAAAGATGGTGAATTCTCCCTAGAACTTATGGTGCAAGTTCTATAGCTTTGTTGGGAATGACTAAAATCACTGTCGAGCATACCACTTGCTCACTGAACGGACTGCAGACACATTTCTTATGAAAGGAGAAGGTTTAGCTGAAAGACCTAAAGCACAATTTAATCAAACTCGAGGGGGATTAAGAGGTCATGGATGAGGAGGATTTGGCCGAGGTAGAGGAAAACTCATATTTATAATTATGGTACTCCTGGACATTATGCTAGAGATTGTCTCCATCCTGCTACATCTTGTATGTATTGCAGAGCACTAGATCATACCATTGAAGATTATCGACAACTTATAGCCAAGTGGCAAGCGAAGCATAATCAAAATCATAATCAAAATAAAAATAAAAATGTGAAAAATATTTCGGTAGAACCAAGACCATGTCAGCCTATTGTCGCTCTTGTAACGAGAAGTGGTGCTGCGATGGGTGGAGATAAGAACAATAACAATAATATAATGGATCCAAGAGTCAGACCAATAGCTCATAATCCACCACAGTTTGATTTCCTAAAGAGAAAAGTATATTCTTTGAAGCTAGGGATGAAATTTTGAAGGGAACATCAACATATTCCTCGCCGCCTACCCATGAAGAAGGAACTGTGTACAACATGCCACCTTGCTTCAACAAGTCTGCACCAAAGAAGAATTTTGGAAAAGTAAGTGCCCTTAATACATTTCTCAGAAGTTTTTTGAATTTGGTTAAAGATGAGGATGCTTTAAGAGAATTGAAAAAAATACTTGGAGAATCTGAGGAAGAAGTGTGATCTGAAAGGGTTTTTAATCATGTCCAAAGATGATAGAAGACTCGTTGAGAACTGTGACTTAATGATCATATTGGTGACTACCACATGGACTTTGTTATTCCAGATTTGGGTTAAGATGTAAACATCTTGACCAAGCAAACGTGGGAGAACATGGGTACGCCAAAGTTAGTATGGTCACCTATCCATCTACGCTTAGCTAATCAACAGAAAGTAATACCATTTGGGCGAATGGTTGGGGTTCCTGTCGAAGTAGAACGACTGCACACATATGCATACTTTGAAGTGATAGATATTGTCGATGGCACCAATCCGTATCCTACACTACTGGGGATTGATTGGGCCATTCAGAATGAGAGTGTAAAATGGAGTTCTGACATTTGAAAATGAGGATATTAGAGTTGTTGCACCCCTGGATCCATTAGAAGTGAAAATATATGTAGAACTAGTCAAAGGATATTATGATGCTTGATATTTAGATAACATTTATAATGTATCTTCGAGGCTCAATGATTATATTAATCCTACAATAGATGGTATGCTTAGTTGGAGAAGTGTAAGTTCCTGTTCATCTGATTCTGGTGAAGCTCTTGAAAATTGGTAGAATAGGCTACATGAAGTTGTTGGAGAATTTTCCAACCACACATCATTTATTTGGGATTCACGGCTTAATTTTCCACTTATCCTAAGTATTTTGAGTCAATTATGTGCTTACATCATCAATAGATCATTAGTTTCAGTGAACTGGGACTCCTCCTTCATTTGGGGAGTCAACTGGGCCATCAATATAAGTTAATTGGGCCTCCTCCATCATTCGGGGATCCAACTGAGGTGATTTCCATGACTAAAGCACCCTACTTAGTCCAACTGACAACATTTATTATTATATTCATTCAAATGGAGTCAGAAAGGAACCCTCCTACTTAGTTTGACTTCATCTAGTGTTATTTTCACCTAATATTCAGTTAACTGAAGTCAGAAAGGTGTCCTCCCCTATTTTTGGGCATTCAGTTGAGTTATGGATTCAGTTAGACTCAGTTAGAAATTTTCAGAGTCAGTTAGAGTCAATTACATGGTAGTTAAGTGGTTAACTGATGTGCCAAGTGGTGTTAACTGCAAAGTAAGCAACTCTCATGCATTCAATTCGAATGACCTCTCTAGGATTCAAATTGCTTGGATTATTGTAGTTATTGTTACACATTGTAATAATCTTCCGAGTTAATGAGAATGCATGAACTGTTGCAAACCTTTTGCACCAATGTTTTGACACAGAATTTGCTGCATGCATCTATAGTAACTTTTGTGCTTGTTTCATAGATATGATATGCTTGAATTTTACATGGTATCAAATCCATGGAAGGACAAGGAAAATTTTCTACAGATTTTTACTGATGAAGCTTTCTACACTAGTTTTTTTACACTTATGCGCTAGTGTTTCTGCACTTTTGCACTAGTGTTTCTGCACTTCTGCACCAGTGTTTCTGCACTGGTGCTTTATGCACCTGGAACACATATGAAGCTTGAGCAAGATTGCTCAAAAATATTCCAACACTGCACCAGAAGCTAAAATTTTTCCACATAAATATTGGATAATGTGCATCTGACTTATCAAGCTTTCTTGATAGGCTATGATGGGTGTGATGCAACTTGAAAAGTGCAGGTTGTCAACCTAAATATTGTTTGTTTGTCTTTGATTGTAGGTTTCTCATGTTGATGTATTTGTAACTTCGGAAGATATTCACTTGTATATTGTATTTGTACTTTATTGTATCCCCAACGGAGATGTATTATTCCTTCGATTGGAAGTGTCATCATTTGTACTTGCAAGTGTCGCAAGTTATATTGTAAGTGTCGTAACTTATACTTGATGGGTTATTAGACCACCTTGAGGGGGTCGGCCCTGTATGAGTCATGTGGGTCAAAGGGTTATTAGACCACCCTAGTGGGGTTGGCCTAGTTAGCATTATGTTAAGTGGTTAAGTTGGGGCCGACCTAGTTAAGTAAAGGTCAAGTCAAAGTAAAAGTATAAGTAGAGAGTGTGACTCTCTCATTTGACACATTCTATTATTCACTCACTTCGCATTAGTGAGAGAGAGGAGGAGTGTGCAAAAGTGGAGGAGTATTATGCTGCTGAAGATATCTATCTCTTGGGTTTGATCATTGTGATCCTTGTATTGGTGCTTATTCTATCTGTGAGGAAGTTGCGGGGTTTTTCACCTTCTTGGTTTTCCACGATGAAATGTTTTGTGTCTCTTGTCTCTTATCTCTTATGCTTGATATGCTGTACATGTTGTTATTTCAGTTAAGATCCTAGATATATTGAATTAAATGATGAAAAACTAACATGGTATCAGATATTTCATGAAGGAAGGCATGGTATGGCACTTATGACACTTGTTGCACTTGCGACAAATTGGTAGCTAGGGCTTGGTATAGTAAAAAACAGTCATTGTGGAACTTTTTCTATAAATCCATTTTGGTGAAGGTTCAGGTTCTGAAACTTTTACAGGTTGAAGATGACATCCCCATGTACCTTGTGTCCGAAGCAAAGCATCTAATTCATTGTAATTTCCATTTTATGATCCGTACAATCTAGTGTTTCTGCCTCTTCTAGATCTCAGTCATAAACATGTGACCTAGGAAAAAAGGTCACAACTTGGGCTAGGAAGCTCCAAATGAAATTCTGTAAAAAGTGACGGTAAGAGAATGGACTCTAGTTTCACAGGTAAAAGTTTAAGAGGCCAAAGTTTAACTAGTGACACGTGGAATTCCGTACAAGTTCACTATATTGTTTTATCCCATAAACATGCCACGTTGTGACACTTGGAATATCTCTCTCTCAGAGAATCCATTTGAGGTCAGACCTGTGGGGTTGGAAATATGATAGGTCAAGCTACCACAGGCCAAAGTTTCAGACCCTGTGGATTCGTAATTTCATAGATGAACCAGAAACAATAAGGCACATATTTCTATGAAATAGAATTGGATTCTAAGCATTCTCATTTTTTGGCTTATCACTGCTGCAGGAAATTAGGGCTTTTGACAGAAGTGGAATTTTGGAGTGGTCTCAGCATAGGATTGCTCTCCTCATAAAAATTCAAATTTAGAGACCAAGATCAAATTTATTGGTTGGGTAGAACCCCGGGATCTATCAAACCCTAGTTCGGGATTTTGATCGGTAAGGTGGAAAATTAGGGTTTCTGCAAAAGTTGAAATTTTTGGAATTTGAGACAACGACTGGAAGCTCCTCAGAAAAATCGAAGCTTAGGGTACAAGATCGAACTTTTTGGTTGGGTAGAAGACCGGGCTTTATCAAACCCTAGTTCAGGATCCTGTCCAGAAGATCCAGAAGTTTCAAAGGCGATTTTGAAGGGTCAAATTTTGCAGTTTTCAAAATTGAAGTATACCAGCTTGATCAACTTAGCAAGGTGCATATTTTCACCCAATCAGAGGTTTGAAATTCAATGTTTGAATTTTTAGGGTTTCTTTGACAAACCCTAATCCAGCTGCAGATCCAGTTTCAACAAATCAAAGTGGATTGGGTTAATTCTAGAAGAGAATGAATTGGACACTTGCATAAGTGAAGAAGTTCCAGTTCCAGGGGGAGATGAGGCTAAGGCCTTACACAAGAAGGCTACAAGAAATCCCGACATGTATGACTTGAAGAGATACAGGTATGTTTTGAAATCTGTTCATGATTAAGTTTATGATATGTTTGTCTTCATATTATTGAGTTTAGTACAATCTTGATTATTTTTAGACTTGTCTTATCACCCTAGTAAAAGTATGAATGCAGGTGAATGCTAGAAGACATTCATTGATTAGGTGTATGACACTTATGATTGTACTAATACATTGTGGTGTTGTATGAGGATGATGTTGTCCACTAACATGAAGGGTACATCAAGAAAGAAAAATCAAGTTCTAGATGAGGAACATATGACCATGGTGACATGAAGACAAAGACTCGTCCATAATCATGGATCACATAGAAGATCTACTTACGAGGTATGCATAACTTGGTTCTACAATTATTAACTTATGAGATATGCAGGTTGCTAGCACAAGGTCTCTAAGAGAACAAAGAAGACATTGTTTGGGTATGTTAGACAAACATGATAATCCAGGTATGTTTTCCTATATCGAGTTAGAATCCTACCTTATGTTAAGATATTATATAAGTATATTTTTGTATGATAAATAATGATCATTCATGAAGTTATAGGTTTGAGTAATCATGGGTTTATGCATATTTTACTTCTTAATTTGATTGATGATATGGAAAACCAGAAGAGTCCAATGGTCAAATAAGAATATGCATGAGTAAAAGAAGTACTCCCTGAAACCTTGAATACTAACGCTTGTGATAAATTAACTGTGTATGAAATGATCATGACCATACATGTTTAATATTATTTAGAATCACAATGTTTTGATAGTATTGAGATTATACTAATGGATGTATGATTATGTATGAGATCTTGAGGATGACACAATGATGACACTAATGCACACTTAAGCATGCATAGTGGATAGGACAAATAATCTAGGAAGCAAAGATCAAGAGGGAGCACACTCCAGTAGTTCCTGCAAGGAAGCAAAGATTGAGAGGGAGTCCACCCACAACTAAAAAAAGATAAGTATTTAAATTGTCATATGATTACTTAAATAATGTTGTCCAGTCATGTACATATGTTCCTAGATTTAGGATGTATATTATGCATATTAGAAAAGTTGCATTAATGAACAAGATACTACTAATATGCAAGTAATGGGTAAGTGGCCTATGGTACTATACACCATTCCATTGCTACTTATCTAGAATAAAACCTCTTTGCTGACATGTTGGGATTTGTGCACACTCTTAACAAATGTTCTGGTAGAGATGGAAGGCATCTAGACAGTTACAAGATATGGATAAATGTTGTATTGAAGCATTGGCTAAACATTTGCATGACTGTATGACATATATATTTTTATGTGTAAGATTTTGTTCTGAAAACTATGAGAAGTTTCTAATCATGCAATTGAATTTGAATTGTAGGAAAGATCGTGTACAATCACCTACAAAAGAAGGACTACAACATTTGTTTCAGCAATGAAGTTCAAAGAAAACTATCTATTGAAGATATTGAAGAATCTGAAGTTCCCAGGATCCAGGATGCAGTAATGGAAGAATGCCATGGTAGAGGAATACCAGTCGATCATGAAGAATGATGTTTGGGATGTGGTCCCAAGACCAAAAGGGAAGTCTGTTGTGACTTCCAAGTGGATCTACAAGATCAAGAATGCTGCAGATAGGAAGAGCACTTCGGGGTGCTACTTCAGTAAGGATCAAGTGTGATCTCTTGGTTTAGCAGGAAGCAATCCTGCGTAGCACTGAGTACAGTCGAAGCAGAGTATGTTGCATCTTGTAAGGCCAGTTGTAAGGCAGTATGGCTAAGGAAGCTACTCTCTGAGTTATTTGATCTCCCGTTGGATGCTACCTGTATCCTCTGTGACAACCAGAGTTGTGTGAAGTTGTCTAAGAACCCGGTGTTCCATGATAGTTCGAAGCACATTGAGATCAAATATCACTATACCAGGGATATGGTGCAGAGAGGAGTAATAAATCTCCTGTATGTTGCGACAGATGAGCAGATTGCAGATGTGTTGACCAAACCACTAGCCAGAGTGAAGTTTGAGTACTTCATAGAGAGGCTTGGTGTTCTTCATATAGAAGATACTTCGAGGAAGAAGTGATGGGACACATTTACAGGAGCCGTTCCAAGCATGGTGGTAGGAGGATCCTTCCCATGGATATGGATGTAAGCGTTGTGTGATGAGCATCAGGATGATGCTCAGGTTGCTACTATGTATGATGATTAGGATGATCATGTGTGATGAGCATCAGGAAGATGCTCCAGATGATATGCATCAGGATGATGTTGTGATGATGATCAGGATGATCATGCGATGATGATACGCATCAGGACGATGCTATGATGATGATCAGGATGATCATATGTGATGATATGCATTAGGTGGATGCATTGCATGATCAGTTGGATCATGTGTGATGAGTCCGGAAGATGCAAATGCACATGGGCTTTTCCGACACGGTGTAGATGTGTTCTCCCATGGTCGTGATGTAATTCTTGAAGCTTTTTCGACACAGTGTAGATGTGTTCTCCCATGGTCGTGATGTAATTGCTGAACCATTCTCACATGGTGTAGATGTGTTCTCCCATGGTGCAGATGTAAGGGCTGGAGCCATTCTCACATGGTGCAGATGTGTTTTCCCATGGTGTATATGTATGGGCTAAAGCCATTTTTCAAACAGTGTAGATGTGTTCTCCCATGGTGAGAAAGTAAGGGCTGGAGCCTTCCCCAAATGGTGTTAGATGTGTTCTCCCATGTCGGTGGTGTAAGTGCTGTGTGATGTGCATCTAGGTTGTGCTCCGTGGATGATGAGATGATATGATTAGTATGATCATGAGTATCAGGATGATACTCCATGGCCATGGACAGGTTGTGCGGATAAGCATATAATAGCGCCCTGGGAGATTTGCAGATACTCTTGCTAGGTTTTTCCTATGGCATATAATATCTCCCTGGGATATCTGGCAAATGCTCTTTTGAGGTTTTTCTTGGAGGGACATATAATAGCGCCCTAGGAGATTTGCAGATACTCTTGCTAGGTTTTTCCTATGGTATATAATATCTCCCCGGGAGATCTGGCCAATTCTCTTTCGAGGTTTTGTTCGTGGCATGTAATTTCACCCTGGGAGATCTTGAAGGTTGTGCTGGGCACGTAATCAGTCCTTGGATGCTCTTGCTAGGTTTTGCTAGACCACATGTAATCAGTCCTGGAGATCTGATAGGTTGTGCTAGGCATGTAAAAGTCCTGGGATGCTCTTTAGAGTTCTTGTTGGTCGTGCTGTGCACATAAACGTTCCTGGGACACTCTTTTAAGGTTTTGTGGTGGTCACATGTAATAGCTCCCTGGGAGATCTGATAGGTTGAGTAGTAAGCTCATAATCGGTCCCGAGATGCTCTTGCTAGGTTTTGTTGACACACATAATCATCCCTGAGGATTCCACAGGATGGCCAACTCACAGAGATGATGAATACCTATAGGAGGCTAGGCCTACATCCAGCATGAAAAAGGGTTGGCTCTATAGAACTTCTTATGATGAGAAGAATTGAGAGATAACCCAATGATCGAGATGACGAGTACAACAGTAGTGACGATGATGCTTCGTGATCCAGTGACGATGATCCAGCTCCAGTATTGAAGACTTGTGTCTATATGTATTGATGACTTGTGTCAAGAGAATACCTTCCTAGTTAAGAGGGAGTGTTGATGTATTTGTAACTTCGGAAGATATTCACTTGTATATTGTATTCGTACTTTATTATATCCCCAACGGAGATGTATTATTCCTCCGATTGGAAGTGCCGTCATTTGTACTTGCAAGTGTCGCAAGTTATATTGTAAGTGTCATAACTTATACTTGATGGGTTATTAGACCACCTTGATGGGGTCGGCCTTGTATGAGCCATGTGGGTCAAAGGGTTATTAGACCACCCTAGTGGGGTCGGCCCAGTTAGCATTATTTTAAGTGGTTAAGTTGGGGCCGACCTAGTTGAGTAAAGGTCAAGTGAAAGTAAAAGTATAAATAGAGAGTGTGACTCTCTCATTTGACACATTCTATTATTCACTCACTTCGCACTAGTGAGAGAGAGGAGGAGTGCGCACAAGTGGAGGAGGAGTATGCTGCTAAAGATATCTATCTCTTGGGTTTGATCATTGTGATCCTTGTATTGGTGCTTATTCTATCTCTAAGGAAGTTGCGGGGTTTTTCACCTTCTTGGTTTTCCCCGGTGAAATGTTTTGTGTCTCTTGTCTCTTGTCTCTTATGCTTGATATGATGTACATGTTGTTATTTCAGTTAAGATCCTAGATCTATTGAATTAAATGATGAAAAAATAACATCTCATAGCCTCCTATTGGATTCTCTATAGATAAAATGGACTCTTCTTCAAAATATATCCTTACTCCTTTCAACTATCATCAGTGGAAGGACGATATAGAGATTATATTGCACTCCAAAGGACTCTACAGAGTTACTATGGGAATAGAATTGGAGCCTAATGCAACCATAGAGAAGTCCAAGTTATTCAATAATCTTGATGAAGCTTATGGTTTCTTATGTCTCAATATTTTGAAAGATCTTCTTTTCCATCTCAGCAGATTGAAGACTCCAAAAGAAGCATGTGAAAAAATTCTTACTCTTTTTCGAAAGCAGGATGATATTAGGGATTATTAGTTAGAGAATGAATTTATTTCCCTCAATCCTGTAAATTTCAAGACCATTAATGATTTTTTCACCAAGTTCAAGCATTTGGTGCTTCAGTTGAAGCAATGTGGTGTCGAGAACAAAGATGATCAGTTGATTATTGACATCCTTTCGGAACTAGGAGTGGATTATTCAGTGTTTGTCTCTACCTTTCATTCGGGAAAACTCACCATTCTGATTTGGAAGATGCCATCCTTGAATGCATTCATTGAGTCCTTAAAAAAAGAGCATGACAATCTTGTTCATATGGGGTCCATGATATCCTCCAAAGATCAAGCCCTATTTTCTGGAGGATCCAAGGCTACGAATGGTAAAGGAAAGAAAAATAAATACAAGACCAAGTTTGATAATCCCAAGCAGAAGGAGAAGACCAAGCAATCAGATGAGCCCTTAGGTTCAAGAAAAGACAAGAAAAAGGGAAAGGAGAAGGCAAAGTGTTCTTACTGTGGCAGGATATTTCATCCTAGAATATCATGCATGAAGAAAAATATTGATCAAATGGCCCTTCTCTTGGATAAAAAAAAAATCACTCTTCCAGATGGAGAAAGAAAGAAGGACAATAATGATCATGCAGAAAGAGGTCATGCACTCATGGAAAGTGTTTCGAATTCTACATATCTTCTCATAGATTCAGGAGCTTCAAATCACATGGTTGCAAGAAAAGACTCCTTCTCATCATTATACTCCGACAGCTGCATCTCCATCCATATGGGAGATGATTCACAAATTTCATCGAAAGGAAAAGGTACTATTCATTTAGAACATGGCAGTTTTCAAAATTTTCTCTGTGTTCCTTCTCTAGCTTCGAACCTGCTTTCTGTGAATCAAATGACACATACTGGTTTTCCAAAGAAAGTTGTATTCATCCCTAATTATGTTGAAATTTTTGATATTAGCACCGGAAAACTCATTGCAGAAGGAAAGGCAAATCATGTTTCCAAAACCTATGAGTTTTCTCACTTTTTTGCGTATTCAAATCCAAGTGCCCTTCTGACTCATGGAAATGAGGTTATCCGGCTATGGAATGAGAGGTTTTGACACATAAATTATAAATATTTTCAGCTTCTACAAAATAATTCCATGGTTGAAGTCCTTCCGAACATCAAATCCTCAAAAGGGATATGCAAGGGTTGCATCATTGGCAAGCATCCTGAGCACAAGTTCAATCGAGGAAAAGATAGCATAGCTTCTTATATTTTGAGGCTGATTCATAGTGATATCAATGGTCCTTTAAAAAATCCCTCCATGAATGGATCAAGGTATGTTCCGACATTCATTGATGACTTCTCCATATTCACATGGGTCTACTTTCTCAAGAACAAATCGGAAGTGCTTGAAAGGTTCAAGAATTTCAAGGCTACTGTTGAGATTGCCATTGGGATCAAGATCAAAGATATTAGATATGATAATGGTGGAGAATATATCAAATCAGAGCTTCTAAAACTTTGTGTGGAAAATGGAATCCAAATCCAACACACGATCCCATACACACCTCAGCAGAATGGTGTAGTGGAGAGGAAAAACCAAGCATTGAAAGAGATGGCTACTTGTATGCTTGAGTCGAAAGGTTTGGATTCAAATATTTGGGCTGAGGAAATGAATGTTTCTGCATACATTCAGAAAATATTTCCACACTCATCCGTCAAAGTTACAACTCCTTTCGAATCCTACACTGGTCACGAGCTTGATGTGTCACATCTCAGGGTTTTCGGGTCCACTGCATGGGCTAGAATTCCGATTGAGGAGAGAAGATATTTGGAACCACAAAGTACTGAGTGCATCCTCATTGGATATGCTGAAGAATCCAAAGGATACAAAATCATGGATATCCGATCCAAAAGGATATTCATAGAGATAATTTTCCAATTTGAAGAACCGCTTCACGATCTACAACTAGTGGAGGAAGAAATTGCCAAATTACTTCCTCTTCCGGAAGAATATTCGGGAGATGATAATGAAAGTTTATGTTATTATATTTCTTATATTATGTATGATATTAATGAACATTAAATATCAGGTTCAAATTCAAATCCAGACGATCCTCCTTAGTTTCCAAAGTGGGTAGAAAAGACTCACATATGTTGGTTCTAACATTGGAAATCATGCCGATCCAAGAAGAACTTGAGCAAACTTTCAAAGAGAAGGTATGGATATTTCATATGATAATCCATTGTTGTCCGAATTTTTTTTTTTGATGGTTGGGTCAGATCCAAAATCATACTACCATTCCCACCAAGATCCGAGATGGAAAACCGCCATGGATGAAAAGTACAATTCTCTTCATAAAAATGCAACATGGGAGTTAGTTTCTCTTCCACATGGGAGGAAATTGGTTCAATGAAAATGGGTCTACCGAACCAAGGTTGCTGGTGATGATTAAAATTGTAAGTAAAAATCAATATTGGTGGCAAAATGCTTCTCACAAGTCCAAGGTGTGGACTACACATAAAATTTTGCACCGGTTGCAAAAATGGACTCAATCCGACTAGTTTTGGAAATTTCCGCATCCAAGCAGTGGGAGGAGCACCACATAGATGTGAAGAGTGATTTTATCATGGGGATATTCAGGAAGAGATATAAATGAATCATCCTGAAGTTTACATATCATATCTGACACTTGTTTGCAAATTAAGGAAATCCTTGTATGGTTTAAAACAAGCCCCAAGAGCTTGGTATGCAAAGATGGATTCCTTTCTTCTGTCGCAAAAATTTGGGAGATGAAAATCAGATATAAATGTGTATCTATAGAAGCATCAAGGTAATTTCCTGATCATTTTAATTTAAGTTGATGACCTATTGATTATAGGAAGTAGTATTGCTTTGATCGCCACTATAAAAACCGCTTTACACCAAGCATTTGATATGAGTGACTTAGGTCTGCTGAGGCAATTTCTTGGTCTCAAGATCACTCAGAATTTTGATGGGATTATGATTTCTCAATCAAAATATGCTTTGGAACTACTAAAGAAGTTCAATATGGAATAATGTAAAGTGACACCATTCCCATTCCTCTTAGGAATCAGTCTTGAGGATGGTGATTCTACACCGTTGGTGGATTCTACACTTTACCAACAATTGGTTGGAAGTATTTTGTATATGACACATTCTAGGCATGATATTTCTTATGTTGTGAGTGTTGTGTCAAGGTACATGCAGAATCCCCATGAGCTTCACTGGAAGGCATCCAAAAGGATCTTGCGTTATGTGCAGGGTACGAGACATTTTGGCATTCACTATGTTGCGGATTTCTATCTTGACTTGGTCGGATTCACTGATTCAGATTGGGAGGGTGATAGCATTGATTGAAAGTCCACTTCCAGATATGTTTTCATGATTGGAACAGGTACTATTTTCTGGTCAAGAAAAAATCAGGCCACCATTTCCTTATCTTCAGCAGAGGCAAAGTATCGAGGAGCAGTCAATGCTTGCATTCACGCAGTTTGGTTGCAGGGTATTTTAGTAGAGTTTGATATTGGTTGCACCTCTTCTACTGTCATTTTTTGTGACAATCAGAGTGTTATCAAGATATTGAGAGATCCGGTTTAGATACAAAGGACCAAGCATATAGAGATCCACATGCACTACATCCGAGAGCTTGTGCATGAAAAAACCATTGTACTACAATATTTCCCTACATAAGAGAAAATTGCAGACATCTTCACCAAGAGCTTCACTAAGAAGAAGTTATCTTATCTCTATTCACTGTTGGGGGTGAGATATACTATGGTGAGGACATATTAGATCCTTTAGTGTTCACTTTGATGGGGGGTTTTCTTTACCACTAGGTTTTTCCCTCTTTCCTCACTTATATTTTTTGAGCATTTTTAGGATTATTTTTGTACGGGGTGACCTATGGCCTTTGTTTCCAGGGCCCTTTTATTATTTTTATTTATTTACTCTTCCACATGAGATTATCTTAAGGGGGGGTGTTGGAGCATTTTCCAACCACCATTTTTTTTTTGTAACTAGGAGAATCGACAACTGGAGACTGGGCCGGTACTCACGTGACACGGGGTCCAGGGATCCAATCCTGCTACCACTATACCCCCAGGTGCCCCACACACCCCGAAAGCATGGGACACGGGTAAATCCAGGTGTGATTTGAACTCATGACCTCCATTTACAACTGTGACTTCATAACAAGTGAACCGCCAATGAGCCACACCCGTGTGGGCAAACCACACATCATTTATTTGGGCTTCACAGCTTAATTTTCCACGTATCCTAAGTATTTTGACTCAATTATGTTCTTACATCATCATAAGATCATCAATTTCAGTGAGCTAGGCCTCCTCCTTCATTCGGGGAGTCAAATGGGCCATTAATATCAGTTAAATGGGACTCCTCCATCATTAGGGGATCCAACTTAGGTGATTTGCATGACTAAAGCGCCCTACTCGATCCAATTGATAGCATTTATTATTATATTCAGCCAATTGGAGTTAGAAAGGAGCCCTCTTACTCAGTTTGACTTCATTTGGGGTTATTTTCACCTAATATTCAGTTAATTGAAGTCAGAAAGGCGCCCTCCCTGTTTTTGGGCATTTAGTTGAGTTCTGGATTCAGTTAGATTCAATTAGACAGTTTCAGAGTCTGTTAGAGTCAATTACATGGTAGTTAAGTGGTTAACTGATGTGCCGAGTGGTGTTAACTTCCAAGTAAGCCACTCTCATGCATTCAATTCGAATGACCTCTCTAGGATTCGAATTGATTGGATTATTGTAGCTATTGTTACATATTGTAATAATCTTCTGAGTTAATGAGAATGCATGAATTGCTGCAAACCTTTTGCACAAGTGTTTTGACACGGAATTCGCTGCATGCATCTCTAGTAAGTGTTGTGCTTGTTTCATAGATATGCTATGATTGTGATCTAGGTGGATATCGGTGGCGGCCCACCTCTTCCTACTGGCTCAAAACAATCTTCTGGCAATTTTGGCAAATTACTATTTTTAGTAGTTTTTCGGGTCCTAAACTTCCGGAGCTGTTTTGAGGCCCTAAACGACCTTTTTTGGTGATTTGGGGGGCCAAATGGTTTTCATTGGCATACATTTGGTTCTAATCAAAAGTTGTAAATCTTGGATAGACCTTTCCAACTGGCTACCAAGCGCCCCAAACGGAGATCGTATGCAAAATTTATGACCCCGGGAAGTTGACTGTTCAACTAACCACCTTGGGGCCACAAACTTTATGATGGTTCATCTTCTAGGGTTAGGTTTTTGGATGTTTGGGATTCTTTACCTCATGCTTGTGATAAATAGGCCCTTTCGGCCTCTCTTTGTATTCCTCTTGGCATGAATGAGCATAGCGGCCACATCTCTTCTCAGAGATAGCTACCACCATTCTAGCTATTGTATTTTACAGTCTGTTCTATTTCCGCGATTTAATAGAATATGTGTTCACTGTATCACTGTGTTATTTGCGATATATCTTTGTATATGATTCTGTATATGCTATCTTTTGTTTCATTCCCACATAAATTTAGATCAGTGGTATTAGAGCGGTCTACTCTTTGATTGTTTCTCGGTGCATGTCCCCGACGAGGTCAGGATACAGAGAGTTGGGTCTCAAACTAGTTTCACTTGGGGAATACCACTCTCGCTGCCCCAAAAGGCCTCCCATGGCGGAAGAAAAGAGAGATGATAGAGTAGTAGATCCTATCAAGTTGTTGCTCGAGGAATCCCTCACGCAACGGAGGAACGAGATGATGGATAATTTCAACGAGATCCTTCGATGCATGCCAATAGCGGCAAATGCACCCTCAACGAGCAGCCATTTTGGAGATACGACTCCCTTCAAGGTACAAGTTAATTTTGATATTCCGTTATTTGAAGGCCATATTGATGCCGATGCCATAGATAAATGGTTGAATCTACTAGATGGGTATTTCTCTGTCCACAAATTTTTTGACAGGGAAAAGATCATCTTTGCACTCCTTAAAGCCGTCCCCCGTGTCAAAAATTGGTGGGAAACTTATTGTGAGCAAAACTCATCAGACGAGTCTGGATTGTTTGAATATTCCAATCCCACTTGGGCCTCTTTTATAGATGTTGTCAAGGGAAAATATTACCCTGTTGGAAACTATGATGACCAGTACATAAAATGGACCATTCTGCATCAAGAGAGGGACCAAACGGTATCGGAGTACACCAACAAATTTCATACCTTGTGCACAAAGCTAGGTATCAAGGACTCCGAGCGACACCTAGTACTGAAATATCGTAGTGGCCTACATTGGTACATACGAAAAGAGATGGATTTCCTGGAAATCTCTTCACTCGGATCCGCCTATCGATATGCTACCAAAATTGAGCAAAAATTTCAGCAAAAGAACAAGCGTGACTTCGGACCTGTGCAGAAGCAGAGCAAGGAAAACTTTGGCTCGCAGAACACGGGGCAGGGAAAGGACAACCAGTCCCAACCACAAGCGAAGAAGGGTAACAAAAAGGAAAAGAAGGACACCAAGAAGTGGTGCGAGTTCCACAAAAGCGCCTGGCACAACACTGATGAATGTCGCTCAAAACAGTCATTGGTGGCCGAGATCAAAGCGTCAGAATCAGATCCCAGTTCCGATTCTAACTCGGAACCTAATTTCACAGCCGCGTGAAAAGGGAAGCAGATCATTGATGTAGAAACCAGTGCCATTGTTTCCACCATGCAGATTCAACCAGAGGAACCTGAAGAATCGGAGGCAGAGGAGCGCCTTTTCCACTCACAGATGTGGGTGAAGGGGATTCCCCTACACTTTGTTGTGGACAGCGGCAGCCAGAAGAACCTCATCTCAGCAGAAGTCATCAAGAGATTGGAGCTACCAATAACACCACACCCACAACCATACACCATTGGATGGCTAAGCCAAGGACGAGGGATCCGCGTTAGTCACCAATGTCGCCTACCATACAGCATCAAGCCCTTCAAAGATGAGGTATTGTGTGATGTGGCCCCACTTGAAGTATGTGATGTTCTTTTAGGACATCCATATATGTGGAAGCATCATGCTGTATATGAATCATGACCTTGCAGTGTCATTGTCACTTTGGGAGGACAACTCTATCGAATACCAGAGATAATTGCACCTACCCCAACCAAGCAGGGCAGGAAGATAATCTCCCACACTAGGAAATTTTCCCTATTCGCAATTGCCACTAAAGGAGAACATCAGATCGCAGAGACATCCAAAACCTCTTCCCATTATCCATCTACTCAGCAGAAA
This sequence comes from Larix kaempferi, assembly GCA_027924585.1. Classification (NCBI taxonomy): domain Eukaryota; kingdom Viridiplantae; phylum Streptophyta; class Pinopsida; order Pinales; family Pinaceae; genus Larix; species Larix kaempferi. Next base: position 1,299,105 of record BSBM01000635.1, on the reverse strand, counting down.
CAAGAAAAAAAAAAGTTTAGTGCAACATCGCCTATTCGAGTACCTTTGTAGTGCAAGGCCACGCATTCAAGGTGCCCCCCCAAAAAGAAACTATCCACACCAGTGTAGACCAAGGATACCGGAACAACCAAAACTGTTGAACAACTCCAGCGCAGCCAACAACAACAATTACAACCCTCTGAAGATTTCAAAGAAAGGCAACCTTTTCGCTTCAACAAACGCCGCACCAGGAGCTCAACTCAACACACAGTTCGACATATGATAAGGGATTTAACGCAATGGATACCATTGCTTCCTAAGGAGGGAGGATTGATCTAGGTGGATATCGGTGGCGGCCCACCTCTTCCTACTGGCTCAAAACAGTCTTCTGGCAATTTTGGCAAATTACTATTTTTAGCAGTTTTTTGGGTCCTAAACTTTCGGAGCCGTTTTGAGGCCCTAAACGACCTTTTTTGGAAATTTGGGGGGCCAAATGGTTTCTTTTGGCATGCATTTGTCCCTAGGCAAAATTTGTAAATCTCGGATAGACTTTTCCAACGGGCTACCGAGCGCCCCAAACGGAGATCGTATGCAAAAGTTATGACCCCGGGAAGTTGACTATTCAACTAACCACCTTGGGGCTGCAAACTTTATGACGGTTCATCTTCTAGGGTTATGTTTTTGGATGTTTGGGATTCTTTCCCTCATGCTTGTGATAAATAGGCCCTTTCGGCCTCTGTTTGTATTCATCTTGGCACAAATGAGCATAGCGGCCACATCTCTTCTCAGAGATAGCTACCACCATTCTAGCTATTGTATTTTACAGTCTGTTCTATTTTCGCTATTTAATAGAATAAGTGTTCACACTGTATCACTGTGTTATTTGCAATATATCTTTGTATATGATTCTGTATATTCTATACTTTGTTTCGTTCCCACATAAATCCGGATGAGATTGAATTTTATAGAAGTATCTATGAGAAGATGCGCTCATGTGACAAATTCCTTGCGATGGGTTGGAACTGAGGTATGTAGTCTTCTAACGTATGAAGGTTTACCTAATGTGGGTCAGTTTATTGATGAATTTGAAATCAAAGTGCCTAAGAAAAAATGCTTATTAGCCCTGGATGTCTCCCTGAAGCAAAACTGACAAGATGGTAGGCTACACATAAGCACTCTGTAACGGGTTCATCGTAGTGCAGAAGATACTTGGAAATTTGGTTCGGGGTAGAGATCCCATACATGGGAGAGAAATATACAAGAATTAATAGGCTTGATGATCATTTGGATACCTGTAGTACAATTTGGCAGAGTATACCCAAGCAAGAGTGGGTCCACATTTTCATCCATACCCTCGATACTATTCCGAGGAATTTGTATATGTCGTTGGAGCCGCGACAAGGAGCTGCATATTGGGATTGTTTGGCTGCAATTTTTAAACATATGGTTAACTATGAGGATTAAAGTCCCACAATAGATGCAGTTCTGCAAATTATTAAGGCTAAAATTATCGAAGAAATCCTAGGACCAATATCCAATCTGCCATAGTGGATAAAATCATGGAAAGTTACGATATTAGTGGTGGACTAGAAGATGACGACCCGAGGGATGTCCATATCCCATAAAGTGAAGGAATTCATGATTTGAAGGGACTAGATATATCATTAGATAAGTTTCTACATCCATTGAAGATCAAATATGTTGATCATGACACCAGTAAGTTTGTAGAATTCAACTATACCAATTACATGAGGCCTGTTGTTATAACGGAGGGCCATCTGACTGAGTTAGAGCTGCAACAGTGGGTTATCGGTGTCGCATGCACTGGTCTTCTACCTTTATTACATTTACCACACTTTGGTCTCACTGCAGAGGATAATGCATGTGTGAATCAAGTTTTAGTATGCTTGCATGGAGGGTGCCTTTGGTTGGAAACCAAGGTATTCATTGATACAAACCTTATTTCGCGGATTACGGGTTTACCTAAGGCTGGGGTAGACCCATCGAATTTATTTTTCCAAAAAGAGTGGGACCGCAACTTAGCGACAAGGATGAAGGGAAAATACAACTTGACCAAGAACAACCAAGGATTTGAGGTAGCCTCTATCAAGACCAGGCCATTAGGTTCGCTACCAAATTGCTAGCCACTAATTTGGTAAGGAAGAACAGACTAAACCAGGTTATTGCTTCTGTCATTGTTTCATCAGAGAAATGTGCAATGGGTGTTCAAATGAATTGGTCTACTTTCTTGTTAAATGAGTTCCTTGCAGATGCTGCACATGTGCAGGACAATGGTGCTCCTTTTACATATTCATGGTTATTACTACTCATCTCTTTTGTGGGATGCGCGGAGCCGACGAACTATCAAGGAATGAAACCTATCAACCCATGTCAAAGGTTGCGGTGTATGAATCTCTTTTTATTAGATATAAGGAGCCTCCATCAAGAGAGTAATGTGTCATTGTACATGCAGCTGGAGGCGTTAAGGTATTATGTGGTTCAAATACCACAGATTGACAAAGCAGTGATGGCTAAATATAGTGGAGTAGCAAAGTTCAAAGCTAGGCCACACCACATACATGTACAAGCAAGAAGGGACCCACACCAGTAGTGGTTGGTGATGGGATTCAAATTATCCAATGATGAGTTAGAACAGATGATTCAAGAATGGTCGCCAGAGTGGCATGTACCTATCGAACTTGAAACAATATTGCCGGACCCATCACAACAAGAGCAGTAGAAATATGGTACATTTTTCCAGCATAAAAAATTCAAAATGCGCAACAAACTGAAGGGGGAGGTGATGATGCAGAAAGTCAGGAATCTAGCCAAACCCCCACAGATCCAGAAATAAGAGACAAGCAAAAAGGTGAAACTTCAAGACAGGGTGCACAGAAGAAGCAAAAAGAATTGCGCCATGATATTGCCCAGGATTTGACAGATGAAGATATCAATATTCTGTTCGATAGGATGAATGAAGTGGCAGAGGGGAATATAAGGAAAGATGAAGACAATACAAATCAACTATTCAGTAGCATAACCAACGTTTTGGATACATTATGTACAGAGGTAAGGAATATTAGAATCTCGGCTCTGTTGCAAAGCACTTCAACGTAGGTCGAGGCTGAGAAAGAAGTGCAAGCGCAAACCCAGGAAGCCCCACTTCCCTTTGTGGAAGGGATAGTTAATATTTTTCCTCGATCAATTACATTTGATGAATCAGGCAATAGTGTCGAGATTCCAAAGTTAGGGTTTGTAGACCTTAAATTTCCTGCTTTACCCCTTTACATGTTACATCCATTACAAGAAGGTGTTGCACAAGAAATTAAATCACAAGAAAATTCTCTCTTGGAGTATATGAGAGGATACAAGAATCAGGTGGCTACACTACGGGATCTTAATGCATAAATCTAGCAAGACAAGGACATACTGTGACAGGAGAAAGATAAAGTTCAGTGAGTTGTCGAAGTTGTATGCCAAGCAGTGCCCAATTTAGAGGTTATTGAAGAAATGACAACATAAAAGATGGTACAATAGTTAGAGACGTTCATCTTTGGATAACATCTTAAGGTGATTGAGTTAGAATCAAATTTGGTGCCTATCAACCCTCTTGAACTTGTTGAGAAGCAACGAGTAGAGATTCAGAAGGTTTTTCAAAATATGCAAGCTACCGATGAATAATCGATGTAGACATATGATGTTGTGTTGCGGTCCTGGGACACCCTATTTGAGGATGTTGAGCTGTAGGAGATCCAGACTCGGCTTGGGGCTACCAAGGGAAAAATGAGTGATTTACGGGAGCAATTGAAGACTCTCCCTCCAGTTCAGAGGATGAGAGGGCCAATGAGAGAAAACAGTTACAATAGGAAGTTAACCAGTTGAGATTGCACTATAGGCAGCGCACTGAGAGAGTCCAAACACTTCAGTTTGAGTGTTGGGAGTAGCCAAGTGCACAAATTTTTTTATGACAAAAGTACAATTTATGCAATGCATAACATCGACCATTTTTGGGAGAAGAAAATCCGTAATTCCTGGGAGGAGGGTATGGAGCGAAGTGAAGTGGTAGAAAAGGACCTGTCCCCTTAGTAAAGACAAAGTACTAAGGACGAGAAAGGCTAGTTGGAGCAGTTATGAATGAAGTGACGGACTATCAGCTACATAAGTGAAGAGTAAAGAAGCAGAATGCTGCAAAGGACGTGCCACTGTAGTGTCAGATCCGCACAGTCATAACTGCGACTGTTAGAAGAAGCGTCGGAGCCAGAGAAGCGGTGCAAAAGGATAGCGGAACTCCAATGAAGTTAAGGAAAAGCATGGTTAATAGGAGAACCATGCCATTTTGGGTTTAAGGGTACTATGGGGGTTGGCCCATAGTTATTGTAAATATGTGACCTTCAGGCACAATCTATATAAAGGGAAATTTTGTATAAGGAAGGGTTATATATTAGAGATCTAGTTAGATTATGTTAGACTGAGAGAGATCTAAGAGATGAAAAGACTTTGCAACTGTGTGTACAAAGATCTATTGTATAGAAGAGTCTGTAGCTGAGTGTGCAGACTGTAACTGTTAATCCTTCCAAGTAATATAAGAACAGTTCTCGTGGACGTAGCTCCCACCTGGGGGGTGAACCATGTAAATATCTATGTATGTGTGTGAATCTATGTTATGCTTTTTGTTCATGTATGATTATGATTATGTATGTGTTTTCATATGAATGTGAATGAGAATGATATGTTAAGTAAGTGGAACACACATGCATGAGAATTGCGAAGTCATGTTAAGTATGATAATTGCATAGTTATAAGAGTAAAGATAGCAACGATTCAGCGAAGTCAGTAGGTTGTTGATAACTACGAAGTGCGCAGTTACATGTTGGTATTGTTGTATTATGTATATGTTAAGTAAGATGTACATTACCAGCTTGCATACATAACTGCGCGTCACCAAGGTTGTAGAAACCTGATTCTGTAACCACCCATCTTTGCTTCGGGTGAGACTTCATCCTATTCGCAGGTTGATGCCGAAAGGTCCAGTGAAGGGGATTTGTTGGGTCTACAATAAGCCAACTTCGTCGAACTCGGGTAAGCCCGATAGAAAGAATAAGTAAGCCAACACTGAGGTGCATCACATATCAGAGGATATTGGAAGTTTCCATACTTCCATCTAGTCGATAGTCACTCCGGCCGTCGAAGTGGGCCAGAACCATATTACAGCATATGTGGTGGAAACTGTTGGCCAGAAGAGGGGAGAAGTGAAACAATTGGTCTTATCTATCAAAAGTCATTATGCATAATTTTTGTCAAAGATACAAGACCTTGACTCACAACCTTGAATTGGCTTGGGATGAGCCACATGTGAGTGTTGGGGGCCTGTTGGGCCTAGTATTTTGGAGGTATAATTTTTGAAGAAACAATTTAGTGTGGATGAAGACAAAGTGGAACTAGCTCAGCGCAAGGGTCAACTCTAACAAAGAGGCCAGGAAATAAGGGAAACGACCTTGTTGATCATGTCAAAGGTTGGAAGTTGAGTTAGTTAGATAGAATTCATCCACATTGTAATAATGCATTAGTTAGGAATTTATTGGGTTAGTAGGAGTGGGGAAATCTTAGTGCGCCCTATAAATATGTATTAAGAAGGAAATTTTGAGGTTAATGTTCAAAGTATATTTTTGTGCTATGTAATAGAGATATCCACTGTATATGTTGAAGAAATTTTTGTAGAATCCGAGTCATTTATATGTAGGCTGTGTGCGCATATCCATTGTATGAGTCTATGACATGAAAAAATATGTAAGTTATACCTGAAGTGCTTATTTGGATGCAACTCTAATAAAATACAAGCACTTCCATGGTTTTTCCCAGATGGGTTTTCCACGTAAAATTTGGTGTTTTTGTGTGTGTTGATGTACAGTTTGATTTGTTGTGATATGTGTTTATTTCTTTTTTTAAACAATTAATTGAATGAATGATGGAAGTAACCGTATGAATAATGAATGTGATATATTAATCAGATACAAGTTCTGAATCCTGTCGTAGTTATGAGTATGTTGAATATCTGGTTTGTCAATTCTCTATAGGTGTAACACGGTAATGAATGTATTGTTTGGTGAAGATTCGAACTAAGTCATGATATCTGTCGATGTTCTATAATGGGATTCAATAATGAATATGTTGCTCGATGAGTATTTCCCTTCTATGCTGCATGAATCCTGGTTCCTACAGTCCCCATAGATACTTTGGGTGAGACCTCATCTGCTATGCAGGTGATGCCATAAGGGATGATTCCCTTTCAGGCCGGTGTCTGTGGATTGTGGAGTTTGTTGGTGTATGTTAAGTGTTGAACCCTGGTCGAAGTAAAAGTGCTCCAACAATGCTCATTTTTCTAGATGTCATTTTGGCCTCAATGTCTATACCAAGAAAGTAGGAAACCATCTCATAATCCTTTTTATTTATGTTGACGACCTTATTCCTATTGGTAGTGACCATAACCTTTCAATCCATGTGAAATATAACTTTAAGAAGAAATTTGAAATGAGTGATTTAGAACATTTGCACTATTTTCTTTGCTTCCAAATACTGCAAACCAAAGAAGGAATATTTATTTCTTAGTCTAAGTATGCTTGTGACCTTCTTCGTCACTTTCACATGGATGATTGTAAACTATCCCTGTCTCCCTTCCAATCTAGAGTCAAAATTTCTAACACGTTCACTTCACCTAAAGGCTTATGGAACCTCTCTGGACCATGTCTCTAATGTAGTGATACTTAATCTCATTTTGTTTTGATATGTCATGAAACACAAGGTTTTTTGAGAGCTCAATGCAAATCTGATTGTCAGAGTGAATGAAAGTAGTCTCAATCTTCTCATAGAACAACCCAACAAGTATCCTCCTAAGCCACACAACTTCTCAATAGGTGGTACTAGATGCAATTTACTTTGCTTCTGTAGTACTCTGGGCTACGGAGCCTTGCTTCCTGCTGGACCAAGAGATCATAACTAATCCCAAGCTAAAACAAAATCCATATGTACTCTTTCGGTCCACAATACTACCACCCCAGTAGGAGTCGGCAGATCCAAGTAGCATCACTCCACCACTGGAAGCATATCTGATTCCATAAGCAATAGTACCTTGAAGGTATCTAAGTACATGCTTGGCATCAACCCAATGTCTATGTTTTGGCTCAGACATTAAATAACTCAAGATACTCACTACATAACATATGCATGGTCTACTATGTATCAAATAAATCAAAGAACCAATGAGTTTTCTTTACATGGTAGGATCCACTAGATCCAATCCGGAATATGACTCATGTATTTTCTTTATATTAGACATTATTGGAGTAGACATGGATTTACATTCCATCATACCAAATATCTGCAATACATCAACTGTGTACTTTCCTTGTGAAATAAAGATCTCATATTTTCTTTTCCAAACTTCTAGACCAAGAAAATAGTGCATAAGACCTAAGTCTTTCATTTCGAACTCAGAAGTGAGCTCCCTCTTGCACCGAGCTATTTGTTTCTACTCTCTAGTAAGGAACAAGTCACCAACATAGAGAACCAAGATCAATGGTTGGTTCTTCATGACCCTGAAGTACATGTTGGGGTTAGCTTCGATTTTGGAGAAGCCCAAGCTCTAAAGATATTTGTCAATCCTGGAATACTAAGACCTTGTGGCCTTCTTAAGCCCATACAAGTATTTATTCGGTTTGCATACATGGGACTCCTTACCATGAACTACAAACCCCTCAATTTTCTTTATGTAAACCTCTTCCTCAACTTCACCATTGAGAAAGGAAATATTCACATCCATCTGGTGAAATTTCCAACCCAAAACTGAAGCAAGAGAAATTATGGTTTGAATAGTAGTGCACCTAGCCATAGGAGCGAATGTCTCATCATAGTCTATCCCTTCTTTCTTTGAGAAACCACGTGACACAAATATTGCTTTATACTTTTCAATACGTCCATCAGCTTCATGCTTGATTTTATAAAGCTACTATTGACTTCCCATCATGTTTAGGAACCACTTCCCACACATCATTCTTCATGATAGATTTGCATTCTTCTACCATGACATATTTCCATACTTGCTACTTAGAGGCTTCCTCACAGGTATAGGGTTCTCAATCACTGATGTGACTCATTTGTGCTACATATCTTGAAAATATTTTAGGTCTCTTTCGCTCTCTAGATGATCTTGGAGGTGCTCCATGCTTTTCTACCTCTTGCACAATGTCTCAGCTATTGAGATATTGTAAATTCTAAGAATATTATATTTGTACTTTATTATTCCGGAGATGTTTCATCCTTCCGTGGAGACCCTATTGTATATCCGGAGATGTTTTATTCCTCCGTGGAGAATGTGGTAACTTGGGTTATTAGACTTACCTAGTGGGGTCGACCCTGTATGAGTCATGTGGGTTAAAGGGTTATTAGACCACCCTAGTGGGGTCGGCCCTGTCAACATTATGTTAACTGGTTAAGTTGAGGCCGACCTAGTTAGTGTAAAAGTCAAGTCGGAGTTGTCTATAAATAGAGGAGGTGTGTTCCTCATTTAACACACATTCACTCACTTGTGATTAGCACATAGGTGAGAGAGAGACATGATATGGAGGATAAGGAGCTCATGTTTGGGGATTACATCTTTGTACTTTCTGGTCATCTATATTGAGGAAGATTTGCTGGGTTTTCTACCCCATGAGGGTTTCCTAGGATAAATCTGTGTCTCTTGTGTTTATGCTGTGCTTGTTGTTCTTTCAGTGATCCTGTATATGATATTGTTGTGAAATGGAATGTAATACTAATATTTTCTATCTTAGAAGATTGAATTTTAACATGGTATCATAGATAGCCTGAAGGAAGGTAATGCATGGCACTTACGACACTTGTCTCACTTGCGACAATTTTAAAGTTAGGGTTTTATATAGCAAAAACCAGTCATCGTGGAACTTTCGCTATAAATCCATTTTGGTGAAGGTTCAGGATATGAAACTTCTACAGGTCGTAGATAACATCCCCATGTACCTTGTTGTACTTTTTGATTTATGATCCGTACAAGTTAGGGTTTTTGCCTCTTCCAGATCTCAGTCATAAACATGTGACCTAGGAAAAAAGGTCACAACTTGGGCTAGGAAGCTCGAAATGAAATTCTGTAAAAAATGGCAGTTAGGGCACAGAATTTAGTTTTTTAGGTCTGCTTTTCAGAGGCCTAAGTTGAAACAGTGATCCGTGGCACTCCGTACAAGTTAGTTGTACTGTTTCATCCCATAAACAGGTCATGTTGCGACATTTGGCATAAATCTCTCTCAGAGAATAAATTTTAGGTCAAACCTGTGGGGTTGGAAAGATGACATGTTAGGATACCACAGGCCAAATTTTTAGACCCTGCAAATTCTGAAATTTCAGAGTTTCACTAGAAACAATATGGCACATCTGAAATGGCTAAATGGAGGAAATCTAAGATGAGGAGGAAGAAGCTCTCACTTAGGGTTTTTAGTTCTTAGGTCTGGAAGAACCTGATACAATATTGGATACACCTGATACAACATTCAAAGCTTTGATAATGGATTTGGAATCCATTCATCATAGATATTGATCCTCCATCAAAATATTGTGGGAGGAAGGAGATTGAAAATTAGGGTTTCCTAGTAAGAAGAAACCCTAGCAAAGTTGGGAGACTCATAGGGAATCAGTGAAGAAGGTTTAAATGGAACTGGTATCCTATCATCCTAGCACCATGAACATACACAAGATTTTTACAAGTGATCTACCTTGGATGGTTAGGGTTTTACCCTTATAGAGAAGACTACTATGACTTGAGAAGACACAGGTATGTTTTGAAATATGATTCTTGATTAAGTTCATAATATGTTTGTCTTCATGCTATTGAGGTTAGTACAATTATGATTGTTTGAAAATGAATGCATGTGAAGTGATAGAAGACATTCATTGATTAGGTGTATGACACTTATGATTGTACTAATTCACTTGTGGTGTTGTATGAGGATAATGTTTCCTGCTAACATGAAAGGTAAATCAAGAAAGACAAATCGAGTTCTATGACCATGATGACATGGAGACAAAGACTCATCCATAGTCTTTGACCACATAGAAGCTCCACTTACGAGGTATGTATGACTTTGTTCTACTATGCTTAACCTATGAGATATGCAGGTTCTAGCACAAGGTCTTTAAATCATTGACGAGAACAAAGAAGATATTGTTTGAGTATGTTAAGACATAACCATGCATGATAATCCAAGTATGTTTTCCTATATCAAGTTAGAATCCTACTTTGTGTTAGGATCTTATCTAAGTATACCTGTGTATGAAATGATCATGACCATACATAATGTTTTGATAGTATTGAGATTATACTAATGAATGTATGATTATGTATGAGATCATGAGGATGACACTAGTGCACACTTTAGCATGCATAGTGGTACAGAATGAATAGAAGTTCAAAGACATATAGAGATCAAGCGGGAAGCAACCACACAACATAAAAGATAAGTATTTGAGTTGTTACTTGAATCTCTGAATAATTAATGATATTTCTCGTAATAGTTGCATGTGTATTTGTATTCCTAGAATATATCATGCAGAGTGTAAGCATTCATATAGCATTGAATAGTATACTACTAATATGCATATGATGGGTAAGTTGGACAAACATTCCATTGTTGTTTATCTAGAATGAATCCTCTTTGCTGACATGCTGAGAGTTGTGCACACTCTTGATAGCATGTTCTGGTAGAGATGGAAGGCATCTAGATAACCACTATATGTATATAGGATATGGAAAAGTTTTGTGCCAAAGTATTGGTCAAGATAGTTGCATAACTATGTGAACCATATCTGTATGCATTATAGGTTATCATGTCAACATGATTTAATGATTATGAAGTATTACTAATCATATAATTAACTTTGATTTGTAGGAAAGATCATGTGATATGATCTACAAAAGAAGGATGACGAACACCGAACAAGTGATGGATGTTCAACAAGAAGACTTACAAATCAAACGTAATATAGAAGGCTTGTGGCTAGAAGATTCTCTTAGAAAGAGGAAGAGGATCATGATGAGATGTTTGCTCCAAGTGGCTAGATAAGACCATTCTCTTAATGGTGTAATTGAAGAAGAAGTGTGAATCGAGAAAACTCCCAGGATTCAATTGAAGAAAGCTCTGTACGGGTACCTAGGATTGATAGTAATTTGATGAGCTTAATGATCACCATGGGTGATGTGGATTTCAACCTTTGCTACAAGGTTGAAGATGGTGTCTATATACAGATGACATTATTCTCTTAGATGGATGCAAGAAGGAACTCACCACAAACTTCAAATGATATTGAGGCTCATATTAGTATACCCATCTGACGGGAGATGGCATGGATAGATATGCAGAAGATCACTCAATGCAGAGTGTGAATGATGTTCAGTCACAGAGGGAGAATTGATAGCTTCTTGAAAAGCTTGGGCTTTACCAAAAGTAAAGATGATCCTAACCTTTACCTTAAGGTTATGGATTATGAACCTATCATACTATTACTGTATGTGGATGATCTCTTTTTGACACGGAATGAGAAACAGATCACGGAAAGCAAGAAGAATCTAGCTACAGAATTTGAGATTAAATATCTCAGATTGATGCATTACTTCCTAGGTCTGGAAGTATAGCAAGGCCAGAAGGAATATTTCTCAACCAGGGAAAGTATTTGATATGTTGGAATGCAAAATCCATGGCCACTCCCATGGATTCCAACTTGAAGCTGTTAGCTAATGACTCATCAGAGTTAGTGGATGTGACTCTGTACAGACAGATTATTGGGTCATTGATGTATCTAACGAATACCAGGCCAGATATATGCTTTGCTGTAAACACCTTGAGTCAGTATCTAGTGGAACCTAGGTGTGTTCACCTAATAGCTGCAAAGTATGTGATAAGGTACCTAAAATGTATGATAGACTTTGGTCTATGTTATCTTGGAGATCATGAATTCAAATTGTATGACTAGACAGATGCTGATTGGGTAGGAAGTGTATCAGATAGGAAGATCACATCGGGAGGATGTTATGGTCTGGGATCTGCCATGATCTCGTGGTTTAGCAGGAAGCAATCTAGTGTGGCTATCATCATAGCTGAAGCGGAATATATAGCTGCTTGCTCTGCTAGTTGTGAAGCGATATGGCTTCAGAAGTTGTTATCAGGACTGTTTGACTTAGAGATGGACCCCACTTTGATCCTGTGTGACAACCAGAGTTGTATCAAGATGATAGAGAAGCCAATGTTCCATGATAAGTCAATGCACATAGAGATCCGATATTTCTACATACGGGATATGGTGCAGAAAGGAGCTATCAAGCTTGAGTATGTGAGCACTGACGAACAAGTTGCTGATATATTGACCAAACCTCTATCTCGAGTAAAGTTTGAGTATTTCTGAGACAAGCTTGGTGTAGTTCAGAAGGACCCTCCTCGAAAGGGGGAGTGATATGGTCACTGATGATGAGATTTCCTGCATCGACGATAAGGTCGATGATGTGGATACTTGTATTGATGATGTGGATACTTGTATTGATGATGAGGATACTTGTATTGATGATGTGGATACTTGTATCGATGATGAGGATACATGTATCGATGATAAGGTTACCTATTCTGACGATGAGGTCGATGATGAGGTTACTTGTCCCGATAATGAGGTCAATGATATCAACGATAAGGTTGATAAGTGGTCCTGAGACTTGGTCTAAGTTGACGAGAGGGGATTGTATCATCCCTAGATTTTGGTCCCTGAATTGATCCATAGATATATGTCTCCGAAAAGTGGTCCTTAGACTTTGTCTAAGTAGACATAACAGGACTGCATCATCCCTGAATAGTTAGTTCAAAATGTACGTGATAGGACTGCATCGTCCCTGAACATTTAGTTCAAAATTTACGTGATAGGACTGCATCGTCCCTGAACAGTTAGTTCAAAATGTACGTGACAAGACTGCATCGTCCATAGACATGAGAGGTGTCTTAAATGGATCAGGATTGATTATCCTGTAAGTAGATCTGGACTGCATCGTCCATAGACATGAGAGGTGTCTTAAATTGGATCAGGATTGATCATCCTTAGACAGTGATCCCGTAATTCCGAAAGGAAGGATAGTCTTAAATACTGATCCTTTGATTGTGGTGGGATTGATCATCCCTAGACAGTGATCCCATAATTTTGAAAGGAAGGATAGTCTTAAATATTGCTCCTTAGACTAGAATCCTGTAATTCCTAAAGGAAGGATTGTCTAAGATATGAGTAGTGGACAAGTATCCAGTAATTCAGAAAGGAAGGATCCTCCAAATGTGGTAGCTCCGTAAAGACTGGGTCCTGTAATTCCGAAAGGAAGGATTGTATGAGCACCACCAATGTTGATGGATTAGAGTCTCGTAATTCCGAAAGGAAGGGCTGCCCATGATCCTGTAATTTCAAAAGGAAGGATCACCAAATTTGATGGACTAGAGTCCGTTAATTCCGAAAGGAAGGACTATCCATGATCCCGTAATTCCTAAAGGAAGTATCACCAGAGTTGATGGACTAGAGTCTCGTAATTCCGAAAGGAAGGAATGTCCATGATCCCGTAATTCTAAAAGGAAGGATCACTAGAGTTGATGGAAAAGAGTCCCGTAATTCTGAAAGGAAGGACTATCCATGATCTTGTAATTCCGAAAGGAAGGATCACCAGAGTTGATGGACTAGAGTCCCGTAATTCCAAAAGGAAGGACTGTCCAGGATCCCGTAATTCCGAAAGGAAGGATAATGTGTATTACAGAGTATGCTTCGATGATGATAATGTTGATCGAGATGATCTACATGATGATGATCAAGATGATCGAGATGATCGAGATGATGATATTGTTGATCGAGATGATCGAGATGATGATATTGTTGATCGAGATGATCGAGATGTCGATACTGTTGATCGAGATGATGATGATACTGTTGATCTAGATGATCGAGATGATGATACTGTTGATCGAGATGATGTTGATCGAGATGATGATACTGTTGATCGAGATGATCCAGATGATGTTGATCGAGATGATGATATTGTTGATCGAGATGGTCCAGATTATGATGATCGAGATGTTGATGTTGTTGATCGAGAGGATCCAGATGATGATGTTGTTGATCGAGAGTATCCAGATGATGTTGTTGATCAGGATATCCAGATGATGATGTTACTGTAGCTGGTCGAGTGATGTAGAAGATGAAGACTCAATACTGAAGATGTTGATGTTCCAGTATTGAAGATATTGAAGATGTTCCAATAACTGGTTGAGTTACTGATGATGTTAAAGAAAGCTTCCAATGATTTATAGATGTATAATGTATCATGTAGTTGATGACTCCTTTCTCCTGTAGATGTTGTTATAATATCCTTCTTGTTAAGGGGGAGTGTTGAGATACTGTAACTTCTAAGAATATTATATTTGTACCTTATTATTTTGGAGATGTTTCATCCCTCCGTGGAGACCCTATTGTATATCCGGAGATGTTTTATTACTTCGTGGAGAATGTGGTAACTTGGGTTATTAGACTTCCCTAGTGGGGTCGGCCCTGTAGGAGTCATGTGGGTTAAAGGGTTATTAGACCACCCTAGTGGGGTCGGCCCTGTCAACATTATGTTAACTGGTTAAGTTGAGGCCGACCTAGTTAGTGTAAAAGTCAAGTCGTAGTTGTGTATAAATAAAGGAGGCGTGTTCCTCATTTAACACACATTCACTCACTTGTGATTAGCGCATAGGTGAGAGAGATATCTTCTATGGAGGAGAAGGATCTCATGTTTGTGGATTGCATCTTTGTATTTGTTGGTCATCTATATTGAGGAAGCTTTGCTGGGTTTTCTTCCCCATGAGGGTTTCCTAGGATAAATTTGTGTCTCTTGTGTTTATGTTGTGCTTGTTGTTCTTTCAGTGATCTTGTATATGCTATTGTTGTGAAATGGAATATAATACTGATATTTTTTGTCTTAGCATATTGAATTTTAACATCGGCACCATGCAGATCTCCTATTAGAAGGTGGTTCATCAAGAGATATTTCTTTCAGATCTATTGGCTCTTCAGGATCAAGTAGATCTCCAGACTCTTCTGGATTCTCCCTCTCAACATATGAAAGGGATGAATCAGAAGCTGGATCCTCCATCATGGGAGTCTCATGCTCCTCCATATATAAATCACACTGAAGTTCTTTGGAGTGCTTGAAGGAAGCCTCTTCATGAAATTTTAGATCTATGCTGAATTCAATGTTCCTTTGTCCTAGAACATAGATTCTGTAATCTTTAGAGGATTCACTATATCCAACAAATGTTCCTTTCTTTTTTAATGGCTCCATCTTTGTACTCTTCTCTTTTGGTACATGAATATGAAAAAGACAACTGAAATCTTCAAGTGTCCAACGTCCGGTTTTTCACCAGTGAAAATGTCTTCATGAGTATTTTCTCCCAAGATACCATGAGGAATTATTTTCTGTATATAAATAGCAATGATGGAGGCTTCTACCCATGATGAAGTGGGTAGATCTTGATCACACATAATTTCTTTTGCATCCTCACATATTGTTTTGTTCTTTCTTTCAACAACCTCATTTTTCTAGGGGTTGTAGGGTACAAGAAGCTGTCTTCTTTTTCCTGCATCTCGACATAAGTCATTAAATTCATGAGACTCAAAATCTCCTCCATTATAAAATATCAAGGAACGAATGTGCTTTCCAATCTGATTCTCAACCAATGCTTTAAACTCTTGAAACTTGTTAAAATTTTCACTCTTTTCCTTCAAAAAATAGATCCAATACTTGCGGGAGAAATCATCTAAGAAAATCACATAATACAAATAACCACTCAAGGACGGTGTTAACATAAGACCACATAGATCGAAATGTATCAAATCAAGAATCCCTTTGTATATTTTGGTACTACTTGGAAAACTCTTCTTGATTTTCTTTCCAAGAGCACAACCTCTACAAACACTATCAAAAATCAGATTTAAACAGAGCCATACCTTTTATCATCTCATGCAATCCAGGTAGCGCTTTGAAATGGAGATGACCAAGCCTTCTATTCCACAACTCAAAAGGAATGACTGTGTCATGGATCATGGATTGAATGAGATTTTTAGGAACTTTGTAGAGACCTCCCTCTTTAACTCCAATTACATATGTAGAGTTCAAGTCTTCATGCTTTGGCCACAAGAGCGCTTTATTGTCAATAAATATTACTCTGAATCCTTTATCTTCTAGAACTAAAACAACCATGAGGTTCTTATTCAATCTAAGGACAAACAAAATTTCATCAAGATGTAGTACATCTGTTGAATCCAACTGAAAAAGAAGTGGATCCAACTTTTTGAATCGAATAGGTGGTATTATATCCAAGCTCCACCTGAGAGGATAAATTTTTTTCCTTCAGATCTGTGATAATGCTCCTATATCAAGTCATGTGCTTGGATGCGCCACTATCCACCAGCCATGTCTCAGCAATAGTGATAATGTATCTAGATAGGGATGAGACAAGATAATACTCCTTCCTTGTCTCTTGATCATTGGAATAATTCTTTCTTGTATGTTCATCCTCTGTAGAAGTAGAAGCATGGAACCTACCCTTGAAATTTCCTCTTTGATTTACATGACATTCTCTTGTAATTGAAGCATTTGACTTTAGAATTATCAAATTTATTTTTGTAATCATTTTCCGTTTGATGAGAAAAATTCTTGTGAGAAAATGATTTCTTTCCTCTCTTCATTCATGCCACAAGAGCAAGGTTCTCTTCTTTGGAGGAAACACATTTTCTATGGATTCTCTGTTCTTATTGTAGGAAATCATGCCATAGTCTCTCAAATTTTGGTTGCACTTCTTGACCATTTAATGCAACCAAGAATGTCTCCCATAAATATGGAAGGACATCGAGAAAAGTCTGTATGATATCATCATGAAGAAGGAAGCAACAAATTCATCCTCTCCATATTCAGATTTCGAATCTTGTTCTTCAATGATCGCTTTTAACCAGAAACCTTCTTCTCATAAATATTTTTCAAAGTGTCAAAGCATTCCTTTGCGGTCTTCAATGGAGTAATCATGGGCATCAAATTGTCTTTCACGGAATCATAAATTATTCTCTTTGATTTGGATTTATTATTCTTGAAGGTAATGCACCCTGCATTAGAAGTGGGCTCTTCAATAACACTGGATACGTATCCATCCAGATTATGCTCTTCCAGGATAGTCAAAATCCCGGTCTTCCAAGTATTGAAGTTTGAAGTTCCTTCAATATGGTCTTCCGGTCTTACTAAGACTGAAGCCATTATTTTGCAAGTGCTGTGCTCACTCAGGATCTACATATGCTCATGCTTGATTGTTGAACTTAGCTCTTTCACGCCATGAGCTCTGATACCACGTTAATTTTTTTATCTTTAATTTGGAAATACAATAGTACTTGAAATCAAATAACAATCATGAACATAAGCAATCACAGTCAACACATAAATTTACCTTGGGAAAACCCTCTATAACTTGAGGGAGAAAACCCCAACAAAAACTTCCTTAGTATATTGATAGATAACAGAGAATGTATTTTACATCAATCACCCTCTGTGCAATTTACAGATCAAGAGAGATAGTTAAATAAGAGAGACTTAGAATAATAAATATCCACTCAAGCAATTCGCTAATATTGGTCACATGCACAAATTTACTTTAAAGGAATTCACTACAACATTGAAGACATCAATATTGCATGGAAAAGGGCATCCCAATTCTCATGCAATGGATTTAACTCACAATACTGACTTCAAGATGAAATCACGCTTTAACTAAATTCTTTCCCACTTACTTAGGTGGATAACTTAAGTTTCATCATGCAAGTGTCGCAACTCAAGTGTCGTCTTTTAGTTTAACACAAGTGACGTCTTTTAGTTTAACATAAGTGTCATCATGCAAAACACTTAGTTAACTAGATATTTTTTGTTATCACTTAGTTGACTCTCTTAACTGAAGTCTTTCTTGTTAACATCACTATAGTGAACATTTCAAGTTCTCCTTTGATTGACTGAAGTCTTCCTTGTTAATATCACTGAAGTTTAACAATTTGAATTCTCTCTTATTTAATTTAAGTATTTATGTGCAATTAGAAATCTATCATCTCTTATCTCATCTTATCTTTATCTCTAGTATTATCTTCATCGTCCACATGTGCCAGCTTGATTAATTTATCATATCAAATATAATAAGGAGATTTTACCAATGATGTGATCATCTTGTTGATCTACTATCGTTCCAAGTGGTTATATTCTAAAGTAAGTCACTCTAGAGGTGTAGAGTCTATAGAGGAGACTTAATAGCTCAACCATGGTTAGTAGTAATCACACACCATTCATGCTTCAACATGAAAAGCATCACCTCAACACATGAGGATATTTCTTGACACACAAGACCTTATCCTTGACTAGCAAGACTGTACAACATCATCACTTTGACATACAAAGAACTTGCCTCAACACGTGAAGCTTATCCATTCTTGAGTCCAATTCAAGATTCTTCTCCAAGTTTCCTCAGTCCAACTCAAGCTCCTATAAGGAAATACCTCGACACGTGAGACTTAATATTGACACACAATATTGACTTAGACAATGACTCATGATCCTGTAACTTTAGCACACTCTTCATTAGGGGATTGCACTAATGTTCTACTACTAGTTTGTTCAAAAATCTAGTTGATGGATGATGATGGTATGATGAAAATCATGATTCAATGTTTGAAGAATAATAAAGATGCATAATTTGAATATTGTGATTAATGATTATGTGTTGATGGTATTATCCTATGCCATTGAAAAATGATTGAAATATTGAAGATTTAATATGATACAAAATTAATACAATGACATTATAATTCATTGTTAATTATTGATTGCTATGGAAATGCTATTGACTCCTTAATACTAGTAGGTAGAGGAATGTTGTCAATAATATTATAATATCAATAAAATGCGATTAAATTGGAGACTGATTTTGATAACTACAATTGATGCATGAGTAGACTGGAGATGGTCTAGTGGAACTACTATGACTGATGATGACTTGGAAAGGCTAGAATAGATCACATTGATAATGATGTGTGGATATTAATGATGTGAAGTTGAAAATATTGATCATGATAATGAGTTGTTGATGACATCTATAATAAGTGGGGGATTATGTTCCAATTTTATGATATTAATGATAAGTTAATAATCTTAAGGATACAAAAAATGATAATACTAGTGACTTCTTGATAAGGTCAAAAATTTGGTGTTAGTGAAAGATTTAAAGTCCTTAACAGTTCAACCCTGAATTCCATATGATTGAGACACTTTAATAGGGATGAATATATAATTGAATTTGAAGTTGATTCTATCTATATAATAATCAAGATGACGTGCATGTTGAGAACATGGGACAATATCTGAGGTTGTAGGCTTGTTGTGAGAGGGAGAATTGTAATATTGTAACACCCCCCTATAGCATGGTAGTTATTGTGTCAGAGTTTTAGTTTCAATTTTTTATGATGGAAAATGCTATGGTTGATTATGAATGATGGTATCTTTATTGATTATTTATATTTTGCATAATTCTATCATCACTCCATGGATAATGGTTTATTTGTCCTTGACGATCAGTTGTTGATGAATCACACATTGGTAACATGTGATGAATTCCCTTGGGTGGGGATCCTTTTAGTAAAAAAATTAAGTGCTTGTTGATCTACCATGAAACACATTAAGTGTATGTCAACATGGGGTGTAAGTGGTGCTAGAGGTACTACGTTGAATGCAATATTTTCTTGGGTCATTCTACTTCACCCTTTAGGGGATTGTGGATTTCATGGTTAGTTATCAGGCATATTGAATCTAGGTTAGGGCCAACCTAGGTACTCGCTGTGAGATGTACCAACCCCACCTTAGTGATATTATAAGCGAGAAATGTGCAGTTATAAATTTTATGGGTGGAATAAAATTGGAAATGAGAATGCCGATGTTATTTTTAATTGAAAACTTGAAATATCAATCTTATTAAATGAACCTACCAACATAATTTTTTTTTAATTGATTTGTCTTTCGATTTCACAACGTTGAAGTTCTCTTAGTGTGTCTCATTCTAGTTCTTGAAAGGAAAAAGTTGTTTCTTATTTCACAATACAACACTGAAATTGATCATATGTGGATTAAAAAAACAATGAATAAACATCAATATAGAACACATATGGAAACATGATCATAAATTGTTGAGTCCATTTAATAAATATGGAAACAAGATAACATAATACTTAAAAGATCATAAATTGTTGAGTCCATTTAATAAATATGGAAACAAGATAACATAATACTTAAAAGATCATAAATTGTTGAGTCCATTTAATAAATATGGAAACAAGATAACATAATACTTAAAATTTACTTATATATTTTCTTGGCATGGGTCATTTAAGCTAATCCTGTATGGTTGGAAGTAATAGACAACATAAATTTATAATATTCAGAATAACACCTATTTTTATTAAACTTGGACATATTCTAGTCCAAGTCACTTTGAAGACGGGTTAAAAACAACCTTTCTAAACCCCAAAGTCAAGCAAAATTTGGTTCCAAAAGTGCCAAATCCGGTTCCAAAAGTGCCAAATCAAGGTTCCAAAAGTTCCAAAAACGGTTCAAAAATTGCCAAATCCAATTCCAAAAGTGCCAAAACCAGTTCCAAAAGTGCCAAAACCAGTTCCAAAAGTGCCAAATCAAGGTTCCAAAAGTGCTAAAACCAGTTCCAAAAGTGCCAAATTCGGTTCCAAAAGTGACAATTTCGGTTCCAAAAGTGCCAAATACAAGTTCCAAAAGCATAATTTTGCTTTTGATATCGCCACTTTTGAAATTGGTTTTTTTGCTTTTCCGATATGGTAAATATGATAATGGCACTTTTAGAGCCTGATTTTTCCCTTTTGGAAGGCTACTTTTGACACTTCGAATACTTAAATTTGAAATTTTGAAAACAGATTTTAGCACTTTAAAAATCTGATTTTTCATTTTCGAAAACCAAACTCGACACTTTACAAGAATTATAATCACAGTGAAATTGAACATACTAGTACAAATAAACATTCAAGTGTATTATTTAACAAAATACTTTCATTTTCTTCACAATTGGCCTCACATCACTCACGCCATTCAGGTGCAGCAATCAAGGCCATAATTGATCTAATAAGAATGTGTCATTGACATCTTGGAAAGTATAAGTTTTTGTTATAATACAATTCCCTTCCTCGTTACAAACATGTTTTTCTTTCCAGACATCTACAATCACTGTATTCGCAGCATCCCGAACATGGATCAAAATGTCCCAAAATTTGTTTAAAGGCTTGATAAATACATAAGGATTTCCATCACCTTGATAACCCTCTCTAGCTATGCAAGAACAATATTCTTGTGTTAAAATTACTCTAAATTGTTCCCTTTGTAATCTTGTTCTTTGTAATAATGTTGGAAAAAACTCCTCAACGTTTTTTTGTTGTGCATATGTCCATACCCCAACTTCAAATATACTAAAGCATTTTTTAAAAAATTCCCTAAATCATGGATGTATAAAATAATACTTTGTGGTCGATTCAATATCTGGTGTTCATGGCAATCCGAATTTTTTTTTTTTTTTTATGTACTGCGTGTAACAAAATCCATTGAAATAAAAAATAATCAATGGTTTATTAGTAGCAAAACTTCTAATATCTGCAAAAAAAAAGCACGCACACAACAAAGTCAATAAAATATTACGTTTCAATGTTTCTAAGTATATTGCTTTCATGTTCTGCAATTTTTGAAACACATCACCAGATACATGATACTATGTCCATAAATAATATGAGAATTGTCCAATAAAATTTACATCAATTAAATGTAGATGTTGTCAAAAATATACAAATCACTAGATGAATTGTTGTCTGTATAATATGACGATTATTCGAAGTTGAATGTCTTTAACCAACGCCCCATTTTTGAATGAGGCCCGAGATAAATGAATGAAGGGGTAGTCGACCCTTCTTCTACCCAGTATTATTTTCATAATAGTTTTAGACTGCAAGTTGGGTCGATCCTTATTGTGTTCACCATTCTGGATACAGGTGAATTGTTGGATATTAGTGTTCACAATTATCTACTAAACGAAGGGGCTGCCTATCCTTCTTGTCAGAAGTCAGGATAAATATTTTTTATATGTTATAACTTAGCCAATGTCCCGATCCATACCATTTACTGCGGAAGTCAGTAGTCGTGAATTGTCGTCCCAGCCTTCATATATTAAATATTTTTACATTTCTCTGTTAAATGAAGGGTTGGTCGACCCTTCTTGTGTTTAGTATTTTTCCAGTATTCACCATTCTGGATATACATGAATTGACGGCCTAGCCTTCGTAGGTTGAATATTTTCACAATTCCCTCATAAATGAAGGGGTGGCTGACCCTTCTTCTACCCAGTATTATTTTCAAAATAGTTCTATACTGTAAGAAGGGTCGGTCGATCCTTCTTGTGTTGACCATTATGGATACAGGTGAATTGTTGGATATTGGTGTTCACAATTATCTACTAAACGAAGATGCGGCTGATCCTTCTTGTCCGAATTCAGGAAAGCTATAACTCATTCTAGCCATCGCATCATCCACCTGCTTTAGCTTCAGTATGCTGCCACCTCGTCCTGCTTTCGTTGATACTAGTACCCATGACTGAACTAGTTGGGTCATGACTCCCAACCATTGTGCCCCTTCATGAGATGAACCACAAAATCGGCCATACAACCTCCTCCACACTTCGATCTTCTCCGCAAGTCTACCGAGCGTAAGGTAAATCTAACACTCCACCTCAAAACGGTCTAAGGCACTTGACTCGGCTCCTCATCAACCAAGTGTTGTAACCTCCAACCATAATTATGTTTCGTTATTTGACCACTTTGCTTCCGCAACAGATCTCCTTCCCTCACGTTTTATTCCTGAACGCACATCTTTGAGAATACAAGGCAACCCTTCTTGCCTTAGACAAAGACAAAAGTATTTATGAATTCTGTCATCCACAGCTCCTTCCGCAATTTTTCCATGTCATTAGGATTTGATGAACGCTTTGTTGTAGCTATAATTTTCTCCAGATAATTCTTCCCATGCCAAACCTCCACGCAACCAAGATACTTCATGGTCACCTATTACGATGTTGCTCATCTTACCAAGACGTGATGCCCAGAACCACAATGGAAATATTTCATCCTCGCAACTCTCACAAGTCATCCTCAAACGACTCATGTTGCTCTGTCACACACTCACCTCCTAGTTGCTTCAAAGGCATGTTACTTCAACAAGCCTCAATGAGTTCTTCTGCAACACTTGCAACCAGTTTGGTTATGCAACGAGCTTCCTCCATCTACACCACCTCGCACCTTTGGAGGTTTTCAGACAAGTCACTTGACTTAACCAGTTTTGTTGAAATGTTGTCGTCTTTCCAGTAACATTCTGCATGCCCAGCACACTCCCACCCAAGTATGCTACGATTCAAACCAACATCCTGATGGTAATCATTCCTTGGATTCATGCATTGAGTATAGGCTCCTCCGCACCTCCCATCTTACCAATGCATAAGAAAACATGTCCACATCGCAAAGAAACGAAACTGCCATTAGTTTTCTGTTTCCTGACACACTCCAACAAAGTATGCCATACTTCGTAGGAACCCTTTTGGAAACCCATATTCAAGGCTTCCACGTCATAATGCTTCTCCATTTGATGCAACACATTTAAGGTGTGCTTTCCTGTAGGTATGCACGACACCTCCTTTGCCAAACTCGTCACTTTTGCAAGCCTTTGTCAAATCTTCTTGGCATCAGCATGCCCATCAACTTGGTTGAAGTTTGCAATGCTTCAGGATTCCTCATCCTGCCTGCTCCTTCCTTTGTTTGGCGCACCCGATCCATTTGAACCGACTTGGAAGCTACTCCTGCGACTTCGCAAGTATTAGTGTCTTCTTCATGTCGCATTGATGTTGTGCAGCTACTGTAACCAAACGAAATTCTTATGTGGTGCTCCCCCGTCCAGCCTTCCACGCAAGTCCTGGTAACTTAGGAATTCTTCAATGTGCGTCTGAATTAATCCCCATAGGAACACTTCCTTTCTCTCGGCTGCCATCATCTGAGACATTGCTGCCTTCTAGCTAGGAACTCCTCCATGAATTCCCAACCAAAATTCACAACCGCAGTAACCAACTCCATCATGATACCATCCCTTTTTCAAAAGAATGGTGAAGAGCCCAACTTCCACCGATCTGCTGCTCCGGTCCGCATCAACCTCTGCGTCGATACGGCTCTAATTTGTTCGCAAGAAAAATGGTGAGGATCTTGTGTTCTGAGCTCTAATACCAACTCTTCGCAAGAAGAGTAGTGAAGCGTCTGCAATATGCGCTCTGATACCATCTCTTCGCAAGAAGAGTGGTGAAACACTCACATTCTACGCCCTGATACCACCTATCACGGACCTAACGGACAAGATCAATTTTCTTCTTTCCATCAAGCTGTGCGACACTTCCTGGAAGCTAACCGAGGGCATGGGAATCCCGGAAGCACTCCGATAGACTAAGACTATCATGCGGAATTACCTACTCCTACCTCCTGAACTTCTACACTTAGTCAATTTTCCAACTACATGTGCATAGTACAAATCAACTAAGTACAAGAGATAATAACATGTGTGGGCAGCACCCCTAAACCGGGGTAGCCTAATACCCATGAGAAGACTTGTTACAACCACGTAGAATTCCACAATCATTTGGAAAATGATCCAGGCGTGAGCCGAACCGGAAACACCCAAAATAAAATCAATCCACAACTTCAATTGTCTCCGTCGCATACGCATGCCTGCACGATTTCGATATCACCACTTTTGAAATTGGTTTTTGTGCTTTTCCGATATGATAAATATAATAATGGAACTTTTAGAACTTGATTTTTCCCTTTTGGAAGGCTACTTTTGACACTTCCAATACTTAAATGTGCAATTTTGAACATAGATTTTGGCACTTTCAAGCTCTGATTTTGCATTTTTGAAAACCAAACTCGACACTTTACAAGTATTATAATCACATTGAAATTGAACATACTAATACAAACAAATATTCAAGTGTATTATTTAACAGAATACTTTCATTTTATTCACAATTGTCCTCACATCACTCACACCATTCAGGTGCAGCAAGCAAGGCCATAATTGATCTAACAAGAATGGGTCATTGACATCTTGGCAAGTATACATTTTTGTTATAATACAGTTCCCTTCCTCATTACAAACATGTTTTTCTTTCGAGTCATTTACAATCACTGTATTCGTAGCATCCCGACCATGGATCAAAATGTCCCAAATTTTTTTTAAAGGCTTGAGAAATACATAAGGATTTCCATGACCCTGATAACCCTCTCTGGATATGCAAGAACAATATTCTTGTGTTAAAATTACTCTAAATTGTTCCCTTTGCAATCTCGTTCTTTGTAATAATGTTGGCAAAAACGTGTCAACGTTTTTTTTTTGTGCAGATGTCCATTCCCCAACTTCAAATATACTAAAGCATTTTTCAAAAAATTCCCTTAATCCTAAACGTGTAAAATAATACTTTGTGGTTGATTTGATATTTGGTGTGTGTGGAAATCCATTTTTTTTTTTATGAACTGCGTGTAACAAAACTCCATTGAAATAAAAAATAATCAATGGTTTACTAGAAACAAATCTTCTAGTACTATCTGCAAACCAAAAACACACACACACAACCCAGTCAATAAAATATTATGTTTCAATGTTTCTAATTATATTGCTTTCGTGTTCTGCAATTTTTGAAACACATCACCAGATACATGATACGATGTCCATAAACCATGATGAGAATTGTGCAATAAAACTTACATCAATTAAATGTAGAAGTTGTAAAAAATATACAAATCACTAAATGAATTGTTTCTGTATAATATGACAGTCATTTGAAGTTGAATGTCTTTAACCATCGCCCCATTTTTTAACGAGGCTGAAGATAATTCAATAGAGATCACAACATTGTTTTTATAGTTATTTCTCTCTCTTGTGAACCATCAAATGTCCAACTAGTTGGAATTTTCAAGCAGTTTTCCTTGCTATTATCTGCTGATTGATATTGCTCTTCATCTATAAACAACATGTTCATTTTTTTATATATATCTCCATATTGGATAAGTACATCCTTGAACGACTTTTTGTATACATTGAGTACTTCACCAACATTATAGTATGAATACATTGAGTAATTATAAATAGTACTAAGTTTACATAGCTCTCGACCCCAAATAAATACAAAGTCTTCATTCTTCAACCATTCAAATATACCAAGGAATTTTTAATTTCCATGTTTTCAAGCGAGTAAAACCACAGAGCAACATCGAAATGTTCTCTGGAAACACTGATAATATTGGGGCTGAACATCCGTGCATAATAACGATAGCAATATGGACAAAATGAGGTTGTTTGGAAGAATCTTCAATGTTGGACAACATCCGAACTCCAAAGAGAAATCCCTCTACTCCCAGGACCAATAGTTTCTTTTGCGAGAATATCTAGACTGCATACAAGAACCGTGACTATATATATAACAACAACAACAACACTTTGTTCATGAAGTTAATGATCACGAAAATGTAACTGTAAATGAAGATTTTGATTTCCAAAGATTAATACAAAAATCACCCAAAATTTTACAGATTCAAATGATTTAATAAAAGCATCAAACTGAACTAATAATATGTTAGACTCATACGAAAATAGCAACGTCACCGAAAAAAACAGAAAACACATTGAATAATTTAAAATCTCTGAAGGTTACATCTAGTGTTTCCAGCTCTTGAAATAGGAAATGATAGGTTACATTCGATGGCTGTCACTCAACTAGAAGAAGGCATTGAAGGTTTTGATATCAGCTGATTCATGCATTTTACTAAAACGCTGCCAGAGTTGATGTACCAATTCACTATCTGTCCTAGCGGATGATGTAATAAAGGGCTTACTAAAATTATAGTTTTCACATGGATGTGCTTTCACATCATCACCCTCCAAAACAATCATTGATGTATTAATTTCTGAAGTTATCGTTGGGAACTCCTCCCACACATGCTCCATATTTTTTTGTGTATTTCCTTATTTATTGTAGGTACATCTCTCTCGAAACCATAAAAATAATTTTTTTCCCCATATGATTTTTCTGCATTGCCTTCCCTCAAAAATTTTGTAAACAGTGACTTCCCCTCATTGACCCCACATTTAGATGACCAAATCCCAACAGTGAACTTGGAAAGACATAATCCCAAAAATTGCATGGCATGTGTTCGTGACTCATATGCAGTTTCTTTGTGTTTAAATTCAAATCTCACCAACAATACTTTCTTCCTCCTTTTTTATTTTTTTCCCTCCAACAATATTTTTTTTATTTGCCTTTTTTTCTCTTTTGGAGTCATTTTCTGTGACTTTCTTGCAAAATAGAAAACCTTTCATTTCTAATATCAATAACATTTTTGTATGGGGAGATGCACATAAATATTGTTTGTCATTATATATTTATGAATAATTTTTTTTTATCAATTTAAGTAGAAAATATTTTGTCTTTTACCTGTCATTGCCAGGCCAACATTTGAGTGGTTAGTAACATCGCTAGAGATATCGTGTTTTAACACCAAGCCCTCGCTTGGTTCATTATTATCGGATGTGATTTGTTGGCTAATATCCACAGACATTGTCGATGCCAGCTCTGGTTGTGGGTGATCGACATGTTGAATAGCAATCCGATCAACTTGACCTGGAAATTTGCACGTATACATTTTATATAACTTTTTGCAAGTATTCAAGGCCACTATCCCTGTTCATAATTTAGTTAATTTAACCACGATCTTTGAAAAATAATTTTTTACCTTCTTGTCCATCTTGTTCTCCAGTTTGGTAGTTCTTTGTGGATTCTCTATCACATTCAATGTCGTCATTGGATAGTATAATTTTATTTGAAGTTGTAGTAGAATAGGAATTTGAATAATTTATTTAGCATAACCGACCAAGAAAAGTAAAATACAATGAAAGAAGACATCTGAAAATGTTAATACAAATACCTTGGTTTATAACCAATTCATGATAGAAACTGTTCATCAACAGCTCTTGTTGTACTGTCTCCACAATAGAGATAACTATTCTATCTGGAGACCTGATCAATGAACGAAGAACTCTACCTCCTACGTACAACAAAATAATTGTACCTCGAGAAGAGACCAGTCTGGAAACTATGTGATCCCAGAATTCCCGTGTCCTTTCTTTTGCAAAAACATGGCTTCTCGAACTATCATTGTTAACCTTGGGCAAAGGTAAATCAATCATTGGTAGGCCCTCATCCTTCCAATCCATATCCATTTGAACAGCAGACAAATTATCCTCATCCCTTCCAATTCTCCAACACTGTATAATAGAGAATCCTATAAACAAGTCCTTGGAGAAATCTCTATAAAATCCCTTGGTAGGATTTTGTGTTACCTTTTTTTATTTCTTGCTGAAAAGTGTGAAAGATTTAGAAACCATACAAGAGCTTTCCATATCAGCTAAAAAAATACAAGTACATGCCGCTTCATTTGATTCTAAGTAGTACAACAAAGCAAGCATATATTCTTCTATCCAGGGACTATCACAATTACACATATCAACAACAACAAATTCACAACTTACTACCGCACCAAAAAATGCAATGGATCTTAGTGTGTTGACCAAATATCTAGGATAAAAAAACTGGCAAGAAAACTGTGAACTAGCTTTGACGACGTCAATGGACATACCCATCCCCTCTTTACTGATATATATATATATATTCAATATTTTCTTAGCATCATTTGGTAATTTGGTACCATTATCCTCTTCATATTCTTTCTCTCTTTTTAGTCGGAGATTTTGCTTGCTTTTTGGAGTACAAAATATTGCACAGTTGCTGGAGATGATTTGGTGCAATTTTATAGATTTCAATGACGTTATGGTCAATGATAATCTGTGATCGAACCATTTGAACATCATGAACTTTAAAATATTCAACGATTGAATTCTTGGTTGACCTCTCATCCTTGATTCGCTTGCAATATTGATATAAAGTCTCTGCGCAAACATTTTTGTCGACTGATGTGCCAAACCGATCCGTTGATTATATTATCTGCCACAATGGTCAATTCATCTTCATCAAGATCACACAATGGTCTAAAAAAATTAGATCCATGATTTTTTATTTTATTTTGAACAAAATCAACCTAAGTGATGCTCTTGGGTGAGCATGGCAATGAACCACTTTTGTAAAGATCAAATACAGACATCCATTTGCTCCACAGTCGATCCGATGTCAAAACAAGAGTTATCTTTTCTTTAAGGATGTCCTTTGTTTGAACAACAAAGATATCCATACATTCACCTTGGAAGTTCTGCAAACATATAAAATTGAAGATAATATTTAATTTCCTAATCTCATAACATAGGAAGAAATCTAAATACTTTGATTGATAAGAAGAAAAATTCTATACCTTCCAAGCATCATTGGAAACGTTTCCCTTTCCTGGGCGGGATGGCCTACCACAAGATATCTATTTCTCCCTTGCTTTTTCAACTTGAGAAATGAATGGTGTGTCTGCAAATTCCTTGTTTGATAAATTTTGTTGTTTGCATAATTTGTTGATAATGTGTTGAGGAACATCTTTATGTAGAAGACGAGTTGTTCGATGCCAATACCTTGAATGGACAGATTGATATTTATTAGTTTGAATGATTTTGTTTCTGCGCATAAATAGTATGCTTACCATCCAATATATAAAAATTTACTGAAGGAAAATTAATTTTGTCTTCATTTCTAGGAAGAAATCCCAATGTGGTCTCCTTATCGAAAGGCAATAGAATAACATCTCTCAATGTTGTTGTAAATGTTGATAGAAGAGATATAACCATCTTTTCCACGACCTCCTCATCAACTTTTTGATATTGTAAATGCAGAGGCACAACAACACATCTTGTTATGTCAATAGAAAAAACTTTCTCATTGAACAAAAAGTATTTGATCTGTTCTTGTTGAATTTCTTTTTATCTTTCAAATCTCTTAGTCACTTTCTGCATCATCGCTATAGAAGGACTTGATTTGAGTGGTTTGAAGGAGATTTGGTCACATATTTTTCAATATGATGGAGAAATTTTTTCTAAGGTAGATAAGAATCTTTTCATGGCCTACTTTTGCAAACTTCTTTTCAATATTCATGTAATTCAATACAGATGAAGTTTTCGCAGCCAGGATTCTTTTCTTCCATATCGACAAAATTCCTTTCTTCAAAGATGACGCGGTATTAATTCCAGACCGATTAGAAACATCACACGAGGGAAAAAAAACACCCTTGCTTTGAATAGGAAACCGGATCTGAATCGGGACCACTTTTCATTAGATATGATTGAAAATTAGAAACCATAAGATAAACCTGTAGAAGGAAACACATGTCTCTCTCAATCACTTCAACTTGAACATGCAATAAATCATCAGTAATGGGATACGCATATGTCAATATTCTAGCTCGAGTTGGAGCTCCTTCCTCATCCAAGCAGAATAGATATAAATCCGGGTACAAATTATCTGGTTCATCCATCTCAACATACCATCCATGCTTGAATAAACCAAGGTTGTGATCTTTTAACAAATCAAGGAACGGGATTTCCTGGTACTGACTAAGGCTCAACAACGCATACATGTTTTATCTTCAAAATAGTAAATATAAGTAGTTAATATAAGAATGCATACAATTTTTATAATTATAAATTAATGTTTTAATATTAGATGTATACTTGCAAATGTTTAGGCTAATTAACAATGGATAAGGAATGGCCAATCATTTTCAAAATCAATTGATTGATTAATAAAAAATATGCTAGCATTATCCATGAGAGATCGAATGCACATGTTTTGTATAGTCATTTGATATTGAATCGATCATAGTTGGAGCGATCATCATAGAAGGGGTGGCCGATCCTTCTTGTCAGAAGTCGAAAGTTGGGATAAACATTATTTATATGTTATAACTTAGCCAATGTCCCAATCCCTACTATTTACTGTGGAAGTCAGAAGTCGTGAATTGTTGGCCCAGCCTTCGTAGATTAAATATTTTTACATTTCTCTCGTATATGAAGGGGTGGCCGACCCTTCTTTTGCACAATATTATTTTCATAATAGTTCTAGACTGCAAGAAGAGTTGACCAACTCTTCTTTGTTTGTAGAGAAGAGTCTGCAGCTAATTGCGCAGACTAGTATCGTTACCCTTCCAAGAAAATAAAAGAACAATTCCCGTGGATGTAGCTCCCGCATGGGGTGAACCACGTAAATCAGTGTGTTTATGTGTATGAGTTTATGACATATTTTGTATATGAGTTTATGTATTTACTTTCATATATATGTGAGTGATAATCGAACATTGAGTAATTGAAATACAAGTGCGTGAATGTGAAGAAGAAACAATTAGTATGATTAATGCATAGCTAACTGGTGCATACAGTGGAGATTCAATGTAGTTCTATATACTGTGATAGGTGCGAAGTGTGAAGTCATCTATTATTCTATCCCATTAGTAGAGATGTTAAATAGAACATTAAGTGAGGTTGTTAACCACACTTGCGCATCGCCACAGTTACAGAAGCTTGATTATGTAACCCCCCATATTCGCTTCGGGTGAGACTTCAACCTGTTTAGAGGGTGATGCCGAAAGGGCTAGTGAAAGGGGTTTGGTTGTGTCTACTTTTATCTCGTAAATGAAGGGTCGTCCAACCCTTCTTGTGCTCAGTATTCTTCTAGTGTTCACCATTCTGCATATACATGAATTGACAGCCTAGCCTTCGTAGGTTGAATATTTTTACAATTCCCTCATAAACGAAGGGAAGACCGACACTTCTTGTGACCAGTATCTATCTTCAAAATAGTTCTAGACTGCAAGAAGGGTTGGTTGATCCTGCTTGTGTTCACCATTCTGGATACATGTGAATTGTTGGATATTGGTGTTAAAAATTCTCTACTAAACGAAGGGGCGGCCGATCCTTCTTGCCGATATGGGGAAGCACACATAGAAAGAAAAGTTGCGAAGTAAAAGCAGGGAGTAGCGATGCAAAGTTCAATCAGAAAGAAGGGAAATGCAAAGTGAACCTTGCCACTCACCTAACCGTCAGTGAAGCTAGAGAAAACTAGCCGTTACAGTTTTGATCGAGCCGTTAGACAGTACTTTTGGAAACTAGATTTTTCCGCTTTTAATGCATATTTTTCCATCAAAGACACATTCGATGAAAGGAAAGGACCAAGATCTAAGCAGGATTTGGCCAACGGACATAGAATTTAATTATAATTTATATGTTTTTGGGCACAACTTAGTGTCTCTATCCCTACAAATAGTAAGGATCGCATAATTACTCGTCTTTACTGTGAATTTAATTTTTACCGCATGTAATTTCTGAGCATTTACCCATCAAGAACAAGAGTAATCCGATAGTGTATGTCCAAACAAGAGAGCTTAGAGGAGATATTAATGGAATTCAAACATTCTAGTTTGGAAGGAATCATGAAGACGTTAGTGAAGAAAACAGTCCCAGAGAGAGCTGGAACCTCTAGGGATTCACCTCGAAATGCACCGGAGCAAAAACATAAAGATAAGAAGAAGGATACTGAGCAAGACAAGTCAAAGGCTTCAGAAATTCCAAAGGAGTATCCTCTAGAGTGACCTCACGAGAGGCCGATGCTACTGGTACCCGAGTACATCCCTCCTAGAAAAGATGATGCACCAATTGTGATACTCAATAAGAATATGCAATACGAGATCCCGCTATTGCCCATGTCGAGTCATGTGCGCGAAAAGGAGAATTTGCTAGGAAAGATTCCAGAATGCAAGTTCGAAGATCATGACTTTCTACACAAGATGAAGTAACCACAATTTCAACTGGACCAGTACATGTGTAGGTGAGATGATGAAACCAGTAAGAAGACAACAATCCATGCACAAGACTGGGTTGTGCCATTGCTGCCCTCAACGTTGCTGAATTTACTACGAATTCCGCATTTTGACAGAAGCCCAAAGCTCACAGCGGTTGTGCAAACATTTCTCTCCTATATGCACAAGGGTTACTTGTGGCTGGACCACAATATTGATATCAATGTAGACATGATCCATAATATCACGAACCTAAGTAAAAGAGGCACTGACCCTACAGAAGAATTCGTAGGCAAGAGCAAGGACAAAGAACTTGAATGAATGATGAAGAGAGAATTCAGCTTGGTAAAAGGAACCCGTGGATATCAAATGAATCAAATCCAAGATGTCGCCATGAGGTTCATGGTTCAACTGCTCGCAGGAAAGGTATTAAGGAAATGTTGATCGACCGAAGTGCTGACCGGTGCAATCTCCTTGGCTACGAAAGCTAAGGATGGAATCCAATATAATTGGGAAAATTACCTTCTAAATGAGTTCCTACATGATGTTGCAGATACGCAAGATAATGGAAATCAATTCCATTATAACTAGTTGTTATTCTTGATCGCATTCACAGGTTGGAAAGAGCTTAAGTATCAACAAAACTTACCGGTGGCCATTGGAGACTATCAAGGACCCAAATATGCGAACATGTGGGCCAATTCGATGTCAGACAGACAAATATTAAATAATGTACAATTGTATACATATTATGAGCAGTTATGTTAAGTTATCAAGCACACTTCACGTATTCCGAAGGCCATAACAACAACATATATTCGCAAGATGAGATTCAAAGTGGGCTTACACTTTATCTTCATATAGCCTAGAGAACCATCAAAAGAAAAATGGTATGAAAGCCTATACCAACTAGACACGTGTAGAATTGATCTTATCATTGAATATTGGCCGCCCGAATGGAAAATGGATGCGCCAGACACATTCATTACTACATCTAAGGAAGGTGCAAATAAAAATGACACCCAGGAGCCAACAAATCGATAAGAGTAGGAACAACAACAAGAACATCAAGAAGCTGCTGATTTTCCAACATGTGAGAAGAGGAAGAATCCAGACACAACCGTGCCAAAAGTGTCAAAGAGAAAGAAGAAGAAAGAAAATAAGACTCGTCATCATGCGAATATGAATCATGATGATTGTTATTCCATCACAGCACAATTCCATGATCATCTTGAAGAGATGCTCACAATAAAATACAACAAGCAAGAGGAAATCCAAGCGAGCATGATAGAGAGAATCGCAAAACTGAAGAGTATGGTGGCAAGAGTAGAACAAGTACAGAGAGACTTGGTAAGGGAACCTAACTCTGAATACCGATCAAAGGAGTCCAGCAGAAGAAAAAGAAAAGCACTAGAATTGACAATGAGACCCAGGTTAGTTCGCATAGAGCCGATGAACGTGATACTCCCATAGGATGAACTAAATGAAGGTGCAAAGAAGATCGCACATCTGGATATCAACATGGGAATGTTTCCCATCGAAGGACGGCATAATATGCATCTACAGGTTGTGGAGGAAATTAGAGATAGAGATATGATCTCATACAACCAACATTTGAAGCTGGAATATAGTTATAAGGAGCTGAAGAATGAATGCACGCTAAAGAAAAATGAGCTAGAAAATGCTCATGAGAGGCAGAAAAAGTTAATGAAAACCGTAGCTGAAGTCTGTGTGAAGATCCCAGACTGCGAAGAGGAGCCTGAAGTGGAAGCGACCATTCTTAAGATTGGTGCTGTCATGGACAATCTCAAAGTGAAAATGGAAGATATGGAGATTTCCTACAAAGAAAATATTGTTGACTTAGAGTCTCGACAACAACCTAAAACTATGCCAGAGGTAGAATTAGCAAGAGTCGAAGAGCTGAAAACATCAACTGAGAACATCTCTGCAGAAGTTGTGAGGTGTGAATACTTGTTAGAAGAAGTCTCGAAGGTTTGGGATATACTGCAAGAGGATCCTGAATTACAGAAAATTCAGGATGAAACTCACAAGAGGCAAAAGGACCTCGATTCTATGAACACGACCATGAAGGATTTGCTACTAAAGAAAAAGATACAGAAGTTTGCATAAATGAAAGAGATTCAGAACGAGTTGAAGGAACTAAGGGAAAAGGAAGTTGAACCTTCGTTGAAGTTATAGTCTATAAAAGAAGAAGCATTGACACTCTCTCAAGAAATCGAGGAGAAATTGCAAGAACTCCGCAAGACAGAGAGTACAGTAAAGGGTCAAATGCAAGAACCCATATCAGCGATGATGCTCGAAACAATCAAAGAATACGAGCAAGAGGCTATGGAAGCAGTTGCAAATTTAAGTGCAACTTTTCAAGAATTTGCTGCAACAACGAACATCCCAAGTGATGTGCAGTCAAAGAAGCCCAATATAAGTGACTCAGTGACGAGTCACAAGTAAGTGTTAGAGGCCTGTTGGGAGTGTCCCAAGTACATGAAGTTTTGAAGGCGAGTATAGTTAGGCGAGGCACTATAGAATTCAGATCTACGTTGTCCGAGAAAGCATCAAAGTCAGAGGAAGCGATGAAAAACAGACAACGAAGTTAAATCTTAGCGTGGTCATCAGGAGAAGCACAGGGTTTTTTCGTTTTTGATACTATGGGGGTTGTCCCATAGTTATTGTAATATGTGACCTTTGGGCACATCTATATAAAAGGGTAAGTTTCTATGAGGAAGGGTTATGTATTAGAGGATTGTTGGGATTTTGATGGTTAGACAGACCTTAGAAGAGAATAGTGATAATGAGACAACAGACTCTACAACTGAGTGTGTAGAGATCTGATTGTAGATAAGAGTTTGCAACTAATTGCACAGAATGGTACTATTACCCTTCCAAGATAATAAAAGATCAGTTCCTGTGGGAATATCTCTCGCCTAGGGTAAACCACGTAAATCAATGTGTTTATGTGTATGATTTTATGGCATGTTTTGTATATGATTTTATGTGAGTTTATGCATTTACTTTCATATGTATGTGAATGGTAATCGCACATTGAGTAATTGGAATACAAGTACATGAATGTGAAGAAGAAACACTTACTTTGATGAATTCGTAGCTAACTGGTGAACAATAGAGATTCAATGTAGTTCTGTATACTACGATAGCTATGAAGTACGAATTCATCTATTATTCTATCCCATTAGTAGATGTTAAATATAACGTTAAGAGAGTTTGTTAACCACATCTGCGCATCGCCATGGTTACATAAGCTTGATTATGTAACCCCCCATATTTGCTTAGGGTGAGACTTCAACCTGTTTACAAGGTGATGCCGAAGGGGTCATTGAAGGGGCTTTGTTGTGTATACATTTATCTCGTGAATGAAGGGTCGACCGACTCTTCTTGTGCTCAGTATTCTTTTAGTGTTCACCATTCTGCATATACATGAATTGACATCCTAGCCTTCGGAGGTTGAATATTTTTACAATTCTCTCATAAATGAAGGGGCGCATGACCCTTCTTGTGCCCAGTATTCTGTTCATAATAGTTTTAGACTGCAAGAAGGGTCGTTCGATCCTTCTTGTGTTCACCATTCTGGATACAGATGAATTCACAATTATCTACTAAACAAAGGGGTGATCGATCTTTCTTGTCAGATGTTGGTAGTCGGGATAATTTTTTTGTATATGTTATAACTTAGCCAATGTCATGATCGCCAGGGTTACATAAGCTTGATTCTCTAACCCCCCATATTTTCTTCTGGTGAGACTTCAACCTGTTTACAGGGTGACGCCAAAAGGGCCAGTGAAAGGGGTTTGGTTGTGTCTGCATTTCTCTCGTAAATGAAGGGTCAGCCAACCCTTCTTGTGCTCAGTATTATTCTAGTGCTCACCATTCTGCATATACATGAATTGATGGCCTAGCCTTCGTAGGTTGAATATTTTTACAATTCCCTCATAAATGAAGGGTCGGCCGATGCTTATTGTGCCCAGTATTCTGTTCAAAATAGTTCTAGACTACAAGAAGGGTCGGTCGATCATTCTTGTGTTCACCATTCTGGATACAGGTGAATTGCTGGATATAGGTGTTCACAATTCTCTACTAAACAAAGGGGCGGCCGATCCTTCTTGTCGGAAGTCGGAAGTCAGGATAAATATTGTTTATATGTTATAACTTATCCAATATCCCAAGCCCTACTATTTACTGCGAAATTTAGGAGTTGAGAATTGTCGTCCCATCCTTCATAGATTAAATATTTTTACATTTATATCTTAAATTAAGGGTCGGCTTACCCTTCCTGTGATCAGTCTTTTTGCAGTGTTCACCATTCTCTATATACATGAATTGACAGCCTAGACTTTGTAGGTTGAATGTTTTTACAATTCCCTCATAAATGAAGGGTCAATCGGCCCTTCTTCTGCCCATTATTCTTTTCATAATAGTTCTAGACTGCAAAAAGGGTCGGTCGATCCTTCTTGTGTTCACCATTCTGGATACAGGTGAATTGTTGAATATAGGTGTTCGCACTTCTCTACGAAACGAAGGGGAGGCCGATCCTTCTTGTCGCAATTCAGGATAAATATTTTGTATATGTTATAACTTGGCCAATGTTACTGCGGAAGTTGGAAGTCGGGAATTGTCATCCTAGCCTTCGTAGATTAAATATTTTTACATTTCTCTCTTAAATGAAGTGTCCGCCGACCCTTCTTGTGATCGGTATTTTTCTAGTGTTCACCATTTTGGATATACATGAATTGACGGCCTAGCCTCCGTAGGTTGAGTATTGTTACAATTCCCTCATAAATGAAGGGCCAACCGACCCTTCTTTTTCGCAGTATTATTTTCATAATAGTTCTAGACTGCAAGAAGGGTCGGACGATCCTTCTTGTGTTCACCATTCTGGATACACGTGAATTGCTGGATATAGGTGTTCACAATTATCTACTAAACGAAAGGGCGACCAATCCTTCTTGTCGGAAGTCAGAAGTCGGGAAAGCTCACTCAGGAATGGTGTCCATTTGGGAGACAATTATGTTTCACATGTAACAAATGATTATCATGATCATTGAATTTTGTGGACAAAAATATGTGTAGTTTATTTGATTCATAATATGAATAGCAAGAGGCTCTTTTTCTTCTAGGGAAAAAAATAACATCTAATTAGGATGAATTTTGCATTATTTTGGAAGAAAGAACATTGACAACATTTAAATGTGTGAATCAAAGCATATAAAATGAATTTTAACTCACATAGTACAACCAAATATGAGGCAAAACGATAAGATGGTGTAACATGAAATACATTCACAAAAGAGAAATTAAAAGACTGAAGAAAGTGACAACATATGAATATCTATTTCCGATAGACTTGTACTTCTTCTCTTCATTAAATTCTTCAAAAAATATTACATCACTGTATTTTTTCTCTCGGATCCAACCCCGATTACTTTGTAAAATCAAAATTTATACAAAATTTTATTTGAATAAACCCTGCCTGATTCTTCGCTAAAAAAAGAAATTTCAAAGAAATATCTACTAAACTTCAAGAACATCTGTTTTGTTGTCGACCAAGCTGGTATAGTGTTGCTTTGACTTGGGTTGATGTAACAATCGAGCAATTAACAAAGGAACTGCAACTTCATTTCAAATTAAGACACCTGAATATTCATTCTTGATATCAACTTGTATTTTGTTTTCCCAAAATTTTCAACAATTTTCCATTGCTCTTGAGTTAGGATTTCATAATCCATCATTTCTTTCACCATCACCTCCAATTCTATGCATGTTGTGTAACATACAACTGGTACATCCTTCTTAATCATTAGAAATTGTTCAAATATTTCAAAATCATCGGTCAATTTATCAATTATTGTCTTTCTAGTTAATCCTTTGACAAACCTTCAAATTTCGAGTGCTCCATACGAAACTATACTATCAAACTGTGATAATTTTCTCGAGTCATTAATTTTCCATCGTCACTCCAAAAAGAAGGTAGACCAATTTCAAAAGGCCCTAGAAATAATTCCTTAAAATTTTGAACTTCAAGGACCATCTGTTGTGATTTGTCTTGTACTTCTTTAACACGATCATGCTTGCCAATAATTCTGATTGCCCAAATGATGATTGATGGTCTGTCTTTGTTAGATTTTAAGCGTTAATTCAATATGCTATAGGATCTTCACTGAGAGAATAACATGTACAATATATCAATGCATAACAATCATATCAAGCATGTCAAGCATCACAAGAATCAAAAGCATGAGACAATGGACACACAGATTTTTCCGTGGGGAAACCCTAAGGTGAAAAACCCCACAACTTCCTCAGAGATAGATAGAGCAATGGCTCAACCAAAGTACAACCAAATACAATAGATAGTCTCCTACTATGCAGCTTGATCCTCCTCCTTCAATGTGCGCCACTTTCCGAGTGAGAGAAGACTGAGTTCTGAGATGATCAAAATAGAGAATCCCAACTCTCTATGTATACTTGTCCTGACCTGCCTAATTACTTATGGGGCCGACTTGTCTAACTCAGCCTAATAACCCTAGTTACATATATATCGAGCCGACACCTACATCAGGTAGTCTAATAACCCATCGGCAAGTTAATCTACTTGCGACACTTGTCAATACAAATGACGACACTTCCTTATAGAGGAATAACACATCTCTTATAAGGGTACAATAAATATATATATGAAATACATTCCGAAGTTACATATACATCTACACTCCCTCTTAACTAGGAAGGTATTTCTCGACACAGATCATCGGGCACAAGTATTCTTCTCTGGATCATCGTCATCGAATCAGCTGCTGCTATCTCGTCCAATCTCTGAATCTACTCGTCATAGGAAGTTCTACAGAGCCAGTCCTTTTTCATACTGGATGTAGGCCCACCACCTGCAGGCCTTCATCATCACTGGTCATATTGTGGAAATATCAAGACTCATCACGTGTGTCTGCAAAACCTCTCAAGAGAATCCTAGGCCTTTTACGAGCACATAGCTCAACCTCTCGAATCTCTCAGGATCTTTTACATGCCACTGCACAACCTATCCACGACCACAGAGTATCAAACTGATACTTCACCATACATCCAACTGATGTATATCATCACATGATCAACTTGATCATCATCATCATTTGCAAGCACGCCATCAAGTAGGTACACCTCAGGACTGATTACACTGCCTCTGCAAAACCTGCAAGATATCTCAGGACTGATTACACTGCCTCGGCAAAACCTGCAAGAGCATCTCAGGACTAATTATATGCCTCTGCAAAACCTGTGTACCAAACTGTCACATCAATGTATTCAGATCACCACCAAGTCCACGGAGCACAACCTAGATGCACACACACAACACTTACACTCACCAGCATGGGAGGACCAACCTACTACCATCTGGGAAAGGCTAACAACACTTACATCAATGACCATGGGAGGACCAACCTACCACCATGTCGAAATGGCACGGCACTTACATCAACGACCATGGGAGGACCAACCTACCACGATGTCAGAATGGAACAACGCTTACATCAACGACCATGGGAGGACCAACCTACCACCATGTCAGAAAGGATCCAGCACTTATATCTCACCATAGGAGGACCAACCTACCACTATGTGAGAATGGCCCAGCACTTACATATCACCATGGGAGGACTAACCTGCCACCATGTGAGAATGGCCCCGTACTTACATCTTACCATGGGAGGACCAACCTACCACCATGTAAGAATGGCTCAGCCCTTACATCCTGCCATGGGAGGACTAACCTGCCACCATGTAAGAATGGCTCGGCCCTTACATCCTGTCATGGGAGGACTAACCTGCCACCATGCAAGAATGGCCCAGTGTGCATCTGTGTCTCTGGACTTCATCACTTCCCTCTGGAAGACATCTCGATCTGAAGTACACCAAGTCTCCCTCTGAAGTATTCAAACTTCACTCTGGCAAGCGGCTTGGTCAACACATCAGCTATTTGCTTGTCTAATGCAACATACAGGAGCTTCATAGCTCCCCTATGCACCATATCCCTGATATAGTGGAACTTGATCTCAATGTGCTTCGACCTGTCATGGAACACTGGGTTCTCTGACAACTTCACACAGCTCTGGCTGTCACAATATATACAGGTAGCACTCAACTGGAGATCAAACAAATCAGATAGTAGCTTCCTAATTCATACTGCCTCACAACTAGCTGAACAAGCTGCGACATACTATGCTTCAGCTGTACTTAGTGCCACAGAGGACTGCTTCCTACTAAACCATGAGATTGCACATGATACCAGACTGAAGCAGTTCCCCGAAGTGCTCTTCCGATCAATGGCACTACCTGCCCAATCCGAATCAACATAACCCTCCAGGTTAAACTTTTGATTTGCCTCATACTTGAGCCCGTAATCCACTGTACCCTTCAGGTACCTTAGAACATGCTTTGCAGCTATCAGGTGAACATGTCTCGGATTTGTCAAATATTGGCTCAAGGTGTTCAACGCAAAGCAAATGTCTGGCCTTATATTCATCAGGTACATCAAGGACCCAATCATCTGATGATACATCATAGCATCAACCGACTTAGAAGAAGCATCACACAAAAGCTTCAGGTTCGATGCCATAGGTGTGGCCATGGCCTTGCAGTCCATCATCCCAAAGGTCTTCAGGATATTTACTACATACTTCCCTTGTCCAAGGAAGATCCCATCTGCACTCTGCCACACCTCCATACCAAGAAAATAGTGCATCATACCCAAGTCCTTCAATTCGAACTCGAACGCTAGCTTCCTCTTCGTGTCGGCAATCACTCTATCCTCACCTGTCAGAAACAGGTCATCCACATACAATAGTAGAATCACTAGATTGCTCTCCTCAACCTTGTAGTAAAGGTTGGAATCCGCTTTACTCTTGGTAAATCCTCAACTGGATAGGAAGCCATCTATCCTGCCATACCAGGTCCTGGGTGCCTGTTTCAAACCATACAGGGCTTTCTTCAGTTTGCACACATGTGTTCCTATATCATGTGTCTCAAACCCAAGTGGCTGCTCCACATACACTTCCTCTTCAACTACACCATTCAAGAAAGCAGTCTTGACATCCATCTAGTGTACCTTCCATTTCATTACTGCAGCCAAAGCAAGTATTGATCTAATGGAAGTGTATCTAGCCACAGGAGCGAAAGTCTCTTCATAATCAATTCCTTCTTTCTGGGAGAAGCCACGAGCTACAAACCTAGCTTTGTATTTATTGATGCTACCATCTGCAGCATGCTTAACCTTATAGATCCACTTGGAAGTTACCACAGACTTCCCATCTGGTCTTGGGACCACATCCCAAACATCATTCTTCATAATAGATTGGTATTCTTTGATCATAGCATCCTTCCACTCTTTCTTTTCTGCAGCTTCTTCATAACTGGAAGGTTCTTTATCCATGATGTCACAAAGTAAAGCAACATAACTAGTATGTGACCTTGTCCTTTTTCTTTCTCTGTGTTCTTCTTCTGGAATGCCAAATCTCTCTGCATCTTGGATGAGCTCTCTAGCCCATGTAGGTTTCCTCTTCTGAGAATTCTTCTGATGAAGTGTATCCACAGGTTCTTGTGGATCTTCCATTTCTCAATCTTCCATTTCACTGTAACCCACGAATATACCCTTCTTTCCTAAAGGATCCAACTTTGACCTTTTCTCTTTTGGAATGTGAGTGTATATTGGACAACCAAATATTTTGAGATGGCTCACTTCTGGTTTCTTACCAGTAAACACTTCTTTTGGTGTTTTGTTGTCAAGTATCTTATGGGGTGTTCTGTTCTGCACATATACAGCTGTCCTTGCTACTTCAGCCCATAGGTGCATAGGTAAGTCTTGGTCGTGAAGCATTGCCCTTGCTGCTTCCATGATTGTTCGGTTCTTTCTCTCGGCAACCCCATTCTGCAGTGGATTGTAAGGAGTAGTCAACTCCCTCTTAATCCCTGAATCACTGCATAACTTCTTGAAGTCTCCTAAAGTAAAATCTCCGCCATTGTCAGATCTGAAGATCTTGATCTTCAAGTCAGTTTGGTTTTCTATCAAGGCTTTGAATTCCTTGAAATTGTTAAACACTTCATCTTTGTTCTTCAAGAAGTAGATCCAAGTCTTCCTAGAGAAATCATCAATAAAGGAGACATAGTATACATACCCACTCAGAGAAC
Source organism: Larix kaempferi (assembly GCA_027924585.1). Taxonomy (NCBI): domain Eukaryota; kingdom Viridiplantae; phylum Streptophyta; class Pinopsida; order Pinales; family Pinaceae; genus Larix; species Larix kaempferi. The sequence continues at coordinate 1,255,854 of BSBM01000635.1, read as the reverse complement.
TGGATGACATGGGACCGCATACATCAGAGTGGATAATCTCCAAGATTCTTTTTGCCTTGCTTTCACTGCTTGGAAATGTCTTCTTTATATTCTTTCCCTTTGCACAACCTTTGCAAATGCCTTCATGCTTTGTCTGGATTTCAGGAAGACCTTCTACCGCTTTGCTTGGAATTGGTAATTCCCTGTAATGCATGTGTGCAAGCCTTATGTGCCAAAGTTCGCTTGGCTCTACAGAATCATGGACCATGGCTTGTTCTGGATGGCCCTTCAATTTGTACAATCCTCCCTCTTTCTCTCCAATCACCACTGCATTATCTATAGTCTTACCCTTAGGCCACATTAAGACTTGGCCATCTATAAATGCAACCCTCATGCCTTTTGCATCCAATGCAGATATTGAGAGTAGATTTTTCTTGAGACCTGGAACATAGAATACATCTTTCATCTTCATAGACTTTCCAGAGTCTAGTTGATATGAGGCTTCACCACTCCCTTTTATGGGATACTGGTAGTCATCTCCAAGCTTCACCTTGTGGGGTGAATCATGTTCATATATATTCACAAAGGATTCTTTGAATCCTGTCATATGTTTGGAAGCCCCACTATCTATGAGCCAATCATTACTTCCATGAGTAATGGTTCCAGTGAGAGCAGAAATCAAAACATATTCTTCATCACTTGAAGAATCGTCACTATCTTCTCTAGCCCTCTTCCTGGGAGGTTCATCATCCTCTGCAGCATGAGCATGATGTCTTCTTTTGAATTTCTTCTTCTTGTGAGTACCCTCTTTCTTATTCTTAGGGAAATCTCTGGCATAGTGTCCCTTATCATCACATGTATAGCAACGGACATGGGTCATGTCCCTTCGATGTCTGGGACTACCTCTTTGATTCTGATATTTTCCTTTCTTGCCATGATGGTGAGCTTTCTTGTCACCATGTCTTTTGGAGTGAGCTGTGAGTGCTTGGTATTCACTCCCCATCTTCTCTTCTCTGGCTACAATTCAAGCTTCTTCCTGTGAGCATTCTTACCATAGTCTAGCAAAAGAGATAAGTTTCTTTCTAGCACAAATTCCTTGGATGAAGGAATCCCATGACCTAGGGAGGCCATTAAGAGTGGTCATTACCACTTCTCCATTTTCTATATATTCACCCACAGCTTCGAGTTGTTCTTTTATCTGGGAGACCCTTGAGAAATATGATTGCATAGTCTCTGCATTCTGGATCTTGATATTCTTCAATTGATTCCTCAGGGTCATCTTCCGATTTATGTTCTTGACTTCAAATAGTTTGTTCAAGGACTCAAACATCTCTTTTGGTGTCTTTAGGGATGACACATGAGGGATAAGATGATCTTTAATAGAATCAGCAATGATCCTCTTTGCCTTATCCAAATTCCTTTTGTGAAGAGCCTTAGCCTCTTCTCCCTCTAGGATAGGGACCTCTTCACTTATATAAGTATCCAACTCATTATCTTCAAGGATTAACCCAATCCTATACTTCCATGCTCGGAAGTTATCATCTCCTTCAATATTTTCCTCAAGCTTGGTGTGGTGAGACATCTTAAAGAGTACTTCAAACGAAAATAGAATAGATTTGAGTCTTACCACTAGATTGCTGAAAACTAGATCTGGTGCCGGATGAGGGTTTGAGTTTCCTGGAGATCTACAAAACCACAAATCTTGAACCAAAGCTCCAAACTTCTTATTTTCCAAGGAGCTTCCAGATGTGTCTTCAGATTTCAAAAATTCCTATTTTTGAGGAAACCCTAATTTTTAGGGCCAAAACTGAACGTGCTCAAAATTGAATTCTGATTCAACAGATAGATTCACCTTGCTGAGGAGAGTCAATCCATCATATTACTTTCCCAAAATCTATGGATAGAAACCCAAAAACAAGAATCCCTAGCTTCCGCAACTACAGAGTGTCTTCTTCTCAAGTTAGCTCTGATACCATGTTAGATTTTAAGAATGAATTCAATATGCTATAGGATCTTCACTGAGAGAATAACATGTACAGTATATCAATGCATAACAATCATATCAAGCATGTCAAGCATAGCAAGAATCAAAAGCATGAGACAATGGACACACAGATTTTTCTGTGGGGAAAACCCTAAGGTGAAAAAACCCACAACTTCCTCAGAGATAGATAGAGCAATGGCTCAACCAAAGTACAACCAAATACAATAGATAGTCTCCTACTATGCAGCTTGATCCTCCTCCTTCAATGTGTTCCACTTTTCGAGTGAGAGAAGAGTGAGTTCTGAGATGATCAAAATAGAGAATCCCGACTCTCTATTTATACTTGTCCTGACCTGCCTAATTACTTATGGGGCTGACTTGTCTAACTCATCCTAATAACCCCAGTTACATATATATCGGGCCGACACCCACATCAGGTAGTCTAATAACCCATCGGCAAGTTAATCTACTTGCGACACTTGTCAATACAAATGACGACACTTCCTTATAGAGGAATAACAGTCTTTGATTCCAAAACTCTGCATATCTAATTGGGTTAGAGTGTTTAAAAATATGACTGTGTTTTGAGTTGTTTCTAAAGGCCTTTTGCATAATGTCTCATTTTCCACTTTACACCTCTAGAGAGATATGTTTGCTATAGCATATTTATCTTCTATAGAATTCAAATGTGACCATAATTTGGTGAATTCCACTGATATCACATACCATATAAGGTGTTTAGCTCATTGTAGTGGAATCCTGCCTATCAATTTATCTTTTAATTCATCAACTTTCTTTTGCAATTGTTTTCTATCAGTCAAAGATTTTTTTCTTTTCTTCAGATTTTTGAATTACTTCTTGTTTCAACTTCTGGTTTTTCACTATCAACTCTTCTATATCTACATATTCTAGAATAATTTGTGACATAGAACTATTGAGTTCCTTTGTGGAGGAATTTTCCATGTGTCCTTCATCTGTACATAGAGATTGATCCCTTGGCTTCTCTCACACTTGCACAGTTTCAATCTGATTGGTATTTAGCACTAAAATTTGTGACAACAATTCAATCCTTTCTTTTTCCCAAGCATGCTTTTCATCTAGTAACTTTAACATTTTACCTTTGTGATCCATCATTTCTTGATATATGGATTCCTTTCCTTGTTGTAATGCTGTCAAATATGGAGATTGCACATGTTGATTATTTGGGACCTTCAATTTTTTCTTGAGCATTTGAATGGTATTTTCTTTTTCATCAAGGAGCCTTTTGGTACACTGAGTGTTCCCTAGCTTGGCTCCCACAATCACAAGGTCCATTTGTAGTCTTTTAATATGGATCAAATTTGCTTTGTTTTCTTCCTTCTCTTTCCTCAATTGACTCTCTAGGTTTACTATCACATACTGCAATTTATAAATTTTTAAAGTGCATTGTAATAAATAAGAATACAGGACATCTCATGTTTGTTTATGCAATTGAATCTTATCGGGTATATTAATCGCATCAAGATTAACTTCCATTTCAGAAAATTTCTCATCATTCACCACTGCAAATCTTATAGTGTTTCTTTCTAGATCCGTAACTGTAAGAAGGGAAACTTTTTGTTCTGCCAACTTTCTTACTTGAGGATACAATTTTTGAGTTTCTTCCAAAGACTGCTTTTTCTTTTCTGAATATTGTGAAAGGACATCAAATCTAGACTTATACTGAAAGTTACTTCCAGATTCCTTTATTTCTAAAAAAGAATATTCCTGCATATATGCAGGTGGTTGCGAAATCAAAGTAGTTTTTTTCTGGAAGGATTAAATCTCGTTCCTCCATACTAATAATTTCCTTCTATTGTTCCACTTTTGATTTCTTGATTGAAACTTCTTCATCGACTTCCATACTGTCAACTTCTGAAATACTTCTCTTATTGGTGATGTCAGATTTAGCTGGTGTCTGAACCAGCATTGCCAAATTGCTTGTTTGTTCCATATTCACTTATTTCTTATCTTGTTCAAATTTGAATAAATTTGCCATTTATTTTAATCTGTCAATTGTTTGATGATCAAAAGCCTTGTTTCTATTTTGTTGTATTCTTTGCGATATAATTTGATGAGGATCATAATTAATCCTTTCAACCTCTTGGAAATACATGATCTTCAATATTTTTTCTACTATAGATAGGGTTTCCTTAGTCTTAATGATGAATGGACCAACTTTAAGTGGGAATTTCACATTTGATGATTTTTTGAAAACACCGAAATGTTATTATTTTGAAAGCAACCTTCGTCTAATAAATTCTAAGGAAAAAACCCTTGGTGTTAAAAAGGTTGGCAACAAATATGGTGCTCCAGTAAAACCATACACTCTAATTATAGTATGTTATTTATACAAGAACCAATCACCTGTTTGGACTTCTGGTGTAGGATGTAAAGTTTCTTTAATTTCTTCTAACACTCGGGGAAATTCAGCATTAAAAATAATTTTGTAAACTTCTGCCATGATTGTATTGGTGAACTCAAACATATTGATTTGTTTAAGAAGGTCACGAGAAAAGATGGTAGCAAGAAACTTCAATTCTGAAATATTTGAACACAAGAACAGGTTCAAGATATATGACTGATATCTGAAATCCTTCAACTCATGGAAATTCACCAACTGGACATGAATCGTTTCAGCTAGGAATTCATCAAAGTTAAAACAACACACCGAAATCGAGTGAAATAACTTACAGAAGGAAACCTAACATAACTTTTAGGATTGACTAATCACTATCTAGACCTAAAATTTGACTCAACAAGGAAAAAAATAACTAGGTATCTCGCTGAAAGACATCAATACTCAAAGGGAATGATAGGTTTTCATTCGACTGGTCATCTTTCAATACTTGTGATAAAAACTTGTCTTTTTCTATTGGACTGCAATTTCTATAAAACTTTACCAACTTTTCTTCATTAATCGACTCGGGGATTTTGAGAAATGTTTCAGGTAAACATAGTACTTCACGGAGAGTCTGTGCATTTACTCAACATAGAATTTTGGTTGTACTTCCATTAATGATCACCCTTTCGGCCTGCGAATAATTCTCCGCACACCAACCAACAAATTCGGGGAAGTGTAGGGTTTGTTCGACACAAAAATAATACAGAAAAGAAACAAAAACATTAAATACATCATTTCCCTGCAACTTAAACTCCATTAATTTCTCTTTAGACTGTGAAATACTACACAGACAAAACAGGGTCGAAAATATCCCTTTCACTGTCAACTACAAGCTCATCGTTTTGATCTGAAATTTCCTTGAAGTGAAGAAGGTCTTGGGTTTTCTCCATTTGGGAAACAAAATATGAACACTAAGGGTTTCAAGCTACCTATGAAGTGAGCTTGTTGAATTTTTTTCTTGTTGACAAAGTCAAGGACGCGTTTCCCGCGGCTTCTTTTCCTCTAGGCAATAATTGACAAACGCACATTTTCAAACTTCGAAAAAACCTTTTATATAACATATGCTTAGGTGGTTTCGGAACTTGCAATTTTCATAGCAGACTCCATCAACGCTTTCCACATGGTAAGTGGTTTAATTTCCACTCCACCTTTCCAAGTTTAACGACTGTGCACTTTCTAGTGCCGACACCCATTTCCACCGTGGATTTTCTTTTGGGTGGGTCTACATCATTATTCCACCACGTGTTTACAGGTTTGCAAATTTTGGTGTGACTTGTTCAATTTTTTAGCGCCTTTTCCATCTCCACCCTTGGTAATTTGAAGCCCCTCCGTGCATTTGAAGCCCCTATGTGCAATCGTGAAGGCCATGAAGTTGACTTGCAAAGAACACCGTTGATATCAAAGGAATCAAATCCAACAGATCACACACATTTCACTGGTTTAACATGCACGAAGTTCACGCGTAGGATAAAATAGAACCAAAACGCCCCACTTTTATGACATTACGAGTCAGAGACCTTATATAGAGACCTTAATATAGTGACAATATTTGCATTGTTCCTCTCTATAAACTTTAATAAGCAATGATATATCATTATGGGCTAGTTAAATAACCCAAGAATCCATATAGAATATATTTAAAAAACATAAAGACAAAAAAGCTAACAATATGAAGAAATCACTTGTTTGATCAATTATACCAATTCTAGAAATTGTTTGTAGATGGGTTTGTAGAATATCTAGCGTAACATGGGAAAAAGTTGATGAAGAAGAGGGAGAGATGACCATACGAGATAAGAGAAGTCTAAACAACAAGATCAATCTTCCAAGATGGAATTGAGATGAAACATTAAATTAGGAAAAGAAGGAGATATAACATGTCGTAGGAATAACATTTAAGGTTGGTGTTAATTTTTTAATCAACCCATTTCATATTGGTTGCATAATTCTATCGTTCAAGGTTTGGAAATTGTGAAAAATGGCAGTGAGGTTGTACAATCTAGGAAGTGTGATTTTTGGTTGGTTCATTAGTGTGGGTCATTCGAGACTTTGCCTCCATAGAATAGTCGCATAATGCATTACAAATTTCAAACAATTTGGTTGTGGAAAGTTAAAACCCTACATCTAACTCTGTTCTCCACATACAAAATGATACACATATTTGAAACTCCAATCCATAGTGCAAAATTATGCACATACCTGTAAATTCATAGTAGCCCAGTCATATAAGGAGCCCACTAGACGAATCATGAATGCAAATGTTGCAGAATATGTTTGCCAGGAGCCCATTGGACAAATCATGAATACATAGTGAAGAAAATGAGGTGGAAACAACAATGGGGACGAATTACCCAAGATAAACTATGTTTTAAGTTTCACCCCTATGCAGTTGGAGTATTGGGCATGGTTGCATCCAATTTCTCAAAAAAGAGACAAAATTTGCATCGTTCCTCTCTACAACTTTTAATAAGCAATGTCTAACCAAAATAAACCAAGAAACCATATAGAGGAAATTTTAGAAACATTAAAAATACCTAAAAATATGAAAAAAAAATTTGAAATTTTTTTATAATCGTGGAGATTGAATTGAAAAGTAATCAAACTTCTAATAGAAAAATCAAGGTTGGATGGAAATGAAATACAATCTATGCAATGTCCAATTAATATAGAGATTGATAAATACAAAAGAGGGAGTGAATTTAAAAATATGTTCATGAATACAAAAACTATTATCTTGAATCAGTTCAATAACAAACTTCACTCCTTTGAAGTCCTTTGGAAACTTGAAAGTGAATGACAAAGTGAAAATGTAACATTAACCAAAGATAAAGCTATAGCCAATTCGTGATCCTTTAGATAGTTTTGGAAAGTGCTTTTGACACCTAGGGGGTTTTATGCTTTTAGTGAGCCTTACTTTTTTGTGCTTTTCAACTTGCCTTTAAGGCATCCTATTTTCTCTCTTGAGATGTATAATATATTGTATTCATATTGATGAATAATACATGAGATGATATTTCCATCAATTGAGTTAATTCTTTGCTTCAATATTCTTTGATATTAGAATTTTTTCATTGTATTGATCCTATATAGAATTCTCACAAGATGAAGTGAATAAGGCCGAAATTCTAGTGGAAGATTAAATCTTGTGATGATTTCTACTTGGGATTTTTTGTTTTAGGTCATCTTGGAATTTTTAGTATATCTTTGTTTCTGATATTTTCAGACCGTGAAATGTTTATGGGATGGAGACATGTCAAGACTTGTGAGTTCCTACGGTAAATATTTCAGATGTTGATTTGCTATAGTTCCGAATATATGACCTCTTAAAGTTAGGGTTTTTGAATAACCTTCAAACATGTCAATTTGGAATTTTCCTTATTAGTTTTGAAGCAGAATGTTTCAGATAATGCCCTTTGGAGGAGATGCAAAATAGATATTTAAGAACACATGGTTAAAATTTCAGATCTTGGTTCGCTATATTTTTCGAAGATATGAACTTGGGAAGACTGGGCTTTTAAATGACTCAAAAATCATCTTTAAACAAGTTAGTTTGGAATTTTCACTATAGATTTTGATCCATGACGTTCCAGAGAATGAACCTTCGAGGAAATGTCGTAGATATATTAAATAATATGTTGTAAAAGTTTCATATCTTTATTCATTACATGTTAAGAGTTATACTTGTTGAATGTTAGGGTTTGTGGCAATGAAAATTCAAGAGAAGAAGGTTGAAAAAATCTTGCATAACTTTCTCATACAGTATCAGAATCACAAACTTGTTGGCACATTGGATACACACTCTTAATGATGATCTTGGTGATTATCTTGGCACATTCTATGATGATCTTGGTGATTATATTGGCACATTCTATGATGATCTTGGCATAGCTATTATTGGTGATTGTATTGAAATATTCCATGGTAATGTTATTGGCATGAGATCCCTCTAAGCTTTTGGAATGTACTATGAGGTCTATGATGTAAGGGTTTGAAGGTGCAAATAGATGAAGTCTATTGGTGATTATTTATGGGATTTGATTACACTCTTTAGAGGCATCTTTATGGTCTTGATATATATCTGAATTAAATCTTGCAAGAAGTTGTTGGCATTCTTGGAGGACATATTTGAGGCATGTACAGGTTGATATTGTGACAAAGATAGTTTTTGTGGCATTCTGACAGAGACAATGATTGTGTCATTGTGATGAACAGGGATTGTGATAGTGACAACAATACAATGATTGTGTTAATGATAGATATAGGTACAGGGACAGTGATATAGGTACAAGGACATATATACAAGTATAGGTTGATGGAGACAATGATACAATGGCAGTGGAATATTGTTCTTCTTATTCATATCAGGGTGGAAGGATCAGGAAAGGATAGGATATTGAATTCTCCTTTAGGTTGGTGCTTGTAATCTCGAGGATTTGGGGCTTACTTACAGTTGGTGCTAGTAAAACTATTGAGTTGGAGTTTACTGAGGACTGGAGTCCTATCTATAGGTTGGAAATTATGAAAACCAAGGGCTTGTAGCCTCCTTCTAGATGGAGCTAGTAAACCGAGGAGTTGGAGCTTCCTTAAGGTTGAAGGCTATAAATTAGGGGGTTGTAGTCTCCTTATATATGGAGCTAGTAAACCGAGGAGTTGGAGCTTCCTTCAGTTTGCAGCCTATAAATCAAGGTGTTGGAGCCTCCTTCCAGTTGGTGCAGGTAAATTCGGGATTCAATTCCTTCAAGAGAGTCTGATAGCTGGACCGAATATCTCTAGAGCACATGGATGAACATGAAAGTATCTACTCTGTAGATGGGGTTCGACTATTCTATGGATCAAATTTTGATCTGATTGGATTATAAGAATGAGACTCCATTTACATGCACAAGGTTTTGATATCTGAATTTTTTTTGTAAATGGTTACATCGCTCTAAAAAGACCACAAAAAACTGTAGCCATGAAGGAGATAAGAAATAATAATGCAATGGAAATGGATATCATCTTGCATGGAATATATGATCATGTGAAAGATAAATTTGGAAGGTGTTCATTAGCTAAAGTGCTCTAGGACAAGGTACAAAATATCTGCACAAAGGGACCCCATTCTTAGCATTATTTTTTTCCCGAGTACCTAAAAAGATCGGGTAAATAGTTCATGAGGTTTGGAGTCCAAAGAAGGATTAAAACGTATAAGGAATGAAATCTTACCTTAAGGGGCCTACAAACTTATGCCAATAGGCCCAAGCGCTTAAAATATTAAGAAGAGGTGCTAGAGCATCAACTACAAAGGACCCTAGCCAATGACCAGGGCGCTATGCGGCATGTGTTGGTTTATCCAACAATACTAAGAGGTGGGGGGGAATCAGTATTTCCTTTTTCAAACCTTTTATATACAATTAGTATTAAGCACAAGTTAAATAATCATAAGTAACATGAATAAGAAAATTAACAATTTGAACACACTGATTTATCGTGGAAACCTCAAAGGTAAAACCAACAAAGCTCTCTTATTAATAAGCTAATCTTATACAAAATTGTTTTACAATCACCAACTTGATGGAGAACTTAATATTCTAGATTCTTCTACCACTACAGAAAGGATGCACCTACACCCCTATTTTTCTACCTACTCAACAGACAAGGATGCCCCAACACCCTAATTCTCCAGCTACGACTGGAAGGAGGCAACAACCCCCTTACAAGGCCTCAACCTGTTCCAAGTACCACCCAACCACCCTCTAATTTATAATAGTTTTAACTTCATTTTTTTAGATTTTTAGTGGTAGCTCAAACTTTTGTAATATTTCATCTATCTCACTGGCCTCTTTCTTGCTTCTGATATGCAATTACCAAAACTTTAGAGACACCTTTGGTCCTCTTCATACATTTGACTTGTATGGTTATATATATTTTCAAAGAACTTTATTATTTGAAACATTGTGTTTTTTAGGAAAATCATGCCTCTTCATAAAAAATATTGTATCCTTATAATGGCATCAATTCATCATTGATCTTCATAATCTTTCACTCTTGTTTTAATTAGTAAGGAAATACTATTTTGCAGAGTTAACCAATTTTGGCAATTCTCCAAAGTTGGCAATTTGGACAAATTGTTCTCCAAGTATACCATTGCCAAACGTCTGTTCCATAGAGTGGATGTCAAACCGGAGGTAAACTAAGATTTACAAATATTTTGCGTCTGATCCTTTTAATTAACCCTTGAGCATCTTTCAACAGTGAAATGATTCAAAACCGTTGGATCTTCGTCAATCCACATCGATGGTGGACTTCAACATGTGCTTAGCTAGATTTCATAAAGATTTTGCATCACATCCCGAGATTTAAAATATGAACAACTTAACCCATCGAAATTATCTTGTACCGTTGGATCGCCCCATCCAAGATCGATGGTGGACTTGAAAATTTTATGAGCCCAATTATGAACCCTAGCCGTCAATTTGTCCCATCAGTTAAATCAAAGGTCGGTCAGGGTAAGTTCTTCCAGGTCTCAGGTAAGGTCTTTGACTCTTAATGTCATATAACACTCTTTCAAGTACTTTGATATTTATTTAAGACGGTTGTGGATATTTATTCCAATCTATGTTCTAGTTTTTTTGTTCATTTTCCCTCATTTAAATCGGATCTGCCCCTGCTCCCTCGTGTTTATCGAAAATGTTGTCTAACTTAGCTCTGTCTTCGACTATTTCTCCCTCCACTTTCCCTCCTAAACATTTGGTTGTTAAACTAGGAGAAAAGGGAAGTCTCTAGATTCTTACCAGTGCTCTGCTTAGTGGTCGCGATCTCCTGTACGAGAAGCTTTGTTAATGCAGTTCTTTGGGCCTATCTCCTTGTTTTATAATGGCAGAAGGTAGCAGTCACGGAAGGACTTGCATCACTGATGCAAACAACCGTAGAGTTGATAAGTTAGAAAAGGAGATAGCAGAGCTTCGAAAAAATTTGAAATTGAAATGCGACAAAGAGGAGTTGGAGTCATTGAAGAAGAGAATCGAGGATACCATCGACCGCAAGCTTGAAACTAACAAAAATGAACTCATCGAACAAATGTGAGGGCTCCTTGTTCAACCCGATGAAGCCATTCGAGTTCAATCCATCAAAGTTCAAGGTGACGCCGAGAGGAGCTCAGTGACTTCGGTAGGTTCTGGATAGTCCCCTCTAGCTGCCAGAACTCCCTCAAGGGCAAGATCATCAAGGACAAAATCAATGGAGATTGACTACCGAGGGAACCACGTGGCCCACCCACCACGGTCTTTAGATTAGGTTTTTAGGTTTTTCGTTTTCTATTAGGTTTACTTGTTTTTTTTTTATATTTTTCGTTTTCTATTAGTTTAGGGGAGGGATTTTGTCCCTCCGCTTCGAAGAAATTTAAACTTTGTATTTTTTACAGAAATTTGAACTCCATGTTTTGCAGAAATTTAAACTCTGTATTTGAAGAATTTAATTTTCAAAAACGTTATTGTAGGGATATTAACCTATATAAAATATTTGCAGGATTTTGAATATTAATTTTCTTAAATCTTTGTTCTTCTCTAAATTCTTAACCTCTCTTATTTATCGATTATGATTGGATTCATAGATTCTGTTTCAATTTAAATAAAGTTTTGAATTTCTTTTGGATGATAGTTTAAATAACGGAAAACAAAAAATTCAGGCCATCAATTCAACATAGTGATTATTTACTGGATAAAAACTCTTTGAATGTAGAAAAAATCCAGGAGATACATATTGGAAAGAAGAATTACATGTCTTGTTGGGTTTGCGTTGTCTTCTCTCCTCATACAGTTTTCTTTTCCAAAAAATGTCCTTTCCAACTTCTTTTGGTGAAACTACTGCTAACAAAGCATGAATTACCACATGGATTTCATTTTACACAATTTAATAATTATTTTATTTCGTTTTTGGATTGAGTGAGGAGCCATATTTTTCTTGGAAGTGCATTTTAGCAATTTTGTATAGATCTGAAAATGGAGTTGTGTTGATTTTCCAAGTAATGTTTGTAAATTACCTTACTTTACTTTGCATAATGTACATGGTTATCTAAACATGCCTTAATTTTTAAGTTTGAAAACAATAATTTTTAATAAAACATTATCAATAGGATTATTATAAAAAGAGTATTATTGAGGGTTATGTATTTCTTGGTTTTCCCCTCTATGTTTCTCCTCTTGCATTGGATTTACTATAACTTAAATCCATAGGTTTTTATTGAAATGGTACCTCTAATATCCTAAATATTCATTTAAACAATCAGTAAACTAATTGTAAAAATCAAATATTCCATGTGTCACAATCTGAGCATTCCACGTGTCACTCTGGATACTGGATATCGACATTTTAACAACAAAATTTATAGAAAGATTGCTTGAAAGAGTTTGTTGGAAAGTTGTAATTTTGTCAGAGAAAGGGAGGTTGCTCTTTCCTCAGGGTTTTCTATTTTAGGGTGTTGGAAGTAGGTGCTGAGGAGAAAGAGCATCCGCTCCTTCCTCTTGGGATTTTTTTTAGGAGTGGCGAAAGTATATATCGAAACTCTAAACAAAAATTTCATAGGAACATTGCTTCGTATAATTTGCTTGCAGGTGTAAATATTCTTAAAGAAAGAGCGACCGCTCTTTCTCCAAGTTGTTATATTTTTACAATTCCCTCATAAAGGAATGGGAGGCTGACCCTTCTTCTACCCAATACTCTATTCATAATAGTTCTAGAATGTAAGAAGGGTCGGTTGATCCTTCTTCTATTCGCCATTCTGGATATAGGTGAATTGTTGGATATAGGTGTTCACAATTATCTACTAAATGAAGGGGTGACCGATCCTTCTTGTCGGAAAACAGAAATCATGACAATTTTTTTTAAATGTTATAACTTAGTTGTTGTATGGATCCCTACTATTTACAACGGAAGTTGGAAGCCATGAATTTTCATCCTAGCCTTCGTAGATTAAATAATTTTACATTTCTCTTGTAAATGAAGGGTCGGTCAACCCTTGTTGTGCTCAGTATTCTTCTAGTGTTCACCATTTTTGATATAAATGAATTGATGGTCTATCCTTTGTAGCTTGAATAATTTTACAATTCCCTCATAAATGAAGGTGCGGCCAACCCTTCTTCTGCCACGCATGCTTTTCATAATAGTTCTAGACTGAAAGAAGAGTCAGTCGATCCTTCTTGCGTTGTCCATTCTGGATATAGGGAATTGCTGGATAAACGTGTTCACAATTATCCACTAAACGAAGGTGCAGCCGATCCTTCTTATCGGGAAACGGAAGTCAGGACAAACATTTTTTATATGTTAAAACTTAGCTTATGCCCGGATCCCTACTATTTACAGTGGAAATCGAAAATTGTCGGCCTAGCCTTCGTAGATTAAATATCTATAGATTTCTCTCATAAATGAAGGGTCGGCAGTCCCTTCTAGTGCTTAGTATTCTTCTAGTGTTCACCATTTTGGATATACATGAATTGACGTCCTATCCTTTGTAGGTTGAATATTTTTACAATTCCCTCATAAATGAAGGGGCGACCGACTGTTGAAACAGTTCTCTCTGCAGTGGTTCACTTCGCACTGTTGTCTATTGACACAGTTCTTTCAACAGGGATTCACTTCGAATTGCTATCAAAAAACATCAACACCAACTCCCATTGACATTAGCCCAGAAAGGTTTTACCCTTTCTAGCAACACCCACAAAGTGAGTGAAGTCTCACCCGAGATATCTAAGGGGGCTACAGGAACCAAGTTTCCACAGTTTTAGGGAGACACATCAATTTCACACTTAGTCATAATGAAACCAGTGATTCGTAATCGCATAAAAACATCATAATTTCGAACCAGATCTACTTAACTTAGAAATCGACACAACCCTCATTCAAATCAAACATAACTATCTCACAATCGACAAGTTAACCAGATAGACAAAATGACAAAATGACAGTATATCTAGATATAGGTGAATTGTTGGATATAGGTGTTCACAATTATCTACTAAACGAAGGGGTGGCCGATCCTTCTTGTTAGAAAACGAAAATCGGGACAAATATTTTTTAAATATTATAACTTAGATGTTGTACGGATCCCTACTATTATAACTTAGATGTTGTACGGATCCCTACTATTATAACTTAGATGTTGTACGGATCCCTACTATTTACATCGGAAGTCGGAAGTCATGAATTTTCATCCTATCCTTTGTAGATTAAATATTTTTACAATTCTCTCTTAAATGAAGGGCCGACCGACCCTTGTTGTGGTCAGTATTCTTCTAGTGTTCACCATTTTGGATATAAATGAATTGACGGTCTAGCCTTCGTAGGTTGAATAATTTTACAATTCCCTCATAAATGAAGGGGTGGTCGACCTTTCTTCTGCCCCATTTTCTTTTCATAATAGTTCTCAAATGAAAGAAGATTCAGTCGATGCTTCTTGCATTCTCCATTCTGGATATAGGGAATTGTTGGATAAACGTGTTCATAATTATCCACTAAATGAAGGTGTGACCAATCCTACTAGTCAGAAAATGGAAGTCGAGACAAACATTTTTTATATGTTAAAACTTAGCTTATGCCCGGATCCCTACTATTTACAGCGGAAGACAGAAATTGTCGTACTAGCCTTCGTAGATTAAATATCTCTACATTTATCTCATAAATGAAGGGTCGTCTGTCCCTTCTTGTGATCAGTATTCTTCAGTGTTCACCATTTTGGATATACATGAATTGATTGCCTAGCCTTCGTAGGTTGAATATTTTTACAATTCCCTTATAAATGAAGGGACGACTGACCCTTCTTCTGCCCAGTATTATTTTCATAATAGTTCTAGACTGCTAGAAGAGTCGGTCAATCCTTCTTGTGCTCAGTGTTCACTCAGAAACCAGATATTTGTAATCGCGTCAAAACATCATACAGTTGAACCATATCTACTTAACTCAGAAATCGACATAACCCTCATTCGCATCAAACATAACTATCTTACAATCGACAAGTTAACCAGATCAACAAAATGATAGTTTATCAAAGCATAATCAAGAGATCTGAGATACATCATATAGCGACGATTTCATTCATACAACACATTGAGTCACCGAATACTGCACTAATTCATATTCAATGGCACTGCAACATAAAAGAGAGAGATGGAGATATAACACAATCGATCATTTTCATTCATCAACTTGACTCATACATTGCGGAATACATCTTGAAGAACCAGTTCGCGACTCAACTCAATTCCGCATACACAGATCAAAACTTGTCGGATACAGAAAAAGATCAAAGATATAAAAAATATAGATGTTAGCTCATCGATATTCACTAAAGGATTTATCTCTAGCTCCAGAGATTCCCTTAGGATTACAATTGCACTTCTATTTATAGGCACACATGGCCATTACAAAATGGTATGATTGACCAATAACTGACTAATTTAACCAAAAAAAATTTGTAGCTTGCCCTCCAACCACCTTAGCTAGAAATTGATGGTGCATTTACCTACATTTTGAATTCGTCGTATGCATCTTTCACCTGGGTGAAAACTTCTCTGGCCGATGATTTCAATGCTGCGCATTTTTCCACATCTTTCTCTGTCGGGTGTTCACCACCCATCTGTTGTGTTTTCTCCATCTCTTCCTTGATCTGTGTCATCCCTTCCAACACTTTGACCGCTAATGTTTCTGCCTTTGTCTTCATCTCGTCTAACTGCACTGTTTTTCTATGTTGTTTTGTGTGCACCCTGTTAACCATATGCTGTAGATCCTTCAGATCTACGGCCTTCATCATCCACGCTAGTAGGGGCATAACTTTAAGTGATCCCCTCAATGCTTCAAGTTGCGCCTCCGCTTCGCCGAGTTTCTCATTCAGTTGGTGCAACTATTCATCATGTACTAAGATCCCCCAAAACTGTGTAACATCTTTTGTGATCGCTTGGGCTGTCTTCTCCAGTTCTGCGATTTATTTCACAGTTTATTCTATCGAATTCTTTATTTCTTCGATTTGTTCTAGCAGTGTTCTTGGCACTGCCCTTATTTGTAGCTCTTCATTTTCCTTCCGCAAGTCTACAATGATTTCTCCTATCTTTATTTCCTTTTCCTCTGCCAGTATGTCTTTATCTATCTCTGACGCATCTTCACATGCCATAGAGATGGCATGCTCCAACCTTATTCTGTCCTCGACTACTTTTTCTCTTTCACAATGATGGAATCTTTTTCTTCTTGAAGTTGTTGGATTTCTGCTTCAATCCTTCACACTTCAAGTTTGTATTTCACCATTTGGTTGTGCACTGCTGCCTCTCTTTCATTAATCTCTTCACTTGCTGCAGTGTGTGTTCGTTGCAGTATTAACATTGGCAACATGTTGAAGTCTATTGTGATCACATCATGCCCTCGCAACGCTGCATCCAGGCCTTCATCGCCAGTGGTGATTGCACTGGGTAGTACTTGTACTAACCTCTGCTTTGTTCCAATTTCCACCTCGACCCTTGCCATTGATGTGCTTGGCGCCACTTCTTGCAGCACCCTTGTTTCTACTATTGCATTACTTAATGTCTGTAACGAGTTCAATACCTGATGAAAGTATCTAGTCGCGTGCTCTGTGATATTTGCACGGCTTTCCTCCACCACAAACTCGTGATATTTTCCAGCAATTTGTTCATTTTCTCTTTGTGGAGGCCGACAGGTGTGCTCCCCACCCCTTTTTAAAACCTTAATTTTTTCTTCCTTCCTCGTGCTATGCCTCTAACTCTGAGTGTGTTGAGGTTTTCAATGATGCTCCGTCATGACTGGTGGTGTGCGAGTGCTCATCCGCAACTCCACATTCTTCTGCATCGTTCCCTTCATCTTCTAAGTATTTTGTCTCTTCTGGAGCCTTTGGCCCATCTGTTTGTTGCCATCCTCTAGGTCCGACAACTTGTCATCTGCTACCGGAACTTTCCACTCTTCAATCCATTCTTCTATTATAGCATCTAGTTCTGCATCAGCAACCACTGCTTCTGTGGCTCTACACGCGCCTGAATGGAGATCACCTGAGGTCCTACCGACAACTTTGTAACTCTTCGATACTTCTTAACCGCGTCTTTGGTCAATTGCGGAATCGCTTCCACATCTATTTTAAGTCTTTCTAAATACAAAAAGAATGAAATATTGTTATTTGTTTGTCATTCCTTATCATTTGTTGCCCATAGGTTCTCATAACTTGTTGGTTGACCTATTTTTGTTTCCTCCATGTCCATTCCTTGATAGTGCGGTGGTTCCCTCCATCCGACCAACGCAATTAGTATTAGCATCCATGAATAGGTAAATGGATTTCCTTTCTCTTGTGCTATCTTCCATCAACTCATTCAACAGAAACATTGACCAATTCATCTTAATTCCCGCGGCACACTGCTCCGCAGATGCAATCACTCTGGATGTGCATTGGTTTAGTCGGCTCTTCCACACGATTTTGATTTCCAGCAACTTTGTGCCAACTCTAACCTCCTGATCGTTGATTGTATCGATCAGGTATCCCCTAGTGTTCTTCTCCATGCCGTATTTTGTCTTTAGCTTCACGGCAAGCTTCTTGTCGTTATCCTTTCCCTGGAAATACTGCGAAGGATCTACCCCTGCCTTGGGTAATCCTGTGATCCACGAGATGAGGTCTACCATTACTGGAATTTTTGTATGCGACCATATATATCCACCGTGAAAGAATACCAACAACTGCTTCACGAATGCATTTGCTTGCGCGGATCTCCCGAAATGTGGTATGTGAATGATGTTCAGGAGTTGTGAATGATGTTCAGGAGTCCTGATTTCTTCATCCCCAATGCCCACTACACTGGCTCTCTTGTGATCGGGCCTCCGTCTCCATGTGGTACATTGGCGAGTGTATCCTAACATTCTGGGTATGCTAAGACATCATGATCACTATATTGCAGCTTTTGTAGTTTCTGCACTATGTTCCCCATGACGTGGACACCTTTTGGTATCGATGGCTCCTTGATGGTGTATTTAGCATTCTTTCCCAACCTTATTGGTTGTATTCCCTCCTTGTGTGGTGGTACATAGTCCGGGATATCTGCGACCATCGGCTTTGTTTGTCTCCCTCTTGTTGTTGTCTCTTCCTCTGCAGCGACCAATGTGCCCGCTCCTCCTTCTTCCACTTTGGTCTGTGTCGAGCTACAAGACTTCTTATTTTTCCTATCTGACCGTGCTAGTCGAATTTCTCTTCGTTTCATTTTGTTCTTCATTACATATGGTCGTTCTTGGGAAATTGGCACCCACGCTATTGGTGCGTCCTCTGTACTTGTGTTGGAAATCACTTGCACCATCGTAGCTTCTCAATTTAATCTTTGCTCTGGCTCTTCTGCTTAAAGTTTATTCTAACTCATTTGCTACAACTTTTGAAATGATGTGCATGCATTGGTCATAAATGGCATCTTAATCAATCATTTAATGCATTTTATTTTATTTGCGCCATCGCCCGTGGTGTCTTAACTGTTGCATTTATTGCCCGATTTGACCCATTCATGCTACTTGGACAAATGTCTGAATTCCAACCCTAAATTCCTCCAATGTGGATGTGGGTTGGTGAACGTTTCATGGTGTACAACATGCAGCAGCACTTAACTCCAATAGATATTGGTATTGTGTGTTGTAATCATCCACTTCTCCTCCATGTCGGCCTTTCCTTCATAGATTAAATATTTTTACATTTCTCTCGTAAATGAAGGGTTGGACGACCCTTCTTGTGCTCAGTATTCTTCCAGTGTTCACCATTTTGTATATACATGAATTGACGGCCTAGCCTTCGTAGGTTGAATATTTGTACAATTCCCTCATAAATGAAATGGAGGTCGATGCTTCTTATTCCTAGTTTTCTTTTCATAACAGTACTAGACTGCAAGAAGGGTCGGTCAATCCTTCTTGTGCTTGATATTCTTCTAGTGTTCACCATTTTGGACATACGTGAATTGATGGCCTAGCCTTCGTAGGTTGAATATTTTTACAATTCCCTCATAAATGAAGGGGCGGTCAAGCCTTCTTCTGCCTAGTATTCTTTTCATAATAGTTCTATACTGCAAGAAGGGTCAGTTGATACTTCTTGTGTTCACCATTCTGGATATAGGTAATTGCTAGATATAGGTGTTCACAATTATCTACTAAACGAAGGGGCAGCCAATCCTTCTTGTCGGAAAGCGGAAGTCGGTACAAGTACTTGAGACTTATGGTCACTCCCCAGTTCTCTTCGTGATATATGAGAATTTCGATATCAGTTCCCTGACAAATCCTCACCACACTAGGATATATGGGAATTTCGAGCACTATCGAAGCCCCAAGACCAGGATTTGTATCTAATGTGACTCAGTAGCTTCCATGTGAAGAAAAAATCAAGTCTGTGTATATGTAGGAGAAGATAGTTAAAAAAATAGAGAGTTTGTGAACAAGTGAGAGCAAGAGAGAAAGGAGGAGAAGAAAAGGTCCACGATGTGTATGTGAGATCAAGCTCATAGTCATGGAATGTATTGAGAGCCCAAGCTTTGTAAAAGGTTAAATATCGAATTAAATTCCATCTTTGTGTAATGCGGCAAAGTTTCCCTGTTTTAACGCATAATAAATTCGACTGATTTTTATGTCTTAGTAAGAAATATTTTAATATAAAGTTTGTTTAAGAGTGGGCTTATCGAAGCTGAATCTCGACAAAGTTAAAAGGTCCGCGAAGTAAAAAATTTCGCGTCGACAAAGTTAAGAGGCCTGCGAAGTAAATTGTTCTACGAAGTAAAGTGTCCGCGAAGTAAATGCTCGTCGAACTGAAGTTTACTTGTCGAAGTAAATGCTAATTGAAGTGAATTTTACTCCTCTAAGTAAATTCCCGTCAAAGTGCATTCCTTGGCGAATTAAGAGTTCGTGACAAGACATAATTTCACAAAGTTCTATATAACTGTACATTACTCCAGCAAAATATACAATCAGTACAATTACTCCAGCAGAATCTAAGGCATGATGAGATTATTTTATTCACACACATGATACAAGCCATCATTCACCATTAGCACCATCATTATAACCGCCATTTCAGAATTTCATCGTATAAACCATCTCCATGTCATCATAAATCCTTTCTCAAGGAATCGATTGGAGTGATACATGTACAATTACACCAGCAAAATCTACAGTCGGTACAAATGATATCTATGATCACCATCTTGCCATACTGTGATGATTACCATTCCCCATCCTTCCCATCCCATTCAATTGACCAATTCACTAGCCACTCACTATATATAGGCTAAACCATATCGCAACAAAATGAAATATCCAGGAAGTCATGGCACTCTTCTTTACCTCCTCTGTTCCGTTTCCTTTGTTGTTTTATCAGAAATGATCAAGTCTTATGGTTTCTCCCCAGTTCTCTTCGTGATATATGAGAATTTTGACATCAATTCCCTGACAAATCCTCACCACACATGATATATGGGAATTTCGAGCACTCTCGAATCCCCAAGACCAGGATTTGTATCTAATGTGACTCAATAGCTTCTAGGTGAAGCAAAAATCAAGTTTGTGTATATGTAGGAGAAGATGGTTCAAAAAAATAGAGAGTTTGTGAAGAAGCGAGAGAAAGAGAGAAAGGAGGAGAATAAAAGGTTCGCGATGTGTTTGTGAGATCAAGCTCGTACTCATGAAATGTATTAAGAGCCCAAGATCTATAAAAGGTGAAAGATCAAAGTAAATTCCATCTCTATGTAATGCGACGAAGTTTCCCTGTTTTAACCCGGAATAACTTCTACTGATTTTTATGTCTTAGTAAGAAATATTTAAATATAAAGCATGTTTAATAGTGGGCTTGTCGAATTTGAATCTCGATAAATTTAAGAGGTCCGTGAAGTAAACTTTTCACGTTGACAAAGTTAAGAGGTTCGCGAAGTAAAGTGTTCTGCGAAGTAAAGAGTCCGCCAAGTAAATGCTCGTCGAAGTGAAGTTTACTTGTCGAAGTAAATACTCATCAAAGTGAAGTTTACTCCGCAAAGTAAATGCTCGTCGAAGTGAAGTCCTTAGCGAAGAAAAATTTCATGACAAGACATAATGTCACGAACTTCTATATAATTGTACAATTACTCCAGCAAAATCTACATTCAGTACCTTTTTTTTTTAAATAGAAACATTTTACTTTTTATTGCAATGGTGTAGATAAAAAATATTATAAAAATAATGAAATCTCATAAAAATAATGAAAAGTATTATATAATATAGTAAATTTCCTTACCCTTCAAATGAAAAAATAGAAAATAACCATCCCTCCATATTGTGGTAAATACCATTCCCCATCCGTCCCATCCCATTCAATTGACCAATTCACTAGCCACTCATTATATATAGAATAAACCATACCCCATATCGCAGCAAAATGAAATCTTCGAGAAGTCATGGAACTCTTCTTTACAGCCTTTGTTCTATTTCCTTTGTTGTTTTATCAAAAATACTTGAGTCTTGTGGTCGCTCCCCAGTTCTCTTCGAGATATATGAGCATTTTGATTTATCTTCCCTGGCAAATCCTCACCACATGATGATATATGAGCATTTCGAGCACTCTCAAAGCCCTAAGACTAGGATTTGTCATTCTTTCCCTTTCCACCAATCAAGATTAGTGGTCGAGGTAACTGTTTTCTTGGACACTTCTCTAAAACAACATGAGCTCCCACTGTGGTCAACGTTAGGTTTCCAGCAGTCATCCTAGAATAGCCAAATTGACAGCAAGAATACTCATGTTGACAACAAGAAGAGCCATGTTGACAGCAAGAAGAGCCATGCTGACAGCAAGAATGGACTTGTTAACAGCAAGAATGGCCATGTTGACAGCATGAATATCCATGTTGACAGCAAGAATGGCCATGTTGACAGCAAGAGTCGACATGTTGATAGCAAGAATAGCCATGTTGACAGCAAGAACACCCATGTTGACAGCGATGGTGAAGTTCATCTGTTTATCCAGCTCTAGGCGGCACTAAGACAATGTATTGTATTGTACCAGACCATGTTTTTAGCTTCCGTCTACTAGTATAGACACCCTCCCAGACCTGAGGACCCATTTCCAGCCATGATAGTAGCCGGTACTAGCTCAGAGTCATCAACTGTCTACACTTAGTTACAGGACAAGCCGTGGTGAAGTTCATCTATTTATCCAACTCATTGTATTGTATTGTACTTGGTCTTGAGTATTGCATGTTTTTTTTTTGTTGTTTCATTAAGTTGAACAAGAGGAGAAGGCACCTCTTTTATCTCTTAGATTAATAATCATTCATGGAAAGGAACAAATTTGCTTTTGGCATCATGCATGCATTCTTTTTTTCGTGAGTCTCATCAACAAGTTTCACACCATATGTATGAGTTAAACAACAAAAATTAAAATGAACACTTAATTAAAATCAATCAGAATTTTTC
Source organism: Larix kaempferi (assembly GCA_027924585.1). NCBI lineage: Eukaryota > Viridiplantae > Streptophyta > Pinopsida > Pinales > Pinaceae > Larix > Larix kaempferi. The sequence continues at coordinate 1,233,049 of BSBM01000635.1, read as the reverse complement.
TTTATAGAAATATCACATTAACTTAAGCAGTAGGGACTTAGTTTAGGGTTGGATAGTAAAAAACTCCAAGGCCAACAAACACGAAACTAGGAAAGTTTTTAGTGAGATAAAATATATTATTAGCAAAAAGTGATCATCGCGAAAACACATCTAACACATGTGTCAAGAACTATTGTCAAGCTAGGAAAGTGGGGTAGATATTCCCTCCTCACTTGTTTAGTGGAATTAACATGTGTATGGGGATTTGGATTAAAGTGGAAATTGCTTGGGGTGACACCATGTTTTTCTAATGCTTAAGTCCAAAGGCTTAAATCTTGCATTCTTTTCCCATATGCCTAATCTTGACCTATGACTATTCTCATCGTTTGTCATTTGTGAAGTGGAAAAGGCTTAGTTGTTATTCCTAGGACATCACACATATGAATACAAGTTGGAAATCCTTGTGATACATGAGATAAACTTCTATCATCTACCTCATCTCGTTTGGTGGGTATTCACTGAAGGTAAGTACTCCCGCCTCTAGTGATTGTATGTGAGGGTTATCATGAGTGTTTTATTCACATCTTTGTTGATTAGTTATTGGGACTTCATATTCCTAGGTATCATTTTTTAGGAGGACCTCTTCACTCAACTTTTCACTCATTGGAAGAAGGCCCTAACCACCTAACTCAAGTTCTTGGAAGATTGGTTTTTCTATTGCAACATAAAGTTCTTTTATATCCATGGAATTTGTGAGACATTGTGTCTAGATGGTCTCAAGATTGAATGCTTGAGTTTCCTTTCACTTATTATCTAAACAAAACTTAAAACATTTATAATTGGATGCCCTACCTTCTTTGAGAGTTTGAGTTTTCTTTCACTTAATCTATTAAGATTTTCTCACAAGGTAGGTCTTTTCCCACATGGGGGCTATCCTCTCACACCAGACTAATAAACGGGGCACCAAATTCACCCAAGGACTGATACTGATAAATACACTTCCTATACTAATCCACAAAATCAACAAAATCTAACTCTTTTGTGGAAAGAGAACTAAAGAAAGAAGGGGAGAGAGTTTCTAGATTACTCAAAAACGAGGTTGAAACTTTTGAGAAGCCTCCATCTGAAAGATGACCAAGTCCCCTACCATGCAAACCTCCGCCTAAGACACCTCCTTTGGCCACTCTTCCAAAACAAAATACTCCACCTCAAAATCAAAAGAGGGATTACCAGGGAAACTGTTCTTTAAATGTCTTGTCTACAGGCACAAATGGTACCTGAAGGGAATCTTACGATAATCCAGTCTTTGAGTGAACAAGAAATATCCCCAATTGACATCAATCCCCATAGGCATCCTCCTCGTAACATCGAATTTGATAAGGATGGTTTCCATCCTTTTATCCACCCTAAAAAGCATATCATTATCCATATGGATTAACTTCCCAATCCGGTAAGCAATCGCATCAAATACAAAGTGGGTCCAAAGTTGAAGCGGGAAACTAAGAAGCAAAAACCATAGGTGACGAATTGCCACGTTTTCTCTAAGCTTGGGTTAAAATCCGAGTGCCGTTGACTCAATACCAAAGACTTGCCACCAATCAACCACAACATGGAGACAATATGTTCTGAGTGTTCCACTGATAGGAAGTGGAAAGAGAACCAACCATTGACCAGGATGTTGAGTTTGAGGCAGTATCTATTGGCACGGGTTCAGAGCACACAAGTGTTGAACCCCAAGCGGCGAAAGGGTCAAAAGAAAGAACAAAGGACCGGTCGCAAAGCCGAGATATGCGGAAGTAATTGGTTAAGTTAGTTAGCGATGATTCATTAGGACCATTTGTAACAGCCAAGTGAGCCTATAAGTAGAAGTAATATTGTAAGCCTAAGCAAGGAATGAATCGATCTTGCGAGCATCTAGAAAGAAGAATCATTTTTGTGATTGTAATCCTAAGGGAACTTTATTTGGCACCGAGTTTCCCATTATGAGAGGATACCTTCACGTCTATCTGTGTTTTTGTCTTTTGGATCAATCTATGGAAGTATTTATCTGGTTTTGGTCTATTGGATAGTAGTTCTGCAACATTGGGAATGATTAACATGTATCTCTATCTTTTTGTTTATCGCAATATGTGATTTTTTCTTGAGATAGCAATAGATGCCTTCACGACTATGTTATGTACCGCAGACTCCTCAAACATGCTTTGTTAATTTTCCTATTTCGTTAATTATGAGATGGTAATGCAGTTAGGGGTTAATAGGATAATAATATGATGTCATGATGCGAATGCAAATCTTTGGCTTATGTTGCGATTGAGAGTGAAAGAGTGCATGTCTTCTCACAACTGCGGAAACTTGGTTCTTGCATCCCCCCTTAGACATCTTGGGTGAGACTTCACTCGCTCTGCGGGTGTTGCTAGGAAGGGTAAAACCTTTCTGGGCCAGTGCTTAAGGGTGTTTGGTCGATGTTTGTTGATAGCAGTGTGAAGTGAACCCCTGTCAACCGAACTGTGTCAACAGTATCCCACCAAGGGCTTCCACTGAACCCTTATCCAATCTAATAGTTCCAAGTGATTGAAATAAGTGTATTCTAGCAGATCCATCAGAGACCTAGTCGTCAAGATCTCCACCCGCCCCATATTGATGTCATGTCCAACCACCAAGTGGATTTTCTCATCCAATATTTTAAAATATTTTTAAGCTCTACGAACCTTAGCCCTCTTACCCAAAATACAATGCCCACCTGTGCTTTAATTTCCTTCTCTGCAGAAGACACGGAATGGTTCTTTGTTGTCTCAGTGGCCCCTTCTCTATAAGGACCACTCAAAGAAGGAGAAGAATCAAAAGGGAGGCGCTTTGGGACAAAACCCTCAAAGCTTGAGTCATTTTTCCAATGATGAAGACCTCCTTTAGTCGGATAGGTTCTATTTCCTGAAATAATAGGCACTATTACAAACACTTGGAGTTCTACAACCATGCAACCCCTGCTTTGAATCCTTCCCAAATGTCGACAACCTCTTCTTCGGAGGCCCAACCTCGCATGCCACCTAGGATACCATATATCCCCGATTGGGATGCATTTGTTGAGATGGAACATTCCACTCCGAAAGATGCTCCTCCATCAACCCCAAGGTAGAAAGGGATAGCTACACACCTCCACCAATACAGAAAATAACACCAACTAAAAACAAAGAAAATGCATGCAAGTTCCCAGACTCTGTTGCTACTTCTGACTTTTTTAACATGGTTGGTACTAAACTCAATGTGGGATTGAGCTAAACTCCATGGATTACCGACAGACTCTGACTCTGAGAACGGGTTTGCAGGAAACCCTAGCTACAATCTTCTTTATATAAATTGTTGTGAAATGATCCCATTTTTTTTTCAGTGGAAAAATCACCTTCCTGCTATTCCGAAGGAATCAAGGAAAGCTATCACGCACGGGAAATCTCAACAAACTTCCTCACATATCGTGGATGGTAGGTTGAGCAAACCGTCAGCCGATCATCCAAACCAGAAGATGTCTCAACGGAATTAAACACAGGTGAATAGAATGAAATCCATGTAACCCCACCAACGGACATATCCTTGACAAAATGATCCCATTATAATTTCACTATATATTCACCATGTTAAATTTGTTTAAAATTCCACTTACAATAATACTATATTATAATAAAATAAACTAATATAAATCTCTCTAATTCTTAATATTCATTCTTAATATTTTAAGCATTGATAGATTTTTATTTACTCTTTTCTGCTTTTGCTTGTTGCGGCCATTATCGGCCATTATCACCTACTCCGCAGTTATTATTACAACTTATAGTCCCCAACTCTTGTGCCGCCCGTCTGACCTATAGCATTATATATCGTTCTTGTTTTCCGTATACTGGTAACATTTTCCACATTGTATTTTCTAATTTTTGTAAATGTCTAAAATTATAGTAATTTATGGTAAAGAAGGGAGGGTTTTAGAGATTACGGTAGGCCAGGTGATTATAAATTGAGTGGTTGTACTAGTTTATAATTGACTAAAATTTTCTAGTTTACTTATAAATTTATTTGAGAAGATAAATAATACAAATAAAACTCAAAAAATAATTTATCCAAAAAAAATTAAATATATCACTAAGATTTTTTTGTTCAAACCAATTTTTGATATGTCGAAAAATAAGAGAAATTCTGAAAAAAATAATACTGATTTATATGTCACGTTAGAAACTACAATTTTGAAACGGAAAAAGCACCTTCCTTATCAGGTTGCAATATTTTAATAAATATGTGAACATTTTTATGATAAAACTCGTTAATACAGATTCTGAGCTTGGACGACTATTGGATGCAACCTCCCATTCCTTTTACGATGTCGAGTATGATGCTATTTTCATAAAAGCTAACCACATGCCAGTAATCTAAATCCACGAAGACAAGTTTGCTCGGAAGAAAAAATATAATCCTTAACAATTAGATTTATTTTAATTTTACATTTAATGTTCGACAAAAAAAATGTTTTCATAACATTAGCTAATACATTTTACTGATGTTTGGATAGTGTGTCATTTTTTAAAGTTCTAATGTAAACAATTAAATTGAATGAGAAAGGTTATGTTAATTACACTGTGTATTCATTTAAAACACCAAAATTAACATTAAATTGAATGAGAAAGGTTATGTTAATTACACTGTGTGTATTCATTTAAAACACCAAAATTAACATTTTTGTTTGCCAATTCTATTTTTACATCTAAACATTTTATTACCACTTACATAACCCAAAATATGTCCACTTTTACGCCACTATTTTAAAATGGATGATTTTCAAAATTCTTCATAAATAATGGTATTCATGTGACTCCAAAATATCATTTTTTCTGTAATGTTAGTTTAAATCATAAGTTTTCATGAGAGCCTCTTAAAATGAGAAATACAATGGATATTTTACTAGTGTTTTCTTGAAAGGTTTGGGGACTTCTGTAACACCCCTCCAAAATTGATCCCTAATATTATTATCCTTGGTAAATGTAATTATAGCTCAAGACCAAGGCCTCACCAGTGAACCTTGCCAGATAAATGACTATTTTCCTAGTTGTAAGGACTGAGTAACTAACCTAGGAGATTAAAGGATGATGATGCAATTAAACGATGGAAAACTAAGCCACTAGGAGAGGAAAGGTATGAAGGCTAGTGAAACCCCTGGAACTTGGTTGATGATGACTCGGTGTCAATGTGGGTTAGTATATAACTTATGATCTTTAGCTAGGATAAATGATCGTCCTAAGTATGAACAACTATCTTAACACTGACGATCACCATAAAATCTTTTGGAAAAAGAAACTAATATTTCCTCCTTGCATACAAAGTAGAGGAGACACCATTATTATTAAGGATGATGGATATTATGAACTCTCTTATTTCTACCACTACCAAAAGGGTAGTTTAAAATTAAAAGATAAATATTAGTCTTATAGTAGTTAATAAAGCTAAGGACTTAAACTTTTAAATGTTATTTTATTCAAAAGGATACTTTAAAAGAAAGTGTCACCCTTTTTCACATAAAGATTATGAATAAATAGACAGGGACTTAAACTCTAACAATATATATATATACCAATAAATATCAATCTTTTAATTTAGTCATTAAGGTTGACCATTGATATTATAAAGGATTATAAGTTCAAAGAGATATTTATATACATGATATATATATCAAAGCAAAGGTGTCGATTCCTTTGTCGATCTCTCTTTCAAGAGATGAGACAAACCCGTAGTGGAGACTCTCGGCATACCAGGTGGCATTTATTTTACCCTCGACCGTCAAATGGCGGGAGAATCCTTCCCTGCTTGGACGGACTCTCCAAAGTGATCTGCAACCTCAGCTTATTTAAGGCATGTAGCTGGAGGGAGAGGGGACGAACTCTATGAAGCCAAGCCCCAAAGGGTAGCAATCTTGAGTACAGTAATGACGATCTATCTTCGGCCACAACCGGTTCGATCTTCTACTCTGGAACCGGTGGGATGAACCTCTGCACATGCTCGACAGAACTTGTGGGCATCTCGGTGATAAGAAAAAGGGTGGTGCATCTCTGCAAGAGTATATGTATGGGTATCTCGGCAATAAGCAGAAGTATGGTGGATATCGGCGGTAGTAGAAGAATGGACGAACCCTGCGAGTCGCTCTGCGCTCTTGAAAACAAGAATTTTCTGACTTAAACTAATTCACCTCACGGCGATGGAGGTAAGTTGTCTTCTATACTGGTAAGGCATTTATTTTACCCTGAAACTGACTTAGTAAACCGAGTTGTTGAACGGAGGTGAGTATAAATTTTTTTCTAATTAGCTCAGAGGACAACGATCTCAGTTAAAACGTAGATCTTAGTAGTTGAATCCGATTTGCTTGAATAGTATTCTCCCTTATGATCTTAATCCTTTGCAAATTGTAAATTATTTACAATGCTGTGATGGTCTCAGGTTGGGCGATCTCTCTCTGAGAGGATCAACCATTATTTTGTTTACTTTAACTTTTGTGAACTGCTTCGATCTATATTTTCACAACTATGCAATCTATCCAGGTGGTAAGATATTCCATTTTCACTTAAAAGAGTTATGGGCTGATATAAGCGATTTGCTTAATGAATTTATGGATTATGATAGAGACTTCCTTGACATGGTAGTTATGATAAATATTCTTGGATAAGTTTTTATTATGATAAGCGACATCTTTGTATGGAGGATTATCTTATCCATGTAATGGGGAAAGATGGATCGGTGAGATCCAGCCCAGTGTTCAACGATTAGTATTACATTTATTATAGTATAATACTTATATCCAAGCATCAGGATTCTCGGTTGGCACCAAATCGACAAGATATTTTGTGTGTTTAAGGAATGGTAGTGTTCCTTGTTTTATTGCTGAAGTGTTTTATTCGGATCTCTGCGGATCAATAACATCCAATATTACCCTTTTTTTAAACTGTGTGTATGGGTAAGTATCGATTTACCTCTGTCGTTTGTTCTGGAACCTCGGCATGATCCATTGAGTCCCCTTTTTGGTTTGCGCTGCTCGTTCCTGCTTTGACCACTTTTTTCGTTTAGATCGGAGGCTGGATCCCTCCGTGAATGCCTGCGTTTTGCTGTGATTAAAACCTTTAGAGTTTGGTTTTCTGCATGAATGCTTGAAGTCAAAACCTTTGCTTTAGTTTATGTTATGTTTTTAATACCAGGTACAAGGAGAATAGTTCGGTTATAATTAAATATATATAGACATTTGGATCCCTGTAATGAGGCATTTTATGTATATGTAATACTAGAGAAAATGTGTGCATTGTTTCCTCTTGATGATAAAGATAATTCTTCTTAATGGAGGATGTAGGTTGCTTAGAAGGGTATGTAAAACCAACCTTTGTTTTGTTATTGTAGTAATAGGTATCCTTGGTAAATAATGCAACGCTGGGTTGCAGGTTGTAGATCTTATTTGACTATTACATGATGTAAACCCTCGAAGTTGATGAATAATAAAATGAAACTCTTTGTGGACTTAGCCCGGAGAGTCGAGTGAACCATGTAAAATTGCCTCTCATTCTTATGCGTTTCTTATGAGCTTCTTATGTGCTTCTTATGACTTCTCCATGATTATAATGGATGATTGTTAATGCCATTGTACAAGTGCTCATGGATGATTGTTAATGCCATTGTACAAGTGCAGGTTTTGGTTAGTGGAAATTTTTTTGTTAATCATGTATAGCCCTATAGACATATTTAGTGTTTTTAGAATTTATTATGTTTATCCTTAATGGGAAAGAAAGTCAGAGATGTTCAAAGTAAAAAGTATGAGTTAACTATGTTAGTTAATATTTCATTATATTGTTCTCATGTATCAAGTGGTTATGTGAAACCACGTCGCAAGATCATTACTTTCATTTATAATAATAAATGTTGAATCTAGTTTGGGAGATAGTCAAATTTGAATTAGCTAGCATTGGCATTTCATAAATTTTTATATATTTGGGGTATGGTACATATGGTATCAGAGCATAAGGTTACAACACTAGGGCCTAATGAACTCAACAGGGGATAAATAAGTATGAAAGCTAATCAAGATGTTTTGTTTGGATGCATGGACCCGACTGGACGAGAGGAAAATTTTATTCGAATTCAACTTCGATTTTCTCCAAAAGAGTAAAGATAAGTATCTTATCTTCATAAAATTTCGAGTCAGGTATGTTATCCTTGGCTTAAGTTTCCTTGGTAGATAAAAAATATAAATACTCACATGGATGAGTAGTATTGTCATGAAATGTGATATTTTATTGAAATAATCTCAGTATATGTGCAATGAGGTTAGGAGATTTACTTAAAGTATAAATGACTCATACCTAGTTGAATTTATTTAATGAAACAAGGTTTATGAGTGATAAATTTCTAGTTGGGATCTATAATAAGGAAAGCATTCATAATACTTTTATCCATGCTATGAAGATTTCTTGAGTCATTATTTATCGAAGTAATTGGTTTTGTTACACAAAAATGGCACCATCAATGTTAGCATAAAAAGAACGATCTAGGACATAGTCATAAAAATCAAAATTGATGTATGTACGAAGTCAATCAGTTTGGGTAGAATACACAGGAAAAATACATGAAAGTTTTTCAAAAGATGCACTAGGACGTAAATTATTTCATATGAAGGATGAATCAATATAGATGTTGTTTTTATGACTGATGTGAAATGTATAAGTTGTTGATGTATTTGTAACTTCAGAAGATATTCACTTGTATATTGTATTTGTACTTTATTGTATCCCCAACGGAGATGTATTATTCCTCCGATTGGAAGTGTCGTCAGCTGTACTTTCATGTGTCGCAAGTTATATTGTAAGTGTCGTAACTTATATTTGATGGGTTATTAGGCCACCTTGTTGGGGTCAGCCATGTATGAGTCATGTGGGTCAAAGGGTTATTAAACTACCCTAGTAGGGATCGGCCCTGTCAGCATTATGTTAAGTGGTTAAGTTGAGGCCGACCTAGTTGAGTGAAGGTCAAGTGAAAGTCAGTGTATAAATAGAGAGTGTGTCTCTCTCATTTCACTCACTTCGCATTAGTGAGAGAAGAGGAGGGTGCACACAAGTGGAGGAGGAGGATGATGCTGAAGATATCTATCTCTTGGGTTTGATCATGATGATCCGTGTATTGATGCTTATTCTATCTTTGAGGAAGTTGAGGGGTTTTTCACCCTCTTGGTTTTCCCCAGTGAAATTTTTGTGTCTCTTGTCTCTTGTCTCTTATGCTTGATATGATGTACATGTTATTCGTTCAGTTAAGATCCTATAGATATTGAATTAAATGTTGAAAAAATAACATGGTATCAGAGCTATCCTGAAGGAAGGCATGCTATGGCATTTATGAGACTTGTTGCACTTGTGACAAATCGGAAGCTAGGGTTTGATATAGAAAAAGCTAGTCTTCGTAGAACTTTTGCTATAAATCCATTTTGGAAAAGGTTCAGGATCTGAAACCTTTAAAAGTCGTAGATAACATACCCATGTACCTTGTGTCCGAAGCAAAATATTTGATTCGTTGTACTTTGTCATTTATGATCTGTACAATCTAGGGTTTCTGCCTCTTCCAGATCTCAGTCATAAACAGGTGACCTAGGAGAAAAGGTCACAAGTTGGGCTAGGAAGCTCCAAATGAAATTTCATAAAAAGTGACAGGTAGATCACGGACTGTAGTTTCTCAGGTAAGTTTTTCAAAGGCCGAAGTTAAACTAGTGACACATGTCACGCTGTACAAGTTATCTCTCCTATTTTATCCCATAAACAGGTCACATTGCGACACTTGGCATAACTCCCTCTCAGAGAATCCAATTGACGTCATACCTATGCGGTTGGAAAGATGATAGATCAGGATACCACAGGCCGAATTTTTAGACCCTATGGATTCATAATTTCAGAGATGCACCAGAAACAATCAGGTTCATATTTCTGTCAAAACAGAATTGGATTCTGAGCACCTTCATTCTTGGCTTGTCACTGCTGCGGGAATTTAGGGCTTCGAAGAAAGTTGGAATTTTGGGAACCGGAGTCCACGGCTGAATTCTCCTCAGCAAAATCGAAATTTAGAGGCCAAGATCAAATTTTTTAGTTGGGCAGAAGGTCGGGCTTGATCAAACCCTAGTTCAGGATTTTGATCGGAAAGGTGGAAAATTAGGGCTTCTACAAAAGTTGGAATTTTTTAAATATGTGACCACGGCTGGAAGCTTCTCAAAAAAATCGAAGTTGAGAACACAAGATAGAACCTTTTGGATGGGAAGAAGACCAGGATTTATCAAACCGGGATCTTGTCTAGAAGATCCGAAAGTTTCAAAGGCAATTTTGAGGGGTCAAATTTTGGAGATTTTGAAATTGAAGTATGCCAGCTTGATCAGCTCAGCAAGGAACATCTTTTCAGCCAATCAGAAGTTTGAAATTCAAATTTTGAATTTTTAGGGTTTCTCTGACAAACCCTAATCCAGCTCTAGATCCAGTTTCAGCAAATCAAAGTGGATTGGGTTAATCCTAGAAGAGAATGAATTGGACACCTACATAAGTGAAGAAGTTCTAGTTCCAGAGGGAGATGAGGCTGAGGCTTTACATGAGAAGGATACAAGCAATCTCGACAGGTATGACTTGAAGAGATACAGGTATGTTTTGAAATATGTTCATGATTAAGTTTATGATATGTTTGTCTTCATATTGTTGAGGTTAGTACAATCTTGATTAATCTTAGAATTGTCTTATCACCCTAGTAAAAGTATGAATGCATGTGAATGATAGAAGACATTCATTGATTAAGGTTATAGGATTGTACTAATGCACTATGGTATTGTATGAGGATGATGTTGTCCGCTAACATGAAATGTACAAATCAAGTTGTAGATCAAGAACATATGACCATGGTCACATGAAGAAAAAGACTCATGGATCACATAGAAGCTCTACTTACGAGGTATGTATAATTTGGTTCTATAATGGGTAACTTATGAGTTATGTAGGTTACTAAGCACAAGTCATTGAAGAGAACAAGAAGACATTGTTTCGGTATGTTAGACATAACTAGAAAACATGATAACCAGGTATGTTTTTCCTATATCAAGTTAGAATCCTACCTTATGCTAGGATATTATACTTTTGTATGAATGATTATTCTTGAAGTTAGAAGTTTAAGTAATCAACAGTTTATGCATATTATGTTTCTTACTTTGATTGATGATATGACTAACCAGAAGAGTCCTTTGGTCAATAAGAATATGCATGAGTAATAGAATTCCTCCTTGAAACCTTGAATACTAATGCTTGTGATAAATTACCTGTGTGTGAAATGATCATTACCATAGATGTTAAGAGTATTTAGGATCATAATGTTTTGATAGTATTGAGATTATACTAATATATGTACGGTTATGTATGAGATACTGAGGATGACACAATGATGACACTAGTGCACATTTAAGCATGCATAGTCGTCCAGGATGGATATAAGTTCAAGGACAGATAATCAAGGAAGCAAAGATCAAGAGGGAGCACACTCCAATAGTTCCCGCAAGGAAGCAAAGATTGAGAGGGAGTCCACCCCACAACTAAACAAAGATAAGTATTTGAATTATCATTTCCTATTACTTAAATGATGGTGTTCATTCATGTACATACTTATGTTCCTAGACTTAGGATGTACATTATGCATTTTAGAAAAGTTTCATTAATGAACAAGATACTACTAATATAGTAATGGGTAAGTGGCCTATGGCTCTGTACAACATTCCATTGCTACTTATCTAGAATGAAACCTCATTACTGACATGTTGGGAGTTGTGCACACTCTTAACAATGTTCTGGTAGAGATGGAAGGCATCTAGAAAGTTACGAGATATGGATAAATGTTGTATTGAAGCATTGGCTAAGATAATTGCATGATTGTGTGACATATGTATTTATGCATAAGAATTTGTTTTGAAAAACTATGAGAAGTTCCCAATCATGCAATTGAATTTGACTTGTAGGAAAGATCGGGTATAATCACCTACAAGGACAACAACATTTGTTCCAACAACGAAGTTCAAGAAAACTTTCTATTAAAGATATTGAAGAATCTGAAGTTCCCAGGATCCGGGATGAAGTAATGAAAGGATGCCATGATCGAGGAGTACCAGTTGATCATGAAGAATGATGTCTGGGATGTGGTCCCGAGACCAGAAAGGAAGTCTGTTATGACTTCCAAGTGAATCCATAAGATCAAGCATGCTGCAGATGGTAGCATAGAGAAATACAAGGTGAGGTTTGTTGCTCGTGGCTTTTCCCAGAAAGAGGGGATAGATTATGAAGAGACTTTTGATCCTATAGCCAGATACACTTCCGTCAGATCAGTACTTGCTTTGACTGCAGTGATGAAGTGAAAGATACACCAGATGGATGTCAAGACAACTTTCTTGAATGGTGCAGTTGAAGAGGAAGTGTATGTAGAGAAGCCACTCGTGTTTGAGACACATGACAAGGAGTCATATGTGTGCAGATTGAAGAAAGCCTTGTATGGATTGAAGCAAGCTCCTAGGACTTGGGGATGATGCATTACTTTCTAGGCATGGAGGTGTGGATCTTCCTTGGAAAATGGAAGTATGCAGTAGAGATCCTGAGCGGTTCAGGATGATGGACTGCAAGGCCATGGCCACACCTATGTCATCGAACCTGAAGCTTCTGTGTGATGCTTCATCTGAGCTAGTTGATGCCACGATGTATCATCAGATGATTGGGTCTTTGATGTACCTGACGAATATGAGACCAGATATCTACTTTGCGGTGAACACCTTGAGCCAGTATCTGACAGATCCGAGACATGTTCACCTGATAGCTGCAAAGCATATTCTGAAGTACCTGAAGGGTACAGTTGATTATGGGATCAAGTATGATGTGAATCAAAAGTTTAACCTGGAGAGTTATGTTGATTCAGACTGGGCAGGCAGTGCCATTGATCGGAAGAGCACTTCGGGGTGCTGCTTCAGTATGGGATCTGGTATGATATCTTGGTTTAGCAGGAAGCAATCTTGTGTGGCACTGAGTATAGCCGAAGCAAAGTATGTTGCAGCTTGTTCGGCTAGTTGTGAGGCAGTATGGCTCAGGAAGCTACTGTCTGATCTGTTTGATCTCCAGCTGGGTGCTACTTGTATATATTGTGACAACCAGAGTTGTGTGAAGTTGTCAGAGAACCCAGTGTTCCATGACAAGTCGAAGCACATTGAGATTAAGTATCACTATATCAGGGATATGGTGCAGAGACGAGTAGTGAAGCTCCTATATGTTGTGATGGACGAGTAGATAACCGATGTGTTAACCAAGCCACTGGCCAGAGTGAAGTTTGAGTACTTCAGAGAGAGGCTTGGTGTACTTCAGATTGAGATTCCTTCCAAGAGGAAGTGATGAGTCCGGAGACACAAATGCACATGAGCTATTCTCACATGGTGGTAGGTGTTTCCTCCCATGGTGCAGATATAAGGGCTAGGGCCATTCCAACATGGTTGAAGTGTGTCTTCCCATGGTCGTTGATGTAAGAGTTGTGCCATTCGAGCATGGTTGAAGTGTGTCTTCCCATGGCTGCGATATAAGTGTTGTGCCACTCCTGGCATGGTTGAAGTGTGTCTTCCCATTCCTTTGGATATAAGTGTGATGCCATTCTCGCATGGTTGAAGTGTGTCTTCCCATGGCGTAGATATAAGTGCTGAGCCTTTCACGGATGGTTGAAGTGTGTCTTCCCATGCCGGTGAATGTAAGTGTTGTGTGATTTGCATCTGGGTTGTGCTCCCTGGACAATGATGGTGATATGAAGACGATGAAGTGACAGTATGGTACACAAGTTTTGCAAAGGCATATAATTGGTCCTGAGATGCTCTTCCAAGTTTTGCAGAGGCAGTGTAATCAGTCCTAGGAGATCTTGCCGGTTTTGCAGAGGTAGTGTAATCAGTCCTGAGGTGTACCTACTTGATGGCTTGCTCGCAGAGATGATGAAGACCTACATGGAGGCTAGGCCTACATCCAACATGAAAAATGGATGGCTCAGTAGAACTTCCTATGACGAGAAGAATTGTGAGATAGCCCAGTGATTGAGATGTCGAGTACAGCAGCAGTGATGATGATGATGCTCTATGATCCAGTGACGATGATCTAGCTCCAGAATTGAATACTTGTGCCTATTGATGACTTGTGTCAAGAGAATACCTTCCTAGTTAAGAGGGAGTGTTGATGTATTTGTAACTTTGGAATATATTCAATTGTATATTTTATTTGTACTTTATTGTATCCCCAATAGAGATGTATTATTCCTCCGATTGGAAGTGTCGCCAGTTCTACTTGCATGTGTCGCAAGTTATATTGTAAGTGTCGTAACTTATACTTGATGGGTTATTAGACCACCTTGTTGGGGTCGGCCCTGTATGAGTCATGTGGGTCAAAGGGTTATTAGACCATCCTATTAGGGGTCATCCCTGTCAGCATTATTTTAAGTGGTTAAGTTGAGGCCGACCTAGTTGAGTAAAGGTCAAGTGAAAGTTAGTGTATAAATAGAGAGTGTGTCTCTCTCATTATACACATCTCTCTCATTTCACTCACTTCGCATTAGTGAGAGAAGAGGAGGGTGTGCACAAGTGGAGGAGGAGCATGTTGCTGAAGATATATATCTCTTGGGTTTGATCATGGTGATCCTTGTATTGATGCTTATTCTATATTTGAGGAAGTTGCGGGGTTTTTCACCTTATTGGTTTTCCCCGTTGAAATGTTTTGTGTCTCTTGTCTCTTGTCTCTTATGCTTGATATGCTGTACATATTATTCGTTCAATTAAGATCCTATATATATTGAATTAAATGTTGAAAAATTGAAAAAATAACATAAGTATGGTAATTTTTTATGTTAGATTGTTGATTTATAATCCAATATCATTTAGTAAGTACTATTCTAAGACAAAGATATGGAAACTTTGGCTAAAATTGTTATTACCTGGACCAAACAAAGGTTATGAATAGCATCCTAAACATGCAGATTAACTTATTTAAAACTGCATAGGAGTATCAAGTAGACTTTTATTAAAGTTGTTTTATTCTATTTTTTCTTTTAAAAAGAGTTATTAAAGTGCACTGCCTATGAGCATTAGTACTATTAATACACTCCAAGGAAGAGAGTTTGTTAGACTAGGCAAAGTCACTTGTATATTTTTCAATTTAATAGTTATATAGTAGTTGATAATGCTTATGACAGTGTCATGGAAATCTATATCAGGAAAAATATAGCCTTATAAATGTTAGATGAAGTTATAATTACTTTTGTCAAAAAACAAAAAAATGTCATTCATTAAAAGTTAAGATTTTATTGCTTAACATGAATTGTATTTTAGAACTTATAGTTATTTGAATAAACCTAAAGGTATATTACTGCATGGAATTTCAAGCAATATTCCTAGGAGTTTAAATGATTTTATTTAGAATGCATATGAGTCAAACTACTTTCTTCGTAGAAGGATCCCTCGTAAGGTTTGTTATGTATTCTAATAAAGTTTGATATGTATAGTTAAAGGACTTTGTTAATAGTTAGAGCTTGATTAGAGGAATACTCCTAAATATTGTTTATGGTTGATTGATCATTGGATATTTTAGAAAAGTATGAAAAGATTAAAGAGGAAAGGATCTTTAGATAATGTATCTTAGATGGGAATGAATATATGTACAACTAACTGCTTAAATGAGGATATTTACACGTTTTTTAATAAGCAGATTTGATCACCACCTCACGATGAGGATATCGAAGAATTTATATTTATACATCAGGATGAATCAAAGAGGATGCACAAGATAATTGAATAAGCATGCATGTGATGTTATGGAACTATTGTGATTCAATTGTTGAGCAGTTGAAGCACATAAATTTGTCTTTTATACTAACATTTCAAGAAGTGATTTTGGTTACGACTGGTGTCAAGATCAAAGAAGAATGCCGATTATAAAACTTATATAGAGAAGTTGAGCTAAAAACACTCAAGAGTAAGTAATGATTTACTTTACATCTTATTTTGATTATAGGATTTTATGAATCACGATTGGTGATAAAAACTTTTGATTAATGATGTGTGATCATCAAAATGCATAGAATGAGATAAGCAAATAAGTGAATATATTTGTAAACATTTTGTTGTTATTATGTTGCATGAGGCCTACAAGAAAATAATAAATGATTGTTACTGAGTAAACTTGCTGGACTCAAACGAGAAGGTTTGAGGGTAAAAGAAAACTTCTTGGACTCAAACGAGAAGGTTTGAGGGGAAAAAAAAACATTTCCTGGACTCAAACGAGAAGGTCTGAGGGGAAAAGAATATTTCTTGGACTCAAATGAGAAGGTTTGAGGGGAAAAGAATATTTCATGGGCTAAAGCAGAATGGCTGCATCTTGCACTCACTCATTAGCAGTTGCAGGAGGCAAATTCCCTAAAAATGTGGTCATGTTCCCCATGGAAGTGGAACAGAGCAGGTGGCTCGTTGAATATTATACTGACCCAAAGACCTGGGCAAATTTAATCCATCGAATTGGGTAGGAGGCTCACTAGATTTTTCGATGAGGGGAATGCTAACTACATGGGGGCCTCACTCAATAAACCGCTATCATAGCACATTCGTTCGTGGCATATGAATCAATACCCCTAATTTCACTAAATATTGGAAAATACCTTCCAAAATCATTTTTTTAACCCCCTCCTAATATGCCTTCCCAATTTTAAAAAACCCATATTTTCACTAGATATTGTATGTATCAATTTTTTCATTAACATTTTGTATACCCCTTTATATTTCTACCTAGTATATTGATATGATACCCCTCTTATGACTCCACATGCATTCTACAATGCACCTTGCTTCTTTCGATGTATATTGTGGATGCACGTTACTTCACCCACAAAGCAATTACTCAACCACATATCATTATGATTTGCAACATCTAATGGTCTAATGAAGAGATAGGAGATCACTTCTTGTATGTCACTAGAGCCAATGCACATAGTACAACATTTAGATTGCATGTTGCAGTTCCTCAATCGCTGACTAAGCCTGTTATGGGCTAGGTATCCAGGCCCCCAGGGCCTGTAACAAGCTCTAGGAGGCTGACTAAACCTCCCAAGGCCTGTAATAGGTACGAGTGGTTGGGTATTCAAGCCCCCAAGGCCTATCGAGGGCCTATAATAGGCCCTGGAGGCTTAGAGCCTCCCAAGGCTATTGGTAACAACTCGCTGAGTGCTATTGGTAACAATTGGCTGTCAATGACCACTGTATATGGACTATGATCGATTGGAAACCCACTTCACCACGAAGCCCCTGGCCTCAAGCATGCCTCAAGACGCAATTTCCCTGCATACTGGTAAGCTCGAGCCTTGCCTCAACCCAATTTCTCATCTGGTTGTGATCCCGCCATCTCCATTTGGCGGATATTTGTCATCCCACCCCTATAAAAAATACCCCAAAGTATTTTTGTATTGTTACATCAAATAAAAAAAACACTTTGCCCCTTAATATATAAGCAATATAATTTTTAGGTTTTCATAAATATTTAATACCGCAATATGAATGAATGTGGTATTATATTGCCTTCTAGTGAAGCCCCCGTGGCTAACTAATGAGCTGTTGAGCGAGACTGTCTCATTATTCTACTGAGTTTACAGAGAGTATTATGTAGCAAAGCTTGATTTGTTGAGTTTCAAAAAGAACATAACTCGAGGAAGAGTTTTGTGTATAGTAGAGGAACTACTGAAATTCCAAACTCATGGGAGAGTGTGATAATCAACAAAGTGTTGTTGAAAGATTTGTTTTATGATATAACAAATATTGATGAATTGTCTTGCAACTAGACTATCAGATGTCTTTATGTGTGAATGCCATAAATGCTAGAATGAGCAAAATACTTCTTCAAGGATAAGGATGAAGGATTAATGGTTATACATATTTAATGTTTTAAAATTTTGTATAATTATGTGATACTAAAGCATGTTGGAAAATCTTGTACAAGTTTTACAATGTGCAGGTTATAAATGATAAGAACTTGCGGAAATAGCAAAAAAAAAAAAGATGATCAAAGAAGAGGGACAAGCGATGACCAAAGCAGAGGGACAAGCAAGCAAAAGATGATGTAAGGATGCAGAAGACAAAATGATTGAACACCAAGGACGGTGTTATTCTTAAGGGGAGGATTATGTAACACCCCTCCAAAATTGATCCCTAATATTATTATCCTTGGTAAATGTAATTATATATTTGTAAATGGCCCTGGTGAGGAGCTCAAGGCCAAGGCCCCACAAGTGAACCTTGCCAGAACAATGAATATTTTCCTAGTTGTAAGGACTGAGTAACAAACCTAGGAGATTAAAGGATGATGACGCAATTAAACGATGGAAAACTAAGCCACTAGGGGAGGAAAGGTATGAAGGATAGTGAAACCTCGGGAACTTGGTTGATGATGACTCGGTGTCAATGTGGGTTAGTATAGAACTAGATATTGTGTTATGATCTTTAGCCAGGATAAGTGATCGTCCCAAGTATGAACAACTATCTTAGTGCTGACGATCACCATAGAATCTTTTGGGAAAAGAAACTAATATTTCCTCCTTGCATACAAAGTAGAGGGGACACCACTATTATTAAGGATGATGGATATTATGAACTCTCTTATTTATACCACTACCAAAAGGGTAGTTTAAAAGATAAATATTAGTCTTATATATATAAGTTGTTAATAAAGCTAAGGGCTTAAACTTTTAAATGTTATTATATTCAAAAGGATACTTTAAAAGAAAGTGTTACCCTTTTTCACATAAAGATTATGGATAAATAAACAGGGACTTAAACTCTAACAATATATATATATATATATATATATATATATATACCAATAAATATCAATCTTTTAATTTAGTCAATAACATTGACCATTGATATTATAAAGGATTATAAGTTCAGAGATATATTTATATACATGATATATATATCAAAGCAAAAGTAGAGCTCTGGAGGCGGCGATAGGGTTTGAGAGTCGTGGAGCCTGAACCAGGCGGCTAGGGTTCCTACCCTAGCTTCCTCCTCCACCCATTCTCGCATACGCTTCCGTTGAATTGGTTCCTGCGATACGACGACGGACATCGATTGGAGAGAGGGCGGGCCTCTGCGCGGCGACCCATTGGGTCTGCTCCAGAACCAGTGGCGGCGGCGGCGGTTTCCGGGAGGGGCTTGGCGGCGTGGCAGCGGCGGCGCAGTGGGGGTTTGGCAGCGTCGGCACAGTGGGGGCTCAGCGTCGGCGCTATGGGCAGGGCTTCTCCAGGGCGAGATGCAGACCAACGACGGCGGCAGCTCCCTCACGCTACGATCCTTCACGGCATATCGACGGCGGCAGCTCCTTCGACGACGGCTGCTCCTTCGACGGCAGCTCCCACTTTCTTGGCTGCTCCTTCGTTGAGCGCCCAGATCTGAACCGGTGGCCCTTTTCTTTCTCTTTTTTGTTATCATCGACCCTTTATGGACACAGTTTTACAGGATTAGCTGCTGGTTTTATTTTCAGCACAATATGAGTGGGTTTTTGTTTTCGTGCCAACGTTTGGCTGATCTGATTAGGGCTTCGCCATTCATGGCTGGCCTGAATATATGTACATTTTTGAGCCACTGGTTTGCGGCTTATAGATGTAGTTATGTCTTGTCTGCTTATATGGGACAGAAATATGTGAAAATGTAGGGATCCTTGTTGATTCTACTACATGTGCAATATGTAATTTTAATCATCTTTTTGAAATAAAATTACGGACATTTTCCAAGGAAAAAAAAATATCAAAGCAAAAGTACCGATTCATTTGTCAATCTCTCTTTCAAGAGAGGAGACAAACCCCTAGTGGAGACTCTCGGCATACCAGGTACCATTTCTTTTACCCTCGACCGCCAAATGGCGGGAGGATCCTTCCCTGCTTGGACGGACTCTCCAAAGTGATCTGTAACCTCAACTTATTTAAGGCATGGAGCTAGAGGGAGAGGGGACGAACTCTATGAAGCCAAGCCCCAAAGGGTAGCGATCTTGAGTAGAGTAATGACGATCTATCTTCGGCCACAACCGGTTCGATCTTCTACTCTAGAACCGGTGGGATGAACCTCTGTACATGCTTGGCAGAACTTGTGGGCATCTCGGCGATAAGAAAAAGGATGGTGCATCTCTGCAATAGTATATGTATGGGTATCTCAGCAATAAGCAGAAGTATGGTGGATATCGGCAATAGTAGAAGAATGGAGGAACCCTGCGAGTCGCTCTGCACTCTTGAAAACAAGCATTTTCTGACTTAAACTAATTCACCTCACGACGATGGAGGTAAGTTGTCTTCTATACTGGTAAGGCGTTTATTTTACCCTGAAAATGACTTAGTAAATCGAGTTGTTGAACGGAGGTGAGTATAACTATTTTCTACTTAGCTCAAAGGACAATGATCTCAGTTAAAACATAGATCTTAGTAAACCAAGCGTGTAATATCCCGATTTTGACCCTATTGCACTAAAATTGTAAATGATGTAAATATCGTTATTTAATCATGGTGAGGAGCTCAAGGCCAAGGCCCCACCATCGATTTATCGTTTTATGTATCGGCAATTAAAAATAGATGCCTATGGTTCTTGTGCTAGCCAGGCACAATGTAAATTAAGACATCACGTAAATATGAATTTTAATGAAATACCCACAACTAGCTATGCAATGCAACAAAGAGATGGGGGCATGATTTTTATAAGGAATAGGGAAGGAAATTATTCAAACCCTTGAGCCAATGGTGTTAATCCATGTTTCAATGAGAAAACCCATAAACCACCAACTACCCATTTTGACTTATGCACCCAATCATTTAATTCTTCCAAGAGTTGGTTGAGGCAGTTAATGCCTTGGGAATGGAGAGGGATGGAAACCAATTTCGTGCATGGGAAAGCCATCAACCTGGGAATTCGTATTTTTGCTTCTTGGGAAAGAAAACACCCACGAAATGGTGCCCAAAGCCATCTTTCACCCATGGCCTTTGCTCTCTCACGTAGTCTGAGCTAACTGGGGCTTTCTCCATCATGTTTTTCATCATTTTCCATGCCTGGGAACTCGTTTTTGTATTGCACAATGGCTGGGAGGAAGGGAGCCGCAATTTTAGGGTTTATGGAGGTCGTTTTTGTCCCTTGAATGCCCATAAACGTTTTCTGGAAACGATTTTTCTCTCCTAGGGTTGATTCCCCAATTGCCATTTCGTTTTTGGTTGCCCCACATTTTTCTGAAGCTGATGGAAACCCCTTTTTGGACATCCCACTGTAAAAATGTTTCCCCTCATGCCCAGCACTTGGGATTTTGGTGTTATGTACATCTCTGTTTTGGTTTGAACCTGTGAGCAAGAAATTCGGAGTGGAAGTGGACCAGAATTGGCTTGATAAACCTAGTTAGGAAGGTAACCTCTCAAGAAGATCAAAAGGGCCGGTTACTCTTTTAAACATGTACCTGGAAGAACACTAGAATGGGAGGTATGGCCTGAGGGACTGTGCAGTAGTGAAAGGAATACTTCCTTGTTTCCAGGTGTGTAGGTATTGTGGGGACCAAGCTAGATATATCTTGTAGAGGGCATCCCTATCTCTGTGGTTGAGCTCACTAGCTTAGCAATTCTTCCTTTCCATTGCCTTAGAAGCCTAATAAACCCAACTGTGGATTGGCTTGGCTGATTTTGGTGTATTTTGGCTATGGGTGAGTATGTTGTTCCCTTTTTTCTTGTATAAATCATGCCCAGCTCGGGGGTGGCAGTTGTATCAAGGGATTGATAAGCACAACTGGCCTATGGTTGGGTGGAACGTTGCAGTTGCATAGCTGGTCACTTGGGACTACTTTGTTTTAAGATAAGTACTCTCTTGTGTTTAAATTTTGCCATGTATTTATTTAATGTCTGTCATGAAAATATTTGAATGTATGTTAGATATGTAGATGATTTTAATTCCACTGTGTTTAATGACAATGTGCATATGTATATGTCTTTTATTATCAATGAGTTTTTACTTAATGGATATGGGGCTATATGCCCGGTTTTAGTGCCATGTTCTCTCCCTATCTCAGTCTGATGGGAGGGGACTTGACAAAGCAGTTGGCTGCGGCAATTATAAATGCATTCCTTTTATTTTATCAGAATCAGAGTATGAATAAGGCGTGAAGTTATGTAATTTTTTGAGCTGGATCAGTATTAAAAATATTGATGTATGTAACTGAAAACGTAAATCTTAGAGAACAACGTCATGGTTGAACCATGAATACTATATATATATATATATATATATATAGTAGTTGAATCTGATTTGCTTGAATAGTATTCTCCCTTATGATCTTAATCCTTTGCAAATTGTAAATTATTTACAATGCTGCGATGGTCTCAGGTTGGGCGATCTCTCTCTGAGAGGATCAACCATTATTTTGTTTACTTTAACTTTTGTGAACTGCTTCAATCTATATTTCCACAACTATGCAATCTATCCAGGTGGTAAGATATTCCATTTTCACTTAAAAGAGTTATGGGCTGATATAAGCGATTTGCTTAATGAATTTATGGATTATGATAGCGACTTCCTTGACATGGTAGTTATGATAAATATTCCTGGATAAGTTTTTATTATGATAAGCGACATCTTTGTATGGAGGATTATCTTATCCATGCAATGGGGAAAAGATAGATCAATGAGATCCATTCCAGTGTTCAGTTATTAGTATTACATTTATTACAGTATAAAACATATATCTGAGCATTAGGATTCTCGGTTGGCATGAGATCGACAAGATCTTTTGTGTGTTTAAGGAATGGTAGTGTTCCTTGTTTTATTGCTAAAGTGTTTTATTCGGATCTCTGCGGATCAATAACATCCAGTATTGACTTTTTTTTAACTGTGTGTATGGGTAAGTATCGATTTACCTCTGCCATTTGGAACCTCTGCATGATCCATTGAGTCCCCTTTTTGGTTTGCGCTGCTCATTCCTGCTTTGACCTCTTTTTTCGTTTAGTTCAGAGGTTGGATCCCTCCGTCAATGCCTGCGTTTTCCTGTGATAAAAATTTAGCCTTTACTGTTGTCTAGACCAGAGTTTGGTTGTCTGCATGAATGCTTGAAGTCAAAACCTTTGCTTTTTTTTCCTGGGAAAATGTCCGTAATTTTATTTCAAAAAGATGATTAAAACCTTTGCTTTAGTTTATGTTATGTTTTTAATACAAGCTACGAGCATAGTTCGGTTATAATTAAAAATATATAGACATTTGGATCCCTGTAATGAGTCATTTTATGTATATATAATACTACAGAAAATGTGTGCATTGTTTCCTCTTGATGATAGAGATAATTCTTCTTAATGGAGGATGTAGGTTGCTTAGAAGGGTATGTAAAACCAACCTTTGTTTTGTTATTGTAGTAATAGGTATCCTTGGTAAATAATGCAACGCTGGGTTGCAGGTTGTAGATCTTATTTGACTGTTACATGATGTAAACCCTCGAAGTTGATGAATAATAAAATGAAACTCTTTGTGGACGTAGCCCGGAGAGTCGAGTGAACCATGTAAAATTGCCTCTCATTCTTATGTGTTTCTTATGAGCTTCTTATGTTCTTATGTGTTTCTTATGTGCTTCTTATGACTTCTCGATGATTATAATGGATGATTGTTAATGCCATTGTACAAGTGCAAGTTTTGGTAGAGGAAACTTTTTGTTAATCATGTATAGCCCTATAGACATATTTAGTGTTTTTAGGATTTATTATGTTTATCCTTAATGGGAAAGAAAGTCAGGAGATGTTCAAAGTAAAAAGTATGAGTTAACTATGTTAGTTAATATTTCATTATATTGTGCTCATGTATCAAGTGGTTATGTGAAACCATGTCACAAGATCATTACTTTCATTTATAATAATAAATGTTGAATCTAGTTTGGGAGATAGTCGAATTTGAATTAGTTAGCATTGGCATTTCATAATTTTTTTAATTTCACCAAATTACTAACTATATATTTGGGATATGTTACATATGGTATCAGAGCATAAGGTTACAACACTAGGGCCTAATGAGCTCAGCAAGGTATAAATAAGTATGAAGGCTAATCAAGATGTTTTGTTTGGATGCATGGACCCGACTGGACGAGAGGAAAATTTTATTCGAATTCAACTTCGATTTTCTCCAAAAGAGTAAAGATAAGTATCTTATCTTCATAAAATTTCGAGTCAAGTATGTTATCCTTGGCTTAAGTTTCCTTGGTAGATAAAAAGTATAAATACTCACATGGATGAGTAGTATTGTCATGAATTCATAAAATTTCGAGTCAAGTATGTTATCCTTGGCTTAAGTTTCCTTGGTAGATAAAAAGTATAAATACTCACATGGATGAGTAGTATTGTCATGAATTGTGATATTTTGTTGAAATAATATCAGTATATGTGCAATGAGGTTAGGAGATTTACTTAAAGTATAAATGACTCATACCTAGTTGACTTTATTTAATGAAACAAGGTTTATGAGTGATATATTTCTAGTTGGGATCTATAATAAGGAAAGCATTCATAATACTTTTATCCATGCTATGAAGATTTCTTGAGTCATTATTTATCGAAGTAATTGGTTTTGTTACACAAAAATGGCACCATCAATGTTAGCATAAAAAGAACGATCTAGGACATAGTCATAAAAATCAAAATTGATGTATGTACGAAGTCAGTCAGTTTGGGTAAAATACACAAGAAAAATACATGAAAGTTTTTCAAAAGATGCACTAGGACGTAAATTATTTCATATGAAGGATGAATCAATATAGATGTTGTTTTTATGACTGATGTGAAATGTATAAGTTGTTGATGTATTTGTAACTTCAGAAGATATTCACTTGTATATTGTATTTGTACTTTATTGTATCCCCAGCGGAGATGTATTATTCCTCCGATTGGAAGTGTCGTCAATTGTACTTGCATGTGTCGCAAGTTATATTGTAAGTGTCGTAACTTATACTTGATGGGTTATTAGACCACCTTGTTGGGGTCAGCCATGTATGAGTCATGTGGGTCAAAGGGTTATTAGACCACCCTAGTAGGGGTTGGCCCTGTCAGCATTATTTTAAGTGGTTAAGTTGAGGCCGACCTAGTTGAGTGAAGGTCAAGTGAAAGTTAGTGTATAAATAGAGAGTCTGTCTCTCTCATTTTACACATCTCTCTCATTTCACTCACTTCGCATTAGTGAGAGAAGAGGAGGGTGCACACAAGTGGAGGAGGAGCATGATGCTGAAGATATCTATCTCTTGGGTTTGATCATGGTCTTCCGTGTATTGATGCTTATTCTATCTTTGAGGAAGTTGCGGGGTTTTTCACCCTCTTGGTTTTCCCCGGTGAAATTTTTGTGTCTCTTGTCTCTTATGCTTGATATGATGTACATGTTATTCGTTCAGTTAAGATCCTATAGATATTGAATTAAATGTTGAAAAAATAACATGGTATCAGAGCTAGCCTGAGGAAGGCATACTATGGCATTTATGAGACTTGTTGCACTTGCGACAAATCGGAAGCTAGGGCTAGATATAGAAAAAACTAGTCATCGTAGAACTTTGGCTATAAATCCATTTTGGAAAAGGTTCGGGATTTGAAACCTTTACAGGTCGTATATAACATCCCCATGTACCTTGTGTTTGAAGCAAAACATTTGATTCGTTGTACTTTGTGATTTATGATCTGTACAATCCAGGGTTTCTGCCTCTTCCAGATCTCAGTCATAAACAGGTGACCTAGGAAAAAAGGTCACAAGTTGGGCTAGGAAGCTCCAAATGAAATTTCGTAAAAAGTGACAGGTAGATCACGGACTGTAGTTACTCAGGTAATTTTTTCAGAGGCCGAAGCTAAACTAGTTACATGTGTCACGCTGTACAAGTTCTCTTTCCTATTTTATCCCATAAATAGGTCACATTGCGACACTTGGCATAACTCTCTCTCAGAGAATCCAATTGAGGTCATACCTATGGGGTTGGAAAGATGATAGATCAGGATACCACAGGCCGAAGTTTCAAACACTGTGGATTCATAATTTCAGAGATGCACCAGAAACAATCAGGTTCATATTCCTGTCAAAACAGAATTGGATTCTGAGCACCTTCATTCTTGGCTTGTCACTGCTGCAGAAATTTAGGGCTTCGAAGAAAGTTGGAATTTTTGGAATCGGAGTCCATGGCTAAATTCTCCTCAACAAAATCAAAATTTAGAGACCAAGATCAAATTTTTTGGTTGGGCAGAAGGTCGGGCTTGATCAAACCCTAGTTCGGGATTTTGATCGGAAAGGTGGAAAATTAGGGCTTCTGCAAAAGTTGGAATTTTTGAAATCTATGACCACAGCTGGAAGCTCCTCAAAAAAATAGAAGTTTAGAACACAAGATAGAACCTTTTGGATGGGCAGAAGACCAGGATTTATCAAACCCTAGTTCAGGATCCTGTCTAGAAGATCCAGAAGTTTCAAAGGCAATTTTGAGGGGTCAAATTTTGGAGATTTCGAAATTGAAGTATACCAACTTGATCAGCTCAGCAAGGAACATCTTTTTAGCCAATTAGAAGTTTGAAATTCAAATTTTGAATTTTTAGGGTTTCTCTGACAAACCCTAATCCAGCTCCAGATCCAGTTTTAGCAAATCAAAGTGGATTGGGTTAATCCTAGAAGAGAATGAATTGGACACCTGCATAAGTGAAGAAGTTCCAGTTCCAGAGGGAGATGAGGCTAAGGATTTACATGAGAAGGCTACAAGCAATCTCGACAGGTATGACTTGAAGAGATACAGGTATGTTTTGAAATCTGTTCATGATTAAGTTTATGATATGTTTGTCTTCATATTATTGAGGTTAGTACAATCTTGATTAATCTTAGAATTGTCTTATCACCCTAGTAAAAGTATGAATGCATGTGAATGATAGAAGACATTCATTGATTAAGGTTATAGGATTGTACTAATGCACTATGGTATTGTATGAGGATGATGTTGTCCACTAACATGAAAGGTACAAATCAAGTTGTAGATCAAGAACATATGACCATGGTGACATGAAGACAAAGACTCATGGATCACATAGAAGCTCTACTTACGAGGTATGTATAATTTGGTTCTACAATGGGTAAGTTATGAGTTATGCAGGTTACTAAGCACAAGTCATTGAAGAGAACAAGAAGACATTGTTTGCGTATGTTAGACATAACTAGAAAACATGACAACCAGGTATGTTTTTCCTATATCAAGTTAGAATCCTACCTTATGCTAGGATCTTATACTTTTGTATGAATGATTATTCTTGAAGTTGGAAGTTTAAGAAATCAACAGTTTATGCATATTATGTTTCTTACTTTGATTGATGATATGACTAACCAAAAGAGTCCTTTGGTCAATAAGAATATGCATGAGTAATAGAAGTCCTCCTTGAAACCTTGATTACTAATGCTTTTGATAAATTACTTGTGTGTGAAATGATCATGACCATAGATGTTAAGAGTATTTAGGATCATAATGTTTTGATAGTATTGAGATTATACTAATATATGTATGGTTATGTATGAGATATTGAGGATGACACAATGATGACACTAGTGCACACTTAACCATGCATAGTGGTCCAGGATGGATATAAGTTGAAGGACAGATATTCAAGGAAGCAAAGATCAAGAGGGAGCACACTCCAGTAGTTCCCGCAAGGAAGCAAAGATTGAGAGGGAGTCCACCCCACAACTAAACAAAGATAAGTATTTGAATTATCATTTCCTATTACTTAAATGATGTTATTCATTCATGTACATACTTATGTTCCTAGACTTAGGATGTACATTATGCATTTTAGAAAAGTTTCATTAATGAACAAGATACTACTAATATAGTAATGGGTAAGTGGCCTATGGCACTGTACAACATTCCATTGCTACTTATCTAGAATGAAACCTCATTGCTGACATGTTGGGAGTTGTGCACACTCTTAACAATGTTTTGGTAGAGATGGAGGGCATCTAGAAAGTTACGAGATATGGATAAATGTTGTATTGAAGCATTGGCTAAGATAATTGCATGATTGTGTGACATATGTATTTATGCATAAGAATTTGTTTTGAAAAACTATGAGAAGTTCCTAATCATGCAATTGAATTTGACTTGTAGGAAAGATCGGGTATAATCACCTACAAGGACAACAACATTTGTTCCAGCAACGAAGTTCAAGAAAACTTTCTATTAAAGATATTGAAGAATCTGAAGTTCCCAGGATCCGGGATGAAGTAATGAAAGGATGCCATGATCAAGGATTACCAGTCGATCATGAAGAATGATGTCTAGGATGTGGTCCCGAGACCAGAAAGGAAGTCTGTTGTGACTTCCAAGTGAATCTATAAAATCAAGCATGCTGCAGATGGTAGCATAGAGAAATACAAGGCGAGGTTTGTTGCTCGTGGCTTCTCCCAGAAAGAGGGGATAGATTATGAAGAGACTTTTACTCCTATATCCAGATACACTTCCGTCAGATCAGTACTTTCTTTGACTGCAGTGATGAAGTGGAAGATACACCAGATGGATGTCAAGACAACTTTCTTGAATGGTGCAGTTGAAGAGGAAGTGTATGTGGAGAATCCACTCGTGTTTGAGACACATGACAAGGAGTCATATGTGTGCAGATTGAAGAAAGCCTTGTATGGCTTGAAGCAAGCTCCTAGGACTTGGGGATGATGCATTACTTTCTAGGCATGGAGGTGTGGATCTTCCTTGGAAAATGGAAGTATGCAGTAGAGATCCTGAAGCGGTTCGGGATGATGGACTGCAAGGCAATGGCCACACCTATGGCATCGAACCTGAAGCTTCTGTGCGATTCTTCATCTGAACCAGTTGATGCAACGATGTATCATCAAATGATTGGGTCTTTGATGTACCTGACGAATATGAGACCAGATATCTACTTTGCGGTGAACACCTTGAGCCAGTATCTGACAGATCCGAGACATGTTCACCTGATAGCTGCAAAGCATATTCTGAAGTACCTGAAGGGTACAGTTGATTATGGGCTCAAGTATGATGCGAATCAAAATTTTAACCTGGAGGGTTATGTTGATTCAGACTGGGCAGGCAATTCCATTGATCGGAAGAGCACTTTGTGGTGCTACTTCAGTATGGGATCTGGTATGATCTCTTGGTTTAGCAGGAAGCAATCTTGTGTGGCACTGAGTACAGCCGAAGCAAAGTATGTTGCAGCTTGTTCGGCTAGTTGTGAGGCAGTATGGCTCAGGAAGCTACTGTCTGATCTGTTTGATCTCCAGCTGGGTGCTACTTGTATATATTGTGACAACCAGAGTTGTGTGAAGTTGTCAGAGAACCCAGTGTTCCATGACAAGTCGAAGCACATTGAGATTAAGTATCACTATATCAGGGATATGGTGCAGAGAGGAGTAGTGAAGCTCCTGTATGTTGCGATGGACGAGTAGATAACCGATGTGTTGACCAAGCCACTGGCCAGAGTGAAGTTTGAGTACTTCAGAGAGAGGCTTGGTGTACTTCAGATTGATATTCCTTCCAAGAGGAAGTGATGAGTCCGGAGACACAAATGCACATGAGCTATTCTCACATGGTGGTAGGTGTGTCCTCCCATGGTGCAGATATAAGGGCTAGGGCCATTCCGACATGGTTGAAGTGTGTCTTCCCATGGTCGTTGATGTAAGAGTTGTGCCATTCGAGCATGGTTGAAGTGTGTCTTCCCATGGCTGCGATATAAGTGTTGTGCCACTCCTGGAATGGTTGAAGTGTGTCTTCCCATGGCTATGGATATAAGTGCGATGCCATTCTCGCATGGTTGAAGTGTGTCTTCCCATGGCGTAGATATAAGTGCTGAGCCTTTCACAGATGGTTGAAGTGTGTCTTCCCATGCCGGTGAATGTAAGTGTTGTGTGATGTGCATCTGGGTTGTGCTCCCTGGACAATGATGGTGATCTGAAGACGATGAGGTGACAATATGGTGCACAAGTTTTGCAGAGGCATATAATTGGTCCTGAGATGCTCTAGCAAGTTTTGCAGAGGCAGTGTAATCAGTCCTAGGAGATCTTGCAGGTTTTGCAGAGGTAGTGTAATAAGTCCTGAGGTGTACCTACTTGATGGCTTGCTCGCAGAGATGATGAAGACCTACATGGAGGCTAGGCCTACATCCAACATGAAAAAGGGATGGCTCTGTAGAACTTCCTATGACGAAAAGAATTATGAGATAGCCCAGTGATTGAGATGTCGAGTACAGCAGCAGTGATGATGATGATGCTCTGTGATCCACTGACGATGATCTAGCTCCAGAATTGAAGACTTGTGCCTATTGATGACTTGTGTCAAGAGAATACCTTCCTAGTTAAGAGGGAGTGTTGATGTATTTGTAACTTCGGAAGATATTCACTTGTATATTTTATTTGTACTTTATTGTATCCCCAACAAAGATGTATTATTCCTCCGATTGGAAGTGTCACCAGCTGTACTTGCATGTGTCGCAAGTTATATTGTAACTGTCGTAACTTATACTTGATGGGTTATTAGACCACCTTGTTGGGCTCGGCCCTGTATGAGTCATGTGGGTCAAAGGGTTATTAGACCACCCTATTAGGGGTCATCCCTGTCAGCATTATTTTAAGTGGTTAAGTTGAGGCCTACCTAGTTGAGTAAAGGTCAAGTGAAAGTTAGTGTATAAATAGAAAGTGTGTCTCTCTCATTTTACACATCTCTCTCATTTCACTCACTTCGCATTAGTGAGAGAAGAGGAGGGTGCACACAAGTGGAGGAGGAGCATGTTGCTGAAGATATCTATCTCTTGGGTTTGATCATGGTGATCCTTGTATTGATGCTTATTCTATATTTGAGGAAGTTGCGGGGTTTTTCACCTTATTGGTTTTCCCCGTTGAGATGTTTTGTGTCTCTTGTCTCTTGTCTCTTATGCTTGATATGTTCTACATATTATTCGTTCAATTAAGATCCTAGATATATTGAATTAAATGTTGAAAAAATAACATAAGTATGGTAATTGTTTATTTTAGATTGTTGATTTATAATCCAATATCATTTAGTAAGTACTATTCTACGACAAAGATATGGAAACTTTGGCTAAAATTGTTATTACCTAGACCAAACAAAGGTTATGAATAGCATCCTAAACATGCAGATTAACTTATTTAAAACTGCATAGGAGTATCAAGTAGACTTTTATTAAAGTTGTTTTATTCTATTTTTTCTTTTAAAAAGAGTTACTAAAGTGCACTGCCTATGAGCATTAGTACTATTAATACACTCCAAGGAAGAGAGTTTGTTAGACTAGGAAAAGTCACTTGTATATTTTTCAATTTAATAGTTATATAGTAGTTGATAATGCTTACGACAGTGTCATGGAAATCTATATCAGGAAAAATATAGCCTTATAAATGTTAGATGAAGTTATAATTACTTTTGTCAAAAAAAAAATGTCATTTGTTAAAAGTTAAGATTTTATTGCTTAACATGAATTGTATTTTAGAACTTATGGTTATTTGAATAAACCTAAAGGTATATTACTGCATGGAATTGCAAGCAATATTCCTAGGAGTTTAAATGATTTTATTTAGAATGCATATGAGTCAAACTACTTTCTTCATAGAAGGATCCCTCGTAAGGTTTGTTATGTATTCTAATAAAGTTTGATATGTATAGTTAAAGGACTTTGTTAATAGTTAGAGCTTGATTAGAGGAATAATCCTAAATATTGTTTATGGTTGATTGATCATGGGATATTTTAGAAAAGTATGAAAAGATTAAAGAGGAAAGGATCTTTAGATAATGTATCTTAGATGGGAATGAATATATGTACAACTAACTGCTGAAATAAGGATATTTACACTTTTTTAATAAGCAGATTTGATCACCACCTCACGATGAGGATATCGAAGAATTTATATTTATACATCAGGATGAATCGAAGAGGATGCACAAGATAATTGAATAAGCATGCATGTGATGTTATGGAACTATTGTGATTCAATTGTTGAGCAGTTGAAGCACATAAATTTGTCTTTTA
Source organism: Larix kaempferi (assembly GCA_027924585.1). Lineage (NCBI taxonomy): Eukaryota > Viridiplantae > Streptophyta > Pinopsida > Pinales > Pinaceae > Larix > Larix kaempferi. The sequence goes on along the minus strand of BSBM01000635.1, from coordinate 1,200,946 downwards.
TACTAACATTTCAAGAAGTGATTTTGGTTACGACTGGTGTTAAGATCAAAGAAGAACACCGATTATAAAACTTATATAGAGAAGTTGAGCTCAAAACACTCAAGAGTAAGTAATGATTTACTTTACATCTTATTTTGATTGTAGGATTTTATGAATCACGATTTGTGATAAAAAATTTTGATTAATGATGTGTGATCATCAAAATGCATAGAATGAGATAAGCAAATAAGTGAATATATTTGTAAACATTTTGTTGTTATTATGTTGGATGAGGCCTGCAAGAAAATAATAAATGATTGTTACTGAGTAAACTTCCTGGACTCAAACGAGAAGGTTTGAGAGTAAAAGAAAACTTCTTGGACTCAAACGAGAAGGTTTGAGGGGGAAAAAAAAAACATTTCCTGGACTCAAACGAGAAGGTTTGAGGGGAAAAGAATATTTCCTGGACTCAAATGAGAAGGTTTGAGGGGAAAAGAATATTTCATGGGATAAAGCAGAATGGTTGCATCTTGCACTCACTCATTAGCAGTTGCAGGAGGAAAATTCCCTAAAAATGTGGTCATGTTCCCCATGGAAGTGGAACAGAGCAGGTGGCTCGCTGAATATTATACTGACCCAAAGACCTCGGCAAATTTAATCCATCGAATTGGGCAGGAGGCTCACTAGATTTTTCGATGAGGGGAATGCTAACTAATGAGCTGTAGAGCGAGACTGTCTCATTATTCTACTGAGTTTACAGAGAGTATTCTGTAGCAAAGCTTGATTTGTTGAGTTTCAAAAAGAACATAACTCGAGGAAGAGTTTTGTGTAGAGTAGAGGAACTATTGAAATTCCAAACTCATGGGAGAGTGTGATAATCAACAAAGTGTTGTTGAAAGATTTGTTTTATGATATAACAAATATTGATGAATTGTCTTGCAACTAGACTATCAGATGTCTTTATGTGTGAATGCCATAAATACTAGAATGAGCAAAATACTTCCTCAAGGATAAGGATGAAGGATTAATGGTTAGACATATTTAATGTTTTAAAATTTTGTATAATTATGTGATACTGAAGCATGTTGGAAGATCTTGTACGAGTTTTACAATGTGCAGGTTATAAATGATAAGAACTTGTGGAAATAGCAAAAAAAAAAAAAGATGATCAAAGTAGAGGGACAAGCGATGAGCAAAGCAGAGGGACAAGCAAGCAAAAGATGATGTAAGGATGCAGAAGACAAAATGATTGAACACCAAGGACAGTGTTATTTTTAAGGGGAGGAGTTTGTAACACCCCTCCAAAATTGATCCCTAATATTATTATCCTTGGTAAATGTAATTATATCTTTGTAAACGGCCCTGGTGAGGAGCTCAAGGCCAAGGCCCCACAAGTGAACCTTGCCAGATCAATGATTATTTTCCTAGTTGTAAGGACTGGGTAACAAACCTAGGAGATTAAAGCATGATGACGCAATTAAACGATGGAAAACTAAGCCACTAAGGGAGGAAAGGTATGAAGGCTAGTGAAACCCCGGGAACTTGGTTGATGATGACTCGGTGTCAATGTGGGTTAGTATAGAACTAGCTATTGTGTTATGATCTTTAGCCAAGATAAGTGATCGTCCCAAGTATGAACAACTATCTTAGCGCTGACGATCACCATAGAATCTTTTGGGAAAAGAAACTAATATTTCCTCCTTGCATACAAAGTAGAGGGGACACCACTATTATTAAGGATGATGGATATTATGAACTCTCTTATTTATACCACTACCAAAAGGGTAGTTTAAAAGATAAATATTAGTCTTATATATATAAGTTGTTAATAAAGCTAAGGGCTTAAACTTTTAAATGTTATTATATTCAAAAGGATACTTTAAAAGAAAGTGTTACCCTTTTTCACATAAAGATTATGAATAAATAAACAGGGACTTAAACACTAACTATATATATATATATATATATATATATATATATACCAATAAATATCAATCTTTTAATTTAGTCAATAAGGTTGACCATTGATATTATAAAGGATTATAAGTTCAGAGATATATTTATATACATGATATATATATCAAAGCAAAAGTGCCGATTCATTTGTCAATCTCTCTTTCAAGAGAGGAGACAAACCCCTAGTGGAGACTCTCGGCATACCAAGTGCCATTTCTTTTACCCTCGACCGCCAAATGGCGGGAGGATCCTTCCCTGCTTGGACGGACTCTCCAAAGCGATCTGCAGCCTCAGCTTATTTAAGGCATGGAGCTGGAGGGAGAGGGGACGAACTCTATGAAGCCAAGCCCCAAAGGGTAGCAATCTTGAGTAGAGTAATGACGGTTTATCTTCGGCCACAACCGGCTTGATCTTCTACTCTGGAACCGGTGGGATGAACCTCTACACATGCTTGGTAGAACTTGTGGGCATCTCGGCGATAAGAAAAAGGATGGTGCATCTCTGCAATAGTATATGTATGGGTATCTCAGCAATAAGCAGAAGTATGGTGGATATTGGCAGTAGTAGAAGAATGGAGGAACCCTGCGAGTCGCTCTGCACTCTACAAGCATTTTCTGACTTAAACTAATTCACCTCACGACGATGGAGGTAAGTTGTCTTCTATACTGGTAAGCCATTTGTTTTACCCTGAAAATGACTTAGTAAATCGAGTTGTTGAACGGAGGTGAGTATAACTGTTTTCTACTTAGCTCAGAGGACAATGATCTCAGTTAAAACGTAGATATTAGTAAACCAAGCGTGTAATATCCCAATTTTGACCCTATTGCATTAAAATTGTAAATGATGTAAATATCGTTATTTAATCATGGTGAGGAGCTCAAGGCCAAGGCCCCACCATCGATTTATCGTTTTATGTATCGAAAATTAAAAATAGATGCATATGGTTCTTGTGCTAGCCAGGCACAATGTAAATTAAGACATCACGTAAATATGAATTTTAATGAAATACCCACAACTAGCTATGCAATGCAACAAAGAGATGGGGGCATGATTTTTATAAGGAATAGGGAAGAAAATCATTCAAACCCTTGAGCCAATGGTGTTAATCCATGTGTCAATGAGAAAACCCATAAACCACCAACTACCCATTTTGACTTATACACCCAATCATTTAATTCTTCCAAGAGTTGGTTGAGGCAGTTAATGCCTTGGGAATGGAGAGGCATGGCAACCAATTTCGTGCATGGGCAAGCCATCAACCTTGGAATTCGTATTTTTGCTTCTTGGGAAAGAAAACACCCACAAAATGGTGCCCAAAGCCATCTTTCACCCATGGCCTTTGCTCTCTCACGCAGTCTGAGCTAACTGAGGCTTTCTCCATCATGTTTTTCATCATTTTCCTACATTTTCCATGCTTGGGAACTCGTTTTTGTATTGCACAATGGCTGGGAGGAAGGGAGCCACAATTTTAGGGTTTATGGAGGTCGTTTTTGTCCCTTGAATGCCCATAAACGTTTTCTGGAAACGATTTTGCTCTCCTAGGGTTGATTCCCCAATTGCCATTTCATTTTTGGTTGCCCCACATTTTTCTGAAGCTGATGGAAACCCCTTTTTGGACATCCCACTGTAAAAATGTTTCCCCTCATGCCCAGCACTTGGGATTTTGGTGTTATGTCCATCTTTGTTTTGGTTTGAACCTATGAGCAAGAAATTCGGAGTGGAAGTGGACCAGAATTGGCTTGATAAACCTAGTGAGGAAGGTAACCTCTCAAGAAGATCAAAAGGGCTGGTTACTCTTTTAAACATGTACCTGGAAGAACATTAGAATGGGAGGTATGGCCTGAGGGACTGTGCAGTAGTGAAGGAAATACTTCCTTGTTTCCAGGTGTGTAGGTATTGTGGGGACCAAGCTAGATAGATCTTGTAGAGGGCATCCCTATCTCTGTGGTTGAGCTCACTAGCTTAGCAATTCTTCCTTTCCATTGCTTTAGCAGCCTGATAAACCCAACTGTGGATTGGCTTGGTTGATTTTGGTGTATTTTGGCTATGTGTGAGTCTATTGTTCCCTTTTTCCTTGTATAAATAATGCCCAGCTCGGGGGTGGCAGTTGTATCAAGATATTGATAAGCACAACTGGCTTATGGTTGGGTGGAACGTTGCAGTTGCATAGCTGGTTGCTCGGGACTACTTTGTTTTAAGATAAGTCCTCTCTTGTGTTTAAATTCTGCCATATATTTATTTAATGTCTGTCATGAAAATATTTGAATGTATGTTAGATATGTAGATGATTTTAATTCCACTGTGTTTAATGACAATGTGCATATGTATATGTCTTTTATTATCAATGATTTTTTACTTAATGGATATGGGGCTATATGCCCGGTTTTAGTGCCATGTTCTCTCTCTGTCTCAGTCTGATGGAAGGGGACTTGACAAAGCGGTTGGCTGCGGCAATTATAAATGCATTCCTTTTATTTTATCAGAATCAGAGTATGAATAAGGCGTGAAGTTATGTAATTTTTTGAGCTGGATCAGTATTAAAAATATTGATGTATGTAACTGAAAACGTAAATCTTAGAGAACAACGTCATGGTTGAACCATGAATACTATATATATATATAGTAGTTGAATCTGATTTGCTTGAATAGTATTCTCCCTTATGATCTTAATCCTTTGCAAATTGTAAATTATTTACAATGCTGCGATGGTCTCAGGTTGGGCGATCTCTCTCTCTGAGGATCAACCATTATTTTGTTTACTTTAACTTTTGTGAACTGCTTCGATCTATATTTCCACAACTATGCAATCTATCCAGGTGGTAAGATATTCCATTTTCACTTAAAAGAGTTATGGGCTGATATAAGCGATTTGCTTAATGAATTTATGGATAATGATAGCGACTTCCTTGACATGGTAGTTATGATAAATATTCTTGGATAAGTTTTTATTATGATAAGCGACATCTTTGTATCGAGGATTATCTTATCCATGCAATGGGGAAAAGACGGATCGGTGAGATCCATTCCAGTGTTCAATGATTAGTATTACATTTATTATAGTATAAAACTTATATCCGAGCATCAGGATTCTCGGTTGGCACGAGATCGACAAGATCTTTTGTGTGTTTAAGGAATGGTAGTGTTCCTTGTTTTATTGTTGAAGTGTTTTATTCGGATCTCTGCGGATCAATAACATCCAGTATTGAATTTTTTTTTAACTGTGTGTATGGGTAAGTATCGATTTACCTCTGCCATTTGTTCTGGAACCTCTGCATGATCCATTGAGTCCCATTTTTGGTTTGCGCTGCTCATTCCTGCTTTGACCTCTTTTTTTGTTTAGATCGGAGGTTGGATCCCTCCGTGAATGCCTGCGTTTTGCTGTGATTAAAATTTAGCCTTTACTGTTGTGTAGACCAGAGTTTGGTTGTCTGCATGAATGCTTGAAGTCAAAACCTTTGCTTTAGTTTATGTTATGTTTTTAATACCAGCTACAAGGAGAATAGTTCGGTTATAATTAAATATATATAGACATTTGGATCCCTGTAATGAGGCATTTTATGTATATGTAATACTAGAGAAAATGTGTGCATTGTTTCCTCTTGATGAAAAAGATAATTCTTCTTAATGGAGGATGTAGGTTGCTTGGAAGGGTATGTAAAACCAACCTTTGTTTAAAGATAATTCTTCTTAATGGAGGATGTAGGTTGCTTAGAAGGGTATGTAAAACCAACCTGTTTTGTTATTGTAGTAATAGGTATCCTTGGTAAATAATGCAACGCTGGGTTGCAGGTTGTAGATCTTATTTGACTGTTACATGATGTAAACCCTCGAGGTTGATGCGAGGTTGATGAATAATAAAATGAAACTCTTTGTGGATGTAGCCCAGAGAGTCAGGTTAACCATGTAAAATTGCCTCTTGTTCTTATGTGTTTCTTCTGAGCTTCTTATGTTCTTATGTGTTTCTTATGACTCTCAATGATTATAATAGATGATTGTTAATGCCATTGTACAAGTGCAGGTTTTGGTAGAGGAAACTTCTTGTTAATCATGTAATAGCCCTATAAACATATTTAGTGTTTTTAGGATTTATTATGTTTATCCTTAATGGGAATGAAAGTGAGGAGCTGTTCAAAGTAAAAAGTATGAGTTAACTATGTTACTTAATATTTCATTATATTGTGCTCATGTATCAAGTGGTTATGTTAAACCATGTCGCAAGATCATTACTTTCATTTATAATAATAAATGTTGAATCTAGTTTGGGAGATAGTCTAATTTGAATTAACTAGCGCTGTCATTTCATAAATTTTTAAATTTCACCAAATTACTAATGTTACAACTTCAACTCCAACTACTTGAAATAATGATTATGGTTTCAATGCATTGATTCAATCCAACTACAAGTGAAACAAAGGAGGAGCCTTTTGTATTCCTAATCCATATCTGTTTCTCTATGAAGTAATAAACTTACCTAATCTATAAAACTGTTTCTCTATGAAGTAATAAACTTACCTAATCTATAAAACTGAGAGTACATTCCCTTGACGACCCTCCTCATATGCAAGGACTTGCTGCTATGCAGCCCTATTGGTTCAGAAATCATTGCAATTAGATAAATTAAAAGAAAACATTAAATACAAATATTTATAATAAATTAAATGGTGTATAGTAAAGTAACTAAAGACATTAAATCAAGTAGCAGTTTTGTATATGTTAATATATAGTAGTTTGTTGGTGGAAATAGATGAATTTTATTCCATTCACCGGGTTTTCATTCGGTTAAGATATCTTCTAACTTAGGAGTTCCATTCAGTTGAGATATTTTCCCGAAACATAGAACAAAGAACAAAATAGAGAACAACTGAAATCGAGATAGTTGGAAGCTGGAAAATCAGTTGATTTGGAGATCACTTAATTTACTTTATCTTCAGCGCTTTGTTCTTGGTTCCCATCGTCTTCGTCATCATCAGCTCTCCCGATTTGTGGTGGAGCTACTGGTAGAGGGATCGCCATGTTTGCAACCCGACGTACTTCTGGTAGACGGATCGCCATGTTTGCAACCCGACATACTTCTGGTAGACGGATCGCCATGTTTGGAGCTACTTGTAGTTGTTGCTCCTCCTCCAATACAGCTCTGTGTTCTTGGGCCGGAATCCATTTAGATCGGTCGGTTATACCACTGTTTCCTAATTCAGCTAATTGCATATGTGCCACATTATCTTTTACCTCAGTCTCCCACTTACTACACTTATCGACCTTGCATATTGGGCAGGGTTTGCCAGGTTCTCGCGGATAATGATGATAACAAAAATGTTCAGAGCTGGACGACATGGCCTGTCGGCAAACGTAACACATAGTGGTTCTACACTTAGTACAAGTCACCTCATTGCATCCATGCATCTTTACTAGCGCGACGTTGCAGGTTTTGCATTCTCTCATCGAGGCTTTGGTCAGGTATGTGACTCGGCTACTTGCATTGGATACATGACGCCATTAAACAGTTAGGGTTTGGACAGTCAAAAACTTGTACACATTTGTCTATTTCACAGGGAATACTGCAAAATGGGCAATAAACCAAGTTTTCAAGTTTGTCTTCAATTACAGCCTGGCACTCCTCATATCTTTCAATGACATAATCAGTATGCAGTATGCACCGTAAAGAGGCATGAGTTTTGAAGGGCTCTCCCAATTGATTATAACTGTAAAGAGTCAATTCTTTTGTCCGAGATTCGAAGGGCTCTCCCAATTGATGTCATTGAGAGATATGAGTACCAGGCCCGAGAAGCTGTAATTGAAGCCAAACTTGAAAACTTGGTTTATTGCCCATTTTGCAATATTCCCTGTGAAGTAGACAAATGTGTACAAGTTTTTGACTGTCCAAACCCTAACTGTTTAATGGCGTCATGTATCCAATGCAAGAAGCCGAGTCACATACCTTTACTGTGTGAAGAGATTGAGGAGACATCTATGACAAAAGCCGTGATAAGGGTATGTAAAACCGACAAGGCCGAGATAGTAAAGATGGATGGATGCAATAGGGTGACGTGTACTAGCTGTAAAACCACTATGTGTTATATTTGCAGACAAGCCATCTCGTCCAACTATGAACATTTTTGTAATCATCATCATCCGCGAGAACCAGGGAAACCCTGCCAAATATGCAAGGTCGAAAAGGGATACTGAGGTAGAATATAATGTGGCACTGGATGCTAGGAAGGAAGCATTAAAATAATTTGGAGACAATGAACCCGACTTGCTTGATCAGAAAATTGGACCTCCTCTTGTAAAGCAAACAGTACAACCCTCCGATCTGCTTCTGATTCCAGCCCAAGTTGAATTTCTATATTTTTATTTGGATGATAGGCTTCCAAGCCGAACTTGTCGTTTTTAATTATTTGGATGAGATGCTTCGGATTCCGGCCCAAGGACACACAATTGAATTGGAGGAGGAGCAGCACATCCAACAACCACTACAGCTTGCAAACATGGCGATTCCTCTACCAGTAGCTCCACCAGAAATCATCAGAGCTGATGATGATGAGCTTGCAAATATGCAATTACTAGCTAACAACGCTGAAGATGATGGGACCCAGCAACACAGCGCTGAAGATAAATTAAAGTAGGTGATCTCCAAATCAACTAATTGTTTTTCCAGCTTCCAACTAATTTGATTTTAGTTCTTCTTCATTTTGTTCTTACAATTTATTTTTTCTGTATAATTAATATATACAGAACTGTTTGATTTGATCTCTTTAAACTTGGGTTGGTTTATGAACCTACAGGTTTGGTAGTCTTTTATTTTGTGCTTCTTGTATTGAGGATCGATGAACGATGTCACGTGAAGTCTCTTTGTTTTTTTTATATAATATTTTGATACAACTTTGATTTAATGAAATAACAAAGTGTTTTTTTAATGTGAAAAAATACACTATTTAATTGTAGTTATTTGTACTTAATGTTTTCTTTTAATTATCTAATTGTTATTATTGGTTTTTATGCAATGATTTTCTTAACCAATAGAGCTACATGGCAGCAAGTCCTTACATATGAACAGGATCGTCAAGGGTATGTACTTTCAGTTGAGTTATAAATTAGGTAAGTTTATTACTTCATAGCTAACAACCACTAGAGAGACAGATATGGATTAGGAATACAAAAGGTTCTTCCTTTGTTTCACTTGTAATTGTATATGAAGATTCAATCAATGCATTGAAATCATAATTATTATTTTAATTAGTTTGGAGTTGAATTCTTCAAATTTCTTAAGAAAACATTAATGAAATATTTATTGTATTTTTTATTCTAATATGTTTTATGAAAGATTTGATTTAAATTAACACTAGCACAACCACTTAATTTGTAGTTGGTGAAGGCAGATAAGTTACAAGTAAACAAGTTGCTTGCTCTCCATGCTTAGTTGCACTAATTGTCCCCATAGCTACTTGTTATTCATGCATTAGCTACTAGTTATCCATGTATAGCTACCAATTATTTTTTGTATTCTATTTTTTTTATAATTATTTATTTTGAATTTGGAATGATCACCATAAAATCGATCTTTACAGTACACTTGTCTCATCCTCGTGCAATCTAGGAAAAGCACATGCACTAGTCCACCCCAAATTCTAAGATATAAACACCTATGGTGTAATTTTAGGAAAAATTATATTTTAAGGACACACCAACACTATTATTTGTGAAAATCCTCCATTTTAAAATAGTAATGTGAAATTGGACATATTTTGAGCTATGCAAATGGTGCAAAGTTTTTTTATGTAAAGAAGAAGTTTGTAAAAAGTATTAATTTTAGTGTTTTAAATGAATACTTGGCATTCCATGGTGTAATTAGCATAACTTTTCTTATCCAATTTAATTCTTTAAACCAATCAAATTATTGAAATTAAACACATTAATGGCTTTATTATTATTAGAAATTTTTAAAATGACACAATATCCAAACTTCAATAAAGTAAATTTGAGATGTATTAGTTAATGCTCTAGATTATATCTTTTTTACAGAGCAAGCTTGTCTTCATGGAATGTTGATCACATCCCTGCACCTACTCCCAATATCAAAGTACATTGACTACAATCGAAGGAGTGGGGAAGTACTTGCACTAGAGTTTTTCTTTAAATTCCATCTACTACTATGCTTACCATAGATTCAGCAAACTTGCTTTCAACACATAAAATTATATTATCTATATACACACATCTTTCTCTAATCGAAGGAGTGGGGAAGAACTTGCACTAGAGTTTTTCTTTAAATTCTATCGACTACTATGCTTACCATAGATTCAGCAAACTTGCTTTTAACACATAAAATTATATTATCTATATACACACATCTTTCTCTATTTTTACAACATATAAAAGTACTCTTAGATGTTTCATTTCTCTCCTTCGAAGGTATGCTAGTTATATATAATACGATCTATTCTGAATTCGCAAAGACGACATCCAGTAGAAAATGCAGAAAATGGGGCCACATGCATTGTTGAATGTGGTGAACCGGTGATCCATGCCCATTGCCTAAGAAAATGAAAGTTTCTCCGTTGCCCAAGAAAATAAATTAGATAATTATAACTACGAGATATTTAAAAATTTGATAGATATTTAAAATTAGTAGTTGCTATGATTGACACCATCTCCCATGGTTCGCATGAGTGGTGCCACTGTTGGAGTTGCTAACGCATAAATATTTATATTGCATTGGAAAATTAAATATTAAAACAGTTTGGTAATGCATGGGTCAATAGAAGCAGTACCATTATTCATGTTGGTAACCCATAAATCCTTTCCAAGTTGATAACGCATTATAAACATTACCAAGTATAATTGTTTCAGATTAATATCACCTAATTTCGCTCTTGATATAGGAATATTTGTCTTTAAATAAAAACAATATAGACATCAATTTCATGTTTGCCAATCTCAATGGGTGACACGTGATCGTTGTTATATTATATCCTATTATACCTGCGAGGTATACAGGAATAGTTTTTGAGTCAAATGACTTTGAATTTATATTAATCTTATATTTTTCTTTTCAATTTTTTTAATGTTTTATAAAAATTATATATATACTTTTTAAATAAAAAATTGTTTTAATTTTTTTTTTTAAATAAATAATTTAGTTATAATTTGATCATTTTTATGTGATTTAATTTAAAAATTCAAAAATTCAAAATTAATATATAAATAAGATTTAAAATGTGTGCATTAATTAATCATATTGCTTAAGTTAAATTAATTAGTGTGGTTTACTCTTTTTCTAAATATAATAAATTATAAAAAAAAAGTTTTCATATTCATAGGAGAAAGTTGATTCTTGAGTGTGTATCATCCATATAGGTATTTGTATATTTTCAAATTCTATACTAAAGATTAAGAAATGAGAATAAATATTATTCATATCATAACTTTTACATAAGAGTAATTTTAATAGTGTTGATATTATAACTTACTTGCACTCATTATAGGGGTGATGAAAACTTCTTTCTATCCAAAATTTCTCTTTTTTAGAACTTCTCATACCAACCCAAAATCCATGCCATAAACCCTCTTTTTGGAACTTCTTATTTCAGCACAAAATCTATGCCATAAATACCTATATGTTCTTGGAATAAGAGGAATGTTTTAAAGCTTTTGTCCATGCATAAGTTAGCCTCATAGGCATTCTGACATTCTTTGTATGGCTTAAATTGCTTAGTAGTAACATCCTAATTCAATGAGTTCGAAAACTATAATTTAAATGTTTATGTAGCCTAATGGAATATTTAGAAAAAAAATTAGAGTACAACATGAATAAAGATACACAGTGTATCTTTTTCTACTGGGGCTTTTTATGTTGATACTTCACTATGTTCATAAGTTTACTTTATGGATTTTTTGTTTTGATGAGTCTATAATAAAATTATTAAAATAAGATATGCAAGGAAGATTGGGTTATAGGAGAAGGCTACACATAACAATGTAATTCAATTTTCTCAAAAGCTTTACTAAATGTTACAGTTTAACACTTCCATTATTAAGAACTTACTACACATTGAATACTTCATTAGGATTATGTCAATTTCTTAACCACCTATTATCTAGTATTCAACTATTTTTTAATCAAAGTTTTCTTAAGAGGCATGTATTAAACAATTATGTAAATCCATTAACAAGTTTTATCATAAAATTGTTCTCAAATAGGCACATATTTATTAAAATATTCCAACCTTCCATTTCTAAATTTTAATATTTAACTCAACATATAAATCAATATTCTATTCTCATAGTTTCCCTTGTTTCTCCAAATTTCATATGGACAAAAAGATCTTACCGGAGCCATTTAAATAGATTTCTTTAAAATTATCTTAAATTGCTTAATTATCCAACAAACTATTTTATGAATTTCATTAGCATTAATAATCTTCCCCAATAGATATAATAAGTAGATTAGAAATTGTTAACTACTCATAAACTAGCACAACCATTCAACTTGTGGCTAGTGAACTAAATGCATAGCGAATCTTTAAAACCCTTTCTTACTTTTCATAAATTACCATAATTTTAGACATTTACAAAAAGTAGAAAATTCTATGTGGAGAATGTGATGAATATATCCACTCAGACCGACCCCACAAGAGTTGAGGACTGTAGGTTAATAATAGTTGCATAGTAGGTGATGCTAATAATGACCTCAACAAATGTTCTGCCTTTTGTAATTAATTTGAAAATCAAACATCACAAGACATTATGTTTTACAAAGTCACTACATATAATATTATTTTTTAATTTTGTTTTTATGTGTTTTCTCAAAGTTCATTGGGTAAGAGCTTTAGATTTGAAAATTTTTCTCATTACATGGATTACATAAAATTATAAAATAAAATTAATTTTCACATACATTATAACTACACTATAGCTTAGTTGAAATATTTTACTTACTTTATATTCATCTGCCATTTTATGACATCTGTAAGGCATATTAACCATCTGTAAGGCATATTGACCATTTTATGACATCTGTAAGGCATATTGAAAAGTAAGGGATGTGCTGGTGGGTTTCGAACCCTCAACAGGATTCTCCTTTTGGGACGTATATGAAGCATTTACAGAGATGTGAAGGGAGCAACCACATTTTCAGTATTTCATCAATAATTTGTGTGGATTCATCTATCCGCTCTTATTGTAGTTCATTGTTATTCGTTGTTAAATTTGTGTGGATTCATCTGTCCGCTCTTATTGTAGTTCATTGTTATTCGTTGTTATTGTAGTTTGTAGGTGTAGCTGGAAGTTCGACAATATGTGTAGACTGCTTGGATTCATATGCACAAGCTTGGTGAGAATTTTCTTTGAAAACCAAAGGTTTTGGTAGACACTGATAGGAGCAAGGTTTCTTGGAGCACATCACTCTAAATCGAGTAATATATCCTTCAATATTAAATCGGGCAAAATATCCTTCAATCTTTAATGGCAGTGCTTTTTCATAGTTTGTTTCTATTTGAAGCCCGTAGCAATCCATGGAATTTAGATTATAAGTTGATCCGGTTTTCAATCAGGATCCTACCAGAAACAAAAGAACACCATGGCCAAGGCGTTGAACTTGCAACCCCAGGAGGTTAAAGTTTGGTTTCATAACATAAGATATCGGCAAGACTTCATTTCGAGGGAGAAAACCAAACATACAAAATAACAGTTGTGTGGTTGTGATTTTGTGGCCATTAACATATGTTCATTGCTTTTGCAGAACAAAGTTGGAGCAAATAGAAGTATACTACAAGGTTCTGAAGCGGTGCTATGAGAATATAACAGAGGAGAACAAAAGGCTACTAAAAGAGTTGCAAGAGGTTAGGAAACTGAAGGTGGTTCCTCCTCAGTGCGTGATAGAGCAGGATAATTACCACATGCCTCTACCTACCACCATGTGCCCTTCCTGTGAAAGGGTGGCTACCATGGAAAATGGCAGAAGCCTTCCATTTTCCAAGTCCTGGATTTTGTAGTTTTTCCAATAGTGCTAAATTTTTGTTGAGTTCATTCAGGATTAGTTGGGCAAGGCTAGGCTTGCAAGCTTGTCTGTGTAATATCATTTCTCAGTTGTTGTGTTTTTAGATTTCTGAGAGATTTCGCTCCTCTTCAAAAACAAAAAAAAAACATACTAGACACACTGCACATATCACCATCTAACCCTTTGTATTTTGCAAAGTTTTTTGTTGCATATGTAATTGCTTTGTCAAGTGCTAATTCACAATGATATTGGGCGACCCAAGATGTGCAATATGATCTTTGAAGGATCAAATGCCCATACGTTACCGATGCAGTCTTCAAGGAAATGATATGCACATTCATAAGAACCCATGGTAGTCTCCTTGCAAACAAGAACACTGGGTTAACACTAGGTTGAATACATAATACATAATATTTCTTGTTAAAGATAAAATCGTAGCTTCTTGTCAAGAAAAGTGACTTAACACATACAGGAATGACTCTGTAAGTTTCGATTTCTTGTTGCTTTCATTTAATCGATTTCTTTCTATTTTTCCTCTTAATATTCCTGTTATACTTTTGGTTATAGGAGTTACACTTTCAACAGATGAGGCAGAAGGAGGAAGAAACTTCTCCTCAGGTTTATTTTACTGTTGGTAATCCTTAACAGGTGGTCGTTCCTGATGGGGTGTTGCGTGGAGTAGATAGAAATGGTGGTAGAAGGTAGCGATGAGTATCAGTAGTTCGTCCTTTCCCCAGGGAGTCATAGTTCGGAGCAAGAGCATATCCAATCTCCCATTGCCTTGTTTTTCATGCACATGAGATCAATGAATACAGTTGTTAAAAATATTAATTGGGTGAAGTTATGAGATTGAAGGGAGATCTTGATTGCTCAACCTGAATAAGTGTGTTTTCTGCAAAACCTTTGGTAACTGTTGAGACGCATTGTATTCAAAGAAAGAGTCTTGGTGGACCCAGCCAAGATTGCGCGATTGTTCTCTTGTTGCGGGTTTTGTAATGGCACTATCATGCCTAATATTTCCATCCACAGGTTACCATTGCCCCAAGGTATCTTCACTGCAAAGATGTGGTTAGGGTCTACGTGGTTTCCCTACATTACTTCTGTGTGCTTCCACGCATACATGTTCTTTCATTAACTGCCATTGGTGTGTCCAGTCGTGTTTGACGTTATTTGCAGGGGCAGAGAAGAAACAGGGGAGGCAGAGCACTTGGAAAACTGGAGCTTTCTGAGCCCTTCGTATATTCACTGAAAAAAAAAGCAAAAACGTTACAGCAAAAAAATATAATGAAGATAAGTATGCATTGAATGCATTTTACCACAAACGGTTGGAATGATCACAACCGGCATTTAAGACAGCATGGTAGATGGAGTTGACAATTACTCCTTCTGACACTCCTCCTTAATTTTAACTTCATCTTCTTTACAATTTACATTACTGACAATTCCTAATCTATGTCTTTGAAATTCAAAAATTGTTTTTGCCAATGGCTTTGTAAAGATATCTGCCAGTTGGTCTTTGGAATTACAAAATTGAAGAACAACTTCACCATTGTTTACCAATTCACGAATGAAGTGATACCGAGTATCAATGTGCTTGCTTTTGCTGTGAAAGATAGAATTTTTCGAAAGTGCAATGGCTGAAGTATTATCACATAAGATAGGAGTGGGGCCTTCTTCTTTGTGTCCAAGATCTGCTAACAGCCTTCTTAACCAAATAGCGTGGCATGCTGCTGATGTGGCTGCCACATATTCAGCTTCTGCGGATGAAAGTGAAATAATAGATTGTTTCCTTGATCCCCATGAAATCAGTCCGGTACCTATGTGAAATGCATATCCTGTGGTACTCTTCCTATCATCAATACTTCCAGCATAATCACTATCTGAATACCCAATGAGTTGGCTGCTATGTGAGTTTGAATAGTAGATTCCATGCTGTAAAGTTCCTGCAACATACCTTAATATTCTTTTCCCGGCTTTCCAGTGTGCTTCTGTTGGTGTCTCCATGAATCTGGATATGATGCTAACTGAGAGCATTATGTCCGGCCTTGTTGAATTTAAATACATTAAGCTGCCTACAAGTTGTTTGTACAAAGTAGAATTCACTGTTGGACTTGGATCATCTTTGCTTAATTTTGTTCCAGGTACAATTGGTGTGACTGCTGGCTTGCAATTGCTCATTTTAAATCTTGTCAAGACATTATGAGCATACCTTTGTTGACACACAAAAATTCCTTCTTTCAACTGTTCAATTTCCAACCCAAGGAAATATTTCATTTGACCAAGATTGGTCATCTCAAACTCTTTCTCCATGGCTGATCTGAAAACATCAATCTCCATATTTCCTGTGTAGATTATATCATCAACATAGATGCAAACTATCAAAATTTTACCTTGCTGATCTGTTTTTGTATATAAGGTAGGTTCATTATTGTTGCGTTTGAAACCTTTGTTAATTAAATATGAATCAATTTTGTTGTACCATGCTCTTGGTGCCTGTTTAAGGCCATACAATGCTCTTTTCAGCTTGTACACTTTCAGCCTTTGGTCTTCAACTTCATACCCAGGTGGCTGATCCACATAAACATCTTCCTTCAAAATACCATTTAGAAACGCTGACTTGACGTCCATTTGGTAAACAAGCCAATGGTTGCTTGCTGCTATTTCTAATATTGTTCTAACTGTGTCCAACCTTGCTACTGGGGCAAAGGTTTCATCATAATCCACTCCTGGTTGTTGTGCAAAACCTTTTTCTACCAATCTGGCTTTTTGTTTTTCAACTTCCCCCTTTTCATTGAATTTTGTTTTATATACCCACTTGACTCCAATACTTGACTTTCCGGGTGGTAAATCTACTAGTTTCCATGTATCATTTTTTTCTATTGATGATATTTCTTCATTCATTGCTTCAACCCAAACTTTCTCCTTGACTGCTTCTTCAAAATGTATAGGCTGATATGATAGTAAGGCATAATGCAATTCTTCATCACCTTGCTGCCCATAAATTTCCCTTAAACTTCTTGTTTTCTGATTTCTGAGCTGTGCAATTGTTGGATCAGATTCATTGCTTGAAGATGGACTATGTATTTGTTGTCCTCCCTGATTTCCTTCTTCTGCTGGAACATGTAATCTTGGCAATCTTTGTCTTGACTCTTGCTGATTTGAGTTATCCACAGATTCCGGTGTATATGCAAATGGCTGATTTTCATTTGTGGCATTTTCTTTTTCATGCCATGCTTGATCTTCAAGAAATTTTACATCTATTGAAATGATTGTTTTCTTAGTGACAGGGTTAAACAGTTTGTAGGCCTTTGACTTTTCACTGTATCCAACAAAGATGCATCTTTCACTTTTATCATCCAATTTCTTCCTTATGTCCTCTGGAATGTGCGCATAGGCTACACAACCGAAGACTCTTAAATGTGACACATTTTCTTTTGTACCACACCATGCTTCCAAAGGAACCTTATCCTTGACACTTTTAGTTGGCGATCTGTTCAAAATATATACTGAACATGCCACTGCTTCAGCCCAATACTCATTTGCTAAATTCTTTGCCTTTAGCATGCTTCTTGCCATATTCATAATGGTCTGATTTTTCCTCTCGGCAACTCCATTTTGCTGTGGAGTATACCTCGTTGTAAACTGTCTTTTAATGCCATGATTTCTGCAATAGGCTGAAAATTCCTTTGAGTTGTATTCTCCTCCTCCATCAAATCTCAAAGTTTTGATTTGCTTTCCACTCTGCTTTTCTGAAATAGCTTTGAACTGTTTGAAATTTTCAAATGTTTCAGGTTTGTTTTTGATAAAATAAACCCATGTCATTCTGCTAAAATCATCAATAAATGTCAAGAAATAAAAACTACCTCCTATTGACTAGGTTTGCATAGGTCCACAAAGATCTGTATGTACTAACTCAAGTGGACTATGGGCTCTAAAGGTGGCATCATTCGGAAAACTATCTCTTCGGTGTTTAGCAAGAATACATCTCTCACAGGGGTTATGTCGGACATCTATTTCTGGTAGACCTAGGACCATAGACCCTTTCTGTAGATCATTTAAACTTGTAAATGGCAAATGGCCATACCTTAGATGCCATGACCAAGTCTCATCAGAAATTGTTACATACTTTGCATATGACAATGACTGTTTGGCATTTCTCATAACTAGAGGATACATCTGGTTTTTTGTCATTTCAATCTTTGCTATGACCCTTTGACTAGGTGGTTTGTCAAAAATTATGCAAGTAGTACCCCTAAACTTGACATCAAAACCATTTTCACTCATTTGTCCTACACTCAATAAATTGTGCTTGAGATCTTGCACATAATAAACATTGTGAATATCTCTTTTCTCATTTTGTTTACTTAAGACAGTGACTGTACCTCTACCTAAGGCATTAACAAAATGATCATCACCCAGCTTAATTTGAGTTTTAGAAGTTTTACAAAAACTTGAGAAAATTTCTTTGTTACCTGTCATATGGTTACTACAACCACTATCCAGTAACCATAAGTCTTCATTGTTGCTTTCTTGCATTCCAGAACAGGTAAGAAACATAGATGGTGTGTCTTCATCAATGTTTGACACATTAGCTCTGCCCCTATTCAAATCTGATTGCTTTCTTCTGCAGTCACTTTCATAATGGCCATACCTCTTACAGTAATAACATTGAACAGCTGATTTATCTGTTCTTCCTCTGCCTCTTCCTCTACTAAATCTGCCCCTGCCTCTTTGATTTTGTGGCTAATTAGATGGCTGCTCTGCTTGACTGGATGTAACATTTCTGTGATCAAACTGAAAGCTTCTCCTTCCACTTCTGCCTCTACCTCTGTAGCCTCTTTGACCTCTGCCTGTACCTCTATTGATGTTGAGCTGAGACTGAAAAGCATTTTCCAGTGACTCATTTCTAGCATTGAGTCTTGACTCATAGTTTAACATTGAACCAGTCAGCTCTTCAATTGAAAAAATGCTCAAATCTTTACTTTCTTCTATTGCTGTAACAAGCATGTCATATATTGATGGTAGACTTCTAAGTATTTTCTCAACCACCTTCTGATCTGTAACTTCCTCTCCATGAGCACGAAGCTGGTTCACAACCTCCATAACCTGAGACATAAACTGATCTACAGATTCTGTCTCTTTCATTTGCAGAGTTTCAAATTTCTTCCTTAAGATCTGCAATTTTGAGTTCCTCACTTTGTCAACACCCTGATAAGCTGTTGCTAGAATTTCCCAGGCTTGATATGCACTGGTTGCTGCTGAGATCTTTGGAAATATGGCATCTTCCACTCCATTATGCAGGTGCCATAGAGCTCTAGAATCCTTCTTTCTGCTTTCTGCTACAGCATTCCTTTGATTATTTGTCATTGTGTCCAAATCAGTAGGATCAGGCTCTTCAAATTTGGTTACTACTGCTTCCCAACACTCCAAATTTCTAAGAAAACTTCTCATTTTCACTGTCCACAATTCATAGTTTTTGCTATTAAGGATAGGACCCTGTGATTTTTGATTACTGGTGGAAGCCATGTTTAAACTACTGTAATGATTTTCTCCTTTCCCTTTTTTAAGTGAATTCCTTTCCTTTTAATTAAAAAAAAACTGTTAAAAAGACCCCTTTTTTTTTTTACCTTATTTTGGAGGATCAGCTCTACTCTCCTATTCTGGCTCTGCTCTCCTATTCAACCAAGATAAATTGGACTAGGAGTTGACAGCCTATCCAATCCCCAGGATTCTACTTCAAGATCTATGCAGAACTCAGCACAGAAAGAACGATTCCATTTTCACGACAATGCTGGCTAATAACGCAACAATATACGGCTACTCCTTTCAGCAGCAAGAGCAACGATCCTTCAAACAAGCAGCGACTGAGAAGAAAAAAAAAACTTTGTTTTCAACAACGATGTGGCAATGCCTCTTCAACAACTTTGCTCTTACGAAGAAATAGAGGCCCTTTCAAATGCACATCTCCCTTTCCAACAAATCAAACAGCATATAAACGAGTCCTTCCTCAAAGAGAACCCTTCCAATTCACGCCACCAGCAAGGGAGAGTAATGAGCCTTCAACAGAGAAAAAGCGGCTCTAAACTTCATGCAAGGGACGTGATCTTCCTCTTAGACGCGTGAGGTAAACATTGCACTCCAAATTTATGAAAAAGGGATGACGGCTCCTTTTAATTCTTGAACAGCGGCCGATTCAAGCTATTGAGGGTTTTTCACTTCTGGCCGCACCTTTTGCTGCTCTTGTTCCTCCTCTACAGGCGATCATACACTGTCATCTTCTCCTTAGCTGCTCACACTGAATGGATCCAGCGATGGCTCTGATACCATGACGTTATTTGCAGGGGCAGAGAAGAAACAGGGGAGGCAGAGCACTTGGAAAACTGGAGCTTTCTGAGCCCTTCGTATATTCACTGAAAAAAAAAGCAAAAACGTTACAGCAGAAAAATATAATGAAGATAAGTATGCATTGAATGCATTTTACCAAAAACGGTTGGAACAATCACAACCGGCATTTAAGACAGCATGGTAGATGGAGTTGACAATTACTCCTTCTGACAGTGTTCCCTCTTTACCTCTCTACCTACGAGTTTTAGGGTTCTGTCTACCACTGCCTTCACTTCTTGAATTAATAGCTTAGTCGGAACTGACTGCTACAGACATTCTCTTATCGGGACTGAATGGATCAACCGATCTTATCCTCTCACTTACCCTATCCACCCTAGCCAGGAATCGGTGAAATGTAATAGTGACAAAGTAATGTAGGGAAACCTAAAAATTTTCCAGTAATCTGAATTAGCAGAATCACATGGCTGGGTTATTCGGTGGATCTACGTAAGTGAATGATAGCGCAATTGACAGATTTGAGCCTGAAGTTGGTTGTTTCGATGTTGGATTAGCTTTCTTTAAATAAGGCTTTAAAGATGAAACCAGGTTAATGGGGCAACATCAGGTTGTAGGTTTAGACAGGCAACAAATAATTTTGTTTGGCTCACAACTCAAACAAAATTATGTACTGATATGGATCTGTTCTCAGTATTGAAATAATGAAAAAAGTATCTCATAATATACTTCTATATTTGTATTTTCATTATTGAAATAGTGTCAAAAAATATGCTTAATATACTTATGGTCTCATTATTCACAATTTGTAATCATTATTCAAAATTAGTAAACAATATTTTCTCATTTTTGGAATCATTATTCAAATTTAGTAAACAATATTTTCTCACTATACAAAATTGGTAAACAATATGTTTTAATATATTTTATTAGTTATTATTGTAATTGTATATTCACATTACCTGTGTGGCTTAAAATATGCTTTGGAATTATAATTCCAGCCATGATTTTCTGTGAGCAGCCAGTTGGATATCTCAAACAAAAAGATGTGCCAGTTGTTCATCTCCTCCCATAGCAACAGGATTCCATGTAAATTAAATTTAGTTTAAACAAAAATACGATTCCCCTGTGATTTTTTTATTTCTTCTATAAATTAAAGCTGAAATGTTCAATTGGATTGTACTAAAAAGTACAGTGTATTTCTATTATTATTAAAAATAATTTTAATATTATAAATCTAACATTTCTTTTTAGTGTCACTGGTGAGGTGGAGAAGAATGCAGGCTAGTTTGAAGTGCCTTCATAGAAATACAAACAAAAGGTGTAACAGGTGAGATGGAGAAGAGTGCAAGCTATTTTGAAGTGCCTTCAGGTAAACAGTTTTTATTTTGATTAGATTTTAAATTTAATGTTACCATTTTTAAAAATTAAATTTATATAAATTAATCATATTTTTTAATATAGAAAACAAATTTGTTAATGGCATTCCCCTCTTGTACTTTTCTTATCCATATTAATATAAAAAAACACAGGATAACAAATGCAAGGTTTAACACGATGATATAGGTTGTATATTACTCAAGGGTACCACCTGCGTATTTTGGTTATCACTTTAATTTTTGTCAATATAACATAATAAACTAATTTGTAATACATGGTCATATTGGAGTCTGACATCTAATCTTTGAATTTATAAAAATGATTTTTTTTTGAATAATATATATTATTTAAAATTATTAAATTATTAAATTATAATCATTTTTATTCTATTATTATTATATATTTACATAAATTTTTATCTTATGCCAACTACTTTAATTTTCTAGATTTAAAATCTTAAACTTATAGATTTAGGATTTTATATAAATTTAATAAACTAATTCATCCTAATCAAAAGATTAAGAATACTCTACAAAACACTAGACGTTAGTAAATTGTAATAAGGTCACTCTATATGACTGGATTGTTAAAGTAAGTCATTTTTTAACATATGCCAAGTACTATAGATTCATTTGCCACTTTACATTATATGAAGTTGTAGATAAGTTTTTTCAAGTTGACGTCATATGGGTCAATGCTATTTGGTGTAATGGGGTCATGTTACCCAATGCTTTTTATGTAACCAATCATTTCTTATCTTAAGGGTATTTTATTCATATACTAGTACAAGTTCTTTTCTATATTATAGAATTGTTTTATCCATGTAACATTGTATTAAGTATTTAAGAGCTTTGTCACTTTCTTTAGTAGTTGTTAGGGTAAAGTTATTTCCAAGTTGTTTTCAATGTATTATTCATAGTTAATAATAATATAAGTTTTCACTTAATTAGAGCTAATCAACCATTCACATTTTCATTCTCAATGTTGACATAGTGCATTTAAGAAATATTGGGTAATTAATAATGATTGCGTTATCCTTGCTCATACACCAAAGGACATAAAAATAGTCTTTTTCCTATTAGATCTTCTACATATTATAATATCTTAATATTAACTTTATCAGTTTTTGAAACCAATCAAAGAATTTTTCAGCATTGCTAACATATATATATATTAGGACTAGGAATCATAACTTCAACATGACCTTTCTAACAAAGTAAATACAAAACTATTAAAAGAGTGATATGAGGGTCGACAAAGAGTTCATCACCCTTGGATTCCTCATTCAATAAGGTACCTTTTTTAAAGAAAGTGCTATCTTTTTACTTTTGTGTTGAATTCCCAATAATTGTATGTGAATAAAATTGTTGCTTTACCTATAGATCTCTAAATAATCTAGGTCCCTAATCTAAATGTGAGAGGTGACATTTTCCATTAGTCTAATCTATAAACAATTTTGAGTCACCCAACACTTTAAGCTTGCTTATTCCTTTATCTACAACTATTTTAAACATCAACAACAAGGAAAAAATTTCAACTTTGTTATTTGCACCTATGCCAACTCCTTTAATGAAAAATAATGCAAAGAAGGAAACATGCAAGATCACTCTACTCCCACACTTACCCAAGTTCCTTAATGGGCATAATCAAAGAATCCCTAGGAAATTGTAGTGTCAACCATTGTATTACTTCCCTTGCAATGCACGCATGCTAACATTGATTTGCAATTATTGGCTCTATAATTAACAAAGTTATGCAATTGGATCTTGTAGGGATTTGCAGGTACCATGGCTTTCTTTTGAAGGTTTACTTATAAAGTACACAAGAAAATCCTAGTGAACTATAGATGCCTCTCCTATATACAATGCTAGATATGACTTGTTGATATGCAAGGCATTTTTCATAATGTTATGTTCCATTTCTATTTACTCTGTATATGACATGATTTTTACAGAATAAACCATTTAGTATACCTTTATAGCTAGATATCAATAATTCACTTTTCTTGAATTGAGGACCCCCAAGTTGAATTGAGAATACAAGGTAGGAAAGTGCATTTGGATTGTTATTCATATTAAGAATATCCATTGTCATGCTTCAAATATTAAATGTACTTAGAATCGTGAGTTGAACAACTATAAAGTGTAATGTTTCAAGTGCCATAAGAAAGTGCATTTGGATTGTTATTCATATTAAGAATATCCATTGTCATGCTTCAATTATTAAATGTACTTAGAATCGTGATTCGAACAACTATAAATTGTAATGTTATGAGTGCCATTGAAAATCTCTAGAAGTTTGTCAATAATTTTAAGGGCTCATCGAATCTTATATTTCACATTCTTTAATTTCTCTATTTGTAATGGGTGTATTTAATCTTTCTAATCTCAAGTGACGGATCTAAATCTCCGAAGTTCATTATATCATAAAATTGAAGAGCATGTTGCAGGTTTTTCTGATGTTGCCAACTATGTTGTTATGTGGATGATGCCGGTTTCTTCAGTGTCAAAATGAGTTTCACATTCCGTAGAAATCCATGCTATTTTACACTCAAAAAATGTTCTTCAAGCATATGCATCTCTAACCAAAAATACACTGAGAGTGCTCACAAATACAAAGATTCATGACAAATCATGAGCTTCTCAAATTGCATCCCATATGATTTACATATTGATGTGGCTTATGTATTGTTTTCCTATGTTGGAATTTGCAAAGAAAAAAAAGCTAAGGATTAGATTGAAGTGTTTAGTTCAAGACCAAACAAATTTATTGCCTTATTGGCAAGTTGTCCAATAACTTCACCTTTTAAGTTACAGAAGCCACAATTAGAACCATAAGTCTAGAGTTTATGACAATATTGTTTTCATATTCGAGACATTGTCTTTATATTGGATAGGTATATTATGAGCATGCATATCAAATATGCTTTATTATTGAGGGAGCAACAATTATATGATTTTCTTTTATTTTAACTTGTCAAGTAGTTGTTCCAGGGTTTCTAAGACAATGTTTAATCCATTTATAGCTTCATTGGGGTTTGGGTTTTATACATATGTTCTCTTGGATATGGAATTTTTTGTTCAAAACATGTTGATGTACATTTTGATTTTTTTAGCTATTAACTTGGCATGCATGTTCAAATGTTAATGGTATTGACTAACTTGTTTTTTTGAGTTATATTTTTTAAACCTGAAAGGCAGGGACTAAGCTACACGCAACTCTTGTTACAATATAGTATTCTCATTATTGCAAGTGGAACTTTAAATAAAATATGTGTGGATACATAGAGAATAGGGTGCACATAGGGTAATTTTTTATTATTATGATATACACATCCACATATTGTTTCAAAATGGTCTCTGTGTACTCATGTAGTTATGTGGTAGTCGCAATATTTTATGATAATAATTTTAGATTTCATAGATGTGCTTTGTAGCCATTCATGATCACTCCACTATTTAATTAAATCTCTATCATGCTAATTGGAGATCATGCCAATGTTGCACTAATGGTAGGTGTTCTTGAAGCATTGGATCTTGGCACTTATGTTGATGATCAGGGAGTGCATGAATGGGAAAATTCTATGGTTGTCGAAATTCATTCTTTGAAGAAGAATCACACTTTAGAATTGATTCCCCAACTACAAGGAAGAAATGTTGTGAATTGTTGATGGGTCTACAATACCAAGTTTACTTTCGATTGTGTTGTTGAATTCTACAAGGCTTGGCTGGTAACCATAGGCTTCTCTTAGTAAGAAAGCATCGACTACACTAAAACCTTTTCTCTTTTTTAAAAGATGAACTTTTTTAGATTGATTGTTTCCCTTGGTGCTCATTTTGGATAGGAACTTCATCAAATGGATGCTAAAAGTATCTTTCTCCATGAAGACGTCTTTGAAGAAATATATATAGAACAACCTCCTAGTTTTGTGACAGATTCTAGTATTGTTTGTCGGCTGAAGAAGTTGTATGGTTTGAAACAAGTGGCCATGCTTCATATGAGAGGATTGATTGTTTCTTTATCAATTTTGGTTTAAAACGTTGTGAATTAGATCACAATATTTATGTATTACATGTTAATGGTGATACTTTAATTGTGTAATTGTATGTTGATGATTTCGTCATAATAGGAAATAATGTCAATCTAATTTTGGGTTTGAAGAAACAACTTGCAAATACCTTTGAAAACACTAATATTGGTGTGTTGCATTTATTTTTGGGGATTCAAATTTTGCAAATGGATGATGGTATCTTTCTTTCTCAACCAAAATATGATTTTTTTCTTTTGAAACAATTCAAAATGGACAACTATAAGTCTTGTGTTACACCATATTAGTCGGGCATTAAATTTTCTAAGGAATGTAATTCTCCTTGAGCTGAAACCACTCTTTATAGACGATTGGTCAGTAGCCTAATTTACTTAACTCACACTTGACCTGGTCTCTCTTTTGTTGTTAGTGTGGTTTCTTGGTTCATGCGGGATCCTTGAGAAAGCCACTAGAAAGTTGCAAAGAGAAATGTCATCTATATTAAAGGAACTTATCAGTATGGTATTATATATTGTCACAGTTCAGAACTGTTGGTCATGTTCAGTGGATCAAACTTGGGAGGTGTCATTGACGATTGAAATTCCACTTATGGCTATGTGTTTTGACTTAGTTCTAAATGATTGGTATGGCCATGTAAGAAACAAAAGGTATTCTCTACTTCAACTACAAAAGCTGAATATTATGGCCTTGTCAATGCAAGTACAGAGGTAGTTTGGATTCGTCATCTTTTAGAAGTGCTTGGTTTTCCTATTCAAGCGTTGAGCGTTATCCGTTGTGACAATCAAAGTACAAACAAGTTGTTGATAATCTTATTTCACACAACACAATGAAGCATGTTGAACTTTATGTTCAGTATTTGAGATGGTTGGTACATGACAATGTTGTATCTCTTTTTTATTGCAGGACAAATAATCAAACTATTGATATCTTTATGAATCCTCTACTAGAAGTTTTGTTTTCAAACTTCAGGCTATGCTTGGGATTCAAGAAGATGCAATTATGGGTGTAGGACGCCGTCCTAGTTTTTGTAAGTTTATGAATAAATCTAAATCATTTTTCTCTGTTTACATACTGTGTCAAATTTTTGTTTTGTTTTGTGGTTTATGTTTAACTTTCATGCCTATAAAAACAAGGTTTTACATGCCTGTAACAATATAATGTTTTTCTAATTTCATGTTTTATTTGCTAACTATACATGTGCAGAAATATATATATATATATATATATATATATATATATATATTTCAAATAAAATATCTTTAGAAAAACTAGCATAAGTAAAAATTGCAGAGTTAGAATGGGCTTTATACCTGTATGAAAAATACCTTAACAATGGCTAGTTGTTCCCTTTTCTACTCCTCCTTTCCTTTGTTGTATGTCATGCAACCAAAGTCTTCCCCAACCCAGGAAACTCAACTGTCCAAACAACTTGGTATGCCACCCTGCCAACTAGCAAGGTCTCACCGACCACTCGCCTCCAAAAGTTCCCCTTTGGACCCCCAACCCTAAACTAAGTACAAGCCAACCAGTTTCCCTTAACAAAATCCTCCAACACTTCTCTTATGTTCTCCTCTGTGCAATTTTCCCATCCTTCTCCAAAAATCAAAAGCCCCTTTTCCTATGTCTATTCTTACCTTTATCCCTCCTTCCGCCGACTCCTTCTATCATAACTACCCCTATCCCCCCATTAATGAAGTCCCAACCCCCTTCTCATTTACTCTGTGAGGCTCCCTCGAACCAATCCATAATAATAATATTAGTTTAATATTTATTCATTTAAATAATCACTTAGTCATTTCTCACTCAACCGACAACCTTCTAGGCAATATTTTAACATTCTTTCTTATTTAAATAAAAATTTAATTAATTAATAATAAATGTTATATATTATATAATTTAAGTTTGGGGTTGGTTCACCCACCAATAGTAAATGTTTTACACTTACATGTTTCACCACATTAATTACTAGTCAACCTTTGGTGACCTCATAATTCAATGTTCATAATTATAATTAATCTTTTATTAATTAAATTAAAATACAAAAATGTCATTATTTACTATGTTTTAACAACGGAGCCCTAAATTATAATTTATCATAATTATTTTTAATAACCTTAATTGATCTTTATTTACTACCACATTTTAATTAATCATAATTAATCCTAATTAATTATAAGTAATCATGATCATCATGGATGGAACTATTATAATTCATCTTTTAATTAGCATTTATTAATCTAGTTGTTAGTAATGTGATTAACAATAATCAACCTCATTAATACTTATTTAATGACTTAATAACTAACTATTTATTCAACAAATTATTAAATCAAGAATTAAATCCCAATCCGGTAAGCAATCACATCAAATACAAAGTGGGTCCAAAGTTGAAGCGGGAAACCAAGAAGCAGACACCATAGGTGAGGAATTTCCATGTTTTATCTAAACCCGGGTTAAAATCCAAGTGCGACTGACTCAAGGCCAAAGATTTGCCACTGATCAACCACAACATGGATACAATATGTTCCGAGTGTTCCACTCATAGGAAGTGGAAAGAGAACCAACGATTGACTAGGATGTTGAGTTTTAGGTAGTATCTATTGGCACGGGTTCGAAGCGCACAGGTGTTGAACCCCCAACAGAGAAAGGGTCAAAGGAAAGAACAAAGGACCGGTCGCAAAGCCTAGATATGTGGAAGTAATTGGTTAATTTAGTTAGCGATGATTCATTAGGACCATTTGTAACAGCCAAGTGAGCCTATAAGTAGAAGTAAGATTGTAATCCTAAGCAAGGAATGAATTGATCTTGTGGGCATCTAGAAAGAAGAATCCTTTTTGCAATTGTAAGCCTAAGGGCACTTTATTTAGCACTGAGTTGTGCATTATGAGATGATACCTTCGTGTCTATCTATTTTTTTGTCTTTTGGATCAATCTATGGAAGTATTTATCTAGTTTTGGTCTATTAGATAGTAGTTTTGCACCATTGGGAATGATTAATATGCATCTCTGTCTTTTTGTTTATCGCAATACCTGATGTTTTCTTGAGATCACAATAGATGCCTTCACGACTATGTTATGTATCACTGACTCCTCAAACATGCTTGGTTAATTTGCTTAATTCGTTAATTATGAGATGGTAATGTAGTTAGGGGTTAATAGGATAATAATATGATGTCATGATGCGAATGTAAATCTCTGGCTCATGTTGTGATTGAGAGTGAAATAGTGCATGTCTTCTCACAACTACAGAAACTTGATTCCTGCATCCCCCCTTAGACATCTCGGGTGAGACTTCACTCGCTCTGCGGGTGTTGCTGGGAAGGGTAAAACCTTTCTGGGCCAGTGCTTAAGGGTGTTTGGTCGATGTTTGTTGACAGCAGTGCGAAGTGAACCCTCGTCGACAGAACTGTGTCAACAGTATCCCACCAAGGGCTTCCACTGAACCCTTATCCAATCTAATAGTTCCAAGTGATTAAAATAAGTGTATTCCAACAGACCCATCAGAGGCCTAGTCGTCAAGCTCTCCACCCGCCCCATATTGATGTCATGTCCAACCACCAAGTGGATTTTCTCATCCAACATTTTTAAATATTTTTAAGCTCTACGAACCTTAGCCCCCTGACCCAAAATACAATGCCCACCGATGCCTTAATTTCCTTCTCTGCAGAAGACACAGAATGGTTCTTTGTTGTCTCAGTGGCCCCTTCTCTACAAGGACCACTCAAAGAAGGATAAGAATCAAAAGGGAGGCGCTATGGGACAAAACCCTCAAATTTTGAGTCATTTTTCCAATGATGAAGACCGCCTTTAGTCGGATAGGTTCTATTGCCTAAAATGATAGGCATTATTACAAACACTTGGAGTCCTACAACCATGCAACCACTGCTCTGAATCCTTCCCAAATGTCGACAACCTCTTCTTCGAATGTCCAGCCTCGCATGCCACCTTAGATCCCATATATCCCCCATTGGGATGCATTTGTTGAGATGGAACATTCCACTCCGAAAGATGCTCCTCCATCAACCCCATGGTAGAAAGGGACAGCTACACACCTCCACCAATACAGAAAACAACACCAACTAAAAACAAAGAAAATGCATGCAAATTTCGAGACTCACTTGCTACTACTTTCCATTTTTTAAACTTTCGACTTTTTTAACATGGTTGGTACTAAACTCAATATGAAATTGAGCTAAACTCCATGGATTACAAGCAAACTCCAACTCTAAGAACGAGTTTACAAAAAATTGCAAAAAACCCTAGCTACAATCTTCTTTATATAAATTGTTGTGAAATAATCCATTAGAATTTCACTATATATTCACCATACTAGATTTCATTTAAAATTCCACTTATAATAATAAAAATACTATATTGTAATAAAATAAACTAATATAGATCTCTCATTATTTTCATTCATAATATTTAAAGCATTGATAGATTTTTATTTTACTCTTTTCTGATTTTGCTTGTTGCGGCCATTATCAGCATCACCTACTATGCAGTTATTATTACAATTTACAGTCCCCAACTCTTGTGCCGTCTGTCTGACCTATAACATTCTTTATCGTTCTTGTCTTCCGTATACTGGTAACATTCTCCACATTGCATTTTTTACTTTTTGTAAATGTCTAAAATTATAGTAAACAGATCGCATGTTTGCAACCCGACGTACTTTTGGTAGACAGATCGCCATGTTTGCAACCTGACGTCCTACTGGTAGACGGATCGCCATGTTTGCTACCCGACGTACTTCTGGTAGACGGATCGCCATGTTTGGAGCTACTTGTAGTTGTTGCTCATCCTCCAATACAGCTCTGCGTTCTTGGGCCGGAATCCATGTAGATTGGACGGTTATACCAGTGTTTCCTAATTCAGCTAATTGCATATCGGACGGTTGTACAAGTGTTTGCCTTATTAGAGGAGGTCCAATTTTCTGATCAAGCAATTTGGGTTCCTTGTCTCCAAATTCTTCTAGTGCTTCCTCCATACCATCCAGTGTCACATTATTTTCTACCTCAGTGTCCCACTTATTACACTTATCGACCTTGCATATTGGGTACCGTTTCCCTGGTTTTGGCTGGCACGTCTCTGTCCCTGCTGAGTGATAAGTTTTTGGTAGTGATTCTACACTTACTGCAAGTCACCACATTGCATCCATACCTCTTTACTATTGCAACGTTGCAGGTTTTGCATTCTCTTATCACGGCTTTTGTCATCCTCTCTTCAATTTTTCTACGAGCAGCAGTCTCAGATGTCTCCACAATCTCTTCACACAGTAAAGGTATGTGACTCGGCTTCTTGCATTGGATACATGACGCCATTAAACGGTTAGGGTTTGGACAGTCAAAAACATGTACACATTTGTCTATTTCACAGGAATGCAAAATGAGCAATAAACCAAGTTTTCAAGTTTGGCTTCAACTAAAGCTTCTTGAGCCTGACACTACTCATATCTTTCAATGACATCATCTGGGAGAGCCCTCCGAATCTCGGACAAACGAATTGACTATTTGCAGTTATAATCAGTATGCACGGTAAAGAGGCATGAGTTTTGAAACTTCCATGTATGATTTCTTCTACGTGCCTCTACACATCCAAAACAAAATCGATGCGCTTCTTCACACTGTACCATATTTTCTCTTAGAAATTCAAAACAACAACACCCACATTCTTCCGCTTGTACATTGTCCATTACTTTTGAAGAAGATGAGCGTAAAGAATCAGTCATTTTTGTCGAGCGAAAAAGAGCCTACAACAATCGATACAACCGTTGATGAACAGTCTTTTGTAATTTGCTCCAATTTCAATAACACATAAGCATAATCCTTATCTCTATTGTTGATTCTTTCTATCCAACGGAAAAAAGAAAAGTCAACCTTTAATCTTGTCCATCAAGATAACATACCGCCATAATATTGTCAATAGAACTCTGAACTCTTGAACTGGAAACCTTATTTACAAATTACAAGAGAAGGGAAGGAATAGTTAAATATGAGAAGAGAAGGAATAGTTCAGCATGAGTTAACCGCTTGTAAGATAAGAGAATGAATAGTTAAATATGACTTAACGGCTGGAATAGGAGTCCACCCACATCCTTTAGACGTTACCATTGCTAGCTGACAAAATAATAGGGCTACTTTAACTTAAGATGATTTGCATGAATCGTTAAATATGAGTTAAAGATGCACTCCAAAGACTCATCTATGAGTTAACGATGCACTCCAAAGACTTATCTACTGTGCAGGAGGTTAACTAAAGTCTTGGAAGTGAATTTGTTTATGCATTATTTTACATTGAATAGGTCTAATTTGAATTGAATTGCATTGAACTAAGCTAAGTTGAATTGAAGGAGGGCACTATTAGACCATGTATGTCAATATTAAAGTCATGTAAGATAAGTGTTTAGTTCTATGGTGTTTAGGATAGCCTAAAGGGATTAGGTAGACGGTTATTTGTTTTAACAAGAAATCTTTTATGAAAAGAGATGTAAATACAATAGCAATCTATGATCTCATTACAAAAGTTATTGCTCTCTATATATTCTATATTTATATTGTATCAATAGAAAACAAAAATGCTAATTATCTGTGGTTCCACTAATAAGGTGGGTTACCATCTATTCAATCTTAATTCATAAAAATGACTACTGTTACATTGAGTAACAATCAACCGACTGATAATAGGCTTTATTCAAATAATATGGGAATGTACATTAATAAATTACTACAAATCATTCTCAACATAGGGGTGGGCATTAGTGTAGGACCCTGACATGCCCTTCTCCTTAAAAAGGGGTGTTTTCTTCAAGGTTATGGATGGGAATGTAAAATGGCTCAGAGCTCCCAAATAGCATCTTTTAGCTACACACATTTCAGGTGGCCAAAACTTCTTCAATCTTATTAAGCCAACAACACCCCCCACACAAATATTGTGAAATGAAATGGTGAAATCCCATTTTTCAATCCTCACCCTTAGGCCTTCAAGCTTTTTATGAAGATACACTTTTATCTCGGGTCACATTAAATTTGTTTTTCTTCTACATTAAGTACAGAGAGTCGATTCTTTTGTCCAAGATTGGTGGGCTCTCCCAGTTGATGTCATTGAAAGATACGAGGAGTACCAGGCCCGAGAAGCTGTAATTGAAGCCAAACTTGAAAACTTGGTTTATTGCCCATTTTGCAATATTCCCTGTGAAGTAGACAAATGTGTACAAGTTTTTGACTGTCCAAACCCTAACTGTTTAATGGCGTCATGTATCCAATGCTTTGGATTCCGGCCCAAGGACACACAGTTGAATTGGATGAGGAGCAGCACATCCAACAACCACTACAGCTTGGCGATCCCTCTACCAGTAGCTCCACCAGAAATCGTCAGAGCTGATGATGATGATGAGCTTGTAAATATGAAATTATTAGCTAACAGCGCTGAAGATGATAGGACCAAAGAACACAGCGCTGAAGATAAATTAAAGTAGGTGATCTCCAAATCAACTAATTGTTTTTCCAGCTTCCAACTAATTTGATTTTAGTTGTTCTTCATTTTGTTCTTAGAATTTTTTTTTCTCTATAATTAATATATACAGAACTGTTTGATTTAATTGCTTTAAACTCGGCTTGGTTTATGAACCTACAGTTTTGGTAATGGTTTTTTTTTTTTGCTTTCCTGTATGGAAGGTCGATGAACGATGTCATGTGAAGTAAGGAGATATATAGAGAAGATATCTCTTCTTCTCTTTGTTTTTGATATAATGTTTTTTTTTCTCCTTTGTTTTGATATAATGCTTTGATGCAACTTTGATTTAATGAAATAACAAGTTGTTTTTAGTATGAAAATATACATCATTTAATTGTAGTTATTTGTATTTAATTTTTTCTTTTAATTTTCTAATTGTTGTTATTGTTTTTTATAATTTTATAATTGTTAGTTATTGGTTTTTATGCAGTGATTTTCTTAACCAATAAAATCGCATGGCAGCAAGCCCTTGCATATCAGCAGGATCGTCAAGGGTATGTACTTTCAGTTGAGTTATAGATTAGGTAAGCTTATTACTTCATAGCTAACAATCACTAGAGAGACAGATATGTATTAGGGATACAGAAGGCTCCTCCTTTGTTTCACTTCAGTTGCATATGAAGATTCAATCAATGCATTGAAACCATAATCATTATTTTAAGTAGTTTGGAGTGAAGTCTCCAAATTTTTTAAGAAAACACCACATTATTTTAAATAGTTTGGAGTTGAAGTTTCCAAATTTCTGAAGAAAACATACACAAGTGAAATATTTATTGTATTTTCTATTCTAATATGTTCTATGAAAGCTTTGATTTAAATTAACACTAGCACAACCATTTAATTTGTGGTTGGTGAATGGAGATAAGTTACAAGTAAACAAGTTGTTTGTTCTTCATGCTTAGTTGCATTAATTCTCTCCATAGTTACTAGTTATTCATGCATTAGCTACCAGTTATGCATGCATAGCTACCAATTATTTTTTGTATTCTAATTTTTTGTAATTATTTATTTTGAATTTGGAACGACCACTATAAAATCGATATTTACAGTACACTTGTCTCATCCTCATGCAATCTAGGAAAAGCATAGGCACTAGTCCACCCCAAATTCTAAGATATAAAAACCTATGGTGTAATTTTAGGAAAAATGACATTTCATATTTTGAGCTATGCAAATGGTGCATGTAAAGAAGAAGTTTGTAAAAAAATATTAATTTTAGTGTTTTAAATGAATACTTGACATTCCATGGTGTAATTAGCATAACTTTTCTTATCCAATTTAATCCTTTAAACCAATCAAATTATTGAAATTAAACACATTAATGGCTTTATTATTATTAGGAATTTTTAAAATGACACAATATCCAAACTTCAGTAAAGTAAATTTGAGATGTATTAGTTAATGCTCTAGATTATATCTTTTTTACAAAGCAAGCTTGTCTTCATGGCAGGTTGATCACATCCCTGCACCCACTCCCAATATCAAAGTACATTGACTACAATCGAAGGAGTGGGGAAGTACTTGCACTAGAGTTTTTCTTTAAATTCTATGGACTACTATGCCTACCATAAATTCCATAAATTCAGCAAACTTGCTTTCAACACATAAAATTATATTATCTATATACACACATCTTTCTCTATTTTTACAACATATAAAAGTACTCTTCGATATTTCATTTCTCTGCTTCAAAGGTATGCTAGTTATATATAATACCATCTATTCTGAATTCGCAAAGACGACATCCAGGAGATAGTACAATGCAGAAAATGGGGCCACATTCATTGTTGAATGTGGTGAACCGGTGATCCATGCCCATTGCCTAAGAAAATGAAAGTTTCTCTGTTGCCTAAGAAAATAAATTAGATAATTATAACTACGAGATATTTAAAAATTTGATAGATATTTAAAATTAGTAGTTGCTATGATTGACACCATCTCCCATGGTTCGCATGAGTGGTGCCACTGTTGGAGTTGCTAACGCATAAATACTTATACTGCAATGGAAAATTAAATATTAAAACAGTTTGTAATGCATGGGTCAATAGAAGCAGAACCATTATTCATGTTGGTAACCCATAAATCCTTTCCAAGTTGATAACGCATTATAATCATTACCAAGTATAATTGTTTCAGATTATGATCTGAGATTAATATCACCTCATTTCGCTCTTGCTATAGGAATATTTGTCTTTAAATAAAAACAATATAGACATCAATTTCATGTTTGCCAATCTTAATGGGTGACACGTGATCGTTGTTATATTATATCCTATTATACCTGCGAGGTATACAGGAATAGTTTTTGAGTCAAATGACTTTGAATTTATATTAATCTTATATTTTTCTTTTCAATTTTTGTAATGTTTTATAAAAATTATATATATATTTTTTAAATAAAAATTTGTTTTAAATTTTTTAAAAATAAATAATTTAGTTATAATTTGACCATTTTTATGTGATTTAATTTAAAAATTCAAAAATTCAAAATTGATATATAAATAACATTTAAAATGTGTGCATTAATTTATCATGTTGCTTAAGCTAAATTAATTAGAGTGGTTTACTCTCTTTCTAAATATAATAAATTATAAAAAAAAGGTTTTCATATTCATAGGAGAAAGTTGATTTGTGAGTGTGTATCATTTGTATAGGTATTTGTATATTTTCAAATTCTATACTAAAGATTAAAAAATGAGAATAAATATTATTCATATCATAACTTTTTACATAAAAGTGATTTTAATAGTGTTGATATTATAATTTACTTGCACTCATGGGTGATGAAAACTTCTTTCTATCCAAAATTTCTCTTTTTTGGAACTTCTCATACCAACCCAAAATCTATGCCATAAACCCTCTTTTTGGAACTTCTCATATCAGCACAAAATCTATGCCATAAACACCTATATGTTCTTGCAATATTAAGAATGTTTTAAAGCTTTTGTCCATGCATAAGTTAGCCTCATAGGCATTCTAACATTCTTTGTATGGCTTAAATTGCTTAGTAGTAACATCCTAATTCAATGAGTTTGAAAACTATAATTTAAATGTTTATTTAGCTTAATAGAATATTTAGAAAAAAAATTTAGAGTACAACATGAATAAAGATACACATGTATCTTTTCTACTATGGCTTTTTATCTTTTTCTACTATGGCTTTTTATGTTGATACTTCACTATGTTCATAACTTTACTTTATGGATTTGTTGTTTTGATAAGTCTATAATAAAATTATTAAAATAAGACATGCAAGGAAGATTAGATTGGGTTATAGGAGAAGGCTACACATAACAATGTAATTCAATTTTCTCAAAAGCTTTACTAAATGTTACACTTTAACACTTCCATGATTAAGAACTTACTACACATTGAATACTTCATTAGGATTATGTCATTTTCTTAACCACCTTTTATCTAGTATTCAACTATTTTTTAATCAAAGTTTTCTTAAGAGGCATGTACTAAACAATTATGTAAATCCAAGCTCAAAATCTGCATTAACAAGTTTTATCATAAAATTGTTCTCAAATAGGCACATATTTATTAAAATATTCCAATCAGATGAGGAAGGTGATTTTTTCCATTTCTAAATTTTAATTTTTAACTCGACATATAAATCAATATTCTTTTCTAATAATTTCCCTTGTTTCTCCAAATTTCATATGGACAAAAGGATCTTACTAGAGCCATTTAATTAGATTGCTTTAAAATTATCTTAAATTACTTAATTATCCAACAAACTATTTTATGACTTTCATTAGCATTAATAATCTTCCCCAATAGATCTAATAAGTAGATTAGAAATTTTTAACTACTCATAAACTAGCACAACCATTCAACTTGTGGCTAGTGAATGAAATGCATAGCCAATCCTTAAAACCCTTTCTTCTTTTTCATAAATTACCATAATTTTAGACATTTACAAAAAGTAGAAAATTCAATGTGAAGAATGTGACCAGTATATCCGGTCAGGCCGGCCCCACAAGAGTTGAGGACTGTAGGTTGTAATAATAGTTGCATAGTAGGTGATGCTAATAATGACCTCAACAAGCAAAATCAGTAAGGACTAAAATAAAAATCTATCAATGCTTAAAATATTAAGAATGAGAGGGATCTATACTAGTTTATTTTATTACAATATAGTATTCGCATTATTGTAAGTAGAACTTTAAATAAAATATGTGTGGATACATGGAAAGAATGTTTTGAATTGTTGATGGGTCTACAATACCAAGTTTACTTTCGATTGTGTTGTTGAATTCTACAAGGCTCGGATGGTAACCATAGGCTTCTCTCAGCCAAGAAGGCATTGGCTACACTAAAACCTTTGCTCTTGTTGAAAAGATGAACTCTGTTAGATTGAGTGTTTCCCTTGGTGCTCATTTTGGATGGGAACTTCATCAAATGGATGCTAAAAGTGTCTTTCTTCATGAACTTAGACGTGTTAGAAGAAATATATATATAACAACCTCCTAGTTATGTGACAGATTCTAGTCTTGCTTGTTGGCTGAAGAAGTTGTATGGTCTGAAACAAGTGGCCATGCTTCATATGAGAGGATTGATTTTCCTTATCAATCTTGGTTTAAAACGTTGTGAATTATATCACAATATTTATGTATTACATGTTAATGGTGATACTTTAATTGTGTAATTGTATGTTGATGATTTCGTCATAATAGGAAATAATGTCAATCTAATTTTGGGTTTGAAGAAACAACTTGCAAATACCTTTGAAAACACTAATATTGGCGTGTTGCATTTCTTTTTTTGAATTCAAATTTTGCAAATGGATGATGGTATCTTTCTTTCTCAACCAAAATATGCTTTTTATCTTTTGAAACAATTCAAAATTGACAACTATAAGTCTTGTGCTACACCATATTAATCAGGCATTAAATTGTCTAAGGAATGTAATTCTCCTTGAGTTGACAC
This sequence comes from Larix kaempferi, assembly GCA_027924585.1. Lineage (NCBI taxonomy): Eukaryota > Viridiplantae > Streptophyta > Pinopsida > Pinales > Pinaceae > Larix > Larix kaempferi. The sequence continues at coordinate 1,162,799 of BSBM01000635.1, read as the reverse complement.
CACTCTTTATAGACGATTGGTCGGTAGCCTAATTTACTTAACTCACACTCGAACTAGTCTCTCTTTTGTTGTTAGTGTGGTTTCTTGGTTCATGCAGGATCCTTGAGAAATCCACTGGAAAGCTGCAAAGAGAAATGTTATCTATATTAAAGGAACTTATCAGTATGGTATTAGATATTGTCACAGTTCAGAACCGCTAGTCATGTTTACTGGATCAAACTTGGGAGGTGACATTGACGATCGAAATTCCACTTATGGCTATGTGTTTTGATTTAGTTCTAAATGATTGGTATGGTCATGTAAGAAACAAAAGGTGTTCTCTACTTCAACTACAAAAGATGAATAATGATGGCCCTGTCAATGCAAGTACAGAGGTAGTTTGGATTCGTCGTCTTTTAGAAGTGCTTGGTTTTCCTATTCAAGTGTTGAGTGTTATCCATTGTGACAATCAAAGTACAATACAAGTTGTTGATAATCCTATTTCTCACAACACAATGAAGCATGTTGAACTTCATATTCAGTATTTGAGATGGTTGGTACATGACAATGTTGCATCTCTTTTTTATTGCAGGACAAATAAATAAACTGTTGCTATCTTTATGAATCCTCTACTAGAAGTTATGTTTTCAAAACTTTAGGCTATGCTTGGGATTCAAGAAGATGCAATTACGGGTGTAGGACCCCGTCCTAGTTTTTCTGAGTTTATGAATAAATCTAAATCCTTTTTCTCTGTTTACATACTGTGTCAAATTTCTGTTTTGTTTTGTGGTTTATGTTTAACTTTCATGCCTATAAAAATAGGGTTTTACATGCCTATAACAATATAATGTTTTTTCTAATGTCAATTTTTATTTGCTAACTATGCATGTGCAAATATATATATATGCATGTATTTAAAATAAAATTTCTTTAGAAAAACTAGCATAAGTAAAAATTACAGAGTTAGAAAGGGCTTTATACCTGTATGAAAAATACCTTAACAATGGCTAGTTGTTCCCTTTTATGCTCCTCCTTTCATTTGTTGTATGTCCTGCAACCAAATTCTTCCCCAACCTAGGAAACTCAACCATCCAGACAACCTGGTATGCGACGCTACCAACTGGCAAGGTCTCGCTGACCACCTAGCTCCAAAAGTTCCCCTTTGGACCCCCAAGCCCAAACTGAGTACAAGCCAACCAGTTTCCCTTAAAAAAAATCCTCCAACACTTCTCCTATGTTCTCCTTTGCAATTATCCTATCCTTCTCCAAAAATAAAAAGCCCCTTTTCCTATGTCTATTCTTCCCTTTATCCCTCCTTCCGCCGACTCCTTCTATCATAACTACCACTATTCCCCCCATTAATAAGGTCCCAACCCCCTTCTCATTTACTCTGTCAGGCTCCCTCGAACCAATCCAACCAATCCATAATAATAATATTAGTTTAATATTTATTCATTTAAATAATCACTTAGTCATTTCTCACTCAACTGACAACCTTCTAGGCAATATTTTAACATTCTTTCTTATTTAAATAAAAATTTAATTAAGAAATAATAAATGTTATATATTATATAGTTTAAGTTTGGGGTTGGTTCACCCACCAACCATAAATGTTTTACACTTACACGTTTCACAACATTAATTACTATTCAACCTTTGGTGACCTCATAATTCAATGTTCATAATTATAATTAATATTTTATTAATTAAATTAAAATACAAAAATGTCATTATTTACTATGTTTTAACCACGGAGCCCTAAATTATAATTTATCATAATTAATTTTAATAACCTTAATTGATCTTTATTTACTACCACATTCTAATTAATCATAATTAATCCTAATTAATTATAAGTAATCGTGATCATCATGGATGGAACTATTATAATTCATCTTTTAATTAGCATTTATTAATCTAGTTGTTAGTAATGTGTTAACAATAATCAACCTCATTAATACTTATTTAATGACTTAATAACTAAGTATTTATTCAACAGTTTATTAAATTAAGAATTCTTAATAACATTAACAACATCATTAATCATTATTAATCAACAATAATTAACATTAATCAACATTAGAACTCAATCATCATTCATTACCACCTAAGTCACTCAATCAACCTATTAAATTATTTAATCGACAAGACCCTTATCATAGTTAATCATTTTCATTAATACCTTACCATAACCTAATTAATAGCCATTCTTTGAATAACTTCAACATAATGGTTAAGTTAATTATTAATTAAGTACAATAAAGTACATAGTGATCATTTAGAATCACAACACATGCACACAATAATTCAATAGATAATTCATACATTCAAGTAGGCAAGCTATGTAAGTGTAGCTAAGGCTTACATAGATCACGTAGGTACACTAACAATACTAAATCACACACATCATTCATAGTCATAAAATTTATTTTTTACTGACACAAGTTTAAACACAGTTTGCAATGTACAATAATTTACCTAACTGTATCTTATTAACTTATGAACAATTCATACATTACTAAGTTACGACACTTAAATCAATCAAAGGTTTTCAACGTGTACAGTTAAATCAAGTTTACTTCCCAACTTCAAGCTACACCTATCTACCTACATCGTCTGCCTAATTCACAACTAACTTCCACATCCTATCCTTCCTCTACTAGACTACCCTGAAGTGTCACGCCATGAACGGCTCCAGTTAGAACTCGTAAGCATAAGTGTTGACTACATCGACCAATATTCCCCAGCAAGAAACCACCAGTCATCATCACACACCTTGGGGAGTGTGTTGTAGCACATCCCTCCCATGACTTTGGTTTCGGGAATAAATGGTGGGTAAATTATCCACACCCCCTAATGGAACAAGGGACTATGTCTACACCAACATAATAACTGCATTGCGACTTGTACTCAGTTTGACATCGAATAACCAATCTGGGTGGTTGAGTTTCCTGAAACCCTACCCCACCCATACATCATGATAATCAACATAATAATCATGTGAAAATAAATAATGCATCACTTGCATACCATTTATCTTTCGGAGTCCATGTCCCTGAGGCACTCCCACCTCGTAGGATCCGGCTATCACTTAGCCATTTTAACTTGTAAGTTAGTCTCTGACATATGATCTAGAATATCATGCAAAATCCTTGACATGTATACATACATTTCGTCATTAAGAAACAATAAGCAAATCATTTCTATTTACCATGCACCCGGTATAACATTCATTCATTTAACATATAACTTTTAGCGGGGTATCCACGTACCCATCATTCAGTAATTTGCATATAAGAGACATAATTAACACATGACATATATCAAAACATGACTACATATCATAACACTAACATCACACATACACATATATATCTCGGAAAAAATAATGGAACTACATGTCCAGAGTGTCATGATACTGACGAAGTCTCACATTCATAAGCAAATATATATATAATGATAGTTCAGGTAGTAATGTTAAAACGGGGCGTTATAATGGGGGCCTATTCATAAAATATAATTCCACCTCCTGAATCTCCAAAGCATTGTGCTAATGGGGGTAATTTGGAACCAAAGCTTATGCAGGTTCATCATACCTTAGGATTCTGGATAAATTCATTCGAAAGACAATAGTCGACTGGAGGCTAGACTAAGTGGTCAACTAATCGATCGATTGAATGGTCGATGAGGCTATGGTTGGATCCACTACATCATCCAACTAATCTATGTGACATTACATATTTTTTGGAAATTATTAGAACCAATGGCCCCTATTTGTGGACCAAATCATCCTCACTTCAACTTATCTTGTTAGATCTGGAGACTATAAAAGAACAACCCTATGGGTTGTGCTGATATGTTGAAATCAACTTAATGGTGATCTCTTATGAGATAATGCATTGTGATGTTCTGATCATAATGTGTTGTGCTTAAGTGTTGTAGTGGTGTCTTTAGACACCACCCATCTTCTTGGAATATTTACTCCTTTTTCTATTCCTTCTTTTATGTCCTATTGTTCAATGGGAGGGGATTCCCCAAAAATTCAAGGAATACAAATCTATCATGTTCTTCGGAAACTCATTTCTCTATCGGATATTCAATCCAATAATACCTAATCCAAGGGGGAAGGTTTTTTGTGTGTGAACAAGGAACCTTCTCTAAAATTCAATATACCCTAACTTTATCATGAATATTTTAACATATCTAAGTGATATTGTTAAATTTTACTATAAGTGGATCATGTCGACAAGAATTTCACCAAAGTATCTAAGTGAGATCGTTAAATCGTACTCCAAGTGGATTGTCTAGATATGTGGAGCATCATGTCCCACATTAAAAAGACAACGAAAATAAGTAGTGAAAAAATTGGATTTCTACCTGCACATCAAAGCACGTATCTCTCAACTCAGGTGACTATGAATGTGATTGTAAATCTTCATGCAAGGAAATATCCTTTAAGAAGAATGAAATCAATCCAACATGAGGATGTATCTTTATGGGGGATATTGTGCACTTCAAAAATCGGTGCATTTGGGTGAGCTTAAGGCTTAGGTACAAAGTGTAGGGATTCAAACACAAAAAGAATTCACGCATTCAATCGTTGAGTTTAGTGTTCCATGGGTGATGAGATGAAAACCTAGGGGTATGTTGGATGGTAGCGAAAACAACTTTGACTACTACACTTCCCATGGACTGAGAGGAGACACTTATAGGCCATGGGTAAGTCACTTATCAATGAATTGGACTTACATGTTCTATTCGCATGCTCAAATTTCAGATGGACCATTCAGTCCCTGATGCTCATCCAGTGAAATAGGAGGTTGGAATCTCATCACGCAACTTGATGGATCCTTCAAGGGAGAGGCCTCTCTCTACATTTTTCATAGAATTCTATTATGGGTTTCAAGTGCATTTTGTTGTTAGGAGTGTTCTATAGGATTTAAAGTATTATATTTAGTATAATCTGTCTTACAATAAATCATCCTAGAACCAATTTTGTTAGGCAGTTGAATCAACCCTCCATTTTCTATTTTAAGACTAAATTGTTTTCAATTTGTAATTCTCTGATCTGTCAAATTTCTTCAGTGGCATTGCCACATTTTTAATAAAATTATAGCAATTTGTGTTGTGTATTAACTATTTAGAACATTTTTTACAACCTAATTATCTTGCCACTCTTTAGGGGCAAGACAACTAGCATTTTTTTACTATATTCTCTTTTTTTAATAGAAGGTTCCCATATAGCTTATAAAAAACACTATTAGAAAAGGTGATAGAAACATTTTTATCATGCAACCTATGGATTATATATTATATAAAAAACATCCACTCAAGGAGACATTTTCCCATGGTTTGAGAGATAAAGTGACAGACAGTATATTTAATAAGTGTTGGGTTCAATTATATGCTAAATATTCAACATTAAATGATCGACTTAGAGTTTGTAATATTTGAGATGCAAGCACAGAAAATGCAGGATCAAAACCTAGTCTAAACTAATCTAATAACTAATTAGTAATGCCAACAAAACAATCTCAAAACCACACTTTGGATTTTAAATGCAAACTGCGAGAAATTGAAATAAACACTAAGGTCTCATGCATTGGGACTCAAGAGGAACTAATTGCTATAAATGTATAGATATCAATTTGTATTCCTGTGATTATCATGAATATCGAACTTTAGTTGTTGGTCCTTCAATGGATTCTAATAGTGTCTTTAACTACAGGAAATCAAAATGAATTAGAAACCAAACTAAAATGAAAGGAAAGGAAATATGAAAATGACTTCAAGCATATGAAACTAAAACTAGGACTTAAAGATAATTCTTTATGTGAATACAAATGACAACAATAACATAAATAAACTCTACAGGAAATAGATAAAAGAATAATGGAAGTAACATTGGTTAATTGTGATCTGCGTGAAGAGGAATAAGTAGAAAGAGATCCACTTTGTGTTCAATGGATTGCAATTGTGGTAGTGATTTAAAACAAATCTCGTAAACAGAAATAGAGTGATGGTAAACGAATGTGGCGATGTTCATTAACACTGTGTACAGGATGGTTTCATTGTTAGGGACATTATACACACCTAGTTGAAGGGTGGGATGGAATCGTTTTATCTATGTTAATTAATTCTCTAAATATATCTATCATGGTCGCAATTAACTAAACAAGATATATACTTATTGGTAAATGTGAAATGGTAATAAAATCGATTATTTGTATGTATATTTGAGTGGTGGTTTCAATCATGTTGCATTGAAAGAAAGAGGGCGCAATGATGTATATGAGGAAGTGTTTATGTTTTTGGTAATAAATGTTTTATAGGCACACAAACAACAATCTATAAAATGAATAAACTATTTTCAACTAACAGACATACAAACCAACATATAAGAGGGGTGAATTGAAAGGATTCATGGTGCAATCTAATGGGTGATTTCATGGTTAAAGGGACCGAAATGAAGGTGCGAGAATTGAGGAGTGATTGGGAATGAAATTATGATGGAATCGTGGCTAAGTTGTGTTGTTGGAAAAGTGGGTTTGAGAAGAGCACATCATATTTTGTTGGAATTCTTAATGATACTGAGAGGGGGGGTGAATCAGTATCATGCATACACTAAACAAATTTTCACTTTTAAATTCATGCACCAATTTAAATCACAACAATAAAAGACAACTTTGCGTAGAGTATTTGGAAAGTAACTTTGTGTGTGTGTGTGTAAAAAAATTGATTACATAGATGGGAGACACCAATATCCAAATATGAGAGCACCAAATCACTCAAAAACCAACCGGATTGGGGCACCAATCCCACATGCAAGCACCAACTCGTTGATTACAGGAACCAACCTCTGAGGACACCAATCCTATGCTCAAGCACCAACTTGCTGATTACAAGAACCAACCTATGAGGACACCAATCCTCTGCACAATCACCAACTTGATATGTTCAAGCACCAACCTAAGAGGATACTCCAATCTCCTATCCTTGCCCCATTCTACCTCCCTGAGATAGATGTAGATATTCTTATGTCGCACTTCCTTCTAATTTATGCACTCAACTTCACACTTGACCTGTGCACTAATTCACTTCCTTTTGTGTGCACTTATGTGCTCTACATCAATCCTGTGCAACTACTATCCTTCATTATATGTTCTACACACTACTCTAATTTCTGTGTATTCTACTTCAGTTATGTGCACTACTTTGATCCAGCACACTGCTATGATTTTGTGCACTTCTTTTTATTCTCCCATCAGTCTCCTAAAAACCATTCCGCAGCTCCCACATCCCTTCAGGCACAGAACCCAGCCACAACAACGGAACCATTTTTTGGTGCATGGGAAGATCCAAGGTTCAACATAAATCACACCAACAAAACCCCATAGATTGGCCCTTTCGGCATCACTTGCGAATAGATGATGTCTCACCTGAGGTATCAAAGTGGACTACATGAACCAATTTTCTACAGTGTTGAAGGGATGTGAATTAGAGATTCGATTTATCCATTATTCATTCAATCAATTTGCAACATATCATTATTCAACATTAACAAAAGTAACAACAGCACAGAAATTTAACTATGCACAATAGAAACAAACATTCATTGTATTGAACATAAACATAGAGTACTATAACTAGAGCTTCTCAATTAACATTGGAACAGTTCTGCATAGCTTGCGCAGAGTGCACCAATACTCAGTCTTCAACTACTAACATTACCCACAATAGCCACTATCAGTGCTCTAAACAGAAAAATTTATTTTTTCCGGAGACATTTTGTTATCTCCCCAAATAAAAATAGACTAGGTTCTTGTTTAAGTGATAGGAATTTTGTCTTTTTATTTTTATATGCATTTGAGGTCGTGTGTCATAGGATTCGATTATGTAATGAAGCTTGAAATAACTTTTGATTTTTCTCTTCTACGAAAAGAATTTTCAGGTTTCGGTAGCTTGGGCGGGCCTGACGATGGTTCATTAGCTACCGAAAACCCCACTTTCGGCAGCTTACTACGTGAAAGACGAAACTCTCCAACTACTGAAAAGGCAGACATATATCGTGGTTCATGGGGCAGTTTTTGGTGGCTTGGGAAAATACGACAGTGTTCATTAGCCACTGAAAGGTAGATTCTTTTCGCAGTTTGCAGTTCAAGAACGAAACTTTCTACAGCTGTTGAAAGCAGAGGCATCTCCTGGATTCATGGGACTGTCTTCGGTGGCTTGGGCGAATACGGCGGTGTTCATTAGACACCGAAAGGAAGATTTTTTTCGCAGCTTATAGTCCAAAGGCAGGATCGTCCACAACCACCGAAAGTAGCGACATCTGTGAACTTTTTTTAGCAACTTACGGTTTTAAAGGTGAAATCATCGGCTACCGAAATTGGGTCGGTATCAAACGGTGGAAACGTCAAATCAAGGGTTAGTCGTGAAGTAAAGGGAGCCCATCATTTCTTAACCGCCGAAAGGGGGCACCGCCAGTGAAAACACGATCCTTTCATTTCAAGACCAGCTGCAGATGATGATCACTCCTAGGTAAAAGGGAAAGATTGGCAGGTCATGTAAATCCTCATGATTGGCCTTCAGTACCATCTCTCCAAGTCAGGGCCCTGAACCAAGTCATACCTCATCCTTTGTTACTACCTGTCAATGAGCTATTTCTTCCCTAATTCTGCGTCGTTTTTTCCCTAAGGCTCGGCTTTTATGAAACATAGGTGTCGACAAGGGTTTACAGATGAAGAAGGGAGGAGTTGTGCTTAGGAAGGAGCTAAACGACATCGGCTAGCTCGAGTTGCACCCTGAAATAGGCCAATTCTTCAAAAGCATGGGATGCTATAACTATTTCCTGAAGCTCCAAGGCTCCCATCAGCAAATTTCAGACACCTTCGCATTATCATTTGATGGAAGGAAAGCACAAATTGGTAAAGAAGAAGTCAATGTGGATGAAGACTTCAACAACGGCCACAGAAATTCCAGGGACAGGAGAAAGATGGTTCAAAACCACCACCACCCAGAAGGTCAAATTTAGATCATATATGAAACTTGTGCACCAGAAAATCACCTGGAACAAAGACGTCCCTATGTATTTTCTGAAGGAAAGGTGGCAGCACCTGTTAAAGGCCATCTTGGTCTATTTTACATGCGAGGGAAGATATTCCAGAGTGTTGGTCTATCATTTCAAACTGATGGATCATTTCACTGGAAGAATCCCTTTAAACCTACCCTTCTATCTTCATAAAAACCTAACAAAGATGGTTCACCAGGTCCAGGCAAAGCCAAGCAAGGTTCAGAGCAGGTTATCCCACCATGGCCTAATTAAAATCTTGGTATCAGAGCATCTGCAGAGAAAGAATGAGGAGTGGGTTTATTTCCTTTTCTGGAACGAATTTGACACAGAATTGAGACCCAAAGACAAGGATAACCCCTCCTCTAAAAATCCATTCACCCCTAGAAGCGAAAAGAGGAAAAGACAAGTCGTCTCTTCGTTGCCAGCAGTCCAAATTACCCCTTCTTCTGAGCCTAAGAAAATTGGGAAAAAGCTAGTCTTTAGAAAAGGAGGAGAGACTTCTTCAAAGAATGCGAACCTGTTAGGCCTCCCCTACACAGACTCTGAAGACAACGAACTGTAGGAAACGGGAGCAAATCATAAGGAAATGGCAACAGAACTAGAGCTTCAGGAAGCAGCTCTACCTGTGGAAGAACAGGAGACTGCCTATGTAAACCTGCCTTCCCCTACACCTGTGGAAGAATAGGAGACTGCATGTGTAAACTTGCCTTCCCCTACACCTATGGGAGAACAAGATTAGTAGGCGGCTGAGGTATTAACAACTAAAACAAAAAGTTCTTCATCGCAAAAAATTAATCAGCTTCTCAAGCAGGTGTATGAGCTTGAAATACTCCAGAGGGTGATCAAGGAGAAAAATGAAAGGCTGACTGAAAGGCATAATGAATTGTATGTTTCTTTTCGAGGGTTGACCAAGAAACATAGTAAGCTGAGAGGAAGAAATATAAGGTTGTTAAGAGAAAATATTAGGCTGAGTAGGAAGGTCAAGCTTCTGGGAGGTGAGGAAACAACTCAGAAAACCCAGCCCAAGGTGCACTCAGATATTGACACCTTAGCAGCAACAACAATCAGTTTTGCTGACACTCCAGTTTTGGTCTAGGATGAAGAGAAAACCAAGCAACAAGAAGATAAGTAGTGGAGGTCAAAAAACACAGTTTTGTCCAAATTTTGTAGGCTAGACCAGGCATAGCTTTTCGACGATTTGGGCAAATGTGGAAATTGTTCATTTGCTGCCCAAAATTCAGTTTCGACGATTTACGACATGAGAACATGACTCTCCTAGTTACCGAAAGAAGAGACAGACTTCAAAAATATAAAGGGCGATTCGGTAGTTTAGACGAAATGTCAAACTAATTCATTAACCACCGAAAGCAGGGGTTTTCAGTAGCTTATAAATTTTGAGCCCCAGCTTTCTAGCTACCGAAAATGCGGAATAGGCAGAAGGTTATTTTTGGGCACCAAACCCGACTTTCGTTAATCCAAGCACCCCAAGGGTGTTTTATCAATAATAGACAAAATGCTTAAAGGCATCATGATCATTTTTCGTTCCCAGACTGAAGGGCTGTAGAAATGCGAAAGGAGGAATATTCCTGTCTATTTTGGGAAAAAGACAACCTGCAGGTTCTCCAGGCAGCAGTTTCAACCTCACTCTTCAGCCTCCGGAGGTTCATTACGCTATCGAATATAGGTGCCTTAGCAAGATGTCAGTTACTTTGAAAGTAGGACGCTGCCATATTTTGCAGAAAACTGTTTTAATTTCCTATTTTTAGCAGATTCGATCCATCTTTTCAGGATCTTAAAAGTTTGTAAAGGCTATAAATCCCAGGAATTATGTAGAACAAGGGTTCGATTTTGGAGATACTTTTCTATACTTGTATTCTCAGACTTCTGGTTACATCTCAGCTATATAAGCTTCTTTTGTTATTTGTGTTCAGATTTTCTTTCTTACCTTTCTGTACTTGCAGTGAAATGTTCATTTGTCTATGCCAGATAGTTGTAATCCTATCTTTGTATTGAGAATTGGACATCAAGTGTCTCTCATTTGTTGTGATTGGCCATTTATATATATATATATTATGTGTATGAATCTGCTAGCACGATAAGAATTCTACTCTCATTTACCTTTTATAAACTCTCTGAACAGCAGTAGTTAAAAGCCTTGTCTACGTGAGTGTCTCCATGCATGTTTTGAGTGTGTGAGATTTGATCTAGTCATCCAACTTGATCCAAACATACCCCATCCTTTAAAGTAAGATTAATTTACCAGGCTCTTTCGATTGCAACCTAGAAAGACTCCTGGAGAGCTAACACATTCTACCCTCAGATCTACTACATATTTATACATCAAGATATGGGCAAAGCCCATTACAAAGTGGAAAACACTCCTAACTAATTTCTAACTAAATTCCACCTTCTACACAATTTTGGGATGATTGTTGAACTGTCACATGGTCCATATTCAGCACGCAACTTCCTAGACAGGTCCAAAACCCACTCCAACATGTTTGATTCCCAGAATTTATAATGACTACAACTACAATGCCCGAGTAGATTGCTTGCATGTTTAGAATTGTTGTTCATTCTTTCTTAGGATTGTTTAAGGGCCTATAAATTCCCAAAACTGACCTAGGAGTGCCCACACCTACTCATGGATGGTGACTATTCAAGGGCTTCCCAAGTTTGCAATCTAATCTCATAATTTTTTTTTATTGATATCAATAATTATGCCCAATTGTGTGGATGTCTGGAGTCTATACTCTAGAGTGAGCCTAATGCATGGTTATCTATATGCTTGAAATTTATCAAACTTTGTGAATTGCAGGGGTTAATAATTGGTTACTTACTATAATCTATGTCATTGTCAGTTGTCCTAGGTCTTATGTTCTATGATACAAACCTCTATACCACGCCATGATGTATTTCAGTATATCATACTATTGTATGAAAATTTCTTTGCCACATTTAGGAGTATGGAATGAGACTAATGTATGTGAAATATAATTTAATTCATCATCCCTAGCTTGGAGTTATTTTTTATCAACTTCAAAAGCATCCATTGGCTATTTTTCATGGCTCATTTTATGCAGTTTCTAATATAGTTCAATCAACATAAAGAGATGCTCTTCCAATTTGTGTCATGAACTTGACATTGTGTTGGTGAATTCATTTCAATGTATCTCTTATGTCCACATCCCTTATGCAGAATGTTAAAGTGATTGGGCCTAATTAAGCCAAGCACAATAGAGTTTAATGGTAGTATCCCTCATTGATTTGGCTAATGAGTTTGAATCTCATAGCCCTGTTTGATTGATTATATTATTTTCTTTAGTTCCTCTTTGATGTCAAAGCTTCCCTGTTGGAATTGTATTGATGTGAAATAAATTCAAAATGAATAGCCCCCCTCTACTAATGGTTTAATGCTCATTGTGGTAACCTCAGAGTCACTGGTTCCCATCAATAGTTAGGGTTTATCAACAATATTCAAAATGGACATTAATGTTTCCAAACTGCCGGTGTCCTTATTTAAGGATGTCTAAATGTGAGGCATACCATCGATCTTTACTAAATTCTTCACTTCTCTGGCAAATACTGCTTCTATAATAGTCTCATTATTACGTGTTTCTTCATACAGTTGAAGAACTTCCTATTTGTGTTTTCCTATGAGCCTTAGTTAGATATTCCCCGGTTCAAAATTTGGTAATATCTTTTCAATTGGTTTTGTATTGAAAACTTCCAAACCCAACACTATCCTATAACTAGCTGAAGGATTTCGATGCTTGTATACCTTGTCCCCTTACCTTGGTCATGATGTTCATTTTTCTTCTCTGGGTTTGATTCTATTATTTTGTTGCCATTCCTGTTCGTGAAGGCATCTTTAGCCCTTAATGATGGAAATATGCATTTTTTTGTTGCTTCTTTAGTATATGTGAAGCATTTATCGATATACAGGATTATCCCTTTAAGGTTTTCATTGGCCTTCCTTATGTTTTCTCATACATGATGAATATTGTCATTGTGTTGGTTGATATTTTGATATTATATTGTGTGTATACTTGTAGGAAAGGAAAGGGTGTAAACTCTTTGCTGCTACATAATGATTTATCCAAATGGTAATACTTCTTGGCTATATCTATAAATCTCCATACAAGTTGTTCTACCTTAACCATAGCTTCATCTAGAACTTGTTTTATGCCAAAAAGAGTTGTAGAAATTCATTTTCAGTGATGGGATATATTCGCCAAGCCTCACCCATATGCTCAGAATTCCTTTAAATTATGCTTACCAAATTTAAAATATGCACCTACCTACTTGGAAAAGTTGGATATTCTTTGATCTTCTTCTTTTTTTGTCTCGTCTCCTCCAGGATTTCCAATGTTTTAGATTGAGACACTTGCATTGTTACTACAACAATTGTCGTAGCTACAATCAGATGCATTTTCTTCAAATCAACAATGACAGTTAAGTGATTTTAAGTACAACCTCATTGATATATTATCTCTTCCTTATTTTTAGCATCATCTTCTTTTTATCAAAAGAAAAGGTTTATAATGCCATTGCAGGGTCATCCTCATATATTTGGGGTAGGGTAATTATTTGAAGAATTGAAACCATGATTCTTACCCAATTGGATTAAAATGTCCTCCATCTAGTCCCCTAGTCCACGAGTCATACTTGTGCTTCCTTCAACAACATCGGGATCCAATTATCTTGTTGTTCTGATCGTTCCTTGGTTGTTTCTTGAGCATTGTTGAATTCGAATTTGTGATGCACCTGCAACAATTAATTAACAAGAATATGCGAAATAGCAGAAATGACAGAACTCAGAATCACTTTTATATTGATCACAGGCCACTTCGAGGGGGCAACCTCCTTTGAGCAAGCTCAATACAATTAACTTCACGGTGCCTTCGTAGGTCTCAACACACACTTATATACTAATTCTAGGCGCCAATACTATGGGTCAAAACCATGGGCCGTTACAAACTATGGATCAACAATACTACGGGCGACTTACAAAGCATATGCGCCAACAACAATAACATAAACTATTGATCAACAAATACTACGGGACGACTTACAAAGCATATGCGTCCAACAACAACATACTAACAAAGTAAATACATGGGTTCCTAACATCCCCTCCCCCTTAAAAAAAAAGCTTTGTCCTCAAAGCTTTAGATGTGGAAATTGTTGTTGAATCTGAAGGAGCGGTTCCCATGTAGCATCGTCTGGTTGCATGCCATGCCACTGAATTAAGACCTCTGTGATAGAGCGAGAGCGAAGCTGACGCATGCACCGATTGAGGATGGTCTCTGGCTCCAAAAGGATGGATCCTTCATTATCCATTTCGGGAAAAATCATTTGTCCACTGATGTTGGTGCCAAGAACTTTCTTCAGACAAGAGACATGAAAGACTGGATGAATGCGGGAAGAAGGAGGAAGTTCCAATTTATAAGCAACGGACCCAATCTTCTGAAGAATCTGATATGGCCCATAGAACTTTGGAGCGAGCTTATGACGCCCTTTGAGTTTCAAGAATGATTGTTTGTATGGCTGGAGACGAAGAAAAACCATATCGCCGACTTGAAAAGTGCGCTCAGAACGGTGCTGATCAGCTTGTTGCTTCATGCGATTTCTTGCCATGTGAAGATTGTCCCGCAAAATGCGAAGAATCTGATCGCGGTTTCGAAGGACCATGTCAACTTCCTGAACTGGTGAACTGGTGGGGGTGTATGGAAGAAGAGCTAGAGGTGCCTGACCATAGACTGCTTCATATGGGGTCATTTTAGAGACAGTGTGGTAAGAGGTATTGTACCACCATTCAGCGAGAGGGAGCCATTTTTCCCACTGATGTTGTTGTTCCGAGGTGAAGCAACGAAGATAAGTTTCCAAGCATTTATTGACAATTTCAGTCTGACCATCTGTTTGTTGGTGATACCCTGAACTCATCTTCAGTTTGGTGCCAGTGTGGCGAAATAGTTCTGTCCAAAAATCACTGGTGAAAGTCGCATCACGATCTGAGATAATGGAAGAAGGGATGCCATGAAGACGAAAGATCTGGTCCAGAAAAATTTGAGCGACGGAGGAGGCTGTATAGGGATGGCTGAGAGCACAAAAATGACTATATTTGGAGAGGCGATCAACCACAACGAGAATCACTTTCTTCCCGCCAGATTTAGGGAGCCCTTCAATGAAATCCATAGAAATATCTGTCCAAATCCGTGTAGGTATGGACAAGGGTTCAAGCAATCCTGGAAGGAGTGTTGTTTCACCCTTATTACGCTGGCAGGTATCACATTCGGCCACCATCTGTTGAATTGTCCTTTTCATGCCCTGCCAAAAGAAGTTACGTCGTGCTCGTTCATACGTTTTGAGGAACCCAGAGTGCCCTGCCGATGGAGAAGCATGGAGTTCATGGAAGACAGCCTGTTGAATATTTGTGCTCTGGGGAAGCAACAGACGACCCTTGTATCGCATAGAAGCACCATCCCAAGAGTAATGTGGTACAGCAGAAGGGTTGTTGGTCAAGCGTTGGATGATTTGAGATAAGGAGGAGTCATTGAAATAACCCTGTTGAACAGATTGCAACCAATTTGGAACAGGCATAGAAATAGTTGAAAGAGAACCTTGGGCCTCAAATTTGCAAGAAAGAGCATCTGCCACAATATTGTCTTTACCCTTCTTGTAAGTGATCTCATAGTCATAACCCATGAGTTTGCTAACCCATTTCTATTGTGCCGGGGAGGAGACACGCTAGTCTAAGAAATATTTTAGACTCTGGTGATCAGTCTTGATGAAGAAATGATTCCCTAATAGGTATGGGCGCCACTTTTGTACTGCATGCAAAATAGCCATCATTTCCTTCTCATAGGTAGAAGCAGCTAGATTCTTACCTAAAAGGGCTTTGCTGGTGAACGCAATGGGGTGTTCATCTTGAAGGAGAACAACACCAAGTCCATTGCCACAAGCATCACTCTCAATAGTGAAGGGCTTGGAAAAATCGGGCATAGCTAGCACAGGTGTAGTACACATAGCTTGTTTTAGTTTGTCAAATGCACACTGAGCAGCAGGTGTCCATGTGAAGGCATCCTTTTTCAATAGAGCAGTTAATGGAGCTGCAATCTTCCCATAATCCTTGACAAAATTGCGGTAGTAGCCATTCAACCCCAAAAAACCATGAAGGCTCTTGAGTGTCTGAGGATGCGACCAATTGTTCATGGCATCGATTTTGGCAGGATCCACGCGAACCCCTTGTGCTGAGATAATGTGCCCGAGATACTCAACTTCCTTCTGTCCAAAAACACATTTAGACTGCTTGGCATGGAGATGATGGTCAGAGAAAAGTTTCATGACAAAATCCAAATGTTGGAGATGTTCATCCCATGTTTTACTATAGATGAGGATATCATCAAAGAATACCAGAATGAATTTCCGCAAGTAGGGTCAAAATATTTTATTCATTAAGGCCTGGAATGTGGAAGGAGCATTAGTGAGGCCAAAGGGCATGACCAAAAACTCATAATGGCCATCATGTGTGCGAAAAGCTGTTTTAGGGATATCATCCTCATGAACCCGAATTTGATGATACCCAGAACGAAGATCCAACTTGGAGAAAAAGTGAGCCCCATGAAGCTCATCAAGAAGCTCATCAACAATAGGAATTGGAAACTTATCCTTGATGGTGAGGTGATTAAGTGCTTGGAAGTCAATGCAGAGGCGCCATGAACCATCTTTTTTGCGGACAAGAATAACTGGAGAAGAAAAGGAACTAGTGCTTGGGCGAATAATACCTTGCTTCCATAAGTCCCGAACGAGCATTTCAATCTCTATTTTTTGGTGAAATGGGTAGCGATAGGGCCTGATGTTGGGAGGAACGCTGCCAGGAAGGAGTTGAATACGATGGTCTTATGTCCTGGAAGGTGGCAATCCCATTGGTTCAGTAAAGACACCTGTATATCAATCCAGAATTTGTTGTAGATCCAAAGGAGTAGTGGAGACCGCTGATGGTTGCATCTGGATGGAATGGATCTGAGCGATGACACCATGTGAATTCTTCTTGAGGAGTTTTTCCATGCGATGTGAACTGATGATGCTGAGAGAACTTGGTTGTAATCCTGTCAATGTGTGTTTGTGTCCATTGAGGGAAAACTGCATCCAAAGTTCAGCAAAATCCCATAAGATAGGGCCAAGTGTGCGTAGCCATTGAGCGCCCAAAACCACATCACATCCGCCTAAGGGCAAGGCAAACATGTCAGAGGTATAATCTCCCATAGAGATACGCACATTTTGACACTTCCCTTTGCAAGGTAAGGTGCCCCCATTGGCAACCATGACTTCAAAGTTGGAGCAAGGATGGATAAAATAATCAGCTTGTTTGGCGATCCGAGGGTCAATGAAATTATGAGTGCTACCAGAATCAATGAGTATTGTAAGAGGAAACTTCTTGAAGTAACCCCTGACCCGCATTGTTTGGGGGGTGGTGATTCCCGCTAAAGTATGGAGAGATATCTCTGGCTGGTCATCCTGAGATGGAGGCTCAATAGGCGGTTCCTGAATGTCGACCGGAGCATCCAGTGTTTCTGGATCTTCGTCACCAATTTCAGAGGCAGGCGGAGAATCCACATCCAATAGATAGAGCTTTTGCTGAACACATCTATGTCCCCGAGTGAATTTCTCATCACAATTATAGCAAAGCCCCTTTTCTCTGCGTGCTTGCATCTCTGTTTCAGACAAACGCTTGATATGAGTTGGTCGAGGAGCCTGCAGTATAGGTGGTCGCTGAGAACCCATATTTCGGAAGGGAACAAAAGTGGGCTTGGAGCGTTGTTGGGCTGCAATCTTGTCTTCTGCCAACTTAGCCAACCCTAGTGCTTCCATCATTGTGTTGGGACAGAACATTTTTACCTAAGAGCGGATGGCATCCTTCAGACCACTGATAAAACAACTCCGGTAAAAGTCATCAGACAATCCTTCGGTGTGGTTGGCTAGATTCTCAAATTCGGTTTGATACTCTCTCATAGTTCCAGTTTGGTGAAGTTTAGTGAGGGCTCCTGTGAAGTTATCAAAAGCACTAGGACCAAATCGTTGCAAAAGGAGCTGGCAAAAGTCTGGCCATTTGGGCTCTGGATGAGCCTTGATGTACCAACGGTACCATTGAAGAGCTTCCTGTTCCAAATGAAAGGATGCCAACGGAACTTTGTTGACATCAAAAGTATTATGCAGACTGAAATACTGTTCTACACGATAGATCCATCCAGTTGGATCGGTACCATTGAAGCGAGGAAAATCAAGCTTCGGACCACGGAAATTGCTGGAAGAAGAGAACCCATTGTCTGCTGAAGACTCGGACTACCGTTTGTTGTTCATAGTTGAATGTTCAAGATGGAGACCGAGAAATTTTTCATCCAGATCCTGGAGTTTGGCTTGGTTTGATGGGTGACAACCATAACCAGGATTTTTTTTTTTTTTTTTTTTTTGGTTGGTTGGGTAGGAAAACAAAAACAGAAACTACTTCAGTAAAGGAAAATCTGGACTTGGGAGAAAATCAGAAGGGTAATTGGGGTTTGACTAGGTTTTGGACACTGTTGGATAGACAGGGAAGCAAAAATGAGGATTTCAGAAGCGGGGTGAAAGAAAGGGAAAATTTGGCAGAGGGGAACAAAGAAGCAGAATTCAGAAAGGAACTCTGTGGTAAAATTTGAAGGTGATTGGGTGAAATATGAGGAAGTTATGGCAAACCCTAAAAATAGACAAATGTGGGATTTCGGGCTTTGGGAAGGGGAATTGGGGATAGAGTCCTCAGGACTGAAATATGCAGAATGGGATGACAGGGGTTCCCCGAAAATTTCAAGGGAAACAAAGTGAAAATAAGGGAGATATGGAGAAAAAACTGAATTTTTTTTTTTTTTTCCAGACTGGAGCGGCTACGGCTCGAAAGGGATCTGGAACAGCGCCGAATGGATTGAAAACGGCTGAATCTGGAACGGCTTGCAAAATGGATCTGAAACGGCGCAGCAGTGATCGACAATAGTTCAGCTGAAGGTAGATATGGACCCCAGGTATGTGCGGCTTCCTGACAGTTCAGGGGTTTCACTCGGCCACCAATGCTATCTGACGGCTTGTGTATTGGGGCAGTACCCCTCACTCCACATCTCAGGTAAAACTGATAACCGCTTTTCCACAAACGACAGCTCTTGGTTTACCTCACAGGTGGGAACTAGTCAATCAGGTAGGGGTCGTTTCCCTTTTCGCTGGTAGGTCCTCTCAATGGGCCAACTACTTCGGGGTTCCTGTGGTACTCCTCACAATGAGTTTTAGGGCTTATGCCCAAGTACTTCCCACAGTTAAGTGGATAGGGATTATTCCCCAAATCCGAACCTGCAACAGATGCGAAAAAAAATTGGCAGAAATTTCACCCAGCGAGCCCAAGAAAGTTCTCTGATACCAGATGTGAAGCACCTGCAACAATTAATTAACAAGAATATGCGAAATAGCAGAAATGACAGAACTCAAAATCACTTTTATATTGATCACAGGCCACTTTGAGGGGGCAACCTCCTTTGAGCAAGATCAATACAATTAACTTCACGATGCCTTCGTAGGTCTCAACACACACTTATATACTAATTCTAGGCGCCAATACTATGGGTCAAAACCATGGGCCGTTACAAACTATGGATCAACAATACTACGGGCGACTTACAAAGCATATGCGCCAACAACAATAACATAAACTATTGATCAACAAATACTACGGGATGACTTACAAAGCATATGCGTCCAAGAACAACATACTAACAAAGTAAAGACATGGGTTCCTAACAGAATTTCAATTCAATCACGAATATATTTGCCTAAAATTCGATTTGGTGCATTGAGGTTTAAAAAATTTAAAGTTTAAAAATTAAAATAAAAAATAAATCAATCGAAGCCCCCTTTAAATGGTTCATTCTTTCCTCCTGCCAACTTTCTTCATTCATTCCTCCCCTCTCTCACAAATCTCAACTCTCCCTGTGTGCACTTTATCCTCGATCATTGCACCAAGAGGCACTTTCTACAGCCTAAAGTGGATGACATGTATCTGTCATTTAGCACATATCGGCTTAAAAACTGCAGGGATGGATTTAGCACCCTCGATTACTCTGGGCACCCTTATTATGCAATTACGGTCGCAAAATTGCAATTTTGATTGCAGGGATGGATTCAACACCCTCGATTACTCTAGGAAACCTTACTATGCAATTGCAACAACCCAAAGTGATATTTCAACAATTTGAAATCATCATAAAAATATAAATCATCATTTATATTTTTATTCAACACATGTATATATTCAATAAAAAGGCACCAAAACCTATTTTCAATATGTATTTATATTTTATTTTAATATTAAAATCAAAAAATTAACTGCTTTACAATTAAAACACTCAATCCATCATAGTTTTAACTTTTAAACCAATTACCAAATCCATGATAGTTTTAAACCAATTACCAAATACCATTTATTATCATAGAAGAAATTTATAAGTAATGGAAGAAAGATGGAGAAAAAAATATAAATTTGGTAAAACATTTAATAAACAATTTTAAGAAGAAAATCACTAGAAGATTGAAAGAAATCAAGATCCTTCAGCTAAGAAAGTAAAATAGAAGAAGAAAAATGTAAAAGGAAAGTGAAATACTCCCAACATTGAAAGTATAATATCTCAACCAAATACCCCACCGAACACAAATTCAGACTAAAAATATAAAACAGTGTGCTCCAGGAAAAATATTAGAAAGAAGGAAAAGAACACAATTTCCCATGGGACATATAAAACATCGCTATTAGTTGCATGTTCCTAAGATCTATAACAATATAGAGTATTGAAAGAATTGTTAACACTACATGTTGAAGGCGAATAACATGTAAATAAACAATTGTATAGAGGAAGCTAGGTTGTTTGTTCGACACTGTTATTATTTTAATTTTCCATTGGTTCTTAAATGCCTAAGAGTTTGAACATGTTAAGTGATTTTAACAATTGTGGCATGCAATGGAATCACAAAAATGTGGAGATCAATGCCACCAGGTTTGTATCATACATACTACCTACAATCCAAAAAGATGGAAGTCTCCAATGGTATTTATAGTTTGATCATTATTAAATTCTTTATCAGGTAACTATTTTCTTATCAAATAATGGTAAAGCGGCTTTGGTAGGTTGTTGTGTAGAAAAAGGTTTGCTTCTATAGGAGGATCTATGCAAATGGACTAGAGCTATGTTATGATACAATATGCATGAAATTTTCTACAAAGTTTCCAAGGAGTTGCATGGAATTAACCATCATCTCACTTAGAGCATGATGATAGGAAAAATGTATCTATAGAGTTGTTGAGGCCTTGTAATACAAGTTTTTCCACTTTTACATTACTCTAATGATGAAGAAAAAACAAGCGTAAGAGTTATTTTCTACAATAACAAGTGGGAAACATTTCACCTTTCAAAAGAATTAAAGGGAAAGAATGTAAAACAAATAATACTAAGCAATAGTTTTTGAGAAAACATTTAAAGTCTTAAAATTTGTGTTCCAATTATTGATGTGCTCTACATGGTTGATGGTGACAAACCTTGTATGGTTTTGTATGGGTTTTGGTTATGAGGGTATGGATCGTTACATAGAAACCATCGCAAGCGCTTTTGATATTGTGGAGTTTGATTATCAAGAGATATGGGAGTTAGTTTTTTGAATATGGAAGATGATACATACCCTTTTACATGTAGAAATGTGTCATGCGGACCTTAGATTGTTTAGGTGAACATGACATCAAGATGAAAAAAACGTGAGTGGACTTTATGAGGCTATTGCAAACTAAATCTAGATCTATCTATTGCAGTGTTGGTTAGATCCCAAAGTAGGGAATACAAGTTAGAAGAGGTATATTTGGAACCAAAGCAACAAAGTATGACAAAGTCAAAGTGCTTCGAGAATATGGTGGAATTATTATGCACCAAGGTCCCCATAATTGCAATGTTTTGCAAATCATGTCTTGAGATAGGGATTAAGTACATCAGCTTGTGAAAGGAACTGGAGTAGCTTCAACCATATGTATTCGAAGAAAATAAATAGGTTTTTCTTTGAAAAATTAAAAAATCTAGTTTATATTCACAATAACTTACAATTGGATTTCAACAATGTGTCTAAATATTCATACAATTTTTTTTGTCCATGGTTCAAGCTTGTTATGGATGCATCAAGGGATCAAGATGATGTTGACATTAAGGGTGGTGACTAAGCCATTGGTGAATCCAATGGTGATCATGCTTCTAGTGGCTTCATTGCGCTGAGTGCTCTTGATGATTTACAGTTTTTTTATGTAACAACTAGTGGTGAATTTAGTGGTGATTTAGAATTTTTTGATGTAATAAGTAGACCATATGAACACCAAGAATAAAATGTGTGTTCTTTGTTCTAGTTTTTGTTTTTGGATCTTCATTTTTTAAAACATTCAGATGTTATGTTTTATGAATATGTTTTTTTAATTTTTAACAAGATGTTAGTTTTTGGAAACATATGTTTAATCATTAGTGTTGTAATGCAATTCTCATTCTTATCACGTATATGAGTTTAATGAACAAATTGCATATATTGATATTTTATAGTTTGTACAAGTTAATCCAAACTAGGTGGCTTATTTTGTTCATTATCTATGTTTTAGCAAACTTAATTGTAGTCGAACTAGGTGACTTAGGTTGTTTGTATGACTTGACATTATTCAAGCTAGTGGTGAAATTTGAATATGTGAATGTGACTGTCGCATCCTCCTTACATTGTAGAGTAGCAATGAGGTTACTCTTTTAACCCTCTTTGCTTTTCACAGATCAATCTTATGTCTATAAAATACTATCATCATTGGAAAAATAATTCATTAATTTGGGGAGTATTTGAAATCCATAACTTAATAATTTGAATGTGCATTCCATCTACCAAAGGTTAGGTTATAGGCACATCATTCTAGAATTGTTTGAATAGGGGAATCATGTAGCCTAACACATGCAACAAAATAGCCTTGGCCATGAGCTTGAACAGGGGCATTCAAAACCAATTCCAAGTGTAATTTGAGTGAACTACTTAAATCCGCGGCAAACCCAAATGAAATTTGGGTCATTTGAGCCTTGGGACATAATTTCAAAGTATAGCCAAGATGCATTCCAAAGACATACACTTCGAGCAAGAAATTTCTCATGCAATTCATTCCATATTTTACAAATTTTGGAGAATTAGAAAGTACATTAGAGTAGGATAACATTATTTTTCCTTACAAATTGAAGTTCATTGTCTAATGATGATGTCCTTGGACTTTGCAGCTGATCATTTCACTTGGATTTCTATTGTGTTGATTCCCCACTCTAATACCAAAATTTTAACACAAGAAATGGAATGAGGATTTAATTATTGACGAAGATGGCACCACATCTACTCCTAACATATCCAAATCTCAAAATTTTCAACCTTAAACATTGGGAATTGAATTTTAACACTAAATCAACTTAGGAATGCACCATTTACCCGCGCATGTCCTAGATGAGAAATAAAATCACTTCTCAGGTTTTGAATTCAAATGACATGAAACAATCCAAATTCCAAAATTGCTAAATGGTGATAATTCCTTCCATACTTATTTCTCTATTACTTTCCAAATTATGAGATCCTCTATGTAAGGTCTTCCCCTAGACCCTAGCTAGAACTGGAAACAAATATATAATCTACCATAATTGAAAGGCAAATTGCATCATCAATAAATCACTATAATAAAATATTTCTTGAAATTTCATATAAACTTACAACAAAATTTGAAATGAACCTATTATGTGATGGTCGATCCAGTAGTTGACGAAGATGTTGAGATTGTTGTCGCTCCAGTCCGATCAACTCTTAACACAATCATTGAAAGACTCCTCAGTTGACCTCCCTACCATACTGAGAGTAATATTATTCCCCCCAGTCCCCCGATCAAATTAGGGGTCGCGAGAACAAACAATCCTTAACTCTCTGATGGGATCTCCCAATCCCCAGAGAAATTATCAACCAAACTCCTATGAACCACACTCAAATGAAAACTTCCATTATGAATTCCATCCAGCATTAGGGAGTAAGAGATCCCTTTCTCTTCATTCTCCCTTTATTAAATAGAAAAACTCTTGCATGACATGTGTCCTCTCATGAAAAAATAACTTCTAATTTATTAATTCCTTATTATTATTTCTCATGCAACAAGTGTCACTCTCACACATTGGTGCACCTAAATTCCTTTATTCTCTTTTTGTTGTCTCCCTAGTCTAAAATTCCAATCCCTAGATCACTGGGTGCATGTGGAGTTGATCTCCATATATTTTCTAATCTAGATTTGCTCCATAATTAATTATTTTTAACATTACTTACATTTAATACAATGCATATCTATCCTGAATCCATGGGTGTACATAGTTTCTACCCCAAATATCCCTTTTTCTAATATCTCTTAATTTAAAATGCTCTTTCATTCCATTGTTCTAAATTTCCATATGCAACATTTAACATATTTTCCTAAAATGTTTTAAATGCAGGAATGTAAATATTTCATTTCCTGTCGTTGTATAGGTACCACTTCTATGGGTTCTTCTGACAACTTCATTCCTTGTGTGGGGAGTATTGTGTACGATCATGAATCGCTACCGTGATCTTCCAACTACACTTCCATGGATACTAATGGAGATTGAGGAATAAGATCTTCCTTATTGTGTGCCCCTAAAGACAGCGTATGCAACCAAATCATTGTGGCCTCGCCCTTACGGCACAGGCTTCCCCAGGTGAGCTGAGACGGCTTCTGACCCATGCGTGGAGTGTTATTTCAGGGTCGACATTCCGTCGTCGTACCCCTATGTATATTTTTCGTTCTTACGGCCCCTTTATTCCATTGAGAGTCAGTCAGTAATTCATTTTACCTGCTACTGCACACACTCAAACATCACATTAGTAGTGATGCACCATATAAATCATATCATCATACACTTTATCTCTAATCAATTCTATTTGAGTCAATATCATTCATTCACAACTATGGAATCAAAATCATTCTTTCTTTCACCCATGTATAACATCATAATATCTTAGTCAGTCGAGCATATTCATCATTCATTTGTCAATCAACAATTTCCATTCAATAAAATTAAATCATAACACATTGTTCAAGTTTATTTAACCAGGTCATTTCAATATCAGTGCCCTCAATAGTTTAGTCAATCAGATGTATCAAGGCGGGTGTTACACTCTACGTTTGTAACTAGATAATTTGAATTAAAGGTCGATTCAAGTTAGAGTTTGAATCTATATCTGAACATCTAATTCCTATGGTATCGTGAGAAATATACCCTCAATGCGAGTAGCATCCTATGGATATTTAATTGTCTTTTTCATTTGAAGTAAAATAAACGGTAATGGCCCCAAGCTCCAAGTACACAAAGTTTTGACCCTTTTGTGTTAAGTTTCATAGAGTATTAAACTATAATATTGTGTATGGCTCATCTGGGTCTTGGAAGCTCAAAGGATCTTTTGTATTTGAAATCAAATGCACCAAAGTAACTCCAAGTTCTGAGTACATTGTCCCTTGGGGCCTTCTAGGGTAAACATCTTGACTAATTATGTTGGATGAAGCCTTGTGGTTCCAATTATTTGAAATATGAGGTAAGGATAATCAAGGTGGCCTCCAAGACTCGTCTTCAACAAGTCATTGTGAATGGTGGTGGGTATTTTACAAGGGTCATGGGGTTAACGAAGGGTTACATATTCAATGAAGAATAGTTAAAGCCTCTTCAAGGCTCATGTTTATAGTACCTCGGGTCTTTGTAGGTTAATTCTCTAGAGGTTAATTTCGAACCATCCTCTCATTCTTTCAAGTTAGTCAGGTTCTATCACTCAAATGAGGCATAGACTTCCTGAACTAGGATCAAGGAAAAATATTTAAAGAGGCAAATATTTTAGAGATCATATAATGAAACACTTACGAGGATTTATGTTAACTAACATTCATTTGACTAGTAAAAAGAGGATATTTATTTTCAAAGGTTTCTAGACTTATAGAAATTACTACAAACACCTACTAGAATTTAGGACTAAAGTTGAAAATTTTAGGATGGCATGTACATGAATATGGGCATGTTGAGGGAAAAGAAAAGCGTGAAGATGTTTGGTGCACTAGATTTAAACAAGATGGACATTCCAAAGACCAATGTACAAAATTTCATGACTACCTTAATGTTGGCAATCCAAGATATTTAGATTTTAAGAAGGGAAAAGAAAAGTGTGAAGATGTTTGGTGCACTAGATGTAAACAAGATGGACATTCCAAAGACCAATGTACAACATTTCATGACTACCTTAATGTTGGCAATCCAAGTCCGATAAATCCTATTGTATGGTATCGAATCTGTCAAACCAATGGAAATCGAGCAGAAGAATGCTACTTGCTACAAAACATGGTGAATGCTCCCCAGAACTTATGGTGCAAGTTATGTAGCTCTGTTGGGCATGACGAAATGCATTGTTGAGCATACGAGTTACTCACTGAACGGAACGCAGATGCATTTCCTATGAAAGGAGAAGGTTCAGCTGAAATACCGAAAGCACAATTTAATCAACCTCAAGGACCTTGAGGGGGATTCAGAGGTTGTGGACAAGGTGGATTTGGACGAGGTAGAGGACAACTCATATGTTATAATTGCGGTACTCCTGGACATTATGCTAGAGATTGTCCCCATCCTGCTACATCTTGTACATATTGCATAGCACTAGATCATACCATTTAATACTGGCCACAACTTATAGCCAAGTGGAAAGTGAAGCAGAATCAAAATCAGAATCAAAATGTGAAAAATATTTTGGCGAAACTGCGACTAGGTCATCCTTCTATCGCTCTTGTAACGAGAAGTGGTGCTGCGACGGGTGGAGATAAGAATAATAAAAATAATATAAGGGATCCAAGAGTCATACCAGTAACTTAGAAGCCACCACAGTTTTATGTCCAAATAGAGAAAAGTGTATTCTTTGAAGCTAGGGATGAAATTATGAAGGGCACATCAACATCTTCCCCACCGCCTACCTATGAAGAAGGAACCTTGTATGACATTCCACCTCGCTACGACAAGTCTACACCAAAGAAGAATTTTGGAAAAGTAAGTTTCCTTAATACATTTCTCAGAAGTTGTTTGTATTTGGTTAAAGATGAGGATGCTTTAAGAGAATTGAAAAAATTACTTGGAGACTCTGAGGAAGAAGTGCGATCCGAAATGGTTGCTAATCATGTCCAGAGATGACATAAGACTGATCAAGAACAGCGACTTAATGCGCAAATTAGTGACTACAACATGGACTTTGTTATTCTAGATTTGGGTTCAAATATAAACATCTTGACCACGCAAACGTGGGAGAACATGTGTAAGCCGAATTTAGTATGGTCACCTATCCAGCTATGCTTAGCTAATCATCAAAAAGTAATACCATTTGGGAAAATGGTTGGGCTTCCTATCGAAGTAGAAGGACTGCACACATATGCATACTTTAAAGTGACAGAGATTGTCGATGACACCAATCTATATCCTGCACTACTCAGGATTGATTGGGCCATTCAGAATCAGACTGTCATAAACTTCAAAAAGAGAGTTCTGACTTTTGAAAATGAGGAGATTAGAGTTTTTCGCACCTATGGATACCTTAGAAGGGAAAATATATGTATAACCATTCAAAGGAGATTATGATGCTCAATATTTAGATAACATTTATAATGTATCTTCCAGGTTCAATGATTATATTAATCCTATAGCAGACGGTATGCTCAGTTGGCGAAGTGTAAGTTCATGTTCATCTGATTTTGGTGGAGCTCTTGAAAATTGGCAGAATTGGCTACATGAAGTCTCTATGCGAAGATGCGCTCATGTGACAAAGTCCCCGCGATGGGTTGGAACCAAGGTATGTAGTCTTCCAACGTATGAAGGTTTACCTAATGTGACTCACTTTATTGATGAATTTGAAACTAAAGTGCCAAAGAAACAACGCTTATTACCCCTATATGTCTCCCTGAAAGAAACAACAGCGAGATGGTGGGCTACACATAAGCACTCTGTAACTGGTTCGTCACAGTGCAGAAGATAATTAGAAATTCAGTTCGGGGTAGATATCCCATACATGGGAGAGAAATATATAGGACTTACTAGTCCTACTGATGATTTCACTACCTGTAGTACAATTTGGTAGAGTATACCCAAGAAAGAGTGGGTCCACATGTTCATCCATACCCTTGATACTATTTTGAGGAATTGGTATACGTTGTTGGAGGTGCGACAAGGAACTACATATTGGGATTGTTTGGCTGCAAGTTTTAAACATACATTTAACTACGAGGATGAAATTCCCACAATATATGTGGATTTGCAAATTATTAAGGCTCAAAACTTTCGAAGAAATCCCAAGACCAATATCTAATCTTCCATAGTGGACCACGACAGTGGAGAAAATGATTGAATGTTACAATATTAATGGCAGACCAGAAGATGACGACTCAAGGGATGTCCATATCCCAGAAAGTGAAGGAAGTTGTGATTTGAAGGGACCATAAATATCATCAGATAAGTTTCTACATCCATTGAAGATCAAATATGTTGACCATGACACCAGTAAGTTTGCGGAATTCACCTATACCAATTACATGAGGATTTTTGTTATAAGGGAGGGCCACCCGACTGAGTTAGATCCGCAACAGTGGGTTCTCGATGTCACTCGCTCTGTTCTGCTACCTTTATTACATTTACCACACTTTGGTCACACTACAATGGCCAATGCATGTGTGAAGAAACTTTTAGTATGCTTGCATGGAGGGTGCCTTTGGTTGGAAACCAAGGTATCCATTGATACATAACTTATTTCTCGGATTACAAGTTTACCTAAGGTTGGGTTAGACCCGTTGCAGTTCTCTATCAGAAAAGAGCGGGACAGTGACTTAGCAACAAGGATGAAGGGAAAATAAAACTTAACCAAGAGCAATTGGGCCTTTGAGGTAGCCTCTATCAACGACCATGATATTAGGTTCTCTGCCAAATTGTTAGTCACTAAGTTGGTAAGGAAGAACAGACCAAACCAAGTTATTGCCTCTGTCATTTCTATGACAGAGCAATGTGTGATGGGTGTTCAAATGAATTGTTCTACTTCCTTTTTAAATGAGTTCCTTGCAGATGTTGCGGATGCGTAGGACAACGACGCTCCATTTAGATATTCATGGTTATCTCTTTATTGGGATGAGCAGAGCTGGCGAACTATCAAGGAATGCAACCTATCGGCCCATGTCATGGGTCACGGTATATGAATCTCTCTTTCTCAGATATAAGGAGCCACCAACAAGAGAGTAATGTGTTGTTGTACATGTAGTTGTAGGTGTTAAGGTATTATGTGGTTCAAATACCACAGATTGACAAAGCAGTGGTGGCTAAATATCGTGGAGTGGAAAATTTCAAAGATGGGCCCCACCACATACATGTATAGGAAAGAAGGGACCCACACCAATAGTGGTTGGTGATGGGATTCAAATTATCCAACAACGAGGTAGAACAAATGATTCAAGAATGGTCACCAGAGTAGCAAGTACCTGTCGAACCTGAAATAATATCATCGGACCCATCACAGTAAGAGCAGCATAAAGATGGTACATATGGCCAACAACAAAATAACCAAAACACGCAACAAACTAAAGGGGGAGGTGATGATGCGAAAGATCAAGAATCCAGCCAGAACCCCACTGATCTAGAAATAGGAGACAAGTGGAAAGGTGAAACTTCAAGATAGGGTGCACAAAAGAATAAAAAACACATTTCCATGATACTGAACAGGCTTTGACATGCAGTGATATCAATATTATGATCGACAGGATGATTGAAGTGGCAAAGGAGAATAGAAGGAACGAGAAAGACAATACAATCCACCTATTCAGTAGCATCACTGAATTTCTGGATACGTTGTGTACAGAGGTAAAGAATATTAGAATCTCAACTCCATCACAGAGCACATTAGCACAGGTCGAGACTGAGCAAGAAGAGAAAGCACAAACCCAAGAAGCACCACTTCCATCTGTGGAATGGGTAGTAAATATTTTTCTTCGAGAAATTACATTTGATGAATCAGGAAATAGTGTCAAGCTTCCAAAGTCAGGGTATGTAGACCTTAAATTTCCTGCATTACCCCTTTACATGTTACATCGATTACAATAAAGTGTTGCAGAAGAAATTAAATAAAGGGAAAATTCTCTCTTGGAGTGATCCACTTAGCAGCTGGCATTATTTTTGGATGCCAACATCAACTTCGACAAGTTTAGCAACTTTGACAAGTTCATTGACCTCGACAAGTTCATTGAATTCAACATGCCTCGACATTTGCGACTGACGAACTATGACAAATTGTCTCTCTGTCTTCCCGTCAACTGTAACGGTTGAACTTCTGAAACCATTCTAACTTCTCTTGTAACTGAACATAACGGGAAGACAACCCATGAATTCTCAACACTCTATTTAAGCATGTAAATTATTGTAATATAGGAAGAGAAGAATCAAGAAGTAACAAAGTGAAAATAAAGAAGAGATCAGTTTGCATTCCTACATATTTTTTGTGTGTGTATGTTTATGTGCGTAGTGTATTTCCTGCTTTTCTTATTTTTATGCTTTCGCCATAATAGTACTGATTCATTCAATCGAAATGTTGTCCCTGGCGTGCACCTGGGAACGTACGGATCATTGGTATTAGAGATTTATTCGGAGCTTTGTTTGTGCTTAGGTTGTGCATAGACACTTCCATCGAAGTTACCTGACTTATTCCTGTTCAAACCTTCTTGCAAAATCAACAATCCAAGCAGACACTACCTTCAAATATGGTAGGAGAAATAGGTAGTAGACATGCAATTAACGAGAAAGAGAAACTCATAGAGCAAGCACTGGCTCGACAACGAACTGAATTGTTTGCCCAATTCAATGATATTCTCATGCGATTTGCTTCGTCATTAGGAGGATTTTCGAAAAGATCTAACTCTGAGAAAATCAGTCCATTCAAGGTGCAAATGAATTTGGACATACCGAATCTAGAAGGAAATATTGACGCGGAATACATCGACAATTGGGTACAACAATTGGAATCCTATTACTCTGTGAATCAACTCTTAGAAACTGAAAATATCACCATTGCATCCTTAAAGATGTCAACATCTGTGCACTACTAGTGGGAGAACTTATCGACACAGATGGAGAAAAGTGGAGACCCCATAGAGACATGGGAGAAATTTGTCAAAAATGTCCGAAAGGAGTTCTACCCACCCAATTACATTGAACAACAGTAAAAGAAGTGGTAGCAGCTAAGGAAATGGAAAGACCAGTCCATATAGAGTTACACCGACGAGTTCTACCAACTAATGGCTAGACTTGGCGTTCAAAAAGAAGAGAAATTGCTTGTTCTGAAGTACGTCAGCAAATTGTCCCTATACATTCAGCAGGAGATGAAGTTTCTGATTGTTGATACATTTGCGGATGCATTCCACTATGCCAATAAGCTTGAATCCAAACAGAAAGGAAAAGCACACTTTGTGACCAATCCAACGAGACAAGCACCTAAAAAAAAGGCACCAGCCGACTTCGACAAGTCAAGATCTTCTCAGCCAACTCCGCCAAAGCAAGATCATGGGAAAAAGAATTATCAGAAAGACAAAAGGGAATGTAGCAAACAACCTCCTACCAAGAAATGGTGTAATTACTACAATTCATCATGGCATGATACGTCTGAATGCAAATCTCGGAAGACATTTTTGGCAAAAGTGTCAACATCTGAATTGTTCGACAAAACTATGGTAGAATCTGAACAAGAAGCAATTACCCTTTTGACATCGACATCGACCACTTCAGCATCCTCAACTATCATTGACGAGGAGGAATGAGAGCACCTAATCCATACATGGATATGGGTTCAAAACAATCCATTGCATCTGGTTGTGGATAATGGTAGCCATAAGAACTTTGTTTCTGAACATCTCATGAAGAAACTAGGTCTTGTTACCACTCCACATCCTCAGCCTTATAACATCGGTTGGATGAAGGATGGACAGGAACTAAGGATCACCCGATAATGCAAACTCACCTACTTCATTAAGCATTTTGAAGATGAAGTACTCTATGACGTGCCACCACTTTCCATAGCCGACACCTTGTTTGGGAAACCTTACTTATGGGATCGACATGGAAGTTACCAATCATGACTTCAGAAGGTGATTGTCGGAATTTAGAACCAATGGTACGACATACCAGAGAGATAGAGAGACGACCTACACCAACGGTTACAATGATATCTGCTAAACAAACGAAGAATCTCATCAACCATGCTCAGAAGTTCGCATTGATCATGATTAAGCCACAACATTACAGGAAGATTGCAGCAACTAGTCGACTCACTAACTAGTGAAGCTGCCGACAGAAGCAGTAGATCACAATATTCTTGATGAGTACCAGAACCTATTCTAAGAGCTAGATGGAGTACCTCTACATTTCCAGGTAAAACACTCTATTGAACTTGCTCCTGGTTCTTCATTACCTAACACATCTGTTTACAGAATATCCATTATCAAAAAATGAAGAGATTCGTAGACAAATTCAAGATTTGATCAACAATGTTCATATCCTACCCAACTCCTCTCCTTGTGGAAGCACAATCGTCCTTGTTCCATAGAAAGATGGGAGTTGGCGCATGTGCATTGACTACTGGGCCCTCAACAAAATTTTGGTAAAAAATAGATACCCTCTGCCACGGATAGACGAGCTCATCAACTGTCTGAAAGGTGCTAAATTATGTACTAATCTCGACCTCAAGTCAGGATAATTTCAAACTCCAATAGAGCCCATAGATGTATGGAAAACTGCTTTTAAGACCAAGGAAGGATTTTTTGAATGGTTAGTCATTCCTTTCGGCTTAACCAATGCACCTGCGACCTTCATGTGGTTTATGGATAACATTCTTTGACCTTTCATTGGAAAATGTGTCATTGTCTACCTCGACGATATATTGATTTTCAGTCGATCATGGGAAGAACATGTCGGACAATTTCGACAATTCCTCGACACTCTCTGACAACATCGACTCTACTTGAACATGGAAAAATGTTCCTTTGCAATGAAAAACACCAAATATTTGGGGTATGTAATTGACTCTACAGGCATTCTCGTTGATCCAGACAAAGTGTAAATCCTTAAAGAGTGTCCCATTCCTCAAATCCCATATGAACTAAGAAGTTTTCTTGGTTTGTTGATTTTTTATCAATGATTCATACTTGGATTCAATCACATAGCCTGGACTTTAAATCAGTTGACCAAGGGAAATGGGAAAACTGTCTTCAAATGGACATCGACACAACAAGAAGCTTTCGAGCAGCTCAAACACAAGCTTTGTACTGCACCAGTACTTTTGTTACCTGAATGCATCATCCCTTTGAGATTGAGACGGACGCATCGGACTATGCCTTGGGAGTAGTGATCACTCAGTCAGATCACCCAGTCGCTTTTCATTCTAAAAATTTTAAATACACTGTTATAAGATATTTGATGTATGAAAAAGAACTATACACTATTGTTCAAGCTCTTAAGAAATGGAGACATTATATTCTTGGCAAGGAGACGATCATTCTCACTAACCACAAGCCTTTATTGTTCCCTCCATCCCATTCGAAGTTACAAACAACTTGACAACTCAAGTGGATTAATTACCTGCAACAATTTCAGTTGGTAATTAAGTATCGAAAAGGTAAAGCCAATGCCACCACCAATTGTCTGATTCGACCACCCATTACTCTCCTTCTTACAGTGATGAGTATGCAGGGTTATGGCACCACCACTTGGCCTTAGTTGTATCAAGAAGACAACGAATTTTCATCATTCTATCAACAACTTCAGACCGAAAAGTCATTGACCTCCAAATATTTCTTGAAAGACACCTTGCTATACAAGCTTGGACAACTTTGTCTACCGACAGGTGAGCATCGACAACATCTCATTTGGGACATGCACTACAACAAGACTACAGGACACTTTGGTGTAGCAAATACTCTTGCTATTCTCCAAAAGTATTTATTTTGGCCTTCACTTAAAACTGACGTCAACAAGTACATTCAATCATGCGTGGTTTGTGTCATTGCTAAACCTCCTAATCGATGACAGGGATTGTACACACCTTTTCTAGTTCCTAGTCGACAATGGGAATCTATTTCTATGGACTACTTGATGTGATATCCTACTACCAAACATCAGCATGACGCAATATTAGTAGTAGTCGACAGATTTTCCAAGATGGCCATTCTCATTCCATGCAAGAAGACTACGACAATGCAACAGACAGCTCAACTCTTATTTGAACATGTCTGGAAACATTATGGTTTCCCGGAAACCATTATTTCTGACAGGGATGCCAAATTTGTCAACATATTTTGGAAGACTCTCTGGAAACAGTTCGATACAAGACTCTCCTTATCGACATCTTTCCATCCTCATATAGATGGAAATACGGAAGTTGTGAATCGCTTGGTAGTACAACTCCTTCGTATGTACAACCACAAGCATCGACGAACATGGGATGAAAGTCTTCCATATATACAACACAACTACAATCGTGCTCATCACAGCTCTAAGAGAAAGAGTACATTTGAGATCTGTTATGGATTTCAACCCTCGGCTCCTATTGACTTGATTGGTTACTCGACACAGTTGAACGATGCCAACTATAACTGGTGAGAAGTTTACAAAGCATTGAAGTTTCGAGATCAAATCTGTGACATCCATAAACAAGCACAGGAAATGTTACAAAGAGCTAATGTGAAATATAAGGCCTGACACGATAATCATCATATCCCTCATTCATTTCAAAATGGGGATCAGGTCTGGTTGCATCTCAAGAAGGAACGCTTCACTGATCCATATAAGAAGTTGAAGCCTTTGCAATATGGTCTGTACAGTATTCTTGAACAGATCGGAGAAAATGCTTTCCAACTCGAAATTCCTTCATGCCTGGGTCTGCATCCAGTATTTAATGTGGATCTACTTCGACCATACCATTCACCACTATTGGAACATAACGACTTGTAGACAACAGAACCCGAATACATCCATCCATATGTTCAGGAGCCTCTTCCTTGCGACACCATTGTGGGACGATGAGTACACCATACAAGGATGAACACATATCTCTTGTTTCGGGTGGCCAAATCTAGATAGATCCCTGCACAAGGAAAATGGTACTTTGCTACTGAACTGTACAATCAAGCAATGGGGACAATTGTTTCTTAAGGAAGGATTTATGATACACCCAACAGTTGGCATTATTGTCGGATGCCAACATCAACCTCAACATGTTCAATAACTTCAACAAATTCATCGGCTTCAACAAGTTGAGCGACTTCGACAAGTTGAGCGACTTCGACAAGTTCAGCAACTTCAACAAGTTCATTGAATTAGACAAGTTCATAGCCTTTGACATGCATCATCGACATTTGCGACTGACGAACTACAATAGATTATCTCTCTGTCTTCCAGTCGACCATAACGGTTGAAATTCTGAAACTATTCTAACTTCTCTTGTAACTGAACTTAACGGGAATACAACCCAAGCATTCTCAGCACTCTATTTAAACATGTAAATTATTGTAATATAGGAAGAGAAGGATCAAGAAGTAACAAAGTGAAAATAAATAAGAGATCAGTTCGCATTCCTGCATATTGTCTGTGTGTGTATGTTTATGTGCATAGTGTATTTCCTACTTTGCTTATTATTATGCTTCTACCATAACAATAACGATTCATTCAATCAAACTATTGTCCCTGTCGTGCACCTGGGGATGTACAGATCATAGAGTATATGAGAGGATATAAGAATTGAACGGCTACACTACGAGATCTTAATGTATAACTCCAGTAGAACAAGGACATGATGCGATGGGAGAAAGACAAATTTCAATGATATTTCAAAGGTTTATGCCATGTAGTGCCAGAGGCAGAGGTTATTGAAGAAATGACAACATAAGAGAAGGTACAGTGGTTAGAGATGGTCATCTTCGGATACCATCTTAAGGTGTAAGAGTTAGAAGCAAAGTTGGTTCCCAGCACCCCTCCTACAGTTGTTGAGAAGCGATGCATAGAGATTAAGAAGGATGTTCAAAATATGAAAGCAGTAGAATCAGAATTGATGAAGATGTATGATGGTGTGTCACAGTCTTAGGACTCCTTATTTGAGGATGCTAAGTTGCAGGAGACCAGGATGCGGCTTGGGGATGTTGAGGGAAAAATGAGTGCTTTACGGGAGCAGTTGAAGACTCTCCCTTGAGTTCATAGAATGACAAGGGCCAATGAGAGAAAACAATTACAACAGTAAGTTAACTAGCTGAGATTGCAGCACAGGCAGCACACTGAGAGATTCCAAACACTTAGGCTGAGGTGCAGTGCATATCAAAGAATATTGGAAGTCACCATACTACCATCCAGTCAGTAGTCACTCAGGCTGTCGAAGTGGTACAGAACCATATTACAGCATACGTGATGCAAACTATTGACCAGAAGAGGGAAGAAGTCCAGCAGTTGGTCGAAGGTAGCAAAATTCATTATGCAGAATTTTTTATGAAGCTACAAGCGCTTTCATGGTTTTTCCTAGATGGGTTTTCCAAATAAATTCTGGTGTTGTCACGTGTGTTAATGTACGGTTTGATTTGTTGTGATATGTGTTTTTTTCCTCTGTTAAACAATTAATTGAATGAATGATGGAAGCAACCATATGAAGAATGAATGTGATATATTAATCGGATACAAGTTCTGAAGTATGTCGTATTTATGAGTCTTTCGAAGCTCCATTTTGTTGATTCTTTGTGGGTGTAACATGGTAATGAATCTATTGTTTGGTGAATATTCGAACTAAGTCATGATGAATGTCGATGTGCTAATTTGTCGATGCTCTGTAATGGGATTTAATAATGAATATGTTTCTCGATTATTATTCGCCTTCCATGTTGCATGAAGCCTGGTTCCTGCAGTCCCCATAGATGCTTTGGGTGAGACCTCATCTACTTTGCAGGTGATGCTGGAAGGGTTGGTTCCCTTTCGGGCTGGTGTCTGTGGATTGTGGAGTTTTTGGTGGATGTTAAGTGTTGAACCCTGGTCCAAGTAAAAGTGCTCCAACAATGCTCATTTTTCTAAATGTCATTTTGGCATCAATGTCTATACCAAGAAAGTAGGAAACCATTTCATAATCCTTGTTATTTATGTTGACGACCTTATTCCTATTGGTAGTGACAATAACCTTTCAATCCATGTGAAATCTAGCTTTAAGAAGAAATTTCAAATGACTAATTTAGAACATTTTCACTATTTTCTTTGCTTCCAAATCCTGCAAACCAAAGAAGGAATATTTATTTCTCAGTCTAAGTATGCTAGTGACCTTCTTCGTCACTTTGACATGGATGATTGTAAACTAGCCCCATCTCCCTTCTAGTCTAGAGTCAGAATTTATAACATGTTCACTTCACCTGAAGTAGATGCCACCTTACATCGTCATCTAGTTGGTAGTGTCTTATACTTGACTCATACCCATCCTAATTTTCCTTTGTTTTTGGTCTTGTTAGTATTTTGAAAACACCCCATGAAATCCATTGGCAAGTGGCAAAAGGGATACACTAGTATATACGGGGTACAATTTAGTTAGGGATTCATTAAATTTCAAGGGGGACTCCTTTGTTGGTTGGTTTCACTAATTCAAATTGGGTCAGCAACCCTGATGATTGGAAGTATATTGTAGTTTATGTTTTCAGTCTTCGTTGTAGACTTGTCAATTGGGATTGTAATAAACAACAATCTCTTTCGATTTCTTCATCAAAATAAGAGTATTGAGCCACAATCAATGCATGTAGGGAAGCCTTGTGGCTTTAACATATCCTCACAATTAAGTTTTATTCAAGCATCAACAACTGAATACCATTTGGTGTGAAAATAAGAGTGCCATCAAGCTTGCCAAATATCTAGTTCAACATTAGCGTAGAAAAAACATTGAACTTCATCAAAATTCTCTTTCAAGATCGTGTTCTCAAAGTGCAATATTGTTGGACATATGATGAAATTGATGACATTTTCATGAAGGCTCTTACAGAAGCAAATTTTTCCAACATGTGATCTATGTTAGGAGTACATGAAGTTTTCATTTAGGGGGTATAGGCCTTAATGCCTCCTTATTTCCCCTTTTTTGCATCACATTTGTAAATCTTTCAATCATATCTCAAGTTCTTCTTAAGGGGGGTGTTAGGATATTTTGACACA
This sequence comes from Larix kaempferi, assembly GCA_027924585.1. Classification (NCBI taxonomy): domain Eukaryota; kingdom Viridiplantae; phylum Streptophyta; class Pinopsida; order Pinales; family Pinaceae; genus Larix; species Larix kaempferi. The sequence continues at coordinate 1,124,375 of BSBM01000635.1, read as the reverse complement.
TAGGATTTAGTTAAGTTTGACTGGGTCTAATATGTCTTTAGGTTAAAGTATATATCTTTAGTGTGTTTCTTTATGTACTTTTGTAAATGTCTAATTCAACGGTCACGGTTATGTTTTAGACATGAAGTTATTCAATGATTAATCATCTCCTCAATATTAATGGCACTTGATCCATGGATTAACACTTGATTGGACCACGATCCTTGTTTAAAGAGCATGAAGGGTCATTTTTTATGATTGAGTATTGATCAAATCTCTTCTAAATTATTTTCATTTACAATAATATTATTTCCTCAAGTTCCCATATTCACTAGGGTCGTGGATTGTTTCCCTCTTTGAGGGTTTTAAAAAGGTGAAAACACTAGCGTATTAATATTTTATTTTTGTGTGTGGGAGGTGTCCTTTGGTGTTCAAAATCTACGGATATACCCTATGATTCGTACAGAATGTTAGATGGTTTAGACTTTTTCTAGCTATAATCTTTAGAATTGGCTATATAATTTTTAATTAAATTTTAATTTTTTGTTTCTGAAATTGCATTTTTTAATGTATAAATCATCTTATTTCCTAAAATACACCTATTGCACTAGGATTGTGCAATCTTAACAACTAATATGTGCAATTTAATCAATTCATCTAAAATTTTAAAAATATTTTGCATAAAAATGACTAAAAAATGTGGTGAGAAAAACTCATAATTAGTAAACATTTATATTGCCTTGATTTGATAACACCAATCATTCAATTTTACTACAATAATAATAAATATTTTAATTACCTCACTCTTTGATTCATGCATGGATAACTGAATTTAGAAGTTTTGACTAGCTTGAACTGAAAAAGAAAAAATGTGATATCTCCTAGTGTTGGCATTCTTTCAAAAATAAATGACATAATTAGGATGAGGATCACCAGTCATAGGATTATCCCAATTCTCTATTAATTTTTTTTATCTTTAATTTGGAAATACAATAGAACTTGAAATCAAATAACGATCATGAACATAAGAAATCACATTTTACACATTAATTTACCCTAGGGAAACCCTCTATAACTCAAGGGAGAAAACCCCAATAAAACCTTCCTTGGTATATTTATAGATAGCAGAGAATGTATTTTACATCAAGCACCTGATTGTGCAATTTACAGAGCAAGAGAGATAGATAAAGAAGAGAGACCCAGAATAATAAATCTCCACTCCACCAATTCGCTAATATTGGTCACATGCACAAATTTACTTCAAAAGAATTCGCTCCAACATTGAAGACATAAATCTTGCAAGGAAAAGTGTGCCCCACTTCTCATGCAATGGATTTAACTCACATTACTTATTTCAGGATGAACTCTCCCTTTAACTGAACACTTTCCCACTTATTTAGGTGGCTAACTTAAGCATCGTCATGCAAGTGTTGCAACCCAAGTGTCGTCTTTTAGTTTAACACAAGTGTCGTCATGCAAAACACTTAGTTAACTAGATCTTATTTGTTATCACTTAGTTAAATATCTTAACTAAAGTATTTCTTGTTAACATCACTGTAGTGAACCATTTGAGTTCTCCTTTGATTGCCTGAAGTCTTCTTTGTTAATATCATTGAATTTTAACAATCTGAATTCTCTCTTATTTAATTTAAGTCTTTATGTGCAATTCAAAATATCTCATATTATATTTATCTCTTGTCGTATCTACATGGTCCACGTGTGCTAGCTTAATTATTTTATCATATCAAATATACTGATATTTTCCCAATGATGTGATCATCTTGTTCTACTATCATTCCAAGTGGTTATATGCTAAAGTAATTCACTCTAGAGGTGTCCAGTATCTAGAGGAGACTTAATAGATCAACCATGGTTAGTAGTACATCACACACCATTCATGTTTCGACATTAAAGCATCACCTCAACACGTGAGGATCTGTCTTGACACACAAGACCTTAGCATTGACTAGCAGGACTGTACAACATCATCACTTTGACATACAAAGAACTTGCCTCAACATATGAAGCTTATCTATTCTTAAGTCCAACTCAAGATTCTTCTCCAAGTTTCCTAAGTCTGACTCTAGATCCTATAAGGAACTACCTCAACACACGAGGCTCAATATTGGCACACAAGATTTACTTGGAGAATGACTCATGATGTTGTAACTTTAACACTCCATCTCAATGAGGGATCCATTCTCTACCATGCCAAGCTTGTCTCGAAAGTACCTATATTTCGTCATAGATAGAGGCTCAATCAACATATCTACTATTTGATCACCAATAGCAATGTACTAAAGTCTTATGGCACCTATCTGGACCGTGTATCTGATGTAGTGATACTTCATCTCATTTTGTTTTTATCTATCATGAAACACATGGTTTTCTAAGAGATGAATGCAGATATGATTGTTAGAGCGAATGACATTAGTATCAAGATTCTCACCGAACAACCCAACAAGTAGCTTCCTAAGCCACACGACTTCTCAATAGCTAGTACTAGCTGCAATTTACTTTTCTTATGTAGTACTCTGGAATACAGAGGCATAATTCCTATTGGACCAAGAGATCATGGCTAATACTAAGCTAAAACAAAATCCATATGTACTCTTTCGGTCCACAATTCTACCACCCCAGTTGGAGTCATCATATACAAGTAGAATCACACCACTAGAATCATATATGAGTCCATAAGCAATAGTACCTTGAAGGTATCTAAGCACATTCTTTGCATCAACCCAATGTCTATGTATTGGCTCAGACATTAACTAACTCAATATACTCACTACATAACATATGTCTAGTCTACTATGTATCAAATACATCAAGGAACCAATGAGCCATCTATACATGGTAGGATACACTAGATCCAATATGGAATCTGACTCATGTAGCTTCTTTAGACTAGACACCGTTGGAGTAGACATGGACTTACATTCCATCATACCAAATCTCTGCAATACATCAACTATGTACTTTCCTTGTGAAAGAAATATCTCATCTTTCCTTTGCCAAACTTCTAGAACAAGAAAATAGTGCATCAGACCTAAGTATTTCATTTTGAACTCAGAAGTGAGCTCCCTCTTGCATTGAGCTATTTGTTTCTCCTCTCCAGTATGGAACAAGTAATAAACATAGATAACCAAGATCAATGGTTGGTTCTTCACAACCTTGAAGTACAGGTTGGGGGTAGCTTCGATTTTGGAGAAGCCCAAGCTCTAAATATAGCTGTCAATCCTCAAATACCAAGTCCTTGGGGTGTTCTTAATCCCATACACAGATTTCTTAAGTTTGCATACATGGGACTCCTTCCCATGAACTACAAACCCCTCAGGTTGTTGTATGTAAACCTCTTCCATACCTTCACCATTGAGAAAGGCAGCCTTCGTGCATCCATCTGGTGAAATTTCCAACCCAAAACTAAAGCAAGGGAATTTATGGTTCAAATAGTAGTGTACCTAGCCACAGGAGAAAATATTTCATCATATTATATCCCTTCTTTCTGTGAGAAACCACGTGACACAAATATTGCTTTATACTTTTCAATACATCCATCAGTTGCATGCTTGGTTTTATAAAGCCACTAGGAAGTTATTATTGACTTGCCGATAGGTTTAGGAACCACTTCCCAAACATTATTCTTGATGATAGATTTGTATTCTTATACCATGACATCTTTCCATTCTTGCTGCTTAGAGGATTCCTCATAGGTAGAGGGTTCTGAATCACTGATGTGACTCATTTTTGCTACATAACTTGAAAATATTTCAAGTCTCTTTCCCTCTCTAGATGAGCCTGGAGATGCTCCATGATTTTTTTCCTCTTGCAGAATGTCTCGACACCATGCAAATCTCCTCTTAGTAGGAGGTACATCAAGAGATATTTATATTAGATCTACCGGCTCTTCAGGATCAAGCAAATATACGGTCTCTTCTAGATTCTCCCTCTCAACATCTGAAAGGGGAGAATCAGAAGATGGATCCTCCATCATGGGATTCTCATGCTCCTCCATATCTAAATCATACTGAAGTTATTTGAAGTGCTTGAAGGTAGCCTCTTCATGAAATGTTACATCTATGTTGAATTCAATGTTCCTTTGTCCTAGAACATAGATTCTGTAAGCTTTGGAGGATTTACTATATCCAACAAATGTTCGTTTCTTTATGGATGGATCCATCTTTGTCCTCTTCTCTTTTGGTACATGAATATATACAGGACAACTGAAAATCTTCAATTGTCCAACATCTGGGTTTTCACCAGTGAAAACCTCTTCAGGAGTCTTTTCTCCCAAAATAGCATGAGGACTTCTGTTTTGTATATAAATAGCAGTGATGGAGGCTTCTATTGATGAGGAATTGGGTAGATATTGATCACACATAATTTCTTTTGCGGCCTCACATATTGTTCTGTTCTTTCTTTCAACAACCTCATTTTGCTGGGGGTTGTAGGGTACAGTCAGCTTTCTTCTTATTCTTGCATCTTGACATAATTCATTAAATTCATGAGACTTGAACTCTCCTCCATTATCAAATCTCAAGTAACAAATGTTATTTCCAGTGTGATTCTCAACCAATGCTTTAAAATCTTGAAAATTGTTAAAAGTTTCACTCTTTTACTTTAGAAAATAGATCCAAGACTTGTGGTAGAAGTCATCTATGAAAAGCACATAGTACAAATAAACACTCAAGAAAGGTTCTAACCTAGGACCACATGATAGATCAAAATGTATCAAGTCAAGAATCCCTTTGGATCTTTTGGTACTGCTTGGAAAAATCTTCTTGATGTTCTTGCCAAGAGTGCAACCTCTACAAACACTATCAAAAATCAGTTTTAAACATAGCCATACCTTTTACCATCTTCTGCAATATAGGTAGTGCTTTGAAATAGAGATGACCAATCCTTCTATGCTACATCTCAAAAGGACTAACTGTGTCATGGATCATGGCTTGAATGATATTTTCGGGAACTTTGTAGAGACCTCCCTCTCTAACTCCAATTACATATGTAGAGTTAAAGTCTTCATGCTTAGGCCAAGGGAGCACTTTATTTTCCATAAATATTACTCTAGATCCTTTATCTTCTAGAACTGAAACAGATATGAGGTTCTTCTTCAATCTAGGGACAAACAAAATTTCATCAACATGCAGTACATCTCCTAAATCCAACTGAAAAGAAGTGGATCCAAATCCTTGAATCGAATAGGTGGTATTATCTCCAAGCTCCACCTGATAGGAGAAATTTTTTTCATTAAGATATGTGATAGAACTCATATATCAAGTCATGTGCTTGGATGCGCCATTTTCCACCAGCCATGTCTTAGAACTAGTGATAATGGATCTATATAGGGATGATACAAGATAATACTCCTTCCCTGTCTCCTGATCATTGGAAGAATTATTTCTTGTAGGTTCATCTTTTGTAGCAGTAGAAGCATGGAACCTATCCTTGAACTTTCCTCTTTTCTTTACATGACATTTTACTGCAATTGAAGCATTTGACTTTAGAATTATAAAAGTTATTTTTGTAATCATTTTCATTTTGATGAGAAAACTTCTTGTGATAAAATGATTTCTTTCCTCTCTTCATATGTGCCACAAGAGCAAGGTTCTCTTCTTTGGAGGAAACATATTTTCTCTGTAATCATTCTTCTTCTTGTAGGAAATCATGCCATAGTCTCCCAAAGTTTGGTTGCACTTCTTGACCATTTACTGCAGCTAAGAATGTCTACCATGAAGATGGAAGGCCATCGACAATAGCCTATATGAGATCATCATCATCGACCCTCACACCAATTCTCATGAGTTGATCTCTTACTTGAGAGACCATTATGAAGAAGGAAGAAATAAATTCATCCTTCTCCATATTTAGATTTCGAATATTGTTCTTCAATGATCTATTTTGAACAGGAAACTTCTTCTCATAAATATTTTTCAAAGTGTCGAAGCATTCCTTTGCGGTCTTCAATGGAGTAATCACGGGCATCAAATTGTTTTTCCCGGAATCATAAATTATTCTCTTTTCTTTGGATTGATTCTTCTTAAAGGTAATGCACCCTGCATTAGAATTGGGCTCTTCATTAATATTGGATACGTATCCATCCATATCATGCTCTTCTAGGATATTCAGAATCCCAACCTTCCAATTATTGAAGTTCAAAGTTCCTTCAAGACAGTGCTCACTCAGGATCTACATAGGCTCATTCTTGACTGCTGAACTTAGCTCTTTCACGCCATAAGCTCTGATACCAATATAATTTCTTTATCTTTAATTTGGAAATACAATAGCACTTGAAATCAAATAAAAATAATGAACATAAGCAGTCACATTCGACACATTAATTTACCCTGGGAAAACCCTGTATAACTTGAGGGATAAAACCCCGACAAAACCTTCCTTATTATATTGATAGATAGCAGAGAATGTACTTTATATCAAGCACCCCCTGTGCAATTTACAGATGAAGAGAGATAGATAAAGAAGAGAGACTTAGAATAATAAATCTCCACTCGAGCAATTCGCTAATATTGGTCACATGCACAAATTTACTTCAAAGGAATTCGCTCCAACATTGAAGACATCAATCTTGCATGGAAAAGTGCACCCCACTTCTCATGCAATGGATTTAAATCACAGTACCGACTTCAAGATGAACTTTCCCTTTAACTGAATGCTTTCCCACTTAATTAGGTGTCTAACTTAAGTGTCATCATGCAAGTGTCGCAACTCAAGTGTCATCTTTAGTTTAACATAAGTGTCATCATGCAACACTTAGCTAACTAGATATTCTTTGTTATCACTTAGTTGACTCTCTTAACTGAAGTCCTTCTTGTTAACATCACTGTAGTGAACAGTTCAAGTTCTCCTTTGAATGACTGAAGTCTTCTTTGTTAATATCATTAAAGTTTAACAATTCGAATTCTCTCTTATTTAATTTAAGTCTATATGTGCAATTAGAAATCTCTCATCTCTTATCTCAAATTATATTTATCTCTAGTCTTATCTGCATGGTAAACATGTGCCGGCTTGATTAATTTATCAGATCAAATATACTAAGGATATTTTACCAATGATGTGATAATTGTTAGGATATTTAGACACTTAGGAGTTAGTTAAGATCAACTTGTGTAATATATCCATTAGGGATAGTGTGTTTCTTTAGTATGCATTAGTATGCATTTGTAAATACTTAATCCGACGGTCATGATATGTTCCTGACATAGAGTGATCCGACGACTCAACTTCTCTTAGATCAAACCTAACCTTGATCCGTGGCTTAACACCCGATTGGTCCATGATCTCTATTTAAAGAGCATGGAGGGTCATTGTTTAGTTGATCGATTATGAGAAGCTCATTTGTAACTTTCTTTCTTTGCATAATAAATTGTCCCGTAGAATCTATTTGGCCGCGGCCGTGGAGTGTTTCCCTCAAGAGGGTTTAAACCACATCAAAACATCGGTGTGTTGATCTGTGATCTGTTTGTGTGAAGTGGTTGCTCTTGGTGTTCGGTCCTTTGGTAGTACCCTGTGTACCCAAACATGGTATCAGAGCTTTTATGAAGTGTCGCTTCCAGTTATGATCTAGATCTTGAACTGCTATTGCCAAAACTTGAAAGGGTTTCTAGTTCTGGTATTTCTGTGCATTTCTGGGCTGTGGGAGGTGTTCCATTGCGTCCGGAGCGTCGTTTCCATTACGTCCGGAGCATCATTTCCATTGGGGCTCTTTTTTTACTTAAATTATCGCTCATTGCAACAACTATGTAAAGAAAATATGGTGACAGGTCTTCCGATGGTATCTTGCAGGGATGGTGTTTGCTCTGGTTGTGTACTCAGAAAACATCATTGGGACAGTTTTGACAAACGTGCCTCTTGGCACGCCTCGGTTCCCTTGGAGCTTGTGCATAGTGACTTGTGTGGTCCTCTTCCATCTGCTTACTTTTCTGGTTTCAAATATTTCTTAACTTTCATTGATGATTACACCAGATGCACTTGGGTTTATTTCCTAAAACTTAAGAGCGAAGTATTTAACATGTTCTTGGCCTACAAGGCCCTTGTGGAAAAACAATCTGGTCATCAAATTATTAAGTTAAGATCTGACAATGGAGGAGAATATGTTAACAATAAGTTCACTACTTTCTGCACTGAACAAGGCAACCAACAACAGCACACTGTTCCATATACACCACAACCCAATGGTGTAGCTGAGCAGAAGAACCGCACTTTAAAATAAATGGCTAATTGTATGATCCAATCTAAGGGACTAAGTCTTCAATTTTGGGATGAAGCCATTAATTGTGCAAATTACATAGTTAATCGCACCCCCACTAAAGCATTACAAGGTATAACACTAGAAGAAGCATGGAGTAAAACTAAACCTAATGTAAGTCACTTCCGTGTGTTTGGTAGTGAAGCATGGGCACACATTCCGGATGAAAAATGGAAAGCATTGCAGCCTAAAAGTGAAAAGTGCATATTTGTTGGATATTCTGAAGATGTAAAAGGTTATAGACTTGTTCAACCACATTCTCATGATATAATCATTAGAAGAGATGTTAAATTTGATGAAAATCTCTTGGCCTGCGAGCCTGATTCGGCGTTTGTGCCTTCTTCTTCTTCTTCCAACTTCCTTGACAGGTTTCCAACTCCAGTTTCTGATGATGACAGTGAGGATGAAAATCCACCTCCACCTGCTCATGTTCCTCCAGTTTCACCAGCACAAGTGCTTCCTCGATGGGTCCGTTCAACATGTGAAGCAGCTGGTGATCTTGCCGGTGATCCTAGAGATCAACGTCGAACCCGTTCTCAGTTTCAGCGAACCTCTTCTCTTTTGGCTCAAGTTTCCGAGAATCATGATCCAGAAACTTTTGCAGAAGCTTCAAGGAATCCAGATTGGGATGCAGCCATGGATGAAGAATATCGTTCCTTAATTGCAAACGATACTTGGGATCTTGTACCTCTTCCAAAAGGAAGAAAACTTGTCAGATGTAAATGGGTCTACAGAACTAAGTATGCAGCAGATGGAAGTTTTGAAAGACTTAAGGCAAGGTTAGTTGCCAAAGGTTTTTCCCAAGTTGAAGGGATTGACTACAATGAAACCTTTGCTCCCATCGCAAAAATGAACTCCATCTGCCTTGTTCTTTCCCTTGCAGCCTTACACAACTGGGAAGTCCATCAAATGGATGTCAAGTCTGCCTTCTTACATGGTGATTTATAGGAGGAAATTTACATGGAACAACCTCCTAGCTATGTTCAGAATAACTCTAGCCTTGTCTACCGCCTTAAGAAATCCCTATATGGCCTTAAGCAACCTCCTAGAGCTTGGTATGCCAAAATGGATAACTTTCTCCTTGACACTGGTTTTTCTAGATGCCATTCTGACCCTAATGTATATACCAAGAAAGTAGGAAACCATCTCATCATACTTGCTCTATATGTTGATGACCTTATTCTTACTGGCAGTGAACCTAAGCTTATAACCCATGTAAAATCCAGTCTTAAACAAAATTTTGAAATGTCAGACTTAGGACATTTGCATTATTTTCTTGGTCTCCAAGTCCTGCAAACCAAAGAAGGAATATTTCTTTCACAGTCTAAGTATGCTGGTGACCTTCTTCGTCGCTTTCACATGGAAGATTGTACACTAGCCCCTTCTCCCTTCCAGTCTGGAGTCAAACTTTCTGCCACTTGTACTTCACCTGAAGTCGATGCCACCTTGTATCGCCAGCTTGTTGGTAGTCTCTTATACTTGACTCATTCCCGTCCTGACCTTTCCTTTGCCGTTGGTCGTGTTGCCCGTTATATGCAGACACCTCATGAAAGTCACTGGAAAGAAGCTAAAAGAATACTTTGATATATTCAAGGTACAGTTCAGTTTGGGATTCATTACAATACAGGGGGGAAACCTTTGTTGGTTGGTTTCACTAATTCAGATTGGGCCGGCGATCCTGATGATCAAAAGTCTACTGCAGGTTATGTTTTTAGTCTGGGATCTGGACCTATCACTTGGGCTTGTAAGAAACAACAAGCTCTTGCTCTTTCTTCAACAGAAGCAGAATATCGAGCCGCAATTAATGCTAGTCAGGAAGCTTTATGGCTTCGATAGATCCTTTCAGAGTTTGGATTCGAGCAGCAGCAGCCTACTCCACTTTGGTGTGACAATCAAAGTGCCATCAAGCTTGCCAAAGATCCAGTTATACATCAACCTAGCAAACACATTGAGCTCACATATGCACTTCATTAGAAATCTTGTTCATGATCGTGTTCTTGAAGTGCTCTTTTGCCCTACAGATGATCAAGTTGCAGACATCTTCACCAAGTCTCTTACAGAAGCGAAGTTTTCTAAACTTTGATCTATGTTAGGAGTTCAGGAACTTGTCATTAAGGGGGGATAGGCTCTAATGCCTCCTTCCTTCTCCTAATAGTGTCACTTTTGTAAATCCTTCAATCCTATCCCAAGTTGTTCTTAAGGGGGGATGTTAGGATATTTAGACACTTAGGAGTTAGTTAAGATCAACTTGTGTAATATATCTGTTAGGGATAGTGTGTTTCTTTAGTATGCATTTGTAAATACTTAATCCGACGGTCACGATATGTTCCCGACATAGAGTGATCCGACGGCTCAACTTCTCTTAGATCAAACCTAACCTTGATCCATGGCTTAACACCCGATTGGTCCATGATCTCTATTTAAAGATCATGGAGGGTCATTGTTTAGTTGATCGATTATGCATAATAAATTGTCCCGTAGAAGCTATTTGGCCGAGATCGTGGAGTGTTTCCCTCAAGAGGGTTTAAGCCACGTCAAAACATCGGTGTGTTGATCTGTGATCTGTTTGTGTGAAGTGGTTGCTCTTGGTGTTCAGTCCTTTGGTAGTACCTTGTGTACCCAAATATTCTTTTGGTAGTACCCTGTGTACCCAAACAATAATCTTGTTCTACTATCGTCCCAAGTGGTCGTATGCTAAAGTAAGTCACTCTAAAGATGGTCAGTATCTAGAAGAGACTTAATAGCTCAAACATGGTTAGTTGTACTCACACACCATTCATGCTTCAACATGCAAAGCATCACCTCAATACATGAGGCACCACCTCAACACATGAGGATCTGTCTTGACACACAAGACCTTAGCCTTGACTATCAAGACTGTACAACATCATCACTTTGACATACAAAGAACTTGCCTCAACACGTGAAGCTTATCCATTCTTGACTCCAACTCAAGATCCTCTCCAAGTTTCATGATTCCAACTCAAGCTCCTATAAGGAACTACCTCGACACACGAGGCTCAATATTGACACACAAGATTGACTTGGAGAATGACTCATGATGTTATAACTGTAGCATACTCTTCATTAGGAGATTGCATTGATGTTCTACTACTAGTTTGTTAAAAATTCTAGTTGATGGATGATGATGGTATGATGAAAATCATGATTCAATGTTTGATGAATAATAAAGATGCCTAATTTGAAGATTGTGATTAATGATTATGTGTTGATGGTATCATCCTATGCCATTGAAAAATGATTGAAATATTGAATATTTAATATGATGCAAAACTAATACAATGGCATTATAATTATTTGTTATTTATTGATTATAATTATCAGCTGCTATGGAAATGCTATTGACTCCTTAATACTAGTAGGTAGAGGAATTTTTTCAATACTATGATAATATCAATAACATGCAATTGAATTGGAGATTGATTATGATAAATATGATTGATGCATGAGTAGACTGGCGATGGTCTAGTGGAACTACTATGACTGATGATGACTTGGAAAGGCTATAATAGATCACATTGATAATGATGTGTGGATATTAATGATGTGAAGTTGACAATCTTGATCATGATAATGACTTGTTGATCACATCTATAATAAGTGGGGGATTATGTTCCAATTTTATGTTATTATTGATAAGTTAATGATATTAAAGATACAAAAAATGATAATACTAGTGGCTTCTTGATAATGTCAAAAAATTGGTGTTAGTGAAAGATTTAAAGTCCTTCACAATTCAACCATGAATTCCATTTGATTGAGACACTTTAATAGGGATGAATATATAATGGAACTTGAAGTTGATTATATCTATATAATTAATCAAGATGATGTGCATGTTGAGAACATGGGATAACTTTTTTTTTTACTTAATGATAAATTGATTGTGAGGTTGTAGGCTTGTTGTGAGAGGGAGAATTGTAATACTGTAACACCCCCTATAGCATGTTATGGTTGATTATGAATGATGGTATCTTTATTGATTATTTATATTTTGTATAAGTTTATCATCACTCCATGGATAATGGTTGATTTTTCCTTGACGACCAGTTGTTGATGAATCACACATTGGATGAATCACACATTGGTAACATGTGATGAATTCCCTTCAATAATTAAATCATGCATCTTCTACGCTCTGATTAAATATTTTTTTTTATAATTGATACCTAGAGATGGGATGAGCTCTTGTTTGATACGTACTTTCAGTGGGACACATGGGTGACTTAATGACTATACTTTGCATGGTTTATGTTGAGTATCCCTTACTTCTCATGCTTGTATGCTTAGCCAAGGTATTTTCCCTTATTTATCTTACAAGACATTGCTTCTACCGATGATTGAAATATGGTATTTATACCTAGATATCTATGTCATTGAGATCATGTTTAGCACTGATGTTTTCTTAATTGTGTATTTGATTAATGTTATTTTTCTTGATAATGACTATGTAGTGTTAGCGCATTTGATGATGTAACATTGGTAATATTGTAGCAGTAATATTCATTAATTCATGATTAAATTAGAATTCATAATTTTGAGAATGGCTATAGCATTAATGTTCAATATAATGAATATGTAGCATAGGTACCTCTAATGAGATTTAGCATTTGTATTCTTGATCATGACTGTGTAATATTGATGATCCTAACATCTATGACCTCGTATGATCAATCACTATGATATATTTGTACTTGTTATTAATATAATTCATTTTATTGATTTATGATAATAGTGTTACACATGTACTAATATTTTGAGAATATTAATCTTTTATAAGTTGAGACATTGAAGGAAATATAGTGAAATGTATTTGAATGAAAAACTCATACAGATTGGGGAAAATGTTCTCCAATTTCAAAACTTAGTCGTTTCTCTAAATTTTTTTGTGTGTAATAAGCGTTTGGGAATATACATGACCAATCAGAGTATACATATGCTCAGATTATGCTTGGCTAATTGTGCCACTTTTATTGGAATCATAATTTCATCGGACATCAGTTCCATGTGTGATTGTGATCATTAGGGGCTATAGTCAGTAGTAATATATTTCTAGAGTAGGATTCCATTGTCTCCTATGATTGTGATCACCAAGTGATTAACATGGTAGTAATATATCTACTCAATCAGGCACCACTTTCGAGCTACTGAAGGTGGTAGTCAGACCCCTACATTCCATAATCACATGAATTTTTGTAATGCTACAAGTACATGAGCCTCTCTGCCACATTCAAGTTAATGAATTGAGAATATGATCCCCTCCACCACATTCATGTTAATGAATTGAGAATATGATATGAACTTTTTTAATTTTTGCACTTTAGAAACCATACAATAGCTTGTTCTCTCTCAAACTAGCTAGTCACACTTGTTTGATCAATAGTAGTGACCAGTCACACCTATCAATCCCAAAGTATTGACCAGGCCTACTTGGTCACCCCTTTTTAGCCAAAAAATAGTGACCAGTTAGTAGAAATCTTAGTTTTAGTCCTTTTTCCACTTTTTTTCTTTTTTTCATCTTCTTGATTGTGTTGTGTTCAAGCGTAACACTCATGAGTGGTTGGGTAAATTGTTGTATTAATTGCATGTTGTATTCATCAAGAAAAATTCAAGTAGGTTGTTTTTACAAGATATTTTTCTACTAGTCACATGCTTGAGTTACACCTTTTATTAAGTGAGTTGCATCTCATCAAGAAAATTAAGAGATCTTACCTAAAATTACCACACCTTTTTATTCTTTGGAATTTAGTAGTTGAATAAATAAAAACAGGACTTATCTCATGCCAAAATATATGTTGTTATGAGCAAAATATAAATCTCAACATTGGAGTGATTGCATTGTTTGAGTGTTTTCTATCAACCATCAATATTTTGTTAGATTTAAAAAGTATCATAATTTTTATTTTTATTTATTTATTATTATTATTTCGGTTTAGAAGGCTTTCAAAGAAAACTCTTCTCGTCATACCCAACTCTATGTTTTTTTCATCAAAAGAAACATAAGAAATTGCAGTGATTGTGTGCTTAAAAGGTATTATTGATCAAACATTAGACTTTGTTTGGATGAAGTAATGCATGTTTTTTTTTTGTTTCATTAAGTTGAACAAAAGGAAAAGGCACCTCTTTTATCTCTTAAATTAATAATCATTCATCGAAAGGAACAAATTTGTTTTTGGAATCATGCATGCATTCCTTGTTTCGTCAGTCTCATCAACAAGTTTCACACCATACATATGAGTTAAACAACAAAAATTAAAATGAACACTTAATTAAAATCAATCAGAATTTTTCTTTATAGAAAAATCATATTAACTTAAGCAGTAGGGACTTAGTTTAGGGTTGGATAATAAAAAAACTCCAAGGCCAACAAACACGAAACTATGAAATTTTTTAGTGAGATAAAATACATTATTAGCAAAAAGTGATTGTCATGAAAACACATCTAACGCGTGTCAAGAACTGTTGTCAAGCTAGGAAAGTGGGGTGGAAATTCCCTCCTCACTTGTTTAGTGGGATTAACATGTGTATGGGGATTTGGATTAAAGTGGAAATTGCTTGGAGTGACACCATGTTTTTCTAATGCTTAAGGCCAAAGACTTAAATCTTGCATTCTTTGCCCATATGCCTAATCTTGACATATGACTATTCTCATCGTTCGTCATTTGTGAAGTGGAAATCTTAGTTGTTATTCCTAGGACATCACACATATGACTACAAGTTGGAAATCCTTGTAATACGTAGGATAAACTTCTATCATCTTCCTCATATCCTTAGGTGGGTATTCATTGAAGGTAAGTACTCCCACCTCTAGTGATTGTTATGTGAGGGTTATCATGAGTGTTTTATTCACGTCTTTGTTGATTAGTTATTGGGACTTCATATTCCTAGGTATCATTTTTTAGGAGGCCCTCTTCACTCAACTTTTCACTCATTGGAAGAAGGCCCTAACCACCTTACTCAAGTTTTTGGAAGAATAGTTTTTTATTGCAACATAAAGTTCTTTTATATCCATGGGATTTGTGAGACATTGTGTCTAGATGGCCTCAAGATTGAATGTTTGAGTTTCCTTTCACTTATTTCTAAACAAAACTTAAAACATTTATAATTGGATGCCCTACCTTCTTTGAGTGTTTGAGTTTTCTTTCATTTAATCTATTAACATTTTGCCAGAAGGTAGGTCTTTTCCCGCACAGGGGATATCCTCTCACACCAGACTAATAAAAGGGGCACCAGATTCACCCAAGTACTGATACTGATAAATACACTTCCTATACTAATCCACAAAATCAACAAAATCTAACTCTTTTGTGGAAAGAGAACTAAAGAAAGAAGGGGAGAGAGTTTCTAGCTTACTCAAAAACAAGGTGAAACTTTTGAGAAGGCTCCATATGAAAGATGACTGAGTGGCAAAACTTCAAAGGAGTCCCCTACCATGCAAACCTCTGCCTAAGCCACCTCCTTCGGCCACTCTTCCAAACAAAAATACTCCGCCTCAAAATCAAAAGAGGGCTTACCAGGAAAACTGTTCTTTAAATGTCCTATCTACAGGCACAAATGATACTTGAAGGGAATCCTACAATAATGCAATATTTGAGTGAACGAGAAATCTCCCCAATTGATATCAATCCCCATAGGCATCCCCCTCGTAACATCGAATTCGATAAGGATGGTTTCCATCCTTTTATCCACCCTAAAAAGCATATCATTATCCATATGGATTAACTTCCCAATCCGGTAAGCAATCACATCAAATACAAAGTGGGTCCAAAGTTGAAGTGGGAAACCAAGAAACAGACACCATAGGTGAGGAATTGCCACGTTTTATCTAAGCCTGGGTTAAAATCCGAGTGCCACTAACTCAAGACCAAAGACTTGCCACCGATCAACCACAACATGGATACAATATGTTCTGAGTGTTCCACTGATAGGAAGTGGAAAGAGAACCAACGATTGACTAGGATGTTGAGTTTTAGGCAGTATCTGTTGGCACACGTTCGAAGCGCACAAGTGTCGAACCCCAAGCGGAGAAAGGGGCAAAGGAAAGAACAAAGCACCGGTCACAAAGCCGAGATATGAGGAAGTAATTGGTTAATTTAGTTAGCGATGATTCATTAGGACCATTTGTAACAGCCAAGTGAGCATATAAGTAGAAGTAAGATTGTAAGCCTAAGCAAGGAATGAATTGATCTTGTGGGCATCTAGAAAGAAGAATCCTTTTTGCAATTGTAAGCCTAAGGGCACTTTATTTGGCACTGAGTTGCGCATTATGAGATGATACCTTCACGTCTATCTTTTTTTGTCTTTTGGATCAATCTATGGAAGTATTTATCTGGTTTTGGTCTATTAGATAGTAGTTTTGCAACATTGGGAATGATTAATATGCATCTCTATCTTTTTGTTTATCGCAATATCTAATGTTTTCTTGACATCGGAATAGATGCCTTCACGACTATGTTATGTACCACATACTCCTCAAACATGCTTTGTCAATTTGCCTAATTCATTAATTATGAGATGGTAATGTAGTTAGGAGTTAATAGGATAATAATATGATGTCATGATGCGAATGCAAATCTCTGGCTTATGTTGCGATTGAGAGTGAAATAGTGCATGTCTTCTCACAACTGCAGAAACTTGATTCCTGCATCCCCCCTTAGACATCTCGGGTGAGACTTCACTTGCTTTACGGGTGTTCCTGGGAAGGGTAAAACCTTTCTGGGCTAGTGCTTAAGGGTGTTTGGTCGATGTTTGTTGACAGCAGTGCGAAGTGAACCCCCGTCGATAGAACTGTGTCAACAGTATCCCACCAAGGGCTTCCACTGAACCCTTATCCAATCTAATAGTTCCAAGTGATTAAAATAAGTGTATTCCAGCAGACCCATCAAAGACCTAGTCATCAAGCTCTCCACCCGCCCCATATTGATGTCATGTCCAACAACCAAGTGGATTTTCTCATCCAATATTTTAAAATATTTTTAAGCTCTACGAACCTTAGCCCCCTGACACAAAATACAATGCCCACCTCTACTTTAATTCCTTCTCTGCAAAAGACACATAATGGTTCTTTGTTGTCTCAGTGGCCCCTTCTCTACAAGGACCACTCAAAGAAGGATAAGAATCAAAAGGGAGGCGCTTTGGGACAAAACCCTCAAATTTTGAGTCGGTTTTCCAATGATGAAGACCGCCTTTAGTTGGACAGGTTCTATTGCCTGAAATGATAGGCACTATTACAAACACTTGGAGTCCTACAACCATGCAACCCCTGCTCTGAATCCTTCCCAAATGTCGACAACCTCTTCTTCGGAGGTCCAACCTCGCATGCCACCTTGGATCCCATATATCCCCCATTGGGATGCATTTGTTGAGATGGAACATTCCACTCTGAAAGATGCTCCTCCATCAACCCCAAGGTAGAAAGGGACAGCTACACACCTCCACCAATACAGAAAACAACACCAACTAAAAACAAAGAAAATGCATGCAAATTCCCATACTCTGTTGCTACTAACTCCAAATTTTTTAACATGACTGATACTAAACTCAATGCGAGATTGAGCTGAACTCCAAGGATTAGTGAAAAACTCTAACTCTAAGAACAAATTTGCAAAAAACCCTAGCTACGATCTTCTTTATATAAATTGTTATGAAATGATCCCTTTAGAATTTCACTATATATTCACCATATTAGATTTCATCTAAAATTCCACTTATAATAATAAGAATACTATACTGTAATAAAACAAACTAATATAGATGTCTCTCATTATTATCATTCTTTTAATATTTAAAACATTGATAGATTTTTATTTTACTCTTTTCTGATTTTGCTTGTTGCGGCCATTATCAGCCTCACCTACTATGCAGTTATTATTACAACTTACAGTCCCCAACTCTTGTGCCGCGCGTTTGACCTATAGCATTATTTATAGTTCTTGTCTTCAGTATACTGGTAACATTCTCTACATTGCATTTTTTACTTTCTGTAAATGTCTAAAATTATAGTAATTTATAATTTATGGTAAAGAAAAAGGGGTTTAGAAATTGGTCTGTCATTTAGTGACCACAAGTTAAAATAGTTTTAAAAACAATCTAAAAGAAATTAAATATTTGGTAAAAAAATTTAAACCAATTTTTTATATTTGGAGAAACATAGGAATTCTGAATACTGATTTATATGTCACGTTAAAAACTAAAATTATGAAACGGAAAAAGATGTTTTAATAAATATGTGCCTGTCTGAGAACATTTTTATGATAAAACTGGTTAATATAGATTCTGAGCTTGGAAGACTATTGGATGCAACCTCCCATTCCCTTTCACGATGTCGAGTATGCTGGTATTTTCCTCAAGCTAACCACATGCCAGTAATCTAAATCCATGAAGATGTAGGAAAAATATAATCCTTAAAAGGTAGATTTATTTTAATTTTACCTTTAATGTTGACGAAAAAACGAAAAATTATGTTTTCAGAGCATTAGCTAATACATTTGACTCATGTTTGGATAGTGTGTCATTTTTAAAATTTCGAATAGGGTATCCACTAATAAGGTGGCTTACCATCTATTCAATCTTAATTCATAAAAATGATCACTGTTACATTGAGTAACAATCAACTAACTGATAATATGCCTTGTTCAAAGAACATGGAAATGTGTACATTAATAAACTGCTACAAATCATTTTCAACATAGGGGCGGGCATTAGGGTAGGACCCTAGCATGCCCTTCTCCTTAAAAAGGGGTGTTTTCCTCAAGGCTATGGATGGGAATGTAAAATGGCTGAGTTTCCAAGTAGCATCTTTTAGCTACACATATTTCAGGTGGCCAAAACTTTTTCAATCTTATTGAGCCAGCAACACCCCCCACAAGTCTTGTGAAACGAAATGGTGAAATGTCATTTTTCAATCCTCACCCTTAGGCCTTCAAGCTTTTTATGAAGACACACTTTTATCTTGGATCACATTAAATTTGTTTTTCTTCTTCATTTTTACCTTTAAATACCATGGTTCTCATCCTTTGTCTTTCTAAGAGTATTTTACTTGGTGTATATAATTTGAATGATTTCTTGACATTGATCTAAGAATGTGATTCAATTAACTTGTCAAAAGGATAGTGTCTTCCCAAAATCCTTAGTAAAGTTGATTGTGAATATACCAACATAGATCCATCTTAAACCCGTATCTATCAAGTACCGAGAGGGATCCAATTTATTGAGGTGTATTTCTTTTTTTAAATTTAAACTCAAGAAATTTGATCTCTCTTGATTTATAGATCCGGGTTTAAGTTTTAAGTTTTTATTTTATAAACGAACATCTATTTTTTAATTACTTTTCATAATATTTTAGCCGACATGAATTTTTTTAATTATTTTTTAATTAAAAAAATTACTTTTTACGTTTTATTAGATATAACGCTACATGTAACGGTACATACACTTAGAACATCTCCCCCATACTAGGCTGTAGAGCACCTCATTTCACTCGATGCAATTATATATTATTTGATTTCTTATTTTATGCCTTATGTTAATTTTTAAGTTTTCTATGTAACCTAACACTTTCCTTGAAGTTATGTTTTATGGTGTTCTTTGAACTATATCATAGATTAAAATCTTTCATCATTACAATATAATGCATGTTTAAAAAACTTCATTTCTTACCGCAAATTGAAATTTTCACACCTTTGTCTCTTCATTGTCATTGCAAGCTTGAATTCTTTCGTTAACGAATTATAACATGTTCACAAATTTGGAAACATCTAACACATCGCATGTTTTAAAAATGTGTTGCATTCGATATGTCATAGATTGCAAGACTTTGTCGAATGTAATATTTTGTAGGTTGCAAAATTTGCAAGTTGATTTGAACTTGTCCAAACTTATCACAACTTCAAAAGATTCTTTCATGTGATGTGTTGCATAGTTAAAACCTATTGTTCTATGCAACACATTGCCTTGAGACCCCATTTCAATGACCATGATGCTTGCAACACATTGCCTTGAGGCCCCACTTCAATGACCTAGTGCATGCTTTGAAGTTAATTTCTTGTCACACAATACATCGCCTTGCGTCATCATCTTTAAACCATAAACCATGCTTTTTTTCCTGTAACTTCAAAGTTATCATTTCAAGTGATATGTCACAAACCCTTAATCTTCTCTCGGCGATAGATAACACAAACTATGAATATATCTCAACACACAAAAAGTTATCAACATGTAATATGTCAAATTATCTTCAAGTTAAAGTTGTGATAAATTGGGAAAACTTGCTCCACTATTTAATTGAATCTCTAATATATGTAATATGTTTTTTAACATAATAGTAATGCATTTGTCAACAACACAACGTAGTTATATTATCGACTAACTATCGCTTAGAGATATACGTAAACAAAACTTGTAAATGATTAAAGACTTATAGAAAATTTGTATAATTTTTCTTTTATATATATATATATAAATATAATTGTTGGAGTAATCCGAATTCATGTATTATATGCAACATTTAACTTATAGCTAGTAAATATTCATAGGTCACAAGTTAAGTATTAGAAAAAAGTTATATGTTATTTGTTCTACATGCTTAGTTGTAATCATCTATTGATTATAAGTACAAGGAATCAATTCTTTTATTCGAGATTGGTGAGCTCCCCCAGTTGATATCATTGAAAGATACGAAAAGTACCAAGCCCGAAAAACTATAATTGAAGCCAAACTTGAAAACTTGGTTTATTGCCCATTTTGCAATATTCCCTGTGAAGTAGACAAATGTGTACAAGTTTTCGACTGTCCAAACCCTAAATGTTTAATGGCGTCATGTATCCAATGCTTCGGATTCAGGCCCAAGGACACACAGTTGAATTGGATGAGGAGCAGCACATCCAACAACCACTACAGCTTGGCGGAGCAGCACATCCAACAACCAATACAGCTTGGCGATCCCTCTACCAGTAGCTCCACCAGAAATCGTCAGAGCTGATGATGATGAGCTTGTAAATATGAAATTACTAGCTAACAGCGCTGAAGATGATGGGACCCAAGAACACAGCGCTGAAGATAAATTAAAGTAGGTGATCTCCAAATCAACTAATTGTTTTTCCAGCTTCCAACTAATTTGATTTTAGTTGTTCTTCATTTTGTTCTTACAAAAAAAAATTCTGTATAATTAATATATACAGAACTGTTTGATTTAATCTATTTAAACTCCGGTTGGTTTATGAACCTACAGTTTTGGTAATGCTTTTTTTCTTTTTTTTTTGCTTTCTTGTATGGAAGGTCGATGAACGATGTCACGTGAAGTAAGGAGATATATCTCTTTGTTTTTGATATAATGCTTTTTTTCTCGTTGTTTTTATATAATGCTTTGATGCAACTTTGATTTAATGAAATAACAAGTTATTGTTTTTAAATATACATCATTTAATTGTAGTTATTTGTATTTAATGTTTATTTTAATTATCTAATTGTTGTTATTGGTTTTTATTGGTTTTTATGGAGTGATTTTCTTAACCAATAAAATCGCATGGCAGCAAGCCCTTGCATATGAACAGGATCGTCAAGGATATGTACTTTGAGTTGAGTTATAGATTAGGTAAGCGTATTACTTCATAGCTAACAATCACTAGAGACAGGTATGTATTAGGAATACAGAAGGCTCCTCCTTTGTTTCACTTCAGTTGCATATGAAGATTCAATCAATGCATTGAAACCATAACCATTATTTTAAGTAGTTTGGAGTGAAGTCTCCAAACCTCTTAAGAAAACACCACATTATTTTAAGTAGTTTGGAGTTGAAGTTTTCAAATTTTTTAAGAAAATATATATCTGTGAAATATTTATTATATTTTTTATTCTAATAGGTTTTATGAAAGCTTTGAATTAAATTAACACTAGCACAACTATTTAATTTGTGGTTGGTGAATAGAGATAAGTTACAAGTAAACAAGTTGTTTGTTCTTCATGTTTAGTTGTACTAATTCTCTCCATAGCTACTAGTTATTCATGCATTAGTTACCAGTTATGCATGCATAGCTACCAATTATTTTTTGTATTCTATTTTTTTTTTAATTATTTATTTTGAATTTGGAACGACCACCATAAAATATCTCCTCATGCAATATAGGAAAAGCATAGGCACTAGTCCACCCCAAATTCTAAGATATAAACACCTATGGTGTAATTTTAGGAAAATGACATTTTAAGGGCACATCAACACTATTATTTGTGAAAATCCTCCATTTTAAAATAGTGATGTAAAATTGAACATATTTTGGGCTATGCAAATGGTGCAAAGTTTTTTTATGTAAAGAAGAAGTTTGTAAAAAATATTAATTTTAGTGTTTTAAATGAATACTTGACATTCCATGGTGTAATTAGCATAACTTTTCTCATCCAATTTAATCCTTTAAACCAATCAAATTATTGAAATTAAACACATTAATGGTTTTATTATTATTAGACATTTTAAAAATGACTCAATATCCAAACTTCAGTAAAGTAAATTTGAGATGTATTAGTTAATGCTCTAGATTATATCTTTTTTACAGAGCAAGCTTGTCTTCATGGCATGTTGATCACATCCCTGCACCCACTTCCAATATCAAAGTACATTGACTACAATAGAAGGAGTGGGGAAGTACTTGCACTAGAGTTTTTCTTTAAATTCCATCTACTACTATGCCTACCATAGATTCAGCAGACTTGCTTTCAACACATAAAATTATATTATCTATATACACACATCTTTCTCTATTTTTGCAACATATAAAAGTACTCTTCGATGTTTCATTTCTCTGCTTCGGAGGTATGCTAGTTATATATAATACGATCTATTCTGAGTTCGCAAAGCCACATCCAAGAGATAGTACAATGCAGAAAATGGGGCCACATGCATTGTTGAATGTGGTGAACCGGTGATCCATGCCCATTGCCTAAGAAAATGAAAGTTTCTCTCTTGCCTAAGAAAATAAATTAGATAATTATAACTACGAGATATTTAAAAATTTGATAGATATTTAAAATTAGTAGTTGCTATGATTGACACCATCTCCCATGGTTCGCATGAGTGGTGCCACTGTTGGAGTTGCTAACGCATAAATATTTATACTGCATTGGAAAATTAAATATTAAAACAGTTTGGTAATGCATGGCTCAATAGAAGCAGTACCATTATTCATATTGGTAACCCATAAATCCTTTCCAAACGCATTATAATCATTCCCAAGTATAATTGTTTCGGATTATGATCTGAGATTAATATCACCTAATTTCGCTCTTGCTATAGGAATATTTGTCTTTAAATAAAAACAATATAGACATCAATTTCATGTTTGCCAATCTTAATTGGTGACACCTGATCGTTGTTATATTATATCCTATTATACCTGCGAGGTATACAGTAATAGTTTTTGAGTCAAATTACTTTGAATTTATATTAATCTAATATTTTTCTTTTCAATTTTTTTTTAATGTTTTATAAAAATTATATATATATATATATATATATTAAATAAAAATTTGTTTTAAATTTTTTTTAAAATAGATAATTGAGTTATAATTTGATCATTTTTATGTGATTTAATTTAAAATTTTAAAAATTCAAAATTAATATATAAATAACATTTAAAATCTCTGTTGTTAGGTTTCTATGATGATTGGTTTCAGAATGAATACTCGGAATTTCCACAGATCTCATGATAAATGTGTGCATTAATTTATCATGTTGATAAATGTGTGCATTAATTTATCATGTTGCTTAAGCTAAATTAATTAGCGTGGTTTACTCTCTTTCTAAATATAATATATTATAAAAAAAAGGTTTTCATATTCATAGGAGAAAGTTGATTCATGAGTGTGTACCATCCATATAAGTATTTGTATATTTTCAAATTATATAGTTGCACTTATGATAGGGGTGATGAAAACTTCTTTCTATCCAAAATTTTTCTTTTTTGGAACTTCTCATACCAACCTAAAATCCATGCCATAAACCCTCTTTTTTGGAACTTCTCATACCAGCCCAAAATCCATGCCATAAACACCTATATGTTCTTGCAATATTAGGAATGTTTTCAAGCTTTTGTCCATGCACAAGTTAGCCTCATACATGAGTTAGCCTCATAGGCATTCTGACATTCTTTGTAGAATGCTTGGATTAAATTGCTTAGTAGTAACATCCTAATTCAATGAGTTCGAAAACTATAATTTAAATGTTTATCTAATTGAATGGAATATTTAGAAAAAAATTAGAGTACAACATGAATAAAGATACATAGTGTATTTTTTTTCTACTGGGGCTTTTTATGTTGATACTTCACTATGTTCATAAATTTACTTTATGGATTTGTTGTTTTGATAAATGTATAGTAAAATTATTAAAATAAAATATGCAAGGAAGATTGGGTTATAGGAGAAGGCTACACATAACAATGTAATTCAATTTTCTCAAAAGCTTTACTAAATGTTACACTTTAACACTTCCATTATTAAGAACTTACTACACATTGAATACCTCATTAGGATTATGTCATTTTCTTAACCACCTATTATCTAGTATTCAACTATTTTTTAATCAAAGTTTTCTTAAGAGGCATGTACTAAACAATTATGTAAATCCAAGCTCAAAATCTGCATTAACAAGTTTTACCATAAAATTGTTCTCAAATAGACACATATTTATTAAAATATTCCAACGGGATGAGGAAGGTGATTTTTCCATTTCTAAATTTTAATTTTTAACTCGACATATAAATCAATATTATTTTATAATAATTTCCCTTGTTTCTCCAAATTTCATATGGACAAAAGGATCTTACTAGAGCCATTTAATTAGTTTGCTTTAAAATTATCTTAAATTACTTAATTATCCAACAAACTATTTTATGACTTTCATTAGCATTAATAATCTTCCCCAATAGATCTAATAAGTAGATTAGAAATTTTTAACTACTCATAAACTAGCACAGCCATCCAACTTGTGGCTAGTGAACGAAATGCATAGCGAATCCTTAAAACCCTTTCTTCTTTTTCATAAATTACCATAACTTTAGACATTTACAAAAAGTAGAAAATTCAATGTGGAGAATGTGACCAGTATATCCGGTCAGACTAGCCCCACAAGAGTTGAGGACTGTAGGTTGTAATAATAGTTGCATAGTAGGTGATGCTAATAATAACCTCAACAAGCAAAATCAGCAAAGACTAAAATAAAAATCTATCAATGCTTAAAATATTAAGAGTGAGAGGGATCTATACTAGTTTATTTTATTACAATATAGTATTCGCATTATTGTAAGTGGAACTTTAAATAAAATATGTGTGGATACATAGAGAATAGGGTGCACATAGGGTAATTTTTTTTATTATGATATACACATCCACATATTGTTTCAAAATGGTCTTTTTGTACTCATGTAGTTATGTGGTAGTCGCAATGTTTTATGATAATAATTTTAGATTTCATAGATGTGATTTGTAGTCATTCATGATCACTCCACTATTTAATTAAATCTCTATCATGCTAGTTGGAGATCATGGCAATGTTGCACTAATGGCAGGTGTTCTTGAAACATTTGTCTTGGCACTTATGTTGATGATCAGGGAGTGCATGAATGGGAAAATGCTATGGTTGTCGAAATTGATTCTTTGAAGAAGAATCACACTTTAGAATTGATTCCCCGAATGCAAAGAAAGAATGTTTTGAATTGTTGATGGGTCTACAATACCAAGTTTACTTTCGATTGTGTTGTTGAATTCTACAAGGCTCGGATGGTAACCATAGGCTTCTCTTAGCAAGAAGGCATCGGCTACACTAAAACCTTTGCTCTTGTTGAAAAGATGAACTCTGTTAGATTGATTGTTTCCCTTGGTGCTCATTTTGGATGGGAACTTCATCAAATGGATGCTAAAAGTGTCTTTCTTCATGAAGACGTGTTTGAATAAATATATATATAACAACCTCCTAGTTTTGTGACAGATTCTAGTCTTGTTTGTCGGCTAAAGAAGTTGTATGGTTTGAAACAAGTGGCCATGCTTCATATGAGAGGATTGATTATTTCTTTATCAATCTTGGTTTAAAGCATTGTGAATTAGATCACAATATTTATGTATTACATGTTAATGGTGATACTTTAATTGTGTAATTGTATGTTGATGATTTCGTCATAATAGGAAATAATGTCAATCTAATTTTGGGTTTGAAGAAACAACTTGCAAATACCTTTGAAAACACTAATATTGGTGTGTTGCATTTCTTTTTGGGAATTCAAATTTTGCAAATGGATTATGGTATCTTTCTTTCTCAACCAAAATATGCCTGTTATCTTTTGAAACAATTCAAAATTGACAACGATAAGTCTTGTGTTACACCATATTAGTCGGGCATTACATTGTCTAAGGAATGTAATTCTCCTTGAGTTGACACCACTCTTTATAGACTATTGGTCGGTAACCTAATTTACTTAACTCACACTCGAACTAGTCTCTCTTTTGTTGTTAGTGTGGTTTCTTGGTTCATGCGGGATCCTTGAGAAATCCACTAGAAAGCTACAAAGAGAAATGTCATCTATATTAAAGGAACTTATCAGTATGGTATTAGATATTGTCACGGTTCAGAAATGCTAGTCATGTTTATTGGATCAAAGTTGGGAGGTGACATTGACAATCGAAATTCCACTTATGGCTATGTGTTTGACTTAGTTCTAAATGATTGGTATGGTCATGTAAGAAACAAAAGGTATTCTCTACTTCAACTACAAAAGATGAATAATGATTGCCCTGTCAATGCAAGTACAGAGGTAGTTTGGATTCATCGTCTTTTAGAAGTTCTTGGTTTTCCTATTCAAGCCTTGAGCGTTATCCATTGTGACAATCAAAGTACAATACAAGTTGTTGATAATCCTATTTCTCACAACACAATGAAGCATGTTGAACTTCATGTTCAGTATTTGAGATGGTTGGTACATGACAATGTTGCATCTCTTTTTTATTGCAGGACAAATAATCAAATTGTTGATATCTTTATGAATCCTCTACTAGAAGTTATGTTTTCAAAACTTCAGGCGATGCTTGGGATTCAAGAAGATGCAATTATGGGTGTAGGACCCCGTCCTAGTTTTTCTGAGTTTATGAATAAATCTAAATCCTTTTTCTCTGTTTACATACTGTGTCAAATTTATGTTTTGTTTTGTGGTTTATGTTTAACTTTCATACCTATAAAAACAGGGTTTTACATGCCTGTAACAATATAATGTTTTTTTCTAATTTCAAGTTTTATTTGCTAACTATGCATGTGCAAAAATATATATACGCATGTATTTCAAATAAAATTTCTTTAGAAAAACTAGCATAAGTAAAAATTATAGAGTTAGAAAGGGCTTTATACCTGTATGAAAAATACCTTAACAATGGCTAGTTGTTCCCTTTTCTGCTCCTCCTTTCATTTGTTGTATGTCCTGCAACCAAAGTCTTCCCCAACCCAGGAAACTCAACCATCCAGACAACTTGGTATGCTACCCTAGCAACTGGTGAGGTCTCGCCGACCACCCAACTCCAAAAGTTCCCCTTTGGACCCCCAAGCCCAAAATGAGTACAAGCCAACCAGTTTCCCTTAACAAAGTCCTCCAACACTTCTCCTATGTTCTCCTCTGCAATTTTCCTATCCTTCTCCAAAAATAAAAAGCCCCTTTTTCTATGTCTATTCTTCCCTTTATCCCTCCTTCCGCCGATACCCCCCATTAATGAGGTCCCAACCCCCTTCTCATTTACTCTGTCAGGCTCCTTTGAACCAATCCATAATAATAATATTAGTTTAATATTTATTCATTTAAACAATCACTTAGTCATTTCTCACTCAACCGACAACCTTCTCGGCAATATTTTAACATTCTTTCTTATTTAAATAAAAATTTAATTAATAAATAATAAATGTTATATATTATATAGTTTAAGTTTGGGGTTGGTTCACCCACCAACCATAAATGTTTTACACTTACACGTTTCACCACATTAATTACTAGTCAACCTTTGGTGACCTCATAATTCAATGTTCATAATTATAATTAATATTTTATTAATTAAATTAAATTA
The DNA here is from genome assembly GCA_027924585.1 of Larix kaempferi. NCBI lineage: Eukaryota > Viridiplantae > Streptophyta > Pinopsida > Pinales > Pinaceae > Larix > Larix kaempferi. The sequence goes on along the minus strand of BSBM01000635.1, from coordinate 1,096,024 downwards.
CAAAAATGTCATTATTTACTATGTTTTAACCACGAAGCCCTAAATTATAATTTATCATAATTAATTTTAATAACCTTAATTGATCTTTATTTACTACCACATTCTAATTAATCATAATTAATCCTAATTAATTATAAGTAATCATGATCATCATGGATGGAACTATTATAATTCATCTTTTAATTAGCATTTATTAATCTAGTTGTTAGTAACGTGTTAACAATAATCAACCTCATTAATATTTATTTAATGACTTAATAACTAAGTATTTATTCAACAATTTATTAAATCAAGAATTCTTAATAACATTAACAACATCATTAATCATTATTAATCAACAATAATTAACATTAATCAACATTAGAACTCGATCATCATTCATTACCACCTAAAGTCACTCAATCAACCTATTAAATTATTTAATCGACAAGACCCATATCATAGTTAATCCGCTACATCATCCAACTAATCTATGTGACATTACATTTTTTTGGAAATTATTAGAACTAATGGCCCCTATTTGTGGACCAAATCATCCTCACTTCAAGTTATCTTGTTAGATCTAGAGACTATAAAAGAACAACCCTATGGGTTGTGTTGATATGTTGAAATCAACTTGATGGTGATCTCTTATGAGATAATGTATTGTGATGTTTTGATCATAATGTGTTGTGCTTAAGTGTCTTCTTGGAATATTTACTCCTTTTTATATTCCTTCTTTTATGTCTTATTGTTCAATGGGAGGAGATTCCCCAAAAATTCAAGGAATACAAATCTATCATGTTCTTTGGAAACTCATTTCTCTATCGGATATTCAATCCAATAATACCTAAGCCATGGGGGAAGGTTTGTTGTGTGTGAACAAAGAACCTTCTTTAAAATTCAATATACCTTAACTTTATCATGAAGATTTTAATGTATCGAAGTGATATTGTTAAATTTTACTATAAGTGGATCATGCCGACAAGAATTTCACCAAAGTATCTAAGTGAGATTGTTAAATCGTACTCCAAGTGGATTGTCTAGATATGTGGAGCATCATGTCCCACATTAAAAAGACGACGAAAATAGGTAGTGAAAAAATTGGATGTCTACCTGCACATCAAAGCACGTATCTCTCAAGTCAGGTGACGATGAATGTGATTGTAAATCTTCATGCAAGGAAATATCCTTCAAGAATAATGAAATCGATCCAACATGAGGATGTATCTTTATGGGGGATATTGTGCACTTAAAAATAGGTGCATTTGGGTGAGCTTAAGGCTTAGGTACAAAGTGTAGGGATTCAAACACAAAAAGGATTCACGCATTCAATCTTTGAGTTTAGTGTTCCATGGGTGATGAGATGAAAACCTAGGGGTATGTTGGATGGTAGCAGAAGCAGCTTTGACTACTACACTTCCCATGGACTGAGAGCAGACACTTAGAGGCCTGGATAAGTCACTTATCAATGAATTGGACTTACATGTTCTATTCGCATGCTCGAATTTCAGATGGACCATTCAGTCTCTGATGCTCATCCAATGAAATAGGAGGTTGGAACCTCATCACGCAACTTGATGGATCCTTCAAGGGAGAGGCCTCTCTCGAAATTTTTCATAGAATTCTATTATGGGTTTCAAGTGCATTTTTTTGTTAGGAGTGTTCTATAGGATTTAAAGTATTATATTTAGTATAATCTGTCTTACAATAAATCATCCTAGAACCAATTTTGTTAGGTAGTTGAAGCAACCCTCCATTTTCTATTTTAAGACAATATTGTTTTCAATTTGTAATTCTCTGATCTGTCAAATTTCTTCAGTGGCATTGCCACATTTTTAATAAAATTATATCAATTTTTGTTTTGTATTAACTATTTAGAACATTTTTTACAACCTGATTATCTTGCCACTCTTTAGGGGCAAGACAACTAGCATTTTTCTACTGTATTCTCTTTTTTTAATAGAAGGTTCCCATATAGGTTATAAAAAACACTATTAGAAAAGGTGATAGAAACATTTTTATCATGCAACCTATGGATTATATATTATCTAAAAAACATCCACTCAAGGAGACATTTTCCCATGGTTTGAGAGATAAAGTGGCAGACAGTATATTTAATAAGTGTTGGGTTAAATTATATGCTAAATATTCAACATTAAATGATCGACTTAGAGTTTGTAATATTTGAGATGCAAGCACAGAAAATGCAAGATCAAAACCTAGTCTAACCTAATCTAATAACTAATTAGTAATGCCAACAAAACAATCTCAAAACCACACTTTGGATTTTAAATGCAAACTGCGAGAAATTGAAATAAACACTAAGGGCTCATGCATTGGGACTCAAGAGGAACTAAGTGCTATAAATGTATAGATATCAATTTGTATTCCTGTGATTATCGTGAATATCTAACTTTAGTTGTTGGTCCTTCAATGGATTCTAATAGTGTCTTTAACTACAGGAAATCAAAATGAATTAGAAACCAAACTAAAATGAAAGGAAAGGAAATATGAAAATGACTTCAAGCATATGAAACTAAAACTAGGACTCAAAGATAATTCTTCATGTGAATACAAATGACAACAATAACATAAATAAACTCTACAGGAAATAGATAAAAGAATAATGGAAGTAACATTGGTTAATTGTCATCTACGTGAAGAGGAATAAGTAGAAAGAGATCCACTTTGTGTTCAATGGATTGCAATTGTGGTAGTGATTTAAAACAAATCTCGTAAACAGAAATAGAGTGATGGTAAACGAATGTGGCAATGATGATTAACACTGTGTACAGGATGGTTTGATTGTTAGGGACATTATACACACCTAGTTGAAGGGTGGGATGGAATCGTTTTATCTGTGTTAACTAATTATCTAAATATATCTATTATGGTTGCAATTAACTAAACAAGATATATACTTATTGGTAAATGTGAAATGGTAATAAAATCGATTATTTGTATGTATATTTGAGTGATGGTTTCAATCATGTTGCATTGAAAGAAAGAGGGCGCAATGATGTATATGAGGAAGTGTTTATGTTTTTGGTTATAAATGTTTTATAGGCATACAAACAACAATCTGTAAAATGAATAAACTAGTGTCAACTAACAAACATACAAACCAACATATAAGAGGGGTGAATTGAAAGGTTTTGTGGTGCAATCTAATGGGTGATTTCATGGTTAAAGGGACTGAGATGAAGGCGCGAGAATTGAGGAGTGATTGGGAATGAAATTATGATGGAATCATGGTTGAGTTGTGTTGTTGGAAAAGTGGGTTTAAGAAGACCACATCATAGTTTGTTGGAATTCTTAATGATACTGAGGGGGGGGATGAATCAGTATCATGCATAGACTAAACAAATTTTCACTTTAAAATTTATGCACCAATTTAAATCACAACAATAAAAGACAACTTTGTGTAGAGTATTTGGAAAGTAACTTTGTGTTTGTGTGTGTAAAAAAATTGATTACATAGATGGGAGACACCAATATCCAAATATGTGAGCACCAAATCACTCAAAAACCAATCTGATTGGGGCACCAATCCCACATGCAAGCACCAACTCCTTGATTACAGGAACCAACCTCTGAGGACACCAATCCTATGCTCAAGCACCAACTTTCTGATTACAGGAACCAACCTATGAGGACACCAATCCTCTGCACAATCACCAACTTGCTATGTTCAGGCACCAACCTAAGAGGATACTCTAATCTCCTGTCCTTGCCCCATTCTACCTCCCTGAGATAGATGTAGATATTCTTATGTCGCACTGCCTTCTGATTTATGCACTCAACTTCACACTTGACCTATGCACTAATTCACTTCCTTTTGTGTGCACTTATGTGCTCTACATCAATCCTGTGCATCTGCTATCCTTCATTATATGTTCTACACACTACTCTAATTTCTGTGTATTCTACTTTAGTTATGTGCACTACTTTGATCCAGCACACTGGTATGATTTTGTGCACTTCTTTTTATTCTCCCGTCAGTCTCTTAAAATCCATTCCGCAACTCCCACATCCCTTCAGGCACAGAACCCAGCCCCAGCAACGGAACCATTTTTTGGCGCATGGGAAGATCCAGGGTTCAACATAAATCACACCAACAAAACCCCATAGATTGGCCCTTTTGGCATCACTTGCGAATAGTTGATGTCTCACTTGAGGTATCAGAGCGGACTACAGGAGCCAAGTTTCTACAGTGCTGAAGGGATGTGAATCATACATTCGATTTATCCATTATTCATTCAATCAATTTGCAACATATCATTGTTCCACATTAACAGAAGTAACAACAACACAGAAATTTAACTATGCACAACAGAAACAAGCATTCATTGTATTGAACATAAACATAGAGTACTATAACCAAAGCTTCTCAATTAACATTGGAACAGTTCTACATAGCTTGCGCAGAGTGCACCAATACTCAGTCTTCAACTACCAACATTACCCACAATAGCCACTATCAATTCTCTAAACAAAAAATTTTATTTTTTCTGGATACATTCTACCCTCATATCTACTACATATTTATACATCAAGATATGGGAAAATCCTGTTACAAAGTGGACAAAACTCCTAACTAATTTCTAGCTAAATTACACCTTTTACACAGTTTTGGGATGATTGTTGAACTGTCACATGGTCCATCTTCGGCACGCAAATTCCTAGATAGATCCAAAACCCACTCCAACATGTTTGATTCCTAGAATTCATAATGACTGCAACTACAATGCCCAAGTAGACTACTTGCATGTTTAGAATTGCTGTTCATTCTTTATTAGGCTTGTTTAAGGGCCTATAAATTCCCAGAATTGACCTAGGAGTTCCCAGACCTGTTGATGGATGGTGACTATTCAAGGGCTTCCCAAGTTTGCAATCTCATCTCATAATTTTTTTTATGGATATCAATAATTATGCCCAATTGTGTGGATGTCTGGTGTCTAGACTCTAGAGTGAGCCTAATGCATAGTTCTCTATGTGCTTGAAATTTATGAAACTTTGTGAATTGCAGGGGTTAATATTTGGTTACTTACTATAATCTATGTCATTGTCAGTTGCCCTAGGTCTTATGTATGTATTTCAATATATCATACTATTGTATGAAAATCTCTATGCCACATTTAGGAGTATGGAATGAGACTAATGTATGTGAAATATAATTTAATTCATCATCCCTATCTTGTATCTATTTTTGATCAAATTCAAAAGCAGCCATTGGCTATTTTTCATGGTGCATTTTATGCAGTTTCTAATATAGTTCAGTCAACATAAAGAGATGCTCTTCCAATTTTTGTCATGAACTTGACATTGCATTGGTGAATTCATTTCAATCTATCTCTTATGTCCACATTCCTTCTGCGGAATGCTAAATTTATTGGGCCTAATTAAGCCAAGCACAGTAGATTTTAATGGTAGTATCCCTCATTGATTTGGCTAATGAGTTTGAATCTCATAACCATGTTTGATTGATTATATTATTTTGTTTAGTTCCTCTTTGACGTCGGAGCTTACCTGTTAGAATTGTATTGACGTGAAAGAAATTCAAAATGATAATAGCCCTCCTCTACTACCGGTTTAATGATTATTGTGGTTACCTCACAGTCACTGGTTACCATCAATAGTTAGGGTTTATCAACAGTCTTCAAAATGGCCATTGATGTTTCCTTAGGTAGATACTCCCTAGTTCAAAAATTGACAATATCTTTTCAATTGGTTTTGTATTGAAAACTTCCAAACCCAACACTATCCTATAACTAGCTGAAGGATTTCGATGCTTGTATACCTTGTCCCCTGACCTTGGTCGTGATGTTCATTTTTCTTCTATGGGTTTGATTCTATTATTTTGTTTCCAGTCCTATTCGTGAAGGCATCTTTAGCCCTTAATGATGTAAATATCCATTTTTGTGTTGCTTCTTTAGTATATGTGAAGCATTTATCGATACATAGGATTATCCCTTTAAGTTTTTCATTGGCCTTCCTTATGTTTTCTCTTACATGATGAATATTGTCGTTGTGTTGGTCGATATTTTGATATTATATTATGCATATACTTGCATGAAAGGAAAGGGTGTAAGCTTTTTGCTACTACATAATGATTTTATCCAAATGGTATTGCTTCTTGGCTATATCTATAAATCTCCATACAAGTTGTTCTACCTTGACCATAGCTTTCTTTCTTCTTCTTTTTTTGTCTCATCTCCTCCAGCATTTCCAGTGTTTTAGATTGAGACACTTGCATTAATGCTACTACAATTGTCGTAGATACAATCAGATGCATTGTCTTCAAATCAGCAATGACAGTTTAAGTGATTTTAATTACAACCTCATTGATATTATATCCTCCTTACTTTTAGCATCATCTTCTTTTTTGTCAAAAGAAAATCTTTATAATTGCATATTAAGGTCACCCTCATAGATTTTGGGTAGGGTAATTCTTTGAAGAATTGTTGAAACCATGATTCTTACCCAATTGGATTAAAATGCCCTCCATCTAGTCCCTTATTCCACAAGTCATACTTGTGCTTCCTTCAACAACACCACGATTCAATTATTTTGTTGTTTTGATTGATCCTTGGTTGTTTCTTGAGCATTGTTGAATTTGAATTTCAATTCAATCGCGAATATATTTGCCTAAAATTCGATTTGGTGCATTGAGGTTCAAAACATTTAAAGTATAAAAATTAAAATAAAAAATAAATAAATGGAAACCCCCTTCAAATGGTTCATTCCTTGTTCCTGCCAACTTTCTTCATTCATTCCTCCCCTCTCTCACAAATCTCAACTCTTCCCATGTGCACTCTCTCCTCGATCATTCCACCAAGAGGCGCTTTCTACATCCTAAAATGGATAAGATGTGTCATGTTTATCACTTGGCACATAAATAAAATAAAATTACCATCATAGATCCATCTTATCGCTGGCTCTATCAAACATCAAATCGCTTGAGGTTAAAACTCCTTTTAGAATCCTAAACTTGAGGAAAGGTTTGCACCTCAAGGGATTTGATCCCTCTCTGCACTTGATAGTTAAGATGGATTTATGTTGGTTCTAAGAAACAAAAATTATCATATTGAAATCACCTCATCCAAAAATTAATTAAAAAAAATATTTACACCATTTTGATGGTGAATTGAAACAAAGTAATAATAATGTCAAGCAAAAATGGTTTTATAATTTAGGGTAAGGCATAAATAGTACAAATAGGAAAAAATTGCATTCATTAATTAATTATGAAGTAAAATACTTGTAATTTACCCAATTATTATTAATTTGCAATTGTCACAAATTTAATATCTAACTTATTGTTTTATTATTAACTTAGTAATTCATAATCCAATATATTTGGAAAAAATCTAAAAATTGGATGATTTGGATCAGACGACATTTTTAGCCAAAATCCAACGTTGTTTTTTTTTTTTGCAAAATTGGAATTTAGCTATGTTTTATCGATATTTTGATGGTAGAAATAGATTCAGCACCCTCGATTACTTTGGGCATGATTTGCACTTTTTTGGCAGTTTTTGTCGGAATCCTGCGACACTAAAATTGCAATTCTAGTTGCTAGAATTGCAATTTTGATTACAGGGATGGATTCAGCACCTGATTACTCTGGGAACCCTTATTATGAAATTCCAACAACCCAAAGTGTGATTTCAACAATTTGAAATCATCATTTTATTTTTATTTGACACGTGTATATATTTTGTTTTTAACAAAAACAGATAAATGTATTAAAATAAAAATAAAAAATAATGAGGAACCGTGGTTGAGCCACTTTGGTTCAATACAGAGCTCAAATTCATCACCAGATTTCAGATTACAATTATGCTTAATCAAGCTACAGAGATGGGATTCCAAGTTGTTGGTGGATAGATTGCATTTTCTATTCTCCATGAGCCGCGTCCAGATCGGTGCATGCTGGCGACTAGTGCCAATTGTTGATCAACGAGGTTGGAGTGGCATATAGTCTTTCAGTTCATGCTCTCGGTCTGCTCACGATTGTTCATTCTTAGCATGTTAAGGGATGTTATGATAACCCATCTCCCCATTCAAGAGTTCGAATTTCCCATATTCAAGACTTGTACCAGCTTTTGCATCCCTGTCAACTTCATAGTTCAAATCTCTCATTATGTGGAATTCTTTGAAATGGATAAAAGAGATCGTGATTTGTCGAATGCGATGGATGATTTTTTTTATTACCAGATCATTGAAGTATGTGTGCGTGTTGAGGGATTTGATAATTAAATTGGAGTCTCCAAATACATGTAAATTCTCTATTTTCCGGTTTTTGGCAATCTGACAGCTTTTTAGGAGGGCCAAGGCTTCTTCTAGATTGTTGGAACAAGTTCCCAGTCCCCACCTGTATCTAAATTCCATCATTCCTCCTGTAGAGAATAAGACCCCTCCTGCTCCAACTAGTCTGGGATTTCTTTTGGAAGCGCCATCAAAATGCAAGTTGTCTATCTTCTGTTTGTTTCTCCAGTCTTGAAATGTGGAGTTGGTAAATCTAATTTGCCAACGTGGCAGATCCCGAGGTCGTAATCTTACATCCTTTTTGGGGTTGGGAAGGAGGGTTCCAAGCCAATGGAGCTCATCTGCATTGAGATTAGTATCCGTCTTGAGGTTAGAGGCTTGCGCGCATTCGATTAGTAGGCCTTTGGCCTGACCAGTGACTTGCAAAAGGGAGGTATAGGTGTCTTGGAATGATGGCTTTATTCCTTGCCAGCGAAATCTTCCAGCATGTAAATTTAGGAATCGTCAGCTATATAAGAGACCAGAATTTATTTTTTACGGAGGGGAAGGGTAGGTGGACTTCCATTCTTTAAGAAGGCAGGTGATGGAATTGAAGACCGGCATGGTTACATCAAGACTTTGGAGCATGTGATTCCAGACAGCTTTTGCGAATTAGCACTCCAGAAATAAGTGGTTTATTGATTCAGAATTCTTCCGGCATAATATACATATGTGTGGCCCAATGATGCCTCTTTTGATCAGATTTTCTCCAACAAGTACTTTTCTATGGCTGAGTGTCCAAGTGAAGAAATTTACTTTGGGAAGTCCAAATGGATTCTAGACCATTTTCCATAATATTTTCATTGAGATATCAAGATTTTGAAGGGCATTGAATCCAAGAGAAGTGTGTACTTCCCTTTTGGCCCCCAACCATGGTCGTATTTGTCTTGTAGGTGGGAAGGAGCACAACCGAAAATATTTTCCATGAGAAGGGATATGGAGGGTTCGAGGTTAACTGGTATTTTAAGAGTTTTCCATTATTGCCATGCACTATTGGAATCCCACGCACTGAGGTCTTTCAACGTTTCAATTTTGTTATGAGCTAGCCATTGGGCTATGTCATGGAGTTCGTTCTTTTCCTAGAGATGGGGGTGCCCCATAATTTTGTCAGAGAAAATGTTTATATTTTTTCCATTCCCAGGAATCTAGTAAAGCTTTCGAATGAAGAGATCCCATGTGGCCCTGCATAATGACCATGTCAAGGGTCCTTTACAGATGGACCTGTTGTCGAGGAATCTTAGCTTTATGCATGTTAAGTATTTTCTTCTTAGAAAATGGTTGACCCTATGTTGTCTGTTGGAGAGTATTTTCCAAAGAAGTTTGGCTCCCATTGCTATATTTTCTTGGTGAGGGTCACGAATTTTAAGGCCGCCTGATATTTTCATTTTTTTATGATGCTCCAGTTCACCAAATGCATCGTGTTCTCGTTGTTTTTTCCCCCGGTCCATAGGAATTCTCTTATAAGTTTACTTCTTTGATTTGAAATCCTTTTGGTGCCAAAAGAAGAGATGATTGGTAAATTGGGAGAGCTGATAGGACTGCTTTTATAAAGATCAATTTCTTAGCTTTGTTGAGCCAGTATCCTCCCCAATTCCTAATTTTGGATTTGATTATGCTTATAGTTTCATCCCATAATCCTGATTTTGTGTGGCATTGTGCTATGGGGAGGCCCAAGTATTTGAAGTTATCCCAATTCTCATGAAATTTCATTTCGAGGATGTGGCCAATGTTGGTTGCGGAAGTTTTATTTAAATTCCAGTTGTATATGACACTCTTACGGAAGTTGATAATGCCTCTCGAGGCATTGCAATACCAATTCATATTCTGCTTGAAATTCTGAGCAATGATAGAGGAGCCACCTCCCAGTAAAAGTGAGTCATCGGCTAAGAGAGAATGGTTCAGGGGCATGGAGTTGGGGGCTATATTGAGGCCAAGGAGGGAGCCAATTCATAAATCAGAGTTCAACTTTTGACTTAGAGAGTATGCCATAATGATGTACAAAAAGGAAGACAGGGGGAAGCCTTATCGGATTCCACGCGTTACTTGGAAGAATTGAGTTGGGCGTCCATTTACCAAAGGGGAAATCCAAGGCCCGCTTATGTAGGCTGAGATCCACTTTATGAAGGTTTTTCCAAACCCGAAGCGATGCATAATTTTAAAGAGGAAGGAATGTTTGGCATGGTCAAAGGCATTAGCCATGTCAATTTTGATTAACATACCTTTTTCCATGTGTTTCTTGTTGGATTGGATGGATTCTTGAACGAGAATCACGTTGTCAAGGATTTGTCTCCCTTTTAAGAATCTGCCTTGATTTTCTGAAATGATGTTTGTGAGAAGAGGCTTCATTCTGTTCATTATGTTTGCCAACATTTTGGATATAATCTTATAGGAATAATTACAAAGCGAGATTGGTCGAAACCGGTTGAAGGAGATGGGATTTGTTTCTTTTGGTATGAGTGCAAGGAATGTGGAGTTGGTGCAGCCTCCGATATTTTCCTTGGAGTGAAAATTTCTAACCATCCTCATGTAATCTTTCCTTATGTACTGTTAGCAAGCTTGGTAGAAATGAATTGAATATCTGTCTAGTCCTAACGCTTTGTCAGGGTCAAAGTACCTGATCGTGTTGATGACTTCTTGCTCAGTGAACGGTTTGAGGAGTTCGATATTGTTATCCACCGTGATGTTTTTTGGTATGTGGTTAAGGAGAATTTGCTCATCTTCCTCTCATGCGTTTTCTTCCTCCATGAAGAGGTTGGAGAAATGATCATACGCTGCCTCTTGGATTTTTCCATGCCCTTTGGCAATAGGTCCATTTTTCGTTCTAATTTTTGAGATATGGTTAATTGAATGCCTAATTTTGGTTTGTTTGTGGAAAAAGGAAGTATTTTTGTCACCAGCCTTCAGCCATGTGCTATGCGATTTTAATCTCCATAATTCTTATTCTTTTCGAAAGGCATGATGGACCTTGATCTGTTGGTTGACTTCTTCTTGAAGTAATGAGTTGTCTATTGGGCCTTCATCCATCAAAGTTTGAAGGGTCTCCATATTTTCAACAGCCTTCTTCCTGAAGTTTGAGGGTGGGGGGGAGTTATCTTTAACCCAATTTTTTAGCACTTTCTTGGTAGTGATGATTTTCTGCTCCCAAAAAAATCCTGGGGAGCCTGAGATAGGAGTTCTCCAGGATTTATCTAAGGTATCCAAAAATCCTTCATGTTTTAGCCATTGTGGGCTGAATCTGAATGGGATCAATCTGAGATTCTCTTCCTCTTGAAAATGAAGAAGGATTGGTTTGTGATCTGAGGCCAAATTTGGCATTACTTTTGAAGAGACGATATGTCCCTCGGCTAGGAGGATGCTTTGGAGTAGGAATCTATCGGGTCGAGCCATAATGTTCCCTTTTCCTAATCGCTTGTTGGACCAGGTGAATCTGCCCTTTTTAGGTTTGATATCTAGTAGGTCCTGAGTCTGAATTATGGCTTCAACTTGTGATTTGAGAGTGTCACTTCCGGTATTGCCTCCTTTTTTATCAGACGCAAAGAGGGTTATGTTCATATCACCTGCGAGAATCATATTTTGGGGTGCATATTCATCTAGGAAATCTTCCAGAAGTTTCCAGCAATCTTTTTTTTCAGAGTAGAGGTTAGGAACATACAAATTGAAGAGTGTGATCTGAATATTTCTTTGAATGTGCGTGAGTTCTGTAAATATCCAATGTTGAGTGGCGAAGGATTTGTGTAGCTGAAGCTTGTCGGAGGACCATAGGGTTTGTAGGCCACCGAAGGCTCCTCTAGCACTAACAACCATACCAATATTTTTTTCCACTTTTCCTTTCCAATTGCAAGGATAGTATTTTTATCGAGTTTGGTCTCTTGGAGCATGAGGATGTCTGGCATGTCAATATTTTGGATATCCTTGACGACATCTAATTTGTTGGGGCTTCCCAATCCTCTGCAATTCCAAGAAACCAACTTCATTATTTACTATTGTAAATAGAGGGCCCCCCTGGCGTGTCTCCCATTTTCTTTCCTGTTATCCTAGCTCTGGTGTTTTTGCTGAAGGCCATGTCTATTGTTGCTTGAGATCCTTGAGTCTTTTCACGTTCAGCTTCTTTTTCCCTTATATCTTTGCTTGATTTCCGCCCTAGTGTTTTGGAAGATTTGTCTACTAGGTCTTCCGAAGAAGTGGGGGAGGATATAGTTCTAGATTTGGTGATGTCTGCATAGGAAGGAGGGGGCGTTTCTTTGTCTTTTTTAGGGATTGATATTTTCTGGGATTGGGGATGTTTCGGGGATTCTTGGATCTGGGGGACCTCTTGGGATTCCTGATATTCAGGGATTTCTCCTTCTTCTGGGGTTTTAGGGGTTTCTTGAGCTTCTAAAGTTTTGAGAGTTTTGAATCTATTCTCATTATCAGTGGCCAGATATTTTTGAAGCTAAGGGTTCTTTCTCGTAACTTGAATTTCTTTTGAGAGAATCTTTGGTCCAAATCTGGGATTAGGATTTTTTTGAATGACTTTCCATTGATCTTTTTTCCCTCCTGAGTCCAGGTCTGTGGGTTTTTTTTATAGTATTGAGCGAAGTGCCCATATTCATGGCAATACATGCATTTGAATGAGATTTGCTTGTAATCTAGCTCCTAGATGTGAGACCAGACTGCCACGGTGAGATTTATAGATTTTGGGAGTCCATACACTAGGTAAACTTCAACGTAGATCCTTGCACATGAGCATTGATCCTTCATGTTTGCTTTGTCTATGTACTTTCCAAGGACGTTCCCAATGGCTTCTAATGATTCAAGATTCTAGCAGTGGAGAGGGAGGTAAGGGAGTCTCACCCAAACCGGAACTATGGAGGGGACATCTTCAGTTGAATCAAAGTCTGGATTCCATTTATTTAGGTAGATCCCTTGTGGTCCCATGAAATATGGCCCATTCCTGAAAATTAAGTCTCGCTCATGCTTGCTTTCAAAGATGAATGCGAAGAAGTCCTTTCCTAGGAGATAAGAGTTAACTTCCTGTGAGATTAGGGGCCTCCAATTTTTTTGAACCCATGTGTTAGCAGCTTTTGGAGAGGGCCACAAACCTTTGAATTCATCAATTAAGCCTCTTTCCGAGAGATTAAGGGAAGTTTTGCAAGGTTGCTCGATCGGGAGTGCTACTGTGGGTATTTCAGAAGATTTTTCATGAATTTTTTCTGGAAAGCCAACAAATAACTTTCTCCTTGTCAGAGATGAGCTTCATGAATTCGCTTAGTTTAGGTGGAGGGGGAGAGGGGCCAGGGTCTCCATCAGGGGCCATATTTAGGGGCATAGAGCTCGAGGTCCGATCCCTATCCTAAGGCCGCGATCGAGGTTCCTTTACGTTGAAGACGTCGGAGAGCAGGAGGCCCGAGTCCAAATCACAATCGGCTAGAGAGATTAGTTCGCTCGACACTCAAAACGCTACAGCTCTGATTTTAGCAGTCGAGAGGATTGATCTGCTCGTACGATAAAAACCTCGTTGCTAACCATTTTCATATCAATCCACTTCTTTTTCGACACATGTATATATTCAATGAAAAGGCACCAAGACCTATTTTCAATATGTATTTATATTTTATTTTAATATTAAAATCAAATAATGACTACTTTACAATTAAAACACTCAATCCATCATAACACTCAATCCATCATAGTTTTAACTTTTAAACCAATTACCAAATCCATGATATGATAGTTTAAACCAATTACCAACTACCATTTATTATCATAGAATAAATTTATAAGTAATGGAGGAAAGATAGAGAAAAAAATATAAATTTGGTAAAACATTTAATAAACAATTTTAAATAAAAAATAGAAGAAGAAAATCACGAGAAGATTGAAAGAAATCAAGATCCTCCAGCTAAGAAAGTAAAATAGAAGAAGAAAAATGTAAAAGGAAAGTGAAATACTCCCAACATTGAAAAGTATAATAGTTTGTTCCCAACCAAATACCCCACCGAACACAAATTGGAAAAATAGTAGAAAGAAGGAAAAGAACACAGTTGCCAATGGGACATATAAAACATCGACCCCACAACGACATCTAGCGGCTGGACTTATTATTCCTAGTTTGTCTGGATTTCTCATGCAAGCTGTGACATAATGCCAAACACAAATTCACTTACTCAAAAAGTAATCAATACAATAGCCGTGCACAAAAGTATTCAATACAATAGCCATGACAAACAAATAGTTGGTTAATCAAGTTGGCATGTAATCAGAAGTCTATTAGTTGCATGTTCCTAAGATCTATAACAATATAGAGTATTGAAATAATTGTCGACACTACATGTTGAAGGAAAATAACATGTAAATAAACAATTGTATGGAGAAAGCTAGGTTGTTTGTTCAACACTGTTATTATTTTAATTTTCCATTGGATGTTAAATGCCTAAGAGTTTGAACATGTTGAATGATTTTAACAATTGTGACATGCAATGGAATCACGAAAACGTGGAGCTCAACGCCACCAGGTTTGTATCAAACATACTACCTACAATCCAAAAAGATGGAAGTCTACAATGGTATTCATAGTTTGATCATTATTAAATTATTTATCAGGTAACTATTTTCTTATCAAATAATGGTAAAGCGGGATTTGGTATGTTGTTATGTAGAAAAAGGTATGCTTCTATGGGAGGAACTATGCAAATGGACTAGAGCTATGCCATGATACAATATGCATGAAATTTTCTACGTAGTTTCCAAGGAGTTGCATGGAATTAACCATTATCTCACTTTGAGCATATATAGGAAAAATGTATCTATAGAGTTGTTGAGGCTTTGTAATATAAGTTTTGCCACTTTTACATTACTCTAAAAAGAATTGATGAAGAAAAAACAAAGTCTAAGAGTTATTTTCTACACTTATTGTAGGAAACATCTCACCTTTCAAAAGAATCAAAGGGAAATAATGTAAAACAAATAATACTAAACAATAGCTTTTGAGAAAACATTTATAGTTTTAAAATTTGTGTTCCAATTATTGATGTGTTCTACATGGTTGATGGAGACAAACCTTGTATGGGTTTTGGTTATGAAAATTAACTCTCGCTCATGCTTACTTTCAAAGATGAATGCGAAGAAGCCCTTTCCTAGGAGATAAGAGTTAACCTCCTCTGAGATTAGGGTCCTCCAATTTTTTTGAACCCATGTGTTAGTAGCTTTTGAAGAGGGCCATAGACCTGTGAATTGACCAATTAAGTCTCGTTCCGAGATGTTAAGGGAAGTTTTGCAAGATAGCTCGATCGAGAGTGCTACCGTGGGTATTTCAGAAAGGTTTTTCACGAATGTTTTTCTGACAAAGTATTTTTTTCTTGCGTAGAGATGAGCTTCATGAATTTGCTTAGTTCAAGTGGAGGGGGAGGGGGGCCAGGGTCTCTATCAGGGTCCATATTTAGGGGCATAGAGCATGACGACCGAGCCCTATCCTAAGGCCGCGATCGAGGTTCCTTTCCGTTGAAGATGTCGGAGAGTAGAAGGCCTACGTCCAGATCGCGGTCAGTGAGAGAGACCAGTTCCCTCGGCACTCAAAATGCTACAACTCTGATTTTAGCAGTCGAGAGGATTGATCTGCTCGTACGAGAAAAACCTCGTTGCTAGCCATTTTCAAATCAAGCCACTTATTTTTCAACACGTGTATATATTCAATGAAAAGGAACCAAGACCTATTTTCAATATGTATTTATATTTTATTTTAATATTAAAATCAAAAAATTGGTTGCTTTACAATTAAAACACTCAATCCATCATGGTTTTAACTTTTAAACCAATTACCAAATCCACTACAGTTTTAAACCAATTAACAAATACCATTTATTATGGTAGAAGAAATTTATAAGTAATGGAGGAAAGATGGAGAAAAAAATATAAATTTAGTAAAACATTTAATAAACAATTTTAAGAATAAAAAATAGAAGAAGAAAATCACTAGAAGATTGAAAGAAATCAAGATCCTATGGTATTGTGAGAAATATACCCTAATCAAGATCCTATGGTCTCGTGAGAAATATACCCTAATTTGAATTAAAGGTCGATTCAAGTTAAATTTGAATCTAAATCTGAACATCTAATTCCTATGGTATCGTGAGAAATATACCCTCAATGCGAGTAGCATCCTGTGGAGATTTGATTGTTTTTGCATTTGAAGTAAAATAAACGCTAATGGCCCCAAGCTCCAAGTACATGAAATTTTGACCCTTTTGGGTTAAGTTTCAAAGAGTATTAAACTCTAATATTATGTATGGATCATCTGGGTGTTGGAAGCTCAAAGGATCTTTTGTATTTGAAATCAAATGCACCAAAGTAACTCCAAGTTCCAAGTACATTGTCCCTTGGGGCCTTGTAGGGTAAACATATTGACTAATTCTGTCGAATGAATCCTTGTAGTTCCAGTTATTTGAAATATGAGCTAAGGATAATCAAGGTGGCCTCCGGGACTCAATTCAACAAGTCATTGTGAATGGTGGTGGGTCTTTTACAAGGCTCATGGGGTTAACAAAGGGTTACATATTCGATGAAGAATAGTTAAAGCCTCTCCAAGCCTCATGTTTATAGTACCTCAGGTATTTGTAGGTTAATTCTCCGAAGGTTAATTTCGAACCATCCTCTCATCCTTTCAAGTTAGTCAAGTTCTATCATTCAAATGAGGCATAAACTTCCTGAACTAGGATCAGGCAAAAATATTTAAAGAGGAAAATATTTTAGAGATTAGATAATGAAACACTTACGAGGCTTTATGTCAACTAACATTCATTTGACTAGTCAAAAAATTATATTTAGTTTGAAAGGTTTCTATACTTATAGAAATTACTACAAACACCTACTAGAATTTAGGACTAAGTTGAAAATTTTAGGGTGGCATGTACATGAATATGGGCATGTTGAGGGCTCAACACATGGTGACTCACTAAAAGAATCTAAGAATTATGGTTCTGGAAATAACTAAAAGGAAGAGGGTGTTAAACGAGACAAGTCCTCTTCAAAATACCTAGTGTTGACACTTAAGCAAAAGTGTGAAAACAAAGCCTATCGTTTTCTTTGCGAGTGATCGTCATCGTGGTAAGCTTTATAAAAATCTATTTTTGAAAGAAGTTGATTATATCTTGTGCCCTTAATCATGGAATCATTGATTTAAGCCTCAATTCCTTTACTCTATGCTATATATTGGTTATAGTTCTGGAAATAACTAAAAGAAAGAGGGTATGAAACAAGACAAGTCCTCTTCAAAATACCCAGTGTTCAAAATACCTAGTGTTGACACTTAAGCAAAAGTACAAAAACAAAGCCTTACAATGTCTTTGCAAGTGATCGTCATCATGGCGAGCTTTATAAAAATCTATTTTTGAAAGAAGTTGATTATATCTTGTGCCCTTAATCATGGCATCGTTGATTTAAGCCTCGATTCCTTTTCTCTCTGATATATATTGGTTCTCGTGACTTTAGCACTACTTCCTCTACATTAGAGAATGCCTTAATCCATTTTTAGCATTTGTTTTTAAAGTTGTCAATTTTGGCATCCAACCCTTGCTAAATTGGCATGCACCTAATTCTCTTTTCATTGGATTCTACAATTTTCACATTTAAAAACATTTTTCTCAATTTTAAATCAAGATACACATTCCACTTCTTCACCCTAACTTTTTTCATATTTTCAAAACCAGCGTACTTAAGTGTGGCTTTGAGGTTTTTTTTTTTAAATTATGTGATGTTTTGCACATAAAATGCTTTAAAACAAATCAAACTAATTATTTAAATGAAAAAATGGTGTAAAAAATAATTTAAAAAATTGGAAGAAGCTTCAAATAATCTTAAAAATAATATGTGAAGTGTTGGATTAGAGATAATTGTGTTGACCCCAACCCTTAATTTGTCATTATACTCACAAGCATATTATATTATAGTAATGGATATATCATAAAAACTCCCTTGGTGCTGAGTTGTGTATGCTGAATTGTGTAAAAGTAGATGCATCTTAAAAAAGCATACTACTAATACACCTCAATTTATTGGAGACGCTTTTATACTTCTGTAATTTGATCTTTTAAATTGTGGTCATTCAAATGCATCTCAACACATACATACATTTTCCACCCTTGTTCCTAAATAGTGATTTTTAAGATTGATAAATAAATAAAAAATCATATTAATCTTAACTATAATATCTTACACTTTAATGTATATATGTGATAATATCTTACACTTTATTGTATATAGGTGATAGAATATAGTTGGAATCATATCATTCCTAAATAGTGATTTTTAAGATTGATAAATAAATAAAAAATCATATTAATCTTAACTATAATATTTTACACTTTAATGTATATATGTGATAATACACTTTAATGTATATAGGTGATAGAATATAGTTGGAATCATATCAAAATTTTGAAGAAAAAGGGTTTCTCTATGTGTATATTTTCTAGGACGTTCTTGTCTTCGAATTCATATATATAAGAATTATTATCCTTATTGTTTAAAGTGCACATAGTGGTGGATGACTCATTTCCATGTCAAGATTATTTATCTACCACATGGAAATGGAAATGGAAATGAGTCATCCACCATTATGGTTACTTATAAGGTTAGATAATCATCACACATAAATTAACACAAAAATTTTTAAATATATTAGTTAAACATTTGTAAACTCTAACGTTTTTTTATTTTGCAAAATTGAAATTTAGTTGTGTTTTATCGAGATTTTGATAGTAGAAATATATTCAACACCCTCAATTACTTTGGACATGATTTGCATGTTTTTTGGCAGTTTTTGTCGGAATTCTCCAAGGCTGAAATTGCAATTTAGGTTGCTAGACTTGCAATTTTGATTGCAAGGATGGATTCAGCACTCTTGATTACTCTGGACACCCTTATTATGCAATTCCAACAACCCAAAGTGTGATTTCAACAATTTGAAATCATCATTTATATATTTATTTGGCACGTGTATATATTCAATAAAAAAGCACCAAAACTTATTTTCAATATGTATTTATATTTTATTTTAATATTAAAATCAAAAAATTGACTGCTTTACAATTAAAACACTCAATTCATCATAATTTAACTTTTAAACCAATTACCAAATCCATGATAGTTTTACACCAATTACCAAATACCATTTATTATCAATGAAGAAATTTATAAGTAATGGAAAAATGATGGAGAAAAAAATATAAATTTGGTAAAACATTTAATAAACTATTTTAAGAATAAAAAATAGAAAAAAATCACTAGACGATTGAAAGAAATCAAGATCCTGCTGCTAAGAAGGTAAAATAGAAGAAGAAAAATGTAAAAGGAAAGTGAAATACTCCCAACATTGAAAAGTATAATAGCTTGTTCTCAACCAATACACCGAACACAAATTCAGACAAAATATAAAACAGTGTGCTCAAGGAAAAATATTAGAAAGAAGGAAAAGAACACAGTTGCCAATGGAACATATAAACATCGACCCCACAACTTTAGCGGCTGGACTTATTATTCCTAGATTGTCTGGATTGCTCATGCAAGCTGTGACATCATGCCGAGCACAAATTCACTTGCAGAAAAAGTAATCAATACAATAGCCATGACAAACAAATAGTTGGTTAATCAGGTTGACATGTAATCAGAAGTCTTTTAGTTGCATGTTCCTAAGATCTATAACAATATAGAGTATTGAAAGAATTGTTGACACTACATGTTGAAGGCAAATAACATGTAAATAAACAATTGTCCAGAGAAAGCTAGGTTGTTTGTTTGACATTGTTATTATTTTAATTTCCATTGGATGTTAATTAATGCCTAAGAGTTTGAACATATTGAGAGATTTTAACAATTGTGACATGCAATGGAATAACGAAAACGATGGTTTGTATCATACATACTACCTACAATCCAAAAAGATGGAAGTCTACGATGGTATTTATAGTTTGATCATTATTAAATTCTTTATCAGGTGACTATTTTCTTATCAAATAATGGTAAAGCGGCTTTGGTATGTTGTTATGTAGAAAAAGGTCTGCTTATATGGGAGGAGCTATGCAAATGGATTAGAGCTATGCCATGATACAATATGCATGAAGCCATGATACAATATGCATGAAATTTTTTAGAGCTATGCCATATGGATTAGAGCTATGCCATGATACAATATGCATGAAGCCATGATACAATATGCATGAAATTTTTTATAGAGTTGCCAAGGAGTTGCATGGGATTAACCATCATCTCATTTTGAGCATATATAGGAAAAATGTATCTATAGAGTTGTATAGTGCTGTTGAGGCCTTGTAATACAAGTTTTGCCACTTTTACATTACTCTAAAAAGAATTGATGAAGAAAAAACAAGCCCAAGGGTTATTTTCTACACTTATTGTGGGAAACATCTCACCTTTCAAAAGAATCAAGGAAAGAATGTAAAACAAATAATACTAAGCAATAGCTTTTGAGAAAACATTTATAGTTTTAAAATTTGTGTTCCAATTATTGATGTGCTCTACATGGTTGATGGTGACAAACCTTGTATGGATTTTGGTTATGAGGGTATGGATCGTTACAAAGAAACCATTGCAAGTGCTTTTGATAATGTGGAGGTTGATTATTAAGAGATATGGGAGTTAGTTTATTGAATATGGAAGATGATACATAGCCTTTTATATGTAGAAATGTGTCATTTGGACCCTAGATTGTTTAGGTAACAAGACATCAAGAAGAAAAATACGTGAGTGGACTTTATGAGGCTATTGCAAACGAAATATAGATCTATCTATTGCAACATTGTTTAGATCCCAAAGTAGGGCATACAAGTTAGAAGAGGTATATTTGGAACCAAAGCAGCAAAGTATGATGAAGTCAAAGTGCTTCGAGAATATGGTGGAATTATTATGCACCAAGGTCCCCATAATCGGCAATGTTTTGCAAGTCATGTCTTGAGCTAGAGATTAAGTGCATTAGCTTGTGAAAGGAACTGGAGTGGCTTCAACCATATGTATTCCAAGAAAAGAAATAGGTTGTTCTTTGAAAAATTAAAAAATCTAATTTATATTCACATAAACTTACAATTGGATTTCAACAATGTGTCTAAGTATTCATACAATTCTTCTTCTCCATGGTTCAAGCTTGTTATGGATGCATCAAGAGATCAAGATGATGTTGAAATTCAGGGTGGTGACAAAGCCATTGATGAATCCAATGGTGATCATGCTTCTAGTGGCTTCATTGCGCCGAGTGCTCTTGATGATTTACAGTTTTTTTATGTAACAACTAGTGGTGAATTCAGTTGTGATTTCAATACTCGAAATGCTCCTGGTGATTTAGAATTTTTTGATGTAACAAGTAGACCATAGGAACACCAAGAATAAAATGTGTGTTTTTTGTTCTAGGTTTTTTCTTTTGGATCTTCATTTTTTAAAACATTTTGATGTTATGTTTTATGAATATGTTTTTTTAATTTTTAACGAGATGTCATTTTTTGGAAACATATGTTTAATCATTAATGTTATCATGCAATTCTCATTATTATCACGTATATGAGTTTAATGAACAAATTACATATATTGATATTTATAGTTTGTACAAGTTAATCCGAATTAGGTGGCTTATTTTGTTCATTATCTATGTTTTAGCAAACTTAATTGTAGTCAAACTAGGTGACTTAGGTTGTTTGTATGACTTGACATTATTCAAGCTAGTGGTGAAATTTGAATATGTGAAGGTGACTGTCGCATCCTCCTTACATTATAGAGTAGCAATGAGGTTACTCTTTTAACCTTCTTTCCTTTTCACAGATCAATCTAATGTCTATAAAATACTATCATCATTGGACAAATAATTCATTAATTTGGATAGTATTTGAAATCCATAACTTAATAATTTGAATGTGCATTCCATCTACCAAAGTTTAGGTTATAGGCACATCATTCTATAATTGTTCGAATAGGGGAATCATGTATCCTAACACATGCAATAGAATAGCCTTGGCCATAAGCTTGAACAGGGGCATTCAAAACCAATTCCAAGTGTAATTTGAGTGAACTACTTAAATCCGCGTCAAACCCAAATGAAATTTGGGTCATTCGAGCCTTGGGGCATAATTTCAAAGTATAGCCAAGATGCATTCCAAAGACAGACACTTTGAGAAAGAAATTTCTCATGCAATGCATTCCATATTTTACAAATTTTGGAGAATTGGAAAGTACATTAGAGTAGGAGAATGTTATTTTTCCTTACAAATTGAATTTCATTGTCTAATGATGATGTCCTTGAACTTTGCAACTGATCATTTCACTTGGAGTTCTATTGTGCTAATTCCCCACTCGAATACCAAAATTCTAACACAAGAAATGGAATGAGGATTTAATTATTGACGAAGATGGCACCACATCTACCCCTAACATATCCAAATCTCAAAATTTTCAACCTTAAACATTGGGAATTCAATTTTAACATAAAATCAACTTAGGAATGCACCATTTACCCACGCAAGTCCTGGATGAGAAAATAAAATCACTTCTCAGGTTTTGAATTCAAATGACATGTAACAATCTAAATTCCAGATTTGCTAAATGGTGATAATTCCATCCATACTTATTTCTCTATTGCTTTCCAAATTATGAGATCCTCTATGTAAGGTCTTCCCCGGGGCCCTAGCCAGAACTGGAAACAAATATATAATCTACCATAACTGAAAGGTAAATTGCATCATCAATAAATCACTATAATAAAATATTTCTTGAAATTTCATATAAACTTACAACAAAATTTGAAATGAACCTATTATGCGATGGTCGATCCAGTAGTTGACGAATATGTTGAGATTATTGTCACTCCAATCCGATCAACTCTTGATGCAATCACTGAAAGACTCCTCGGTTTACCTCCCTACCATACTGAGAGTAATATTCTTCCTCCCAGTCCCCAGAGCAAATTAGGGGTCGCAAGAACATACAATCCTTGACTCTCTGATGGGATCTCCAATCCCCAAAATAGTTATCAACCAAACTCCTATGAACCACACTCAAATGCAAACTTCCATTACAAAGTCCATCCAGCATTAGGGAGTAAGAGATCCCTTTCTCTTCGTTCCCCCTTTATTAAATAGAAAAATTCTTGCATGACATGTGTCCTCTCATGTAAAATTAAATTTTAATTTATTAATTCCTTATTATTGTTTCTCATGCAACAAGTGTCACTCTCACACATTGGTGCACCTAAATTTTTTTATTCTCTCTTTGTTGTCTCCCTGGTCTAAAATTCCAATCCCTAGATCATTGGGTGCATGTGGAGTTGATCTCTAGATATTTTCTAATCTAGATTTGCTCCATAATTAATTATTTTGTATATTACTTACATTTAATCCAATGCATATCTATCCTGAATTCATGGGTGTACATAGTTTCTACCCCAAATATCCCTTTTCCTAATATCTCTTAGTTTAAAATGCTCTTTCATTCCATTCTTCTAAATTTCCATATGCAACATTTAACATATATTCCTAAAATGTTTTAAATGCGAGAATGTAAATATTTCATTTCATGTCGTTTTCTAGGTACCACTTCTATGGGTTCTTCTGACAACTTCATTTTCCTTGTGTGGGGAGTACTGTGTAGCGATCAGGAATCGTTTTGATCTTTCGACTACACTTCCATAGAGATTGATGGTGATTGAGGAATAAGATCTTCCTTATTGCGTGCCCTTCAACACATCGTACGCAACCAAATCATTGTGGCCTCACCCGTACAGCACACGCTTCCCCAGGTGAGTAAAGACAGCTTCTGACCTATGCATGGAGTGTTATTTCAGTGTCAACAGTCCTTCGTCGTACCCCTATGTATATTTCTCGTTCTTACAATCCCTTTTATTCCATTGAGATTTAGTCAATAATTCGTTTTACCTGCTACTGTACACACTCAAAGTGCACATTAGTAGCGCTGCACCATATAAATCATATCATCATACACTTTATCTCTAATCAATTATATTTGAATCAATATCATTCATTCACATCTATGGAATCAAAATCATTCTTTCTTTCACTCATGTATAACATCATCATAATTTATCAGTCAATCGAGCATATTCATCATTCATTTGTCAATCAACAATTTCCATTCAATAAAATTAAAGCATAACACATTGTTCAAGTTTATTTAACCGGGTCATTTCAATATTAGTGCCCCAATAATTTAGTCAATCAGATGTATCAAGGCAGGCGTTACATACACCCCCTCTTATTAAAACATCATCCCGAAGTTAATTTTGTTCTCATACTTTTGATGCTAGGCTTCTATATTCTTCTCTTCCTACCATCCTCTTATATTTCTATCAAATAATCGAGGCCATAAGCACTAGTGGTTCTACCATCACTGGTTTTCTATTTCATCCAACATGGTTCCAACACATTCTCAGGAACTCAATCGTAATTTCACGTAATGTAAATCCAGTAATACTTTCAATAATTGTCAATGCTAACTCAGATCTCCAATACCTCCTAAGCATTATCCGCTATTCAATTAAGTTAGCTCTCATCAATAGTTGCACGATAGGTATCCAATTAACATCCAAGTAAGAATTCAAATCTATTTTACTATCCTCCTCCATGTGGTGAGAAGATAAACATCATACAATATTCGGTAAGATACAGATGGATAATTTCCTGGGTTGGCAGGTGCGGGAGGAGTCCTTCTCAACTCTGGTGGAAACAAAAAGAAAGATTATGCCTGGGGAATTGGTAGGAGGACTAATAATGAGGCGGAATGGCTCGCTCTAATCAAAGGAATGGAAATTTCTAGAAATGACGTTGTCAAGGATCTCATGGCCTTCGGAGACTCAATGTTGGTAATTAGGGAAGCCAGATCTTTGGCCAACAATCGCACAAAACCAGTCTCCAAGCTTCAGCATCTCTTCACCTACATGGCTAAGGATTTTAACTGTATCTCGTTTCTCCACACCTTGAGAAACAACAATAAGGAAGCAGACAGCATGGCAAATATTGGTGCTGGTTTGGATTGTGGTTTGGCGACCATTAATGGTCACAACATTGTCATCAACTGGGTCCCTTAACTCCATACCTGGTTTGCTAATGACTCTCATGTTCCTTATGCACTTGCTCTCGGTTTGGGTATTATTTTTCCACCCTCCAAACTATATACACAATCAATTTTTGAATTGAAGTAATGGCGAGATTGTCTTGGGATCCCCCTCCCCTCCTCGATCCACCCCCGCATCCTCCCGACACACTTGGTGTCCTCCTCCTCCTAAACCCACCTATCTCGCATGCGTGCATTCAATTGTACCATGCTCCAAGAAATCCTTGCCTTATATCACGCACCAAGGTGGTAAACTCGGCATTCAACAGGGTTCATTTCATGAGAATTGTGTTTGTTTGGTCGTTTAGAAGTTATTCATCGTAATTTGGGTTTTTTATTTGGGTCCTCTCTGGCTGAACATGGAAGATAATCAGAGCTCTGGTCTGAACCTCCCTGCGCTACAGTGTCGTCATTGCAGAAAGCATCTCCAGGTCAATACGGGGGGGTGGAATGAAGCATTATCTCTCATCTTTCGACGTGGTTTAGGGACAAGGGAATAGTGGTTTTGGGCAAGATTCTTGTGGTGGTTCGGTGCATCAAGTCCTTCGTGGTCTCTCCAGGGTTGCTGATCCTGTTAGTGGCAGGAATTGGGCATCTCTTGACATGGTGTAGGGTCAGAGAAACAACGGTGCAGTGCAGCACTCAGCTCATGGTCATTCCAGTGAACCAAGCAATGGTAAGAATTGGACACCTCTGCAAGGACTGGACAATGGGTTCATCAATTTGGAGTCTCCGCAAAGACAGGACAATACATCATCTGAGGTTCTTTCTCACTTGTTGGAGCTGAAAACTCAGGTTCATTGGCTCAGGGGTGAGAACTCTGACCAGAAAAAATCCATCTCACACCTCTTCACTGTCGTTCAGATCACAAACTTTGAAATCTGCAATGGTAGCAGCAAGTTGAAAGAGTACTTCGATATGCTAGCAGGTGAACTAGAAAACGGTTGCCCCTGTTCAGTTGATATAAGCACCCAAATTAAATCCCTGCACAACAGTCTGAGAATGGTTGAAGCTAAGCTCGATGGCATGAGGTTTGACCTTAGGAACAACCCCACTGTCTTCCATGGAATTACCGATGATAACGTCGGACCAGCGACTGGGAGTAAGGAGAAGAATTCCCATCGACATCTTTCCAACTGTTGAATTTTTTGTTTGATAGTCCATGTATTCGCAGAACTTCTATGTTATGTCTTTTTTGCAATGGCTCACCGAAGCTAGTCCATTGTCTCTCTTCTCGATATGTATTTCTTTTGTTGTCTTCTGCTAGGAAAGTTTGTAAGGATCCTTAGTTGTTGAAGAATTAGGTTCTTGTATGACATGCAAAGACTGGAATTAGATGAGCCTGCTAAGACAACTCTCCATTTTTGGGACCAATCTTCCCAACTCTATTTTGTAATTATGTCTCGTTTTTTAATACAAAAGCTCATTACCCGTTGTTGTAAAAAAAAAAAAAACAAATGGATAATTTATAATCACGGATTAATAAATCAAGTGAGACTATCAAATAGTCCAAAAACCAATTCCCATAAGACTACTTCCAAACCTCTAAATGTTTTAATAATCTTGGTTCTCAATTTGATATGATTCGAAGCGTTGTAACTTAGTGACTTAGTCGAACATATTAAATTTTGTCACCTAGTCATTTTGTTAGTAACGTTGTGTGTAGGTCAAGGATCCCATCATGTCCTTATCTCATTTCATCACTTTTGTTGTCATAGGACCACTTTGACAGACTTGTCAAGTCACACTATGTGTAAACTTTTCTTAATCTCATCATTTTCCATCTCGATGACTAGTCATCTTTTCATTTAGGCCTCACCATGTCAAGTAGTCATAATTATTGTGTTCATCTCCTCGTGTTGATTATTTCCATATTTTGTTTGACATAAGCTACCACTGTTTGACCCTCTCGACACTCGGTGGAGGTTTCGGCAAAAATAGCCTTTTATTTCTTGTCAATTAAAAGAATGTCAAAGAAAAAGTATCATTGGTTAATTATTACTATTTTTCATTTTCTCTATTATGTCCTTCCCCATATACCCCTCTGTCTTAATGTTTTGGGCTTTCCCTTTCTTTCCAAGAATATGAATATATAATATCATTTATGCCCAAGAAATAGCAATGATCGTCTATTAACTTAAATGTAAAGGAACATTAAAGAAACACACTATAATCACACATGACCCTCTTCCACATCTCGTCATTAATTGAGTTACTTATCTCTTACAAAACTTGCATAAACATAATCATAAAAATTGTTATCACAATCAATTTCCCATGAAGGAATGTTCTATAATGACTCTGCATAACTTGGTTCACTGACCATTTCAACATCCACATTTCCTTCTACCTTTAGTAGGTAGTCAAGACTTGGTGTTCTTCTCATATCTTTGAGCATCCTCCTTTACCATGTATATGGTCTTCCTCGAACACTACCAAATACAAATGATGTTCTCCAAGGAACATCCTCCCAGGATTCACCCTTCCTTGGTATACATTTAACACTCTTATCTCCATTCCCGCTATCCTCCATGTCACCCTCACATTGAGTTTCATCTGCATGCTCTAATGCATCCCTGATCAATATCATTCACTTCATGATTGTTAGAGCGTCACCTTCAATATGAAGTCCCCCTTTCTCTATTAAAATAATTAGATTTTTTTCTTTGAAACAACAACTATATTTACATATCTAAAAATATGCCTTCTTTTCTTTCCAATATCAATATGCTTTACATAATCTTCCTTAGAATATATATATATTCCTTTGAGCAAAAATGATTACATAATTATATGTATTTATCTCTTAATATACATATAATATTCCAAAACTAGTATATACATGATTTCTTTGAATTATCACAATATATATTGAATGCATATATACATGTATAATATGTTTGAAAGTATTATAACAAGTTACATATGTAATAAAGAATATAATTCTTTTTTTTTTTTAACTTATAACTATTTTATTTATTTTCCAGATGGAATAAAGAATTTCATATTTACATGTAAATTTTTTTTTTTAATATTGTATTAAATTTTGTATAAATTCCTTTTAATCCAATATAAATATTTTTTTTCTCCATTTAAACACAACCATGATATTCACATAACCATAAGATTTCCTCATTTATACTTACAATTCCACATAGCCAATTTATATAATTAATATAATTCAAACATTTACCTACATAGTAATTAATCCTCTTAAATGTGAAGACTTTTAAACCTTTATATAAATCCACCCATTTACTCTCAACCATCAACACCTCAATAAAATATCTTTATATATATCCACAATTGCTTTAAATAAATTAACTTTATATATATCTACACTTTTATGCATAAGATTCAATTCCTCTTAATAAAAGAACCTTTAGTACATTAATAATAATTATATATTTTCATATTCCTTTCAATAAAAAACTTTCACATACATGAATATGTAATACTTATATACATGACCCACAATGCGTTTCAATAAAATATCCTTAATACATCATGAATTATATGCAGTGAATTCCCTTTCAATTGAAAGGACTTTCATATACAATCATAATTGTATACATGACAAACAACTGATTAAACTACTAAGCATAAATAAAGCGTTTGGTGCACAACCTACAATCCTCTTCAATCGTGAGGACTTTTTATGTCATTCTATTTATGTATAACATTTTTCCTTAATCTTAAATGGTGTCCATTCAACCGATCACCAGAATTTAAGTGACCCGAAGTTACTTGAATGCAACATGAACCCCATACATGCAATTTATTAAGCTATTATATTATGGAAGGTTTTTTAACTTTGTAACCCACCAATGAAAAAAAAAATCATTTAGTTTTACAACTACCGACTTTTTACACTTTATTAATCTTTATGCAATAAGGAACATCGTAAGTTGACTTACAACATACATATGAACAATTATTTTCAATACTCTAACTACATAGAAGAAATTCAACAAATAATCCTCACGCCAATTAATGGCAGAGGTAACTCTATGGTTATACGGTTATGCCTTCCCAGGTTCCTTATTAGAGATTTCATTAAAATGTATAAAATCTTAGGATGTTAACCTTTGGTAACTTATAGTTCTAAGAAGATAATAAGTGAGGGAGTCGACTTTTCGTTGCACTGTGTAAACGTTCTCATGTTAACTTTAACTCTGGTAAGATAGGTCACGTCCTCCGTGATATAGTATTCTTGCATGAGATTATGACTGGTAAGATAGGTCACGTCCTCCGTGATATAGTATTCTTGCATGAGATTATGACTGGTAAGATAGGTCACGTCCTCCGTGATATAGTATTCTTGCATGAGATTATGATTTTCAGGTTACAGGTGAACTAGAGTCCCTATCTTACTGCTACCAATCTACAACTATAGTACGCACCATCTCTCCCATGTTCACATTGGTGTCAAGCTTTTGTCATCGAACTTCATATAGACTGCTTACACAACCCGGCGTGTATGAATTAAAGGTAGTAATTCTATAGGAATTTGAATTTCCTAACTTTAAGATCTTCTCATTAATATCTATTTATAACATGTACATAAATTAAACAAAATCTAAGTTTTAGACATAAGTTATCACTTCGGTTTAGTCGGGCATATCCGTCTTAAAATAGCTCTTGTTCTATTGAACTCAAGCAAGTAGGGGAGGGATGTCTATTGTTGAACAAGGACCAGTAGTTGCCATAGTATTGATCCTACACAGCCACCAAATATTGACATAAAAACACTCAAATATTGTACATAAATATTTCATATTAATTGCAGTAAAACTTTAAATTATGTCCAAAAAGTGCCCATTAAGTGAGTGGACCAACATGTGTCCATAAATAGTCTTTATGTGCAAAAGAGTACAAAACATCTTGTCCCAACTAGCTACAAATCTACTTGAACATACAAAAGTACATGAACTACAAAATAACCCGCATAGTATTTGCCATCACTGCAAGGTACCTATCAAATCAACACCCACGGGTCTCTATTGGAGACATCACAGAATCTATTGGTGCTAAATATCCCATGCCACATTCATACATGTTCAAGAAATGGTGATTGAATGTCAGCCATAACTACATGGTAGTTCAACAATTCAACCCACTGTGTTCAATAAATGACACCTACCCATTAAATGCACACATTAAACAGATGAAAGCACAAGGACCATTAAATAGATGAAAGCACAAGGATCGACCATGACAAATTCCCAGCCATTGGATCACATTTAAATCAATCCATAACACACATTCAAATTTGAGAGATTGCAATCCATATGCACCCTTCTTACCAATCGAATTCAACGGAAAACAACTATAAAAGAACCACAACCCTTACTGAAGTTGCATTTCAGACATTCAAACTGCAGAGAGTGTGTGCACAATGGAGACATACCATTAGAGAGTGTGTGCACAGTATAATCAGGTAACTGCGTAATAGTATTGTTACTTCTATTTCTGTTATAATCAGCTTCAAATTTTATGTTACTTCTATTTCTGTTATTTCTATTTATGTTATAATCAGCTTCCAGTTTCCTTGTATAATCAGCTTCCCTTATAAATCTACAAGTAATTGCAGGCATGGAAAGAATCATCAATGCAAGGAGAACAAGTCGTCGACTGAGCAGGGGTGCCCAACTGCGCTGCACCTCATTGACCAAGGAGAGGGTGGATCATGGAAATGCAAACAATGCTCACAGCAATGTTGTTGAGAATGACCATGCGGTGGTCGAGGACAATGTTGTCCCACCATCAACCACAGAGCAATGTCAACCACAGTTCAAGGTGCAAGTTCAACCAAGAAAATCAGTGCAATAAGAGGTTGGACAAAAGAAGACATGTTAGCTGCAATTGATGAGTATAGAGTTCAACGGATATTCCATTCGTGCAGCTGCTAAAAAACATGGGGTTGCTACCTCATTAGTACATTATTGGATAAATGGAATCACACATACAAAGCGCAGAGGGCCTGTTACAGTTATGAGTGAAGAGGAGGAGTCCAAGGTGGTTCAGTGGTGTAAGGAGATGGCCCAAATGGGACATGGGCTAGAGCTGATACAACTAAAATCCACAATAGCTCAAATCTGTCAAGGGAGGCCAAACCCCTTCAAAGATGGGTTTCCTGGTAAGTCATAGTGGTTTGGGTTTAAAAAATGGAATCCATACCTTGTGTTACGTACAACTGAGGGCCTAGATAGAGACAGGGCTCTAAATCTACGCCCTGCAATTCTGACTAAGTTCTATGCCACCCTTTCTAGTGCATACGAGAAACATTCTTATGCTCCAAACCATATATGGAGCTGTGATGAAACAGGTTTACAGGCCAGAAGGAACTGTGGCATGCGAGTAATTCCCAAGAGAGGGAGTCGTAATGTGCCAAAGATCT
Organism: Larix kaempferi; assembly: GCA_027924585.1. NCBI lineage: Eukaryota > Viridiplantae > Streptophyta > Pinopsida > Pinales > Pinaceae > Larix > Larix kaempferi. Next base: position 1,064,232 of record BSBM01000635.1, on the reverse strand, counting down.
TGCCTAGGAGCAAGGAGTGGATCACTATTCTATGTTGTGTCAATGCAATTGGTGCTTCAATCCCTGTATTTTATCTATTTAAAGGTAAAACTCAACTCAAAAACTATATACAAAATTGTGAACCAGGTGCATGCATGGCTGCACATCCCCATGCATGGATGACTAAAGAACTCTTTTTGAATTGGCTTACTCACTTTGTTGCATCTATATCAGGCGGTGTCTCACCTGTAAATAGACACCTATTGGTTTTAAATGGACATGGAAGCCACATTGTTGTGCAAACAATTGAGGAGGCTAACAATTTGGGCATCGACCTGTTGACACTACCTGCTCATACCACTCACAGATTGCAACCCCTAGATCTCAGTGTGTTCAAGCCTTTCAAGAACTGTTTCAGGGGTGAGCAAGCTTCGTGGATGGCAAAGAATCCAGGGGTGGAGGTAAAAAGGTTTGAGCTAGCCGAGCTTGCAAGTAAAGCCTTTAAAAGGGCTATCACACCTTTAAATATCAAGGCTGGGTTTAAGAGGATTGGAATATGGCCACTGAATTCTGAGGCTCTCATGCATGATACTAGTTGTAGCCAGGAATTTGAACTAGGTGGTCAGGAAGAAGGGGATTTCCAAGCACATGTTGATGGCCAAGAAGATGTGGAAGTAGAGGAAGATGTTGTTGTTGCTGATAATATGATATCCCTCTCTCAAGTAGGACCCTTCTTTGTTGATGATGATGAACATGTAAGTGAAACACAATATAACAATGAACCATTTGACAGTAACATGGAGGTTGTTAGACCAACTGAAACACCTCCAACTTATGCATGTGATCTTCTTAATGACTCTATTGATCATGCAACTATCAATGAGAATGTAGTTGGAAATGACAATGTTGATCATGCTCCATGAAGCAAGAATGGAGAATTGACTTTGTCAAGCCAGGTAACCCCACCATCATGGCTGGCAAAAGCCATTATGAATTTGGACAAAAATAATGTCTCAAGAACCAATGAAGAAAGCATGAACATGCCTTCACAACCAAGAGAATTGGACGATGAAATTGTTCATTATTTTGTGGACAATGGAAATCTGGAAGAAGATATTGTCCATAATGAGGTTATAGCTGAAGAGGACAATAAGGTTCAAATAGATGTCCATAACATTGACCCAAATATTGAAAGGAAAGTGTCAAGCAAGGAGCAGCAAGTGTCAATGAAGGGTCAGTTGCTTGGCCAGTTCCTAAAGCTACCAGTAGAGAGAGCGTCAGCAAAAAGAAGGCAAGCAACAACAGACAATCTTCGTCTATGCCGAAGTTCACGGTTACTCACCTCAGAAGACTATATAAAACTATTAGTTGAGTATGAGCATAAGAAACTTGAAATCCATGATCTAAAAAATAAAAAATAAAAAAGGATTTAGCCAAAGAAAAGAAGGCTGCAAGAATTGTTGCAATAGAACTTCGAGCACAGGAAAGGCTTGAAAGAGAGAAAGAAAGACAAGAAAAGTCCCATCAAAAACAGATGGCAAGGCAGGAAAAGGAATTGAGAAAGGATCAACAATTGCTTCAAAAAGAACAAGGGTTGGCAGAAAGGGTTTCCATTGATGCAAACATAGTGGAGGAAAGCAGACTGATGGCAAACACATTGGAACATATTGCAGATAATACACCATGTTTCCAAGTCCCCCGCTATCAACAAGTGCGCGTGCCCACTTTATTCCCTCCTACCAGTGCAAGTGTCAATCGTATGTATGATTATCGGGGGGCTCCACCTAATGCAGGGGTTAGTAGCACAAGTGTGCATCGTGGCTACTCAATTCCTCCATGGCTACAAGCTTAAGCAAATTGGATATCATTTGGAGGCAATCAGCCACAACCTAATCAACCATTGTTAGGTAGGCCAACCAACTTGGATCAAGCAGGAAACTCAACAAGATTGGGCAGTGAAGATCTTTCAGGACATCCAGCCCATAATTTTTGTTGTGACGACATTGCGATGTGGATTTTGTAATGACTGAATCTATTGTTTGTAACATGGACATTTTGGATACAATCCTAGGCCATTTTGGATACAATCCTAGGTCATAGTGTTCCCTACTGTTTGCGGCATTGTAATCAAGGGTTTATCATACGGTTTAATATACCGGTTATGTGTTATTAGTTATTACTAGCATTTGCTTGTCTCATACAAAACATGTAAAACTATTATCAATTATTCAATGATGTCATGAAAACTATTATCAATTATTCAGTGATGCCATGAAAACTATTATCAATTATTCAACCCATAAAAACTTCATGCAAAATGCAATTTCATCATTTCAATAGAACGTTGGAATGTGCCTTGAATAAACATTTCATCAACAATTTTGCCTTGAATGCATAACATGATGAATATGATTGTCATTGATGACAATACATTAATGACAAAGGTCAAGTTGAAGTATGAAGGAGTCCCAGAGTATTTTTTAAGGATTATAAAAGTATACTTAAGTATAGTATTTAAATTTATTTTGGATTGAAAAAAATAGATATATAGATTGTTAGGCGAATATTAAATCTGAAACATACAATTTACTACCAAAACTTGTAAATTTTTCCGAATATTATGATAAAAAAACATATTTTATGTGAATATAGGCGATATTAGAGACCAAAAATGACCAAATAGCGAATTTATTTTTTGAAAAAAGGCCCAAAAAATAGCTAATTGGCTAAATTTCGCCCCTAAAAATTTCCCTTTGAAGGACATGGAGATAAGAATGGCAAGTGGACAACCATTGATAGCATGACAAGTGGCAGAGATTATCAAGGCAAAGGACAATAAAGATCAGGCAAGCAAACAAGGACCCCTTTTGAAGAGCTTGCGGGCATTTGTAAGGTGCCTTTGTGAGCATTTTAGAGAGCCCTTGTGGGCATCTCTAAAGGTCCGTTATGGGCATTTGAAAGCCCTAGTTGCGGGCATATTAAGCTGCTCTTACGATCATTTTTTAGGCAACCCTGTGGGCATTTGGAAGAGGCAGTGTGGGCATTTCTTAAGGCAAGCTGCGTGCATAATAGTGGACCCCTTGGGGGAATTACAAAATCCCATGCGGGCATATACAATAGGCCCTTGCGGGCATAACAAGGATGAGAAAAGGAGGCATTGCGGGCATAAAAACAAGCCCTTGTGGGAATTTCAAAATAACACCCATAAAAGCTTGGGGGCATTTTTGAAGAGCTTGCGGGCATTTGTAAGGTGCCTTTGCGGGCATTTTAGAGAGCCCTTGTGGGCAGCTCTAAAGCCCCATTGTGGGCATTTGAAAGCTCTAGCTGCGGGCATTTTTTAGGTAGCCTGCGGGCATTTGGAAGAGGCAGTGCGGGCATTTCTTAAGGCAAGTTGCGTGCATAATAGTGGACCCTTTGCTGGCATTACAAAATCCCACGGGGGCTTCACTCAATGAACCTATTACATAGCACGTGAGATCATTGGATATTACAGAATACCCTTAAATTTTGTAGATATTGACCCAAATTTGTTTTGTTGAAACACCCTCACAATACTTAAAACCTCCGCTGCACCCCTCTTTGTACCCCAAACCTTATAAATCTCCATACCCCCCACCTTATGCCCCTCATCCCCCCCATTACATGCAATATATTAGCCTGGATTTTGACAATTTTAAACCCCGCAATATGAACTCACATGATAGGATATTGGTCAACAAGTGAATCCCTTGTGCAAAAGCCCCTGCAGGCATATACAATAGGCCCTTATGGGCATAACAAGGATGAGAAAAGGAGACATTGCGGGCATATAAACAAGCCCTTGTGGGCATTTCAAAATAACACCCATAAAATCTTCATGCAAAATGCAATTTCACCATTTCAACAGAACTCTGTAATGTGCCCTAAATAAGCATTTCAGCAACAATTCTGCATAAGTTTGCATAATAACAATTATGGAACTCTATAATAAGTAGGCCTAGCATAATATTCATCAACAATTTTGCATATCAATTATGCATTATAACAATTTTGGAACTCTGTAATAAGCAGGCCTAGCATAATATTCAGCAACAATTTTGCATAACAATTTTTCATAAAAAAATTGCATAATAACAATTTTGGAACTCTGTAATAAGCATAATAACAACTTTGGAACTCTGTAATAAGATGGTGTTATTTTGCTTGGGCCCAGTGTGTGGTCGCATACCATTATAGCCATAACATTCCAAATCAAGCATGACTCATGAAAATAGTTCAAACTTAAACCAACAAAACCCTGTTGCAGTGAATGCAACAATTCGGAGAAATTCACCTTAACCCTAACCCTACTGCAAGGATTGCAACATAAACCCTACTATTATCAATTATTCAACAAATAAATCTTCATGCGAAATGAAATCCAAACTTGAATGCACAAAACCGAATTCTGCATTGTGCCATAAATAGAGATTTCAACAATTTCCAGCATAACCAGTTGAATGCAACACATTCATTATTCACCATAATTCCTAGCATAATAAGGAGCACAAGGTTTAGAAAAAGCACAAGCAAGAGCAGGCCTAGCATACCAATTCCTGGCAGCCCCAGAACGCAAACCAAAACCACTAAACAGTTCAAACTTAAACCAACAAAACCCTGATGCAGCAAATGCAACAGTTTGTAGTAACTCACCAAAACCTCACATCAGAAAATGCAACATAAACCAACAACACAAACCCTACATAAACCCTACTGCAACATAAACACTACTACAGCGAACCCATTAAGAAATGCAACATTAACCTAGAAATGCAGCAAAAAAGGTCCACACAATTCCCAGCAGGTTGAAAGTATTGAAAAACACAGTCTCAGAGATAGCTGGTAGGAGATTCCTACTAGTGAGCCACCAAACGAAGCCACCACCATGCCATCGCAGAAACTGGACCACGAACCCACGAAGAAACCAGCTGCATGAAGCTACCGAACGAACTCGAGCAAGAAGCCACCATCTCCACCACCGAACCCACTGGAGCAGGAACCCACCATCTCCACCACCAAACTGACGGAAATCTCCAACATGATAAGTTGCATACGGACTCACCAACCTCTGGTGCGCCGCGGGCATGGGGCAAGGATCCATGTCATGAGAACCAATAAACCAAAGCATGTGCACCATTGAACGGGAAAAGACCGCAACCGAGGCACCTTCCAACCGCAACCAGCACAGATTAGAGCAGGATACGACCAGAACGGAGGGCGAAGTGAACAGGTAATGGAGCAACAGAGTGACCACACACCGGGCCCAAGCAAAATAATACAGGAGAAGTAGGCGACCGCGGGAAGATGGCAATGAGACCGTGGAAAAGTGCGTCGAAAAGACCATATTAAAGCACCCACCCACCACGAGAAGTGGCGCTGCCATCTCAACCTGCAAACTCCAGCTGCCGAGGTGGCCACGTGGTGTGGAGAGTGGAGTCAGGTGGGGTGTCCAACTAATGGCATCCCTCCCCTAGAACATATCAATTCTATTACCATTCGCTTTAGATGATCAACAGTATGAAAATATTGACTTCTTCCATAATGTCCCACTATAACATATCATTTTTGCTGGAAAAAAACATTTTATGCTAAAAACATTATGTTAACTTTTATTGTAAAGTTTTATATTGGACAAGTGTCCAAGGATGACTGTAATTGCACAATATTTTATTATTTAATAAATTAAATAGGATACAAACACCTAAGGGGACTGTTGAAAGAGAGTTTACTGACCCACTAGGTGGAATGGAATCTGGGGTAGAAGGCAATGGATAAGTGGCAGCATCATGATGCAACTAACTAGCTGTTGGTATGGGACAACTCCCTTGAAATGTGTTCATAGTGCCCTGGAAGGTGGGACTGGAGCTTGAGGCTCATTTATTCAAAACTGACCACTAAAGACCTAGGCAGTCTATATAAGAGCCATCGAATTTTGAATTGAGGTTCATCACTTTTCTTGACAAGGAAATTTACCTTGGGGTTTTGCTGTGTTTGCACCCAAGAGATTCTATGAGGGGATATGCTGAGTTTTTGATCATGGTGTAAGTCTGCCTATTTACTGCTAAGTGGAAAAGTTATATTGCTGAGTGCAGAAGGCATATTTGAGTGCAGAAGTTATATTGTTGAGTGTAGAAGGCATATTTGAGTGTAGAAGTTACACTGCTGAGTGCGAAAGTTAAATCACTGAGTGCCTTGCTTCTACACAGGTTCCATCTACTTAGTGGTTCAGTAAGCAAGCTTGGGGGTCCAAAGGAAGCAAGTAGTTTTGGCTGCTGCTTATGGAAAAGGTTGGGAGGAACAGGCCTCCTTGGGTGTTTGTCAGCCCTATCTTCATTTACAGGTTCTACTTATCTTTTCTAATTCTAAGTAGTTTAAGTTTCTATCTGCAATTATTGATTTATTGTTGTTAAGGGTATTATCAAACAAATATAATTATTTTAGTTTCTGATCTAATTAGGATTCTGCATAGAAATGATTATGTAAGATTAAATGAATAAAATATTTCTCTGCATTTTTCCCCATGCTAATGGATCTGCATCGTACTCTAGTACAGAGAAATGATTAAGGTAGATAGATTGATAAGCTGATTGTCAGATGAATGAAAAGACCAATATTGTTGTATTTCATTAGTTTCTCCTACTATTAACATTCTGTGTTAAATAATATAATTCTACGTTTTCATTATTCATTCTTTCCATCAGTTAAATGTTTAGGTTTACTGTATTTTTTATTTCACAAAATTTTATTTGAAATAACAGCTGCAAAATAATTTATTTCTTAAGTACACATAATTATTTCTATTACAAACAATGCATAATTATTTCGCACAAATCCTTATGTACAGCATTGCATTCTTTTCTTTCACATTATTTATTTATTTAAAAACTGCAACTAAATTCCATTCACATTTAACATTGGATTCGAAACCCTATCTTATGCTTTTATTATTTTCCATAGTTATCACAACTATTAAAACAAAGAATCATTATTTTATCCAAACAGAGTTTTCATCGACCAACCCTAGAAGTATCAACATCCATCTCTCAGTTTTAGAATTTCGCTAAGGTTCAAACATTTATAGTCAACATCAAAACAAGAAAACAGTTACAACCTCATTACACAGTTACGAATAGAAGACATTGGCTCTCGGCCAATACTTAAAATCGACAGACATGAATGACAAGCAACACTTTTAAAATCATAAACTTAGGCACCGAAATGATTACCAATTACATTTCTTTAAGACTGGAAATAAGAACCATCTCAACACTATCATGATCCTACATCATCACTTTTTAATTTAAAACCATAAACAGTAAATCCACTTGAATAGTCACTACAGACATCTGTTTTCAGAATCTAAACCTTGATATCATAACAACAGGACAATTCTGAGAATCGCACTTTAGGGTCTGATTATTGTTAACACAGGGCTAAACCCTTAACCCTCGAACCCTACTTAAAAAACTTTAGTTGCAAAATGACGAGTCTCAGTGCATACAACTGGAGCAATGTTCTCTTTAAACTGAAACGCTTATATAGAAAACACAGTACTTTATTATCAAGAACACAGTAAACTGCAAAACATTAAGTTTCGACTTCTCTTTACAAAATGGAGCAACGCTCACAGTATCATCCACAAAATCACAGGTCTAATGAAAACATAAATATTTTTTCAGTTATCGAGAACAATAACAAGGTGAAACCCTCTCCTTAGTGTTTTCCTTTAAGGATTATACAATGGAAACAAATACTACTGAAAAACGACGACAAAAGGGTCGAGGATCTTATCCTCCCCAAGCCACCAACAGTACACAGGTTTTCGACGAAGAACAAGCCTCAGAGAAAACATGAAGTCTCGGTAAAACACACACGAAATCCCAACATTCATCTAACCGGAGTAACAAGGTAACCACCGAGGCTTACCGGTCTAATTGCAGGAGACAACTACAAAAAACTTAAGCTGAGAAGCCATCGACGAAGGTACCTGCCATTTGACATGAGGATGGTTAAAAAACTAACAAGTGTTGACAAAAATCATTACAAGAGAAATGATAATAACTTAAACTCTCAAGCAGAATGGAAGATGTTGGGTTTGAACCGGGAACCTTTACCTTTAAGAAATTATCATTGGAGTGGAATGCCAAGACATTGCAAACAGTACCCATTTCTCCATCATCAAACGCAAAGAAGGAAGCACGTTAACTCTGAAGAATACCACCTAACAGACAGCCGAGCATCGAATCAACTACCACGAAGAGTTTGTCACTCACACCCTGGAACTTCTACTTCAAACTGCCACTGTAAAACACCATGGGTATTGGCTCTTAAGCTTTCAATAGGTCACGTCTTCGAACCCTGGGCACTCCAAAAACCAGTTAACAAGACCCTGAAGGCTCTCGGCCTGTCGGCCTCTCCTTAGAGCCACTACCCGAATGCTAAGGAAAACAATAACTCCGCAAAACATAGAGGTGGTTAGGGTTAGGACCCAAAGCCCAAAACCCTTGTTGGATCAACGGTGGAGATCACAAGAGGGTTGTCATGTAAAACCAAGCATCAACCACATTAATGACACCATCATTACCATATCCACCAAGGAGGACAGCTAGATCAAGCTCGAACCAGATCACTTACAGCTCGTCACAGCATTCAAACCATCACCACTCTATCACGTGCCTAGTGCCACGAAGATGTCCACGAAGATATTCCATTGTCTCGGCAGTTGGAAGTATTAAATGCAAAAGGAAACCAAGTGCTTTCCAGCACGAAGCCTTCATAGTGTTAGTATTACCATTAGGGAGTAAGAGATCCCTTTCTCTTTATTCTCCCTTTCTTAAATAGAAAAATTCTTGCATGACATGTGTCCTCTCATGCAAAATTAACTTTTAATTTATTAATTCCTTATTATTATTTCTCATGCAACAAGTGCCACTCACACACATTGGTGCACCTAAATTCATTTATTCTCTCTGTGTTGTCTCCCTAGTCTAAAATTCCAATCCCTAGATCAGTGGGTGCATGTGGATTTGATCTCTAGATATTTTCTAATCTAGATTTTCTCCATAATTAATTTTTTTTACATTACTTACATTTAATCCAATGCATATCTATCCTCAATTCATGGGTGTACATCGTTTCTACCCCAAATATCCTTTTTCTAATATTTCTTAATTTAAAATGCTCTTTCATTCCATTGTTCTAAATTTCCATATGCAACATTTAACATATACGCCTAAAATGTTTTAAATGCAAGAATGTAAATATTTCATTTCATGTCGTTGTATAGGTACCACTTCTATGGGTTCTTCCGACAACTTCATTTTCCTTTGTGTGGGGAGTACTGTGTAGCGATCATGAATCGTTACCGTGATCTTCCAACTACACTTCCATGGAGATTAATGGCGATTGAGGAATAAGATCTTCCTTATTGCGTGCCCCTCAACACATCGTACGCAAGCAAAACATTGTGGTCTCGCCCATACAACACACGCTTCCCCAGGTGAGCTGAGACGGTTTCTGACTGTGCGTGGAGTGTTATTTCAGGGTCGGCATTCTGTCGTCATACCCCTATGTATATTTTCCATTCTTACGACCTCTTTTATTCCATTGAGATTCAGTCAGTAATTCATTTTACCTGCTACTGCACACACTCAAACAGCACATTAGTAGTGATGCACCATATAAATCATATCATCATACACTTTATCTCTAATCAATTCTTGAGTCAATATCATTCATTCACATCTATGGAATCCAAATCACTCTTTCTCTCACCCATGTATAACATCATCATAATTTCTCATTCAGTCGGGCATATTCATCATTCATTTGTCAATCAACAATTTCCATTCAATAAAATTAAAGCATAACACATTGTTCAAGTTTATTTAACCGGGTCATTTCAATATCAGTGCCCTCAATAGTTTAGTCAATTAGATGTATCAAGGCGGGTGTTACACTCTACCTTCGTAACCAGATAATTTGAATTAAAGGTCGATTCAAGTTAGAGTTTGAATCTAGATCCGAACATCTAATTCCTATGGTATCCTGAAAAATATTGCCTCAATGTGAGTAGCATCATGTGGATATTTGATTGTCTTTTGCATTTGAAGTCAAATCAACACTAATGGCCCCAAGCTCCAAGCACATGAAATTTTGACCCTTTTGGGTTAAGTTTCAAAGAGTATTAAACTCTAATATTGTGTATGGCCCATCTGGGCGTTGGAAGCTCAAAGGATCTTTTGTATTTGAAATCAAATGCACCAAAGTAACTCCAAGTTCCAAGTACATTGTCCCTTGGGGCCTTCTAGGGTAAACATCTTGACTAATTTTGTTGGATGAAGCCTTGTGGTTCCAATTATTTGAAATATGAGGTAAGGATAATCAAGGTGGCCTCCAGGACTCATCTTCAACAAGTCATTGTGAATGGTGGTGGGTCTTTTACAGGATCATGGGGTTAACGAAGGGTTACATATTCGATGAAGAATAGTTAAAGCCTCTCCAAGCCTCATGTTTATAGTACTTCGGGTCTTTGTAGGTTAATTCTCCTGAGGTTAATTTCAAACCATCCTCTCATTCTTTCAAGTTAGTCAAGTTCTATCATTCAAATGAGGCATAAACTTCCTGAACTAGGACCAGGGAAAAATATTTAAAGACGCAAATATTTTAGAGATCAGATAATGAAACACTTACAAGGCTTTATGTCAACTAACATTCATTTGACTAGTGAAAAAGAATATTTAGTTTGAAAAGTTTCTAGACTTATAGAAATTACTACAAACACATACTGGACTTTAGGACTAAAGTTGAAAATTTTAGGGTGGCATGTACATAAATATGGGCATATTGAGGGCTCAACACATGGTGACTCACTAAAAGAACCTAATAACTATGGTGACTCACTAAAAGAACATAAGAACTATGGTTATGGAAATAACTAAAAGGAAGAGGGTATGAAACAAGACAAGTCCTCTTCAAAATACCTAGTGTTGACACTTAAGCAAAAATGCGAAAACAAAGCCTATCATTGTCTTTGCAAGTGATCGTCATCATGGCAAGCTTTATAAAAATCTATTTTTGAAAGAAGTTGATTATATATTGTGCCCTTAATCATGGCATCATTGATTTAAGCCTCGATTCCTTTACTCTCTGCTATATATTGGTTCTCGTGACTTTAGCACCACTTCCTCTATATTAGAGAATGCCTTAGCCATTTTTAGCATTTGTTATTCTCCTTAACCATTTTTAGCATTTGTTTTTAAAGTTGTCAATTTTGGCATCCAACCCTTGCTAAATTGGCATGCACCTAATGCTCTTTTCATTGGATTCTAAAATTTTCACATTTAAAAACATTCTTCTCAATTTTAAATCAAGATACATGTTCCATTTCTTCACCCTAACTTTTTTCATATTCTCTAAACCAACGTACTTAAATGTGGTTTTGAGGGTTTTTTTTTTTAATTATATGATATTCTGCGCATGAAATACTTTAAAACAAATAAAACTAATTATTTAAATGAAAAATGGTATAAAAAAATATTTAAAAAAATGGAAAGAAGCTTTAAATAATCTTAAAAATAATATGTGAAGTCTTGAATTAGAGATAATTGTGTTGAACCCAACCCTTAAGTTGTCATTGGACTCACAAGGATATTAGATTATAATAATGGATATATCATAAAAGTTTCCTTGGTGCTAAATTGTGTAAAAGTGGATGCATCTAAAAAGAGCATATTGCTAATACACCTCAATTTATTGGAAGCACTTTTATGCTTCCGTAATAATTTGATATTTTAGATTGTGATCATTCAAATGCATCTCAACACATACATATTCCACCCTTGTTCTTAAATAGTGATATTTAAGATTGATAAAATCAAAAATCATATTAATCTTAACTATAATATCTTACACTTTAATGTATATAGGTGATAGAATATAGTTGGAATTATATCAAAATTTTGAAGAAAAAGAGTTTCCCTATGTGCATATTTTCTAAGATGTTCTTGTCTTTGAATTCATTATTTAAGAATCATTATCCTTACTGTTTAAAGTGTGCACATAGTGGGATAACTCATTTCCATGTCAAGATTACTTATCCACCACATGGAAATGGAAATGAGTCATCCACCATTATGGTTACTTATAAGGTTTCATAATCATCACATGTAAATTAACACAAATTTCTTGAACCAGTTTTACTTTGAGTCCCAAAACTATATATCCATTTGGAATTTCTAGCTTGTAACCTTAACCAATGTATCACGGATAAAGATCTCACTTACAATGTTAGCCTCCACGTCTTATAGTTTCGGCACCCTCTCAAATGCAAAAATAATTGCATATTGTCTTCAACACAGCTTCATCTTGCACTTCCATTAGTCCTAGCTCTTCTCATTGTGTTTTCATATGGTCCCGCAAATTTCCCCTTTCCACAACATTCAATGGTCATGAATTTTTCCCTTTATCCTTTGTGGCTTGAAATAGGGTGATGTTACGGGCACAACTTGGTATCCAAATTGTTCGTTGTCCCGGACACTCGTGTGACACTGCTCGGGTTCAAGTCGGGGTGACACCATCCCAACCAACACACCCGCAAACTACACCTACCTACGGAATACACTTAACTCGTTTCTCTTACTTAGCCAAATATTCATTTATGTTACACTTTAACATTTAACACATTACAACCATACATAAGAGAAACCAAAGATGCAATGGAGGCGACTCACCAAACCGGGCAAGCCTAACACCTCAAATATTTATAAGTGCAGATATTACAATGGTTAAAATAGTACAATCAATGGGTAGCATCTACAAACCAACTGAACCCAGGTGACTCGGGGAGTGCCCAAATCGACTAGCTTCCAAAGAAACCCCAAGACACAAAGCCCAAAAACAAACTTCTACCTTGGTCGAATCTTCATGTTGTCACTGCAGCTTTCTTGTCCACAGCACTGTCATCCGCACGAACTGTCCCCCTTGAGGCACCTGCAGGACCGCCTCCTGTGGCTCCTATCACCTATGGACGGAAGCAGTTATCAAATTTGAAGGGTGGGTCTTAATTTTTATTGGAAGGGCATTTTTTCTTGGAGCCCTTCAAAGATGAAGGGAAATTTAAATAATTGTACTTCAATGGACAAGTATAAATTAACTAAACCCTCCCCCCAAAAAATTGCAAAAAACAAATATTGTCCATCCAATTTTTTACAATCTTAAACAATTGAGCACTCCTTAATATCTACATGATAAAATGGTATAGTTTCAATAAAACCGAATTTGAACACATTAATTTTACATGTATGTAACATTATTTTACAGTTCATTAAAATAACAACTATTTCGCGGTATTTTTCTAGGTTAGACCACACTTCATTATACAGAAGAAAAAATAAAAATAAAATAAAAAAACTACTTAGACTATGCAATAACCATATTGGGGCACCTGCATGATCTTATGCATAGTGCAAGATGTTGTAACTAGATATAATCTTAAAATAAAACTAGAACCATGATAAAATTACTTACAGTTAACTATGTACAAAAAGAAGCCACTAAGCAAAACGAGGCTATAATAAACCTACAACCAAAATATACATATAAAACCAACCAAAACCTTAATTGAAACCAGAGAGAGGACAACCATCCAATCTTCAAATATGTAAGAATGATGGACATTAGGCTCCTAAGAAAAAACAATACATAGCTCAAAAAAGCTTTAAAAAAAATCCTCCATACCAAGCAAGTTAGCAACGCTAGCATCATAGGGGCCTGGGCATCAAATTTTGTTGTTCAACACTGTTATCACACAAACTCTAGCTGCTTAATGCATGTATCCCAATAGGGACGGTAGAGGAGTACAGCTAGGCCGGCGTAACCAACAACATCCAAGTCCTCTGTCTAAGGGACAGAAGTCACACCGGACAAGGTTGCAGTCACTTTAGACAAGGCACTTGGCCTAGTCAAGGGGGAGACCCTCTCAACCAGTGAAGCTCGAGACTCAACAATCAGACACCCTAAACCCAGAAAAGATGATCAAAGCAATAAACAAAAATGGATGACTGAGGGTGAGATTTATTACATCCTGAGTGAAATCGAGATTCTGGATGATAAGGTATACGAAGTGATACTAACTCAGATCTGATTACACATAAAAATGATGAATGAAATGAAGAATTAGAAGGCTGGAAATTAAATCAGCAAACAGAAAATGCTAGAATAGTGGTTAGGGACCCTGCCTATGGGGGAATGACGCTCATAATGATTTATCAATACATGGCAGCGATAGATAAGTGATTTAGACACATACTCCAGCAATTAGAACTTGATTAGATGGCTGATTTAAGACACAAAAAATAGACCAGCAAGCAGTGAATTGAACAGCCCTAGGGGAATGGCTCAAACGGTGGCAAAATGGACCTAGGGAAGTCAAAAAAAGACATTTTAAGCACTTTCAGCTGCTGGTACTTGGTACTTTAAGGTAAAATGACGATACGGAGTAGATTAAAGAGTACCCATAACCCCAAAATTAACCCAAAAACCAAATTGACAGTTTTGCCCAGGTAGGGCGAAATTGGTGAAGGACTAGTGCCTAGTTCTATGGGCATATGGAGTCAGAATGCTATCAAAATTTCAGATATGGCTATTTGATTATATTTCATTAGTGGGTTTTAAATAACTAAGGGTTTTAACGATTGAAAGTAAAGATATTAATTTTTATGGGTTTTTTAAGGGTTTTGCAACTTAACATTCACAAGAAGATGAGAACAAGAGAGAGAAGCAGTGATTGCCTACCTGAAGCAATAGAGAAGAAGAGTTTGATGCTGAAAAAAATTGTTGAAGCTTGAGTGTTGAGCTGCCAAGTGATTTCCCCTAGCGTTTGGAGCAGCCAGATGACCAAGGGCGCCCTTGTGCCTGCCAGAGAGAGAAATGGATCAGCAACTATGGCAAATAACAAGTAAATACTAGCAAATAAACGACGAATGATAAAGAAAAGCGAGATAACAAGTATAAATTCACTTCCCTTTGTTGAAACACGGAGAGAGAGCCCAAGACAGAGCTGCTAGCTCAAGAAGTGCACCCTCCTCTGATGGTCGTTTCACTTGCAGATTCATTTGGCCAAGGATAGGTAGAGATACCGCATGAAAACTCAACAATACACCAGCAATATGCTAATAATCAACAACAAACACTCAATCACTATGCACAAGAAGATGAAGAAGTGTCTCTCTCAAGAGCTCTATAGCAAGTCTCAAAAATGTCAAGAAGAAGTACAATGGAGGTGAGTCCATTCTCTTATAGAGATGGTTCACTCTCAACTAGGTTTCCCCCCAAAATGGAGGGTTGAGATCATCTCCCTAATCCACAAAATCGAATGGTGGAGATCATCTCTAGAGGGGGAGCGAGTTACCCTCAAAAACGCCCAAGTGGAGAGTGGGGCCCATAAAATACATAAAAATGTGGTTGGGGGGTGCCTATGGGCTGTTTTAGCCCCCCATACCACTTGAACAAAGTCCCATTACAAAATCTTTACAAAATATGAAGTTCTACATAGTCAAAACGCCCCTCTATGGGCAAATTCGCCTCTCATGGTGAGCTGGGCAAGATGAGGGCCCCACAACATAAATCTAATGTCCAAACATTACCAAAATTACCTTAGGAATTACCTTTACCTTTGCCAACCATTGATTTTTCCATTTGCCTATAATTTCCTTAGTCAAATTCTGATTTCCATGTATTTGCTGCTGGTTTATATGGCTGAAGATGAAAATTGGGCTTTTGACCCACTTTTATTGCCCGGATTGTTGAACCGTCTACTGCAATGCTTTTGTGGACCCCAAAAGTAGTAGGGATGACCACTTGAATGACCCCGATCCGTCACTTTGGCATTATTTGCCCCAAATCCATGATTTTTAATTAAAACAGGTCAAAGTTGACCAATAATAATTAAAAATCTCTCAAACGGTTCAATATTTTGCAATTCCGTCAATTGCATGCTCATATGGAACCCCTATAGATAATAAATGATCGAAATCGAAATTTCGATCACAACATTTTTTCGGGCCCATTTTTGGCCTAATCAACCTAGTTTGACCAAGTCAAATCTGGTCAACAATAGTGCTAGCTGAAACCTGTATGCAATCATGAAGTGACAAGGCTCAATTATACAAGTTAGTACATTACTAAGCAATAAATGATAACATGGTGATAAAAAATACATTAAATCCCGAAATAATACAAGGCCCTGGTGAAGTGGGCCCACCACCTCAAAAAGACTAGGATGCTATACACCTCCATAGACTTGACCACCTTGCTGACTCTAGGTGATGTGGACAACAAGGTAAAATATATGGGAAGACGAGGATAAAGATCATGTGACCACTAGACATCTCGGGAAAGCGGGGTCCACTGAGGTAAGTATGCCATGATAGAACACAGGGAAGGGCGATACCTCACAAATGGGTATAGTGCAGGGAAACCACCACTAGTCATCTAACAAGTATCCCACAACTCACATCTGTATCCGAAGACTCTGTGAGGTTCTTTTCTAGAGCCTCCAAACTGGGTGTCCGGCAAACCGTAACTTGAGACTCTAGGCGGCAATCTTGAGCTTGTCCCTTGCTCCTTCTCACCTCCTTGTCCTGCAAGACTAGGTGAGGAATAACCACTACAAATGCTGACATGTATAGCTGACCAGAATCCATGTGTGTTCATAAACACATTGCATGGGTTTTACAATGAGTTTCATACTTAGCCCTTTTTTTTGGCTAGATTTTACATTTACAATACAAAGGCCTTTTTAACCTGATTTACATTTCATTTCTTCATTTCTTCATGGCCCTCTTGGGCTACATACATATCTCAAAAGATATAAACATGGCGCTCATACTGCAAAGGTAATGGGGGTGGGTAATACAAGCTTTGACGACAAGTGGGGAGCACCCAGTGAGGCTACACAATCCTAAATGCATTGCAACATCGGGGGCAACTGGCAGGAGCAAATCCCAGGTCTAACCGTGTATCTCACACACTAAAGAGCCGAGGCACAATAAATAGGGAGTCATGGCAAACTCAGAGATCAGTGGGGGAAGGGGGTCCTCGTGATCACAAATCAGAATCCAAGTCGGGGAAGAAGTGTCATGGATGAGTCGGATGGTTGGAGAAGGTGATAATGGTGCTAAAGTCAGCTATCGAGGGGCTAAGTGATCAAGTCTAAGCCAAGTATACAGGACATGACTCAGCATGCATATACATAAGTCTAACCAGAGGGGTGGACTGACATCACCAAAGGCCCAAACACATCATATCATAAGCAGATCACCAAATACATCATCTCATGCAAAGTTAGTGTACTAGCAAGTATAAATGAGTCTAATCTACAACATGAGCAACGATCAACAATATATGCAATACCTGCTGCTACTAAACCTGTATCTGAGCTGGATCTCTGTTGAATCTGGGCACATAATAAACCAGCACTGTACTGTGATAATCTCGATCAGAACAAGACTAGGCAACTGTCTCAAATGGGCTTGTGTCAAAGCCTGGCAAGGAAAGGTAACCCTGTGGTAGATGGTAAGTCCAACTGCCTATCCCCTCATATATGCCTGCTAGGGGCAATCTGAACAAAAATGCCTCCTCTAAAGGCAACTGATCTCTGATCTGAAAAAAAAGTATTGTGTGGTCCTTGGCCGCACAGTCTGCAGTGTGGAAGCTGCTCCCGACATAAAATGTGATAACAAACACTCTTCGCGACAACATACAGGTATGGGATGGACGGGAAATGGAATCAAGCCTAAGTCAACTAGAGCCGTGTGACTTGCTGCATGTTTGAGTCTCGACAATCTAACTTTTAAATTGAACTAGAACAACAAAAGAAGTTTGTTAATGGCTCGATTTGCGAAAATTCTAGATGTACATGAGTAATTAAGAGCTCAAGACTCTAAAATTTGATGTGTTTTTTACCAATCCACGATTCGGTGAATTCGTAGTCACTGGAATGAACTTTAATTTATTTAATGAAAGAATTAATGTATCTACCTCTATGTCAAAAATGTTTTCCATGCTGATGCAGGCCACGACCCTCCTTATTGTCTTACCAAAAGGCATGAGAATGAGGAGGAATACTTAAAATTATGGACTTCACCATCAAAGAAGCCTTACAATCACATTGGTAAGGAGTGATAAGAAGATCACAACAATCCAACGTGTCAAATGGAAGTGACAATTAAATACCTATATGGTAAATTTAATATAAGACTTACTTATAGTTGTCTCTTACTCTTTGCGTATTGACACATTTGATAAGTTATGGTTGTCTTTGCGCCTTGACCCAATTGATATTATAAGGTGAGGATGTGCATGCATAATAATCCTTAGTTATGACTATGCAATGAGGATTTAAATGGAAGAGGATGTAAAGACATGTAATTTTTATACGTATTTTGCTGGCGAGTGTCGAAGACAAACGTGGTGAGAAACCACATATGTTTGGAAGGACGGGGGGATATTGACATGATCATGATCATGCCACCCATCAAATTGAAGACAATTCCTGAGCCAAAAATTATTTTTTTTAATTTTTTTAATAACCATTGTGGTACTTTGGTCCAAATGTTTTTTCTAACTAATTGTTTCTCCATATTGTATGCCTAGAGCCACCTCTCTATATCAATGCATACATCAACCTCTGCTTGGTTTGTGGTTCTAGTTGCATGCCACTATTTGTAGTTGCATGCCATTGAGTGTTGTTTAGAGTTGTCGTGAGTCTGTGACATTCATGCAAGAAATGAAGTCTTGTAGAGGCGGACTCATCAAAGCGGCAATTTGAATTTCATTTTGACGAAAAACGAGTGGACATTGGTAGCTAGGTTCACATAGGTATTAGGCACAATGTTCCGGCCTTGTTTTGGACCTAGTAGTGGTTTGCTATTTTTATAGCCATAGTCATTGACACATTGTCACACCTTAGATCTCAACCCGAAGTGACTCAGAATTCAGAGTCAAATCCCAGTGGCTAGTACCTCGTAGTCGTGATTCATCACTCGTCACCTTGCAAATCTAAGCAGTGAGTGCATGACATGAGTGAGTGAATGATTATAATTTATGGTATTTCCAATATTTTGAATGACGAATCGCATTTTATAGCATAGGAATTTCAACGTATAAATTGAAATTTATATGGATTGGTAATTTCAAATGTTTCCCTTCTTTTGAAATGTTGATATAAATTATGTCCTTCCTATTGGAAGGGTAAAATTCAGATTTTAATTTATTTTTTTAGGGGCAATTTTAACTTTACACTTCTAGGAAGGGCTAGAACCCTTTGGAAGGGCCAGGAAGGGTTCAAATTTGAACGCTAGACGAAAGTCACACCAGTCCACCTTCCACAACACTCCCAGATCAAAGCTTGCCTGCAACGTGTGCCCAAGTTCAGACACCCCCAAAGACTTCCTCTTGCTTCCTTGGTCGCAGCTCTCTTGACTCCTTGTCAAAACTGCCCTTGGTTGAACCATCTACACTCTTATATATAGGTGTGCGACCACTCCATGGGTCGCACCCTACCTAGCCAACGACACTCTTTTGTAACGCTAGCTAGGCCTATACGTCAAGTCCCCATTTTCCTAGAAGTGCACCCATACTCGTCTGCCATCTAACTTGAACACAATGCCAAGTCTTCTACGTGTCTAACTGTGTCGACGTCCATTCTCTAGTGCGCTTGACGTCCATTCTCTAGTGCGCTTGTCATGCACCCAGGACGTCATGCCTAGGGAATCTTGGGTGTGAGTGCATGCCCATATTAGTGGTGTTGTGCTCGACACTCATGCCAAGACTTGGGCAGCATGCTCCATCAGCCATCAAAGTGCGTAGAATTCCTGGAGTGTTCCCACCTATGCTACCGAAACCGGCACACTAGGCCACTACTCCAACCGATATCCAACACTTATCCATTTCTTCGTATTTGTCATGCGCATCTCCTACAACACGCTAGTGCCTGCACTTGCATCTATCGCACCTCATGCTCTTGTTAAGGCACGCCACCACCATGATCCCAAGTCGGGTTGGGCGCTTGCCAACTTCTGCAAACCACGTCGTCTAAGGAAAGATTCCACACAATCCTTGCCCCGAGTGTGAGGAGTGACCAAGTGTCTGTGTACAGGGTCGTGACATCCTCCCCCACCTCAAGTAATTTCGGACCTCGGAAAGGTCTCCAATATATTCACAATCTCTGGAAACGTGTTGCCGCAACCGCTACCATGACCACTGTCGCACCAATTCTTCCCTTGGTTGATCTTCGCACTGCTACTGCAACTTATCCTTCACAAGAAGCCTCATCCAGCAACCACACCCGCTCCCCTTGTCGTGGTACTTAGCCAATTATGCCAAGTTTCCATTCATTGTCAACTCCCATGTGATGAACTGGTTGGGTAGATATTCCAACATTTGTGCCCAACACAATGAGAACGAAATTCCGCAAGTCACACCCGCCTTTTCATGTTCTGCAATTCGGTTCACCTTGTGTCATGCCTCCACACATGTGCAAAGTTTCCACCTTTTCCACACTACTGCAGAACTTCCTGCTACAATTCCACACCTCTGTGTTCCCTCACGTGGGTCCCTGCATGTTTTAACACAACCTTGGCTAAATTTTGTATAAGGCTACCTCCTGCAAGGTGCCTATGGCCTCACTGCCATGCCAAAGGTAGTGAACCAATCAGCTTATATCTCATCCTAGGTTAAATGGCAAGTGGTGCCGAAGGCCACCACCTCCAAAGTTGCCAGAATTCTCGACTACCCAACCATCTAACTCGTTCCAAATACACAAGTGTTTCATTACCACCTCTATCTCCGCAGAGCTGCAACCGAACTCTTCAAGTTTGGTTGTCTTCTGCCTCTGCACAATAGTCATCCGCAACAGCCAATGACACTTCCTTCGTCTCGTCCTGCCTTCTCTTAGCTCGTTTCCTTGCACCTTTACTTGCCCCTTTAAAAGGAGACCAAGTCTTTCCAAAGTAATCTCGATGGTGATGTGAGCTCTCAAAATTATTGTCTTTCCATTCATCAACCTACCAAAGCATGCCCAAGGTGAACTCCACCCTCTTGGCCTTATTTGCATCCGACCCTTCTAACAAGTTAGATTTATGCTCTAAGTTAGATAGCCGGCTAATACTTCCTCCATTTCAACCGGATTGCAGCCCACTCCTACAAGCATATTAGTTGTCAGTTGGGACTCTGGTATTCCCATAGTATGCACGCAAAATGAAACTATGTCTATTGCATCACGTGCTGGGAATTCCACACTTCCACAATCACTTTGCTCCACAACCACATCCACTGCAGAAATATCCATTTCATTGGTACCTTCCGCATATGCAACTAAGTCCTCTACCCACTATATGTGTTGTTGGTCAAGTGCCTCCTCAAACTTTCCTCTGTATCGACTCTGCTTGACCTGCTAAAATGAACCCACCTCTTGGTCCACTTCCTCCGAACTATTTTCAGTTGTTCTGCACGTCGTGCAACTGAGAGTGCACACTTCTACGACCTCTGCTGCTACTACTATTTGTTGCAAGCTTTGTCTTGCTAACAACAAGTTGCGGATGGTCTACTGAAACATCTAGTAGCTCAATCTTCCTCACCATTGATGTTTCCCTCAACTCCAACTTGGACAACTTCCGCGTCAAGAGCTCATCGCTCCTCATTGTGTTTTGGTCTCTCAACTCTTCTTGTTGTTGATTGATGCCATCAGGCCTATTCATGGACGTTCCATCTGCCCCATCCAACCGTATGGAGGACATCTGTGGCATCCATCCCAACTTCCCCTTTGGAATCATCGATACACTCCAACCCTGAATCTTCTCCAAGAACATCAAACAACCTTTGAATGGCACCAGCACCGCCTTGGATAACTTCAAAATGTCTTGCCCAAGTACCATAGAATGGTCATCTATCGGTGCCATAGAAAAGTCCATCTTGTCGTACCAATCACCAACTCATATGGGAGTTCCACGAACCATCCCATCCACTGGTTTCACCATTCCATTCACTACCTTGAATGTTGCTTGGATTCCTTCAACCTTGTTGTGAAGTGAGCATGCAGTCTTGATGCTCACAAATTTGTGGGTGGCACCCGTGTCCACTAACGTGGCTAATTTCAACCCACTCACCTTTGCATTCACAAAAATAAGACCTGGATGATTTTCATCCTACGGATCCACATGCAACTTTCCCAGACCTGTTGTCAAAGCACTCACCACTTCCAAGACTTCGTCCGAAGGTTGTTGCACTTGGGCCTTATCCCAAGCCAGCGTCACTGCAGTTGGTCTCTTTTGGACTGCACCCAAATGACTCACCAACTCTTCCTTCAATGGAAAAGTCCACATGAGCTGTGGTATCCTTCGCAAATATAGAAACCTACTTTTCTACTCGGATTCCTAGATTCCTTTGGCTACATTGGCGTGCTCTCTTGGGCGTCATTCACTAAACGAAGTGACCCCGGCCTGCGCACCTCCCAAGCCTTCACTTGGTTTTCTAACGCCTCCAAATTCCGCATCATTAATTTTCCTTGCACCTACATTTTCTCTATCCTTTCCTCATGCTTTTGGAACGTCTTCCCTAGCTTGCATCCCAACCATTATGCATATCTTGTCGCAGCTTCACTCTTGGTCTTCCATGGTGCATCTTCGTCATACACATCTTGTCGCAACTCTACCTGACCAAGACCAACCGAAGCTCGCAATAGTCTTGCCAATTCTGGTGGTGTGAGCCCTTGGCTTCCTGTTGAAACCTTGTCGAACTTCTGGGTGTGTCTCCTAAGTGTGACCTCCTGCCACAACAGAGTGACAAGGTCAACATCCTTGAGTCAGAACTGATCCAAACGAAGAACCAGCTAAATGGAATTGTGGGAAAATTCCAAGAGACCATTGACTAGGTGATAGCTTTGGAGTTGAAAGAACTTGTGAAGAAGGTGGAGCGTTTGGATAATGCGGTAGGAACTCTCTAATGACACGTTTTGAACATAGAATATCTGGAAGGCCATGTCACGAAGCTTGAGGACTTAGTTGAGGACTTTCAAGCAAAGTTGAAGGGGCAAGATGAAACCATTGTTTTGCTAAAACAATCTTTGGAAAACGGGCATGGTGCGACAACAACCATAAAGATAAGGATAAAAAAACCAGAACCATATGATGGTACCCGAGATGCCTAGTTTCTTGGAAATTTCTGTTGGAACGTTGATAGTACCTTGATCAGATGAACGACAGTTCATATGAGGTAAAGTTCAACGTAGCAGCAATGTTCTTCACAGGGACCACCAAGTTGTGGTGGAGGAACCGAGCAGAGGATGTGGTTGTGAGGAAAGTATTGGACCAAATCGAAAACTGGAAGCAGATGAAGGTTTCTTTGAAGGAACAGTTTGGACCAGGGAACCAAGGATGGATTTCCCGCAATGGGTTATGAATTTGAAGCACAATGAAAGGATCCAAGCTTATATCAAAGCATACCAAAGTCTTATGCTGGAAATCAAAGACATCTCTGAGGAAGACAAGCTTTACCATTTCATGAAAGGCTTACAACCTTGGGCGAAAACGCGCGAAAACGGACCTGCATCGCCAAGGTGTAACGACTCTCGCATCAGCGATCACGACAGCTGGTAAACTATTGGACTATCGAGCAGACGGAAAGGATGAGTCCAAGGAAGTTAAATACAGCCGTGACAAGGCTCACGGAAGGTTCAAGAAGAAGTTCAAGGGGAAACCGAAGCATGGTGCAAAGTGCGAGGATGAAACGGTCAAGGGTGTGGAGAAACCCAAAGAAAAGAGATCGATTTCATGTCATATTTGTGCCAAAGACCATTATTCCAAGATCTATCCACTCAGACCACAAAAGTTGGTTGCGGTGGAGCACGTGGACAAGCCTAGTGTAGGAATGCTGCAAGTTTTAAACGTTGTTCTAGAGCACAAACCAGCGACAGCACAAGATATTGACTACACTAAATTGTGTTACGTGCCCACGAAAGTGAATGGAAATCAAGTTGTTGATTTGGTGGATAGCGCCACGACGCACAATTTTATCAAAAACGAAGTTGCATAGAGGCTTGGATTGCAGATTGAGCCAGGATATTCTTCTTTCAAGGCTGTGAACTCAAGCAAAGAGAAGGTAGTTGGGCAGGCCAATCACATGTCTTTGCAGAGGAGAATGGACAGGTGAGAGAAAATTCACGATTCTGCCATTGGATGATTTTGAGGTCATCCTTGGGAAGGAATTCATGAAGAGAGCTAAGGAAGCTCCTATGCCACACTTAGAGTGTTTGGCCTTTCATTCGCGAGAAGTCTCGTTTACGGTGCGAACAGTGGAAAAACCACAACTCATATATTGTGCAAACAGTGGAGAAACCACAACAAAGGGGTACAATCACATATATGGCAGCGACATCTTTCGTAGTTGTTTTAGGTTTCCACAAGCTTGTGACCAATGGACAAGGCAAAGAAGGAATTTTGGATGGTGCAGTGTTGGACCCGGCTAGCAAGGAGTCAGTCGTTCAGTTGGAAGAATGCACAAGTACCATGGAGAAGATTATGGATTCGACCAAGACAAGTACTTTGGATAAACTTGTCGAAATCTGCTCGGACATGGGAAAGAACCAAGGGTGAAAGATGGGGTGTGTTACCTCCTAAGTTTCACTTAGGTGGATTTTTAGTTGAGCCACCAAAGATGGAACAACTTACTTGTTCATTCCCAGAGTTTAAAAGTATATTGGGCCATTTTTTGGCTATTTTTATTTTTTCACATGTTCATACCCTACGGGGAATTGTAATAAATGACTCAGAATGATGAACTTATGTAAAAGGTTTGGATTTCTTAGGAATTAGTCATCAATATATTACTCTAGAGTGTTTTTTCCTTGTTAATTATATGTTTTTTTTAACGACTTATAATTTTCGAGTTTTTCACTCAATCCTCCAAAGTTGGAATAATTGGCTTGGTGGTTAGGCCTTATGAGGTTGTTAAAACCTAGGTGTCAATGTATATTACCATGCTAGTCATTATTTTTGAGTCACATGAACATGTTCTAAGTCCGCCCTATGTGTTTTTAATTTTTCGTTAAATTTTATTTTTTTTGTAAAAGTAGGCTTGTTTTAATTGTAAAAATTCACTAAGTCATAAAAGTGGCACTAGGAATGGGTTTTTGTCATGGGGGTGCTCATTTTCTAACCTAGAGCACCCACTTTACCCATAGACCCACTTAAAAATTAAAATTAGTGATTATTTATCACTTATTTTTATTTTTTCTCAAAAAGTGAATAAAAGAGGCCAAAAAATGAATTAAAAAAAAATCAACAGCTCATAAAAGCAAGGAAACATGTCGAAAACATGTTTTTTTGAGATGGCAAAGCAAATTCGCAACATCAAATGAGTTTCTAAAGACACGACAAAACTTTTCTCAAGCGATTCAAGGCAAGATGATTTTCTTCCAAGAAGGGGGGCACATTCATTTATTGGAAAGTTGATTTTCCTTGGCCTTATTAAGGAAGAAAGCTTATTTTGCAAGCAAGGCACCCCAAAGATGAGTTATCATCTTATCCAAACAACTCATACCAACTTATGACAACCAAGCAAGGCGCCCCTCTTAGCCAAGTGTGCCCTCTCTTGGGTTGGTTTCTTCTATTTAAGCAAGCAAGTTTGCCTCATTTTGAGATGGAAGGTCGAACTTCTACTTATGCTCTCTGCAATATTCTCAAAGTATTTGTGTTTAATGAATAAAGGCTTTGGAGGCAAGAACTGTGTGGATTTTCATGTGCGTGGATGATTGATGCTTAGCAAGCTTATGAGGTAACTTGTGTAGTTTACATACTTGTGTTTTTTGTGGTTATAATTGGACTTTGAAGGGGAGCTACCTCCCAGAAGGATAAAAGTAATATTTTTTTATCTATCTCTTATTGTTTAGTTGTTTAAGATACCTTAGATATACATGTCATTTTTGCTTAAATACATGTTTTTTTAGCTTCTTTTGCAATTAACATTGGTGTTTTTAACCACCTTGTGTAAGTGTTGTGAAGTATTGCAAGTTGTCTAGTTTGGAGAACAGGTTGAACATGTACTCCTTTCTCCAAACATATTTTGAAACAAGCATAGTCCCTCCAAGTCCCATTGCAGAAACTCCATTTCCCAAGTTCAAGGGCTTGATATTATTCACCTTCTCTCACTTTTTTTTCTTAATAAATCTCTTCGTTACTTTATGCGTAGTTGATCAACTTATTGAATTTCAATAAAGATCATAAGCTAATCTGATTTTATTATGCATTCATAAGTTTGATATAATTTTGGTTATAAACTACTCATTTTATAATATCCAACTCTTAAAAAACCAAGTACTTACATTAAATATTTTTTTCATCTTTCAAAGTACTTGAATAGTATGCTAAATATTTTATGCTTTAATTGATAAATTCAATGTATGTGGCATAACTTTGTTGGTTGTTTTGCATCTCTTAGTGTACAGGTAAAGAGAAATGTTAGTGAAATTTTGATTTATCAAGCCATCTGGGAACCCTCCTTTCTCTATACTTCTTCTTCAGGCATTTTCCAAGCCTCGAAACTTGTAAACTTGTAGTTCTTGAAGTTATAAAAGAACACAAGTATTCCTTATTGTAATAAGTATAAATAATAATAAAAATACAAGCAATTCATCTACCCAGTGCCCACATCCCATCCCCCCTGGGGGGATTTGCGTCTCTTTATCGTGGCATGAATTTTTCTAATTTTTTCTTTGTTTTGATTTAGACTAATTTAATTAAAGATCAAATTAATCATTTGTGGATCTCAACCCAACATCATACCACAAACTCATTTAGGACATAGTTTTTATTTTATGCAAACACTATCACACACAACCGTATCCTTTTAGTATATGCATTTCTTTCTTAGATTAAATCACTCTAGCACTCATTGCACTTAGTTAGTTGCAATTATTATTATTTAATTTATTTTTAAGAGTAATTGAACCTTGTCTTATGTCCCCAATTATGCTCTTGTGACCATCGTAGATTCTTCTGAGCTTTGGTTAACAATCAGAAAGGGGTAGTAGTAGCTAGTTAATAGGACGTTCCACTGTCGAAGTTTATTTTCAAGATCTCGATAGGTCGCGTAGAGCTTACCATAGAGTCAAGGGGATTCTTTAAGTAGGTTATTCCTCGCCCCGTTGGACACTTGGTATTTTTCTATTGTGCTCGGTTCGAAGAGATAAATTCTCTATGGGCCAAACCTTAGAGTAGTTTCTTTTCAACATTGTACTTTCAATTGAAATCTCCAAATTAACCCGCTCATTTAATCAACTCACCATAATAAACTAAAACTGACCAACGAGAGACTTGCAAAATATTCTCATCACAACACTATTTATCTTTCCCAACACTGATCTACCTGCATCAAATCTTGTTTATTTTAAGTGAATTCATGTGTGTAATGGGATATTTTTATATATGTTGTTGAATTTATTCAAGTGATATATGCAAATCTTGTTTCAATATAACTCCTAGATTAATTTTTGTTTCGTAAATTAGAGTAATCATCCTTAGTTAATTTATTAGGGACCACCCCCCTTGGCTTCACCCAAGGAGTCAAGTTTCAAGTGACAGTACTTGACTCGTGACTTGCCCCCAAGATCGCACCCAGTGGCTTGAAGATTCCTGGAACGTTACCTGAGGTGCATATTTAGGCGGCAACATTCTGGCGATGTTTCCGGGGATAAATATTTCTATTCCTAGAGTACGAATTCCGTTTCCTTTTTTGTTTCTTTTGCTTTGTTTGATGCATCTTGTGAATTTATGAAATAAACCTAGATCCATCTGGCCACTCCACTGTCAATTAATTCAACAAGGCACTCTACAAGAAGGAAACTACAAAGTTTGTTTCATTTTGTTCCTAAACCTGAACAGGTTTATCGAAAGAGAAGAAGCAAACTTACTTCTCGTAGGATCCTTGATAATCTTGGATCTGAGTCTCTTTCATATATTCGCCTTTTGATTTACTAATTTGCAAGTAGAATATAAAATGGGTGAATTTTTAGTCCTCTGGATTTTTCACCGATAAATGGTTATCCACATGATTTACTTGAGAAAGCCCTTGACAAACTACCCTCATTCCAAGGAAATAATGTTGTAAGTGTTGCATCTCACTGCAGATCTTTCAACTAGTGTTTCATTAGATATTATCAATCGACCAAATTTGAAGATGTGAAGATGAAGTTATGTGCCTTGTCCCTTGAAGAAGACACCTTTGACTAGTTCTCTAAGTTAGATGATAATAAATACAAGACCTTCAAAGATTTGGAAAGTGATTTCATTGCAAAATGGGGGGATAAGAAAGAATATCGTCATTTGTTGGCATCCCTCGGCACCATAAAGAAATGAGAATGCAACCATGGAGGAGTTCAATAAGAAATTTAATGATTTAATCTCTAGCCTTCATGCAGATATTAAACCTCCAGATAGTTCCATCCTCATATATTACATGGAATCTTTTACTGGTGAGATGAGATATCAGTTAAGAGACAAAGAGTCTGTTAATTTGAAACGTTCCCAACAACGTTCCCAAGAGCTAGCAGTAAAAATTGATAAGAACATGCAAGCATCTGGTAAATCTAACATTCCTGGCTTCACAAGAGGAATGTCTTCAACACCTAAGCAACAAGATCCCAAAGGAAAAGCATTTGAGCCTAAAAGTAAAGATCATATGAAAGAGATGGTAGACATGATGAAAATCTTGATGATCAATCATGCATCCCAAATGATTGTCATGCAAAATAGGATAGTATCAATGTAAAGGGCCCATGCATCTCAAGCCCCAAAATTTCCTCCCAAAGGAAACCAAGGGTGGGTTAAGAAAGCCCCTTTATAGGATCAAAGGCCTCCTAATCAGTTAGAGACAGCTAACATGGTGCATGATGAGATACCTCCTTGGTGTAGAACATGTAAAGACTGTAATGAGGAGTCTACTTGCCCTATTTTTTGTCAAGTTAATGAACAAGGCTTACCTGAGGCAATTAATTATGTAGGACAATCCAGCGAGCCTGATTACGTCATATCAAGAGAGCTTGAGTACATAAATGTTGTTGGACAAACTCACCTCATTGTTGAGGAGCATTGGAAGCAAGCTAAGCAGTATAGTCAAGAAAAGGACAATGTGACTAGGATTTTTGGTGAGAAGCCTACACCAGAGCAGATTTTGGAGTTGACAAAGTTCAAGGGGGTTACTTACCATAGGAAAGATAACACTGGAGGAATAAAGACAAATCAAAATATTCCTAAGCTAACAAATCCTCCTATTATAGATTATTTTAATGTTGATTTGGGTAGTTGGATGGCTAATGCTAAAATCCATGTACCTTTAACTAAGATTCTGAGTCAAATGGATAAGTTTATGAAAGTCTTAGAAGAGACTAAGGAAAGAACCTGTGATAGGTCTAAAGAAATTCATCCTAAGAATCAAAAGGATCACCCTAAGGAAAAATATGCCATCAATGATGCCCAAATAAGTATGCATAGTATGGATCCAAATAAAGAAGATCACCCTCCTTTTTATATATCCTTGATAGTAAATGATCTTTTGCTTCATAATTGCATGTTTGACTTTGGTGCCTCCTCTAATGTTATCACCAAAAAATTCATGGAACAATTGAACTTGAGAGTCACTGGGCCATATCATAATGTTTGTGCCATGGATTCAAGAGAAGTTGATACAATCGGAATAATTTTGAATTTACCAGTAAAGTTGGCAAAGTACCCCCGGCATTCGTTTGACCATTAATGTGTTAGTAATTGACGTACCAGACAATATTGGTATGCTTTTTTCAAGAAAGTGGGTTGTAGATTTAGGAGGAGATATTCAAATGGATTGGACTTATGCCACTATCCCTACATCAGAAAAACAAGAGTTAAGCTTCATAGAGAGAAAGAAAGAAAGTTCCATGTAGAAAGTCCCAAAGAACCATCTACTGAATATGTCTATGATTCAAATAATTTTGGAAATTATGCCATTTGCTCTAATTTACTAACTCCAATTAAAGAAAAGTTGAAAGGTGAGAAAGTTGACCAAGTGTGGAAAATGTATTTTGATGGGGCATATTCAAAATAAGGAAAAGGGGCGGGCATAGTTATCATCTCTCCAAATAAGCAAACTTTCAACTTTGCTTTCAGGCTAGAATTTGAGGCATCCAATAATGTGGCCGAGTATGAAGCACTCCTACTTGGGTTAGAGACTGCTAAGGATATGGGGATTAAGATGTTGAGCATTAAAGATGATTCCAACTTAGTTATTTCCCAAGTCAAAAATATACTTGTATTCAAAAGTGAAAGATTAAAAAAGTATAGAAATGCAATATGAGACACAATGGAGTTCTTCGATGCTTTGGATCTCGTAGCGATACCCCAGTTAGAGAACAATGAGGCAGAAACATTGGCAAGTTTTTAATGATGATAAGCAAGTCTTGAGGTTTATCCATAATGTTCAGGTGTTTTCAGACTATGAGATTGGTTACCAAGAGGAGGATAAAGAGTATCAGGAAGAGAAAGAGAATATGATAAATCCAATCCCTAATGGTCTCATAGATTTGGAGAAAATATTTGACATACAAGATAGGCATAAAAATAAAAAAGAGTCAATATAGCCAGGAGAGTATGTTGAAGTAAATATCGGTACAGACAAAGACCCTAAAATGATTAAAATCAGAAAAGGTACATAAAAAAAAGTACTTAATAATCCTTGTTAAAGAGTATAGAGATGTGTTTGCTTTTACCTATGACAAGCTCAAAGCATATCGAGAAGATGTCTTTCAACGCACTATACCTCTTAAGCAAGAAAAAGAAGAAGTCAAGCATTTTCATAAAAATTTGAGGCAGATAAACCCTAAGTTAGCCACTGTGGTTCAAAAGGAATTGCAAAAGATGTTGGTTGATGGAATCATTGCACCAACAAGACATTCATCTTGGTGTTCTACTAAACTTAGTGGTTGTCAGGAAAAAGAATGGATCAATAAGGATATGCATAGACTTTAGAAATCTAAATATATCATGCATGAAAGACAATTACCCACTGCCCAATATGGAAACTTTGCTTCAAAGAGTAACAGGATCTAGTATGATGTCCATGTTGGATGGGTTTTTGGGTTATAATCAGGTGTTGATAAACAAGGAAGACAGACACAATACTACCTTTACCACACCTTGGGGCACCTTTGAGTATCTAAGAATGTCATTTGGTTTAGTGAATGCAGGTGCCACTTTTCAGAGAGCCGTGGACTATGCCTTCAAGGAGTTAATTCATAAGATTATTGAAATCTATCAAGATGACTTAACAGTATTTTTAAAAGAAAAATCAGACCATATAAGTCATCTAAGGAAAGTTTTTGAAAAATGTCGTAAGTATGGCATCTCCCTTAATCTGGCCAAGTCAGTATTAGGTGTTGGTGAAGGTAAGTTGATGGGCCACATCATTTCCAAAGATGGAGTTAAGATAGATCCAGAAAGAGTTGAAGCTATAAATAAATTCCCCATACCCCAAAATGTAAAATCCCTTTAGTCATTCAATGGCCAGATTAATTTCATTAGGAGGTTCATTCCTAACCTAGTTGAACTAATGAAACCATTGCAGAAATTATTAAAAAATGATGCTAAGTTTGAATGGACAAGTGAAGGAAGAGAAGCTTTTAAAAGTCTCAAGGATTCCATTGCTAGATCATTAGTCTTAATAAGCCTAGATTATTCTAAGGATTTACACCTCTTTTTCTTTGCATCTGAAAATACAATTGCGGGGGTCCTGCTCCAAAAGAACGATGAAGGGCAGGAGCATCCCATCACATTCATGAGTAGAGCATTGCAAAATTCAGAGTTAAAGTATATAATCATAGAGAAGCAAGCTTATGCGCTAGCAAAATTCCTCAAACATTTCAGAGTTTATGTCGGGTACTCAAAGATTGTGAGGTATATTCCTCACTCAGTTGTTAAAGGCATCTTGTCTCAACAAGATTGTTTAGGGATAAGAGGAAAGTGGGTTTCCAATATTCGGGAGTATGACTTAGAAATTAAACCCACTAAGTTAATCAAAGGGAAAGGATTGGAAAAGATGTTGACTCAAGTAAATGAGCAAGCTTTGGGGATGGTATGCTAGAACAATGATCCAACGCTATTCAAGTCATCAGAGCTTCAACGTTTAGAGAAGCATCAATGGTATGCAGATATCATCTTTTTCCTGGAAAACATTACTTTCCCAAATCCTATAGTTGGCCATAAGAGAAGGGCGTTAAGGTTAAAAGCCACCAAGTATTGCATCACTTAAGATGGATTGGGTTGGAAGAACCCTAATGGGATAATACTTAGGTGTGTTGATGAGCCAGAGTCTAAAAATCTCTTGGTTGAGTTCCATTCAGGATTTTGTGGAGGGCACCTTACAGCGGAAACGACAGCCCACAAAATTCTCAGAGCGGGTTACTATTGGCTTGAT
Source organism: Larix kaempferi (assembly GCA_027924585.1). NCBI lineage: Eukaryota > Viridiplantae > Streptophyta > Pinopsida > Pinales > Pinaceae > Larix > Larix kaempferi. Next base: position 1,031,739 of record BSBM01000635.1, on the reverse strand, counting down.
ATGTTCACAGATGTTCACAAATTTGTTAGATGTTGCCCTCAATGTCAGTTATTCACTGGAAAGAAAAATTTGGCAGCCTTGCCTATTCAGCTAGTAGTGGTTCAAGCCCCTTTTCAGCAATGGGGACTTGACTTCATCGATCAATTTAAGGAAAATTCGAGTAATGGTCATACATGGATCCTTACTGCAACCAATTTTTTCACCAAGTGTGTAGAGGCCATACCCACCAAAGAAACAACCGACAAGGTAGTCATGAATTTCCTTGAAGATAAAATAATTACAAGATTTGATGTGCCTGCTAAAATAGGAATTGATAATGCCAAATCCTTCAGCTCAACAGATCTTTCATCTTTCTATTTCCAATATGGAATTATCCTATCCCCCTCTTCAAATTATTATCCTCAAGGAAATGGTCTAGCATAGTCAAGTAATAAGAATTTAATGACCATCATTAAGAAAACGGTGGGGGATAATAAAAGGTCTTGGGATAGCAAAATCAAGTTTGCACTTTGGGATGGTAGAATAACTAAGAAAAGTGCAATGGGAAAGAGCCCCTTTGAGTTAGTATATGGCCTAGATGTCACCCTGTCAGTTCACCTTAAGCTTCCAGTGTATTAGTTGTTTCAAGCTTTCAATTCAAATCAGGATGCAGTTCAGAATAGAATAAATCAGTTGATTGAGTTGGATGAAAACGGGAGAAAGGTAGTAGACCATAGTATAAGAAATCAGAATAAAGTAAAGAGGAATTTTGACAAGTCTTCCAGACAAAGATCCTTCCAGAGAGGTGATACGGTCTTGTTATGGGATAAGCGCGGAGAAAATATAGGGAAGCAGGGCAAGTTTGGCATCATTTGGATGGGCCCTTACATCATCCATGACTTGGCTAGTGCCAATTCATGTTACCTCAGCAACATGGATGGAGAGAAGTTGACTTTGCCAGTAAATGGGCAGCTTCTAGAGTTGTTCTTCAACAACATTATCTGATGCCCATGGGGGCATCTTCTGTATCATAACATTTTCTAACCCTCTCCCCCGTACTTTATTTTTTTATATTAGCTATGTATATTTGATTATTGTTGTAAAATAGTTTTGTACATTAGTTATGCAATATGTGTTTCATTTGGTGATTTTATATATACATCTGACTAACATTATGATAGTTTTGTGCAGAAACCAGAGATTCCATAATTCTCGCATGATCTCCTTCCTTGAGGTTTAGATCAATCACACGTCCCGCAGTAGGAGCTAGATGTTACCTCCTAAGTTACACTAAGGTGGTTTTTTAGTTGAGCCATCAAAGATTGAACAACTTGTTCATTATCAGAGTTCAAAAGTCCATCGGGCCATTTTTTGGCCCTTTTTATTTTTTCACATGTTCATACCCCACGGGGAATTGTAATAAATGACTTAGCATGATGAACTTATGTAAAAGTTTTGGCTTGGTTAGGACTTAGTCATCAATACATTACTCTAGAGTGTTTTTTCCTTATTAATTATATATCGTTTTTTAACGACTTATAATTTTCGAGTTTTTCACTCAATCCTCCAAAGCTGGAGTAATTGGCTTGGTGGATAGGCCTTAGGAGGTTTTTAAAACCTAGGTGTCAATGTATATTACCACGCTAGTCATTATTTTTTAGTCACATGAACATGTGCTAAGTACCCCCTAGGTGCTTTGAATTTTTCGTTAATTTTTAATTTTTCCATTAAAAGCAGGCCTGTTTTAATTGTAAAAATTCACTAAGTCATAAAAGTGGCACCGTGAATGGAATTTTGTCATGGGGCTGCTCATTTTCTAACCCATAGCACCCAATTTACCCATAGACCCACTTAAAAATTAAAATTAGTGATTATTTATCACTTATTTTTAATTTTTCTCAAAAATTGAATAAAAGAGGCCAAAAAATGGATTAAAAAAATCAGCAGCTCATAAAAGCAAGGAAACATGTCGGAAACATGTTTCTTGAGTTGGCAAAGCAAACTGGCAACATCAAATGAGTTTCTAAAGACACAAGAGCACTTTTCTCAAGTGATTCAAGGCAAGTTGATTTTCTTCCAAAAAGGGGGGCGCATCTCTCACATGGGGGTGCATTCATTTATTGGAAAGTTGATTTTCCTTGGCCTTATTAAGGAAGAAAGCTGATTTTGCAAGGCACCCCAAATATGAGTTATCATCTTAGCCAAACAACTCATGACAACCAAGCAAGGCGCCTCTCTTAGCCAAGTGCGCCCTCTCTTGGGTTGGTTTCTTCTATTTAAGCAAGCAAGTTTTCCTCATTTTGAGATGCAAGGTCGAACTTATGCTTATGCTCTCTGTAATATTCTCAAAGTATTCATTTAATGAATAAAGGCTTTGGAGGCAAGAACTGTGTGGCTTTTCATGTGTGTGCATGATTGATGCTTAGCAAGCTTATGAGGTAACTTGTGTAGTTTACATACTTGTGTTTGTTGTGGTTATAATTGGCCTTTGAAGGGGAGCTACCTCCCAGTAGAATAAGAGTAAGATTTGTTTATCTATCTCATATTGTTTAGTTGTTTAAGATACCTTAGAGATACATGTCATTTTCGCTTAAATACATGTTTTATGAACTTCTTTTGCAATTAACACCGGTGCTTTTAACCATCGTGTGTAAGTGTTGTGAAGTATTGCAGGTTGTCTAGTTTGGAGAATAGGTTGAGTGTGTCCTCCTTTCTCCGGACATATTTTGAAACAAGTGTAGTCCCTCCAAGTCCCACTGTAGAAACTCCATTTCCCAAGTTCAAGGGCTTGGTATTCTTCACCTTCTCTCAACTTTTTTTCTTAATAAATCTCTCGGTTACTTTATGCGTAGTTGATCAACTTAGTGCATTTCAATAAAGATTATAAGCTAATCTGATTTTATTATGCATTCATAAGTTAGATATGACTTTGGTTAAAAACGACTCATTTTATAAGATCTAACTCTTAAAAAACCAAGTACTTACATTAAATATTTTTTTATCTTTCAAAGTACTAGAATAGTATGCTAAATATACGCTATGTTTTAATTGATAAATTCAACATATGTGGCATAAATTTGTTGGTTGTTTTGCAACTCTTAGTGAACAAGTAAAGAGAAATGTTGGCGAAATTTTGATTTATCGAGCCATTCGAGAACCCTCCTTTCTCTATACTTTTTCTTCAAGCATTTTCCAAGCCTCAAAACTTGTAAACTTGTAGTTCTTGAAGTTATAAAAGAACACAAGTATTCCTTATTGTAATAAGTATAAATAATAATAAAAAAGACAAGCAAATGGGCTACCCAGCGTCCACATCCCATCCCCCCTAGGGGGATTTGCGTCTCTTTGTCGTGGCGTGAATTTTTCTAACTTGTTATTTTATTTGCTTTAGACTAATTTGATTAAAGATAAAATTAATCGTTTGTGTATCTCGACACAACGTCGAACCACAAACTCATTCAACACATAGTTTTTATTTTATGCAAACACTCGCATACACAATTGTATCCTTTTAGTATTTGCATTTATTTATTAGATTAAATCACTCTAGCATTCACTGCACTTAGTTAGTTGCAATTATTATTATTCTTTTTTGTTTAAGAGTAATTGAACCTTGGCTTATGTCCCCAATTATGCTCTTATGGCCATCGCGGACTCGTCTGAGCTTTGGTTGACAATCAGAAAGGGGTAGTAGCAGATAGTTAATAGGACAATCCACTGAAGTTTATTTTCAAGAACTTGAGAGGTCGCGTAGAGCTTACCATGGAGGCAGGGGGTTTCTTTAAGCAAGGTATGCCTTGCCCCGTTGGACACTTGGTATTGTTTCTATTGCGCTCAATTCGAAGAGATAAATTCTCTATGGGCCAAACCTTAGAGAAGTTTCTTTTCAGCATCGTACTTTCAATTGCAATGTCCAAATTAACCCACTCCTTTAATCAACTCATCATAATAACCTAAAACCGACCCACGAGACACTTGCAAAACATTCCCATCACAACACTATTTATCTTTCCTGGCACTGGTCTACCTGCATCAAATCTTGTTTATTTTAAGTGAATTCATGTATGTAATGGGATATTTTTATATATGTTGTTGAAGTTATTCAAGTGATATTTGCAAATCTTGTTTGAGTATAATTTATTTCAAACTCCTAGATTAATTTCTATTTCGTAAATTAGAGTAATCAACCTTAGTTATTTTATTAGGGATCACCCCCCTTGGCTTCGCTAAGAGTTGGCCTAGACGGAGGAGTCAAGTTTCAAGTGACAGTACTTGACATGTGACTTGCCCCCAAGATCGCACCTAGTGACTTGAAGATTTCTACCACATTACCCGAGGTGCGTATTTAAGCGGCAACAGGGTGCATAGCGGCTACCCAAGCCAACAAAGACGCGCCAAGGAAAGACACAAATGCTTATGTTGCAGATGGGCAGCTATGGTTAGATGACCCCGAGGCAAGAAGGTTGTTTTCCGAAGGCGATGGCATGATTGGTGGTAATGTGCCTCTTCTTTTGCAGTTAAGCAAACAGACTGCAATGAATCCAAGTGGAGACAGCAACTGGGGTGATGGCCAAGGGCGCCATCCACCCATATCATTTAAGAAAGAAGCCATAAGGTAAGGGCGGTCTACCTTTGGCCCAGGTAGAGGCAGCCACGGGTGCTTCAAGTATGGAGCATGTCAGAAGAAGAAGCCAACAGGGATGAAGCGCACAGGATTTAGTCTAAAAAGAAGAGGACATCAAGTTGCAGGACTCGTGCAGATAAGGAAGTGGGATGGTTGGACAACAGACTCCAATTGGGTGGATTGATCACCCAAACGATTGTGAGAAATGAGGGAAGACGGACCATGCGGACTGGCCGAGACGATGCACAAGGGGATGAACCAAGAGGTTGGGTTGAGTGCAGCAGGCATCAATCTAGTGGAGGTTTCCAAATGGCAAAGTATTGTCATGGAGACTTTGCCGAGGACGACAAGTACTTGAGGTGGGGGAGGATGTCACGGCTTCGGTAACCGCCTCACTCACCCAATACCATACTTGCGCGTTAGCTTGTCCAACAAGATCAAGTGGTGCGGGGACCAGCTTGACTTGGGAGCACGACACACATGGGTGTGCCAACTTAGAAGCCTTGGCACACTTACCTTAAGTGTTGGGCAAGCATGGCATTTAATGTTGACAAGAGAAACCGAAGGCATGGGGTTTAAGAAAACGCACCAAGGAGGAGTGTGGTGTCGGAAAGCCAAGGCCGGGCACATACCCACACCACTACGTCCACATAGAACGCAGGTTGGAGGCCCGAATGCCTTAGCTTGGCAAGCAAGGCAAGTCGGCAAGACAAGTGAGTGTGTTGGATGGGCACATTTCAAGGCAAACGCGTCGGCAAGGATCAGGTTGGAGCACATCAAGGGGCGCATGCCCGGCAGAGAGACCAAGTGGATCGAGGGTTGCACGCAAACAAACGAAAGCACAGCAAGTGGGTAGCGTGTAGATGAAGCAAGGTTGGTACACTTAGCGCGTCGACTAAGGGGCGCCACAAGGCTTTCCTTGGGTGCACCCTTAGGCCGTGGATGCATATAAGTAGTCCAAGCAAGTTTGGCAAGAGGCATCAAGTTCAATCCAAGGTTGGACAAGTCAACGATGGCAAGGCACACCCAAGTCACATTAAGGCATAGCGCTACCCGTCTAGAGGAGCAGGCCACAGGGGTGTGGACCTAGCTCAAAGGGAGCACGCACTCTTGGGAAAAGTTGTGGCAGAGCAGACGTCGAGCAGGAGAAGGTGTAGTTGGCACAATAGTTTTGTAGGTCTTCTTCTGGGAGTTGTTAGCTAGGCACTCCGTGGTTGGGCAAGCTACGGCCCCCTCCACCATCTTAATGTAACCTGATTTATGATATATATATAAAAGCTTAAGGGTGTTCCAAGTTTGGGCGCCCACCTTTATACTGTTCTTGTGTTACTTGTTCTTTGGCAAGAATGTTTGTTCTGGTTAAATTGCAAATATGGCTAAGTGTTAATAAGATAAGTGTAACCAAGTCACAAGTGTAATAAGTGTAAAGTGTTAAAGGGTAGGCGTAGTGTGTTGGTTGCCTACCGAGTTGGCCACGCCCTCGGCAAGGCACCAGGAAATGCCACACGAACCCTTGGGACGGCTAAGTCAGGCGCCAGGCGTGCCCGTTACAGGTGCCCTACAAAAGGCCCACAATGCCTACAACAAACATGTACCTATAATAGCCAAGAACGGAAAGACTTTATATATGCACATCCATTGTTCTTGAGCAAAGGCATGCTTGTTGTGGCCAAAACTATGGAATATAAACATGAAAATGTCTTCAATGAGGTTTTATCAAAACGGGCTTTCCATCGATGAACTTCCTAGTCCTTCATAATATGGGTTGTACTTGCAAATCTCAAGGGGGTTCAAAATATGAAAATGCTACTTCACTATCAGAAGCATTATATATGGGTTGTACTTACAAATCTCAAGAGGGTTCAAAATATGAAAATGCTACTTCATTATCACAAGCATTATGATAAGGATATATGTTTATATTTACAACTATTTTATAACTTTTACCTTGTGTCGAGCTTCTGGTACAAATTTTATAACTTGCTTGGGTTCCATTGCTCTCACTAGTCTACTTGTTTTCACTCGAGATGTGTAAATGACACTCTGAAGTATACTGGCTGCCATGTATTCAAAATCGCACCAAAATTGGCTGGTTTAGAGCATAGTAGAAAGATTCAAATACAACTCAGCATGGGAAAAATATGTTAAAAAAAAATCTAGTATGGCATCCAATAAAAAAATATAGATCTCATTATATATATAATTATGCTGTGTTCCATATTTTAGAAGAATTTCAGCATTAGCAGCACCCAATAAACTAAAAAAATATAATTTATGTTTATAGGATTCTTAGGTTTTCTTAAATATTTTGAGGTTCATGGGCTGTTTTAAGGAACTTGTAGGTCCACTGGTATCAAAGACAGTAAACAAAAGGTTGACTGCACCGTATCCATATTTTATGGAAAATTCATTGGATTTCATACTGCTGCCAAATTTCTGTACAGCAAAGGCCAATACAGCCAAATCTTGCTACCATGTTTTAGAGTTGTGATCATAGTTCCAAACAAACCTTAGAACTAAAAGTTTATGATCAATCCTAATTTGGTGATTCACGAGATAAACAACACCACTGAACATAGAAATGGACTAAAACCAAAAGACAGAACATCAAATTCAATATATTTACCCTTACCCTCCAAAGACAAAATTGACAATATTGAGATGAATAGAGCATTCATTGATAGATTGAAACTCTTCATAAAAATCTTCAAACGTGGCATAGCACTCAGCATCGAAAGCTCAAATTGTTGATAACCAACAAAATAGTTGTTGTTAGAATCCAAAGCCATATTAAATCATGTAAAACACAAAATACACTTGTATACATGTCTTGTGCTTTGTAAATCATGTCAAACACAAAATACACTTTATAAATGTCTCACCGTTGCACTTACTTGCCAATCCAAAAGACAATTTTATATATACCTACAATGGCAAAGTCTACATGGTAAACCAAAAGGATGATTCGAAAAACCTTTTAACTTTAGTAACACAATAGCAGAAAGTCTCTGCTCTTAAAATGCCATTGATAATGGAGGATAGCCCTAAATTATTTGATAGAAACATTTTCCCCGCATCAAAGTAAGAGGTGAATAAGCATGGAATGTTGGAAGGTGCTATGCCAGAGATATATAAATGGAAAGAAGCCACCAAAATAATTGTGAGGAGAGTACGCGAAGAAAGCAACATTGTGTTCAAAGATAAATGTAGACATGTTGAGAAATAGCAGTTTAAAATTTTTAAATCCAATTGCAACTATCAGATGTGGCTAAAGCAAAACACTGCACTCAAAATTCTGCACAGTTAAGTGCCAAAATACTGCAACCTAGACACCAGCATAGATTTGGTGGTATAAAAACACAAAACCTTATCTGATGCAATTAAATCCTAGATAACTGCAAAATGGACAAGCTAATTTTCCCACAGATTGAAGTATTATAGAAAGCCACATCATTAGTTCTTCCATACCATAGAATTGGCATGTTTCATCTCTGCCTATCAATTTATAAACACCCACTTAAGCCAACAGTTATACCACATCCACAAGCCTTCTAAGTTCTGTGTCCTTTATTGAGAACAGAGAGTGGACCATTTTTTTGTCTATCTGTCCATCTATCTATATATTTGAAGAGTTATATTCTAACCTACCAGAAGTCTTAACAAATAAGTATTCTTAAACTACGGTTAGTGACAAGTTGTCTCATTCCCTCAGTTCTTATCCTATCCACCAGGTAAAACTTGCATTTGGTAAGACACATTTAGAAATACTCATGATTTTGCCCAGAACTTTTTATTTAGATTTTATCTTGTTGGTTCAGTCTTCCACAGAGTACTGACCATGGCTTACCTCAAGAAAGCTCTCCACTGGCAAGAAACTTTAATTAGAAATAAGAAATGTCTGTATAAGAGAAAAAGGTTCCCATAAAAATCCACTAACCAACATCAGAAAATATCTATAATTTGTAATAATTGTTATCAAATCTTACAACAATCTTTCTAAATGGCAAATGTGTTTCTTCAAAAAAATATCCAAAAATCTAGCAAAAAAGGAATCCTTCAAATTTCTCCAGGACCTGGTTCAACTGCTTTTGTGGATGAGAATTCAACTTCTGATAACTGAATGGACTGAAAATTGAGGTATGCATCACACTGTTAACGTCCCTGCTCATCAGAAACTTCTTCTTACTGTGCCCACTTGTGAGACATCAGACACATCCCATTAGAGATGATAGCAGAATTGAGTGTTGCACAGTTGGGGCTTGTTGATGAGTCATTTGAATTTTTTATAAGCAGCCAAGCACACAAATTGTGTTATTCCCAATCCAAACAAATCCATCCACAATAATAAGTTATCAACAATTGTCCGAACGACAATCAACTACATCAGACAAGAAGCAAACCCAAGTTTCAATTGAATTTTGAGTTTCGTCATGTTTCCACCATGCTTTCATTGGACCAATAAGGAAACTTGAGCACTCTGCGACTGTATCAGGAGCCTGAATTCAATTAGAATTAATATCTACCAATATTTATGGAATCATAACTATCCCCAGTTTGTCTAAAACAGAAAATCATACCTCTTAGCAAAATAGTGAATCAATTCTTCTCATCAGGAATAGTGCAGTCTTTGCATCGTCTGCATCCAAGGCAACCAATCTTAACTAATATATGACAAAATTTGTCAGCATTTAGATTCCAATTTTCTGTACTCTTTATTTTATTTCTAGCAATTTTGTTGTGAACTCAACTAACTTCCATGAGAAGGTTTGGAATACTAATCCAAAGAAATCTACCAAAAGATATGGCTAAGCATAAAAAACTGTAGGCAATATGCAAACAACACAACCAAGGACAGATACCATTCCACCAAATATTCCAAGCTCCAGGAAAGTTTTAGGAAAAAAATGAGCAGAACTGCTGGCTGAAGTTTTAATACAACAAATAAGAATTGATAACAAGAAACCAAAATGAGAAATCGATTTCCATGTCCTATGCACTTGACTCGTGTCAGTGTGTACAAACACTGCCTGATGCCATTTGAATTTTAGCACGTCGTCCTGTTCTGATTCAAGATTCCAACAAATCAGTACTATCAATGGGCATGCCAGAACTTCCACAAGGAATAGGATTGCCCTCATCTTGCCTCTTGGGGAGTGAGAAACATGTTTGTCAAATAGAAATATGGTAATCGTTCTTGATTTGTTTGAGAACTAGAACTTTTGTAATTAGAATGTAATATCTTTGTGGTTTTAAGTTTTAACAGATGAGGAATATGTATATAAACTTGAAAGAAACAACTGTAGAAAGTTGTGACAAAAGTGTTACCTCCTGTTACCCCCCTATTTGTATAGGGTGTTCACTTAAATTTTCAGATGAGTCTGGGTTTTTTCTGTGGCATGATATCAGCTGTAAATCATGGGCATTTATAAATCACTTCTGAGCACTCCAATCAGATGCCTAGAAGTAGCATTTTCCTGTAGCAGACTTAAATTTGGGGATCAGTCACAACAGAGGATACAATTCTTGGCTTTTCAGCTCTGTCATTCCATTATTTGTTGAGTTACATTAAGGAAATACCCAGATTAGCATGAGAATGCAGCCAGCATTTAAAGGAGGAAACCGTCCCAGATGGTGGAGAGCAGGACATTGAAGCAAGATAAGACTAGAAGGAAAGCAAATAAAAGTAGAAGCCTTACAGATGGTACTACCTGTTCAGGAATAATCAGTTATGTTGGAAATGATGACCAAGGTAGCTGAAAACAGAGCTGTGAATCGGCTAAAGGTGATAGGCAGTAATGTTGGGCATATAAAAGGACAGTAATCAGCATAAAAAGGGCGTTTCTGAGCAGTTTGTAGGAAGTCCAGGTGTCATAACAGCAGTAGCGACTGTTCGTTGAAGTCCGGGTGTATTCTGGGCATATGACAGTCGCCTACAGCCATGAAGAATTCAGTTTTGAAGACAATAGCAGCAAAATATGATCAAGGCAGCAGTCTAGGCATAATTTAAGCAGGCAGTTTTTGAAGGCATATTAGCTGGTGGTTGATTTCGAGATTGCGTTGGGTTCATATTTGTGAATGGCAAGATTGGTTGAGATATAAAGGGATCAAACTAGTGTTTGTGAAAACACTTTCCTTGTGAAGAGGAAGTACTAGCTTTTGGGGTTGCTCAGTAAGTGTTTACACCATGCTTGGGGGTGCTTCATTATCATGTGATGTGGGGTGCATGGTGTGTGGATTAACATTGGTTGTACCATGATGACATACACATTAGAGATATCTTTCTCATGTATTGCCATGCTTTGACTTGATACTCATGTGGCATACTTCCTTAAGTGTTGGAGACCTAAATGGAATGATGGCATTCTTCATGGTGGGTACATGGAGAGGTCAGTTGCTTGCTTTGGAGGATGACTCACCTTGGAAGAGGGACATTGGGCATCTTGGAGGAGGGCATGGAACCTTAGATGGCACGAGGACACTTGGTTGCTTGCATGGAGGCTTGACTTGAATTGAGGATGCTCGAGTTGAGAAGTGATCATATAGGTGGGGTGGACTAGAGGTACACAAGGCTTAAGAGGGAGAGTTGGAGCATTGGAGGCCTTTGAAGGAGTGTTGGACCTTTCTTGAGGAGCGCTCGACCCTAGGCACTTGCTTGTTGGGCGTGCATGCCTTGGAGCTTGACATAGGTCACATAAAGTTGGAGCGCTCTACATGTCGGCCTATCTATTATATAGTTAGGTTGCTTGTTGTGGACTAGGTCCACTTGTTATTGTTGGCCTCCCTCGCCTTTCATTTAAATAAAGGGGGGAGAGTCCTTTGAGATCATATTCATTATTGTTCACTCATGTAATCACATGCTTGTGTTAGAGATGTGAGCGCTAGAGAGAACTAGTTTGTTTGTACTCTTCTTCATTTGTATTTGCTCTCATTGTCTTGAGCAAGAGGATTCTTGAGAGAATTCAAGGGAAGACTAGGGTTAAGATTTTGCCCTAAGACAAGGAAAGCTAGGGTTTGGGATAAACATTGAGAGAACAAAGAGAGCACTCGATCTTGTAGTTCTTGTGAGAGAAGCAGACTAGATTTTGTGGCATTTGAAAACCCTAGTGCTACTTGGAGTGCTTGATGTGGAGAAGATAGCGAGAGACTATCTTGTACACTTGTGTGATACAAGGGAAGGTGCCAAGGAGGACATTCTAGTGAGTTCTACTTGCTTGTTGGGGATCTTTGGTGGAGCGACTATCCTTAGTTGGGAGAGATTCTTAGCTAGGACAAGTTGGTGTCTAGGGTTTTCGATTTGGTGGATGCCCTAGCTAGGGTTTGGAGAGCTTGACTTGCACAATCTTGTCTTAAGTTGTGGTATGTACTTGTACTTAATCTTATATATATATATATGAAGTGTTCCAGCTGTCCAAACTTTGTGTTCTTGCAGATTTGAATTTCAGCATATGTTACCTTGATGATTTAGTAGTTTCTAGTGCTGGTGATGCTTGTTGATTTGACATAACATTGAGCAGAATTTGATTAGCGATTTAACAAACATCTAGAAGCTAAAAGGGCAGATTTACTGCTGTAATAAGTCATTTTCAGATCTATAATTTGCTTGGGATGTGTTCACTAAGGGTTTAAAGTTCAAACACATTATGGAGATAACTCTCTTTCCTTCCTTGCCGAAAAGTTGGAACTTACTTTTGTAAGTAACAAGAGAACCCGATGCCTTTTTATGAATACAAGTGCAACTTGAAAAAAATAAAGTTCCAAAGTGATATTCGAACTATACGTTGGTGAGCTTATAAAAATGACTAAGGTACATCAAATAAGTAATGTAAATGATGAAGTAAAACCTTTGACTAGCCTAATGCACTATTGGCTAAGTGAAAAGAAAACTAGCCCAGAATCCTACAATCCCATAGAAGCCACGAATTTTTGAAGCGGTAAGCTGGGCCATCCTATCTACTGTAGATATTTCTAGATTCGGTAGCTCAATGCAAGTTCGGGAATTTCACCTCAACCTTGAGGTTTCTCGGACCTATTCGCTGTGAACTTTCAGCCTTGGGGTTGAATCTGAAATATTAAATTATAGCAGAAGATACTTCTTAAAGTGGGTACTATGGTAAAGTGGGTGCTTTGAATTGGAAAACGAACACCCCCATGGAAAATTTGACCACCTAGTACCACTTTTATGACATTTTTTATTTTTACAATTAAAATACCCCATTTTTTAATGGGAATGTTTTTTTTACGGAATATTAAAAACACCTAGGGGGGGGACTTGGTACATGTTCATATTACTCAAAAATAGTGACTAGCATGGTAATATACATGGACACTAGGATTTAATAACCCCCTAAGGCCAAACCACCAAGACAATTACTCCAACTTTGGAGGATTGAGTGAAAAACTCAAAAAAATTAAGTTGTTGAAAAGCAACAAATAATTAACAAGGAAAAAACACTCTAGAGTAATTGGATTGATGACTAAGCCCTATGAAATCCAAGCCTTTTATAAAAAGCCATCATGCTACATCACTTATTACAATTCCCCAAGGGGGTATGAACATGCGAAAATTGAAAAAGGGGCCAAAGATGGTCTGCATGGACTTCTGAACACTGATGGTGAACAAGTGACTTGTTCGCACTTTGGCGGCTCACTGAAAAATCCAACTAAGTGCAACTTAGTGGGTAACACCTCCCACATCTCCCTGGCTGTCTTCTTTCAGGACAAATGAGGTATCACATGATCCTTCACTGCATCTAGAATAATCCTCCTGGATTTCACGTCCTTTTGGTTATGGCCGGCCAGCTATTGGGAGTTGCTTGTCTGCAAATTCCCAGATCCCGTTCTCCATTAGCACTAATGTTATTCTTTCCTTCCAGTGACTAAAGTTGGATGCCCCCTCCAACAGGTCCTTAAATCTCAGTCCATTTGTTGCCATCCTGTCCAATCAAATAACCCGACCAAAGAAATTTTTTTGTTTTGTTGTAAACCTTTGCCAAATAATCAAATAATCAATTTCCTTTTCTCAGAGTCGATTAGGCTCTGATACCATGTTAAATTTTTCTCAATACGAAATTATGATTTATGTTCTCAATAATTTTTATATTCATAAATTATAAACAGAAATACTTTATATTATTAACCAATAATGCAGTGGAATAAACAGGAAATTAATAACACATTTAACACAAGTATTTACCCTAGAAAACCCCAATGCAGAAAAAACAACATTCAATGTTTTCATTTATTATCTTGCTCACAAAGAAAATCAGAAATTTACAATCATGGAACCTGTTACTCAGCCCCACAAGAAAATTGGCCTCACTGACTGAGTTGGCCCCATGGAGAAATTCAACACACTGAAGAGAAATCGGCTTCACACAATTCGGCCCCCTGAATCGGCCCTGCGTCACCCCTACGTCACACTACATCAGTCATACAATTGTCGTACGGATCGTACAATCCTCTATACGGCTAGTATGGATTAACCTCGTGCTAGTTCGGCTAGTACAGCGGTTGGATCGACCCCTCTCTCTCTCTCTCAATGAAATCAGTCCATTCTCTCTTCTCTCGGATCCTCCTCTTGCTGCAAATCTCTTCTCTTTTCTCCTCAGCCACTAAGTCTCTCACTCTTCTCTTCAAAAAATCTATTTGAAAATGATCTTGTGATCCATTGTGTCGTTCTCTTCTCCTTGGGCTTTCTTTTATAGCATCTCAATGACTAAAACCCTAACCCCCAATCTCCAAAGTGATGGATGGCCAAGATTAAATCTTGAGCCTCACACTTAAGATCAACGATTGTGAATTAATCTTAAGTTCACTTTTAGTCATTAGTCAGCATTAAGTTAAATAATGCATTTTCCCTAAGTTAGACTTAGGAAAGAGATATAAAAGTTACTTACTCTCTCAAACAAGTACCTAGAGAGGTAATTTGAACAACTCATGCATGCTAGACACTTAGCCTATCTAGAAGCACCTGTCCGAGCTATAATAATCAACACTTTCCCCAACCTTTGTCCAAGCTAGATTATGAATTGGGTTGTGTACAAGGAGAAACAATGTATTTATATTACCACCCCCACAGCTAAGATTTGTAGGAATAGGAGGCCACAACAACATTTCGCTTTGACTTTGAGGGATGGTTCAAAAACTTGGGCTTGGTTGTCTAGATTCTACTTAGGTGGTCAACAAGGGGGTTTTAGAAGAAATTTGGCCAGCTCCAAGTGTTTCCATTTCTGCACTTCCACCTGCTTTCTTGCATTTAACCTCATTAGGGGTTTCTATGACCAAGTTCATCTAGTGTTTAGCGTATTCAAAACCCTTAAGGAAAGGATTAAGGGGATCCCGGGAATTCATGCAAGGTGACATATAAACCTATGTATGCTGCCACTACAAGGTAGGTTGAAAATTTTACTTCTCAACTTAGCTGATCATAGAATCTTTTCACAAAAATCTATGCCAAATCCTTCTCACTTGGCGTTTTCATTGTTTTGGTTTAAGGCTATGCCACTGTTATGGTTTAGGACTATTTACAAAGTCTGTTGGAAGGAGGTTTTGCTATTGTTTACAATTTGTGATTTATGGTTTTCCCAGTTTATGACTGTAATGACACAAACAGCCTTAAAATCCCTGAAAAAACAATACCAAAAAACATAAAATTAAAAATTCTAAAAAATAGTTTAAAAAAACATAAAAATTGTGAAACAGGCTTAAAAACAATACCTATAAACTCTGAAGTCCTAACACCAGAAAAGAAATGCAAAAATGAGCATATAGATCTGCTTCTTGGGCTCAAAACGATGTTCTAACAATTGCTAACATGAAAACCTGGTTACTTGTTGCACAGTGAAACAGTCAACCTTTGCAATATGTCATTGTTATGATGCCCTAGATGCATCGGTCCATCCTCCTCTTAGACAGTTTGTGGCTTGCAGTCATTGTGGGCAAAAGAAATGCACAGAGGAGAATGTGCAAATTTGATGCCTTTTGGGGGTTATATAGACAGTCTTGCAAGTTTGACTCTGTTGATAAAAAACTCTTTTTAGAGTTGATCCAATCCATACTCACGATTTCGCAAGTTTGGATCACAAGCCCCATTCCACTGCCTTGTATATTAGAGAGGCATTTCTCAAAGACAATGTCTACTCTAAAGCTTTTTTACGGCAGCTGGCCATCTTACCTCCTTTCATTTGTTTCAGGACACTAGGGGGTCAAACCCCCCAACATCACTTAGTTGGAGAACACTAGTACTGTCTGTTGACCACCAAAACCGACTTGGTGGACAACCATGTACCATGCACATGTTGAATGTGCCTTGAAGATGAGAAGGAAGTACTTAGTGATTATATTAAACGTGGCAGCTCTTCTTCTTGTCTTCTTTCCATGAAATTTCCGCATCCCTGCAGGGAATTTTGTAAGGATATGTCAACATGAGCGTCTAGTTTTGTGTAACTTATTCACCTAGGACTTTATCATTAGGGAAGTCTTTTCATCGAGTGTTTTTCACTTTGATAATTAAAATTTCTCTTTAGAGGTTTTAATTATTTGAGTTTTTCACTCAAAAATACCTCCAAAGTGGTGAAAGGTGTTCTAGTGATCGAGTCCATGGGGTGATTGGGGCCTAGGAATGTTCTATATTATCATGCTAGACATTATCCAGAGTCTTGTAGAATTTCATTAAGTTTTACATAGGATTTTTTTTAATTTTTGGTCATTAAAAATTGTCACTCAGGACAATTTGTTGTAATGTAAAAGAGGGTTACTTGGTCCTTTTTAATGTTGTATAGGGGTATGGGTACTCAAGACAAATGGCATGAGACCCCCTACACCCTTGGGCCAAGTTTGAAGTCATTCGAACAAGAATTACTATGGTTTTGGTCACATTTTCCCAGGTCAGTCATGGAATTCAGGAAATTGGGCATTTAATTAGAGAGCCAAATTTTGTAACACTGACTATAGTCACTTGGGGTGGCCAAGTAAAGGTTCTAATGCCTATGTTATGTACCCAACATGAAAACTAAAGCATAAAAGGGCCCCCCATGAGTGTATTTCATCAGTTATAAGTTGCCCACTCTAGGGGGTGTGCCATCCTCTCTTTGATTGGTTGGGTGAGTAAAAGTCAATGGTAAGGGCCTCACTATGGTAGTTTCCTCCCCATTTGGCATAGCAATAAGGTTGGGAGCATTAAAATGGGGTTTTATCTCCTCATATTTGAGATCTCAAACTTTGGTTTTTCTCTCCTTGAGCAAATTCGCCCCCCTCTCTTGGGCTCCCCTCTCTCCCTTGTGACACTTGTCTAGCATGCAAAGAGCTTCTCTCTTTCATTTTTCCTATTTAAGGAGGGCATTCCTCCTCATTTTGGTTACAATCTCTCATGCTCTTGCTATTTTTTCATTTCTCTCATTCTCTTTCTCTCTTCTTGCCCCATTGTTGGGCCATTATAATTTTCAGCCATTTGGCTTGGTAATACAAATTCTTTGGAGGAGATTTGGTGTTGTGGATGCTCTTGGTGGTGCTTTGCTTCAAATCTTCATGCTATTCAACCATTGGGAGGCCAAACAAGCAAACTGTTTTGCTTTGGTGAGATTTCTAGTAATTTTGCTAGTTATTTTATGAGTTTTCTTATTTAGCTAGTTAAGATCTTCATATTCTTGTTGGTTGAAGTTTATGATCTCTTAGCTCCTCTATAGATACTCACATTTCATTTCAGTCGTGTAGCAATATCTTACAAGTTGCAGGTCACCAAGCTTTGATCGTGGATTTTTTTGGACAGATACCCCACTCTTCAAAGCATTGGATGGACAAAAAAGCACTATCTTCTCATTTCCTTCCCATTTAAATTTTCTGCATTATATTCTACATCTTTTGCATATACAAATCAGATTTGAATCATTGTTCACATGTTATTATCTCATCAAAATTTGCTCATAAATTTTTTGTAAATTTGTACATTTTTGTATGATAAACTAACATTGTCCCAAGTGATTTTGGGCATTTTTCTGTGACTTTTTTGCTTTCTGGTTTTTAGCAGGTCTGCACACTTTCAAGAAAGATATGCTACCCAAAATCAGCCATCTCCAAGCATAGAAGGCCTCCACAAGTCACTACTTCAAGCCCTTCACAAAAAATGGTCAAAATCAATATTTTCTCTCTATCTTCCTAATAATAATAAGTGCTGGAATTTACATCATTGTAACAAGCCCAAGAGAGTCTCTTGGGCTTGAGCTTATTGGGTTTAACTTCAAGCATTTAGTTCTTAGTTGGTTATTTTCTTAGTTGCATGCAAGAGAAGAGGCTTTGTCCATCTTTGCATAGTTTTGTTAGTTTACTTCAAGTTAGTTATTTGCTTCAAGTACTTTGTTTTTCAACTAAATATTGTTACATGTATCTTGATTCATTAAGTTGTTCATGATTCTATAATGCTTTATGTGATATCTTTTTAATCTATTTGCAAGCATTTTATTTTAACTGGTTCATTTTACTGGAAGTTATCATATTCTTGTTATACTTGTTAAAGTGAATGAGTTGATACTTTGGGAAAAACTGATTTGAAGTTGATTATTGTGACTCCATAGCTCGAGTAGAGACGGCCCTAGTCATTTTGATTATCTGATTATTTCTCTCTTACATACATTATTGGTTGATTGATTAAAAGGTTTGCTTTCCATTGAAATATTTTGCATTTTGCACGTTGACTATCATATTAGTCTTTGGTAATTTACAACTCCCTAAAACAAATTACAAAAAGAACTTAGTAAGTAGGGACTACCCCCCTTGGCCTTTAAGAGTTGTGGTCTAAACGGAGGAGTTTAGGACGGAGGTGACATTGGGTTCTTAACTCATAGTTTCCCTCAGGAACACACATAGCAGTTGGAAGACTTACCCGTGTGCAAGTGTGTTTTAGGCGGCAACATTTTTGGCGTCGTTGCCGGGGACAAGTCTCTTGTCCTTGGTTAATCAACTTTTTTTTTCTCCTTTTTTGGTTTTGCTTTGTTTGATGAATGATTAGAATAGATCTTTATTTTTCATCTAGCGACTCCACTGAACTTTTGTGTTTTATAATTTACAAAGAAAAGCAAAAAATAGTTTTTAGTGAGAGATTTTTAATGCAAATTTTTTTCTTCTCACTTGGCGACTCCACTAAAGGGATAAAACCCTGTTACTCATAAAAATTGTTGAGTTTGGTTGTGTGTAGACATGAGCCCATGCCATACAGTAAAATATTTAAAGCTCTTTATAAAAAAGGATCACCTAATTCGGCACACGACATATTTAATGGTTTTATCAAATACATGTTGAATGAATTATGATATGGAAGAGGTAAGGGAACTGGTTGGTGCTCAGCTTGCCACACAGTATCATCCTATTGACTTTTCAGGCATCCCCGATTTTCCTAATGTTAGTGATGGCACTAAGGATGCATATAAATGGTTTCCAGTCTTTTATGGAAATGGTGACTCAGCCATTTGGCACATCAAGTCTTTCTTTCAGTTTTTGCATGGTTTCAACATTAGTTATGAAGATAATATGATGCACATGTTTTCTAGTACTCTTCAGGAGGATGCTTGTTACTGGTTCTTCTTTACCCTTCCTGGCAAATGTATTTCCTCTTTTTCAAGTTTGCTTCACATATTTGTGGGACGGTGGCATGATGATGGGTATAGTGTGAAAGGAATGGAAAGACTACTTAAAACAATGTTTACCCGCTATTTTCCAGAGATTGAGTATCATGAGTATCCTTTTCATGTTCCCATGGTTAAAAATATTGAAGATTTGAGGATACTTCCAAAACACTTCAATGAATATGATGACATGTGTGCCCCTGCTATGCATTATGAAGGAGCACATGAGGAGCCCTTGATTGAAGACGTTGTTGAAGACCCTCCTCATGTCCCCATAACAGAAGATATTGAAGATTGGCGATGCTTTCATGATTATTTCAGTGATGATCACACTTGTACCCCAGATCTTCCTCAAGAAGAAACCATTACAGAAGCTTATAACGAAACTTATGATGAAATCTGTAATGTGCATGATGACACTCCTTCTTGTTCTCCGTATAATGATGATATTTTGGAAGGTTTACTACCTTGTGACCTTTTTTTCCGAAGAAGGTGGATAGTGATCAGGATGAGGAACCTAAGTCCTTTGAAGGTTTTATTATTAATCCCATCAATGACATATCAAAACGAGGGAGTATTGAGTCTCTTGATGGTTTATTGAAGATCCTATCTATGAGGTTTTTAGAGAAGAGAGTATGGATCTTGAGGCCTTGGGAAATCTTTGTATGGAGGAAGAACATAGTGTTTGTCTTGGTGATCAGTCTGAGCCATATAGCAGTATCAATAATGAAGAGTCAGATTGGGTACAGTTAAATGAAGATCTTCCTCGGCCATCATTTTCACATGCAGAGGTTCCTGAGGATTTGGAGCATCTTGGGTTTTCCACACAAAGTTATCATCATGAGAGCCCTTTGGAGCATGATGTACAAGTGGTTGATCCGCCTCATTGTGCACATGTTTGTATTAGTCATATCCAAGCTTGGATAGAAGAATCCTATGTGAGCACCTACCAGTTTGGGAAGCAGTTTGACAACATTATTCATGCCTATGATTCCCCATCCAGCCCGCCCATTCTAGATCATCACGCAGGTTTGCATCTCTTAATGAATATGTCCTTATTCATGCCTATGATAAGGCAAAATACTTTGAAGTTGAAAAAATGCTTAAGTGGTTGCATTGGATATTTGATTTTACCTAAGATGTTTATTTGATCTTGCTTAGAGTAGGAAAATAAGCTCCTTAAAGTGAGCATTTACTTTCACATTTATTTTATGAACTTAAGAATAATAATATTTTTGTTAAGCTAAAAACAATTTATGGTTCATTGGCTTTTTAATGAAACTTGTGCTACTAAGGTTTTCTTGTCAAGCTGAAATGTTTTACAGATTATAAGATCCAAAGATCCTGGGGTTCTCGTATCCTCTCCTTGCTTGAAGACCAAATCAAGCACACGTCGCACAGTTGGAGCCAGAATGTTGACCACCAAAACCGACTTGGTGGACAACCATGTACCATGCACATGTTGAATGTGCCTTGAAAATGAGAAGGAAGTACTTAGTGATTATATCAAGCGAGGCAGCTCTTCTTCTTGTCTTCTTTCCATGAAATTTCCACATCCCTGCGGGGAATTTTGTAAGGATATGTCAGCATGAGCATCTAGTTTTGTGTAACTTAGTCACCTAGGACTTTATCATTAGGGAAGTCCTTTCATCGAGTGTTTTTTCACTTGGATAATTAAAATTTCTCTTTAGAGGTTTTAATTATTTGAGTTTTTCACTCAAAAATACCTCCAAAGTGGTGAAAGGTGTTTTAGTGATCAATTCCATGGGGTGATTGGGGCATAGGAATGTTCTATATTACCATGCTAGACATTATCCAGAGTCTTGTGGAATTTCATTAAGTTTTACATAGGATTTTTTTTAATTTTTGGTCATTAAAAATTGTCACTCAGGACAATTTGTTGTAATGTAAAAGAGGGTTACTTGGTCCTTTTTAATGTTGTATAGGGGTATGGGTACTCAAGACAAATGGCATGAGACCCCCTACACCCTTGGGCCAAGTTTGAAGTCATTCGGACAAGTATTACTATGGTTTTGGTCACTTTTTCCCAAGTCAGTCATGGAAATCAGGAAATTGGGCATTTAATTAGAGAGCCAAATTTTGTAAAATTGACTATAGTCACTTGGGGTGGCCAAATAAAGGTTCTAAAGCCTATGTTATGTACCCAACATGAAAACTAAAGCATAAAAGGGCCCCCCATGAGTGTACTTCATTAGTTATAAGTTGCCCACTCTAGGGAGTGTGCCATCCTTTCTTTGATTGGTTGGGTGAGTAAAATTCAATGGGAAGGGCCCCATTATGGTGGTTTATGTTATCACACAACTTGTAGTTGTCCCTAATGTTATCCCATCCGGGATGGTAGAGGAGATGGACAACTAAAGAGGTGACCCAAGAGATGCCACAGTTCCCAATGCAAGCTAGGAGTCACGACAACCGAGGCACTCTTCACTTTAGATCTAGGGAAGACAAGATCAAGGGGGAGACCCTATAGCCAATTGACAGAAGATTAGCCAAAGCAATGGTTCCTAGGGGGATGTGAAAGTTGAGTTACGGAAACCAATGCAAGCTTAGGTGGACCCAAGAATTTAAGTGTGATTGAAAAGGCTTAAGATGTGACAAGTGTTTCAACCAATGTATGAGTTAGGCCACCTAGGAAGACCAAAGAGACAGATCTAGTCCCATCAAATACACAAGTGGGGACCACTTCCTTAAAGTATGGAAATGACCCAAATGGGACCCACAAGGTGAAGTTATGGGTGAAATGGCATTAAGGGGTGTTTGAAGATGTAGATCTATGGATCTAAGATGGATTTAGACACACCCACATATGGGATCTAGGAAAAGACACAATCCCCAAGGAGTGCGAATTGACCCAAGGAGATTGGTGCCTTTAGATGGATGGGAAAATGGAGTCCAAATTATGTCAAATTGTAGATCAGGGTAGTTAAGGCAAATATCAAAGTGGGTTTTAAGTGGGGCATGCCCCAAGGTAGGCTAGATCTCCATAGATCTAAGGTTGAAAATGCATCACCCAATGACCCAAGTGGGGCACACAAGGGAAAAATCAAAGAAGTGAAGCACTAAGGGTAGGCTATCAAGTGAGAGGAGTTCAAATCAAGTGGGATCTCACCTACCCATGTCTTGGAACTAACCCAACTAGCTTCTCCCAAGGGGTGCGAATTGCCTTCAAGAGGGTTAGGTGCCTTGGAAAGTGTGTCAAATGGAACCCAATCACCACCAAACTATAGATCTGAATTGTCATGGATACTATAGAGGTGGGTTTTCAATATCTTTCCAAAAGCCAAGCTAGATCCAAGTAGATCTAAGAAAAACAAAAATGAGGGTTTTGATTTTAAGGGTTTTATGACCAATGAAGAAGAATGGATGGATCTAGGTACATACCTTGATGAACTTACCTCAATTGCTTGTGGCCACTTTGCAAATTGATAGCATTCCCCTATGTGTATATTCAAGAGTGAGATCCAAGTGCTCCAAGCCAAAACGTCCTCCTCCAATGAAGTCAAATTGTCCTCCTCCTACAAGACAAGATCAAGTGAAACAAGCCAAGTAAGAAAATTATGAAAATGATGGAAAGATGTAATAGAAAGCATCAACTATGTCACAAAGATACAATAATGATACTCCCTGTCACCAAGATCAACTCAAGAGAGAATATGTGGATCCCTCCAACAATAACCCTCTTCAAATCGTCCTCCTCTCCACCAATTCGGCCTCCCTGCAAGAAAACAACATGTAGCCCCTAGATCCACAATGATACATAGAAGAGATACTGTATATTCAAAGTGCAAAAGAATCCACAAGACAAGAGAAGTATGCTCCACAAAGAAGTATTTTGTTCCATTATTCAAGAGCTCCAAAGGTCCTTTACAGTGAGGGGGGTCTCCTCCTTATATAGGATAATAAAGACCAAAACCCTAGATCTCAAAACCACTTTATGAAATGAGTGGTTGAGATTAAAAGATCTCAATATATAATCAATGGCTAAGATGAACCATAACATAATATCACATGGATCACTCAAAATAGAGATGACGTCATAGCTAGGAGAGACTAAGTGAGGGTGACGTCATCCTCTAGAGGGGGCAAAAGTATATGGGCCCACCTCATATGACATGGACAAGACTCATAAAGCTCATGGTGGGGCTAGGAGGCATCAATCCTTACTAGATCATCCCCATGGCACAATAATAATAAAATAATATGTCCAAATAATACAAATGATCAAATCCTGTCCTCAAAATCTGTGAGAGACATGCAATAAAATGCCTCATGTGGCCTCTGTGGACCCCATTGACTGATGAAAACTAGCTGGAAGATAGGGGGTTCACCCTGGAAGACCTTTATGAAGACCAAGTGCCAAAACCTTGCCTCAAATGCCCAAATCAAATTCCTCAGTGACCCTTTTATCCCATTTTTTATCTGCCTCGATAACTGTGAAGTTGTTGAAACTGCCACCTAGGGCACCTGCGCTGTCAAATTGAGCCCATCGGGCTCTCCAAAGGGGGAGTATAATGGTGATATCAAGTGGCTGGACCACCCCCTCCTCATACAGCGCCCTAGGTGAACTGGCCTCTCATGGCCCCTGCTGGGCAGGCTGGGAAAACAGCCCCAAATCTGGTCAACAAGTGGAAAACTGCATCTATCACTGTCAGAAGTGCCCAGAACTGAATGATAAGTGTCTCATTGAGTCCAGAAGACCCAAAACTGCTAAGAATGTGTACTCATACACCATGGGTTGACCTGAGGGGTCAACAATAAGGTCCACCATATCCGGACAGTGCATAGTCTGATGATCTGGAATAATAATAAAACCTGTTGAAATGCATCAATCACCATCTGAATCATATGTACACCATATAGTATCATCAACAAGAGTATGTGGGACCATCAATTATCATCAATAATCATACATGGCCCACATCATCACGGATCCCAAGAATGACCATAATCAAACTAGGTTTGACTAGGTCAATATACAACCAAGGATAAATCATATCAATAGACTAAGACATGTTCCTCTAATCATACTCACAGCTTAACTTAAAGTATAAACATCATTCAGTGGCATTAATCATGTTTGCATATTCCATTGTTATTTATATTTACTTGCACAATAGCTCAAATGACAAACTCACCCATTGGACATGATCTAACTGCTAGCTAAGGATGAAGGCTAGGAACAAGGCTGGGCAAAGGGGACTGACTTGCCTAAACTTAACTAAAAGACACTTTGGACTGGGAGAGGGGGAAACTATACTCTGTGCTAGACAAATAACACGAGGAAAGGTTGTGCCTCACAAATGGATAAGTTGTTCAGAGAGTGCTTATTCAACTTAGGCATCATGTCTACATCAAGTTGATCCAAGTTTAATAGGATCATTCAATTTCATTTCATGGCCTTTTTGGCGTACATAACCCTTCGGATTTTAGATTTGCTAAGAAGCACAACTAATTGCAACTTGCATCTAGGGCATGTTTACATATATATAAGGTCAGCAATAATAGATATAACTTTTGAGTAACTTTGCTTTTTGGACCTTTTTTATACTCTTCGAGGAGTATTTTTAGCAGTTCATCGCTCTTGCCCTTTACTCATGTGTGTTTAAAAACACATTCTAGAGTTTACAGTTTCCATGGGTGAATTTATAAAGATTTCCAAGTAGTACATGAGCTTTCAGTTTTAGCCAACAACATCTCAAGTGACTAAGGGGACTTTGACTAGTGCCAAACATCGAGACAATCGACCAGAATGATTTAGGCCTAGAATCCAACTCACCAAAGGCAAGTTCTGTCACCAACTCAGAGCCGAGACACTAAACAAACATGGATGCGATCCAACACAGAGGTAGTAATAAGGAAGTCCTCAGTAATCAAAGAGTCAAGACAGACAAGTCAACGGTGAAAGGCCAAATCGAGAAGGTCATGGATGGACGGAGTCAAATGAATGTGGTGCCTAAGCTAGCAGACAAATAATGTCAAGAAAAACCATATCTATGCAAGGTAGTAAACCAATGAGTTTTGTCAAGAAACCTAAATGTGCAAGTAATATGTCCATTTTACAATTTATAACATCATTAAGATAATTCCTTTTCATTTTACAAAGTTTGCCACGTCATGAATCATATACCAAGTTAATGCTGTGAACATGACTAAAGCAACAAGATAATAATCCATAATCAATGATCAGAAATCCATAGGTCATATCACATCATGGTAATAATCATCATAAACCATCTGAAACACTGCTGCAATAACATCTCTAGGCACTGAACTGAAACTGTATGGAATAAAGGGTCACATCGGTCATCAAACCTGAACTCTCAAGGCTCAGCCTTGGCACAAGGTCTAACATAAGTCTGATAAAATACACTGCTCTGATCATGAGTGATCTCAAAATATAAACTCATCATAGCCAAGCTCTAAATAATCCAAGCTCTAAAAAGTGCAAATATCTGTTAAGCAAGAATAGTAGCCCTGCTACTATGATGTGATAACAGTTTCCTGCCCATTTGACATAGCAATAAGGTTGGGAGCATTAAAATGGGGTTTTATCTCCCCATATTTGAGATTTCAAACTTTGGTTTTTCCCTCCTTGAGCAAATTTGCCCCCCTCTCTTGGGCTCCCCTCTCTCTCTTATGACACTTGTCTAGCATGCAAAGAGTTTCTCTCGTTCATTTTTCTTATTTAAGGAGGGCATTCCTCTTCATTTGGGTTACAATCTCTCATGCTCTTGCTATTTTTTCATTTCTCTCATTCTCTTTCTCTCTTCTTGCCCCATTGTTGGGCCATTGTAATTTTCAGCCATTTGGCTTTGTAATACAAATTCTTTGGAGGAGATTTGGTGTTGTGGATGCTCTTGGTGGTGCTTTGCTTCATATCTTCCCACTATTCAACCATTGGGAGGCCAAACAAACAAACTATTTTGCTTTGGTGAGATTTCAAGTAATTTTGCTAGTTATTTTATGAGTTTTCTTATTTAGCTAGTTAAGATCTTCATATTCTTGTTGGTTGAAGTTTATGATCTCTTAGCTCCTCTATAGGTACTCACCTTTCATTTCAGCCGTGTAGCAATATCTTACAAGTTGCAAGTCACCAAGCTTTGATGGTGGAATTATTTGGACAAATACCCCACTCCTCAAAGCATTGGATGGGCAAAAGAGCACTATCTTCTCCTTTCCTTCCCATTTAAATTTTCTGCATTATATTCTACATCTTTTGCATAAATAAATTAGATTTGAATCATTGTTCACATGTTATTATCTCATCAAAATTTGC
Organism: Larix kaempferi; assembly: GCA_027924585.1. Taxonomy (NCBI): domain Eukaryota; kingdom Viridiplantae; phylum Streptophyta; class Pinopsida; order Pinales; family Pinaceae; genus Larix; species Larix kaempferi. Next base: position 1,005,224 of record BSBM01000635.1, on the reverse strand, counting down.
TCATAAATTTTCTGTAAATTTGTACATTTTTGTATGATAAACTAACATTGTCCCAAAGTGATTTTGGGCATTTTTCTGTGACTTTTTGTTTGCTAGTTTTTAGCAGGTCTGCACACTTTCAAGAAGGATATGCTACCCAAAATCAGCCATCTCCAAGCATAGAAGGCCTCCACAAGTCACTACTTCAAGCCCTTCACAAAAAATGGTCAAAATCAATATCTTCTCTCTATCTTCCTAATAATAATAAGTGTTGGAATTTACATCATTGTAACAAGCCCAAGAGAGTCTCTTGGGCTTGAGCTTATTGGGTTTAACTTCAAGCATTTAGTTCTTAGTTGGTTATTTTCTTAGTTGCATGCAAGAGAAGAGGCTTTGTCCATCCTTGCATGGTTTTGTTAGTTTACTTCAAGTTAGTTATTTGCTTCAAGTAATTTGTTTTTCAACTAAATATTGTTACACGTATCTTGATTCATTAAGTTGTTCATGATTCTATAATGCTTTATGTGATATCTTGATAATCTATTTGCTAGCATTTTATTTTAACTGGTTCATTTTACTGGAAGTCATCATATTCTTGTTATACTTGTTAAAGTGAATGAGTTGATACTTTGGGAAAATGATTTGAAGTTGATTATTGTGACTCCATAGCCCAAGTAGAGACGGCACTAGTCATTTTGATTATCTGATTATTTCTCTCTTACATACATTATTGGTTGATTGATTAAAAGGTTTGCTTGCCATCGAAATATTTTGCATTTTGCACGTTGATTGTCATATTAGTCTTTGGTAATTTACAACTCCCTAAAACAAACTACAAAAAGAACTTAGTAAGTAGGGACTACCCCCCTTGGCCTTTAGGAGTTGTGGTCTAAACGGAGGAGTTTAGGACCGAGGTGACATTTGGTTCTTAACTCATAGTTGCCCTCAAGAACACACATAGCGGTTGGGAGACTTACCCGTGTGCAAGTGTGTTTTAGGCGGCAACACTGTCCAGCATTGCATCTTGGCCCACACTACCAAGGTCCTCAGATGTAGGGATTTTGACCACCGAACCCGCAATAGCAATAACATCAATCATAGATCACTAATAAAGGCTTCTAGCACAATGAAAATGATTGTCAAAATAATATCAAAACTTGGCAATGGCCTTCATGCTTGGATATGGACATTCTTTTTCCAACATGTGCTTCAAGTTTTTAGGCTAGGTTGTAAACCAAGTTGTGTGCAAACTTGCAAAGAGAAAAAATGTGTTTATTGTTGAAATTTCATTTGCACCGGGCAATTATTGCAAATCTGAAAATTCACCTTCTGCCAAAAAAGTTTCTCAGATCTTAACCCTGGAATTTTCAGCCTTTAGGACTGCTGCAGAATAATCAAACAACAGCAGAATAATCACAATAATTCATTTCTAGTAGCCACAAATTCATGACAACTCAAAGAGAAAAATTATCAATCATTCCAATGAGTTTCCATCCCTCTAGGGCAACTTCACATGCATAAACCAGATCTGAAAACTCTTCTTATAAAGCAAATATAAAGGCAAACACAATGGGAATAGAGAGTTGTACTATTATCTTCAATCTATGTGTTAAGTCCCTTAACAGTTTTCTCTTAAGTGTGTCAAATCAGCAAAACAATTAAGAGCTGGAAATAACTATCCCAAGAAGATAAAATGTTGGAATCAAATATGCAATATACGCAATATGTGGATAGCTAGAAATCACATATATATATATATGCTTAATAAATGAAGTACATACATACCATAGCCTCCTCTCAAGGCTAGGAAAAAAATCCAACCACCCTAGATGCCCTAGCTAAGGTTAGTCAACAAGCCCTAGCTCCTCCAAGTGCAAGAACTCTCCAACACTATCTACATGGCAAGAAATCCTCCTCCTCTTCTTCCCCAAATACATCCAAGAGTTTCCAAACCGTAATCTCTATCCCCCGAGGGAAGAAACCCTAACCCTAGAATCCAAGATGTTCCAAGTGAGCAAGAAACCCTAGTGGCCATGAAAGAGAGATCCAATATACAATAAAGAATCTCAGGAGAGAGAAATCATCCACCTTCTCCTCATATGCCCCACTAGGTCCTCATGAACCCTACTCCTAGCACATCACTCAGAGAGCACTCCAAATAAGAGATACAAATGAATGTGTGATGTGATGTGTTGTTTGGAAAGACTCTCTCCTTCATCTTTTTATATGAGAGGTAAGAGGGGCGAACAATATAACATAGGGCAGCCTAAGCCTTCCAAGCAAGCCTACTAAACATAAATAAGCCACACACAAGTGAAGCGCTCCAATCCTAGAATACAAGTATACAGCTCCACTAATGATGTTGTGCAAAATAATGAAGCTATGCAAGGCAAGTCCACACCCCTCCATCTGGAGCCTCCATGGACACCATCCACCCTCTAAATCCAAGTACTCCACTACGGTAGCTACCCCCTCCAAGAACATTGTCGAAGCCCTGGGCATCCCCAAACCATCTCCAATACTTTGAACAAAAAACCAAGCTGACACAAGAAATATAGGGCTTGTAGCCCACCTTCATAGTGCACAACACTCCTCATATCCTGTAGGACATTCTCCCACCGGGTGAATCCTTCATGTGCCCATCATACAGAGTGTCCATCATCTAGGTAAGACATCTCCAATGCCCTAGCGAAGAACATTGAGCCAGTAATCATCTAAGGTCCGACATCCAATAAGCAAGCTATCACAAGTGTGCATATCCATCACAGACCATCTCTCGTGCTACAAACCATCTTAGACCATCTAGGGGACGACATACACCATGTACCCCAAATCTCATGAAGTAACCCAAACATGGTGTAAATGCTTTTGGAGTAACCCAAAAGTCTAACATTTATATTACCAACCCCACAGTTAAGATCTATAGGAATAGGAGGAGGTAGTGACACTTGGCCACGACATTGAGGGGTGGTTGGAAAACTTGGGCTTGGCATTGTAGCTTCTACAAAGGGGGGCAACAAGGGGATATTAGAAGAACTTTAGCCGACTCCAACTGTTTCCATTTCTGCATTATTCTTGCTTTCTTTCCTTTTAATGTACTAAGGGTTTCTATGGCCAAGTTTGCCTAGTTTTTAAAATTTTCGAATGTCTTGAGGCAAGGATTAATGTCATCCCAAGGATCAAGCGACCACAACATGGTAGGTTACAAAATTTACATTTCAGCTTAGCTGATCCTGGAATCTTTTCACAGTAAATCCATGAAATGCCTTCTCCATTGGCATTTTTACTGTTTTGGTTTAAGGTTATGTCATCATTATGGTTAAGGGCCAGTTGACAAATTATGTGGGAAGGAGGCTTATGATTATTATGACACAAACAACCTTGAAATTCCTGAAAAAGACAATAGCAAAAAAAAAAAAATGAATAAACAACTTAAAAAAAAAACCTAAAAATTTTTAAACTACTCCAAGAACAGTACCTATAACCCCTAAAACCCTAACAGAAGATAAGAAACATAAAATGAGCATGTAGAGCAATGTTGCATGACTCGGACTCGGCAAAGACTCGACTGGCATATGACTCGTAGACTCGGGAAAAAATCGGGAAAGATTCAAGACAGCCTCGGCAAGACTTGGCAAATAGGAAAAAAATAAAAATATTGTACATTTTGGACAAAAAAAGAGATTAAAAGCATTTCCAATCCATATAAGCTATAAAACTATAATTTATACAGTAATGCATAACATTGTCTCATAACAAAAATAAAAATATATATAACATAAATAAAAATTTAAAAATATAAAATATATAACATAAAAAATATAAAATATATAACATAAATAAAATTTTAAAAATAAAAAATATATAACAAAAATAAATATTAATAAATAAATATAAAATATATAACATAAATAAAAATTTTAAATAAAAAATATATATAATATATACCAGAAATTAAATAAAAAAAAACTATATATATATAAAGAAAAGAAGAAAAAAAAAAAAAAATATATATATATATATATATAACAAAGCAATATAAATAAAATATATATATATATATATATTCTATAACATACATAAAATAAAGATTAAAAAAAAAAAACAGTCGATCGACTTATCTGGAACAGAAGCCCAAGCTCCGAACTGCACCTTCACGACCTCGGACATGCCTGCACCTTCACAAAAAACACGAACAGGAAGCAACAGGAATCACAAAAGGAAGAGGTCAACTGCAACTTCACGACCTCCACCGACTCTCCACGCTTCACAAGCTCGATCTCCGTTCTCAGTCAACTCAACTCACAGCCAAAACAGAAAAAAAAGGGTCGACCGGAACAATCAACTCACGGCCATAAAATTTGGCGTCCGACCCTTTTTCCCTCGTGCGAGTCTGCTGCCGAGTTCGACACGGGTCTGTCAGTTCTGTCGAGTGTGACAAATCGACAAGTACAGGGCCGAGTTTGGGAACTCGGCCGGTTACCCGTTGCGGGAGGTCGCTCGGGGAGACTCGCGAGTACCCGTGAGTCCCCAACAAGTGGTGCTTCATTAATGTAGAGGTACCTCTTGGTCTTGAAAAGATGTTGTAATAGTTGCTCATATGAAATTGTAGTTGCTTGTTGCATTGTGAAACAGTAAATCCTTGCAATATGCTATTGTTATGATGTAATAGATGCGTCAGTGGATGCCATAGATCCATTGGTTTTACCGCCTCTCAATCAATTTGTGGCTTGCAGTGGTTGTGGGAGAAAAAAGAAAATGCACAAAACATAAAGAATAGGTAAAATTGGCACCTTTTTCGAGTTATATAGACAGCCTGCCAAGTTTGACTTGGTCAAACTGAGTCAAACTCAGCCCCAAGTCTGAAAAACACTTTTCCAAGCTAACTTGATATATACTCTCAATTTGGCACAATCTGGATAGTATGGATTGTCAATCTTGTTTCATTTCCTTGTACATTGGAAAGTCATTTTCTCTCAAATGTCTACTTCAAAGCTCTTTTGTGGCCGCTGCCTAAATTACTTCCACCTTTGTTTCAGGATACTAGGGGGGTCAAGCACCCTACAGCTACATATTTGAACAACACTAGGACTATCCAACATTGCTCCCTGGCCTACACTACCCAAATTCTAAACCGCACCATGTTGAGGGGTCCTAAGAGGAGTAGAGACACTCAAGAGAGTGGCCACACAGGACCCCTACTCAAAGATGCATTATTAATTTCTTTCATTCTACTAAGAGTTCTTCAACCTTGGATGATAGAATGTTAAATTTTCTAAACTCCAGATCTAGATAAATAAATTCCTAGTGGTTTCCTTTACTGAAAATTAAATTTGCAACTCACAATTTATTTATACTTCTGGGATTAATTAACAGAATTAAATAGCGGAAGCAACACTAATGGAAAATAGATCTACTCAATAAAAACACATGCATAGAATTTATGCCCTTCAAATCAGCTTTCATTCAAATAACTTCCAAGCTTACAGGAGATCCCTTACTAGGAAAATGGCTTGAGAAAATACAACAACAAGAAACCTACCTAAATACCCTTCTCAAAAAATCCTCACTCAGCAAAACAGCCACAGCAAACCCCTACTATGCATGTTGTATTTTACAGCCTATTTGGCCTTGTACGGTTTGTTGTACAACCCTGCTGCAGGTTGTTGTATGGCCTACGCTATTGTACAACTCTATCACATGTTGTATGGCCCTGTTGCGCATTGTTATGCAGCCCACGGTATTGTACGGCCCTGCTACGTGTTGTTGTATAGTCCGGAACCCCCGCCTAGTTGGTGTTATCACCTAAGATGTAGTTACCCCTATGCATGGATCCAGTCATGGATGGCAATAGGGAAGGGCAACTCAAAAGGTGCAACCACGATCACCTCGACCTCCAATATATATGGTTGTCACGCCAGTCGAGGCAACCTTCGCTTTATGTTATCTAGCCCAGACAACAAAGGGGGAGACCCGATCTACTCCCGACAGGAGAGATCAAAACCAAGACACCAAATCAGGGTATTTCTAAGTGAAGTTAGGTGTATGGTTTATCCTAGACCTAAAGATGAAGTCACAAGCCAAGTGAGGGGTTCAATAGGTATAGCTTTGGTTCATGGTTGATGTAAGAGTGACTTATAATGTTTGTAGTAAGATCTAGGGCTAGTGTACTAGTTCAATGTCAGAAGATCCACTGCCTTGGGAACTGTGTCCAATGCAGGGTAGTTAAGGGTTGTATTGGGGCTAACTAGTACAAGTGACAAGCTTGACCATGACAGCTTCAAGGGTTTGGTCCACTATGCATGGTCAATCCACAAGTCAATCCAACAATCTAGGAAGGTTGAACTAACTTGGAAAGAAACCAGTGCCTTGGGAATTGGGAAGTGGAGTCAAAGTAGGGTTGACTTGTGGTTTAAGACTCCTAGTACATGAGATAAGTGGGCAATTTAAGTTTTGATGTGTAAATGTATCTAGATCTAGGTTTGACCCAAGTGGACCACAATCCCTTAAAACAAGGAATGCAATCCCCAAGGCAATATTTGACAGAAGGACAGTCTAGACCTAGGTTTTGAATTATTCCGGCTTCAGATCTCCAAAAATCTCAAGTACCCAGTTCCAGGAAGTGAGTCAACTCACTTCTCCAAGGTGGTGCGACTTTGCCCAAGGAAGCCTAAAAATGGGGTTAGGTGGGTCAAAACAAGTCGGATGGCATCCAAACTTTAGATCCGGGTAGATCGGTCAGGTAGGCATATGGATCTATAATTTCGTGGCAATCCACCGGTTAGATCTTAGTAGATCTGAGTTTAAGTGTTCCAAGTGGTCCAAAATGGGGATTAAATCCCTTAAACTGTGGAATGGGGCCCACAAGGTAAATTTCAGAAAAGTGACAACCTGGGTGTATGTTTTTTGATGTGTAGATGTCAAATCAAGTGGAATCTCAAACACCCATCGCTTAGATCTAGGTCAACCTGCTCAAACTAGGAAGTGCGCCTTGCTTGGGAGAGGCTAAGTTGGCCTGGGAAGGGGGTCAAATGGAAGCCAATCCTCACCAAACTATAGATCCGGGATGCCGTGGATGCTATAGAGGTGGGTTCTTAATATTACGCCCAACAACCCAATAGATCTAAGTAGATCTGAGAAAATGCAAAATTGGGGTTTTAATTAATTAGGGTTTTAAATGTTTTTGACAATTGGATAGACTATGGAGATAGAACTTACCTTGAGATCATACCTGAATGATGTGGTTGAGATGCCTTGATGTTGAGGAAGATTCCCGCAGAGATCAAATGAGAGATTGTTGATTTGCTTGCCAATTTGATGCCCTAGTCCACAAGTGCGCCTTCCTCTACCTGTCAAACCAAGGAATAAAATTCAATCAGTAAGATCAAGTATGGAAGAAATACAAGAGAAATGCAAATAGTAACATGAAATAGAATGTCCTGGGACAGTAATACTCCCTGTTACCAACGAAGAGCTCCAAAGAAGAAGTAGGGAGAGTCTTCCCCTACCAATACCTCCTCCTCCAAGCAAATCGGCCTCCACCTGTAGATGCAAAATCGTGGTACAAAAGATATGGCAAACAAGATCTCCAATAACTCAGTGCAAAGGAAGAACCAACGAACGAACACCAAAAACATTCACCACAACATTGGAGATAGATGCAATAATAATTTTCTATTCCAATAATCCAGAGCCAAAAGTCCCTTTACAATGAGAGGCTCTCTCCTTTAAATAGGAAGGAGAGGCACCAAAACCCTAACCACTTTTTGAATGAGTGGCTAAGATTAAAAGATACAAATGTCTAATCAATGGTTGAGATGAGCTCAACAACATAATACATGGATCACACATAAAATATAACATAAGTGGACAAAGTCGCCCTAGGAGAGGGGAATCCCACCAAATCATGATGACAAAATATCATAAGAGGCTCATGGTGGGTCCAAGGGGTAATTTTATCCCTCCTTGGTCAATCCCCATGGCACAATAACCAATAAATAATCATGAATATACCAAATCGTGCCTCCAAGGTGAAGTCGTGGTCCTCAAAAGACCTCAAAAATCCACAGAAAGTGCCATAAGTGATGGATGCGGGCCCCGATGAAGCTGAAACTGCAGGAGGAGGTGTGGAAGGTCCCGATCTATCATCACTGATCATCCCATGCCATAACTTTGCCTCAGTAGCCCAAATCGATTTCCTCAATAGCCATTTCTACCAATCCTGAAATGCCTCGGGAAGCGTGAAACTGCCCAAACAGCCTCCTGGAGTGATGGCGCTGTCAAGGTGAGGGCACCAATGTGTCCGGGAGGGGGGTAATATGGTAAAAACAAGTGGCTGGACCACCCCCTCCATCATCAGCGCCCTAGGTCAACCGGATAAAAGTCATCTCTGCTCCGACAGGGCCTCCAACAGACCAAAACTGCACTAGGACAGCCTACTGAGGCTAAATCATCACTGTAAGTGCCCGGAACTGAAAACAAACTGTCCCATTGGACTCAGAAGGTCCAAATCCATCCAAGATGTGTACTCATACACCATATGAATCTCTGCATGATCAAAATAAATATCCAATGTACCGGAACAAGGCCAATAATAATGATCTGTAAATGACCAAACACTGCTGTATCCCAAGAATCATCATCATAACCCTGTAGCTGCTGCATAGAATCATCCTGTATGTATACATAGACCATATATCATCTATCCATATCATCATAAGGTCCAACATCTCATGTCTCATGGTCCTCCATGGTCAAACTAGGTCTAACCAAGACCAAATACAACTCAGACTATCATCCATAGCTGCTGCAAGGTGTCAAGGTTAATACATGCTTTACAATTTATTCAAATAGCTATTAAAACACAGAGTAATCATGACTGGCGATCTAAATCCAAATATATAGTGTCGTTTATTATTATTATTACTCAGACTAGACTTTCAGGACCATACTCACTTCATAGTTGTGATCAATTTGCTAGTGAAGGGTGAAGGCTGAAATAATTGGCTAGGCTAAGGGATGACTTGACTGACTTGACTTTGTGACACTTCGGCAAGGGAAAGGGAAAGTACACCATAGTATATACTGAATGAGCAATAACATAGGGAATGGCGGTGTCTCACAAATGGATGAGTTGTTTAAAGAGGGTTTATTCACCTTCACAGATGCGCACAATCCATAATACAAACAAGGCCAGCAATTGTTTAGATATAACATTTAAGTTCCATTGCTTTTTGGGCCTGAGGTTTCCATAGCCTTGATCTATGTGTGTTTACAAACACATTGCATAGATTTACATTTATTTTTAGGCTTTCTGCTGCAGGTGTGTTTTTAAGGCACTTGTTTACCTGAGCACTTCTAGGTGTGTCATGGACAACTTGTTTACCTAGGTATTTATTTTTCCAAAAGATATAACATTTTATTTTTCATGGCCATTTTCATTTGGCATTTCTTTCATATACAAGATATAGCATTTGATTTTTCCAGATTTTGTATTGATGGCAGCACTAAAAGTTTCAGGTTTAGCCAACACAACTTTAGTGACTAGGGGGAATTCTCAAGGAACTCCAACTCACCATAGGTAAGTTTTGTCACCAACTCAGAGCCGAGACACAATAAACAGGGAAGCTCATCCAATACAGAGGCTACAGTGGGGAAAGGTCCTCCATGTCACTAGTCAAGTAGCAAATCAAGGTGATAATCTAAAAGGTAGGACACGGATGGATGAAGACAATGAAATGATGGAGCCAACACTAGCAAGCCAGAGTATGGTGTAATGATCACCTCTATTCTCCCTAAGGAGGGTATGTACCAATGAGTATGAATAGTGAACTTCTAAGTCTGAGTAGGGACAGTATAATATAATATAATAGGTCAACCAGGTCCATATATCTATATGATCGCCAGATCATGACACTAAGTGCTATGACATGCTATAAGAATAAGTATAAAAGCAATCTAACCATAACACCTGTAATATACCTGCTGAGTCATATACCTGAATGCACATCAACCTGTACCATCATCTGTCCTCTGGAACTGCTGCTGTAACTCTGGGCACTACTGTCTGCTCTGTACCAATGGCATAATGGCTATATCGGGCATCTCTCTGAGTGTCCTGAAACTCAGTCATGGCATGGGGAATATAACTGTTGTCCACAATCTGATAGTGATCCAATATAGATGCTCATCTCAGCATCTCAAATGCAAGGGAACTGGCTGAATAGTGTACTGGAATGAGAAAAATAATGTATGGTAGCCCGGCTACTATATATGTGATAACATCTGGCTCCGGCTGGGACAAGTGCTCTGCTGAAGTGAGCGCTTGAGAACCTCAGAATCTCTGGTCCTCGAACTCTGCTACTCGCATCCACGATCCAGCACTCTACCATTTTACTTTCAGCTTTTATTCTTGCAACCTATTTTCTGCATTCACAAACATCTAAAAAAAAATACCTCATGCCGCATGTGTGGGAAAAATATAAAACCAACTGAAATAAAATCTATTCTAAGTCAGAAATAAAAATGCATGAAATATATAACTGCAGAAAGTAATTTAAACTACTAACATAGTTTGCAAAATTTGAAATTTATTGTGCAGGAAAAGAAAAGGTGACAGGTACTCAGCTAAACTAGAAGCTTACAAAGGAGCTCAGAGACTAAGAAGGTGCCAGACTCAATGGCTGAAAAGACTAACTACTGCCTAAGTAGGCTTATTCAATTCCTACCTACTCTAATCTAACCAGTCATCACAAATGTTAGGTAAAATCATAAATCCAGTGCAACCATTCATCAAATAGGTTAATGATTCTTATTTGATTTTTGATAATAGAACAAGTCAAGATTGGGCTAAAGATCAACAAATTTAAGGGCACAGTCTTCTTGATTTGTTCATAAAATGAAGAATGGTTTGAATGATGCAATATGAAATCATGCCAAGGAGAAGACTGACTGATGCAAACATCCTCCATCAAAGAACTGATAGGATCATAAAATTTATGCAAGTTAAACTCAGAGATGGATAGAGGAAGGATACAAGACATGTGATTTGATTCATTTTCACACAAATTAACTTTTTCATTTACTTCTCTCACATACTCAATTTGATTCTCCTTGGGACTGATGATCAAAAATTCAAGTGGGGATAAATTAAAGCTTAAAAGACGGAAAATCAAAGTCAGACCCACTTGATGCTCAAAAATGGAGAAAATATGGAATTGATCTTTAAACACCTTTTCTAGCCACCAATAATGATTGATAACTTGACAACATACATTATGGTTCCGAAGTGACTGAAAAGGGACATGAAGTGCTTTTTCTCCAAACATGTAATCATGCTTATACTTCCTATTAAAAATTTCCAAGGCAAAAGATTGACTAGAGCACCAACCCAAAGATGATTGAAAGAGTTGGGAAAGGAGGGTGGATTGCAAATATGAAAATTCTCCCAAATGGATAAACAAGTTTGACCTTGGATTTAGATAATAGAAAATATTCTTTATTCTAGGAATAATTTCAAGCTTTTGATCAAATTTAATATTTACAACCTGAGGACAAGATTCTAACTCTAAGAAATCGATGAACCTATCTTGACTAAGGATGGAAAAATTTAAAGACTCATTATAAGAGGTAGAGCAAAGATTAGAATATCTAGTACGATTCACTAATTCATCCTCACGTTGAGATTGACTTATTGATTCATCATTAAATTCGTACGAGGATAAATGATCATTTTTATTCAATTTGTCAGGGATAAAATTAACAGGCTCATCTAAAACATCCTGATTATTTGCACAATGATCATGTGAAAGCACTACTAAATGATCTTGGTTAATGTCTCCACTTTCTTCTTCTTCAGTAAGTTGATAAGGAATTGAATGATCACTAAAGATAGAATGGCTAATGAGTCTCTCTGAGGGAGGAACCTCAGTAGACCTGTTAACTAGAAGCTCATCCTCAAAAATTCCCTCAGGATCAGGACTAGGGCTACCTAAAAAGCAATTTGAAAACTTATGGTTTGTACAATGATTAAAGATTTGACTTTCGATTGACTCAAAAGTAGAAGACTCATCATCAGAAGAAATTGGGCAGGAAAGTTCATCTCCGGATGTTGACAAATCACTTGATATTTGATTGTTAAATGATTCAACAATAAGATCGGAAAGGGGAAGGTTTTGATCTTGGATTTGATTTGAAAGATACATATCATCGAATTCACTTCCCCATTCTTCTAGGAATTTATTTTCAAACATGTCATAACCAGAAATGCTATTGGGTTTCAAATTCGAAAGCCAGAGTCCAGCTCTTTCTTTGAAAGATGAAGCCAATAGTCTCATACACACATCCTCATGGGTTATGGATAACTCGTTAAGAACTTCCCGAAATCTTTCAAGGTGCCTTCTAGTAGAGATTTCATAACTTCCATCGAAAGTAGGCAACCTTTCATAGGCTTGATGAGGAATATGATGAGGATACCCAACAATTTTGGAAAAGTCAAAAACTTTCAATCGACCGAAAGTCCTAGGTCGCTCAGCAGCAGCCATGGATAAATTTTTTTATTTTTTTATTTTATATTTTTAATATTTTTAATATTTTTATATATATTTTTAAATTCAAGAACTTGAAAACAAAATGATGCACCCCATGGGTTCTAGATAACGATAAGATCTGTCTAAATTCTAGTGTTATAGGGATGTAAATGAGCTCGCTCCTCAGCGGAGTCACGATTGGGAGTCGCCAGGTAGATTTAACTCTTCTACCAAGATATGTGTCGTTGTAAATGCGGGAAGGACTAGGGCAAGCTATTGCCTCCCCGGCAACGGCGCCAAAATGTTTGGCAAAGAGAAGGGGAGGAGAGCTAAAAAATAATATATCGAACCAGGGTAAGCCTATGCCTTCCCCGGCAACGGCGCCAAAATGTTATCACCTAAGATGTAGTTACCCCTATGCATGGATCCAGTCATGGATGGCAATAGGGAAGGGCAACTCAAAAGGTGCAACCACGATCACCTCGACCTCCAATATATATGGTTGTCACGCCAGTCGAGGCAACCTTCGCTTTATGTTATCTAGCCCAGACAACAAAGGGGGAGACCCGATCTACTCCCGACAGGAGAGATCAAAACCAAGACACCAAATCAGGGTATTTCTAAGTGAAGTTAGGTGTATGGTTTATCCTAGACCTAAAGATGAAGTCACAAGCCAAGTGAGGGGTTCAATAGGTATAGCTTTGGTTCATGGTTGATGTAAGAGTGACTTATAATGTTTGTAGTAAGATCTAGGGCTAGTGTACTAGTTCAATGTCAGAAGATCCACTGCCTTGGGAACTGTGTCCAATGCAGGGTAGTTAAGGGTTGTATTGGGGCTAACTAGTACAAGTGACAAGCTTGACCATGACAGCTTCAAGGGTTTGGTCCACTATGCATGGTCAATCCACAAGTCAATCCAACAATCTAGGAAGGTTGAACTAACTTGGAAAGAAACCAGTGCCTTGGGAATTGGGAAGTGGAGTCAAAGTAGGGTTGACTTGTGGTTTAAGACTCCTAGTACATGAGATAAGTGGGCAATTTAAGTTTTGATGTGTAAATGTATCTAGATCTAGGTTTGACCCAAGTGGACCACAATCCCTTAAAACAAGGAATGCAATCCCCAAGGCAATATTTGACAGAAGGACAGTCTAGACCTAGGTTTTGAATTATTCCGGCTTCAGATCTCCAAAAATCTCAAGTACCCAGTTCCAGGAAGTGAGTCAACTCACTTCTCCAAGGTGGTGCGACTTTGCCCAAGGAAGCCTAAAAATGGGGTTAGGTGGGTCAAAACAAGTCGGATGGCATCCAAACTTTAGATCCGGGTAGATCGGTCAGGTAGGCATATGGATCTATAATTTCGTGGCAATCCACCGGTTAGATCTTAGTAGATCTGAGTTTAAGTGTTCCAAGTGGTCCAAAATGGGGATTAAATCCCTTAAACTGTGGAATGGGGCCCACAAGGTAAATTTCAGAAAAGTGACAACCTGGGTGTATGTTTTTTGATGTGTAGATGTCAAATCAAGTGGAATCTCAAACACCCATCGCTTAGATCTAGGTCAACCTGCTCAAACTAGGAAGTGCGCCTTGCTTGGGAGAGGCTAAGTTGGCCTGGGAAGGGGGTCAAATGGAAGCCAATCCTCACCAAACTATAGATCCGGGATGCCGTGGATGCTATAGAGGTGGGTTCTTAATATTACGCCCAACAACCCAATAGATCTAAGTAGATCTGAGAAAATGCAAAATTGGGGTTTTAATTAATTAGGGTTTTAAATGTTTTTGACAATTGGATAGACTATGGAGATAGAACTTACCTTGAGATCATACCTGAATGATGTGGTTGAGATGCCTTGATGTTGAGGAAGATTCCCGCAGAGATCAAATGAGAGATTGTTGATTTGCTTGCCAATTTGATGCCCTAGTCCACAAGTGCGCCTTCCTCTACCTGTCAAACCAAGGAATAAAATTCAATCAGTAAGATCAAGTATGGAAGAAATACAAGAGAAATGCAAATAGTAACATGAAATAGAATGTCCTGGGACAGTAATACTCCCTGTTACCAACGAAGAGCTCCAAAGAAGAAGTAGGGAGAGTCTTCCCCTACCAATACCTCCTCCTCCAAGCAAATCGGCCTCCACCTGTAGATGCAAAATCGTGGTACAAAAGATATGGCAAACAAGATCTCCAATAACTCAGTGCAAAGGAAGAACCAACGAACGAACACCAAAAACATTCACCACAACATTGGAGATAGATGCAATAATAATTTTCTATTCCAATAATCCAGAGCCAAAAGTCCCTTTACAATGAGAGGCTCTCTCCTTTAAATAGGAAGGAGAGGCACCAAAACCCTAACCACTTTTTGAATGAGTGGCTAAGATTAAAAGATACAAATGTCTAATCAATGGTTGAGATGAGCTCAACAACATAATACATGGATCACACATAAAATATAACATAAGTGGACAAAGTCGCCCTGGGAGAGGGGAATCCCACCAAATCATGATGACAAAATATCATAAGAGGCTCATGGTGGGTCCAAGGGGTAATTTTATCCCTCCTTGGTCAATCCCCATGGCACAATAACCAATAAATAATCATGAATATACCAAATCGTGCCTCCAAGGTGAAGTCGTGGTCCTCAAAAGACCTCAAAAATCCACAGAAAGTGCCATAAGTGATGGATGCGGGCCCCGATGAAGCTGAAACTGCAGGAGGAGGTGTGGAAGGTCCCGATCTATCATCACTGATCATCCCATGCCATAACTTTGCCTCAGTAGCCCAAATCGATTTCCTCAATAGCCATTTCTACCAATCCTGAAATGCCTCGGGAAGCGTGAAACTGCCCAAACAGCCTCCTGGAGTGATGGCGCTGTCAAGGTGAGGGCACCAATGTGTCCGGGAGGGGGGTAATATGGTAAAAACAAGTGGCTGGACCACCCCCTCCATCATCAGCGCCCTAGGTCAACCGGATAAAAGTCATCTCTGCTCCGACAGGGCCTCCAACAGACCAAAACTGCACTAGGACAGCCTACTGAGGCTAAATCATCACTGTAAGTGCCCGGAACTGAAAACAAACTGTCCCATTGGACTCAGAAGGTCCAAATCCATCCAAGATGTGTACTCATACACCATATGAATCTCTGCATGATCAAAATAAATATCCAATGTACCGGAACAAGGCCAATAATAATGATCTGTAAATGACCAAACACTGCTGTATCCCAAGAATCATCATCATAACCCTGTAGCTGCTGCATAGAATCATCCTGTATGTATACATAGACCATATATCATCTATCCATATCATCATAAGGTCCAACATCTCATGTCTCATGGTCCTCCATGGTCAAACTAGGTCTAACCAAGACCAAATACAACTCAGACTATCATCCATAGCTGCTGCAAGGTGTCAAGGTTAATACATGCTTTACAATTTATTCAAATAGCTATTAAAACACAGAGTAATCATGACTGGCGATCTAAATCCAAATATATAGTGTCGTTTATTATTATTATTACTCAGACTAGACTTTCAGGACCATACTCACTTCATAGTTGTGATCAATTTGCTAGTGAAGGGTGAAGGCTGAAATAATTGGCTAGGCTAAGGGATGACTTGACTGACTTGACTTTGTGACACTTCGGCAAGGGAAAGGGAAAGTACACCATAGTATATACTGAATGAGCAATAACATAGGGAATGGCGGTGTCTCACAAATGGATGAGTTGTTTAAAGAGGGTTTATTCACCTTCACAGATGCGCACAATCCATAATACAAACAAGGCCAGCAATTGTTTAGATATAACATTTAAGTTCCATTGCTTTTTGGGCCTGAGGTTTCCATAGCCTTGATCTATGTGTGTTTACAAACACATTGCATAGATTTACATTTATTTTTAGGCTTTCTGCTGCAGGTGTGTTTTTAAGGCACTTGTTTACCTGAGCACTTCTAGGTGTGTCATGGACAACTTGTTTACCTAGGTATTTATTTTTCCAAAAGATATAACATTTTATTTTTCATGGCCATTTTCATTTGGCATTTCTTTCATATACAAGATATAGCATTTGATTTTTCCAGATTTTGTATTGATGGCAGCACTAAAAGTTTCAGGTTTAGCCAACACAACTTTAGTGACTAGGGGGAATTCTCAAGGAACTCCAACTCACCATAGGTAAGTTTTGTCACCAACTCAGAGCCGAGACACAATAAACAGGGAAGCTCATCCAATACAGAGGCTACAGTGGGGAAAGGTCCTCCATGTCACTAGTCAAGTAGCAAATCAAGGTGATAATCTAAAAGGTAGGACACGGATGGATGAAGACAATGAAATGATGGAGCCAACACTAGCAAGCCAGAGTATGGTGTAATGATCACCTCTATTCTCCCTAAGGAGGGTATGTACCAATGAGTATGAATAGTGAACTTCTAAGTCTGAGTAGGGACAGTATAATATAATATAATAGGTCAACCAGGTCCATATATCTATATGATCGCCAGATCATGACACTAAGTGCTATGACATGCTATAAGAATAAGTATAAAAGCAATCTAACCATAACACCTGTAATATACCTGCTGAGTCATATACCTGAATGCACATCAACCTGTACCATCATCTGTCCTCTGGAACTGCTGCTGTAACTCTGGGCACTACTGTCTGCTCTGTACCAATGGCATAATGGCTATATCGGGCATCTCTCTGAGTGTCCTGAAACTCAGTCATGGCATGGGGAATATAACTGCTGTCCACAATCTGATAGTGATCCAATATAGATGCTCATCTCAGCATCTCAAATGCAAGGGAACTGGCTGAATAGTGTACTGGAATGAGAAAAATAATGTATGGTAGCCCGGCTACTATATATGTGATAACATCTGGCTCCGGCTGGGACAATGCTCCTCTATCTACTACTTTCTTCTCTCTACCAAATTATCAAGTGGAAGTCCTTTACCACTTTCTAAACTGAGTTTTCTTCTGTCTTCTCCTCTCACCTTGGTTGTCTTTTATCTTGTTGAGATGAACCAAAACCCTAACTTCAATGGCTGAGATTAGATCTCACTCACTTGAGATCAAGGGCTAATATTCAATTAATTAACTTAAATCACAAGTGACAAAAACTTAGGTACTTTATTAAATTAACCCTCAATTAGTCTAAAAAGACATTCACTTTGATAATTACTTAATAAAGTGAACTTCCCAAAGTTCTGAGAGTTATTAGTGACGATTTCCACAGGAAGACACAAACCCATGTGGAAATGCATGTTTGAGCTACAAACATTAACACTCCTTAGCGAGGAAGGTATTCTCCACCACTCCTAGTTTATCTCTGAAGAAGACAAACTTCCCTTTCACCAAGGGCTTGGTGAGAATGTCTACAACCTGCTCATCTGTAGAAATATACTGGAGCTTGGCTACTCCCTTCTGGATCTTGTCTCGGATGAAGTGGTATATGATCTCAATATGCTTGGACTTGTCTTGTAACACTGGATTCTTAGAGAGTTTGATACAACTATGATTATCGTAGTGAATCACAATAGGCTCCAACCCCTGATCAAATAATCTTGTAAGGAATTTGCGAAGCCAAATAGCTTCGCAAGTCACCATACTCGCTGCCATGTACTCTGCCTCTGCTGAACTAAGTGCTACGGAAGTCTGCTTCCTACTTAACCAAGAAATCACTGCTGATCCCAAGCCAAAGCAACACCCAAAGGTGCTCTTCCGATCTAATGCACTCCCTACGCAATCTCAGTCTGAATATCCTTGAGCCTCATTCCATCACCTCCAAGATACTTCAATCCATACTCCACTGTGCCCCTCAAATATCTGAGCACATGCTTCGCTGCTACCCAATGCACCTGCCTCTACTCCACCATGAACTAACTCAAGGTGTTCACAGCAAAAACTATATCTGGCCTGGTGTTGACAAAATAGATGAAGGAGCCAATCAGCTATCGGTATAATCTGGGATCCACCCACTCTGAATCTGAAGAATCAATCTTCTTCAGGTTGGTAACCATAGGTGTAGCCATCGATCTACAGTCCTCCATCCTGAATCTCTTCAGGATCTCTACTGTGTACTTACCTTGGCCAAGGAAGATCTCACCCGATCTCTACCATACCTCTAACCCCAAGCAATAATGCATCAAGCCAATATACTTCATCTCAAACTCTAGCCAAATCTGACTTGGACCCTGCTATAAGCCCCTCTACACCTATGAGAAACAAATCATCTACATACAGCACCAAGATGAGTGGATTAAGCCCAACAAGTATGAAGTACAAGTTAGGATCCGCCTCACTCTCGATGAATCCCATGCTCTACAAGTATTCGTCAATCCTGGAATACCATGCCCTCAGTGCCTATTTGAGTCCATACAAGGCTTTCTTAAGCATGAACACATGAGAATCCCTCCCATGTACCTCGAAGCCCTGATATGGTCTATATATACTTCCTCCTCAATGATCCCATTGAGGAAGGTTGTCTTCACATCCATCTAGTGAATCCTCCACCCCATGACTGAGGCAATAGATATCACAGCTCAAATGGAAGCATATCTAGCGACAGGAGAAAATGTTTCCTCGTAGCTCCCAAGCATCCCTTAATGTCTGCTCAAACCATCTGGGTCTCCTAACAGAACTGGAAGGAACCAGCTCCTCCTCCTCCCCTGAAAGTTGCCTCCCTGAATTGTAAGTCTATGAACTTTGTCCTTCCTTCAGAGCCACCTGCTCCTTGTCCTCTGCCACTGGTGGTAACTCATGAGACTTCCTAGATGCCAAGTTCTCCTCGAACTTAACATCTCGTCTCACCATTGTCTTTTGTTGCACTAGCATGAAGATCATGTAAGCCTTTGAGTTCTTGTTGTACCCCACAAATATGCCCTTCTCTCTTGAAGGCTCAAGCTTCGTCCTCTTCTCCTCATGCACATCAATGTAAATTGGACAACTAAAGATCCTGAGATGTCGGATCTCTAGTTTCACTCTTGTGAATGCCTCCTCAAGAGTCTTGTCCTCCAATATCCTGTGAGAACTCCTATTATGCAAATACACTATTGTGTGTCATGCCTCAGAGTGCCTGATGCATCCTTTCCATACATACCAGAGTAAGGGGTTTCTTTTTTTATTGTAAAGGCCAAGTTTTGGGGCTATATTATGTATAGTGTTAATTTTGGGGCTAATACTCTTGATTAGGTCATGGAAGGTTCTCTTGGTTTTCATTCCAGGAAGTGTTGGCTTAGCGACACTACTGACTACATCTTGATGGGCGGATGTCCCCCATCTTGTTGGTCCATTTGGGCCTTGGGTTGGTGTCTGGTGCTTCTTGGAGTGGGCCCATTAGGACATGTTATCCACTAAATTGCACTTAGTGGATTCCGAGTGAACCGTTGAAGACTTGAACAATCAAATTCTTCATCATCAGTGTTCCGAGATCGATCAGACCAAAAAAAATTGGCCCTTTGTAAAATTTGCATCTCCAAACCCCCTTGGGGGAATTCTAATAAGTTGGTCTAAGCATGATACTTTTGTAAAAGATTTGGCCTACCTTAGGGTTTGTCGTCAAGGGGATACTCTAGAGTGTTTTTTCCTTAGGAATTATGCGTTGTGCTTCAGTGGCGAATAATTCCTGAGCTTTTCACTCATACCTCCAAAGCTGGAGTATTTTCCATGGTGGTCGATCTTAGGGAGGTTATTAAAGCCTATGTGTCTATGTATTTTTACATGTTAGCCATCAGTAATAAGTCGTATGGACATGCACTAGGTTCCCTAGGAGTTTGAGTTCGTTTCGGCAAAAATAATTTTTTCCGTAAATTAGACCATTTTTAATGGTTTAATTGGAAATTTTCAAAATGTAATAAAAGCTTCATCTGGAGGCGGAATTCGGCGTGGGGAGGCTCGTTTTGACGCGCAGGGCGTCCTTTTTAACATAGGACCCACTTTTCCTAGGTTTCAGGCAACTAAATTGGAATTTGTGGCATTTTTTCCTAAAGATGCTATAGAATGACACTTAATTACTGAGTGTTTACGAAATGCACCAAGACAAAAAATCAAAAAATTAAAAATATGAATAAAAAATCATATGGAAAGAGTGGCATAAGGTTTTAATGAGGAGGGCGAATACTCCTAAGTGCTAAAGCGTCATTTTAGAAGTGAAATAAAAGTCAAAGTTTGAATTTTTAATTAAAGGAGAGCGCCCCCCTTCCTCACATGGGCAACTTTTCCAATCAAAGTTTCCAATGGTGGGCGAATATTCCAATGGTTGGGCGTTGGTTACAAGGGAGAGGGGCGCCCCTCTCATGAGGTGGCAGCCACCTCATCCCATCACACCAACCCACTCCAAGTTTCAACGCTCCAAGTTTCCAATCACTCCACGGATTGTGGCATTCGCCCCCTCTTCATGCATTCGCTCTCCTCTCTTGAGAGGTTATAAAAGCAAGGCCTTTGCTCCATCTTTTGCTATGGATGCATTGAACCTCTGCTAGTTTGTACAGTGTTGCTATTTTGTTAATATATTGAAAGACTTTGGAGGTCCATCGTGTGCATCTTATGTTGGAGCTTTGCTCATGAGGTGATATTGTTGCTTTTCATTACTATTTCATGCTTTCATTATTGTAGATCTAGTCTATTGGGTATAGAAGCAAACATTTACGGTTGATAAGTTGTTTGCTTCTGCTTAGATATTAGGAGATTTGAATGTAATCAACTGTATTCGGTTATACTTAGATTCATTCAATTTTGGTGTTGTTTAGCTGCAGATCTAAAGCTCAAGGGGATTAGGAATTCGGTTGTTCTTCCTTTTCTTGGGCAGACATATTTTATCTAACATAAGTGTATTGCAGAGATCTCTCAAAGGCATTTGCAAGAGACAAGGGCATTGGGATCTAAAGCCTCATCCATCTCCATTTCTACAAATCTCTCTCCTTTGAATTTTTGTTTCATGCTTGGATTATTAGATCTAGATCTTTCAGTTTATTATTCATTTTCAGATCTGATATTTCTTAAGCATTCTTAGCAGATCTAGACATTCACATTTATAAAGTACATTCATAAATAGATCTAGATTTCAAGCTTTTGTACTTGCATTTTAAAATTTTCAAAAAATTTCTAAGTACAAAAAAAAAATTCAACTTTTTTTTTCATTTGTTTAAATTCATTTCCATCAAATTTTAATAAAGTTTGCTTGCTGGTTTTTAGCAAGTCCAAAGAAAAGGAGGAAGAAACTCTGGCCATTTTCCGCCAGAAATTACCAAAAGGGGCTTTCCAAGGACCTCTTTCTTCTAGTTTCGCATGTCCAAGTTTGTAAGCCCTTAGATCCAAGTCTAAAAGGACTAAGAGGCATTTTCTATTAAGCAAATTGTAGAAAATAGTAAACAAGAGCAGTGGGATACCCAGCGCCCACACCCCATCCCCCTGGGGGGATTCGCATTTTGTCAAATTTTTGAGATTGATTTTTTCTAACTCCGCAACTTTCACACACTCACTTTGAAAGTGCAGGGTGTATACTTAACTTCCATTTCAGTAGATCTTCATTTTTATCTATTCATTTTTTGCAAAAGTAAACTTAGAAATAAAACCAATTTTGTCGCCACAAAGTATGCTCTCACCACCACCTAAAGGCATCGCCAATTAGTGGTGGTTGATCAGAAAGTGACGCATAAACTTGGTGAGCTATATCTTTCATTTTTTGCAATTTACTTTCCACGATACAATTGTTCAAATTTGAATTTACATTTGGTTCATAACTGGAGTATGCTCTTTCCCCTTGTGGGCACTTTGCCTGGGCCTGTGGGAAACCAAAAACTGTTGTGGCCACTTATTAATTTTTTCACATCTAATTTAATATTCACTTAATAAAATCAACCACCCTTTAACATAAGTGAAAATCCAACACTTCGATTGGATTTCGTGTGGGAAAATTCTGACTAAGGACGCGGGAACCACTGGGAGGCGACCTTAGAGCACCAGTTAGACTACATCCTTGTTGGTATAGTGTTGAACACCACTCTCGAGACTCCGTTCTAGCCCACATGTCCTTGTACGAAGCCACTGATTTCTAAATTTCCGGACATTCCTCTCTGTACCTGACGGTATCTCGAGAGTTCCCCTTTTTTCCCTAACAAGATCAAATCTTAATAATTTAAAAGCAACCAAAAGGCAATTGCAAAACACTTCCCCTTTCATTTCAACATTATTATACTGTTATATTGACTCCATAAGGCACTAGTCCATTACACTTTTTCATCTGCTTAATACCATATCGAACATTGTGCATCTATTTGGAAGTTATTTCAATTCATGCTGGTGAAAGTATTTCTTTAATTCATTGCAAAGCTACATTGGTTTACTTTTGAACGTCAACACCCTAATAAACTCCTAAAAACATAAAACACCTTTTAATTATTTCACTGGAATTTCTAAAGACCTTAGAAACATTCCTTAGGAAATACCCCCTTTGGCTTTGTTGGGAGTTTTGCCTAAACGGAGGAGTCAAGATCAGGTGACAGCCTTGACTCGAGACTTGCCCCCAAGGGCACACCGAGCAGTAGCAAAGATTTTCTACTGCGTTAACCAGGTTGTCACAAACATAAATAAAATAATAAATAAATATAAACTAACAATTAATTGATAATAATAATAATTATAAGAGGACACGACTCCTCTCAAATGGTGCCTAACAATATACAAAAAGGGCCCTCAATGTAATATTATTCATCACAAATTATTATTCAATATTTATTATTTATGAAGATGAATTTCTTCTTTATTCGAATACGGATTCTCCATAACAAACGGATTCGGTGTTACATTGGTATTAGAGCCCCTTCTTGGGCTTGATTCCAGCCTCTGGTTGCCTTTTGGTTTTTAATCATTATTTAGGGTTTCCCTAAAAAATAGGACCTTGTCCTAAAAAGAAAAGAAAAAAAGTAAAACCGCACATGGTTTTACGATAGTGCACATGGTTTTGTGAGCCCTTGGTTTTATAAAACCATCCCTTAGTTTTATCAAGAAACCAACTCACACCTTAAGGTTGTTTATTTATTGAAAGGTCGCTCGATATTATTAAAAAAAACTATATAATAAATACATATAATAATATTATTATTTACAAATAATAATAATTATTATTATTATATTGCTTTTATTACTTATTATTATCTTGATTTCATTAATAATAAATAATTAATATTATTAATTAATCAAGTTCCACATAAATCACTGGGAAATCTTTTAAGTAGACATGAAGTCAAAATGGGAAGAATTGGATATGCTTTTTGATGAGCAAAAGAAAAAGATGGACGAGATGTTTGATCGTATGGAACAATCAATGATAAAAGCTACTCAAAAAGCTATTACCAACACCTTCAATTAAGTAAGCCAGCAAAGGAGATCAAAGGCTTCTCAAGGCAAGGAGTCTGAAACTAAATCTAAATATGATTTTCAAAGCCCCGAAGAAAAACCAGATAAAGAACATAAAAATGACGAAAATGAGGAAGATATAGAAAATCATTATGGCAACCAAGATGAGATTAATAATATTAATCAAGATACTAAACAAGACAAGGATACAAAATATCCTAGTGATAACGAAAATAACAAAGATATATATGATAAAGATGGAGATGATATTGACCAAGTTTGCGAGAAGAGCCAAGCCAGTGTTGCTGACAATAATAATGATCAATGCAACAATAAGGGATGGATCCCACAGTGTGCAAAAGAAATCAAATCAGAGAAATCAAATGTTTCAGATTTAAACTATACCTTGACTATCCTCTCACCTCAAAAGAACATCAATGAGAACAACTATAAGATTAATCAGACACAAGACAAGATTGGCATCAAGTCTGTCAAGTGTCTCTAGTTGACGACAAGAAGAATTACTATCAATAACCAAGCAAACGGTAAAAGCATAAACGAAACTTCACCAAATAAAGATTTAATACAGATTCTGAAGCAAAATAAACAAAAGGAAGTAATGGTCGTAATCAAACTTGCATGTCTCAAGTCATCAGTTCGACATAGAGCCAGAATGAAAAAAAAAAACGACATCAACAAACTAAGCTTCGAGGACAAAGCTTCCCTTAAGGGGAAGGCAATGTCACAAACATAAATAAAATAATAAATAAATATAAACTAACAATTAATTAATAATAATAATTATTATAAGAGGACACGACTCCTCTCAAATGGTGCCTAACAATATATAAAAAGGGCCCTCAATGTAATATTATTCATCCCAATTCAATTATTATTCAATATGTATTATTTATGAAGATGAATCTCTTCTTTATCTGGATATGGATTCTCCATAACACACGGATTCGGTGTTACATGTGTTGATCCAGCGGCAATAGGACACATGACCACACTCATATTTTGCTTTGTAGAGGTGATAGCGCATGTAAGGGTTGTTGTACCCTATTTAGCACACCTCATTTTGCCCAGTTGGACCTATTGTTTTGATAGAAAACCCTTTATTTTGGTCTCCAGATAACGTCATTCCTTAAAAAAGAGGACTACATGGTTAAAAAGAAGGGCGTTGAGGGACATGCATCTATTGGGGTTAGTTGGGGCATGATGCCCTCCTTTTGACTCACCTTGCACTTGGTGGAGCCCAATTTCACATTTTTATTGTTATTTTATGTCATTGTATGGTTGAGTCCCCAACTTTATGGGTGCTCTAGCCCAAATTTTTATATTTTGTCATTAACTTGTAGGCTCAATTTTGTAAAAGGTGGAGGGTTGTCTCATATAAATAAGACATCCTCATCTCATTTGTAAATGATGGACAAGCATTCAAATTATGTATTCTTTTATCTTTCTCTTGGTTTATGAGAGTATTTGAAGCTAGGTGCACTTCTCTTAGGATGTATTTTTCTCTTGCATGAATGGTGAATGAAATAGTTTCTAGGGTTTGATTGTCTAAGAATAATTGTGATAACTCGTGCTCAAGAGTGACCTAAGGTGCATCTCCTTGCTCATTTCTCGATTAATGTTGGTAAGTTTATCTCCTAACCCTAGTTTAACGTCACTCTTGAAGTGCTTTAGACTAAGGTAGGGTTCGTTTGCTAGCATTTTGTCTACTTGCATGAGACCTTCCTATCAAGGAGCTCTTCACGGTTCTATTGGGCATTGGAATTCTCTATTTGTCCTAATTAGTGTTTTACTACCTAACCCTATATGGTTGCTAACTTTGCCCTAGTTGCAAGTAGTGGAAACCATCTTTAGAGGAAGGACGTTAGCCTCAATCTCTCATAGCCCTAGGGTTGGAAACAAGAATCAAATACCCTATCCTTCAACTATCCTATTTTCATCAAATTTTACGTTGTCTTTTATTTTATTTTATGCATAGAAGTATTTAATAGTTGGAAAAATCCCTAAAAACATAAATAAATTCAAAAATTCAAAATGTAATTGTGAAATTGTTTTTTTGGTCTACCCTAAAAATTCCCCTAGGGTTTTAGCCACATATCCCAGAGGGCGTCCGCTTTGGAGGAAATGCATTAGGATTCATGAAACCCTCGTAAATTGTGAATCAGAAGGTGTTAGATTGTGGTAACTTTGGGATGTCCTCCATGGTTCAGATGCCTTACATGGAGGTACATTAGCTGCATAAGCATCAGGATGGAGTAGAGGGTGAGATACACTCTACTCAGTGGCATGAGTCCAGTGGTGGCTGCGTGTGGCCCTTCTGGAGTGTTTTGACCCTTGCATGCATGAGTTTTGCATGCACTATCAGCTTTTATTGGATGCATGCAATGCACCGAGAATTAGGGTTTTGGCAAACCTAATTCATCGGTGAGATTATTTATAGAGGCAGGGGTCCCCAGATGAGGTTACTCAGTTGCATTGTCAGAGAGAGACATTGCTAGAGTGAGGAGGGCGTAGCTGTGCATGTAGGGCCGACTTTCTGAGAGAGAGAGGAGCTGCTACAGGAGCTAGGAAGGTCAGATCTGAGCTAGATTAGTGACCTTCAGTTCCAGAGTCACGAGGCACCCAGTACTGTGAGCTGAGATAGCTCATCAGTGTGATTTCTTATCAGTTTAGAGGAGGTTGAGTTCCCTTGGAGGAGGGCGCATTTCCCAAGGAGGGAGAAGCTCGTTTGGAGCTAGATTGACCGATTCAGAGTCTGAGTCTTCCTGGATAGCCTTGCCTCAGCATTTGAGGAAGGTTAAGGACGATCAGAGCTCAGATCTGCTGATATCCGGTCCGGTAAGAGCATTTGACATCCAGAGGGGAGGGCGCACTTCTGCATGCAGAGGAGGCCGAGTTCTTCAAAGGGCAGTCTTCAGAGCAAGCAGATCAGAGCAGAGTGATACAGAGAAGCAGATCAATCAGAGGCACCTACAGAGACACTTAGATCCAGTTTTCCAGTTAAGGATTACTCTTCCAGTGCATGCATCAGCTGGATGCATGCAGATCTAGAGTCTATCCAGTTTCAGGAGATTGAGTTACCTGTTGAGGTAATCTTGTATTGTACTTGTCATTTATACATATGCTCTGGGCTCGAGAGAGAAGATAGCCCCACAGTTTGCTGGTTTTCCCCGGTTGGGGTTTCCAGGGTATATTTGTTGTTTATGTGTGATTGCATTTATTTCAGTTTGGTAAATGCAGATCTAGTTATTTGAGTCTATATTTATATGAGCATGTATTGATATCGAGACTCATACTGCTTGAGATCTCAGGGCGATTCAAAGGGAGTAGTGATCTCTGAATCAAATATTTACATGGTATTAGAGCCCTGTTGAGGGTCAGATTAGGCAATCACACATAGATCTGTGGTGTTAGTGACTAGATCTGAGATAGATCTAGTAGATCTGTGGGGATAGAGGCCAGATCTACTAGATCTGAACAGCATAGTTCAGATCTGAGGTTGTAGAGGTCAGATCTATCGATTGAGTGGGTTCTGTGGTCAGATCTGTGATAGATCTACCAAATATGTGATCGGGAGAGACTCTTATTCACTGTGGGTTACAGTTTTCAGCTGTGAGAGTATGGCTACCAGTTTGAGGGTGGAGGACCGGTTGGATGGTGCCTCCACCTATAGTGCATGGAGAACACGTATTACTCTATTGCTGAAAGAGAGTGAGCTATGGGATGTTGTGAATAGCACGACAGCAAATCCCATTACAGTTCTGTCTGATGCCACTGCTAAAGTAGTGTATGATAAGAAAAATGTGAAGGCTCAGAGGATACTTCTTGATGCGATCAAGGATCACATCATCCCACATGTCTCTACCAAGGACAATGTGTTTGAGATGTGGGAGGCATTGACTAGTCTGTACCAGAGCTCCAATGCAAATAGGAAGATGGTTCTCAAGGAGAAGCTGAGAAGCATCAAGATGGAGAAGGATGAGAGCATGACAACCTATCTCACCAAGATAACTCAAGTGAGAGATGAGTTGGGAGCAGTTGGTGAGAAGGTAGAGGATAGTGAGTTGGTTCGATAAGCCTTGAATGGCGTGATTATGCCATGGGCAGTGTTCGTACAATCTATCATAGCTCGGGAGTTTCTTCCCAAGTGGGATCGTCTGTGGGACGATTTCACACAGGAGGAGATACGGCGAGGGTACATACAGGGTTCAGCTTCTGCTATTCCAGAGGAGGAGGATGTGGCTCTTGCAGTAGGCGGGAAACAAAGAGGCAGACAGAAGAAGGATCTGAGCAAGATCAAATGCTTTGCCTGCAATGATTATGGACATTATGCGGGACAATGTCCGCATAAGAAGAAGCGGAAGCAAGCGAAGGACGAGCAGGTGGCAGCAACGGAGGAAGTTGATGAGTTTACTTCTCAGTTTGAGAAGGAGTTCTCATTAGCCTCAGTTCAGTCAGGACATGATAGTAGCCTACCAGAGGCCCCAATTGATCAGAGTTGGAGGGTGGACTGCATGCTCAGCAGTCACATGACAGGAGTGCGGGATGCATTCCTTATCTTAGAGCACACACCCTTGCAGTTGGCTCAGGATGTGCAGGGGGTTGACCACTTGGTCACTGGAGTGGGCAGAGTGAGGTTTCTGCTTGACCGTGGGGAGCTCCTGGAGGTTTCAGGAGTGCTCTTTGTTCCAGGATTGAGAGGGAGTATCCTCTCAATGGCAACTGCTGGTTGTTCAGTGGTGTTTCGGCGGGATCAGATATTCACCTACCCTAGAGGAGTAGACCCAGTCTTGATGGGTCACAGGATTGATGGTGAGTACTTGGTTCATGGACAGCCTACCTCGGGCACTTCGAGATGGCTGAGTGCATCCTCCTCAGAGTCACAGAGGGATGATGAGTGAGATGCTCATAGCAGAGATGAGGCCAGGAGGAGTGAGCCTAGTCAACAGATGGGTGGGCGTGATGCTCACCATGATGAGGATCGGGGGAGTGATTCTGGAGTTTAGATGGATGAGCATGATGCTCTTGATAGTGATGAGTCTCAAGAGATTGAGCCCTTGTGCTCATAACAGATGGATGAGCATGTTGCTCATAGAGGCACCAGTCAAAGATTGAGCTGGTATGATATGGCTGAGATGGACTTAGCTCAGGAGAGAGCTGAGTCAGTTCAGAGACAGAGGGAGATGACTTACAGAGCTGAGTCAACTTGAGGCCATAGACAGATGATCTACAGAGCAGTAAATCCACTTGACAACAGTCTTCAGGACTGGTTACAGCAGCAGAGACTCAGAGGGAGTCTGAGTCAAAGAGCAGTGGCAGTGTCATCAGTGGTTGATCAGGGGGATTCTTCTGAAGCCACACTTATGGAGATTGATCAAGGTTCTTCAAGTCAGAGGGCAGCAGTGACAGGTAGATCAGTGTCAGCAGTAGGGGACTTGTTGGATCCAGGCATCAATGTCAGGACTTCCCTCTTAAGAGGGAGTGTTAGATTGTGGTAACTTCGAGATGTCCTCCATGGTTCAGATGCCTTACATGGAGGTACATTAGCTGCATAGGCATCAAGATGGAGTAGAGGGTGAGATACACTCTACTCAGTGACATGAGTCTAGTGGTGGTTGCATGCGGACCTTCCGGAGTGTTTTGACCCTTGCATGCATGAGTTTTGCATGCACTGACAGCTTTTATTGGATGCATGCAAAAGTGACTTTTGCATGCACCGAGAATTAGGGTTTTAGCTAACCTAATTCATCGGTGAGATTATTTATGGAGGCAGGGGGTCCCCAGATGAGGTTACTCAGTTGCATTGTCAGAGAGAGATATTGCTAGAGTGAGAAGGGCGTAGCTGTGCATGCAGGGCGACTTTCTAAGAGAGAGAGGAGTTGCTGCAGGAGCTAGGAAGGTCAGATCTGAGCTAGATCAGTGACCTTCAGTTCCAGAGTCACTAGGCACCCAGTACTGTGAGTTGAGATAGCTCATCAATGTGATTTCTAATCAGTTTAAAGAAGGCTGAGTTCCCTTGGAGGAGGGCGCATTTCCCAAGGAGGGAGAAGCTCGTTTGGAGCCGGATTGACCGATGTAGAGTCTGAGTCTTCCTAGATAGCCTTGCCTCGACATTTGAGGAAGGTTAGGGACGATCAGAGCTCAGATCTGCTGAGATCTGGTCCGGTACGAGCATTTGACATCCAGGGGGGAGGGCACACTTCTACATCCAGAGGAGGTCGAGTTCTTCAGAGGGCAGTCTTCAGAGCGAGCAGATCAAAGCAAAGTGATACAAAGAGGAAGATCAGTCAAAGGCACCTACAAAGACAATCAGATCCAGTTTTTCAGTTAGGGCTTACTCTTCCAGTGCACGCATCAACGGGATGCATGCAGATCTAGAGTCTGACCGGTTTCAGGAGATTGAGTTACCTGTTGAGGTAATCCTGTATTGTACTTGTCATTTATACATATGCTCTGGGCTCGAGAGAGAAGATAGCCC
The DNA here is from genome assembly GCA_027924585.1 of Larix kaempferi. Lineage (NCBI taxonomy): Eukaryota > Viridiplantae > Streptophyta > Pinopsida > Pinales > Pinaceae > Larix > Larix kaempferi. Next base: position 974,867 of record BSBM01000635.1, on the reverse strand, counting down.
CACAGTTTGTTGGTTTTCCCTGGTTGGGGTTTCCAGGGTATATCTGTTGTTTATGTGTGATTGCATTTATTTCAGTTTGGTAAATGCAGATCTAGTTGTTTGAGTCTATATTTATATGAGCATGTATTGATATTGAGACTCATACTGCTTGAGATCTCAGGGCGATTCAGAGGGAGTAGTGATCTCTAAATCAAATATTTACAGAAGGTGTTTTGTATTTCTGGTTAATCCCCCAAGTTTTCCCTAGCCCAATTGTTCTCTTTTCCTTGAGGGCACACTTTTTGGAGTGACTTCCTTGGGAAGTGTGATATTGCATTGGGAAGCGTGAAATTGCCTCAAAAGGTGTGATCTTGTTTGATAAGGTGAATAACTCCATTTATATATGATTCAAGTGTCTATATTTGATATCGTTTGACTCCGATAAGGCACTGCTCATAGCTATAGAGGTTTCGTGGAAGGTATTTGTGTCTTGTTGGTGGTTGCAAGTATCTTTCACTAATTAGGGTCTCCCCATGGGTTTTGGAGTTACCCAAAGTGTTGAGAGGTTATACTGTGGTGACTGTTATCACCCAAACTGTAGTTACCCCTATGGATGTATCCAGTCATGGATGGCAATAGGGAAGGGCAACTCAAAAGGTGCAACCACGATCACCTCGACCTCCAATATACAGTTGTCACGCCAGTCGAGGCAACCTTCACTTTATGTTATCTAGCCCAGACAACAAAGGGGGAGACCCGATCTACTCCCGACAGGAGAGATCAAAACCAAGACACCAAATCAAGTTGTTTCTAAATGAAGTAAGGTGTATGGTTTATCCTAGACCTTAGGATGAAGTCACAAGCCAAGTGAGGGGTTCAATGTGTATAGCTTTGGTTCATGGTTGATGTGAGAGTGACTTATAATGTTTGAAGTGAGATCTAGGGTTAGAGTACTAGTTCAATGTTGGAAGATCCACTGCCTTGGGAACCGTGTCCAATGCAGGGTAGTTTAGGGGTGAATTGGGGCTAACTAGTACATATGACAAGCTTGACCATGATACATGATAGCTTCAAGGGTTTAGTTCACCATGCATAGGTCAATCCACAAGTCAATCCAACAATCTAGGAAAGTCGAATTAACTTGGAGAGAAGCCAGTGCCTTGGGAATTGGGAAGTGGAGTCAAAGTAGGGTTGACTTGTGGTTTAGGACTCCTAGTACATGGGACAAGTAGGCAATAAAGGTCTTGATGGATGAATGTATCTAGATCTAGGTTTGACCCAAGTGGACCACAATCCCTTAAAACAAGGAATGCTATCCCCAAGGCAAGATTTGACAAAGTGATAGTCTAGACCTAGGTTTTGAATTATTCCGGTTTCAAATCTCCAAAAATCTCAAGTACCCACGTCCTAGAAGTGAGTCAACTCACTTCTCCAAGGTGGTGCGACTTTGCCCAAGGAGGCTGAAAAGTGGGGTTAGGTGGGTCAAGACAAGTCGGATGGCATCCAAACTTTAGATCCGGGTAGGTTGGTCAGGTAGGAGTGTGGATCTATAATTTTGTGGCAATCCAACGGCTAGATCTTACTAGATCTGAGTTTAAGTGTTCCAAGTGGTCCAAAATGGGGATTAAATTCCTTAAAATGTGGAATAGGGCCCACAAGGTGAATTTCAGGAAAGTAACAATTTGGGTGTATGTTATTGGATGTGTAGATGACGAATCAAGTGGAATCTCAACCACCCATGTACTAGATCCAGGTCAACTTGCTCAAACTAGGAAGTGCGCTTTGCTTGGGAGAAGCTAAGTTGGCTTGGGAGAGGGGTCAAACGGTAGCCAATCCTCACCAAACTATAGATCCGGGATGCCGTGGATGCTATAGAGGTGGGTTTTCAGTATTATGCCCAACAACCCACTAGATCTAAGTAGATCTGAGAAAATGTAAAATGGGGTTTTGAAATATTTAGGGTTTTTAAATATTTTAGACAATTGGATAGATCATGGAGATAGAACTTACCTTGAGATCATACCTGAGTGATGTGAATGAGATGTCTTGATGTTGAGGAAGATTCCCGCAGAGATCAAATGAGAAATTGTTGATTTGCTTGCCAATTTGATGCCCTAGCCCACAAGTGCGACCTCCTCTACCTGTCAAACCAAGGAATAGCGATTCAATCAGTAAGATCAAGTATGGAAGAAATACAATAGAAATGCAATAGTAACATGAAATAGAAGGTCCTAGGACAGTAATACTCCCTGTTACCAACGAAGAGCTCCAAAGAAGAAGTAGGGAGAGTCTTCCCCTACCAATACCTCCTCCTCAAAACAAATCGGCCTCCACCTGTAGATGCAAAATCGTGGTACAAAAGATATGGCAAACAAGATCTCCAATAACTCAATGCAAAGGAAGATCCAACGAACGAACACCAAAAACATTCACCACCACACTGGAGATAGATGCAATAATAATTTTCTATTCCAATAATCCAGAGCCAAAAGTCCCTTTACAATGAGAGGCTCTCTCCTTTAAATAGGAAGGAGAGGCACCAAAACCCTAACCACTTTTTGAATGAGTGGCTAAGATTAGAAGATACAAATGTCTAATCAATGGTTGAGATGAGCTCAACAATAAAATACATGGATCACTAATAAAATATTATGTAAGTGGACAAAATCGCCCTATAAGAGGGGAATCCCACCAAATCATGATGACAAAATATCATAAGAGGCTTATGGTGGGTCCAAGGGGTAATTTTATCCCTCCTTGGTCAATACCCATAGAACAATAGTCAATAAATAATCATCAATGTACCAAATCGTGCCACCATAGTCAAATCGTAGGCCTCAAAAAGACCTCAGAAATCCACAGAAAATGCCATAAGTGATGGATGCGAGCCCCGATGAAGCTGAAACTGCTGGAGAAGGTGTGGAGGACCCCGATCTATCATCTCTGATCATCCCATGTCATAACTTTGCCTCAGTAGCCCAAATCGATTTCCTCAATAGCCATTTCTACCAATCCTGAAATGCCTCGGGAAGCGTGAAACTGCCCCAAACAGCCTCCTGGAGTGCCTGCGCTGTCAAGGTGAGGGCACCAGTGTGTCCGGGAGGGGGGTAATATGGTAAAAACAAGCGGCTGGACCACCCCCTCCATCATCAGCGCCCTAGGTCAACCGGATAAAAATCACATCTGCTCCGACAGGGCCTCCGACAGACCAAAACTGCACTAAGCCTACTGAGGCAAAATCATCACTGTAAGTGCCCGGAACTGAAAACAAACTGTCCCATTGGACTCAGAAGGTCCAAATCTATCCGAGATGTGTACCATACACCATATGAATCTCTGCATGATCAAAATAAATATCCAATGTACCGGAACAGGGCCAATAATAATAATCTGTAAATGCCCAAACACTGCTGTAAACCAAGAATCATCATCATAACCCTGTAGCTGCTGCATAGAATCATCCTGTATGTATACATAGACCATATATCATCTATCCATATCATCATAAGGTCCAACATCTCATGTCCCATGGTCCTCCATGGTCAAACTGGGTCTAACCAAGACCAAATATAACTCAGACCATCATCGGAAGCTGCTGCAAGGTGTCAAGGTTAATGCATGCTTTACAACTTATTCAAATAGCAATTATAACACAAAGTAGTCACTTTTGGCGATCTAAATCCAAATATATAATGTCGTTAATTATTATTATTACTCAGACTAGACTTTCAAGATCATACTCACTTCATAGCTGTGATCAATTTGCTAGTGATGGGTGAAGGCTAAATTAACTGGCTAGGCTAAGGGATGACTTGACTGACTTAACTTTGTGACACTTTGGCAAAGGAAAGGGAATACACACCATAGTATATACTGAATGAGCAATAACACAGGGAATGGCGGTGTCTCACAAATGGATGAGTTGTTTAAAGAGGATTTATTCACCTTCACAGATGCGCACAATCCATAATACAAATAAGGCCAGCAATTGTTTAGATATAGCATTTAAGTTCCATTGCTTTTTGGGCCTGAAGTTTCCATAGCCTTGATCTATGTGTGTTTACAAACACATTGCATAGATTTACATTTTTCTTTAGGCTTTCTGCTGCAGGTGTGTTTTTAAGGCACTTGTTTACCTGAGCACTTCTAGGTGTGTCATGGATAGCTTGTTTACCTAGGTATTTATTTTCGAAAAGATATAACATTTTATTTTCATAGCCATTTTCATTTGGCATGCCTTTCATTCATGTGTGTTTAGAAACACATTGCATGAATGGGCTTTTCATACAAGATATAGCATTTCATTTTTTCCAGATTTTGTATTCATGGCAGCACTAAAAGTTTCAGTTTTAGCCAACACAACTTTAGTGACTAGGGGGAATTCCAAGGAACTCCAACTCACCATAGGTAAGTTTTGTCACCAACTCAGAGCCGAGACACAATAAACAAGGAAGCTCATCCAATACAGAGGCTACAGTGGGGAAAAGTCCTCCATGCCACTAGTCAAGTAGTAAGTCAGGGTGATAATCTAAAAGGTAGGCCATGGATGGATGAAAACAATGAATAATGGAGCCAACACTAGCAAGCCAAGGTGTGGTGGAATAATCACCTTTATTCTCCCTAAGGAGGGTACATACCAATGAGTATGAATAGTGAACTTCTAAGTCTAAGTAGGGACAATATAATATATATAATAGATCAACCAGGTCCAAATATCTATATGATCGCCAGATCATGACACTAAGTGCTAAGACATGCTATAAGAATAAGTATAAAAGCAATCTAACCATAACACCATGATATACCTGCTGAGTCATATACCTGAAAGCTCATCAACCTGTACCATCACCTGTCCTCTGGAACTGTTGCTGCAACTCTGAGCACTACTAACTGCTCTGTACTAATGGTATAATGGCTATATCGGTCATCTCTCTGAGTGTCCTGAGACTCAGTCATGGCATGGGGAATACAACTGTTGTCCACAATCTGATAGTGATCCAATATAGATGCTCATCTCAGCATCTCAAATGTAAGGGAACTGGCTGAATAGTGTACTGGCATCAAAAAAATAATGTATGGTAGCCCGGCTACTATATATGTGATAACAGTGACATTGGGTTTAACCCTCTCCCGAGCTTACCTTCACTAGCACCAAGTATACATTGCCTTGATTTGCGAAGGGATGCTAGTTTGAGCGGTAACATTGTGTTACATACCTCTGCCCAAAGAAACATAGGAAGACCCTGGTCATGAATCATAGCCTTTGTAGTACTGACGATGGACCAATTCTTTCTCTTTGCAACCCCATTTCGTTGTGGGTTGTACGGGACTATCTTCTCCCTCTTGATCCTTGCCTCCTTGAATTCATTTGAGGTGTACTCTCCCCCATTATGTGACCTCAAGACCTTGATCTTCTTACCTGTCAAGTTCTCCACTTAAGAAGTCATCAATGAACGTCACATAGTACGATGCTCCTTGCACTGACACTATAGACATCGATCCACATACATCTAAAGGAATAAGATCCAAGATCCCCTTGAACCTACTCTCGCTGCTTGGAAAAGCAGTTTTGACATTCTTGCCAAGTGCACACCCTCTGCATACTCCCTACTGCTCAACACTGAAATCTGGAAGATGTGTGACAATCTCCCTCGGAATCGACAACGCCCTATAATGCAAGTGTCCCACCCTCTTGTACCATACCTCACACACAGGTTATCACTGTCGTGTACCAAGGCCTGAACAGGCTTTCCCTGCAACCCATATAAGTTTCCCTCTCTAACCCCAATCCTCACTTTTGTGTCAAGGCTAGCTCCCTCTAGATGTATGAGTACTTGTCCTCTCTGAAACAAAACGGAAAAACCCTTGTCCTCCATAACTGAGATTAAGAGCAAGTTCTTCTTCAGTCCTGGTACAAATAGCACATCCTAGGCATCAAACGAACCTCTTCACTCAAGCTGGAACGAAACTATTCCCTCTCCCCTCACTACATACTTGGCATCATCACCAAGCTCCACATGGATCCCTGAGTCTGACTCCGTCAATCTGTTGAATAGCTCTCGTGCTTCTATCATATGACGAGAATCACCTCCAAGTACCATGCACTCCTAGCAGCTATGTTGGTGGAAAGGCAAGAAACTAGTGAGAAATCACTTTTGAACTTCGCAGCAAATTCACTCAACTGAGTCTCCGCAAATGTTTTTTTAACAAGAACGGATATAGGATTTGTATTAAAAAGAGTCTTCAAAAAATTACGGAAGTATAATTTCTGGTTTTCCTTTGAGAAGGGCCAGAATTCAAACTTTTCTCATTTGTTTCACTACAACTTCTTTTATCTCTTAAAAGCCTAAAACTATGAAGGCTGTAGACCTTCACAAATTGTCCCAAAATAAGTTTGCAGAAGCAAAACATTACAAAATTTGGATTTCAAATCCATTAAAAAGCTGGTATGCTCCTGTTATCACACCATAGTAGCGAGGCTACTATTCTTGTACAGCAGATATCTGCACATTCCAGAGCCTACATTTTTTCCAGAGCATGGCTATACATGATGGATCACTCATGATCAGAGCAGTACATTATTCAGATTTTGTATATGACCTTGTGTCAAGGCTGAGCCTTGAGAGTTCAGATTTGATGACTGATGTGACCACTTATCCCATTACAGTTTCAGTTCAGTGCCTAGAGATGTATTTCAACAGTGTTTCAGATGATGCATGATGATGATTATTATGATGATGTTGTATGATCTACGGATATGTTCTCACTGACTGTGGATTATTATCTTGTTGATTTAGTCATGATCATGGCATGTGCTTGGTATATTATTCCTGATGTGGCAAACTATTTAAAATGAACTGTAAATCATAAAATGGACAATTGCTTGCACTTTTAGGTCATTTAACAAAACTTACTGGTATTTCACCTTACATAGACATGGTCTTTCCCCGACACCAGTTGTCTGCTAGTGTAGGCTCCATATTCACTTGTCTCCATCCATACATGACCTTCCTGTTTGACTTTAAACCCTGACATGTCTCATTTGACTTTCTGATACTGAGGACTTCCCCATTTTTCTACCTCTGTGTTTGGACCGCATCCCTGTTATTCAGTGTCTCGGCTCTGAGTTGGTGACAGAACTTGCCTTTGGTGAGTTGGATTGTAGGCCTAAATCATTCTGGTCGGTTGTCCCGATGTTTGGCATTGGCTCGAACTCCCCCTAGTCACTTGAGATGTTGTTGGCTAAAACTGAAAGCTCATGTTCTACCTATGGAAACTTGGAAAATTCGCCCATGGAAACAAAAAAAGGGCAAGAGCAATGAAAAGCTAAAAATACTCCTCGAAGAGTATAAGAAAGGTCCAAAAAGCAATAGTTCTTAAAAGCTATATCTAAACAATTGCTGACCTTATAAATATGTGAAAAACATGCCCTGGATGCAAGCTGCAACTAGTTGTGCTTCTCAGCACATCCGAAATCCGAAGGGTTATGTAGGCCAAAAGGGCCATGGAAATAAAATTGAATGATCCTAATGAACCTGGACCAACTTGATGTAGACATGATGCCTAAGTTGAATAAGCACTCTCTAAACAACTTATCCATTTGTGAGGCACAGCCATCCCCCGTGTTCTTTTGTCCAGCACAGAGTTTGTAGTTTCCCCCTTCTCCCAGTCCAAAGTATTTTTGAGTTAAGTTAGACAAGTCAAACCCTTGGCCCAACCTTGCTCCTAGCCTTCATCCTTCACTAGCAGTTTGACCATGTCCAATGGGTGAGTTTGTCATTTGAACTATTGTGCAAGTAATTTTATACAACCACGGAATATGTTAACATGATTAATGCCACTGAATGGAATTTTATACTTTGAGCTTAGCTGTGGGAATGATTAGAGAAACATTGTCTTAGTCTACTGATGTGATTTATCCTCGATTATATATTCTTGGGATCCGTGATGATGTGGACCATGTATGGATGATTATTGATGATGATTTATGGTCCCACATGTTTGATGATGATATCATATGATGGATATATGATGCAGATGATGTTTGATCCAGTTCAGCAGGTTTATTATTACTTCAGATCAGCAGATTATACATTGTCCATATATGGTGGACCCTACAGCTGGCCCATTAGGGCAACCCAGGGTGTATGAGTACTCATTCCTAGTGGATTTGGGTCTTCTGGATCCATTGAGACACTTATCTTTCAGTTCCGGGCACTTCTGACAGTGATTGATGCAGTTTTACACTTGTTGACCAGATTTGGGGCTGATTTCCCAGCCTGAGCAGCAGGGGCCCCGAGAGGCCATTTCACCTAGGGCGCTGATGATGGAAGGGGTGGTCCAGCCACTTGTTATTACCATTTATCCCCCCTTCCGGAGAGCCTGGTGGGCTCAGATGGACAGCGCTAGCGCCCTAGGAGGCAGTTTTGGCACTTTCACAGTTCCCGAGGCAGTTAAAAAATGGGATAAAGTGGTCACTGAAGAAATCGATTTGGGCAATTGAGGCAAGGTTTTGGCATTTGGTTTTCACAGAGGTCTTCCAAGACGGCATCACTACCTTCCAGTCAATTTTCACCATGTGGGTATGCCCGGATTGATCACGGGAGGAGATTTACTGCTTGACTGTCATGGATTCTGAGGACAGTTTTGGTCATTTTTATTATATTGGACATATTTTATTATTTTTATTGTGCCTTGGGGATGAGCTAGTAAGGATTAAGACCTCCTAGCCCCACCATGAGCTTATATTGTTATGTCCTAGTCACCATGAGGTGGATTTTGATGCTTATATTTTCTCTTGTGGATGACGTCACCCCTTATTGTACCTTTTTAGTGGGGGCGCTATCATTATATGGGTGATCCATGTGATATATGGTTATGATTTATTGTTAGCCATTGATTAGATCTTGAGATCTTTTAATCTTAGCCACTCATGTAAAAAGTGGTTATGATTGTACTCTCTCCCCATCTTATTTAAGGAGGGAGCCTCTCATTGTAAAAATTCATCTAGAGATTTTTGGCTCTTGGCTCTTGGAATAAAATTTCTATCTTTTGGAGTACATGCTTGGATTGGAGTGAATGTTGGTTGTTTCGATTGTAAATGCTATTGTCCATTGCACTGGAGGATCTATTGTAGCTATCTTGCATATTTGCCATATTTTATTTGCAGGTTAAGAGGGCGATTTTGGACAAGGGCGAATTGGTGGGGAGGCTTGCCCTTCAATCTTGGAAGAAGTCGTTTTGGTTTGACAGGGAGTAGTTTTGCCTTTGTGTCAACTATTCTATGTTTCTCTCTCTCTCTTGCTTGCATCTACCTTTGATTTGTTAAACTAATTGATGCTTTGCTCCTTGGCTTGACAGGTTAGAAGGAATCACATGTGGCTTGGAAAAATCGATTTGGCAAGAGGGCTTCAACAATTCTCCATTTGATCTTTGGCAAAGTAATCCTCGTCTCAACTAGCATTCATCTCTTCATCCAGGTATGTTCCAAGAGGTATGATCTTCTCTTCCTTGAATCTTCCATAATTTCTAGATCACAAAAACCCTAATCAAATTAAAACCCTTGTTTTTGGTATTTTTTTAGATCTACTTAGATCTAGCCATTGGATTCACTTGAAACTTTGAAGGAACATAGATCGGGGTACTAACATCCCGGATCTACATTTTGGTGGCCATTGGACTTGATTTGGTCCACCAAAACCCATTTTTGGATCCTCCTTGAGCAAATCGCACCCCCTTGTTGTTTTGAGTTGGTCCACTTCTAGGAAGTGGGTGTTGGAGATTTTCGTGGATTTGAAATGCCCATGCTTTGAAACCTAGGTCTATACTGTCCTTTTGTCAAGATCCGCCTTGGGGATTGCATTCCTTATTTTAAGGGATTGTGGTCCACTTTTGGTCATCTTTTAAAAACCTAGATCTAGTAAGATCCAACCATTGGATCTCATTCAAACCACTTGACTTGGCTTCTAGGTGTCCCGATCTACACTTTGACATCCTTCTTGACTCCATTAGCCCACTTAACAAGGCACTAGTCCATCACCAAGCAAGTCGCACTCCTTGGGATTAGTGTCAAACCCTAGATCTAGCATATGGGTACTCCTAGAACCAACTCCAACTTATAGATCTAGCCTATACCTAATCTATAGTACCAACCTCATATCTAACTTCACCTTGTGGGTCCACCTACAACCATTTCACGCTTCCCAAGAAAACAAGACCCACTTGTGAAAACACATGGTACTATACCTAGTAATCATACCCCACCATGTGGCCTAAACCATACATAGGTTGAAACACTAACTATCCATTACACCACCTTCAACCATTCCTTAACCATTAGGTCCACTTAGCCTTGCATTGGTTCCCGTAACTCATCATTTACCTACCCTTAGAAACCTTTGTTTGGGTCCAATCAACTGTGATTGGGGTATAGGGTCTCCCCCTTGGTCTAGTTATACCTTGACCTAAAGTGAAGAGTGCCTTGGTTGACGTGACTCCCACATTGCATTGGGAACCGTGGCATCTCTTGGGTCACCTCTTTAGTTGCCTGACTCCTCTACCGTCCCGGATGGGATACCTCTAGGGGCAACTACAAGTTGTGTGATAACATTTTTGGCGCCGTTGCCGGGGAGGTAGGGGCCTACCTTGGTTCAACACACCTTTGTGTCTCACTATCTCTCTGAATTTTAAACGACATATCTCTTGGTAGTAGAGCCTAAAAATCTACCTGGCGACTCCTAATCGTGACTCCGCTGAGGAGCGAGCTCATAGTCATCCTTACAACACACGAAGTAAATCAAATCCAAATCAATTGGAAGGAACCCCACTCACATATCACAAAAGAGATCCTAAAACCCAATCAACTAATTTCTTGTGGAAACTTGTTAACTCAGGTTCTCCAAACCGTGTCTTAGGATCCCCTTTGTTCAATCCGGTTCCTCCTTTATCTCCTAATCATAACTCTAGTTCAATCCCAATTAATCCAATGGCAGGACAAGGTCAGTCAAACTCTGGTATCAACAACCAAAACAATCCTCCTGTTGCTCGTGCTTTTGGTCATAAGTCTAGGGCTTCTCCCTTAGACTTCTCTCAGATCTTGGGTGCTCCCCATAGTATGCCAGACAAGTACTTTGAAAAGATCCCAAAATTCAATGGCAACTGTGCCACCTCTATTGAGGACCACATAGACAATGTTTGGGCTCACATGGAAGCTTATGGGGCTGAAAAGGAAGATGTGTTTATTAGGGGTCTCTTTGCATCCTTGGAGGGTGATGCTCGCAAATGGTTTGACCGCTTGCCTGCATCATCAATCAATGGGTATGATGTATTCACCGATAAACTCAAGCAAGAGTGGTCAGTCAAGTTAGATGGGCGTTTCCTTTTACACCAACTTTTTGACATCAAAAAGAAGGAGAATGAGTCTGTCCATGAGTTTAACCAACGCTTTGATAGGACTGTTGCCAACATCCCAAGTAACATAAGGCCCCTTGACCAAGCAATCTTGATCCATTACCTTAATGCTTATGAAGGTTACCTGGGTTACCACCTAAAAGACAAAGACCCTAATAGTTTGAAGGAAGCCCAAGACAATGCCAAGAAAGCTGAGGCAAATGCTGCCTCCATGGGAAAACAAAACTTCTTTGACCTAATTAGTGGACCTTCTTCCTCCAGATCTGAGCCTAAGCTTAAGAAAAGTAAGGAACCTAGCAAAGATCCCAATGAAATGATGGAGAGTATGCATGAAATGATGAAAAACTTAACCCTCCTAACTAGGGACCTAGCCAAGAATAGAGAGGGGGATAGATATAGGCAGCCCTATGGGCCTAAACCTTATTGGAATCAACAAAAGAAACCTAATGAAGGTGATAGAAGAAACCCTATGAACCAAGAACCTCCCATCATAAACTGGTCTGAAGAGCAAAATTTGGAAGATCCTGAGTATACCACCCATGGTGATGATACTCCAGATTCTCCAAAGAACATTAATTGGGTTGATGACTTAAAGTTTGACAAAGAATTCGGAAGAATCCTGATTGATCATGAAGAAAACACCATAGAAGAAACCAACCCTAGTGGTCCCATCTATGCTACTGAACAAGTTAACAATGACCGAGCTCCTTATAAAACTTATCAACGAAGAAAGGATGGCCAAGCGCCTATCCCTTTTAGTGAAAAGAAAAGCAATGAGTTGCCTAGTCCAGTGAGTGAGCCAGTCCCTTTGCCTGAGTATGACTTCGATATCAACATCGAAAGAGAGTTAGACAAAGTTATGCATAACATTCCACTCACTGAGTTAATGAAAATCCCTTCAATAAAGGAGCAAGTGGTGGAATTTTTTGAGAGTATCCCTGAGACTGCCACAATTAGTGGTGAGGATTCATCTTCTCAAAACCCAGCACCTTGTGATGTGGTCGATGAAGAGGATGACCCTCCCATTAACATCCAAACTGCCCTATATGAGAGAAAGAATGGTGGTCATCAACCATTTTACCTTACACTACGCATAGGTGACATCCTTCTTCACAACTGTATGTTGGATTCTGGTGCCTCCATGAATGTGATGCCTTTACAAGTCATGGAAGCCATGGGATTAAAAATAACTAGACCTTATGGGAACGTTTGTGGGATTGACTCTAAACCAGTTAAAGTCTTTGGCTTGATCAAAAACCTGAGAGCTGACCTGTTTTCATGCCCCGACATATCTATGCTTATGGATATAGTAGTTATAGATCTCCCTCCAGCCTATGGCATGCTCCTTTGTAGGAAGTGGTCCGCTGGGCTAGGGGGACATCTTCAGATGGACTTATCATATGCTACCATCCCCAACTCTGATGGGTCTTTGGTTAGGGTGTATCGGGAGCCATTTTATGATGGACATCTTGAGAATTATGAGGATGGTGTGAGAAACACTTTTGGTGAGGGTGAGTTATTACCTGAGGGTATCTTTATGGTCATGGGTGGTCATGATGATGATCCTAGCATGGAGGAAGAAAGAATTATTGAGGTTGACCCTCAGTCCATTCGGGGTGAAGTGTCAGAAAACCTTAGGATCTCGAACCAACCCAGTAGTGTAGGGCCGAGCATTGACCAAACTGCACCTCCCACTCAGCTAAACACTTCGGAGGATGACTTTGATCAAATTAGAAGGGGTGAGTACATACCTAGGACAAAACATGAGTGGCTTTTCCTAGTAGACCTTAACACAGAAAGAGGAAGACAAGGCTTACCTCACATCACTCCTTGGACAAATAACAATGAAGGAACACCCCTGCCCTCACCCGAGGGAAATGATGAAGAACTAGTTGATTATCACTTTTCGGATGTCCCTGATCATTTGTCCCATTTGTCTTTGGAAGATGGGGTTTTAAGGCAAGTAAATGACAACTCTATGAGTTGGCAAGAACATGCCTTGATCCATGATGCCCCTGGGGAAGACTTTGCTTTGAATAATCTAGCCTTTCTTCAGGAAGAACCCGCTGATCCACTTTTGCTTCCATCTTACCCTAGCTTCCTTTTGCCTAGCGAGTTACCTAGTGGTGAAGAGGACATTGATTCCACAGACACACTCTATTCTTCACCAACATCTTTGGATATGAGGAATCAAAGCACACACAGCACAGTTCATAGTCCCATTTCTGATGACCATTTGACATTTTTAGAGAACATGACCATTCCTATCCCATCAGGAGAGGGTAGTAGCAGAAATAGTGAAAATCAAAGCCCTCCACCCTTAACCCAAGCTGAAGTGAATGAGGATGTTGATACTGACCTTTTGACCATAGGAGAAACACCAAAGAGTATCATTCACCCACTAGAAGAAAGTCCTCCTAGGAGAACTGTAGGAGAAGTCTTGATTGGTAGCATAGTTGTACCTTTAGACGGTGGACCTCCCAGATTTGATGAAATTCCCCCCAATAGGAATTCAAGTATAGTTACACCTCAGCCTCAATGTACTTCCGATATCCAACCTGTCCTTGAACATGTTATTGAAGTCATCCCTCAATCTGTAAATCGCCAAAGGTTCGAAATTGGTGATAAGGTTGTAATACCTAATGATTTATTTTACATACAATCTAGGGGATCAGGTGACTTTTGGGTTGGACCACTTACTGTTGAGCGCTGCATTGATGAGATGTGTTTTCTCACCACTGGGACTGGCCAACGCATCTTACTCCCTATCAATCAAAGGGAGCCAAGGGATTATCATCCCTGACCTTCCTTACCTTGCCTTGCCTGTTTAGAGTAGGTAGCTTCTGAATAAGCTCACTTGAGCAGTAGGATTTGTGTGATTTTTCTTTTTCTGTGTGCCGAGTATTGTCCCGTTTTCTTGTTTCTGCCTGAGTTGAGTCTTGCTCCTTCCTAAGCTTGTCTCTTCTCCTGCATACATTTTTAAGAAATTATAGTTAGCATTTACATTGTTGGCTGCCTGTGCAAGTTGAGATTTGCCTGATTTAAAAAGTATTCTTTTCCTCCTGCACAGTAAATAAAAATGAGAATAATATATGCCATGTTAGTTTATATCTATATTTTGACGCATTTCAGTTTATGCTTTAGATTAGTTTTCAGTTTTATTTTATATTTTTCCCATACATGCTCCATGATGGTATTCTAGTGTTTGTGAGAGCAGGAACAGGTGCAAGATAAAAGCTGAAAGCAAGGATGGAGCAGTGCCGGATTGAAGATTGATGCAGAGCAGTTCGAGACCAGAGATTCTGAGGTTCTCAAGCGCTCTCTCCCTTATGGCACTTGTCCCAGCTGGAGCCAGATGTTATCACACCATAGTAGCGGGGCTACTATTCTTGTACAGCAGATATCTGCACATTCCAGAGCCTACATTTTTTCCAGAGCATGGCTATACATGATGGATCACTCATGATCAGAGCAGTACATTATTCAGATTTTGTATATGACCTTGTGTCAAGGCTGAGCCTTGAGAGTTCAGATTTGATGACTGATGTGACCACTTATCCCATTACAGTTTCAGTTCAGTGCCTAGAGATGTATTTCAACAGTGTTTCAGATGATGCATGATGATGATTATTATGATGATGTTGTATGATCTACGGATATGTTCTCACTGACTGTGGATTATTATCTTGTTGATTTAGTCATGATCATGGCATGTGCTTGGTATATTATTCCTGATGTGGCAAACTATTTAAAATGAACTGTAAATCATAAAATGGACAATTGCTTGCACTTTTAGGTCATTTAACAAAACTTACTGGTATTTCACCTTACATAGACATGGTCTTTCCCCGACACCAGTTGTCTGCTAGTGTAGGCTCCATATTCACTTGTCTCCATCCATACATGACCTTCCTGTTTGACTTTAAACCCTGACATGTCTCATTTGACTTTCTGATACTGAGGACTTCCCCATTTTTCTACCTCTGTGTTTGGACCGCATCCCTGTTATTCAGTGTCTCGGCTCTGAGTTGGTGACAGAACTTGCCTTTGGTGAGTTGGATTGTAGGCCTAAATCATTCTGGTCGGTTGTCCCGATGTTTGGCATTGGCTCGAACTCCCCCTAGTCACTTGAGATGTTGTTGGCTAAAACTGAAAGCTCATGTTCTACCTATGGAAACTTGGAAAATTCGCCCATGGAAACAAAAAAAGGGCAAGAGCAATGAAAAGCTAAAAATACTCCTCGAAGAGTATAAGAAAGGTCCAAAAAGCAATAGTTCTTAAAAGCTATATCTAAACAATTGCTGACCTTATAAATATGTGAAAAACATGCCCTGGATGCAAGCTGCAACTAGTTGTGCTTCTCAGCACATCCGAAATCCGAAGGGTTATGTAGGCCAAAAGGGCCATGGAAATAAAATTGAATGATCCTAATGAACCTGGACCAACTTGATGTAGACATGATGCCTAAGTTGAATAAGCACTCTCTAAACAACTTATCCATTTGTGAGGCACAGCCATCCCCCGTGTTCTTTTGTCCAGCACAGAGTTTGTAGTTTCCCCCTTCTCCCAGTCCAAAGTATTTTTGAGTTAAGTTAGACAAGTCAAACCCTTGGCCCAACCTTGCTCCTAGCCTTCATCCTTCACTAGCAGTTTGACCATGTCCAATGGGTGAGTTTGTCATTTGAACTATTGTGCAAGTAATTTTATACAACCACGGAATATGTTAACATGATTAATGCCACTGAATGGAATTTTATACTTTGAGCTTAGCTGTGGGAATGATTAGAGAAACATTGTCTTAGTCTACTGATGTGATTTATCCTCGATTATATATTCTTGGGATCCGTGATGATGTGGACCATGTATGGATGATTATTGATGATGATTTATGGTCCCACATGTTTGATGATGATATCATATGATGGATATATGATGCAGATGATGTTTGATCCAGTTCAGCAGGTTTATTATTACTTCAGATCAGCAGATTATACATTGTCCATATATGGTGGACCCTACAGCTGGCCCATTAGGGCAACCCAGGGTGTATGAGTACTCATTCCTAGTGGATTTGGGTCTTTTGGATCCATTGAGACACTTATCTTTCAGTTCCGGGCACTTCTGACAGTGATTGATGCAGTTTTACACTTGTTGACTAGATTTGGGGCTGATTTCCCAGCCTGAGCAGCAGGGGCCCCGAGAGGCCATTTCACCTAGGGCGCTGATGATGGAAGGGGTGGTCCAGCCACTTGTTATTACCATTTATCCCCCCTTCCGGAGAGCCTGGTGGGCTCAGATGGACAGCGCTAGCACCCTAGGAGGCAGTTTTGGCACTTTCACAGTTCCCGAGGCAGTTAAAAAATGGGATAAAGTGGTCACTGAAGAAATCGATTTGGGCAATTGAGGCAAGGTTTTGGCATTTGGTTTTCACAGAGGTCTTCCAGGACGGCATCACTACCTTCCAGTCAGTTTTCACCATGTGGGTATGCCCGGATTGATCACAGGAGGAGATTTACTGCTTGACTGTCATGGATTCTGAGGACAGTTTTGGTCATTTTTATTATATTGGACATATTTTATTATTTTTATTGTGCCTTGGGGATGAGCTAGTAAGGATTAAGACCTCCTAGCCCCACCATGAGCTTATATTGTTATGTCCTAGTCACCATGAGGTGGATTTTGATGCTTATATTTTCTCTTGTGGATGACGTCACCCCTTATTGTACCTTTTTAGTGGGGGCGCTATCATTATATGGGTGATCCATGTGATATATGGTTATGATTTATTGCTAGCCATTGATTAGATCTTGAGATCTTTTAATCTTAGCCACTCATGTAAAAAGTGGTTATGATTGTTCTCTCTCCCCATCCTATTTAAGGAGGGAGCCTCTCATTGTAAAAATTCATCTAGAGATTTTTGGCTCTTGGCTCTTGGAATAAAATTTCTATCTTTTGGAGTACATGCTTGGATTGGAGTGAATGTTGGTTGTTTCGATTGTAAATGCTATTGTCCATTGCACTGGAGGATCTATTGTAGCTATCTTGCATATTTGCCATATTTTATTTGCAGGTTAAGAGGGCGATTTTGGACAAGGGCGAATTGGTGGGGAGGCTTGCCCTTCAATCTTGGAAGAAGTCGTTTTGGTTTGACAGGGAGTAGTTTTGCCTTTGTGTCAACTATTCTATGTTTCTCTCTCTCTCTTGCTTGCATCTACCTTTGATTTGTTAAACTAATTGATGCTTTGCTCCTTGGCTTGACAGGTTAGAAGGAATCACATGTGGCTTGGAAAAATCGATTTGGCAAGAGGGCTTCAACAATTCTCCATTTGATCTTTGGCAAAGTAATCCTCGTCTCAACTAGCATTCATCTCTTCATCCAGGTATGTTCCAAGAGGTATGATCTTCTCTTCGTTGAATCTTCCATAATTTCTAGATCACAAAAACCCTAATCAAATTAAAACCCTTGTTTTTGGTATTTTTTTAGATCTACTTAGATCTAGCCATTGGATTCACTTGAAACTTTGAAGGAACATAGATCGGGGTACTAACATCCCGGATCTACATTTTGGTGGCCATTGGACTTGATTTGGTCCACCAAAACCCATTTTTGGATCCTCCTTGAGCAAATCGCACCCCCTTGTTTTTTTGAGTTGGTCCACTTCTAGGAAGTGGGTGTTGGAGATTTTCGTGGATTTGAAATGCCCATGCTTTGAAACCTAGGTCTATACTGTCCTTTCGTCAAGATCCGCCTTGGGGATTGCATTCCTTATTTTAAGGGATTGTGGTCCACTTTTGGTCATCTTTTAAAAACCTAGATCTAGTAAGATCCAACCATTGGATCTCATTCAAACCACTTGACTTGGCTTCTAGGTGTCCCGATCTACACTTTGACATCCTTCTTGACTCCATTAGCCCACTTAACAAGGCACTAGTCCATCACCAAGCAAGTCGCACTCCTTGGGATTAGTGTCAAACCCTAGATCTAGCATATGGGTACTCCTAGAACCAACTCCAACTTATAGATCTAGCCTATACCTAATCTATAGTACCAACCTCATATCTAACTTCACCTTGTGGGTCCACCTACAACCATTTCACGCTTCCCAAGAAAACAAGACCCACTTGTGAAAACACATGGTACTATACCTAGTAATCATACCCCACCATGTGGCCTAAACCATACATAGGTTGAAACACTAACTATCCATTACACCACCTTCAACCATTCCTTAACCATTAGGTCCACTTAGCCTTGCATTGGTTCCCGTAACTCATCATTTACCTACCCTTAGAAACCTTTGTTTGGGTCCAATCAACTATGATTGGGGTATAGGGTCTCCCCCTTGGTCTAGTTATACCTTGACCTAAAGTGAAGAGTGCCTCGGTTGACGTGACTCCCACATTGCATTGGGAACCGTGGCATCTCTTGGGTCACCTCTTTAGTTGCCTGACTCCTCTACCGTCCCGGATGGGATACCTCTAGGGGCAACTACAAGTTGTGTGATAACAGCTCCCATATGTAAACAGCTATTAACCAAAATTAAGACTAATCTCTCTGCAATAAGAAAACATATGACCCGAAAATTCTGGAGAGTTTGCATGCTAAGCTAGTTTCGGCGCTGGTCCGGTAGTTTTGGGCTTGAGTCTCTGCAAATGTTGCTACCTATTGTGTCTTTCATTTTCCTTTCTTCTTCTCCAACACTAAGATTCATAGTGCCCATTCTTGTGGCACACGAAACACTTGATTTTAATCAAGTCTTTCTTCTTCCTTGGCTTTGGGGTCACACCGTTATTGTTACCCTTCTTGCTGGAACTCTTTCCTTCTCCCTTTCTTGTCTTGCTGAAAAGGACCAACTTCTCATCACCAACTACTTGCTTTCAAGCTTTGGACTCATCCTGAGTCTCTTCCTAGACGCAGTCATCCTAAAGCCTTTCCCATTTTGGAAGTTTCTCCTGAGCGCAAATTCCTTTTACGAATGGTTCCCACAACTTGGTGAACCCATTCAATGCCACATTGATAAGCTCTGCGTCAAGCACTTTCTCTCCAATGGCTGCAAGTTGATCACATATCTTAGTGATCTTCATGAGATAGCTGGTAACATTGTCAAATCTAATCATCCAGACATCCCTGAGCTTGTTTCTCAAGATCATCTTCCTGTTCATGTTGTCACTCTGGAACAAATATGTTAGAGCTTTAAACATCTCTCTGGCCAACATTTTCTCTACTACATGAGAATTCAAGTGATCCTTCACAGCATATAGGATCACCCTTTGGGATTTGATATCCTTCTTCTCATGAGCTACCAACTGAGTTGGATCTGTCAGTGTAGGAACAATCTTTGATGTAAGATCCCAAAGGTCATGTTCCTTCAAAATCAAAGTTACCCTCACTTTCCAGGACAAAAAGTTAGATGCCCCATCTAACTTGTCTCCAAATCTTAGACTAGTTGTTGCCATCTCTAGATCTGCACAAAAATAACTGTCGTGTGCTTACTCCTTCAAGTACCCGCCAAGATCTACTACTATAAACCCCAGATTTGTCGGTTGGTCAGTCAGATCTAAAAGATCTGTTGTTGTAGATTTCATATCTGACTCCATCTCACAATGAAAGCTCCAATACCTGGCTAAATTTTCTAAACCACAGCCCTAGAAAAACAAATTCCTAGTGGTTTCCTTAATGAGAATTAAATTTGCAACTCACTGACTTATTATACAGTATACTGCTCGGATTAATTAACAGAATTAAATAGCGGAAGCAATACCCATGGAAAACAGATCTACTCAATAAAAACACAGGCACAAAGTTTCTGCCCTTCAAATCAGCTTTTCATTCAAATAACTTCCAAGCTTACAAGGGCTCCCCTTATTGGGAAAAATGGCTCAAGAAAATACAACAGCAAACCTGGAAATATGACCCTACTCAAAAAAATCCTCACTCAACAAAACTGCCACAGCAAACCCCTGCTCTACCTGTTGTACCGAACGACTTGTGCGACCCAGTGTAATGTCTGTTGTTATGGCCCTGCTGCGCATGTTGTTACAGCCCATGTTGTTGTACGGCCCTGCTGCACACTGTTTGTGCGGCCTACGCTGATGCAAGATCTGTTGCGCATTGTTGTACGGTCTGCTGCTCATTGCTCTACAAAGTCTGAAAACCTCTGCCTAGCTAGTACAGCCCCCTGGAAAATCTCTCTATATGTTGCTTTCTTCTCTTTGCCAAACTACAAGTGGAAGTCCTTTACTACTCTCTCAACTGAGTTTCTCTTTTGTCTTCTCCTCTCACCTTGGCTGCCTTTTATTTTGTTGAGATGAACCAAATCCCTAACTTCAATGGCTGAAATTAGATCTCACTCACTTGAGATCAAGAGCTAAGATTCAATTAATTAATTTAAATCACTAGTGCCAAAAACTTAGGAACTTTATTAAATTAACCCTCAATTAATCTAAAAAGATATTCACTTTAATAATTACTTAATAAAGTGAACTTCCCAAAGTTTCAAAAGGTATTAGTGACGATTTCCACAGGTAGAGACAAACCCATGTGGAAATCCCTGTCTGAGCTACAAACATCAACATAGGATGGGCTTCTACTTCTTCATCCTCTGCCCTGACCACCATCAGGAGTGTGTTGGTGCCAGACAAAACTACTATTTAGGGCCCTATCAGTTTAGGCACTCTCCAGAAGATATTATTTGGTAGGAACTCAGTGTCGACATCTGCATTATTGATTTAAATGACGGGCAGGGCTAGCCCCCTCCTTCCTTATGGTAGCGATATCTTATTTCTGGCTATCTTTCTTTATTGGATCTCCTTCCCTTTTTACAGGTTTCCTTCTTGTGATAACCTACTTGTACACCTATGTTTATGTCATTTCATTTCATGCTGCTCTTGTACTCACTTGTCATTCTTCATTTTTTGTAGGCATCTTTTTTGCACCATCTCTTTTGCTTGGCTATTGTTATTGTTTGTAATCACTGATCCTGAACATATTTCGGTTTTTAGTGGACATTTTATACAATTCCAATTTCAATTTCTCAGCCCTGCTCTTTAGCTACCACTCCAAGGTGAGAACGACAAAGTTAATGTCCGCAGGCATTAGTGTTTCTTCTTTCCCCCCCCTTTCTTTAAAGAGAGACGACACCATCTTCATGTTACAATAATATTTTATATCTATTCTATATTGGACTGTCAAACTATTAACTAAATTTACGCTGTCAAACCATGGGCCTTTGCCATGAGCTTTCTCAAAAATTCCATCTGCTGTGTAGATTAATCAAATACAAAGGTGACCCAGCGAGCCAGTACAGTGAAGTTGTAGAATTACAATCAGCTAGCTGACCATGTTAAATGGAGAGGCAAGATGTCTAAAGGAGTCGCAGGATGCAATATCCTTGAAAACCAATCGTTACAGCTACTGTTTTCAAACCTTCCAAGAGTAACGAAAACTATGGCAATTTACATATTTCAAAAAGAGAAAAGACAACATAATCAAATATGCAAAACCATGATGATCCCATGTAGAACAGTTTACCTGAAACCCATTCTTGGGGGATAAATGAGAAGGTACATTCAGTTCAGATTCAACTGCCCGCTTTGCAACTGCAACACCAAAAGCCATACTTTTTATGATGTCCTGTCCACCACAAAGAGCCACAAGGGTACCACCCACAAAACAATCACCTGCGCCTATTAGGCTTGAAATTGATGCGGGCAAAGCTGGAAAATGTAAGCAATTGAGGTGGGGAGTATTCTGCCCAGATTCCTGGCATCTGGCATGGTAATTATTTGAAAGCTCTGGCTTCTCAACAGTTAACAGAGCCAGTCGCCCACTGCCTGTTTGACCCTTTTCAAACTGATTGTTTTCAGAACCATTTATAGGTATCATGCTAAAACTAGATACCTCTTTTAAAACAGAGAAACACACCAGAGGATCCAAGTGTCAAAACAATAAACCTTAACACCCTCGTCTAGCAATATGCTGATGGCCGGTTTGAAAATTTCATAGATTGCTTCAACATTCATTTTCTTGCCATCCTTCTCCAAAATTTTAAGCGATTGAAACAAATCTAACGAAGAGATTGCCTCTGCCATAGCAATAAAGTTCAGACTCATTAGGTGAAACCACAGTGACCTGCACAGCAATTCAAGAAATGAGGTGGGGCATACTAAATATTTTCCTCCAAGATGCAAATCTGCACCAATAATAGAGAGCTTCAACAACCTCATAAAACAGAATTTGCAATACACAAAGTTACTCATTACGTACATATTTTACAATACTTCTAACTCTAACTGATTTGGCAACTGATACAGGCTCAAACCAAACTGGAGTATTTGATTCTTTGGCCACTGCAAATCAAGATAAATCTGATGAATAAGAGAACTGTTTGCTCATTTGGATGTAAGTACAACTGCATCAAATTCTGTAACCTTACAATTGCAAGCTGCCTCAAGGGCCAGAGGATGTAAATTTGCATCAATCATCAACAGAGGTGCAGAGCCAAAATAGCTCCTAAACTGGTTTATCCATTCTGCTGTCAAGGATTCTTCCTGTTATCTCAAATGGGTCCATGAAACACATTTAATTATGAATTTACTAAGACTATTCTCTCCCTGGCACTATCCTAGACTGCTTAAGAGAGAATGTCTAACAAATTAAATAATATCCATGGTTAGTTGTAACTTACAACTGCCTGAACATCTGCAACAGCGGCTGCTATTTCTCCCGCACTGTCAAATATTGTTCGATACAACAGGGGTTGCTACATTGCTACACCTGCGGATTCCTGAAACTCCAATACAAAAAAACATGTTTGGACTCCTACTTGTAAATGTCAAAAGTGATCACATACCTGAAAATGACCGCAGTAGCAAATTGTTATTTCAATAGTGTGAATCTCGGAACTTTGACATGTAATGATTTCAAAAATCTTGGGTTCAATTCTTATGTCCTTGAGTGACTAAATTCATACACAAGTAAATACATCAAGGCAGAAATGCATCTTCGACCAAATGCTTAGCATTTTCTGGACTTAATGCCTAAACAAAGTAAGGATGACAGTTAGTTTGAACTTACCATCTATGGACAAGCCAAGGGGACTTCCAGTGGTCAACTAATGAATCTCCTGGATATGACAATACAGACAAGAATCCATAGAACATCTCAATTAAATTGAAAATTTATCAGATAGGTGGCTAAACGTTAAAACTACAGAACCACACCTGCCATGTCTTCTCCAACGACACTAATGATAAAGGGCTTAACTCCAAGCTTTTGCATGCACTCGGCGACATTTCTGGCTACTCCCCCCTCTTATATATCTGACCTGCAATATATGCCTGAGACTGACTGATTCAAAACTTCAAAAAAACATTCAGAAATGGGAATTTTTATAAATTTGAATCTTACTCATTCCTTGCAACATATTTTCAGAGAATGATTCATTTTTTTGTCTAATGATTTAGTTAAACTGGGTAAAGGCTATAATTTAAGAAGGAACTGTTTTTTGGAAAAGTGCTTCCTTTAAATTGGAGAAAAATTGACCCAAATATGTTACGCACAGCTACTATTTCTTTTTTAACCCTGCAGGGAATCGACCTCCATAATCAGTTTAGTCTAGACCCCTGGTTTCACTTAACACGAGACCTGTCACAGCTGACCTAAAATCAGAACAGTGTACCCCGCCATAGTTACTGATAGGTTTGAACTCGCGACCTCCCGGAATCTAAGCACCAGAAGAGGCCCTGGATTACCAACTGAGAGACAAGCACTTTCTTTAGGCTAACAGGCACTAATTACAAGCACTTTCTTTAGGCTAATCTGCCATGACAGGGACACTTTCCATAAAGAACACGTAGGACTTGCAGGACTTGCACTTTTCCTTACCACTCATTCGTACCTTTGGGGAATTGAACCTTGACTGGTGGCTTGACATGCCACGGTTCCTCTTCGCGTCTAAACCAGTTCCCCATTGGATATGACAGGAAAATTTTCTCTTATGTTTGACGGGAATTATATGTGTTCCAAACAAAAGGATTGGCATTTAGCTTTCCCCATTAATTATGAGACATTGAGAAGAGGGTATAACTGCCCAAAAGTCATGAATGGATGTATTCTACTGTCGTTATCATAAACAGGCAAAAAGAGATCTACTGCTTCAACAGCTGCTCAAAATTCATATACAGGAAGGTAAATTTTGGAGGACGGGCTTTACCTGACCAGGAGTAGTAGTACCTGCACGGATATTTTTTGCAGGCTTAGCATGAATATCCAAAACCATACCTCCTATAATCACAGAAGAGCCCTCTCGCCCAAAACATGAATGCTTTTCGTTATTTCCTAAACACTGCAAGCATCATAACACCTCACGTGAACTCTCACTTGAAAATTCCAGTATCTTATAACGAAAAGGAAACAAATGCATGCATGATGCCAAAGGGAATTAACAAGGGTTGTTACAGCATTAAAAGAAATATTGGTCGCGGAGGGGTTTAGATGCTGAAAAATAGACCCGACACGCTCGAGTATTCTTTCTCCCATTCTTCAGAAATTTGGGCATTCACTGTGATCGACGTATAAATATGTTGTTGATATAAAAATGTGCAGTTTGTGCAAACCATCAGCAGCTGCTTCACCAAAGATTTGGATTGAATAAAAATAGAAAGTGTAGCGAGGGGATTTTACAACCATGACTGGACTGCTGACGTGTCTTAGCAATCTGATGTGCCAGTGAGTGCAGCAACTAACCAATCCTAAGATGCCGACATGTCTTAACAATAATGACGTCATAACTCTATACAGCTGACATGGAAATGAATATTCTTCTTTATGGATTGAAATAAGGAGTTTGCCAAACATTCTAGGTTTTGGACTCTAGTGATTTTTGTTGGTAATAAGATCTTTGTTGAAATAGCAAATTTTCATTTTTTAAATTGTATTTTTTATTGCAGAAATGTGTCATCAAATACCTCTTGCCGCTTGGATTATGTAATTCCAACATTCATAATTTTAGATTGATTTAAAAAAAAATCACCTAAAAGATGGTCCAAAACGTAGAGTGTTTGATTTTACAACTATGATTGGACTGCTAACGTGTCTTAGCAATATGATGTGCCAGTAAGTGCGGCAACTAACCAATCCTAAAATGCCGACGTGTCTTAACAATCTGACGTCATAACTCTATACTGTTGACATGTAAATGAATATTCTTCTTTATGGATTGAAATAAGGAGTTTGCTAAACATTCTAGGTTTTGGACTTTTCTGGTGATTTTTGTTGGTAATAAGATCTTTGTTGAAGTAGCAAATTTTCATTGTTCAAATTGTATTTTTTATTGCAGAAATGTGCCATCAAATACCATCAAATACCTCTTGCCGCTCGGATTATGCAATTCCAACATTCATAATTTTAGACGGATTTCAAAAAAAATCACCTAAAAGATGGTCCAAAACGTAGAGTGTTTAGCCTACTCGTTGAAATAATATTGTTGTAAAGGAGATGTTGACCCTTTACACGATTTAGCCCTCTTATACAACTATTCCAAATGATGTATAGAACTTTGTGATTAGTTTGATCGATCTAGCCAAACATCGGGAGATTTCATAGGTCTCGGTTCCAATCATTAGTGTGTACATGTGCAAGATTAAGGTTCTTTATTTGGAATGGTTTGGGTTGTGGAGATTGCTTATTCACATTGCAT
Source organism: Larix kaempferi (assembly GCA_027924585.1). NCBI lineage: Eukaryota > Viridiplantae > Streptophyta > Pinopsida > Pinales > Pinaceae > Larix > Larix kaempferi. Next base: position 948,780 of record BSBM01000635.1, on the reverse strand, counting down.
TCCTTTTTTTTTCACACGAAAAAAATTGTAACTTGTTATTCAACTTCAAGGAATCAAAGTTACAAAGTCTACATCGCCATCATACCCTGGATAAAACTTAAAATTGTTTCTCCACAAAATAGTCAGGAAAACAATCTATACTACAAAACCAACACTTCAGACAAGCCTCTAATTGTCAATCAACATCTTCAAAAAGAACATTTTTACAACCGTTCTAACTGGAACATCAAAACATAATAAAAAACTCTCATCAAAAAACTTAAAAAACGAACACTGTCCCCTTGTCCACCATGTCACCATTGATGACATCTTCGTAGAAAAGAAGACCATCCATGTTACGCACTGCTTTTTTGGAAAGCATATTAGCGTGATGATTATACTTTCTAGAAATATGAGAGAAAGATGCATTCCTAATGATGCAAGGTTATTGTCATTTCATGTTGTAATGGGAGCTAAGTACAATCAGTCATAAGATGTATAGTATAATAAGATTGTACAATATATTTTTTCAAATTAGGGTTTGGTTAGTGTTAATGTTGTTAAGATGTTTGTTGGTAATATGTATAGACTGGGATTCAATTCACATGCATTGATTCACGTTGATTTGTGGAGCTTTGCTATCAATTTGGCCAAACGCAAGATCTATATTGATTTTGTGCCACATTGATTTGCAGGACTTTGCTATTAGTTTGGCTAAGCTTAAGATCACTCTCAATAGATGGTACCAATGTGTGTTTTGTATCATTTGAATTATTTGTGTAATAAAAAATCACATTCTTTTACATTTAGCACTTTCTTTCAATGGTCGGTTTCTTGATATTTGTTTGCATGCATGTTTAAGAGTGTTTATCTTTTGTTTAGTTTACATCTATTTCTTTTTCAATTTTTGATTTGCTACTAAGAATTGCACAAACCCTTGGTAGGTGCTTTTTCCACTTGTGTCCGAGAAATCACACATTGCAAATGTAGCGACCATATTGGTGAGTGGATCGCTTCTCCATTCAGTGTTTTAGGTAGTATTTGGTTGTGCTTGCTTGTTGTTTGTTGTCTCCTAGTCACTAGTAAGCAGCCAAAAGTGGTTTTTGTTGCTGTTGTTTTTGTTGTTTTGGGTATTGGTCACAACTTCCTTAGATAGATCTACAACCAAGGTCACGAATTTCCCTTTGAAATCCACGACTCATTTAAAAAACCCAGTTTCTATGAACCTCTACCAATCTCGTTTTCACATTTTACTTGTTTGGTTTGGTTTTTCAATTTCAAGTTCTCTTTCAATTTTGTTTTTGCTGTTTGTGACCTTTTTACTTGTTGTATTAGTTTATTGGTTTTCCTTGTAGACAATGTAGGTGGAGAAAGGATTGGAAATTCCAAGTATTCACTACCTTTAGGGCTCTGTTTTGGATTTACTTTTCAACTATCATTTTCTGTTTTGGCAAGCTTATTACTAAATCAAGCTTTAGTTGAGTTATTGGATTTGTTTAAAATTATTTTCATTGTTAGTTGGGAGCCTCTTTTCTCTTCTTTACAAGTGCATCATTGGTTAGCTACCCCTTGTGCATCAATACTTGAGATTGTTGTTTGCTTGTTGGTAGTGGTCCTTTTCTTTATAAAGAAAGTGTAGATTGTATTTCAAGGAAAGAACATCATTAGTTATTAGTATTGAATGTTATATTGTCTTTCTCTACATTACTTTACAAGCATTTACATTTACTTGCAATTTCATTTACTTGTTGTGCACACACTTTTCACACCCTAAATTAAACATCACTTAGTTCATGATCCTAAGTAGAGCCTTAAAACCAACCTCTAATCTAACACATTGAATATCTTCACTTGTGGACCAACAGAATCTTGTGGTTAGGTTAGGACTTTGGGAATAGGCATCCAAATAATTTCCCCTTGTCACTATACACTTGAAACATAGCGGTTGACCTTTAGAGAACTAAAATCTTATGGTATTGGACATGGTCTAGGCTAATCTATAGGAAAACCCATCTGTTTTGGGTGATACATGTCACTATACACTTGAAACATAGCGGTTGACCTTTAGAGAACTAAAATCTTATGGTATTGGACATGGTCTAGGCTAATCTATAGGAAAACCCATCTGTTTTGGGTGGTACATGTTGAGACCAGAACTAGAGGGTTGATTGGGGTACCTTTCCGTTTCAAAATCGAAGATGATCTCGTTCATGACTTTTAGCCAAAGGTGCAGGAAACTGATTGGACGTGTTTGAGAAAAAAGTAGCCTAGTAACCATTCTATTAGGAATCTTACCCAGAGGTGGCTCTCGCAAGTGGGATGGCACCTTGAGCAGATAACATTAGGTCAGCCAAAGATGATCCCAATGATCTTTCTATAACTATCTCGTTCACGCATTCACTCGCTTACTTGGTGGGATTGGGACCCCATTTAGGTTTAGCATTTGCAAGGCCCTTGTTTAGCTTTCTACTTCTTTCTCGACAATAGATTTCATGATCCTTTGGTTTTTTTCAATCCAACAAAAAAAATATTTATTGCTATTCATTGGAATCAAAGAAATATTTGTCCAGATAAATAATGTAACAAAAACCTACTGCAAAAAATTCCCAACCATCCTTTCGACAACGAGAAGCAATACAATGCATACAAACCAGCAATGATCTGTCATAAAAAAAGAGACCCCTCTACATTCCACTAGGGACAGTCATACATCCATAAAGCATTAAGAAGACAAAAAACTCCACAAGAGAGAAAAACCACAACAAAACTACTACTGCAAAACAAAGCAGAGAGAAGATGCCCTATTCCAGTTACAGAAAGAAAGGAACATATTCATTATTAATAAGGAATGTTGAATATGGTTGTCAATGATGTCAAAGGAGTTCAGAGATGACAAAGGAATAACCAAGGACATGATATCTAGGAAAACTCATTGAAATACAAAAGAATAACTAGAGAGTGATGACATGGCTTGTATGATGATGTGGCATATATGATGACATGGCATGGCATTAATATGAAAATACATCTAATGGTGTTCTGGTGCTATCAGGAAGTCATTGTTGCATTCTGACATCATTCTGGAAAATATGACAATTTGGTGAAAATCAGGAAATTAACTATGGAAAAATTAGTCAAAACTTGTCTAAGAGAATGCCCGCCATAATTCATGGTTTGAGAAAAATGCACGCACCATCATACCATGCTTTAGCTTGTTGAAGTGGCTATCTATTCATGGTCCCAGTTCGCCTTAATCACTTATGAGGAGAAAATTATAGGTCTGCCAAAACAGGGTTTTGCACCAGAGAAGGTAAAACTACCTAAGTGGTCTCAGGAAAATGCCCGCTATAAATCATAGGTTAAAGTAAATGCCCGCTATAAATCATAGGTTAAAGTAAATGCCCGCAGCATAAGGTCAGGCTGTATTCTATTGATTTTTCTACCTAACCATGGTCTCGGTTTTCATTAATCATTTCTGAAGAAAAAGTTATGGATCTACCAAAATAGGGTTTGAGGATAAACCTTGGAGAAATTCCTGAAAATGACTTAAGTGTTGGAAAACTGGGTCAGATGGCCTTGGGAAAATGCCCGTCATATCTCATGGGAAGAATGATAAAAATTATCTGGAACCATCATGCTCTAGCTTGTCAAAGAGGCTATCTTTCCATGGTCTTATTTTGCACAGAAGGTGTTTGATGACAAAGTTAACAGCCTGCCAAAACAGGGTTTCATATTGCTTTTACACCAAAGTAGCAAATCTGCCTAAGTGGCCTCAGGGAAATGCCCGCTATAATTCGTGGTTTGAAGGAAATTCCCTCACCATATGGTCATCTTGTAGGTGGTTGTTTTTTCTACCTGACCATGTTCTCACTTTGTCTTGAAAGTGCTTGAAGAAGAAGTTATGGATCTGCCAAAACAGGGTTTTAGGCAGTTTTGCAACAAGTTCAGTAAAATGCCCGCCTAGGGAAAATGAAGAAGAATCTGAAGGTGAAATGAGTTGTGTTGTTCTTAGTGAGATATTCTACATCATCTGGTAACATTGTTTCATGGTTTTGGTGAAATAAAAAATCCACCTTTAAAATGGCACAAATTGTCCAAGTGTAAAATCTGCTGGTAAAACTGCCTAAGTGGCCTCTGTAAAATGCCCGCCATAATTTCTATTTGATGGATTAAATTATTCTGAAAGTACATTCCTCTATATTGTTGATTGATTCACCTAACCCTATCATCATCTTGTCAAAAAGGTCTCTGAGGATAAAGTTATTAATTTTCCAAAAGTGCCTTCTGGCAGGTTTTGCACTGTTTCAGTACTGGTAAATCTACCTAAATTGCCTCAAGAAAATGCACGCCATGTCTTAGGTGTTAATGATAAAATTAATATAAGACTACTAGGATGTAGCTTGTATATGTGTGCATCTATCCATGGTTTCATATTTTAATATGGTGTTCACACATGCAAAATATAGGCCTGTCAAGTTGAGGAAAAATTAAGTTTTCCCGTCTAAAATGTTTGACACAGGAAGTTTTAGAGGCCATCTTGAAATGCCTACCAAATGTTTTCCTTCTGCAAATAAATTCATCTAATGGCATGAATATGTTCTCTAGTGATGAGTCTATCCATTCATGGTTTTAGTTTACTCTCTGGTGGTCAAATGTGCAAGAAATTAACTTGCCAAAATTGAGAAAAATTATGACAGTATAAATAAATGAAGTATTACCAGAAAAAAAGAAAAAAGAAAAAAAAAATCTCATTTCCAGCATAATGAAAAAAACAAACTAGTGACTATAATAATTTGAAGAGAACTATACTTGCAAGAATATGATGAAAAATATCAGTCATAGTATTGAGAGAAAAAATCTGAATGTTTATTGTTACAGGGACAAGCTAAAAGAACATAAATACAGGAATTTAAAAGATGTAACCTACGGGAATAAATTCTACAGGAAGAAAAACATAGATGTAACAAAACAGATATTTAACTAGACAGAGATAAATAACAAAAAGGAGTATATTATTTTAACTGCGGGAAACCCTGGGTGAAAATGTAAAATTCTTGACGTTTCGGGCTAGGTAGTTCAGCCCATCTTCAGGAGATACTATACAATTTCCCAACTTAATCTTTCAATTGGTTTCTTTATTAATAATGTATTCTAGCCTAATCTTTGAAATATGGCGGCCCTTAGAAACATTATTAAGATGTCGTTGTTTTATTATTATTTTAATTGGTTAATGATAGGAGCCCACGTCCTGCTGAGTTTCCATTCGTCATCCTAATTGATATTGAGAGGGTGTTTCTCAATTTCAATCGCTTCTCTTACTCGCCTTCTTGTGTAATGGTCAATGCTGGCAATGACTTTGGCGTCTTACATGAGAATGTGGTGTTTGGAGGTTATGGAGTGCTCTACTAATGTGGAATTCTTTATTCGTCCATGAATGATGTCCGCACTATGTTCTTTTAATCTTGTTACTACAGAACGACCAATTTCTCCAATATACACCTTACCGCAGCCACATGGTATCGACTACACACCTTTATTCTTCTTTGGGTCTGCTTGATCTCTTGCATGGTCTAAGATTCCACGCAACATGTTCAAAGGAGAGAAGGCGACCCTTATTTGTTTCTTCCTTAGTATGTTGGCTATTTTGGCTGTTGTCCCTTGGATGTAAGGAAGCTTTATTGATTTTATAATCTCGTTTTGATTCTTTGCTTGCCTTGCTTCCTAGGACCTCTTCATGGTTTTTCTGATTAGATTTTCATTGTAGCCGTTATTTTTTAAGACTTTGATAAGGTGTTCTAGTTCAGGATCCAAGTGTGTCGAATCAGAAATTCTCTTGGCTCTAATAGTCAGAGTGTTAATGACGTTGATTTTTTGTGTCGGGTGATGATGAGAGTCAAATCGAATGTACTTATATGTGTGCGTCTTTTTTCGATATACCTGGTGTGCTAAAGATCTGTCTTCTTTTCTAGATAGAAGGATGTCTAAAAAAGGAAGACTATTGTCCTCTTCGATTTCCATTGTGAATTTGATGTCTTCTGATTGGATGTTTATGTGTGTTAAGAGATCCCCTAGCTTATCTTTCCCATGGGACCAAATGAAGTGGGTGTCATCCACATAACGTCGTCATTGTTGTGGTTTTTCTGGAGCGGAGTTGATGGCCTTGTCTTCAAAGTGCTCCATGAAGATGTTCGCCACAATAGGGGAGAGAGGTGAACCCATTGCTACCCCATTGATTTGCTCATATATGTCCGCATGGTAACTAAAGTAAGTGGATCTTAAACACACATCAACCAGATTCGCAGTCTCATCGTCTGTGAGTCTTCTTATCACGGCTATAGCCTCTTTCACTGGAACTTTTGTGTAGAGTGATACGACGTCGAAGTTGACCAAAAAGTCTGATTCTTTTAATATAGTGGATCTTATAGTGTGAACAAATTGAGAGGAGTCCTTGATAAAGGATTGAGTCTTACCTACTAGCGGTTTGAGTTTTTCAGCGGGAATCCTTTCCAATCCATACGAAGGCGAGCCAATTGTGTTTATGATCGGCCTGAGAGGACAACCAACCTTGTGAACCTTCGGGAGCCCGTATATTCGTGGAACCACAGGGTTTTTAGGTGTGATCTTCTTTTTAACGTTGTCATCCAAAGAAGAGTTCTGGATAGCCTTGGTGATCTCCCGTATGATTTTATTGTTGGGATCCTTATCGAATTTCCTGTAACTCCCTCTCGTGGTCAGATGTTCTATCATTTTTATGTGATAATCATATGTGTTCATAACAACCATTGCATTCCCCTTATCAGCTTTCAAGATCGTAATCTCTTTGTTCAGCTTTTGTTTCTTTAATTATTATTAATTAAAGAACTAGAATGCTACAGATTAAATGAAGACATAAATCAGAAATATACAGAGTTATAAATTAAAGATTAATAAACAGAGATTTAATCTTCTATGTAAGGATGCGTTTTTCCATAATGAAGAGGCACGACTAGAATGAAGAGGCATGTTTGTGAATGGATGTGTTTGTTGCTGAAAGGTATGATGATGTATGGGTGTGTTTGATAATGGAAAGACACGATGGTTCAAGTGAAGGGGATGAACATATAAAACATAAATTTAATTTTGTAAGAAGAGTGTCTATGTGGGTGAATAATGAATATCTAAAGAAGAAGACCAGAAGTCAGAGAATGCAAAGTGTGCCTCTGCAGTCCAGATAGCAGCAGCAACAAGAAAAGACAGAGACCAGAAAGTGTGCACATTCAAGATGAAGAGTGGCATAACATAAGTCAGAGAATAGAAAATGAAGAACTGAAACTATATGAAGTTTAGATCCAAGCAGCAGCAACAACAGCAAGAAGAGACAGAGACCAAGTGAATGAAGAAAACTACCAATGACAATATTTGAGGAAGATCTAGAAGACTGATAAGAATCAAACTAGGGTGGTAGGGTGGTGCTAGGGCAGGCTACATGCCTACAAGGGAGTCGTAGCCTCCTTCCAATGGTAGCTGGTAAATAAGGGTGTCGAAGCATCCTTTCAGTAGCAGCTGATAAAACCAGGGGGTCGTAGCCTCCTTCCAGTAGTGGATGGAAAATAGGGTGTAGTAGCATCTTTGTCTATAGTAGCAGGAAGAAACCAAGGTGTAGTAGCATCCTTGTCTATAGTAGCAGGCAGAGATTTATTGTAAATATATTTTTGCAGTATAGAAAGAGTTGGTAGTTTTCCCAATTGAGCTTCCATGATAAAACTCTATGTTATGTGTATCTTGTTGAGTCCATGTTTTAATTAAGTTTAATAAGTGGTTAAAAGTTAACAATACTGATTCACCCCCCCCCCCCCCTCGGTATTGACCAATATTCCAACAATTGGTATCATAGCAAGATCCTTCACTACAGTCTAAACCACTGGAAGGAAGATCCTATTAAAAACCACTATGGGTCAACAAGAAGGGATTCCAGCCAATAGAGCTCCAGTACTTAATAAAGAAGGATATGCATTATGGAGCATAAGAATAAGAGTCTACTTACAGTCATTAGGATATGGTGTCTGGAATGCAGTAATCTCTTATTATATCCCACCAAAAAGAATAAGGACTACATCTTAGAAAGAGTCCAAGAAAAATAACTCAAGGGCAATGGAGGCTATACTTGATGGATTATCTCAACCCATCAAAGAGAAGGTAGGAAAATGCATCTCAGCTAAAGAACTCTAGGTCAAATTGAAGAAAATTTACTCAGTTGAAGAAAGAGCAGAAGAAATCCTTGCTATTTTCGAGGATGATAGTGAAGATATAAGTAAATATGAAGAAAATCTATTTATAGGGACAATAACTCAAGCTTCAGAAGATCATTCAGATGTGAAGGAGAGGTGGACCTAAAGGCAGAACTCATAAGTCCCCTTAAAGAATTGAGAAAGAGCAAGATGAAGAACAACATTTTGGAAGAAAATTTGTCAAAGTATCAAGAAGAGTAGAAGTCAAAAGAAGAGGAAGTCAAGAACATCCAAGAAGAGCTGCACAATTCAAGACAACAAGCGATGGCTAGCATGGAAGAGGTCGAGAGCTTAAGACAAGAAGTTGCTAACTTCAAGAAAGAAATAAAGAAGCTAGAAGACCACATGAAAGAGGCCGAGAGCTTAAAACAGGAAGTTGCTAACTTCAAGGAAGAAGTAAAGGAGCTAAAGGACCAGCAGACCATTAATGAGAATCTCAAGGAAGAAATACAAGAATCTAAAAGACTTGAAGAAGAAGTTACTTTGCTTAGGAAGAAGCTTGATTAAGAATCTATTAAAACAAAGTTTGAGAACAACTCAAAGGTTTTAGATGAAATCTTAAGTAGCCAAAGATCATCAAATGATAAGACTGGATTAGGTTATCACAAAGAAAAGAAACCAAAATATTTGTCTCCTACACTCCAAGATAAAAATAGAAGAAGCTATGCTGCTGCACTCAAAATCCCAATTGTGAAGGATAGTCAGAAGTCTGCTCCCTCCTCTCATAATAAAGACAAAACTGATATGATACCTAAAAGACCAATGACAAGCAAGGTCCAGCATATCTTTTATGGTCATTGCTACACGTGTCATAATTTTGGACATATGGCTAGAGAATGTAAGCTGAGGAATAATGCTTCAATAAAAGGTCAAGAACAAAGGAAGGGATGGAAAAAGATGGAAGTTGTGAAGCAGAAAGATCAAATATTCCTCAAATATAAAGGAAGGTTCTATGGATATTGTCACTACTGTCACAAGTTTGGTCACAGGGCTGTTAATTGCAGAACCAAGGGAAAAGATCGAAGTACATAATCCAAGAGACAAACAAGGTTAGTAAGCAGGGTACCTCATGGAAATATGTGGAGAAGAAAGGAAGACTACAAAGAGTCAGAGGAAACACATATTCCAAGCATCAATGAAGTTTCTAAAGATGATGTTAAGCATAATAGTGTTGTAGATAAGAATAGCATCCATTATGATGGAAACCAAGATGAAGATGTAAAAGAATACACCGATGGAGATGAAGATGATGAAGAAGAAGTTAGTGATGATGGTGGAACTGAAGATGGATGTCTTTTCTAAAACTCTCCTGACCTAGAAGAGAACCCTGAAATGAGCATTAGAAGGGATCATATACTTACGGGGAGTTAATATCAGAAAATTGCAATTGGTACTTGAAAAATATCTTTTGGTAAGAAGAAAAGAATGTTTTGAGGTTGTCATCAAAACAAGAAGAAGAGGAGTCATAAGAGTACTTGGTAAAAGCTTTTAGCATAGTCCAACAGAATAAGAACAATCTTACTGCATTGCAATAGAAAAAATGAAGAAATCAATTCTACACATTTAGACACAATCTTCCATGCATACTTCCACCCAAAAAAAATGCTTTGGTCATTATCAGAAATAATTCTCACATATGAGTTCCAACCAAATATTTCTAAAAGCAAAAGCCCCTTCTCCATCTAATTTCCTCTATTTATCTTTACAACTTGACCTCCCAGGTGACTTCTCAGTTCACCTCCCTACAACTATGACACTTTGTCTTCCAAGACTTTTGTCCTATTCTAATTATAAAATAAGTGGGAAAAATACCGAAATATAACAAAATTACATCACAAGGGTGGGGCGCCCTCTTGAGATTGTATAAACTCATTCCAAACGTTGCTTTCATAATATATAATATTTAATTGTTGAGGTTCTAATAACCTTAAGGCCACTTCATAAAATGATAAATCTTAACCATTGCATTGAGTCCTTTAGTTGTTGAACTATGCCCATTAGCCAAATATTGCATTTTCAAAGTATCTTTCTCAATACACTCTTGTAAATCCTCTAAAGTGATGCTTTCCAGACTTCAAATAGCATCTACATCTTCATCTTTGATGGTCCTTGGCTCATTCAATCGCTTCTTTTTTGGTACAGGGCTTTCGAATGGGTCAGGAGAAGGCAAATGACATTTTTCAAAGGCTCTGGCAATGTTCTAGTGAATCCCTTCACATTTGGAAATAGACGCTGCCACTATTACACCCAAAATCTACTCATCATAAGATTCAGTGTATGCACCCCTGAAGATACCTGGACTAAGTAATCATCCTGGGAGGATTTGTACCCAATTGTGCTAATTTTTGAAGGGTCGTCGCAGGCTGCACACTAGTAACATGCGATGTCGCACCTTGCTCCATTATAGGGTGCGACGAAGTCAGTTAGAAGGAAAAAATAGCTTCTTCGAGGTCCATCTCGAAGCTTTCTGACTTTGGACCCTATCCCTAACCTCTTGGAAGAGCTGGCACTCGGTTCCTAAACCTTTGGAGAGATCCCTTAAGCCTCTCCTACCATCTCTCAAACTATCCTATCCATACCCTATCCACTTAGTCCTATATAAATGAAGCTCACTCCCATCCCAAAGGGAGGAAGGCTATGGTACCTACATGCTGGTGAAATCGCTCTTAGAACATCTCCACTCACCCATTGGAGAACTCATACTTCCTTGGAAGGATATGGCAATTGGATTCGTCGGAGAAGGGCTACCGCATTAAGCCTTGGTTGTGGTTCTATATCTCTATTATGTACTCCTCTATTTGCAGTAATACAAATGCTTTCCACCAATATTGTTCATGTGTGTAATGATATTGATTAATTTACCTGCTTAATTGTTTACTTAGATCTCTTATTGTATAGATGTCTTTTACTGGTTTCTCTTGTTTCTTGTCTTGACAGGTCTTGCAGCTTGGATCTGACGATCGTGGGATGTGCAGCAACATTCAGGAGAAAGGATTGTGAAGTGAAAGGTAAGACATCTAGTACTCGATCCTTAAGTAGATTTAGGAAATGCATTAGTAGTATGTTCTATTTGTTCTAGACTCACTTTGAGCTAGGGAGATCTTGCTTGCGTCCGCTCGAGTGTATTGTCCGATAACAAATCTGGTGACCATATTGGGGAGTATAGAATCTGGTCAGTAGTTGTTAATCTGAGAGTCATTTTCGGTTGATTGCTTGACACAAGCCTTTTTATTTACTTCTTGGAGTTGATTTCACTATCAGAACTTCGTATTGAAGACTCTGATCTACTTCCTCTGAGTTTATACAACTCATTTCCAAACCATTCCATGGTTCATTGCTGGGAGATCTGATTCATTTTTTAATCTAGACTTCTCCCGTCGCACCTGCGTAGTGGGAACAAAGCGACACTGTGTCATTCTGGGTCTCTGTTCTTTACCTGTTAGTTACTCGTCACATCCCGTGCATTGGTAAACTGTGACATCGTCGCAATTCCCGTGTAGGTAGACTGCGACGTCGCACTATGTACAAGAACAGAGTGCGTCGATTTGTCAAATTTTGGCATGCAGGCATCTCCTCTCCATTTGACAGTCTGGACTTTGGTTTGCTGTATGAACTCTCTCTGTACTGCAAGATCCAACCAGGGATCCCACCTATGATTTGTGTTTTGAGTGTTTGGTTTTGTTTGGATTGATTTTGGGTTCCGTTTTGGACAAGTTTGAAGACTGGTAGTGATGGATACTCTTGTCTCCTCCACCTTCATCCGCTCACTCTTGCATTCCCTTCCTTCCATCCTTGATCTGATCATCACATTAGATCAGCTTCCAAACCTCGTTCTCATCATTATTTGAGCTTTGCTTGCTTGGTTTGCTTGCTCCTTCTTGATTTTGAGTTAAGTGTGTCCTTCAGCTTGATCGAGTGCTTGTCTTTTCTCGAGTTTTCTGAGTGTACTGAATGATGCAAGTAGTGTTTTCTTTTCAGTCATTTAGATCTGAAAGCTCAATTGCTATCGAGTTTATTCTTTGATGCATACATTGAAAAGTTAAAAAGTACTTCTTTCCAACCATTTCTTGAGCATTGTTGAAGAAAATTGTTGTGCATTGGAACGTTTTTCGTTTGTGTTTTGGAAAAGTTGAATGAATGTATGATCTATTGTGTTTTTCTCGAACTATGAATCGCTCATTTTCTTGAAAGACTCAAAGTACACTTTGATTTTTGCAAAATTGATTCCCTGCTAAGGAAAGATAGATGCATTTTTAATTTCTGTTGCTTTTAGACCATTGGAAGTGAAATTGAAAAACTTGCATATTCCATTTCAGAATCCTCTCTTTTCATTACCTAGTGTTGTTTTGCTTTGAAAAGAAAAAAAAAAGGAAAAATGTTTCGATTTGGATAGTAGTGTTGTGATTTTTTGTGTTTCGTCGAAAAAGGAAAAGAATACTTTCATAGTCAAGTTTTGTTTGAATTGGAATTGTGTTGCATTGAGTTTGTTTTGGCAATACTATTGGAAAAAAAATTCTCCTTCCCATAGCTAGAATTCATTGAAAGAAAAGAATATTTTGTGCATGTAGCTAGGGCTTGTATTATGCTTCCGATTATGTACTCACCTCATGCATTCACCTAACCGTCCAAGATAAAATTAACGGTAGAACTAGGTAAAATTTTTAGCAACTTGTGTGTAAGTTAGAGACGTGTTCTGGCGTCGTTAAGCGTGGCAGCTGTCGTTATTTGCCAGCACTGTATCCCGGGGGTATTGTAGTATTCCACGTACTTATCGGTATATCGAGATCCTTCACGTACCCACCAAGTACCATAATCCGTACTTGGCATATATCGAAGGGCGCATCACGTACTCGGTAGTATATCGGAAGGTCTCTTGCCGAACGATTGTGCATTAGACAACACCACTACGGATTTCAGCTCCCACATACCTTGCGTATATCGGGAGACACCACTAGGATTCTTGAAACCAATTGAGTTAACCATTTGTTCGTCTTGGCAAAGCAATACACCGAGAACAACACTCGGGGAGATTAGCACGCACGTACTGTCCAGGTAATTGGGTATGCAGGCAAGGGTACGGTCCCAATCCTCCTTGTCGCGTCATATTGTTGGACCCTGCAGTATATCGTGGTTTGCGATGCCTTGATAATCCCGTGAGGTTCCAGACTTTTGAATCCACTCTGTCACATAAGTCTGCTTGTTGCCTTAGTTTGAGTAGGTTTTTATGGACTGCTTTTCCTTTAGCATACCCTTAGGAGAAACGTTGTTTCAGCCATCCTAGCTGATCATCCTGATGCTCTGGTGGATTTTCCCTGGAGAAGATCCCGTAAGATCTTAAACTTATCACCCGAATATCCCCTTAATCCAGAGGTTATTTCGAGGGTAAGAATGGATCAGCGTAACACGGTCGTAGTTACTGAAGTGGAAAACCCTACTCTGAATGTTTGAGGACTTTTGTTTCCAGAAACTCCTCCGGATTAACCTGCCTCTCATCCCCCGCGGGATGAAGGAGCACAAACCCCCACTTCATAAGACCTTTCTCCCATCATCCCGGGAGAACCTGGATCATTGGAATGGATAAACCGACCCTAGGACGACCCTACAACAGCTGTTGGTCCTTCAGCAACTTACTGGACATCTTCTACAGACCACCCAGTGGCTCATTTTGCCATCTCATCCCCACCTAACTGGACTACTCTAGAGCTCTCTAGACCTTACTACAGGCCTGACCTCGCCAATATTTTCAGCCCTATCCGTGAACGTGTGGAACAGTTACGTCTTAGGGGTGATGACCTTCGAAGACAGAGTCTCGAGCAACGTTGATCTGAAGAGTTTCGAAATCGACACTTCCAAATAAGATTCGACGACATACCCATCCCGGTTCATCCAATATCTTTTGGATCACCAGAAGAACCCTCCCACCACGAGACCACTAATAAGACTGGTCAACCCTCACAAGAGTCCAGTCCTGCACCTCAAGTGAACCAACCTATGGAAAGACAACAGTCCAACACACACGTTACTACCATAGTTACTTTACCGGTTCCTCCCCCACCTCAAAATTATAGGGGAGGGTATTCCATTCCCCCGGATTATCTTATGGGTAATGTTATTACTATGGTAGCTAGTCAACAACGTATTTTGGTTCAACCTTTGAATAGTGGTCAACTTGTTGTGGCTGGGGGGAAACCCCTGTTTCCTAACCAGAACGTAGGCGGTGGAATCCCCAATGGACCTTCCGTTGAACCTTCCCAACCCGCTAGACCATCCACCAAGGGATTATCTCATGTTGGGGGGCCATCCAATGTAACTCAACCCTCATGGATTCAAGCGTATCCAGGTTCTGTTAACCCTGCACCAGGCCAATTTAATCCCGAAAACGCACCATACGGGATACCTTATCCTGGGAATCCATACACTCTATGGGGGCAACAACCTGTGTTGCAACACGGACCCCAACCGACTATCCCTCAAGTACCACCACCCCCGATCGGTCCTCCCCCACCTCCTGCTGGAGGTGGCAGGCCCCCACATAACCTTGGTGGAGGCCCACCTCATTTTACCAACAATATCCCTCACCCTTCCGGCGGTGGCGGGAATGGTCCACCACCCCCTCCCGACGGAGGTGGCGGGGGACCACCCTATCATGGTGGAGGAGGAAATTTCCCTTCGGGTGGCGAAGGTGGTCCACCACCCACTCCAGGCGGAGGCGGTGGAGGACCTAATTACTATGGTGGTGGCGGTGGTGGTGGAGACCCTCAGCCTTTCGGAGGCGGAGGTGGTGGGGACCCCCATCCTTCTGGCGGCGGCAGTGGTCCACCACCCCCTCCAGGCGAAGGCAGTGGTGGGCCACCTCATTATGGTTATGGACCCCCACCTCCTCCCGATGGTGGCGACGAACCTCGACCCCCTCCCGGTGGTGGAGGTGTACCCCCACCTTATTGGGATGGACCACCTTATGGTGGCGGATCCCCTTACGGTCCGGGCGGCACACCCCCCTATGGTCAGTTTCCTCCTGGTACGCCTTACGGTCAGTTTGGTCCTTACACGCCTTATCCATATTATTAATACGAACAGCCTAACCCACAGCTGTACTTCCTGGCTACTTTGGACCTGCCTGGCCTATCCCATTTAACCAACGATCCTATTTACCACGGATCTAACTGGCCACCAATTCCGGTGAAACTTCCGCCTAATATCCCCAAATTTGACGGCAAGTTGGGTGAAGACCCTAAAAACCACGTAATGACATACCACTTATGGTGTTCATCTAATTCCTTAATGGACGATTCAATTCATCTTAGATTGTTTCAAAGGACTCTCACCGGTTCGGCTGCTAAGTGGTACATTGAGTTGCCACCCCACTCTTTTCCCGATTTTGGTTCTCTTTCCATGAACTTTTTGACACATTTCCAGTTGCCCATACGGTATGAAACTGGTACCAAGCTTTTAACCTCGCTCCGTCAGAATATTGCCACTCATATTTTAGATCATATCCACGAATGGCGAAGGAGACGATGTCTCATTAAAGCTCCTATTCCAGATCAGCTCCTAGCAGAATGGTTCACAAAATCCCTCATCCCTACCATAGCAAGAGACGTTGCCATGCGAGGTGTTGTCACCGAAGAACAAGCCATCACAAGTGCCCACGTACTAGACCTAGTCTACACTCAATCTGGCACTTTGTTTGATATTCTGCCTGACGCACCCCGTGATGTTAATGACCTTGCGAAACCACATAAGGGACTCCAAACTGATGGAATCATTGGTTCGCTTAACACCCAGCCTGCTTCTAGCACTGTTGGAGAATCCAACCTTCACGGTTCCTCCCCATTACCAACTCAGGCTAGCCACAGCACCACCAAATCCACCACTCCTGCTCAAACTGAAGAGGTGAATTCTGTTCAATCAGTTTCATCTCAGAAGTCTGGCGGTAAAAATAAGAACAAGGGGAAACCCAAAAAGTCTTCCATCCAGCAAGAACAAAAGAGCACTCCCGATGATACCAAGCAGAAATGGAAACTAAAGTATCCTTGTTTACTGTGTGGAGATGACCATTTCTCTAAAGAATGTCCCCATAGAGATGAAGTAAAAAAGTTTCTTAGCGGTAAACCAACTCCCGCAGTCCTCAATGACCCGTTTCCTACTCAGAACTAATAGATGATTGCTCAACCCCCCCAGCCCAGGGGGAACCATCCAATACCGTGCATGTTCTCATGGTGCGTAACGAGAGATCAATTTGAACACTTGCTCACGATCTTACGAACCGGTCCCTTCGAAGGAATCCACCGGAAGTAATGCTGAAAAAGCTTCCGACTCCTTAACTAATGTCACTGTCCCATCAAGTTCTCTCACCATTGAGAAGCCCTCCTTAGACTCGATATTGCGACCACCCAAGAGTACGATTCGAAAAGTTGTTTTCAATCCCAACGCTCGGGCGGCACAAAATTACAATATCGTGGAAGACTTGGCACAAGCTCCTTGTGCCATGTCTACCCTGGAAGTTTTGCAGAGTTGTCCTAATCAACACAAAACTCTCCTTGCAGCCATCGGTGCAGTTGACCCCGATTCCTCGAATACCATCATGTTCCGACTTGACCACTTCAAGCCAAGGCTCTCCCACCAGCTCGCATTCCAAGTTTCTGCGAACATTGTTGGGAAGATTGTCCATCGTACCCTTTTGGACGAAGGCGCCTCCACTTCTGTCATGTCGATCGCCCGTTGGAGAGCCATTGGCTCCCCCGAATTGAATCATTCTCCCACCACGTTGAAAGCATTCGACGGGCGTGGCTTTCAACCTCATGGGCTCTTACAAGCTCTTGCAGTTGAGTTGGGCGGAAAGACCATAACCGTTAACGTGGAAGTGGTCTCGGCCCCAATAGATTATAATCTCTTGCTTGTTCACAATTGGTTTTACGCCATGCAATTGGTAGCCTCTTTAGTCTTCCACATAGTACAATTCCCCCAACAAGGAAGAATTGTTACTATCGACCAATTAGATTTTTGCGCACCAGACACTACTACTCATCCTGGTGACCATGTTCCTTCCATTGGACAAATGTCAAAACATAGGGGTTGGCCTTCTAAAAGATTCATCTCTCATGAGCATTTTTCCGACAACGGACCCCCCTAATCATGTCGCTACGGTGAACATGATCCCCACAGAGATTTTATCTCACTCTACTGATGCTCGGCTTGTACTGGATGAAGCCACAACACACCTGCTTGGAGATATAATGCCTCTTTCACCCACTAAATGTATTTACGAGGCTATCCAATCGGCACCGGAGGACCATTTAACCGTGGCCTCTTCATCCTGTTCTCTACGACAGACGTCATCTCTACCTGATCTCTTACTTTGGACTTTTCATTCAGACGAGTCCATCATGGAAGTTATGAATGTTGATGACGGTCCGTGGAATGATCTCCACCATAGGTCATCTTTTCTTCCTCCTTTGGAGTACATAGAGGACAACATCCACACCCTTTTTTCGCCAGACATCTACCCGTTCCCTCATTTCCCCATTCTTACATGTCTTACGGACACGGAGGGAAACTTGGCCAATATTGAGCCAACCACCCCAGTAGACATCTCGATGAAACCTGGTATAGTGGAACACATTCGCATAGGCCAGAAGTGTTCCCCTGAAGAAATAGCTGTTGGCATGGCTTTATTCAAGCAATTTCGAGACGTATTTGCTTGGTCCCATGAGGAGATGCCTAGGATAGACCCCACGATTGTTTCACACGAAATAAAAACCTATCCTGACGTCAAACCTGTACGCCAAAAATTGCGACCGGTACACCCCCGGAAGATGGTAGCAATCAAGGCAGAGATTGAAAAGCTCTTAAAGGATGGTTTTATTTATCCTATCCCATTTATGGATTGGGTCTCAAACGTCGTCCCTGTGAACAAAATGCAGGGTACCATTCGCTTCTATGTCGATTATTGGGACCTTAACCGAGCTTTCCTGAAAGACAATTACCCGACTCCCTTCATCGACCAGATTATCGACAATTGTGTCGGAAGCGTCATCTTTTCATTTATGGATGGCTTTTCTGGTTACAACCAGATTGAGATCAACCCCACCGACCAACATAAGATGACTTTCATCTGCCCATGGGGAATGTTTGCATGCTGCAAACTCCCGTTTGGCCTTAAAAATGCTGGCACCACGTTTCAGTGGGCTATGTCGTATGCCTTCCATGACATTAAGGACTTTGTGGAACCTTACCTGGACGATCTCCCTGCTCATTCAAAGCAGCGCGAGTTCCACATTGATCATCTGACGGCCATTTTCCTCAGATGTAGACAGTACAATATCCATCTGAATCCTCATAAGTGCATCTTTTGCATTGAGTTCGGACGCCTCTTAGGATTTATTGTTTTGAAGGATGGGATCCGCGTCGATCCCTTAAATGTGGAGGCCATCATCAACCTGCCACCCCCGACTGATGTGACGTCACTTCAAAGTCTCCAAGGGAAGGCGACTTATTTGAGATGTTTTGTTTGCAATTTCGCAGAGAAGACTCAGGGGTACATGAGACTGCTCAAGAAGGACATCCCATTCATTTGGGATGACCAAGCTCAAAAGTCCTTCGACAGTATCAAACATGCCATCACGCATGCCCCCGTGCTCCAACCGCCCAATTATTATCGAGATGATATCTTATATCTCGCTGCTTCTGCTACCACTATCGCCATGGTTTTGGTACAGGAGGATCAAAATGCCCAGGAACATGTAATATACTATGCAAGTAAGGGTCTTGCTGACACTGAAACTAGATATTCACATGTCGAAAAACTCGCATTCGCGGCGGTCATCGCCGTCCAGAAGTTCTGGCACTATATCTTGCTCCGCACCACCACCATCATCGCAGACTCGAACCCCGTGTACCATGTCCTGACACGTCAAGTGCTTGGGGGCAAGTATTCATGCTAGATCGTGATACTGCAAGAATTTGATCTTCTTTTTGAGAAAGCCAAGTCAAAAAAGTCTTTGGTGTTTGCCAAGATGATCTGTGACCTTCCCTGTCCTGATGCAGAAGTTGAGCACAATGACTCTTTTTTAGATGAATCATTATTACTCATCAGTACGACTGATCCATGGTATGGAGATATCTCATTATATCTTCAAACCCAACGCTTCAACCTTCAACTGTCTCGCGACGACCATCGTAAGATACGTCACCATGCTAAGTATTATTTAATCATCAATGATACTTTGTATCGCCGTGGCATTGATTCAATTCTTCGACGTTGTCTCACTCACGATGAGGCTGAACGCGTTCTGAATGACTGTCACACTGGGGCATGTGGCGGTCACCTCTCTGAGATGGCTACAGCCCAGAATATTTTGCGCGCAGGATATTTTTGGCCTACTATCTTCAAAGATTGTATTGAGGCCGTAAAAAAATGTCCTCCTTGCCAACACTTCCACACGAAGAAGCGCACTCATCCCGCCCCGTTACACCCGGTTATTGCTGTGGGCCCCTTCGCAAAATGGGGCATTGACTTTATGCATTGTAAGCCTACCTCGACCGAGGGGCATAGTTACATCATTGTAGCTGTGGATTACTTTACAAAGTGGGCCGAAGCTATGACTACATACCATAACAATGGAAAAACCGCCGCACTCTTCATGTTCAATCATGTAATAACGCAGTTCGTAGTTCCTCAGGTGATTGTTACCGATCATGGTTCCCATTTTTAGAACCATATGGTTGATGAACTGAGCGATAGGTTGGGTTTTCTCCATGAAAATTCAACACCCTACTACCCGCAGTCCAATGGACAAGTTGAGGCCATTAACAAAGTCTTGAAAACCATGGTCCAAAGGATGGTAGGTATGCAGAAATCCAATTGGCATAACATGCTCTTTTCAGCTTTATGGGCCTACAGAACCTCCGTTAAAACCGCCATAGGTTTCACTCCTTTCCAACTAATCTATGGATTGGAGGTTTTCCTACCTATAGAGTGCGAAATTCCGTCTCTACAACTCGTTGTTGAACTTCTTCCTAATACTACTGCCGAAGAAGAACGTCTCCTGCACTTAGCAAAATTTGACGAGTCCCACCGAGATGCCACTCTTGCTAATGAAGCACACAAGAAACGCATCAAATCCCAATAAGACAATTCGGTTCAACCTCGTATCTTTAACGAGGGTGACTTGGTACTCACTTATGACTAGAAGCACGACAAACTAGGAGCAGGAAAGTTCGAATCCATGTGGCATGGACCTTACATTGTCAAACGTGTTTTGGAAAAGGGAGCTTACGAGCTTGAAGACTATGACGGAATCTCTTTGGGTGAAACCTACAATGGGCTTTACCTGAAGAGATATTACGCCTAAACTCGTCACGCTTAGACTTTCTTGTATATACTGTACATGGTGTGTTTTTTGTGTTTTTGTGTGCTATGATGCTTTTGTTTTTTAGTGTCTTTAGATCTTGTTTCCGCTCCTTATACCATGTTCTGTCTGTGTGTGCAGATGGAAACGTGCTATGGATTCGCGAACGGTGCCAGCTGGCATACCCGTAACCTTGCTTCGGCAGCCTGGGTACTATATTCCCCTACAGGTGAGCTCATTAGCTCAGGAGGAAGTTGCCTAGGGTTTGCGACCAACAATGCCGCAGAGTATCAGGCAGTAATCGGAACCCTAGCTAACGCCATTTCCTTGGGTATGAACCACATTGTCATCCACTTGGATTCTCAATTAGTGGTTTCCCATCTTAACCGAGTTTACGCCATCCATGATCCCACCTTACTCCGTCTTTTCAGACGAGTACGTCTCCTGGAAAGGTCATTTGAATTCGTTCAGTATGTACACATTCCACGAGAGTTAAACACAGTCGTTGACTTGATGGCCAACTTCATTTTGGATTGGTACATCACACACACATAATATTCATAATATGTAAAAGCATTCACAACATGTAAATAATGTAATGTATAAAAGCAAACATGTAAACAAGATCACATCACTCTTCATTTTAAAAACACATAATGTATAAATCGCCGAGAATGTCTGTATAGATATATATATCTCTCAAAAGTAGTGTTGGTACAAAATCTGAAGCACAATGGCTTTTAGTGAGTCTCTACAAAATCTGAAGCATCATAGCATTCAGTAATACAAAATCTGAGGCCTCTAAGCTCTCAGTACAAGTATAATAGTGTCATCAGGCCTGACGCCTGACCTGTACACCACCCCTGGCATGGACAGCCCGCTGTTACTGAGTGAGGAAGCAATCCACGGTCCTCGCTACCTTGCGGAGTAGGGAATTGAAGCGTATGGATGCTCCAACCCCAAACCTCTGCATAGATCTCGGCAGGTCATCTATCGTTGGCTCAGGAACCTCCATTGTCAACTGGGACAAGTTCCTGTATACCTCCTCCATCTCCTCGATGGAAGCATGAGCACCTGGGGGAACAACTACTTCCCCGCCTCTGTCTCTCCTCGCCAGGAGGGAAATTCCTACCGGCCATACGAGCCCCACATCTTCACACACATGTTATATTCTTGTCAGCACTGCATCAAAAAAATGATAAATATACAAAATTAAAAGTACAAGGGTTTTTGTTCTCACCTATGTCACCCCATGCTGCATCCTCAGGCAGCACCAAGTTAGGATCCTCTTTGAAATCCGTACCATTGTACGGGAAGTCCTCAACCATGAGTAACTAGCCTTCCAGCCAGCTGAAGAACTCAGGACCAAAACTGATGATAGGTCCTCCACCATGACGATTCATCACCTCAGCCCATTTGAGCATGTGGGGATCTCGAGTCTCCCTGTCATCTAGTACTACCTATGGATGCAAGAGAGGGATCCTCTCCAAGAGAAACGATACCATGATTGACCCATAACCAAACTGCTTGAGCTCTCCCCGCCGACACTTGGTCAGCTGAGCTCGGAGGTTTGCGAGGAGACCCTCGCACCAGTTGAAAACCATGGGGGACATGTAATCCTCCGCATAAATCATCTGAGTCCGAGTAGCTATGTGTGGAGCTTGGCTACCCGCCACTCTAGTAATAGTAAACAATATGGTACGCAGTGGATGGTTCACCACATACCTAATAAGAATCTTCCCATTGGAAGATCGAGCAGCAGCAGTACAATGTTGTGACACCATGTCATCAATTGTGCAGTCACTGGCCCGTGTTCCAGTAAGAGCTACAGGGTCCCCTCTCTAGGACAAACCAGTAAGGAAATAGATGTCCTCGACATCTATTGTGAGTATGTGCTCACCAATCACGAAATATTGTTGGGCCGCATCCCAACTCTGGAGCATGTGTGATAGCAACATGATTTGGGATCTCATCCTCTGAATCTCAAAGAACTTGAGTGAACCGTAGTTTCTCAAGGCATCCACGCATTGTGGATCATTGGCAGCTTGTTCATCTTCTACTTCGTGTTCTCATTCCTGCCACTCTAAAACCATGTTGGCTAGCAAACAACCTGCCAAGAAGGGCATTTAAACACTGTTAGATCCTACTTCAACCTCTGCAAGTTCATTTTTTGGATTAAATTTGATGTTTGGGAAGTGCAAATCCACTGTCGCACTGTACTTTTGTGTACAGTGCGATTTCATCGCACTTCACCCATTCGGGACTTGCGCCAAGTCGGTCTCGCCGTAGTTCTCGAAAGGGCCAACTGCGACGAGCCGAGAGCGCAGTAGCCCCCCATGAATTCATCAAAAAACCCAAAAATTGAACCTAAAACAAAATCTAATCCACTGGAAAGTTGCTGGATGAAGTTTAGGCTTACCTGCTCCTGATGGTGGGTGAAATGGCAGATCGTAGCTCCCGAAATAAGCAAAGGAAGTTTTGGCTCCAAATTGGTACTTCTCCTCCCAAATTGGCAAATGAAACAATGAAATCTATTTTTGACCCATTTTTCTATTTATAAATAGAGTGGAATATTCCTTTTCAAATATTTTGATGCTCTTGGGCCATTTATCATATTTTTTGACCATTTTTGTCATATTTGAGGCTATTTGACGCATTTTTTAGTGTGCAGGAGTTGTAAGTAGTCTTTCGTTCCGTTTCTCGTATCACAACGGTCATCACAGGTATGAACACTCCCTTGAACATTTTGTCATTATTTTTGCAATGGTTAGTCTGTAATTATTGCGTGATAATGAGTTTACTCTTCATTTGTTCTCGTACTCACGGAACTATGAGAACAAGTACCGAGTTATGATTTATCACTTTTCCAGGCTCGTTAAACTTCCACAGAAAAGGACACCCCCTGGAATCTACCGTTAAGCTCTTTTCAGGCTCTCGAAAAATGAAAAGATTTCCAAGCGAACTTGTCGCGTTCACGCTTGTTAAAGTATTTGAATGGTCGTCTTCCTGGTGATAGTTTACCCATTTTTCGGACCAGGAGGCACTAATTACGAAAAAGGTATACTCTAGCCAATCATGACAGGAAGAGTCCTCTCCCACGTTGTTTTACTCTTTTTCAGGCGATGAGGATAACTTTACGAAAAAGGACCGTTGCAGTCTTCTTTAGATCTTTTCAGACTCTCTAAACATGAAATGACGACTGAGTTTACCTTCTATGGACTCGTTAAAATTCTCACATTAAAGGGCCTGTCGTGGGACAAACCTCTCCTATCCCAGGTTCGGAAAATATTTAGGATTGGACTCATCTATGAGATGAGCTATACCGACTCGTAAAAAACACATGAGGCACTCATCATTCATGATGGGGAAAAAGGAAAGTGTTTGTGTTACATACCTTATTAGTGGCAGTATGTAGTCGTTCTTGAACATGGCACTCATCCGCATTTGCATACAGTACTTGGATTATCTGTTTGTCCTCGAGTTCCACTTATTTCCTGAGTATTATTACTCCTTTGAGTCATTCAAAGAAAAGCTTCCATCATCAGTCGCTTTGAGAATTCGTGTCGCACTTGTCATGTCAATACTGCCAAGTCATGCCATGCCCATGTTCAAGAATATGTCTATCATTTATCATCTGTAATCAGTACACCCACCATCACGTCGGTCTACTCTGAGTCAGTCTTGCATGTTACTGTACCATCCGATATACCCTATACATTTTTGTCGTGTTTCGTGTCGATTGATGGGGGATTCATCATGGCCCTCCTTCGACGGATTCATCCTTGTCGACTTCAACACATCATCCGAGGATTGAATCTAGAAACTAGTCAAGTACCTTGGCCCTGCATGCCTCAATGGCAGGTTACCTCGCTGTCATCATGAGTTTACATCATTGACTCTTGATTGAAAGATTTCGTCTTGCTTTCGACTTCAACTCATTTATTCACGCTTGATGATATGTACTGTGATACCTTGGGAATCATTGACATCAATGGTGATCTCCCTCGCACTTGTTAACGGTTTACATCAATGGCCGGTAATCAAGTGGTTCTACCATGTTTGACGTCAAGACATTTGTAATCACATGG
Source organism: Larix kaempferi (assembly GCA_027924585.1). NCBI lineage: Eukaryota > Viridiplantae > Streptophyta > Pinopsida > Pinales > Pinaceae > Larix > Larix kaempferi. The sequence goes on along the minus strand of BSBM01000635.1, from coordinate 924,096 downwards.
ATAGATTCATATCATTGCGGGTTTAGCTTGAAGACCCTGGGGAGTCATGTTTTACCCAGGTTGCGATGGAGTTTGTATTGAGTTATATCACACGGATCCACACTTGTATTGGTCGTGGTTGTATTATCATCTCATCATGGATCTACACTTGTGTCTAGTAGCCATGATTGTGTTTAGTTGGTCATTACTGCCATGGATCTGCAATGTATTGGTTGGAAGCCATGTTGTACTTCATATGAGATTATCAGTTCAGATTCAGTTGTACTGCAGCAGTGTCCTTTGTTCGACAAGTCTATTGCCATTACTTCTATCAAAGCACTTCACCTGTCTATCTTCAACAGCTTCATGCTTTGGGGGGCATTCTGTTACACCCAAAATCTACTCATCATAAGATTCAGTGTATGCACCCCTGAAGATACCTGGACTAAGTAATCATCCTGGGAGGATTTGTACCCAATTGTGCTAAGTTTTGAAGGGTCGTCACAGGATGCACACTAGCAACATGCAATGTTGCACCTTGCTCCATTACAGGGTGCGACGAAGTTAGTTAGAAGGAAAAAATAAATTCTTCGAGGTCCATCTCGAAGCTTACTGACTTGGGACCCTATCCCTGACCTCTTGGAAGAGATAGCACTCGGTTCCTAAACCTTTGGAGAGATCCCTTAAGCCTCTCCTACCATCTCTCAAACTATCCTATCCATACCCTATCCACTTAGTCCTATATAAATGAAGCTCACTCCCATCCCAAAGGGAGGAAGGCTATGGTATCTACATGCTGGTGAAATATCTCTTAGAACATCTCCACTCACCCATTGGAGAACTCATACTTCCTTGGAAGGATATGGAAATTGGCTTCGTTGGAGAAGGGCTACACCATTAAGCCTTGGTTGTGGTTCTATATCTCTATTATGTACTCCTCTATTTGCAGTAATACAAATGCTTTCCACCAATATTGTTCATGTGTGCAATGATATTGAGTAGTTTACCTGCTTAACTGTTTACTTAGATCTCTTATTGTATAGATGTCTTTTACTGGTTTCTCTTGTTTCTTGTCTTGACAGGTCTTGCAGCTTGGATCTGACGACCGTGGGACGTGGGGCAACATTCAGGAGAAAGGATTGCGAAGTGAAAGGTAAGACATCTAGTACTCGATCCTTAAGTAGATTTAGGAAATGCATTAGTAGTCTGTTCTATTTGTTCTAGACTCACTTTGAGCTAGGGAGATCCTGCTCGAGTGGATTGTCCGATAACAACCACTTCATTTTGTAACTTTCTCTCAGCCTTTTGGAAATTGTCTAGAGTTGCAAAATCCAACTTCATTTTTGTCGTAGATCTTTTAGGCAAATGGGGAGGAATTTCTTTAGTTGTCTTTCTCCAAGCAACAAGTGTCTTCATCCTATTGTGAATTTCCCCAAGCTTTTGTCTAATGGCAGTGGCTTCCACAGATATCTGCTTGAGACTAGTCACCATTCCCTGGACTTCAAATGTTTGTTTTGTGAGCAACTCCTGTGTGTGGAACAATTGCTCCTGAATAGTGGAGGCATACTCATAAAATGGGGTCAAGTCCCCTTTCTGCTCTTGTGGAGTATTCAATTCAATCATCAATGATTCATTTTCTCAGTTAAGCTCTGCTACATGTGCTTGCATAGATCCTTTCTCAATAGTGAGAGATTCTACTTGTTGGTCCCATTGTCTTTCCTTTGATTATATCCCTTGTAATTGGGACTTTAAATATGTTTTCTCACCTTCCAATATTATCACTTGAACATTTAGTGAGTCCCTTTCATCTTCTAAGCTTTTCATGGTGTGCATGGTTTCTTCCTTTTGCAATTTGAGGGTATCCCATTAATGTCTCATCTAGATCCCTTCATTCCTAGCTTGAACTAGATTGTCCTTAAGTTTAACCACCTTGGCCTTACTGCTCTCTACATTTTCTATTAACTTGTGTATATTGTCTTCATTAGCCAAGGCTACAACAACACCAATGGATGCTGTGAACTTTGGATCCTTGTTGGTGCCTTCAACTACTGAAAATTCCTATATTTGTGACGACGTCATACAGTGAGGCGATTTTAAGCCTCTTTTTTGTCCTTTTCATAATGGTCTTCCTTTTGGGATCATAAGTTATAGTCTCTAATTTAGCAACATCATGTTGCTTGGATGGTGTGAATGGAGTGAATCCCAACTCAGCTAGAGGAAGATGTCATCCTATAAGTGGAACCTATGAGTTAGTGTCTGTAGTAGTATCAAGATACATACCCTGGCTTTCATTACCTCATTGTAGACTTTGAATTTCCACGGCTTTCTTGAATGCCTCTTCTTCTTCTTTCTTCTTTCGTAGTTCCTCTTGTTGAGTTGATTCTTGTTGTTGTCGTAATAACTCATCTCTTTTTTCTTCTTGTTCCACTGCCAACTTATCCAATTGTTCTTGTTCCACCTTTTTTCATAGTTCGTCTGCATTCTCCTTCGCTTTTCTCTCTTCTCATGTCTTTCTTGCTAGTTCTTCTTCTTGCATTCTCTTGTTAGTTTCTGCTCAAAGGGATCCTTCCACTACTTTCTTCCTAGCAACTTTTCCATGTCTCCCTATGTCGAGGTATCGAATGGTTTGCTAGAGCTCGCATCCTTACCACTCTTCCTTTTTCTAAGTCTTTTATCCAATTCTTCAAGGTTTTAGACTTGCCTATATACTTCTTCTTCTCTCAAGAACTGATTAGCATATTCATAATGAATTCTAACCGATGTGCAATGCAAGGCCACCTTTTGGTGGTTGTCATTCCTTACAAATATTTTCTCACCAAAGTGAAACGAATCTAAATCCTTCACCAACTCTTGGGAACCTGTTGATGCCTTGGATATCGCAGCATCAATCAGAAAGGGATTCTCCCCGATAGATCATCCCAATTAGATTATCTACCGTTTGGTATATGGAATCCGTCCGGTTAGCGGTTCCGGCAACCGTGGGTTTGGAGTTTTATTCCAATTATACCAGTTATGGCCCGATCCACCTTTCTTTTGAATTTTATGCTTTATAATGATATGCAAGTGCCTAGTCTAAGTTTAATCTAAATGCAAGACTGGAAAACAGATCTAAGTTTAAGACTGAAATAAATCTAACTATCCCTGCAAGGAGCGAATTTAAAGCATGAGCAATGAGCTGTAACAGTTATCTTAAAGAAAGAACAGATAGCCATTAAATCTGAAAGAGAAAGCTACAGCAGAGATAAAAGATATCAGAAGATAGCTTCTAATTTAATATAAAACACATTCATTACTCATGAAACAGAGAATTCGTTTGCACAGAAAGGAGTAGAATCATTTGTTACAAAGAAATAATTCAGACAGCAAGAAAGATCTCACAGTAAAGTATGGAAGTCACCAGAATAATCCAATATACATCCATTCTTCATTCCCATGCAAAAACGTCCTCTCCAGGCTCTTATTAGAAGATTTTATTTTCTTAGAACATATACAAGATAGCTCGTACAAGTCTGAAAATAATTCCCTGCCAAAAGTCCTTTCTATTCTCTTCTAACTTCTATTTATAATGTTACAAAAATGCCCTTTGGGCTGCCACCTAGCCCTTTTACACTTGTCACCTACAGAAATTTTCTTTTATAACAAACAAAAATGTGACTCCTTCTTTTACAGAAATTATTTTAAAAGAAAATAGGGACAGCTGTCCCATAGCTCCACGTCTCATACATATGCAGGCCCAAAATACAAAACAGCAGAAATAATACTCTAACATCAGCGCTTTCACTCCTGTACATGTGCTTTAGCTGGAGGAGAGTCGCTCAAACTGGCTGATGCTGCTTGAAGAGAGGCACTCAAACCCACTGTAGCTACTGCTGCTGTTTGGGAAGAAGGAATCAAACCAGCTGGAATTTATGCTACTGCTGGGGAAGCAGAAAACGGGCTTGCTGCTACAGTTGCTGCTGCTGGGAGAGAAGCATCCGGGTTTGCTGTTGCTTCTGCCACTGCTGCTGCTTTCTTCTCCTCCTCTGCAATGTAACTATACCATATACCCGTGTCCCTTATGATTACATTTGCGGAAGCAGGGAGCAATATTTTTTGAGATGCCACATTTTTTCTAAGCTCTGCTCCAATGCCTTGAATTTATGTCACTGCAGCTTGATGCACTTCTTTAAGCAAGTGGCTGTGGATTGATGACATTCCAATATAATGTTGGAGGTCATCAATAGCTAGGACATCGATTTTCTTCACATACTCAGTTTGGATGCCCAGCTCTTCCTTCAGCTCAGACAGACGTTGTTCTTCACCCGGGAAATCATCGAGGGACTGCGGGAAACTCAATTTGCACTTGTCATGCACTCCCTGGATTCTTTGGTATAGACTGTTAATCCTATCCATTGTCCCTCGTACACTGGCCATTAGCTTACTGCCACAATTTCTGCAGAATTCCAAAAGGGCTATGTCTTCATTAAAACCCTCCACAGGTTTGAATGGGAGATGCGTGGGGAGATCCACCTTTCCTTCTCTCCATTCCATCTGGCTCAGGATATTTGCCTTAACCCGAGTATGTTTAGCTTTAAGCCTATGGGCCTCTGCATTAACTTCCTTTAACCTGACCACCATGGCCTTGAGCTTGCAAACTTCATTTGTGATTAGCTCCTGAGTGTCATGCATTTGCTTAAGGATGCTGCAGGACAACTCATGAAAAGGAGACAGGTCCATTGCTCTGCTCTCCGCTTGCTCTAATTGCTCAGTTAATGCCAGCTTGTCTGCCTCTAGATGGGATGCTTTATCTTCCGCGTCGTTCTTCTCTGCTTCCACAATCATCATCTGGAGTGTCAGTTGGTCCTTTTCCTCCTCCAGCTGGTTATACTTGTCCGACAGCTCTTTATGCTCAGCAGACAGGCGATTATACCTGTTCACCACGAGATCCCTGTAGGCTTTCTCCTTAGCCATAGTATGTTGTAGCATACGATCTCTCTTCTTCGTCGATTCATTTTCTCTAACTATATCACCTACATTGTCCAGTGATGCTTTTGTTGTCTCTACAGCGGCAGATGCCATAGCTAAGGGATCCTTATTTGTATTTCGCATCACAGTGATCTCTCGGTGGGTAATGATATCCTCCTGGAAGAGTCTTTTGATCCTCTCTTCCGATTTAAGGACCATTGCCTTCCTCTTCTTATCATAGACAAACTCATCCCATCTGGACACGGTATTTTCTCCTGATGGAGTGTACGGGACGATTGGGAGATCCATAATGTCTATTTCTACTTCCACTGGTGGGGTCTGGGCTACTTGAGCTGGATCTGTTCCCACATTTTGGGTGCCAGAGCCACCTGCCCGTGCTGCATCCGCCTCCACATTTTGAGTGCCGGAAACACTTGTTTGAGGCGCGTCTATCTCCATATCCTGGGCACCGGATCCACCTGCTTGGGCATCTTCACCTGCTTTAAGCTCTTCTTTCGCTTTCTGCCTTCTCTCTTCTCCTTCAGCTTGCAGCTGATCTTCATTGTCTTTCCGCTGCCTTTCATCTTCAGCCTCTTTCCGCTGCTGGGCTTCCTCAGCCTCTTTCTGCAGCCTCTCACTTTCTGCTTCTTGCTGCAATCTGGCAACTTCAGCCTCTTGCAGCAACCTTGCTTCCTCAGCTTCCTGTTGTGCCCTTGCTTCCTCTCTTAACCTTTGTTCTTCTTGGGCTCGGGCATCATCAGCTTCTTTCTCCTTCTGCTGGCTGGTTTTTTGGGTCCTGGTAGAGCTAGAACTTGCTCCACTACCTTGGCGACAGACTCGCGGCTCAACCATGTTGCTGATGCCTCTAAATGCCTCTTCCTCGGCATCATGATAGTGAGCGTACTCAAAATGAGCATAAATTTCTCTACAATGCTCAACAACTTTTCCCTTCCTGTCATTCCTATGGAAGATTACCTCACCGAAGTGGAAGGCTTTTAGCTCCTGAACAAACTCCTCGGCTGAGGCAACCCCTGAGAATTTGTAAGCCCCTATGCAGAAAGGTAGAGGGGGAAAAGAAGCCTTATGTTGTTTGTTCAGTACTGCTCCAATTCCATCCAGAAAAAATTGTCTTACTGCCTCTTTAAGGACCACATAGTCGGTGGCATACCTCGGCAAAATATATGGAGCTTTAGTCCCTCCAAACATTATGAGGTAGGTGCCTTGCTCTGAAAAATAAAAATCCCCGTAATTTTCAAGGACTTCCATAGCATTCTCCGACAGGCAGTTGAGCTCCTCCTTGAATATCTGCTCATATAGGGGCATGATGAACCCCTCACAGATGAGCTTATAGATGGGTTTGTAATTCTGAGCCCACAACATCCTGAAAGTGGTATAAACCGGGGTGGTGGCCTTATCCCATGTGCAACCTAATTTGGGAAAAGATAACTTGGCCAAAACACAATAAATAAGATATGAGGACATGTAGAATTCTGCCTTCTTTAAGGCCAGTCCTTCTCTTGCAGCAACTACCATTGAGGCCAAACTGTCTGACAGGAGAGTGGCCTAGTCAAACACAGTTCCTTTAAATGCCACGAAGTGGATGATGGGGACCCACTGAATCTTGTACACGGTGCCATCGGGCATGCCGAAGATTCTGCACAACATCAAGGCAATCAACCTGAAAGGAGGTCTCAGATTCTGGACGTCATATTCGTCGTTACCTTTCTTTCTTAAATGCTTTCCTGCGACCAGTAGTTTTTTGGCCATTTCAATGTTATTCATCTGGCTCAGCCATTCATCAGTTAGAGCTTGCTGGGTGCGGGGAAATTTGTAGGCCGCGGCCAGGTATGCTGGGTGAAATGAGGCAATGGCTATCTTCCCGCTGTCATGAATTACTCTTGTTTCCGTATCGGTATGTTGGAGTATCCACCCAATTACTTCAGAACATGGGAATAGTTCAGGGCGGTTAGCAGCTCTAGCTATGCCTGAGGTCCTGATGTTGAGATAGATCTGTCCCTCTTCTAGCAACATATCCGGGATATCTTGATCCCGGATCATCCTGTAGATGTCACCCCAGCGGATTTCAGGAGGAATACCAGTGGTGCACCTGGTATCTTGGAAAGTAGTCTCAGTCCTAAGTGGTGCTGGATGTGGTTCTGTCATTTTAGCCTTCTTCCTACCACCTTTTGGCATTTTGACTTCTCTCTGCTGGAAACCAAATACAAGTCATTTTTTAAAAAAATGTGTAAATTATTATGAGATTTTAGCAAAGAGCATCACCATTTTAACATGTCAATGAGATAAATAAAATGTGAAGCTGCATGTTGGGAAGCAAAATACACCATTCCAAATAAGAAATCTAGTTATAGAGACTTGATTCTTTTTAAAGGGACAAGGTTCGGAATGCTCCCGAAAGGATAGGTATGTCGAGGGAACAACCTGCTCTCGGTCTGGCTCTAGGGGAGATGGTATCCTTCGTCATTGTGCTTTTAATGGTTAGTGGCGGGTGAGTTTGGGGTGAGACAACCCTATGACGAAATGAGGGGCTGTTTTCACTACTTATGAACAGGCGAATGATTCAGCCGACCGCCTCGGTTATGTATTGCACTTTGACGAGAAGCTCTAAGGTGGTTTGGAATTTAAACGAGGGAGACGACGCCTAGAGTATGGTTGGTGAATAGAAAAGCTCAGGCAATCATAGTCTTGGCTTTCGGCTGGATGGGGCCTCGGTGGTTTTAAGGACAAAATAACGAAGTATGCAGCCAGTGTCTCTCATCCACGTCTGAGACGAAAAGAAAAACTTGAAAAGTAATCTAACGTGCAGATGAGACAAATTTCATGGTTAGAATCCTACCTGGCAACGACGAGGTGGATGAAGTGAACGCGGACGTGGAAGAGCGAGTTGAGCTAGAGCGGCTTGACTCGGCGTTTCAACGGCGTTTGATAATCGAACAAATAACAATGTGATTCGCTCGAACCCCCACCGTTTATTTAAATAGGTCGGGCACGTGCAGGGTCTTAATACGGTGGGTGGCGCATTAAAAACAAGATTTAAATGTTGTACGCTGCGGTCATATCGAGTTGCCTCGGTTTACGTGTGCGACCGTCACCCACGGGATGAACTCGCGAATTTCACCCGCCATTGCGGGAGGCTATGCAGAATTCCTTCGACGTTTCGGGAGAGGTTGGTGAATTTTTTCGCAATTTTAACGAAGATAAGTGGATTGCTTGCGGAACCATTCCATGAAGCTTCTCGCCGTTTCGGAAGGAATTGGCGAACAGCTTCTGCAAAATGAACGTGAACGTCTAAGTCTTTTGGTGGCCCCTTTTCGGGATGATAACGTGAAAGCTTCCGAAATCGCGGAAAGCTTTCGCAAATGGCTTCCGCAGTTTCGGAAGGCTTCCGCGAATGCTTCCGCAAAAGGCTCTCGCAAACTAGAGAATTTTTTCTAAGTCTCGGCCGGGCTTCGAGAGCGCTTCCGACGTTGCGGAAAGCTTTCGCAATTAGCTTCCACCGTTTCGAGACGGGCTGGCGAATGGCTCCGCTGTTTCGAAGGGATAACCTGAAAGCTTCCGCAGTTGCGGACGGCTTTTGCGAATGGTTCCAAAAGGTCTAAGTGTTTCGGCGTTTCGGAAAGTTAATGTGAAGGCTTCCGCAACTGCGGGAGGAAAAAGCCAACTGGTTCCGCAAAATTCAAAAAAAAAATCTAAGTTCTTCTCGGAGTTTCGGGGAGATTTGGCGAATGGCGCCCGTTGTTTCGGGACGAAAACTGGAATGCTTCCGCAACTTTCCCATAATAATTTCTGAATCTTTTCGGGAGACTTATGCAAACGGTTCCCGCCGTTTCGGGAGGGAAAGTTGAATGGTTCCGCGGGGCTTTCTTCAATCGTTCCGCAAACTTTCAAAAAGTTTCTAAGTCCTTTTCGAGAAGTTTATGCAAAAGTATCCCGCCGTTTCGAGACTAACCCGAGTGGCTTCCGCTGTTTCAGAGAGATAACTCGAGAACTCCCGCATCTTCGGGAGCTTCCACAAATTATGTCTTTTGGAAGGAAACTTGGAAAGGTTCAGAGCAAAATTTTCTGTTGAAAAACAAAGTTAAAAAAGGAAATGGCCTCTTAAGGCAGCCTTTCTAAAAATAAAAGGAGGGGCCCCAATATGTTCAAAAATTTTGGGGGGGGATGTTGCTACAACAACAGAACCTTTGACCTTATCGAACCTATATGCACCGATTGATAATGGAAGTGGAGGCCAAGAAGCCTTCTTATTCTTGTGCAGGAAATGGCCAATGCCATTTAAATATGTATGTCTTACAATTTCCTTCAAAATAATGTAATCAGGTACATACTTGGGTAGCAAAAGTGGGTCGTTTGATCCTCCGTAGATATGTAAGTAGGTACCTTTAGGGGTTAAATAGTAATACCCTAATTGAGTGACCATTGTAATAGCTTCCTCAGATATACAGTCTGGTTCCTTTTCATAAACCACTTTGTACAAGGGAACCAAGAATTCCACACAAATTTGATTGTAGTAGTTCGCATGCTTTTGGGCCCATAAAATCTGGTAAGCTACATCAACAGGAGACTCATTAGGGTTCCACCTCAATCTGAGGCCGGCAAAGGGATACAGGTTCATGATACAATCTATCAACTAAGAAGATATGTGGAACTTTGCCTTCTTTACTTGAAGTCCTTGTTGTGCATCGCCCATAGCTTGAACCATGTTCTCAGAAATAATATATGCCCAATTGAAAACGGTTCCATGCATTGGAATATGATAAAGCACAGGTACCCAACTAAGCTTGTAATTAGCAGAGTTGGGCCTTCCATATAACTTGCATAGGAGAGTAGCAGTGATTTTAAAGGATGTCTTCAAAAACTTGGTCTCATATTCTCCACTACTTCTCTGGTGCAACTACTTCCCTGGAAACAACATTTTCTTTGCACACTTTGCATTGTCCAGTTTCAGACTTTTGAGCCAATCTTTCTTCAAAAAGACTCTTGGGGTTGGAATCCTGAAAGATTTTTCGATATGTACAAGCTAAAATGAGGCAAAACCTTTCCTTGTGGCACTTGTGATGATACGAGATTTGATGTCGTTATGAGGAAGGATCCAACCTATCATCTTAACGCACAGGAACAACTCAGGACGAGCTGCAGCTTGTGGACTCCTAATTTCTTGATATTTTGGTAGATTAAGTCTTCCTCAATCATAGCTTCCGGTACATTCTAATCTCTGATTATATGATAAATTTCACCCCATTTGAATTCAGGGGTTACGCCAGTGATATGTTGGGTATCATCAAATTGAATCTCCAAATATGCCTCTTGAACTGCTTCATCATTAGATGTTGTGTCCAATACAACTTTGGAGGGGCTTAGGACCTCTTTTCGACATCTCTGGATCCTGTAAGACAAAAGAAGCATTATCATGTTGCATAAAATCCAATGATAGTGTGAACAAGATGCAACTTCAGCAAACAATTAATAGTTAAAAAAAAATGCAATGAATTGCAAACACTTCTATGTGCATGAATCTATTGGAAGGGACTTACATTCAAGGCTGCATAGGAACCGAATGCCCTTCTTCTATAGGATTCTTTGTAGAATCAGATGAAACTGGAGCCATCCCAATTTACCTTGAGGTGAACTCGAAATGAAGGACACATATGAGACTGCCATTACTAATTCCCCTTCGTTGTTGTTGTAATCTTGCTGTGGAGGCAACCTCCGTTTTTTTGAAGCTGATGCATCATATCCCTCTTCTACAACCTTAGCCGATCTTTTCTTGAAGCCCTCTACTTTGTACTTCCCTCTTCTTGACACAAAAGGAAACCTACATTTCTCTTCAATATGACAATACAAGTGACAACACTGCCCCCTCGTAGTCCAATTTTTGTGAATGCGATCTACCTCTAGTAGAGATGTTAATATTTTCATCCAGCCCCTCTTGCAGTTCTATCTTAATCAAAATACAGGCCATAGAGAGATTTCCCGTCTCCAAATAGGACATATTTGCTTCAAAGTATTCCCCTAGGGAATTGTCGATATTTTGAAAGATTCCAGGGGCCCAAAAGTCCAATGGAAGTCTAGGTAGCTTGACCCAGATCGAGCCCGAGTCAAAGCACTCTCGGGTAGCATCTAAAAGTGGCATCTAGGGTTTCATAGATATAGGTTAATAGTCAATGCTCCAATTCTGAGAGATAACCCAGTTTGCATCCTCCCTTTTTCTGAACAGAAAACCGAACCATCCTTTTCCATAGTAAAAATTAAGGGAGCATACCCAAATTTCTTAGACAAATTTTCGGCTACCCATACATTTAGGGTTTTATCCCCAAATTGACAGCCTTGAGCTCTTCCTACCACCGCCAAATCTGCCATCTCTACCACTTTGTTAAACTAAATATCAGCCCCAAGAACTAGATTTACATCTTTGCTTGCCTTAACAATTTTTTTTTCTTGCATTACGGTGAGGATTTAGTCCCTCCCTTCTCAAGGTCTTTGCCACTTCCAGTCAGGGCTCACCTAGATGCACATCATCCATCTCCACCTGAACCACCCCCACTGCTAAGTTCCTCCTAAGTAAAAAATGATCTAATAAAACGTGCTCCTCTAGATCCCCCCACACACTAGGAAAACCCCTAATATCATTTCCCCCAAAACGATCTGGATAACCAGATCCTATACCATCCAAATGCACCGGGCCAAAATTCCTGCTCGAAAAAAAGGAATAGCCTCAACCAGGCATGGGAAAGAAAACCCTAAATCCTGTGAGGAACCCACGGCCACATCAGAGGACAAAAAGGGAAAACCCCTACCCTAAATCAAATCTAGAGATTTATGGGTGGAAGGCCAAAGAATATTCGCTTGCCCTAGCTCCAAGGAGGAATGAGAACAAACCTGAAGAGGGGAGGAGCTCCCAATGCCCTAAGAGATCACTTAGCACTCTGATTGTTAATTTGGTAGCGCCTCACCTCCCATTCTGGTAACAGTTGTTTCTACCAGCAAAGAGCATGTCGCAATCCCTTCTTTCCCTATCTCCATCTATCTCTTGTGTGCAATGATCCCATGCCAAGCGCAATCAAATTTTCACTCCTAAGATTTGAGGAAAACCACCTCCACTTTTTCCCACTGGAGACTGGAAAATTGACTAACCCACATATGGATTTTTAGTATAATCCACAAGTTCCTCTAGATCGTACATCTCGACAATAGAAAACCTTTCAAACGACCCCACTAGGTGATAGATGCCAACCCACTTCCCATGTGGTGTTTATTCTAGTATCATGTAATTCCAAATGTTATGCACTAATGTTGCCCCTTTGGTACAACTCCTCGAGAGGATCATCACTTTGTCTAACGTATGATCGATGGTTGGCATCTTTCCCACTAAGTGTAAATCTATGGTCCACGATTCTAGTGCCAACAATTGGGATTTTATCAAGGTCCCCAGATCTACAACCCAAAATGATTCACATAGTGATATCTCATAGATGTCCTCCAAATAGAGCAATAGTGGAGATGATTGGGATTTAGTGCCAAGATATATGATTTATATTACTTCACACCAGAAGGTTTCATCGAGGTATCAAAAAGTAGGTAGCTGCATGAATGCCCATGATTTGGCCAGGCTGCCAAGATCTACGGTTATGTCTCCTCATGCCAGGGCACCCCATAGAGATCCCAAGAAGTCAAAGACATCACAAACGATCACAATCTAGTTGGGATTTGAGACATATAATTCATATGGCTTCATGGGATTCACTTTTCCATTGGTAAGTTTGGCGACACTACATTAAATCTTGCCCCAAATGAAGCACATAATATCGGTCGCAGCCTCAATCCCATAGGCAGGGCCTAGCCAACTAAAAAAAAATGACCAATAATGAGATGTCATGTGTTCAACCAACTTATACACAAATGTTAGTGTAACCATGCTTTAGACTTCAATGTATGAGTAATATTAACGTATTCCATGTACAAGCAAGGATCTCCCCTTTTAAGAGCTTCAAACGACTTCCTCCATACACTTTGTTTCTAAATTTCATTGTTGAACTTAGAGGAGATATGTTTAAAAAAAAAATCAAACGATTCCTAGTCTTGGTTTCATCAACACATTGTTACCATCTCCGCCACAGAAACTTGCAAACTCTCTCAACCTCACAATACCTCACATTGTTATTGGGTATGTGGCTCCTAAACGCAAGTTTATTCTACTGCAATTGATTCCTTGATCATAAATCATTGAAAACTAGAATATTCCCTTTTGCTTGCTTCAAAGTATCTTTTGGATGACTCACCCGTGTAGTTTACTACACCTAAGATGCATAAGGCTACCAAGGCCTCCTCATGAGGTTCTTATTTTCATTGTGCCAGTTTCCACTCTGCTACCAATGATGTTTCCTCCTCCAAACTGCCACCATTTATAAATGATCTTGCCTAGGTTTCCACCTCACACATGACCATTTCTCCTCCTTTCCCATGGTCGATTTATGCAAGGAATTATTGGCATAAATTTTGGTCCTTGACACTTACCTCCTTCTCGAATTTATGGAACTTTGCTCCAAACACTTTAATCCTTCCACCTTAATTGTTATGTCCATTGATGGGTATGAAAATATCTTCATAATCAATGCTTAGACGATCTCCCAAATGCTCAGCATCTCCTTGGGTACTGTGTCCTTGTCTCGTGAGAGTCAAACTTAAAAATTAAGAGGCATGAACCAAGCTTAGAAAAAAAGTTATATTTCAAAGGTTATCCTATAATTAGGGAAGAGATGAAGTTCCTCCAACCCCTTGGAAGATAAAAGACTTTGCCAAGTGGGCCTAAGAGTATATTTCTATGTTCACTTTGACCCTGGGGAGATATGATGATGCCATCATTGACGAGGGAATGGTGGCTATAGTAGATTCCTATAATGCACCTTTTATCTACCCATTTAGATATGCAAAAACACCAACAACCAGCATTAGTTTGCAGCTAGTAAATTTACAACCAAAGACAGTGTTCAGGTATCCATCATACCTAGTTTATGTGTTGATCATTTATCAGAATGCCTGCCTTCCTTCAGTGAACCTAGAACAAATACATGATGGTTAGCCACTCAAATGCATATGTTGGTTTCCTTGGGCTAAGAAAGGAGAACCAAGATCATCCTTTTTCAAGTTTATCACTCAACTCATGTACGTTTCCTTCTCAATAATCTTGAGAGGAGATCCCAACAAGATGTCTACTCATATCATTTTTTTCTTGCAAATAAGAGATACACATAAGAAAGATGATTGGTTATTGTGGCTTGATTATAGTGATAAGGATATATGGTATAGATTCATAACCTTATAGGTTTTCCAATCACTTACACCAAAGATATTCATCTTAGAGTATATTAGACAACTGGTGGAGAATGATGAGGTCCATTTTCTCATATCCATGAACAAGGGAAGAATGTCCTTCCCCATAGTGGTCGGGGGATATGTTATCAATGAGAAAAGGAGCACAAAGAATTCCATTGATATCCTTAACCAGTGTAGCTTCCCTCATGATCAACCATGGAGGTATGACCCTCGCTTCTTAATAGGAGTTGAGAAAGGAAGGAAGCACCCTAATCTTCAAGATCATAAGCCTAAAACTTTGATTGAAAGGTTGTAAAAAAGAAGACATGTGAGGAAGTGGATGTCATTTTAAGGGTTTTTGGTGATCACTTAGAAGCATTAACTCATGCTTTCCTAGCACCCCAACCTAGAAAACTAGAGATACCTGCATATTACACTTTTTAAAAGCCTAAAGGTGCTATGGTCGCCATAGAGGAGTTGGAGTTTACAAACCCTACATAAGTGAGCAGGAAGGAAGGACATGAAGCTAACTTTAATAGACAGAAGATGGGGGACTAGTGGCAAATGAGAGAATTCCTAAAAGCTGAAAAAAAGCCCCATATACCCCAAGAAGAAGAATTCTCAAAGCTATATGATGAGGTGAATGATCATGAAGATGACCAGGATGATTAAAATGATGATGAAGAGGTATAAGAATAAATGGGTGAGACAATCATCGTAAGATAATATATGGAGAAATCCAAGCAAGGAATATGTGTTTTCCCTTATGAGGCCACTACATCTCAATCCCAGGAAATTCTAGCATACCAAAAGGCCATAACCATCATGCAGGTTGTGGGATTCTTAGGGGAAGGGGGGCAAGGGAGAGAAGGTGAGGGAATTACCAAGCCCATTGAGATAAACAAAATACCAAAGGACCTGGGGCTAGGGGTAGATGTAGGGGATCTTAACGTGAAAAAGGAAGACCTACAATCTACTTTTACTCCTCCATCCCATGTTGTAAAACAATTTTATCAAATGATGCAATGATTAGAGGAAAATGTTCCCTCTCAATATCACTTTCCTTCTGGTAGTTCTCAAGTACAATAAGAATCTCTTTGTAGTCTCCATCCAAGTGCATCAACACTCTGAATTGGTGGGGAGAGGTTTGTTACACAACAAAAATTAGGAAAGGGGGAAGTGGTAACATTGGACACAATCACCAAGGAAGAGGAGGATCCAAAAACATCTAATAAAGCAACAAAAATTGAGAGAACATATAGTATGATTGATGTATAGGGAGACTAAGGATAGGTAGAGAAGAGGAATGTTGAGGAGGGAAAGGACTCGGCAAAGTTTGAGCCAAAGAATAATAGAATTGAGTCACCAAGGCTAGAAGCAACATGAGAGAGAGAGAGAGAGAGAGAGATCCAACAAACAAGAGAATATTCCTAGTAGATACCAATGCATAGCCTCCATATTCTCATCAAGTGAAGTGCTCTGATAGAATAGGTCTACAAGGAAATGAATGAACCCTAGATCTAGGGTTAACACACTGTATCTCCTCCAATGCCAAGATGACCTCCTCAAAATGTGCAACAATTCCACAAGAATAGGATGCATCCTCCAAAATAGGGTAGGAAACCATGTGGAGAGAGAGAGAGAGAGAGAGAGAGAGATATCCAAAAACAAGGGAATATGCCTAGTAGATCCTAATGCATAACCTCCAGAGTCTCATCAAGTGAAGCACTCCGATAGAATAGGTATCCAAGGCAATGAATGAACCCTAGATCTAGGGTTAACACACTATATCTCCTCCAAAACCAAGATGACCTCCTCAAAATGTGCAACAAGTCCACAAGAATAGGATGCATCCTCCAAAATAAGGTAGGAAACCATGTGGAACAACTCCAAGATGGACACCTTCAAGAATAAGCTCCCACGAGGTGGAATGCTTCCTCAATCAAGCATGGGAAGATGTGGAATAAAGGCCCTCCAAGCAAAATGTCCCAGCAATAATAACTAGAACCAAGTCAAAGATGCTCTCGAGGCCACATGTGTAGCTCTCCAAGTGAATGCTCCATCAATAAAGCATGATTAAGTGAGTAATGTGGCTCTAAATGTTAATCATCCCAATTCCCATCAATATAGCATAGTGAGGTGTGTAAGTAAACTCCTAGGGTGGATGCTTCCCTTCCTTTGACTTCTTTAATGGCCAAAACCTCAACTACCAAATAGATATATGTCCAATAACACATTAAAGAGGGGAATGAACTGAGTCAATTGCATGCTAATGCTCCACGTGCCAACTCATCAATATATGTGCAAGGAATAGATCCATAGAATAGGGAGGCCACCAATCAATAATAGAAGCATCCAATCCAAGAGCAAGGTATCAACAATAGTTAACTATCTCCACGAAGAAGGGAACAACCCCACCTAAAATTCATGAGCATGCATCCATACACGTGACAAGTTAGAGAATCAAGTGGAGCATTCCATTGATAATGATAGAAAACCATGACAAGTTTTCAACCAAGTGTCTAAAAGCAAGGGTGTTCTAAGGAAAATCAATCCCAAGCCGTCCATAATTGCAAAGCACACCAAAAGAGCTAGGTCACTCCAATGAAAACCAAACCTAGGTCATCTCCAATCATAAACTACTCCAAATGAACTAGAGAGTTTTGTGGAAAACCAACCATGAGTAATCTCTAGGGGTGAAACATAACCAATGAGCAAAAGCAAACCCATAGAAAGGCCTCCAAATACCATCATACCATGTAAACAAGATAAGTTGTCCACTAAAATTGATAGTATATGTCATCAAGATGCCATATCAACCCAAAAAGGCTATGGCACTCCACATGAAGATGATCAATGTGTCATGAGTAAGTGACATATGAGTGAAGTGCATAGTCATATCCTAGAGTATTATAGCAAAGAAACCTCAAAACCTCAAAACCTCAAAACCTCAAAAACATATAACCTCATCAATAATCGTTCCAGATCATGCTTCATTGAGGAGTGATCATTAACACTTTAAAAACTTAGGGAGACCCTAAGTTGGTGGGTTCCCATTCCATGAAGGCACAAAGTTTTAGATGATTTCCAATCAAAATATATTCTAAGCATATTAATATCATAAATATGAGGGTACATCAAAATCAAAACATCATGAGAGGTTTCATCCCATAGCTACTAGCACAAATACACCATGAAGGTCCATCAACCAATCCTAAACCAGGGCATCATCAAGGCATAAATCAACTCCCTCAACCTAAAAACAAGCACTTGTGATGAAATAGCAAGTGTAGGGCCTCATACAACATATTGGGTAACACTATCAATAGTGCCTCAAAAGGGGTTCCTAACTCACCTGGTGTTAGCAACTACCAAGAAACGGGGGTAACAACCTCCCTGGGTCAATGTCATTCAATCAATGGACACTTGTGACCCTCACAAGTAATGACATCCTCATAAGGGGTGCCTAACACACATAGTCTTAGCACCTCCTAAAAAACATAATAGCAACCTCCTTTGGCCAATGTCATTCAATTAATGGACACTTGTGACCCCTTGGAAATTGCAAAGGAAGAAATAAAAATAAGACTTGAATGCCAAAGAAGTGGTAGCCCCCACAAATGCCCCTGAAACATCTACTCAATCAAGGTTATCACCTAAATATGATGAGACGGGGTAAACCATTGTAACAATGTTGGAACCATTAGCTCAAGTGTCCTATTTAGAAATGAAAACACGGATTGGAGGACTTTGCAAATTACTTTCAAAACAACATAATTTCCCCCAAAAGATTATGTCTCAATGGTCAAGGGCTAAAGAAACATGGTCTATGATAGAAATTTTACGATTTTATACTCAAGTGAAAATCTTAAAAAGTGATTGGATTTGATATCGTTATGGAACCAATTCTTGAATGCCAAAGTAAAATCACTAAAGTGAGAGAAAGCCAAGCTGCAAAGTAGCTTAGCCTCAATTGGGAAGGAAAACAATACACCACTAAGGTGATTTCCTATTCCAGGAAAAGGATGAAAGGATAAAAGTATCAGAGAGTACCCAAATGGATCATCTTTTTCTAGTCACCCAGCATATGCTGGAGGAAAATCATGAATTGATTGAAGAAAATTAATCTTTTAGGGGAGAAAATGTCTCACTAACTGCTCATAACCAAGTAATGGAGGGGAGAATCAAGGACCTCTAGGTTGCTCAAAGCAGGGCATCTAATCCAACTTTTAAGATAGATGAGGCTAATGAAGTGATCAATACCCTCGGGCATGAGTTCACGAAATCCCAAAAAGAAATAGCATTGGCCTCCCTTACTAGCATACAGAGACCACTGTTAGGATATTCCTATACTCCATCCTAGTCCTACTAGCATTTACATTATTTGCATTTTCAGTCTTGCATGCAGCATGCATTCTGCATGCATGCGTGCAATTGCATGCATCCCAGTCATCAGTCCCAGCACCTAGCCCAGGGAGCTTCTTTCCACAGAGTTTTAGCCCTCCTAGTCATGAAGGTGCCCACATCTCACCATCCACTTGGCAAAGGCGCCCTTCTTCACCTACCAGTCCAGTTGTCTTCAGTTAACTAAGTTCTCTCCTTGATTTTAGGCTTGACTCACTCTTAACTGACCTTACCACTCCGATGGACCTCCGATGAGACTAGACTGCCCATTCTGACTCCAGTTAGCTCCTCATGCTCCCTCCACTGAGCCTCCTTCATTCAGTTAGTGCCAGTTACACTCAGTTACACCTACCACACTCAGTTAGACTCAGTTTGACTAATGGTTGACAGTTACTTGAGCATTGATGACTCCACTGATGATGATGAAGACTTCTAGTTGTGCTCCGATGACACTCCAGTGATCTTTTGATCACTCCATGAAGGCTAATTCGAATTGCCACCTTGGCATTCGAATCCTCATGCATTGCATTATTTATTTGTCCATTTGTGATTAATGAATTAGTGTGTGTGTGAAGTTATTTTGCTTCTATTCGAGTTCTACTGTATTATTATTCTGTTGCTCATTTTACTGCATTGACCACTCTTAATCTTATTCCTAAATTCTTTCTTGTGAGGTATACATCAGCTCTTAGATCTGCTATGAGGATTTTCACAACCACTACATAATAAGAGTCCCAACTCCAACATCAAGTGGATCAAATTATGGAGGAACTGCCATAATGGAAAACTAAATATAAAGATAGTACTCGTAAATCTCTTTTAGTTGAAAATTTAGTAGAAAAGAGGAAGGAAGGATTAAGGAAGCGAGGGAAGAAACTAGATGAGACATAAAAGAGATAGCACAAAGAGCAAAAACATGTGGCAACCCTAAAAGAGGAAAGAGACAAATGGAAAATTATATATGAAGAGGCCATGATTGAAGCAAAGATGGTAAAGACATTGAAAGGTGGAAAAAACATTGTTTGGGGGTATGTAGTCAAAGACTTACTCAGAATAAAGAATCACCTAGCAAATTATATTTAGAATTTGACACCATGCACGAACAAGTAACTAAATATCAAAGAAACATTGAGCGGGAAGTGCAAATCAGAAACAAGATTGCTAATGTGATTAAGGGGGTCATAAAAACAATCTATATTGATGCCCTACATTTGGCAGGTGTAAGGGATATGACCTTGGTCTCCATGGATGTGGATATTTGCATGAATAGGTATACAAGATGGAGGATTAATAATGAGAAAACATTAGAATTTGAGCAACCTATCAAATCCTTTCTAAGATATATGGGCACCATGATCAATCATGACCAACCATGCCCATGGCACGATCAATTGGAACTACACCCAAATGATGTATATCTTAAAACCTTGTAGACAACTGCCCCCTATCCGGTGTTAGTGCCAAATAAAAATATCATCCCAACTCCCTCAAAAGTGTACAATTAGCTACATCCCTATATTTCCACCTAGACCCTCCTATTAAGGTTAACTCATTCATCAGGAGCATTGACTACATCCCTTTGATGTGGTTGGATAAGTCCTTCAGGATTTTGAAAGGATGGAGAATAGTAAGTGAACACATATGGAGGTTGATTACCATAGTACATGACTATGTTGTCAAGGGATCACATAGGAATATACCACAGAGCATTATCTCACTAGCATAGATTCTTCTTGATCAACCGTAATCCTCAAATCCTCCACCTCCAAAAGTGGAAAGCTCTAGAAGGACAAGAAATCAAAGATGGATGATAGTCATTTTCAGTCAAGCCTACAAGTGATAATGAAGAAAGTGTAGAAGGACTACTTAAGTAATTAACTTGCTCAACTACCATCGATACATCATCCAGAAAAATTGAAGATAGAAGAGACATAGAAGACAAACAACCATTTTGAGTTTTGTCCATACTGTACTCCCTAATTTAAGTGGTGCTCATTAAGGTACCAAGTTAACTGCTCAACTATGTCCACGGCATATCATTTATGGAGCCATGTACTTCTTTAGATCATAGGAAGGTTTATAAAAGACCACCTCAATGAAAAAACAAGGGATTGAGAATTGTGATACCATGAGGCTGCAAAAGTTTGGTTAGACCCAAGTGACAAGGGATCTACAACGTCGGTGTCATTTTTACTATCCATCTCATTCTCATTTTCTCTCTGTAAATAGTATATGAAGCCCATTTTTTTGGAAGGAAAGCAAGAGGCCCGAGACAAAGGTTCTATAGTCCATCATGGTGTCCTCCATTGTAATGAAAATAAATATTTTTTATTTTATTGGTAATCATGATTGAGTCAGTTTGCTACTAGATGAACAAAAAAAATTTCAAGCAAGTTATGTTGGTTCCCTTCCACTTTATGTCTTTCATTTTGTTGATTGAATCCATGGATCTATGTTTATCGTGCCCATTTGATTTTTTGTCTTCGTGAATATATTCTAGAAGAATGTATGTTTATCTCTCTTCTTCACTATGTATTCATGATCTTATAAACTTATCATTCAAAGGATGAAGTTGTGATTAAGGTGCCCTTGTATCACTTGGTTTATGTTTTAAGAGTTGGATTTTCTCCTTGTGTCTATATCCCCTTTCACCTCAAAACAACTTTTATATCCTCCACCAAAATAGTAGGGACCACCCTCAGCACTATGGTCATTGCTACAAAACCAATTGAAGCATTTACATAGTCCAATATAGTTGTCTTAGGTTGACAGATTGAGATTTCTATATAAGGAAGCTAAGGGTTCCTCCCCTTTGGCACAAGAAATGGCTTGAAGGCCTAAAGTGGTGCAAGATAGGTGTGCCCTGCACATAATTCCTTAGCCTTATGCTCCTTCCTACCCCGCGCTTCCATAGTGCAATATATAACAAGTAGGTGTCCTAGTAGGGGTACAACCTGGGGGGCAACACCAAATACTTAAAATATCATAATAAACTATAGTACACACTATGTACACAAGATGTGAATGTGGAGAACAACTTCAATATAAATAATAGAGACGAGTTACACAATAAATCCTCATAAATTAATATAATCTTCTCCAAATACCTCATGTGCAACCGCACAACTAAATAGCATGTTGGCATTCTCACTTATTGTTGTGGGCCCTTTATTAGGTGGACCTTTATTACATATACATTTAACTCCATATATGTCCCACTTACATATGCATTTAACCCCAGATATACCCCTGTTAGGGTCATATCACCATGTCTTTTATTATTATTATTATTTATGTTTCATTGACAAATTAGATGGAAAACATTCAATGCTTTGTGAATACTTCAACATTTTAATTTGACCATCTTTACAAAAAAATTGTAGTGTCCTCCATTCTCACTAATCAAACTCAATATCAAATCAATACTAATAAAATATATAGTTACAAAGGTATCAATTTTTAATTTGTGCTCTAATCTTACTTTATAATGTACCATCACTTATTTAAACGAAGATAACACGATTTCTTCCTACAAATTATTTCTCACAATTACATGCATACTACCAAGCATGGTTCCAAGAGAAACAACCACAATAACAACCCAACTCACACAACATATGAGTTAAAAATACAATATTATATTAATTCATATTACAACTTTACAAGACAATAATACATAAACATTTTTTTTTAAAACCATGGGAGCTTAGCAACCTCCCAAGAGTATATGAAACAACCTGCAAGCCACATATACCAATAAATCATAGGTTAGCATGGGCCAAGACTTCACATCAAGCGGATTCCTACCCTTTCAACTTCACTATGATGGGTCAATGTGCAGCCCTACCCCCCACCGAAATTGAACCTATGACCTCTTCGAAGATAACACGTGCTCTTAACCATTGGGCTGTGGGAAACCTCCAACAATTAAATGATGAAAATGCACAATATATCATAAATAAAAGAACATAGAAGGGATTTATTGATCACGAGCCACTTCGAGGGTGAAACCTCCTTTGAGCAAGCTCAATACAAATAAATCGTGGATGCCTTCATTGGCCTCAACACGTACTTATATACTAAGTCTAAGCTAAACAACTATTATTCCCTATGAATGTGGAATAATACAATATACTCACGGGATCACTTACAAAGCATATGTGTCCAATCAACAATATACTAACAAATTAAAGAGAAGGGTTGACATGGGTTCCTAACATCCCCTCCCCCTCATAAAAAGCTTTGTTCTCAAAGATTTAGATGTGGAAATTGTTTTTGAATCTGTAGGAGTGGTTCCCATGTAGCATCCTCCGGTTGCATTATGTGCCACTGAATTAATACCTCTGTGATGGATTGAGAGTGAAGCTGATGAGTGTGCCTAGTGAGGATGGCCTCCGGCTCAAAAATGATGGATCCTTGGCATTATCCAGTTCTGGTAAAACAATTTGTGCTATGATGTTGGTGCCAAGAACTTTCTGTAGATAAGAGACATGAAATATTGGATGAATGCGGGAAGAAGGAGGAAGTTCCAATTTATAAGCAACGGACCCAATCTTCTGAAGAACCTTATATGGCCTATAGAACTTTGGAGTCAACTTATGATGCCCTTTGAGTTTCAGGGAGGATTAATTGTAAGGCTAGAGACGAAGAAAAACCATATCACCTACTTGAAAAGTGCGCTCAGAATGGTGCTAATCGGCTTGTTGTTTCATTTGATTTCTTGCCATGTGAAGATTGTCCTGCAAAATCCGAAGAATCTGATCTCGAGTTCGAAGAACCATGTCAACTACCTGAACTGGTGAACTATTGGGGGTGTATGGAAGAAGCACTGGTGGTTCGTGACCATACACTGCTTCATATGGAGTCATTTTAGATGTAGTGTGGTAGGAGGTATTGTACTACCATTCAACAAGAGGGAGCCACTTTGCCCACTGATGCTGTTGTTCGAAGGTGAAGCAACGAAGATAAGTTTCCAAACATTTGTTGATAACTTCAGTCTGACCATCTGTTTGTGGGTGATACCCTGAACTCATCTTCAGTTTGCCAGTGTGGCGAAATAGTTATGTCCAAAAATGACTGGTGAATGTTGCATCGCGACCTGAGATAATGGAAGAAGGGATTCCATGAAGACGGAAGATCTGGTCCAAGAAAATCTGTGCGACTAAGGAGGCGGTATAGGGATGGTTGAGGGCACAAAATGACTATATCTGGAGAGGAGATCAACTACAACCAAAATCACTGTCTTCCCTCTATATTTAGGGAGCCTTTCAATGAAATCCATAGAAATATCTGTCCAAATCTGTGTAGGGATGGGAAAGGGTTCGAGCAATCCCAAAAGGAGTGTCATTTCACCCATGTTGCGCTGGCAGGTATCACATTCAACCAACATCTGTTGAATTGTCCTTTTCATTCCCTTACGCTGTGCCCGCTCATACGTTTTGAGGAACCTAGAGTGCCCTGCTGATGGAGAAGGATGGAGTTCATAGAAGAAAACATGTTGAAGATATGTGCTCTGGGGAAGCACCAGACGACCCTTGTAGCTCAAGGAAGCACCATCCCAAGAGTAATGCAGTACAATAGAAGGGTTCTTGGCCAACCGCTATATGATTTGAGATAATGAGGAGTCATTGACATATCCCTGTTGAACAGATTGTAGCCAATTTGGAACAAGCATAGAAATAGATGAAAGAGAAACTTGGTCATCAAATGTGCGAGAAAGAGCATCCGCCACAAGATTGTCCTTGCCCTTCTTATAAGTGATCTCATAGTCATAACCCATGAGTTTGCTAACCCATTTATGTTTTGTTGGGGAGGAGACCTGTTGTTCCAGGAAATATTTCAAACTCTGGTGATCAGTCTTGATGCAGAAATGATTCCCTAATAGGTATGTCCACCACTTCTATACTGCATGCAAAATAACCATCATTTCCTTGTCATATGTAGAGGCGACTTGATTCTTACCGGAAAGGGATTTGCTGGTGAATGCAATGGGATGTTCATCTTGAAGGAGAACAAAACCAAGTCCATTGTCGCAAGCATCACTCTCAATAGTGAAGGCCCTGGAAAAATCGGGTATAGATAGAACATGTGTAGTACACATAGCTTGTTTCAGTTTGTCAAATGCACACTCAGTATCATGTGTCCATGTAAAAGCATCCTTTTTCAAGAGAGTGGTTGCAATCTTCATGTAATCCTTGAAAAACTTGCAGTAGTGTCCCGTCAATTCCACTGGTTTAGTAAAGACACGTGCATATCTATCCAAAATTTGTTGTAAATCCAAAGGAGTAGTGGAGACCGTTGATGGTTGCATCTGAATTTAATGGAGCTGAGTGATGACACCATGTGAATTCTTCTTAAGGAGATTTTCCATGTGATGTGAATTGATGATGCTGAGAGACCCTAGTTGTAAGCCCTTCAATGTGTGTTTTTTCGCATTAACTGAAAACTGCATCCAAAGTTTAGCAAAATCCCATAAGATGGGTCTAAGTGTGCCCCCAAAACCACATCCCATCCGCCTAAGGGAAAAGAAAACATGTCAGAGCGTAGATTATAATATCCAATAGAGATATGCACATTACGACACTTCCCCTTGCAAGGTAAGGTGCCCCCATTGGCAATCATGACTTCAAAGATGGAGCAAGGATGGACAAACCAATCAGCCTATTTGGCGCTCAGAGGGTCAATGAAGTTATGAGTGCTACCAGAATCAATGAGTATTGTAAGAGGGAGCTTCTTGAAGTAACCCTTGACCCACATTGTTTGTGGGGTGGTGACTACAGCTAAATCATGGAGAGATATCTCTGTATGGTCTTCCTAAGAAGGAGGATGTAATGACCCTTTTTAATTTTTTTATTAAAATGCCCAATTTTCCACTTTTTCCCCAATTTCGACCTTTGACTAGTTTTGATGTCTAGGTCTCCAAATTAACCCAAATGCTCCCAAATATTCTGTAAGGGTATATGACTGATATTGGGACATGAATATGAGGTTCAGGTATGATTTATAACCCTAAAAGACTTATGCAAACTTGTTTAATATTCTGGTCAATGTATGTAATTTAACTAGCAATTTGTGGATTAAATCCCCCCCAAGGTAGGTACTGAAAATGGCTCTCCAAATACCTCCAAACCCATTCAAAATTCAGAACATAGGTAGGGTGTGTCTGAGGGACATTAATAAGGTATCATATGCACCATTAATCAATTATTAGGTCTATTCTAACCTCCTCCCCAACAACAACAAAAATCATTAATTCAACCCTTGGGGAAATGGCACCAAATCTCTTCCAAATGCAAATAAACTAAGTAAAATGACTTCAAATGCTTAAGTGCTGAACATGAAACTTGTAATACTCATTAATGGCTGTCCATTCATCATAAATATATCAGAGAAACATTCTTTCATTCGAAATCATCAGCATTACAATGGTATACATCAATGTAGTGGGGAAATGGTCATTGTTTGCTCATTAATCAACATTTTTACATACAACCACTTGGTATTTCGACCTAAGACTTTCTGAAGATGAATAACAGAGTATATAAATCTTATTACAATCAGAAATACATCGTTATAATCTCTCTCATGTTGAGATATTGTAACTTCTAAGAATATTATATTTGTACTTTATTATTCCGGAGATGTTTCATTCCTTCGTAGAGATCTTATTGTATATCCAGAGATGTTTATTCCTCCGTTAGAATGTGGTAACTTGGGTTATTAGAATTCCCTAGTGGGTTCATCCTAGAGTCAGTTGTATGGGGTGTTTAAGTCCCCTAGTGGGGTCGGCCCAGTCAGCATTATGTTGAGTGGTTAAGTTGGGGACGACCTAGTTAGTGTCAAAGTCAAGTCGGAGTAGTGTATAAATAGAGGAGGTGTGTTCCTCATTTAACACACACACACACTTGTGAAACTCGCATAGCAGAGAGAGAGATATTTGCATAGGAGGAGAAGGATCTCTTGTTTGGGGACTACATCTTTGTATTTGCTGATCCTCTATATTGAGGAAGCTTTGCTGGGTTTTCTACCCCATGAGGGTTTCCCAGGATAAATCTGTGTCTCTTGTGTTTATGTTGTGCTTGTTGTTCTTTCAGTGATCCTGTATATGCTATTGTTGTGAAATTGAATGTAACACTGACGTTATCTATCTTATCATATTGAATCTTAACATAGTATCAGAGCTAGCCTGAAGGAAGGCATTGTATGGCACTTACGCCACTTGTCTCACTTGCGACAATTTGAAAGTTAGGGTTTTGTATAGAAAAACCTAGTCATCGTATCACTTTCACTATAAATCCATTTTGGCGAAGGTGAAGGATCTTAAACTTCTACAGGACGAAGATAACATCCCCCTATACCTTGTTTCCGAAGCTTAGCCTAAGATTCATTGTACTTTGTGATTTATGATCTGTACATGTTAGGGTTTCTGCCTCTTCCAGAATGCAGTCCTAAACATGTGACCTAGGAAAAAAGGTCATATCTCTGGCTAGGAAGCTCCAAATGAAAATTCTGTAAAAAGTGGCATTTAGGGCACGAACTGTAGTTTGTCAGGTCTGCTTTTCAGAGGCCGAAGTTGAAACGGTGACACGTGTCAATCCGTAAAAGTTCACCGTGCTGTTTCATCCCATAAATAGGTCATGTTGGCATAACTCTCTCTCTGAGAATCCATTAAATATCAGACCCATGGGGTTGGAAAGATGACAGGTCAAGATACCACAGGCCGAAGTTTCAGACCCTACAGATCCGAAATTGCAGAGATACAATAGAAACAATATGGCACATCTGAAATGGCTCAACAGAGGAAATCTAAGAAGAGGAGGAATAAGTTCTCACTTAGGGTTTTCACTTTTTTAGGAGGAACGAGATTGAAGATTAGGGTTTCCAAGTAAGAAGAAACCCTAGAAAAGTTGGGAGACTCATAGGGCAGCGATGAAGAAGGTTTAAATGGAACTGATATTTATCATCCTAGCACCATGAACCTATACAAGATGTTTTACAAGTAATCTACCATGGATGGTTAGGGTTTTACCCCTATAGAGAAGACTACTAGTCATGTATGACTTGAGAAGACACAAGTATGTTTTGAAATCTGATTCATGATTAAGTTCATAATATGTTTGTCTTCATGTTATTGAGGTTAGTACAATTATGATTGTTTGATAATGAATGCATGTGAGCGATAGAAGACATTCATTGATTAGGGTTATGACACTTATGATTGTACTGATGCACCTGTGGTGTAGTATAAAGATGATGTTGTTTGCTAACAAGATACATGTACATCAAGAAAGACAAATAAAGTTCTATGACTATGATGACATGAAGACAAAGACTCATCCATAGTCTTTGACCGCATAGAATCTCTACTTACGAGGTATGTATGACTTTGTTCTACTATGCTTAACTTATGAGATATGTAGGTTCTAGCACAAGGTCTCTAAATCACTGAAGAGAACAAAGAAGATATTGTTTGGGTATGTTAAGACATAACCAAGCATGATAATCCAGGTATGTTTTCCTATATCAAGTTAGAATCCTACTTTGTGTTAGGATCTTAGGTAAGTATACCTGTGTATGAAATAATCATGACCATACATACTTAATATTATTTAGAATCATAATGCTTTGATAGTATTGAGACTATACTAATGAATGCATGATTATGTATGAGATCATGAGGATGACACTAGTGCACACTTGGGCATGCATAGTGGTACAGAATGGATAGGAGTTCAAAGACATATAATGATGCTATCATAAAATAGAGATCAAGCGGGAGGCAACCACACAAACATAAAAGATACGTATTTGAGTTGTTATTTGAATCTCTGAAACACTCAATGATATTGCTCGTAATAATTGTATGCATATTTGTATTCCTAGAATATATTATGCATAGTGTAAGCATTCATATAGCATTGAATAGTATACTACTAATATGCATATGATGTGTAAGTTGGACAAACATTCCATTGTTGTTTATATAGAATGAAACTTCTTTGCTAACATGCTGAGAGCTGTGCACGCTCTTGATAGTATGTTCTGGTAGAGATGGAAGGAATCTAGATAACCACTGTATGCATACAGGATATGTAAAAGTGTTGTGCCAAAGTATTGGTCAAGATAGTTGCATAACTATGTGAATCATATCTGTATGCATAATAGGTTATCATGTCAACATGATTTGATGATTATGAAGTATTACTAATCATGTAATTACCTTTGATTTGTAGGAAAGATCACGTGGTATGATCTACAAAAGAAGGATGATGAACATCGAACAAGTGATGGATTTTCAACAAGAAGACTTACAAATCAAACATAATATAGAAGGCTCGAGGATTCTCTTAGAAAGAGGGAGAGGATCATGACGAGATGTTTGCTCCAAGTGGTTGGATAAGACCATTCTCTTAATGGTGTAATTGAAGAAGAAGTACGAATCGAGAAAACTCCCAGGATTCAATTGAAGAAAGCTCTGTACGGTTACCCAGGATCGATAGTCATTTGATGAGCTTAATGATCACCATGGGTGATGCGGATTTCAACCTTTGCTACAAGGTTGAAGATGGTTTCTATATACAGATGACATTCTTCTCTTAGATGGATGCAAGAAGGAACTCACCACAAAGTTCGAATGATCTTGAGGCTCATATCAGTAGACCCATCTGATGAGAGATGGCACAGATAGATATGCAAAAGATCACTCAATGCAGAGTGTGAATGATGTTCAGTCATACAGGGAGAATTAATAGCTTCTTGACAAGCTTGGGCTTTACCAAAAGTAAAGTTGATCCTAACCTTTACCTTAAGGTTATGGATGATGAACCTGTCATACTATTATTGTATGTGGATGATCTCTTTCTGAAAGGGAATGAGAAACAGATCATGGAAAGAAAGAAGAAGCTCTCTGCAGAGTTTGAGATGAAAGATCTCGGATTGATGCATTACTTCCTAGGTCTGGAAGTATGGCAATGCCCAGAAGGAATATTTCTCAACCAGGGAAAGTATGATGTGGAAATATTGAAAAGATTTGATATGTTGGAATGCAAAGCCATGGCCACAAAACATGTGATGAGGTACCTAAAGGGAACAATAGACTATGGTCTATGTTATCTTAGAGATCATGACTTCAGATTGTATCGCTATATAGATGCTGACTGGGCAGGAAGTGTATTAAACAGGAAGAGCACATCGGGTGGATGTTATTGTCTGGGATCTACCATGATCTCGTGGTTTAGCAGGAAGCAGTCTAGTGTGGCTCTCACCACAGCTGAAGCGGAATATATAGCTGCCTGCTCTTCTAGTTGTGAAGCAATATGGCTTCAGAAGTTGTTATCAGGATTATTTGACTTAGAGATGGACTCCACTATGATCCTGTGTGACAACTAGAGTTGTATCAAGATGACAAAGAATCCAGTGTTCCATGATAAGTCAAAGCACATAGAGATCCAATATGTCTATATACGGGATATGGTACAGAAAAGAGCTATAAAGCTCGATTATGTGAGAATTGACGTACAAGTTGCTGATGTATTGACCAAACCTCTGTCTCGAGTAAAGTTTGAGTATTTCTGAAACAAGCTTGGTGTAGTTCAGAAGGACCTTCCTTGAAAGGGGGAGTGATATGGTCGATGATGTGGATACTTGTATCGATGATGAGGATACTTGTATCGATAATGTGGATGCTGTATCGATGATGAGGATATTATATCGATGATGTGGATACTTGTATCGATGATGAGGATACATGTATCGATGATGAGGATACCTGATATTGACGATGAAGTCAATGATACCGATGATGAGGTCGATGAGTGGTCCCTAGACTTGGTCTAAGTTGATGAGTGGATTGTATCATCTCTGGACACATGTCCTAAAGAGATCCATAGACTCTTGTCTCTGAGAAATATGTTGGTAAATCCTAGATTTGATCTAGGTCACAGCCAGTATGAAAAAGGACTGGCTTTGTGGTGGTAAATCCTAGATTTGATCTAGGTCACATCCAGTATGAAAAAGGACTGACTCTGTGGTGGTAAATCCTAGATTTGATCTAGGTCACATCCAGTATGAAAAAGGACTGGCTCTGTGGTGATAAATCCTAGATTTGATCTAGGTCACATCCAGTATGAAAAAGGACTGGCTCTGTGGTGATAAATCCTAGATTTGATCTAGGTCACATCCAGTATGAAAAAGGACTGGTACCGTGATAGGACTGCATCGTCCCTGAACAATTGGTTCAAAATGTAGGTGATAGGACTGCATCGTCCTTGAACGTTTGGTTCAAAATGTACGTGATCGGACTGCATCGTCCTTGAATGTTTGGTTCAAAATGTACATGATAGGACTGCATCCTCCCTGAACGTTTGGTTCAAAATGTATGTGATAGGACTGCAACGTAACTGAACATTTGGTTCAAAATGTACATGATAGGACTGCATCGTCCCTGAACGTTTGGTTCAAAATGTACGTGATAGGATTGCATCATCCTTGAACGCTTGGTTCAAAATACACGTGATAGGATTGTATCATCCTTGGACTTATGTCCTAAAGTGAGAGGGATTGATCATCCCGTAATTGGATCATTTGTGTTGCAGGGTATGTTGTTATTATCGGAAGATCCAATAGATGATGTTGTTGATCGATAGATCTAGATGATGATGTTGTTGATCAGGAGATCCAGATGATGATGTTGTTGATCGGGAGATCCAGATGATGATGTTGTTGATCAGGAGATCCAGATGATGATGTTGATCAAGAGATCTAGATGATGTTGTTGATCGGGAGATCCAGATTGTCACATACCCCAATTTTGTAAAAATTATGTAATTGTTTTATTTAATTCCTGAGACATTATGTTAAATTTAATGCTAAGTAGGAATTGATGACTCAGCAGAGTCACTAGAAATGGAATGTAATTCAGAATATTTTATTATTAATAAATAAATTATGGAGACAACAGCATGGGAGAGCTGTTAAAAGAGGTTACTGGTCAAACTGGTGAATGGAACTAGTTGGAAAGGAAAAAGACAAGTGGCAGCATCCTCAAACACTTCCTAAGTTGCAGGTGGCAACTTCCCTATATTTGGGGTCATGATTCCCCAAGAAAGTGGAATCTGAGCAGGTGGCTCATTAATGACAGTTAACCCAACAAAGACCTAGGCAATCTTTTAAATAGTACTCAATGAACTGAGCTGAGGGTTCGAATTGTTCTGGAGGGAGAATACATTCAGGTGAATGTTATTCAGGAGTCCCATTGAGGAAGAGGGAAATATACAGTAAGAAAGTTGTTTGAGAGGAATGTTGCAGTAACTTGGTTCCAGTATAGCTGTTTGGGCTGAGTGAATTATTCTGCTGCACCTAGTTCCAGCCAGGGAGACCAGAGCAAGCTCGGGGGTCCTGAGAAGTGATGTCTGGGCACTCTCCAGGAGTTGGTAGGGAGGAACAGCCTCCCATTGTTGTTGTTGTCCACAGAAACAGGTTCTGCAATCTATTTCTGTTTGATTATTAAGTATAAATGAATGTATGTTATGTGTATCTTCTTATGTCTGAATAGTAATTAGTTTAGTAAAAGTAGCATCCCTGAATATCAGCAATAGAATTATTCAGAGTTACTGTGTTTTTCGCATCCCTTAATATCATCATTACATCATTGATAAGGTATTTTTAATACTTACTATACAACAGTAATACTGTAAGCAATAGCTTATCATTGTAATTTTTAAACCTAGTTTAATTACAACAGTTATATAGATAAGTAAGGTTTATATATATACAGTAATTATTCTCTGTGAATTAAAAAATCGATTAAATAATCATAGGAACAGAAATAAAATTATAAACAGTTAAATTATAGTGTGATTATCATTATCGATAACTGGTAGAAGAAATGTAGCCATAATTCGAACATCTATTTCTCTTGTTAGAGTATAAACCCTAGACAAAATTTTTAACCAGTCGTAGTTCGTTATTTTAAATCAGTAAACAAACCCTAATTAAGATTTAAAAAGTCTTACCTATCAAACAAAACGATTGTGCAGGAACCCTAGCAGAACTTCTTCATACAGAATTTATTAACAGTTCAATAATCTAGTTATTGTATTAAAAACAGAAGAGGTATCTGAACAAAATCTAGTTAGACATCGAGCTTAAACCATTAGTATTATTTTTTCTTAAAACTCCATTTTACCCACAGAATCGTAATCTTAATAACTGAATAAGTAACTAAACAAAATAACAACCGTGGGGTTCGAAATAAACCCTACCATTCCAGCTTCTACAACACGGTTTTACCAGCAAAGAAATAACCTAGTTACAAATCTCACAACAAAAGTAAACAGACAGAACATTATTTAGCTCATTCATCGATTTTAACCATTGCGGTTATTATCCTTTGTTCGCTTCACTTTTATCAACAGAGTCGTTGTTTCTATTTTAAGCTTAAGCATTTGAACTGAAAGTACCAAATGTAAAATGGTTCAGGTCAACCCTACCAGTCTAACAGATATAAGCAAAGCCAAAAACTAAACAGTAAGACCATATCTTCACCTACGGCCGCGTTCCAAATTCACAGAACAAGTGGTCCAAAACTTAAATTTATATGCTTACTGTACATAGTATAAGTTAAAAACGCATGCGATGGACAAGTTCATTATACAGAAGAAGACTTTATAATAAGTCATATTTCAAAACCCTGGGTAAGAAACCCTGAATCTTTTAGTAGTGCAGTAACGAAAGTAAAAACCACGAGGCCGTAACCCCATCCACAGAACAGGCTCACAGCCTTTGATCTCTATTTATTTTTATACAATAACTCATCTGAAGAAGACCCTAAACACCAAAAAGGGACAAATAAATTACAGTCGCCTGAAGCCATAACATTTTTATCATATCACAGGGTTAAAACCTGTTAATATCTTGTGTTATCAAACAGTTAAAAGACCCAACAGAACGGAAAGAGTCACAGCATCGTTCCTTCAAAGTCCAAACCCTAACCGCCCAAACAACTCACAAGGAGGAAAATGCCATGGTAAGAACCAGGCTTACCCGGAAATGCCTGTTGTTGCAGCTTGTGCCATCCATGCCGTAAGTGGAGTTTGGACCTGCAACAAAAGAACAAGATCAGTAAACCTTTTATGATATTGTTTGGAGATTAAACAAATTCGTGTAACTATAAACAACAAATTTAAAACCTGTAGCTTACCGGAGAGACGAAAGCAGATGCAAACATAGTTGATAGTTCGATAACCACGAGCCAAGTAAACCCCACCTTCGTCACCAAAGGAATAAGCTGGTTGAAGCAAAGGGTACCTTCCACGAAGGAAGCCTTGTTAGAACTAAGCCAAGAGTTTGTAGCTACGCCGTGACAGGGTTGGAACTGATAGCAAAAGAGATAAACCCTAGTTTCTTCTTAACAAACCTATAGTTGCTAACAGCAAATACAATGGTTCTCAAACGATACAAATGGACTAGCACGGAGAAACTGTAGCAGCATGGAAGCTGTTACCACCAGAACCTCAGCGAAACTGGGATAGGAGGGTTCACAGGACTGAGCCCAAAGGCGAGGGAGAAGTGCCCAGCTAGGGTAAGTCAAAGTTATATATCACCAACACTTGGACCTGAAGCCACCACGTAGCATCCAAATAATCTCATGCAGTGGGTCGACGATCTAATGTTCCACGATGAATTTCTATTTGTTTGTATTCCAATTAAAATCATAGCATGAGTACACTACAAAAAACAAATCAAAGGTTAATAATAGCATGGATATTCTCATATGGTCGAGGCACCATAATTTAACCCACCATATAATTCATGTTAGAACAATGCATTCGAAGTTGCCTAGTGAACATAAATACCTTGCCCTACAAACAACAAAATTATGTATAGTCAATAATGTTCAAGATTTCGATGAGGTTGTCATCATTGTTTGATGAATAAAAATCATAGCATGGGTAATAGAGTTATTACTTGGTTATTCATAAAGGTTAAAAATAACATAGTTTACATATCATCCTTTTTAATAATCAACACAATAGGATGATGTCCTAAATATATTGACTTATATTCAAATAAACCTTGCTTGTCTTCAGCATTCGAGATTAAGTCTTGGAACCTGTTTAAACATAGAGGGTACGATAAATTACTATAAAATTTAAGGAGGTAGGTTTCAAGTATGTTAATTGTTGTTTATGAAACCTACCACTATATTGCCTTTCACCCTATCTTCTTATGTGACAGCACTTAGATTATTCTTTAAGCCTGTAAGATAATGAATTGATTTAGGGTTTGACTGTTACAACTCCGCTACAAATTGCCGTTTGTCATAGTTTTGCACGGATGATTTAAGACATGTCATTCTTTCAATATGTGACTTCCACTGGTGGACTTCAAGCTTTACAATTCATAAAAGTTGGACGAAGGTTACTCTAGACCTAGCTACTTCTAGTTACCATATAATAAGAATCTCTTAACAGTCTCAAGCTCCTAGTGAAGTAGATAAAGCGAAACAAATAGATTTTTGTTTTCCTTAATACCAACAAGTTTAATCAGTTAAGTTATTTGAAGACTATTCTACAAGTGCTGATAGATTCTATTCAAGTATTATTGATGGAAACAAAAGTAGACTCCAAGCAATGCACACTCTTAAATTAATAATAGAAGACAGATATTGGCAGGTCATCTTTGCATTGCTGAAGATAAGAAAAGTACAAAACTTAGTGGTAACTTTAACTTCTAATCCTTGCAATTAAAGTATAAATCAAAATATGTTTCTGAATTTTGAACTAGGTATAATGCAGAAAGAATTCTACCTTTGAAAGCTTGATAAACCTGGCTAGCATGCCTAGACATTTTACTGAATGATATGGTACAGCTATATTGACTTATAATGCTTTAAAGATTATTGCAGCGACCCGAACATTACCTGTATATCTGTAAAGAGAAGAAAATTTGTTGCATTAGCTCGGAAGCTAAGTAAGCCAGTCTATCATGGCAATTCCCCCTTGTGGTTGAAAGACAGAAAAACAATCATCAACGGTAAAGAAACTCATAACAAAATCTAAGTATAATAACAGATCATTTAGACACATTTATGATCACTTTAACAAATCAAACAGATCAATGAATGCATTTATTAATATTACATGCTAATTTAAAAATTTTAAATTTTTCGGAAATTTTGGGATTTGACACAGATGATGATGTTGTTGATCGAGAGATCCAAATGATGTTGTTGATCGAGAGATCTAGATGATGATTTTGTTGTAGCTGTTCGAGTGTTGCAGAAGATGAAGACTCAGTACCGAAGATGTTGATGTTCCAGTATTGAAGATCTTGAAGATGTTCCAGTAACTGTTTGAGTTACTGATGATGTATGGAGAAAGCTTCCAATGATTTACAGATGTATCATGTAGTTGATGACTCCTTTCTCCTACAGATGTTGTTATAATATCCTTCTCGTTAAGTGGGAGTGTTGAGATATTGTAACTTCTAAGAATATTATATTTGTACTTTATTATTCCGGAGATGTTTCATTCCTCAGTAGAGATCTTATTGTATATCCGGAGATGTTTATTCCTCCGTCATAATGTGGTAACTTGGGTTATTAGACTTCCCTAGTGGGGTCGGCCCAGAGTTAGTTGTATGGGGTGTTTAAGTCCCCCTAGTGGGGTCGGCCCAGTCATCATTTTGTTGAGTGGTTAAGTTGGGGCCGACCTAGTTAGTGTAAAAGTCAAGTCGGAGTAGTGTATAAATAGAGGAGGTTGTTCCTCATTTAACACACACACTCACTTGTGAAACTCGCATAGGAGAGAGAGAGAGAGAGATATACATAGGAGGAGAAGGAGCGCTTGTTTGGGGACTACATCTTTGTATTTGTCGATCATCTATATTGAGGAAGCTTTGCTGGGTTTTCTACCCCATGAGGGTTTCCCAGGATAAATCTGTGTCTCTTGTGTTTATGATGTGCTTGTTGTTCTTTCAATGATCCTGTATATGCTATTGTTGTGAAATTGAATGTAACACTGATTTTATCTATCTTAGCATATTGAATCTTAACATCCCAATGAGTACAAGATCTCACCCAAAGCGCAATCCCTCAAGGAGCATGAATATGCCATCAAAACTGGAAATGGTTGAGAGAAAGTGCTGCACTAAACAAAACCACGAGTTTCCTTGTAGCTGATACCTGCAAATACAAAATCCATTAAAGATCCATGAAAGACCTGAGTGGCCTATCCAAACACCAACTTGGATGGGAACCTTTCACTCTTGAAATTGGCTAAGGTAAGAAACTAGTCATCCACTAGCTCTCTCTTCACAAATGTAATTTTTCTCAAATGATCAAAATCCCTTCTCTTGGTTTATCCCTGTATTTTATAAACATCCTTAGCCTTCTAAGGTTCCCAATCCATCCATAGACTCAATCCAATTCGAATTAGGGTAAGGGCTCAAGATTTTCCATGTGTCCTACCTTTCCTAGCCTTCCACCTTCCACCGATTCGAGTGGGGGTCTCTTTGGCTTCTCCAACTCCCATGAGCGCCCTCTTGGAGCCTATTTTTGGGGTTGACATGTCATAATGGTCAGATGTCAGAGGTCATATCTGAAATTTGTCATAGATGTCATAGATGCTCCATCATTGTTATCATAGGGGCTAGGGATTCTATCCCAAGTGTCCACAAGCTTCCAATTTGACTCTTCCTCTTCCATGGAGGTTACCAATCCATCCCAATTCGAACTAAGATGCTCAATTCCATGTGTATGACTTACCAACTCATCCAAGAATGTTCACCTTCTCATGAATTCGAATTGGCAAGAGAGAGAGATGCCATGTGTCCTTGAAAAATCAAGCTAGTGTGGGTCCCACATCCTTCATATGTCTTCAAAACCACTTTCCATCTAGAATTTCTCTTGAATTTATTTATTCAACCTATTTATTAAATAATTGAACCCTTCTAATGTCTAAACATCATTTATTAGCTTCCTTATTACAATTCCAAATGTGCCCATCCAACCTAGGAAACTAGTAAGATTGATGGGATTGTTTTACTATGCAATTATTTGAATGGGGACATTACAGTCCTCCCCACCCAATATTGCTTGTCCTCAAGCAATTTCAGATTTGGATGCTGCAAAATATTCTCCTCTTCCCATGTGGCATCTTCATTTGGTAAGTCCTTCCATTGCACTAAATATTCTTTGATAACTATTCCTCAACCTCCTTTCCCGTGTCTTCAAAATCTTTTCCGGAACAAGTGTGAGATGACCTTCATCATCCAAAGCAGGAAGTATTTCTGAAGTGATAGTTTGTTGACCAAGATCCTTTTTGAGACAAGAAACATGAAAGACATTATGGATTTTACTCCCTTCCGGAAGTTCTAATTCATATGCTACTTCTCCAACCTTTTGAACTACCTTGTATGGCTACAGTACCTCGGTTTTAGCTTTTCTGCTCCATTCTTTTTGAGAGATGGTTGTTTATATGGCTGCAACCTCAAATATACTAAATCATTAACCTGAAATATCCTTTATTCTCTATGTCTATCAACATATTGTTTTTGTTTATTTTGAGCAACTTGCAAATTATCTTTCAAAAGCTTTAAAATTTCTTGGCTCTCTTCCACCCAATCTTTAGCCTTTGGGGCTCTATTATCACCAAAGATAATTTCAACAAATGTAAGTGCATCATAACCATATAATGCTTTGAAAGGAGACATCCCTATTGACATATGATAAGTGGTGTTGTAGCAAAACTCACCCAAGTGTAGTCATTTTTCCCATGCTTTTTGTTGCTCTCCCACATAGTTTCTTAGGTACCCTTCCAACCATTGATTCACTCTCTCTGTTTGTCCATCAGTTTGTGGATGATAGCTGGTACTTGGAGTCAATTGAGTGCCCACCAATCTAAAAATTTCTCTCCAAAAAGCACCCATGAATCTACTATCTCTATCACTAACAATGCTCTTGGGGATCCCATGCAATCTGAAGATTTCTTTGAAAAAAATACTAGCCACTTGTGCAGCACTAAAAGATGATGCAACAACAAAGAAATGAACAAATTTTTTCAACCTATCCACTACCACATATATGCAATCCTTACCCAAATATTTGGTCAAACCGGTGATGAAGTCCATTGAGATACTGTCCCATTTTTTCTCTGAAATGGGAAATGGTTGCAATAGGTCAGTTGGGCATGTAAGTTCTGATTTGTTTTGTTGACATACTTTACATTCATTCACATATTTCTGAACATCTTCCTTCAGCCCCTTCCAAAAAAATATTTGCCTCAATTGCCTATAAGTTTTGAAAATCCCTGGATGGCCAGCTAGTGGGGAATCATGTGCTTCTTGCAAAATTTTGTACTTGAGTTTTGAGTCTTGAACCAAATAAATTATGCCCTTATAATATATCATCCCATTCAAAATCCTGTAGTTATCATCTCCTTTGATTCCATCCAACACATCACAAACAAATTTGTCTTTGGCATATTCAACTAGTAGCATGTTTTTCCAATCCTTGGCAATGTCCATGAGAGAAAAAGAAGGTCTTCTAGATAAAGCATATGATACTATATTATTCTTTCCTTTGACATATTCAATATCAAAATCATAAGCTTGAATCTTTCTTGCCCACTTTTGTTGCCTTTCATTTAGATCTTTTTGGGTGAGAAAGTGTCTTAGACTATTGTGGTCAGTTTTCACCACAAACTTGCTGCACACCAAGTATTGTCTTAATTTGGCCAATGCATGCATAATGGCTAGCATTTCTTTGTCATAGATGGAGTAAAGTTTTTCATGAGGCTGCAACTTTCTACTCTCAAAGGCTATGGGGTGTTAGCCTTGCTTTAGGACATCCCCTATTCCTCCACCTGAAGCATCACATTCCACAACAAAAGGTTTAGTAAAATCAGGAAGTGCAAGTATGGGACAACTACTCATTACCTCTTTCATTTTTTGGAAGGCCTTTTTAGTCTCTTCATCCCACTTGAAAGCATCCTTCTTATTCAAATCAGTGAATGGAAAAGTCAACTTGGAGAATCCTTTCACAAATTTACTGTAATAGGTGCATATGCCAATGAAGCCTCTTAATTCGGTAATATTTTTTGGTGATGGCCATTCTAAGATAGCCGTGATTTTTTCCATGTGTACCTTCACTCCTTCTTGCCCAATAATGTTCCCAAGATATAGTAGATCTTTCATCCCAACATCACATTTTGATAACTTTGCAAATAAGGACTCTTCTTGCAAAATTTTTAACACAATCTCTAATTGTTGCAAATGCTCTTCCCATGTTTTACTGTAAATGAGAATGTCATCAAAGAAGACCAAAACAAACCTTCTTAGTTGCTTGAAAAAGATCCTATTCATGCATGCTTGAAATGTGGCTAGAGCATTAGTTAACCCAAAAGGCATGACAAGAATTTCAAAGTGGCCATAATGACATCGAAAAGCAATCATTTGCACATCTTCATCTTTCATTCTAATTTGATGATATCCTAATCTAAGATTAATTTTGGAGAAGTATTTGGCCCCATGTATCTCATCCATGAGCTCATCAATCCTAGGAATAGGATACCTATTCTTTATATTCGTTTTGTTCAAGGCTCTAAAGTCTATGCACATTCTCAATGTTCCATCTTTTTTCTTCACTAGCACTACGGAAGAAGCATAAGGGCTAGAGCTTGGTCTAATGAGTCCCAACTCTAGGAGTTCCTGGATGGATTTTTCAATCTCATCTCTAAACTTTTTAAGATGTATATAAGGTGGTATCTGAATGGGTGAAGTACCCTCCTCCAAAACAATGTTGTGCTCAACCCCCCTATCCGGTGGTCTAGCATGTGGAAGATCTCTAAAAACCTTTTCATATTTTTGCAAGAGTCTCTCTATCTCCTTTGGGTGTTCAACAACCTTTATATTTGGCCTGGTAGATGTAATATGGCATTCAACATCCCATTCTATGTCCCCACGCCTCAATATAGATCTCATACTATTGCAAGTCACTACTTGATTTGGATAAATGTGTTGCCCTCTCCCAATCCTTAGTACTCCTTTTGAATCTTGGGATTTCATTTCAGAAATTTGATAATTTACTGTATGCTCTCCTATTGAATACAGCCATTGCACTCCCAAAACCA
Organism: Larix kaempferi; assembly: GCA_027924585.1. Classification (NCBI taxonomy): domain Eukaryota; kingdom Viridiplantae; phylum Streptophyta; class Pinopsida; order Pinales; family Pinaceae; genus Larix; species Larix kaempferi. The sequence continues at coordinate 883,309 of BSBM01000635.1, read as the reverse complement.
CATTAGTATCAGCAACATCAACCACATAAAAACTATCAACAAAAGTATAGTTACCTATGGTGACTTGCAACTTTGGAACCCATGTTTTGCACTGCATTGTGTTGTGACCGGGAATGACAACTGTGAAGCCATCGAATGGATCAATAGGTATCTTTCTTTTCTCCACCATCTCTACATCAATGAAGTTATGGGTGTCTCCTCCATCTACCAAAACTGAAGCTCTTTGTCCTAGTACCACACCCTTGCATCGGATAGTATGATAGCGAGGTACTGCTGAAAGTACTGCCATTCTTGCTTTGTCCGGTGAAGGATGATTTTATTCTTGTCTTTCCTCTTCTACTACTGTCTCATATGCCTCCTCTTGATCTGAAGTATGTCCATATTCATCCATGCCCCCATCATATCCCTCATTATCAGAAAATACTTCTATGTATTGAGTCTTTCCTTTAGTACATTTGTGCCCCGGTGTCCATGGTTGAAAGCATGAGAAGCACAATTTCTTTTTTCGAAGTTCATCCTTGTTTAGTCCTTCTTTTTTATTCTTTTCAAATGAATCTCTTTGCCAAGGTTTCTTATCATATGCATCCCTTTTCCAAGGTTTCTTTTCAAATTTGAAGTTAGGCTTGGGAGGAAATCTCATTCTAGGAAGCACATTTTGGAGATCCCTAGTCAAGCTCATTGCGTCTTTTAATGTAATTGGCTTGTGGGATTTGACCAAAAATTTTAAGGGTTCAGCCAAACCTTTAGTGAACAGCAATACCAATCTTCCCATATATACATCAGCCACCTTGACTGATGATTTTTGAAATTCCAACATATACTCGGTAGGGGTCCCAGTTTGTTTTAATTGAGCTAGTTCCTTGAAAGGCAATTATGGATCTTTGTGTTCAAATCTCTCTAGTACCTTGTTAACAAATTCTTCATATGTTTTAACCTAATCATGACCCAAGGTTTTCAGGCCATGAAACCATTGGCATCTCCTTCCAAGTGCAAAATGGCCATTTTTAGTGCATCCACTTCCACCACAGGATTCAGCTAAAAATACACATCTAATTTTTGCATCCAAGTGTTAGCAGAATTTTGAGAGGAATCATCAAAAGTAGGAAGTGACATTTTACCAATAACACAATTTAATTCTTTGTTTTGGAATAGATCCCTATTGTCATCCTTCTTTTTTAGTTTCTGTACAGCATCAAGGTATGTACTAAATGGTAGACTTCTCTTACAATCTTCACTCAAATCATTCCATTCGTTTGCTATTGTAGTAAGATCCACTTGAATGTTAGGGTCTTCTTTGGGGATAAGAAATTTAGGTGCAGTAGACCTTGTTGTGATCTAAAATTCATTTGCTCTATTATGGGGTCCGGTGCTTGAGAAAATATGCTCTCCCATAGGCTTCTTTTCCTCACCATGAGAACTGTTGCAAGTTGGCTAACCATCAATTCGAATCCTTTCATCATCTGTTTAATTATGTCTTTCATACCCATGGAAAGTTCTTCAAAATATGGTTTTAAGGCTGCAATAAATTCCTCCTTATGTCTTAAGTTTTCACCCTCCTCTCTACCCATGGTTTTAACAAAAGACTCTTCTTCTCCTACTATTTCTTCCTCAACAACAACACCTTCAACTTCTAGTTCTAAGGGTGGTGGTCTATTTTTTTGAATTCTTGTTAATACCATGAGGTTCCAAGAACATGCTCTGATACCACTTGTAATGACCCTTTTTTAAAATTTTATTAAAATGCCCAATTTTCCACTTTTCCCCCAATTTCAACCTTTGACTAGTTTTGATGTCTAGGTCTCCAAATTAACCCAAATGCTCCCAAATATTCTGTAAGGGTATATGAATGATATTGGGACATGAATATGAGGTTCAGGGATGTTTTATAACCCTCCATAGACTTTTGAAAACTTGTTTAATATTCTGGTCAATGTATGTAATGTAACTATCAATTTGTGGATCAAATCCCCCCAAGGTAGGTACTGAAAATGGCTCTCCAAATGCCTCCAAACCCATTCGAAATTCAGAACAGAGGTAGGGGATGTCTGAGGGAAATTAATAAGGTATCATATGCACCATTAATCAATTATTAGGTATGTTCTAATCCTCCCCAACAACAGCAAAAACCACTAATTTGACCCTTGGGGAAATGGCACCAAATCTCTTCCAAATGCAAATAAACTGAGTAAAATGACTTCAAATGCTTAAGTGATGAACATGAAAATTGTAATACTCATTAATGGCTATCCATTCATCATAAATATATTAGAGAAACATTCTTTCATTCTAAATCATCAACATTACAATGGTATACATCAATGTAGTGGGGAAATGGTCATTGTTTGCTCATTAATCAACATTTTTACATACAAACACTTGGTATTTCAACCCGAGACTTTCTAAAGATGAATAAAACAGTATATAAATCTTATTACAATCAAATATACATAATGAGAATCTCTCCCAATTAGTAAAAGATCTCACCCAAAGCGCAATCCCTCAAGGAGCATGAACATGCCATCAAAACTGGAAATGGTTGAGAGAAAGTGCTGCACTAAAAAAAACCATGAGCTTCCCTATAGCTGATACCTACAAATACAAACTCCATTAAATCTCCATGAAAGACCTCAGTGGCTTCTCCAAACACCAACTTGGATGGGAATCTTTCACCCTCGAAATTGGCTAAGGCAATAAACTAGTCATCCACTAGCTCTCTCTTCACAAATGCAATTTTTCTCAAATGATCAAAATCCCTTCTCTTGGTTTATCCTTATATTTTATAAAAATCCTTAGCCTTATAAGGTTCCCAATCCATCCATAGACTCAATCCAATTCGAATTAGGGTAAGGGCTCAATATTTTCCACGTGTCCTACCTTTCCTAGCCTTCCATCTTCCACCAATTCGAGTGGGGGTCTCTTTGGCTTCTCCAACTCCCATGAGCGCCCTCTTGGAGCCTATTTTTGGGGATGAATTGTCATAATGATCAAATTTCAGAGGTCATATCTAAAATTTGTCATAGATGTCATAGATGCTCCATCATTATTGTCATAGGGGCTAGGGAATCTATCCCAAGTGTCCACAAGCTTCCAATTTGACTCTTCCTCTTCCATGGAGGTTACCAATCCATCCCAATTTGACCTAAGATGCTCAATGCCATGTGTATGACTTACCAACTCATCCAAGAATGTTCACCTTCTCATGAATTCGAATTGGCAAGAGAGAGATGCCATGTGTCCTTGAAAAATCAAGCTAGTGTGGGTCCCACATCCTCCATATGTCTTCAAAACCACTTGCTATCTATAATTTCTTTATTCAACCTATTTATTAAATACTTGAAACCTTCTAATGTCTAAACATCATTTATTAGCTTCCTTATTACAATTGCAAATGTGCCCATCCAACCTAGGAAACTAGTAGGATTGATGGGATTGTTTTACTATGCAATTATTTGAATGGGGACATTACAGAGGATCAACAGGCGGCTGCTGAATGTCGACCTGATCATCTACTAGATTCTGAGCTTCTTCACAAATTTCAGTTGCAGGTGGATAATCCACATCCAAGAGATACAACTTTTTCTCAACACATCTATGTCCCCAAGTGAATTTCACATCACAATTATAAAAAAGCCATTTTTCTCTACGTGCCCGCATCTCTGCTTCATAGAAATGCTTGATAGGAGTTGCTCTAGGATATTACATGATGGGGGGTCATTGGGAAACAATATTTATGAATGGAACAAAAGTGGATTTGGAGCGTTGTTGGGCTGTGATCTTGTCCTCCACCAACTTAGCCAACCCTAGGACTTCCATCATTATGCTGGGACAGAACATTTTAACCTCAGATCAGATTGCATCCTTCAGACCATTGATAAAACAACTCCTATATAATTCATCAGGTAATCCTTTTGTGTGATTGGCTAGTTTCTCAAATTTTGTTTGATACTCTATCAAAGTGCCAATTTAGCGAAGTTTAGTGAGTGCTCCTGTGAAGTCATCAAAAGCACTAGGGCCAAATCGTTGCAGAAGGAGTCGGAAAAAATCTATCCATTTTGGCTCTGCATGAGCCTTGATGTACCAACGGAACCATTGAAGGGATTCATGTTCCAAATGAAAGGATGTAAGTGGAACTGTTTTGACATCAAAAGTGCTATGCAGACTGAAATATTGTTCTTTCCGGTATATCCATCAAGTCAGATCATCACCATTGAAGCGAGGAAAATAAAGTTTCGGCTCATGAAAAGTGTTGGAAGAAGAGAACCTAGTGTCTGCAGAAGACTCTCGTTGTCGTCTATTTTTCATGGCTGAAGGATGAAGATCGAGGCCGAGAATTTTTTCATCCAGATCTTGGAGTTTGGTCTTGAGGGCTGCAAGTTCTTCCTCCATGATTTTTGCTCCTGCGTGGGTGACAACCATAACCAGGATTTTATTTTTGTGGAAGAATGGGTAGAAAAACAAAAACAAAAACTTCTTTAGTAAAGAAAAATTTGGATTTGGGAAAAACTCTGATGGGTAATTGGTGTTTGACTAGGTTTTAGACACTTTCTAATGGACATGGAAGCAAAAAATGGAGATTTCAGAGGCGGGGTGAAAGAATGAGAAATTTTTTCCAAGAGGAAAAAAGAAGCAAAAATAGGAAATAAACACTGTTGGAAAATTTGAAGGTGATCGGGTGAAAATCAAAGAAGTTATGGCAAACCCTAAAAATAGACATATGTGGGATTTTCGGCTTCAGGAAGTGGAATTTGGGATAAATTCCTCAGGAAGGAAATATGTAGAATAGAATTGCAGGGGTGCCAATGAATTTTCAAGGGAAACTAAGTTAAATCAAAGAAGATATGTTGAAAAAAAAATTGTGCTTTTTTTTCTCGGAATTGATCTACAACGGCTCTAGACAGATGCACTCTGCTATTTATCAACTGTCAATAGATATCGACCCAGGTATGCTCGGATTCCTAAAGGTTCAAGGGATTTACTCGGCTACCAATGTTGTTTAACGACTTGTGTATTGGGGCAGTACCCCTCACTCCATGGCTCGGGTAAAACTGATAACCACTTTGCCACAAACGACAGCTCTTGGTTTATCTCACGGGTGGAAACTAGTCAATCAGGTAGGGGTCGTTTCCATTTTCGCTGGCAGGTCCTCTTGATGGGCCAGCTACTTCGGGGTTCCTGTGGTACTCCTCGCAATGAGTTTTAGGGCTATTCCCATGTACTTCCCACAATTAAGCAGATAGGGATTATTCCTGGATCTGAATCTGCAATTGAAAGGAACAATACAGGTGCAAAGAAAAAGAACTACTGCAATAATCACAACGCTTGGAAGCCACTGTGAAAAAAAAAATTGACAGAAAGTCCACCTAGTGAGCCCAAGAAAGTGCTCTAATACCAGATATGGGAAACCTCCAGCAATTAAATGATGAAAATTCACGATATATCAGAAATAACATAACGCATAAGGGATTTATTGATTGCAAGCCACTTCGAGGGGGAAGCCTCCTTTGAGCAAGCTCAATACAAATAACTCGTGGATGCCTTCATTGGCCTCGACACGTACTTATATACTAAGTCTAAGATAAACAACTATTACTCCCCGTGAATGTGGGGTAATACAATATACTCACGGGATGACTTATAAAGCATATGCGTCCAATCTACAATATATGAACAAAGTAAAGAGAAGGGTTGACACGGGTTCCTAACATGGGCCCACTCAGGTGCACTTCATACATAAACATCTTTAACTAACTATTGGAGGAACTAACTCTCAGACAATTCATTATTAAGTCAGAACTAACTCTTGGAAAATTCATTATTACGTCAGAACTAACTCTCAGACAATTCATTATTAAGACCTTTATAGTCCTAATTGAATGTTTCAATTGAGTGAGGGCTATGTTATGCCAAGTGATTAATAGTCATAAAATAACTCTCACAATATGTTTTGCGATGAATTTCTCAAAACCATTGTTAACTTGCTTGCAAAAATAAGAAGTGACAAAAAAAAATCAACAAAAACCTGTGTTAACAGACTTGCTAACACTAGTATAAAAATGGATGATAAATGACCAGGAGACCAAAAAAGTTGGCCAGCATGCGAAATAAATGACTAAGTCACCAAAAAAGTTGGTTGCCATAGTGTTTTTAAGTGAAATATTACCAAATTTGAGCAATTTTAAGTGATCACAACTAAAAATGACTAATTTAGTCATGGGATAAAAGTTACGATTAATTTAATCATGGGATAAAAGATACGACTATATAGTCTATGTCCTAATTATCAAATATTTCCTTATATGTCAGACACAAATTAATTAGTAGGGTGAGAGATTTAACAACTCCAAATCTAAGAAAAGTCACTACTATTACAAACATTAAAAGTCATGTCAATCTACTTACTGAGATAAGGCATCTTTTCCATCATGTTAATGGTTAAGAACATGTGTTTCCTCTTAGGAGGTCATAGGTTCAAATCTGGAGAGATAAGGTATGTACACCTCCATAGACTTTAGCAGTCAATTCGATGCGCGGAGGGGATCCCTTGTCTCACAAACAAGGAGGTCTCATACACCAAATTGGTGTCTGGCTTGGTTGTGATCTTAACACTAGATTATTATTATTATAAAAGTGTAGCAATAAAAGTAATATATTAGTGTGTTATATCCATTTCCTTGTGGGTGCAGAAAATCAATTTGCACATACAACAAAACTGTTAAAGATTGACATTTTACTACGAAGATATCAAATGCATGTATATGTATACGTGTATATGTGTATAGGAAAATATCAATATTTAATAGTTGTGCGTGTGTGTGTGTGTGTTGCCCGATGGGTTAGCTCAAGTGGTTGAGCGCTGTGAGTGAATTCTTCCCGTGGACGTAGAAACTCCTCTCCGGGGTTGTGAACCACATTATATATATATATATATATATATATCTTGAAGATCGCAAAACCTATCATAATTCAGCTGTGAAACTAACAGTGAGGACAACCATTACCAATTGCTTTTTGCAAATGTGAGTTGACTCATCACCATTATTCAAGGAAAACCATGTCACCTAAAATAACTCGTTGATGGTCCATAAGGGGGTAGACTTCTACTCCTTCCATTTTCCTTTGGGGATTGGGTCGTTATTTTGCTCCTTACGTTTGAGGAAGATGAGCTCTTAGCCAATAAGAAGCAATTTTGGATCTTACTCTAGGACCAACACACACACACACACATATAAGTAGCAATCCAAATTTCTACTCCCATTTAATTCATAAACCTCTCCTGTTTCAAAAAAAAGTTTGTATAAAAGGTGATAAATTGGAAATTAATGTATTAATTACACATCCCAATCAACTTTTAGGTGGCACTTGCCTCTGCAATTCACAAAGTCTACTCACATGACATAGAAAGCAACACATTTTATCACATTCTCTTGAGTGTTTCCCAATGCAAATAGTACACACACTCCTTTTTATTATATCTGCCAATGGACAATGTATATAGAAATTATTATACTTGCCGACAGGCAGTGTATATAGCAATGAGTTTTGTGTTGACTAGTTATTAGTTTAGGTTGACTAACTATTAATTGAGTCCGATCTCCAAATTTTAATCAATGTTTAAGAAATTCATGATTTCATGTGATATGGTTATCCAAAGTTTTTTTTTTCATTTTCAACTCGACCTCTTATTATGGGGATGGTAGCGGAACGCTCGATCCCCACGCTGGACATTGATATATTCATAGTAAATTCCAATGTCAGAGGCTCTAGGTTTTGGCAACTACCGCAGGCATCCCAAACTCCCCAATTTTGTTGTCATTGCATGGTTCATCCTTGCACTTGAACCGCCTTCTCTTATTTCTTATCCATTATCTTTCTCAACTCACTTGAATTGAAGTGCCTTCTCTCTTTCCTATAAAGTCTACAAAGCCTTTGTTACTACCACTTCATGCTCATGCTATAAGCTTCATACATTTAGAAGCTTAACTAACATTTTATTAATTACATCTTTGTCGTTGGCTAGTAGTGATGGGGCTGGGCTTGTTCCCAGTGGTTGAAGGAAGATGGGATTAGTCGAAGCATAACAGTTTATAGGTGTCCACTCTAAATATTTATGATACAAAATTTTGCAATGGTTAATATTTCCAAGTTGTAGTTGTATCTCAATGTATGTTTTGAATATCTATTGGAAATAGGCATAAGAATTTTTTACACTTTGACATTAGAACCACTGCCTAAATAAATGAGACATTACAATTTTATTGATAAATCATCAGGTGATTTACCTTGTCTTTTGGTGCCATTCCAATAGCCTTGTAGATGCTAAGATCCACATCACTACCCCTAATGTCCCGTGTACAATTTCACACTGTTGATTCAAGATCTCATATGCAATTGGGCATAGAGATAATAATATCAGATAAATCAATTCACAGAAATAAGTTAATATGAAGATGAAAAGTACCTTTACTGCAAAGTGATGGACACATGAATATTGTTATGATGAGCTACTATAAATGGTTGCAAAAATAACAGAGAACTTAATACATAAAAGGATTTCCCCCATTCAGGGGTTGTCTATCAATGATGCCTCACTCTGGTTTGGTGTACTGGGGAATTGAAAGCTTCCAAAGAAGTCCACAAACTACCAAGTGAAAAACCACAAGAGTGGATGATCTGGTGTTGAATTGTACAAACATCACTAAAATCAATGTACATGAGGGATACATAAAATACACACAGTGTTTTTTCAACCGCTCGCATATTTGCCCACTTAGTTTCAAGACCCGTTAGGCTGCACACAAGCCCAAGACATCATTTGAAAGGGAAGTAAGAGCTCATACTTTACTTTACACAAAGTAAGTAGATTTAGTCATAGACACGCCTTCTTATTTGTAACCCAAAAAACCCTAATGAATTCCTAAGCACAGGTGCTTGGTACATGCAATTAGTGACCCTCTCTCTACCTTGTTTGTTCTATATGTTGATTCACTATCTAGATATAATTTCCTACCCGCATTTTCAAATATAATTCCTAACTCATAAATGCAAAAAAAGTTGAACCTACCATTGTGGAAGGCAATGGAGATGAAGATGAATACTATTAACAAGCTAAAAAAGCATATGAGAATATATGTGTGAACCATAGCTACGAGTCAATAATCCCAGGGCAATATATATATTGAGCACAAATCCGTAAATGGGGTCGAAGTGGTGGCCATAATATTTCCCATCGACCTGCAGACCAATGTTTCAATTTACAAATTACAATGTTATATTACAAAAGGAATCAATAAATGTGGTCAGGGTGGTGGCCATAAGATCCACCATCAACATGTAGATCAATGTGCAAATTACAAAGTCAATGTCAATGTAGGCACTTGGTTGCCATGCCATTTGAAGACAACCTTCAATTGAAACATATCAGTATTACCTAAGATATACCTAGAATATATATTCTTATAAAAACATGACAATAAGACTACTCTGAACCATAATAACTTTGGTGCGGACCAAGAGGAAGTCACGCGTATGAATAGTGTTGCTTTTGACTGCTATGTATATACCTCACTGTTCCAAACAATTAATCGGATCGCATGTACTGTGTTTATAAACGGGAACTCCTTTAATATTTTAATCTAAAGACTAAAGTCTTCGCCTTATAATAATTAACAGTAAAATCATTCGGGATTTAAATAGTATATTCTCAATTATTGTTGGTTGGTCTAAATAATATATTCTCAATTATTGTTGGTTGGTCTAAATAATATATTCTCAATTATTGTTGGTTGGTCTAAATAATATATTCTCAATTATTGTTGGTCGCTTTCTTTCGTTTCGAGATTTAAATATAGTGTATTCTCAATTATTTCGTAATTAGATAATAAAGGTCGTTTTGTGTTTTACTTTTTAGGGATTTGAAAGTAATTAGAGTTATTGGTGGGAGTTGGTAATTTGATTTTCTGTATTCCAATATTTAAAAAGCAGTAGTTTTTGTTGATTTTTTTCCTCTTAAACAACTTATTATGAGAATGTTATTTGATACGTGAATTAGAGATTTCACAACAATGTTTGTTTAATATATATATGTTTTTAAATATACAATTTGAGTATATATATTTTATAAATAATATTAAGTTATTATTTTTTATTTATTTTATTAATTTTATTTTTTAATTTTTATATTTTTTTTACAATTACATATATTAATTATGGAAATTACATAATTTAAATATTATGGGATATTTAATGGTGCTGAATTTATATATAGATTGAAAAATACACTTTAAAAAACTTCCAAATTTGGATTTTACCTAATTTTTTTATATCAGACCATAACCCACCACTCACCTTAATATCCAAAATTTAGAATAAATAAACTACTCCAATGTTTTTAATATAATATATTTTATAATCAACTTACACTTATATTTACTTTATCGATATATATTTTCTTTCTTTCTGTATTTTTTTTATCTTATAAATACACTTATATTTTTAATGATATTATATATACTTTTTAATTTTCAAAAATTTCCTAACTCCTTACACATACACATATTTGAACTTTGTGTTTAAAAACATTACTAAATATTTATAAAACTAAATTCATGTCATGTTACCTCAATGTTTATGAAGATTTTGTTCTATAAATTGATTTTGTTTTGTAAATTTTCATATTGAGTTTCTCTCGTGATTTAATCACACTTATTGTAGTTAGAACAAGTTTTATATTTAGACTTTTCAATACATGAAACAACTAGCTTAACTCATTTTTAAAAAAATTGTCTTCATGTTTTAGTTAGTCAAATAGCTCAACCTATTTTTTAAAATTTGTCTCCATGTTTTAGTTAGTCAATAGCTCAACCCATTTTTTAAAATGTGTCTCCATGTTTTAGTTAGTCAATAGCTCAACCCATTTTTTAAAATTTGTCTCCATGTTTTAGTTAGTCAATAGCTCAACCCATTTTTTAAAATTTGTCTCCATGTTTTAGTTAGTCAATAGCTCAACCCATTTTTTAAAATTTGTCTCCATGTTTTAGTTAGTCAATAGCTCAAGCCATTTTTTAAAATTTATCTCCATGTTTTAGTTAGTCAATGTGACGTGGGAAAATCAAATTATGTCAACTTCTTCTACATTTTGATAATTATTTAGGAAAGTATTTGCTATCACATAGCCTTATTACAACATTTAAGATTTTGGGTTTTAAATCCCATAAACACTGCTCATCTTTCACACACATGTATGGATATTTTCAAAATTTGTGTGTTTTGGAATTGTTTTTATGATTTAAATATCTCTACATATGATTAAAAACTTATATCCATAAAAAATGCATTTTAAAATTATTTTTAGCCATACATCTAACAAGGTGGGAACTATTAATGTTATTTTTATTTAATATAATCATTATTATGTGGAAACAAACCACACAAGCACATTTGAATATAGTTGTAAAATTGGGGTGGCAAGTGTGAGGCTCAGGGCTAGGAGTGGGGGTGTGCGGTGGGGTCATCTTTGGCGGTGAAGGAAATCAAGAAGCTTCTTTTACATGGGGAATCAATGAACAACAAATAACCAGGACGAAGCACTAGCCCTTTGGTAAGGAATCCTATTTATGAAGAGACAAGGCAGTACAAAAATGTACTAGTAGGCAATTCAATAATTGTTGTTTCTCATATGGTTTACAAAACACTCCAAAGGAAACAAACATGAACATGTTGCTTTGATGCATTCAAAAAATGATAGAAGGCATGGAAAATGTCAAGTTTTACCACTTTTTGAGAAGGCTCAACTCAAGGGTAGATGCAACGACTAATAAGGCTTGTACCTTAACATTAGGATTGCTTTGGCAAAATGTGGGGGGGAGAGGTTATTAGCAACTTCCCCTAAGTTTTTATCCACCTAGCATTACTTAATGAGCTCTTTAAAGCCCCAAATAAGTGGTGATGCCACAACAACATGCAATGGTATATGAACAGATGGATTGACTGTCGGCCTTTTTACTTGACCTCGTGGGATCTCACCTTAATGAAATCTGGCAGGATGGGATGGTGTAGAGTGTGTGGTAATCCCTTCAATTTGGATGGATAACTAGAATGTTCGGCTTTGGTTATAAATGATAGGTATGAGCACTTTTCTCATCCTATTGTGTTGGAGCATCATTCCTCTGGAAGAAAGAATTTTTTTTGGCTCTAATTGTGATATTTGTAGTATTTATGGGTATGACTCCTCTTTTCAATTCAACTAGCCACTGGTTCATGAGGATCAAGAATTTTGGTGGTAAGAAGAGGATCCAGTTAATCAATTGGTCAATTGTAACATCTATTGTGGATCTAGGCACAACTCCTCTTCCCATTTGAAATTTAATTGGCTGCAAGTTTGAGGGGATTGAGAATCTTGGTATCATCCTTAAGGCAACAATCAAAATCATGTAGTGATTCAAGGTAATTACTTGACCATTTCCAATATCTTATTCCTGTCTAATTTGAGGTGTTTGATAAAGTTTGTTGGGGCAAATTATGTAAATTTGAATTGCTGTCTATTTATCAGAGACTTTGTTGGTGATTCTTGGGTACTTCAACCCTAAATTGTATACCACTAATTTTTTCTTCATAGTCACTCAAATACTTCCAACAACTTTGTTTGGGAATTTTGCTCAAGCCTCTGCTTCAGGTACAACCATGACCACCCAAATTGTTGTGCTTTTTGTGAACATTCTAGCCTTCATGATTCAATCCAGAGGTGTGAATGCCACAATGATGACAATCAAGAAAACATGGTTTTGGCTATAGGAAGGTAGGAGAATTCGGAGAAAAAAAGGGAATACAATTATGCCAGGGACCTAAAAGCAATCGATAATGATGAAAGCATAATGAGAAAAGTACAAGGGAAATATGCTCATGTTGGAAATTGGAGAAGAGAATAATAGAAAAAAAATGGAGGAAGATGAGGACATGATAAAAGAGCTGTAAGAGAAAGTCCAACACCTGGAATTGGAACAAAAACCAAGCTCTGAGGAGTTGAGGAAAATTGTTTTTTTAGTTGCTTTAGTTGATTGACTTGGACAATACCGAGCAATGGCAATGGAAAAAGACACAATTGAACAATAGATAGAACATGCTAGTAATACAAACCCCTCTTCATTATTTTCAATGAAGAAAAGAAGAATGAATGACTAACTAAAACATGGACACAAAAATATTTAAAATCTTTTGATGTTTTTCAAAACTTTACTTATGTATGAACAATATTGTAAGGCTACTATATACACCATACAACTAATAGTAATTTAAAAAAAAAGATAACTTTGGAGGAAAACCATATATATTAATAAAATGGGTAGCCATTCATGCCCCCATAAAAGGAAAAGAAAAGATAAAAAGTCGTGAAATATAATACATGAACCCATTTCTATTATGAAATCCAAAAAGTTTATGATCGGAAAGTAGTGAGTGCACATGCTTGTTATGTTGATAGTTGTTAGAATAACATCTATCAATGTTATTCTCTCCACATTTGTGGAATGGAGGTTGATCTCCAAAAGTTTTAGATTCATGGAGATTTTTGTTGCCGTCAATTTTAGTTAGCTAATCCCAGTTAACTACTTAACTTTGCAATTAACTGGCGAAGGAGATAAGTAATAGAAGAGAAAATCGCAGGGACTTCTTTGAGTGAAGTGTGAAGGCGCTAGACCTTTGCAACACCATCCACGACAACATAGACCAAGTGCACCTCTGGTAGAAGCACATTGAGATTGTGCTTTGCGCCTTAGAAGGCCGTCGATGTTCTCTGGCGAATCCCAATTCCACTGCACACAGAAAGCCCTTTGTGACCTCTCACTCGCCATGGTCGCTATTGCCGATGACAAAGATTCCCCCACTGAGGCTATGGGGTTGTTGATGCTCGCTAGTCTCAATTACTCATTCGAATGCACAAGCCAATGTAGTGGAGAAATGCCCTCACACTTCTTTCATAATCCTCATTTTAAATACAATGATGTTACATGGCAAATGACAATTCAAATTTGATATATTAATAATCATTTAATTAAGTTTGATTAACTCACTAGTGAGATGTTACTATCTTTAATGGGACTATCCACCAATCATCCTTGAATTTGAATTTTCTAGAGAGAAGGTCTACATAATTAAGTTTGATTATTTTGCTCATGAGATGTTAATGTCATGAATAGGATTATCCCACCAACCATTCTAGAATATTTTTGAAGAAAAACTCTACAAAATTACATCTCATTGATTTTAATTTTAATCATTTTATATATTACAACTTTTTTTGAGATTATCTTATTATTTTTTATTGAAGTTTTTTATTTTATTTTTAAAATAATTATTTTTAATAAAATTAAATTCACAAAAAATTAAGATTTCATCCATCCAATTAGTTTTGGAAGTTTTTAAAAAATCCAATTTCTATATTGATTACTAATCCAAACATGAATTTAGCATCGTCTTATACTGAATCCATAAATGAATTTAGCATCATGATTCAATGAATTTAGCATCATCTTATATCGTTGAGGCATCAAATTAAGCAAATCTAAGCACTATTCTATAAGCAAATCTAAGCACTATTCTATGAGATCAAGATTTTTTGATTCAATTAAAATCGTGACAGAAAAGGCTGTCGAAAACGAGCGAAATCGTAGAACATTTAGGCAACGGCTCAAAGTTAACGTTTTGTTAAATCTTGCGCATCCGGCCGGCCACAAGTTAACGTTTTGTTATATCTTGCGCATCCGACCGTGTCGGGTAGTTGCTAACTACCACCACGTGTCACCGCCACACTAGATTCTAGATCCTCTCGCCAAATTATGATGGATTCCACTTTCGTTACTTGCTGATGCGCGAACTTAAAAAGGGTATACTCTTTGTACATTTGCAGATTCAACAAAGTAGAAAGTCTTCGGATTTCTAGACAGAAAACCACAGCACGCAGCTCAAATGTCTTCGGATTTCAAGACTCTTCCCATCATAGGTGAGTCAATTCCCAGCAATCTTTTTCTTTACTACTCTCTTTGTCTTACACGCTCATCAGTGAAAATTTCAAGAGATTTAATGGTTCCTGAATGGTTTATTCCTTCATCATACGGTCCTTGGTATGCAATCAATTCATTTTCTGCTTTGGGTACTGCTTAAACTGCGGATTATGGGTTCTTGCTCTGGAGCAATTCATACTTCCATTTAAAACTAAAAGTCCAATTAGTGTATTTGATATGGATAAGAATATTACATGTTTTTCGAATAAAGAATTGTTTGGGAAGGATGATTATTACATCTACAGCAAGTAATGCCCTCTTTGTCTCCCTGTCATGGATGAAAGGTTCGCTGCCCATTCCATCCTCAGAGAGTCAAAGCTATCCTTTGGCTACTCAGTTCTCCTCATTTGGAATCACCACAAGCACTGCATGGCTTCCATCCTTATCCCAAGTTAGCCCTATTGTCTTGCAATTTCTTCATTTGTTCCTCTATAGCCTCGAGTTTGGTGTGCACCCTCTAAAACTTCCAATCGCTCTCCTGAAGCTTGAGGCACTCTCTATACTTGCCTTCTTATTATTACTTGAGGTCTGCCACCTTCTATGATAGCTCTTATCTTTAAGCTTGGTCACCTCACATGTGAGAATAATAGCGCATCTTCCACTTCTTTGGCGCCATCCTGCATAGAAATAAATAAATTTGAGATCATTTATTATTATGTGACTCTTAGATTTTGTATCATGTGCAGTGGCTATAGTTCATAGCTTTAGTCCTCACGGACTATAAAAGACAGCAACCCTTGTCTCCCCTTAGCTAGCCTCCACTGTCATAGGATGACGGACTGATCCCTCTCAAAGACTGTTTTAGATTTTGTTGAACCTAGAGGGGCATATCCTGGGCCTAGCCAACATCTATGCATCTAATGACGTAGAGAAGTGGGCTCTTTTTTAGAGATGGATGGCAGACGAGTTGCTGAAAGCTCATTGGCTTGTTTGTGAAGACTTCAATATGGTAAATGCGCAAGAGGACAAGGAAATCTTGCTGCCTGTAAGAGTCCCATAGTGGGCTAAATATGCTTAGAATGTTCTGAAGCCAAGCTTGGACTCTATGATCCTAAGAAATTCAGAAGGAAGGACTCGTTAGGGTTGTGGTTTCCAGGGTCCAACCACTGGAAAGGACTCAGAGAGGCTTGAAGAGGTTGGATTACCTGATGTTGTTAGAGAAAAACTCGTTCTCTTTTGATTGCAATTGGGGCAGGCCTTTGGAGGTTCTTGGTGAGGAAACACTCTTGGATCGCCTTCCTATATTCTTCTTCATATCTTGGGAGCTAAGAAAATGTGGATGCAAGAAACGCGATTTATTTTGAATGTGTCCCACCTCAAAAATTGATGCTGTATTATTTGCATTAGGAGGATTCGGAACCTTATGCCTAGGTTGAGGATGGATTACTTGGTGGGAGGGTGGAAGAGGACAATTTGATTCTTCACCCCGCTGTGATATGGATATCCGGTGATATGGAAACCCTGCTAGTGTCTCTAGCTCAACCATTTGATTCGTATAACGTTTCTTAAGCTTGTAGGGTACCAACCATCCATAATTCATCTTCTAAATCTTGTCCTTCAGATTGTCATATACCAAGGTAAGATGTCCTTTTCTTAAAGGTGTGCCTATTGAGGGTGCTATCATGATGTTTGTTCATTCTACTTTTTCCATGACCTAGTGATAATTAGACCTGTTGATGCACAATTTAGCAATGTTATGATGCAAGGAATATTGATTACTAGACCTGCATAACCTTAGAGATCTACTCCTAAGTGTCACACATATAGCTCTCTCTCTCTTTAGACCTCCTATATCTCCTAAGGAAATCGAGACTTGCCACGGGAGGTGTCCCCAACTAGATTTTCCAAGGTACTAACTAGAACTTTCACATGCAAGCCTAAAGAGCACAATACAATATGGGCTAGTTTTCTCAAGTACTAATCAAGTTGATTTTGTTGGAGACTAAGTGTACTTATGGTGATTAAGTGAAATCAAATTTGGTACACTCAATCTAATGGCTAAGGATGCTTAGGTAAAAGGTGAAAAGTCAAATCTAAGATCCTAGCCTAGGGTTTATGATTGATGGTTTGAAAGAAAAATGGTGACCGAAGACCAGGTGAATTCAATGATGCCTAAGATGAAACCAAGGATTTAATTGACCAAAGCAATTGAGGTACTTAAAACCTCAAGTTATTAAATCACATCAATAAATAAATCATCACATGTAAATCAATAATATGGTTTAAGCCCTAAGTATGAGGAATAAGAGTGCTCAAACTAAATAATACATGTCATGAGTAGAAGATAGCATCAACATATATCACAAGCTATCATTGGACTTTAGATATGTGATTAGATCATCCAAATGTAAATTGCAAGATGTTGATAACTATAACCCAAGGAAAGTATAACAAAGATAAGACACAAGTGTGAGAGTGTGTTCAAGCCTTCAAGTTGCTTACTTATGCCAAAATAACTAATGAGTGCCACTTACTTTGAGATGAAGAGAGTTTCTAAGAGTTCTCTTCTAAAGACTTCTCCTCTTGCAAAGAGGTAAGTTTAAGCCTTGAGCAAAGGAGTCCTTTGCTAAAGGTCAAGACTATGCTCCTCTTTGTTTTGGGTAGAAGTTGCTATGTGTTGGATTACTTAGATTTATGACCAACAATAGCGTTGGTAAAATTGAGGGTCTGGTTGGATAAACAGGGCAAATGGGTGCCCAAATCACCCTTAGCGTTCTTCCAAGAACGCCTCGATCAAATCCATTCACGTTCATGAAAATCTGTACCCTTGTCAATGAGACTGTCTAGATCAACCACTGTTAGAAGTTTAGAACTGATTGATTTGGAGGGGTGCTTTACAATTTGACTCAATAGTCTGAGCCAAATGGGTATCCAAATCCTTCAGTAGACTCGGAAAATAATGTATGCATCAAAACCATGCATGATCATAAAGATCTGACTGCAGAACATCGTGCAATGAAGCCCACCACCCTGTAGTAATGACTAGTCTATGGAAGTAGTGACCAATCGGGTGGCATATACATCTATAAATGGCCCAATGGGTATCCAAATATGTGCTTAGAATGCATGGATCCCATTTACAATGAAAGATGGCTTAACAGGTCCCTTAGTGATGGGATTGGTTACATACAAAACTGGACCAACACCATTGAAATCATTGAATATCTCCGAGGGAGGCATGATGATGTCTCTGAATGTCTGAAACTCTATCATGATGTTGTACTGGTGCTAAGGAGTGTCCCAGGTGTACCGATAGTGGTGTACATCTGCAAAATCAATGTACATAATAGACATAATGCATTTAATTGTTTAAGTGTGAGTCATCATATAGCATAGTCATGAAATCATGATGATATACCCCATAAGTATCTTCAAATATATTCGTTAGATTAATGATTTAAGAGTATACCAACACCATGCAAATGTCAAAGTATTTACCAAAGAATTAGTTCTTCTTCGGGGTGGAGATGGATAACTCACAAGGGGTTTGGAAAATGGATTGGCTTTGATTGGATGGTTGAGTCAATCCTTTTTGGTTTCAACAATAACCGGATAACAAAAGCATGTGTCTATCAGAAGGGGTGTGTTATGACATACCTTTCCTTTTAACCCACAGTAGTAACATTTCCCTTGATTCAACTTTTCCTTTTCCTTTTTATTTTTTTTTCTTTCTCTTTTTCTTTTAGCATAGGGATAACATTTGGAAGATACCGACCTTGGCTTTACACCTTTTGGATACTAGTGATGACACGGCCTTAGCTCCGCTACCAACAAACATTCCATTTCCCTAAGGGAGTTGCCATAGTAAGGCATATAAATGCAATAAGCATAGCATTTGTTGCAAGCCAGGCAGTCTATACCCCAACAGGGATTACTTATTCTTCCAATCATCAACCATCATCTAACAACATAGGGAATCTGGATCTTGGGAGAATGCATTTCTCAATCATAGCTCTTCCTGACTATGGACAACTGGCCTCGGGGAGCATACTTGTGGACCTCCTATATTGGGGATTTGCTACAACACAACAACCCTTAGACACAGTTATAAACTAGCAAAGCTCAAATAGTGATAGATATACAAAGGGGAAGAACAAGAACAAGAGTCAAATAATCAACTTCAAGCCAATAGGATGTGAACACAAGATGGAGTGATGCAGATGAAATGAATAGGGCTAAAGGTGGACCCCAAGAAGGGGGAATAGTCCTTAGAAATACCAAGATGGGCATAAGACCAAAAGTCTTCTTGGTACATGTTATGTTATTAAATTAACAACCCTTCATCTTCCTCAACCTATGCAAGCTACTACAAGCTGTACTCATCAAAACAATCAAATACAAATACATCATATTACAATGGTATACAATATAGTACATCATCATCATAGTACATCACCTGGCATGGTATAATAGTAGAATAAGGCATAAGAAATAACATCATCTTATGATCATCACATCACTCATATTACATAGAAGCCCCATAAGCAGAAAAAAATGAGCCACAATAGTTTGGAATACATCAATGGGCTCGGAGAAAGTAAAGCGAAAATGAGTGATATTATCCTCATATAGTATGAGGCATAACAAGACCATAAACCATCCTCTAACTATTCAAAATCTTCTAGCCGGTTCTTTACTGACTTGGACATTTTCTACCACTAGTCTACTACAATCCTTTGTGATGGAATCCAATAGTCCATAGGCATGTAACTTCTTTCACAAATGTTAACTTGCATGGAGTGTTGATATGAAATGGATCACTATATAATTGTTTATCCTTCTTGGTACTTTATGGGGTGAAGAATCAAAGTTGTGGACTTACATGGGCCATTTTAGGACTATTCTTGAAATCCATTTAGTATGGCCCAAATTGAAAATTGCTTGTATAGGGCCAAAAAAAGGCATCATCTCTTCGTGGATGGCATTAGGTGGTAGTACATGTCAATAGATTCGAAAGAAACTATCAGTGATTGAAAATGGAGTCCATATGAAAAAGTTATGGTCTCTGGGAGTTGACCTATGCTTCAACTACAACAATACCAAGTGGATGCCACATTAGCTCCCATTACTCAAAAATGTGGAGCTAGTCATGTGTGGACTTTCAAGAAGATTTTAGAGGGCCCAAAACCATAACCCTAATGGGGAGTTGGGAAATACAAAACCCTAACCCTAACCCTAACAACTATCGAGAGTTGTTAAATATTGGACCATGAGAGGAGAAAAGTGTTTCGTTCCTATTGTAAATATTTATTGTCCCATCATTGAGCAGAGCAAAGGAGGGGGTCATCAAAATAGAGCATAGGAAGAAGAGGATGTTGTAGTAGCCTATTTCAGTGCACAACAATGTTATCAAAACTAAACTATTCGACCCCCAAAATTGAAACTTGTAAAAAAGCTTGAAACAAAACTGGTCGACCAAAAAATACATAAAATATTCAAATTTTGGTTAAAAAATATATATTCATGTACATCCATGTAAATCCAAACCATTAGACACAATATGCAAATTTTTCTTATGTATATATCATGTAAGGGTCAATATAACAAATAGCATCAAGTGTAATACATATCTACACCAAAATACATACACATTGAGGCTCTAAATAGCCTCTAGAGTTGAAAAATATTCATACTATATTTTACATCAAATCAAACTACATAATCATTTGAATCCAGACCCTCTACATCCTTTGCATGGGTATGGTCAAGTTTCAACATCTTGAATCAATTCTCTTGAATGTCCAACATCATATTGGTCCATATATTGTGGTGGTGGAAGAGGCTGCAAGTCATCTAGTTTGAGTCCATTCATGATGGAGGAGGATGATTAAATAGATGAAAATTAGGGTTTTAGGGTATTTTAGTGTTTTTTTTGGGGGGGATGGAGATGCACTAGTATAAAACTTATTAAATCAACTTGTTTTGACTGGTTTTCTCTTGAGTCAATCATCAATGGTTGATTTCGGACCAAATCGAAAATTGTCAAAACTTGTTTGAATTGGTTGGTTCTAGTGTAGTTCAATAGATTCTTATAATATTGGGCCACAATTTCCCTTTGCTCCGTAGTGAGTGATTATATTTTTTGTATTTTACGCTTTAAACTTGAGAATAAAAGAGCAAGTCACAATCCTTATTTCTTGTAGGAGTTTTCACACTTGCAAGTTTCTCCAAGATACATCTTGTGTTGAATCCATTGTTATCAAAACTGGAACTGGCCACAAAATTGGGTTGAAGGATTGGGCTGCTAAAAATACAGAAAATATGCAAATTTTAATAATATATAATATTTTCTTTTTCTTTTTCCCTATGATCCACAGATGGTAAATGAGATAAACTGTCGACGTTGATTATGACAGCTAACCAAGGTTATGGTCTTTAACATATCTAGTGATGCTTTATATGAGTTTCATTCTTCTTCTAGGAGGAATCCATTGAGCCATTGCGACTAACATATATTTGGGACTACAATTTATAGGTCCCATATTTAGCTTGAGACCTACGTCCTAGTCACGACTTTGTAAGGGGTATTCATCCTTATCTACATTTAGATACCAATGCTTCCATATCCATTTTCAAGACATTCCTTTGAAGACACATATTTTTGATACTATATTTAAGTCTAGTAATCTTTATGGCTTAGAGATTTGGGTGCCTAGCCTTCAACCTTTTGATTGGGCTTGTGTGAAAAGGATTTAGAGCCTAGAGCATTGTGCTCTACCACATGCTCCATTGCAGATAAACCAATCCTCACAACTTCATCCATGTTGAGTTTGTATCCCATATCCCTCCACCTTGAGAGCGTCTCTAAGCTTAGTGCTTGTCTTTATAGACTTTGAGCTTTTCCAGTCTCATTCTCTAAAAGATAGAGATATCCTTACTTGATTGATTGGTCATTAGTGGAGAATCGAGATTGCTTCCCTAGATCTCTTAGGGTAGAGACAGTGTTGATATTTAGAGGCCTCTCATCTTTTATAGTCTTTGAGTGTTTCAACTTTCCATTAATTGCCTCCACGCCTATAAGTTCCCTTTGGACACCCACCTCATCTTATCCATTAAAAATCATGTTAATATGGCAATTAGGAAATACATATATTAACATTTTACCCAAGTTACTTGGATCTCTCTCTTAGTCTCTTAGTCACAAGTTACCTTTTATGCAGAATATTTCTTGCAGACTGTTTATGGTCTTTTGTCCACCTAGATTACCTTTGACAACACTGATCCCTAAGATATTCCTTTATTAATTGAGAGTGCACTCTCACCAAATGCGTAGCAAGATGGATCACTCCATTACTTTAGGATATAGTGTTTGCACACAATGTTCTATATAGGAGGATTGGGATGAAGAGATTTTTATTTTTAGTGCTCCATTTATTACGAAATTTGAGGGAGATTTCACTATATTTATAGAGACTCAGGGATATCCCTCTCTACTTTTGGTATCCTAATAAGAGAGGTTTGGCTTTGTTTCTTAGAGACACCATTACTTTTAGACAACAGATTTTGTGTTGCTCCTCTGTTTTTTCATGATTGATCAATCGCATCCTTCTTTCTACTCCTTTTGGCCAATGGAAGTGTAAGGTGTCCTTCAAGCACTGGAGACATTGGTATGGATGGTAGTGGATTTGTTAGACAATGCTCCCTTTCTCAATATTCTCCATGATTGAGTCCTCATACTAATTTTATCTTTGGGAGTAGAAAGATAACTGCTTTTTCTCATATCTAGCCCAATTCTCGTGGACAAGTGTATTACTAGATTTCTCCCTCTACTATAAGTTCATAAACCTTGAATGTTAGGAGAGCTTCTGAGCATAACTTTTGGTTACCACCTAGGGTATCCCAACTGAATCATCTTACTCTCCGTCACTCCTCTGATGACCTTATTAAGTTCAATGTTGGTGACTTTAAAGTGATAGATGGATCTATAGGCTCCTCCTCAGACTTGGACCTCTTGTATTTCAACTTTTTGTTGGTGATTTGGTGAACTCTCTTTCTTTTGTGCTGATTGTCTTCACCTTCAGAGTTGTACTCTATTGTAGAGAGTTTATCGATTATGGATCTACCTCATTCTATTATGATAATATTCTTTTTATTTACTTTATTTCTTTTGTAGGAAGGAGATGCCTTTGCAACTCATTTTGCTATTATTATATGCTATATTTTGTGTCCCATTGATCTATTTCGATCATGAGTGGACATTGATATAATTTCTTTCTTTCTACATCTTTCCTTTATCTGTCTCTTTTTCTCTTCATTTTTCCCGTTTTACCCCATGTTAGCACTAATTTCCGTACCTGTAATAAAGATCTAGATTCCTGAAAACCAACAAAGGAAATTAGTACAACTTATATGAAAATTCATCCACTTTGTCATCGGTGAACCTCCTCTCTGTTTGGGCTGGTGCATGCCAACCTCAGGGGTTGTCCCTAATCTCTGTATACTGCTGTCCAGCTTATAAATCTGCAATAAAAACCAATATAACAACAACAAACAAGTGATCTTAGGCTTGCAATTTAGCTACCAAAGAGATAAAAATTGTTTTTTGAGTTTTTGTGGTGAAAATTCCCGCATGCAACCATTTTGAATGTAAATATATGGGAGAAAAGCGCTCTAAATGACAACTAATTATCAAAATAAAGTCCTTTTACTTCTAAAATTCCATACAAGAAAACAACAATGCAACAATGGATCAAACAACTAGAAGATTAGCATAGTCAAACTTTGCTTTGCATTAATCCAAAGGTTGAATCACCATAGAGACAGAAACAAAGCTAATCTAGTGACGATCCTTGTCGAGAGAGAAATGAAGAAGAATGGAGGAGAAATATGTCGTTATTGCTAGGAAGAAATTCTAACCCTCTTCCTTTCCTGAGATCTCACTGAATAGCTTGGCCTAGGGCCTCTCATGCACCTCCCACTGACTAATATGACATGATATGACATGTGATGAGGGAGCACCTCTCCAGATAAAGCTGAAGAAGAGAGAATGCACCCCCCTTTCTGGAGTTCATCTGCTACATGGAGAAGATGCGCCCCCTTCTGTTAGAGTTTGCTTGTTGCATGCGGGAGTGCGCCCCCCTTTTGTTGGAGTCCATCTATGTTTGACGCAAGAGTTAAGTGCCCAGTTGAACTAAACTCGTCCTTGTGCGCTTCACCCTTGACCTTGTGTTCTTCACCCTAACCTCGTGCACTTCACCCTGTTGCATTGCTGAGTTAAGTGGAAGAGCTTTGAGTCACGTGGAGCAAGTCTCATGTTTGCTTCCTGTTCAAGTTTAGTTCACCCTAGTCTCCTGCATGCTCTCTAGTTCCACCACTTGTCACAATGGGAGACCAACACATGGTGCATGGATGTGACATGTCACACATGCACTGATGCCACATGCAACACATGCATGGTTCATAACTAAAAAATAGGAGGTAGTTTTCATGTCCATGCATGTGCCATGCAAAAACAGGCATGTCTACAGATGTGCCATGCAATGCCATGCAACTCAAACCCTAATTGCTAAAAATAGAAGTATCTTGCATGTCATATGGAAAAAGCTCACTGGAATTGTGAGGTCGCAAGAATGCCTAAAATATGATCATCTTTGTTGTGCAGACTTCCGATCTTTTTCTCCTAAAAAATAGGAAAATTGCCAAAAAAGACATCTTCAATATTGACTAAAAAATCTGTGCAATGTCTTTGACTCTAAACCTAGATCATATCACTGAATCAACCTGCATCTGAACCTTCTGGGAACCAACCTCTGACCTATGAAAGTGGTCTCTTTGGAACAAGTTTGAATGCCAGGGAGATCAAATAAGCTGGTTCTTAACCCTCCAAATTTGCATATGGGAAAATTTGGGGGTTAGCACCCCATCAGTCATCACCATAGAGTTTATACTCATTAGCATTGTTGTTCAAAGTCTTAATTTGTTACAACTTTACTTCCTAATTAGAACATGATTTATCCTATTTTATCGTTGGTAATTCATGAAACTTAATTGCCAACATGAGGATGGTGGACCATTTCAACAAGAGTATGGGTTTCAAACTGTAGGCAACCTATCATATTGACAGCAGGTCCAATGTAACTCTCTTACAAGGGTTGAAATTTTGAATTTCATTTTTTTTATCTGCAGTACCCTTACATTTCTTAAGAAATAATAGGGTCCTGATTTATTTTTAACTAGCATACATTCTGCCATAGCTAGGAGAAACATTTTGCCTATCCTCCTAATTTTCTTGGTATGCCTTTTGCATTTTTTGATTGCCACTTATGCTCCATATGCAGAGTATAAATTCCACTTCAGAATCATTCCCGTTACATCAATATAGCACCCCCAATGATGTAAAGTCTCAAACATCAAGGAGCTAGTCTTGTGCAACTTCAAGAAGGCTACCCACTGTCACCTCGGTAGCTCTTCCTCTCTCTTCAAGTTGGCTGTCCTCCAACTCAAGGGGGGTATCCCTAAGTAAGATTTCTTAGGCTATGGAGTGGGGGCTCTCGGTGATATAGGGAGAGTAAGCCTTAACAAAATGTGTGGTAATTGTAGTATAAGAAATGGGGAAAGGGATGTGGAAAAGAAGGAATGAAGGTAGAGGAGAACAAGGGAATAAAGTGATGTGACTAGTGCCAATCAACTCAAGGGCTAATGGAGTCATAGGACATTGTGTAAATGAAAGGACTAGTGTGTGAGAATCAACCTACTTAGATGAAAAAACTACTTTGAAACCTCCATCATTTACTTGGGTGCCTAAGGTTAAAAGAACTAATTCAGTGCTTTGAACCTTAAGATATTTGCTGGAAATTAATTGCAGAAATTTACTCTTGGAGGGATAAATTTGCCACTTATCAAACTATATAAAAGTGCTGTTATATTAGGCTGAATTACTAATCCATTTTAACAACTTAGGATGTTAGATGAAGGAAAATAAAACGGAATTATAACAACAAATAAACCAAGAGGGAGAACCTACTCATATTGACCATTCCAAAAAATAAAATGTCTTTATTATTTGGTCTTTATATAAATGTGATAACAAGAGGTATCTACAAGTGATTAACAGCAAAAATGAGAAGTATAAACACAATCAACAACACGACAGCAATACCTTACTTTCTTCATTAGTCTTCAAGTATTTGATATACAAAGGAGCTCCATCCTCATCACCAAGTTCCTATTCTAACTCCTTCGCTTCACTCACTCCTCAATTCTCTAACACCCAACTTACTAGTCACAAATGAAATGGAGAGAAAACTGCTTTATATAGAGTGGGCTAGAACTTTCTTACAATTAAAATATGTTATCTACCTAACCAATTCCGTGACATTTCCAACAATAATAAAATATTGGAGCGAGTTAGATCTAACCCATCATGTTGACAAGTCAAATGGATGAGGTGGACTCTCATTTCTCCAAGAGAGGTCGCTTCATCCAAAAATATGAATAAATGTGAGAGATATCCTCCAAAAGATAGAGGCAAACCAGTAAACTAGTCCCTTTTTTGACCATATAAAATCTCCAAGAAATAATAAAATATGCTCCTCCATATGTGCAGCCTTCAAGAAGGGAATAAATAATCAAAGGGTGTGCTCCTTTAAGAGATAGACCAAGTAAAGCCCTCCTCAAATAGCAAGGGTAACTTCTCCATAATGTGCTCTCCAAGAAGAAGCACCAAATATAGAAATAAGAACAACTATATGCATGTGCAAGTGGCACAAGTGGCCCTCCTCAAGCTCAATGAATTGCCTCAAAATAATATAATATAAGTGGCAAGTCAAAGAGGTGAGGGCACTCTCCAATATGGCCGAAATAATGCCAAGTG
Source organism: Larix kaempferi (assembly GCA_027924585.1). Taxonomy (NCBI): domain Eukaryota; kingdom Viridiplantae; phylum Streptophyta; class Pinopsida; order Pinales; family Pinaceae; genus Larix; species Larix kaempferi. The sequence goes on along the minus strand of BSBM01000635.1, from coordinate 856,444 downwards.
TAACTGAAATAACCATGCATTAATGATGAAAGAGCACCTAGAAGAGGTGCGTCCTAGAAGAATGTGCCACCTCAATCACCTCTAACTAACAGGATGGACCTCCATAAAATAATACCAAATGAAGTACACCCTCCAAAATGCATGAGATGAATAAAAATTAAATTAGTCCCCGTAGGAGAGCACTTCTCAACAACCTCCTCAAAGTAGTAGAAAGTGCATGAGCATGTGTGCTAACCTTCCACGCATGTGAATCCCAAGATAGGCGCTCCAAATTTCATGTGTGCAAGAGTTTCCAGTGTGTGCAACGCTCAACAAGATAGGCTTGGTCAAAGGTCTTCAACCACCTCCAAAAATAGTAAATGTCCTCGTGGGGTCTTTAAATAAACTCTAAGGCAGTTACAACTCCTTAATAAAATATTCAACTTTCAACAACTTCGCATGAGTGTGCCCTAGAAGAATGTGTCATCCACTTCACACGTGTGGACAAGAAAGGGTGTTTCAAGAGAGAGGTAATGCCAAGTGTAGCTTTGACCATGCAATATGAAGAAGAGACCACCTAGGAGAGGTGCACCCTAGAAGAATGTGTCATGTAACCACCTCAAACCACCAGTAAATAATAAGATAATGAATGCATGTGCCGAAACCATGTGTTGTTTTGCAAAACCATCAACTGGTTCATCTCAAAACCATGTGCACTAGAAGGAGGTGACCTAGATAAGTGTGCAAGAGGTACTAATGAAATATTCCAAAGAAGGGATTTGTTATCACACCATAGTAGCAGGGCTACTATTCTTGTACAGCAGATATCTGCACATTCCAGAGCTTCATTTATTCCAGAGCATGGCTATATATATTGGATCACTCATGATCAGAGCAGTACATTATTCAGATATTGTATGACCTTGTGTCAAGGCTGAGCCTTGAGAGTTCAGATTTGATGACTGATGTGACCACTTATCCCATTACAGTTTCAGTTCAGTGCCTAGAGATGTACTTCAGCAGTGTTTCAGATGATGCATGATGATTGCTATTATGATGATGTTGTATGATCTATGGATATGTTCTCACTGACTGTGGATTATTAGCTTGTTGATTTAGTCATGATTATAGCATGTGCTTGGTATATTATTCCTGATGTGGCAAACTACTTAAAATGAACTGTAAATCATAAAATGGACAATTGCTTGCACTTTTAGGTCATTTAACAAAACTTACTGGTATTTCACCTTACATAGACATGGTCTTTCCCGACACCAGTTGTCTGCTAGTGTAGGCTCCATACTCACTTATCTCCATCCATACATGACCTTCCTGTTTGACTTTAAACCCTGACTTGTCTCATTTGACTTTCTGATACTGAGGACTTCCCTATTTTTCTACCTCTGTGTTTGGACCACATCCCTGTTTATCTAGTGTCTCGGCTCTAAGTTGGTGACAGAACTTGCCTTTGGTGAGTTGGATTGTAGGCCTAAATCATTCTGGTCGGTTGTCCCGATGTTTGGCATTGGCTCGAACTCCCCCTAGTCACTTGAGATGTTGTTGGCTAAAACTGAAAGCTCATGTTCTACCTGTGGAAACTAAATAAATTCGCCCATGGAAACAAAAAGGGCAAGAGCAATGAAAAGCTAAAAATACTCCTCGAAGAGTATAAGAAAGGTCCAAAAGGCAATAGTTCTTAAAAGCTATATCTAAACAATTGCTGACCTTGTGAATATATAAAAAACATGCCCTGGATGCAAGCTGCAACTAGTTGTGCTTCTCAGCACATCTGAAATCCGAAGGGTTATGTAGGCCAAAAAGGCCATGGAAATAAAATTGAATGATCCTAATGAACCTGGATCAACTTGATGTAGACATGATGCCTAAGTTGAATAAACACTCTCTAAACAACTTATCCATTTGTGAGGCACAGCCATTCCCCGTGTTCTTTTGTCCAGCACAGAGTTTGTAGCTTTCCCCCTTCTCCCAGTCCAAAGTATTTTTGAGTTAAGTTAGACAAGTCAAACCCTTGGCCCAACCTTGCTCCTAGCCTTCATCCTTCACTAGCAGTTTGACCATGTCCAATGGGTAAGTTTGTCATTTGAACTATGGTGCAAGTAATTTTATATAATCACGGAATATGTTAACTTGATTAATGCCACTGAATGGAATTTATACTTTGAGCTTAGCTATGAAGTGATTAAAGAAGCATTGTCTTAGTCTACTGATGTGATTTATCCTTGATTATATATATTCTTGGGATCCGTGATGATGTGGACCATGTATGATGATTATTGGTGATGATTTATGGTCCCACATGTTTGATGATGATATCATATGATGGACATATGATACAGATGATGTTTGATCCAGTTCAGCAGGTTATTATTATTACAGATCAGCAGATTATACATTGTCCATATATGGTGGACCCTACAGCTGGCCCATTAGGGCAACCCAGGGTGTATGAGTACTCATTCCTAGTGGATTTGGGTCTTCTGGATCCATTGAGACACTTATCTTTCAGTTCCGGGCACTTCTGACAGTGATTGATGCAGTTTTACACTTGTTGACCAGATTTGGGGCTGATTTCCCAGCCTGAGCAGCAGGGGCCCCGAGAGGCCAGTTCACCTAGGGCGCTGATGATGGAGGGGGTGGTCCAGCCACTTGTTATTACCATTTATCCCCCCTCCCGGAGAGCCTGGTGGGCTCAGATGGACAGCGCTGGCACCCTAGGAGGCAGTTTTGGCACTTTCACAGTTCCCGAGGCAGTTAAAAAATGGGATAAAGTGGTCACTGAGGAAATCGATTTGGGCAATTGAGGCAAGGTTTTGGCATTTGGTTTTCACAGAGGTCTTCCAGGTTGATCTCACTATCTTCCAGTCATTTTTCACCATGTGGGTATCTCCAGATTGATCACAGGAGGACATTTACTGCTCGACTGTCATGGATTCTGAGGACAGTTTTGGTCATTATTATTATATTGGACATATTTTTATTATTTCATTGTGCCTTGGGGTGAGCTAGCAAGGATTTATACCTCCTAGCCCCACCATGTGCTTATTTTATCATGTCCTAGTCATCATGAGGTGGATTATTGTACTTTATACCCCTCTTGTGGGATGACGTCACCCTCTATTGTACCATTTAGTGAGGGCGCTATTGTTATGTTGAGTGATCCATGTTATATTATGTTATGGATTCATCTTAGCCATTGATTATGTTGTGAGATCTTTTAATCTCAACCACTCATTTCAAAAAGTGGTTTTGAGATCTAGGGTTTTGGTCTTTATTATCCTATATAAGGAGGAGACCCCCTCATTATAAAATTCATCTAGAGATTTTTGGCTCTTGGCTCTTGGAATAAAATTTCTATGTTTTGGAGTACATGCTTGGATTGGAGTGGATGTTGGTTGTTTCGATTGTAAATGCTATTGTCCATTGCACTGGAGGATCTATTGTAGCTATCTTGCGTATTTGCCATACTTTATTTGCAGGTTGAGAGGGCGACTTTGACAAGTGCGAATTGGTGGGGAGGCTTGCCCTTCAAGCTTGGAAGAAGTCGTTTTGGGTTTGACAGGGAGTGGTTTTGCCTTTGTGTCAACTATTCTATGTTTTTCTCTCTCTTGCTTGCATCTACCTTCAATTTGTTAAACTAATTGATGCTTTGCTCCTTGGCTTGACAGGTTAGAAGGAATCACATGTGGCTTGGAAAAATCGATTTGGCAAGAGGGCTTCAACAATTCTCCATTTGATCTTTGGCAAAGTAATCCTCGTCTCAACTAGCATTCATCTCTTCATCCAGGTATGTCCCAAGAGGTATGATCTTCTCTTCCTTGAATCTTCCATAATTTCTAGATCACAAAAACCCTAATCAAATTAAAACCCTTGTTTTTGGTATTTCTTAGATCTACTTAGATCTAGCCCTCAATTTGAAAAGATATTGAAAACCCACCTCTATAGCATCCACCCCTAGTTGGATCTATAGTTTGGTGGTGATTGGCTAAGAATTGACCCATTCTCTAAGACAAAAAGCTCTCCTTGACCTAAAGCGCACTTCCTTGAGAGAGGCTTGTTGGGCTAGATCTAGCACATGGGTATGTGAGATCCCGCTTGATTTGATAACTAGACACTTGATAACACATACCCATATCCTTACTTTGGTGAAAACTACCTTGTGGACATCTCTCCATTTTTTGAGGGGTTGAAACCCCCATTTTGACCTTCTTGGCACCTTAAAACCTAGATCTACCAAGATCTACCCATTGGATTCATTTGAAACTTTGAAGGAACATAGATCGGGGTACTAGCATCCCGGATCTACACTTTGGTGGCCATTGGACTTGGCATGGTCCACCAAACCCACTTTTTGCCTCTCCTTGAGAAAGTCACACCCCTTGGGAGTTTTGAGTTGGACCACTTCTAGGAAGTGGGTGTTGGAGATTTTCGAAGATTTGGAATGCCCATGCCTTGAAACCTAGGTCTAGACTATCCTTTTGCCCCGATCTACCTTGGGGATTGCATTCCTTGTTTTAAGGAATTGTGGTCCACTTTTGGTCATCATTCAAAAACCTAGATCTAGTAAGACCTAACCATTGGATCACATCCATTTCACTTGACTTGGCTTCTAGGTGTCCCGATCTACACTTTGACATCTTTCTTGACTCCATTAGCCCACTAAACAAGGCACTAGTCCTTCTCCAAGCAAGGCGCACTTCTTGGGATTAGTGTCCAACCCTAGATCTAGCACATGGGTAATCCTAGAACCAACTCTAACTTGTAGATCTAACTTAGATCTAGCCTATAGTACCATCTTCACACTCAACTTCACCTTGTGGACCAATCTAGAAACATTTCACACTTCCCAAGGCAACAAGATCCACTTGTATAAACACATGGTACTATACCTAATAATCATACCCCATCAAGTAGCCTAAACCATACATAGTTGGAAACACTAGCTATCCATGATATCACCTTCAACCATACTTTAAAAAAATAGGTCTACTTAACCTTGCATTGGTTTCCGTAACTCATCATTTACCTATCCTTAGAAACCTTTGTTTGGGTCCAATCAACTGTGATTGGGGTATAGGGTCTCCCCCTTGGTCTAGTCATACCTTGACCTAAAGCGAAGAGTGCCTCGGTTGACGTGACTCCCACATTGCATTGGGAACCGTGGCATCTCTTGGGTCACCTCTTTAGTTGCCTGTCTCCTCTACCGTCCCGGATGGGATACCTCTAGGGGCAACTACAAGTTGTGTGATAACAGGATTGCTCATCAAAAACCTCTAAATCATCTCCACACAAACCCCTCTGAGTGGAAAAAATGCCAATTGAAATAGGGTGCCCAAGTATTGCCCTTCAAAGGGACTAAATTAACAATAATGGTTAAATCAGCCTCAACATGTGTGCACAAGGGCTAACACTTCAGTAAAACTATTGTCCAACCTCCATTTAGTGACCAACTGATTCAACATGAACATGTGTGCCAATGAGGGGGGTGCACTTCATCAAGCGTTGTACCATATGTATAAGTTGTATCTCCCTAGCAAAAACTCACAACATAATGACAAAAAAGAAGCTCTAGCTAGGTTTGAACCGACGGCACACCACCAAAGGACTATTACATGATGATTATATCCTCAAATCTTATTAAAAAGGCTTGATCATCAAGAATATGTATTGAAACCCCCTTCTCTAACTCAAACATAGGAAATATTACATCACAAGGGTGTTGACATAATTTATTACTCCTCCTAGGTGATATCTAGCAAATGTTACAATGTTAAGTCATATCAACTAGGGAAATCCCACGAAGGCGAATTGCACTACCACAACACATGAACACCAAAGGTAAAAGGGACATGAGAAAATTGTTAACTCCATCTAGCATCAAGTATGTCCCCACCACACATTCAAGCAAAAGGGACCATGTTGAACAGCCCCTCCTAGTGACATCAATAACACAACATCACCACATATAGTCACTAGAAAACATCCATTTGTTGAGAATGAAGCACATGCATGAAAGTAGCATCTAACCATAAGATGACCATCCACCATATAGAAGTGACCATCCTCCACCAATGATCTTCATCAAATACCCATCCTGAAGAAAAGAAGTTCCATGAAGATGTAGATTCCCAAGTCCATCCAAATGCTCCAAGGTGCCAGCTGAAAACCCCAATGTGAAACCTCATACCATTGACAATCTAATTCAGAGTCTGTCTCCCTGGAGGAGTTTGGTTTTAATAATTTTTACAATATTATCATATGTATATAGATTCTAGAAATATTGGGTACATGAAAGATAACATAAACCTCTGTTTATCCCAGAACCATCTTTTGATAAGGGGAATGAGATCCTTTTCTAAAATGCCCTGATTGTTTAAGTTTTGATTGAAATATGCCACTTATGCTCAGGACTTAGGTATTGTAGATGTGGTTAGAAGTTAGAACAGAGGATGCTTCACTTTGTAAAGTACATGGACTCATGGAGTTATATTATTTATGGCACCAGTTAGTAACAAGATACGCTGCTATTGTTTTTCCTTTCTCACTCACTCGGACTTATACTATTTGTGCTGGATGTTACAAGTCATGCCGATTTCTCTTAGGGATTTGTCTCTATTAGAATTTAGAAGTTGGCTCTATTTACAGTGTTCTTGAATGCTAACTTACACATGAACCATTGAATCAATATCTTTTGTTTTATTAGATGTGGCACCTCTTTTGGAGAAGATTGACGATCCAAAAATGGCTGAAGATCCAAATGTGGCTGAAGTTGTAAGACAATTGGACAAAGCCTGCAGGGAGACAGGATTTTTCTATGTGGTAAGCTTTACACCGTTGACATGTTATCATGAAATCCATATCGTAGGAATATTTTGGAGGAGGCTTTTGCCGCTTTGCATATTGTCAAACATACTTCATTAGTAAGAAATAATCATTTGGCAAAAATGAAGCGCACAACCTGCATTGCAATTGCTGAGAAACTTCCATTGGAGGTGCACTGAAAAACACAACTACTATCTAGAGTAGCTGATATAATGTATATAAGGCAGCAGTACAACATGGTGAAAAAGATGCTAAACAAATTGTCTGTCTGCCAAATACTGTCATTGCAGTCCCAGTGTGATACATTGATCGTGGCAATGCTATATCAGGTCCATGAGGTGGCTCAACTTTGACCTGTTTTCCTTCCTGATGTAGCTTTGATTGCTTCGTACATGTGGGTAGTGTCAGTACATCAATAAATAGTCTGCATGTCAATTACTATCAATGCAGTCACAATGGGATCATAGATCATGGCACTGCTATATCAGGTCAATGGGGTGACTCAGCTTAGACTCAACTTAGACTCAACGTGTCTAATTAGTGAAGCCAACTGAATGTCTTGTCCTGTAAATTATAAACAAAACTTTAAATGCCATCAATCAGCAAGCATAATTATAACTGGTTGATTGAGGCCTTGTATCACAAGATAATTGTATATTTCCAAGGACAATCTATACAAAATGAATGAACTGATAGAGTGGTTCTGAAAGCCTGTTGGAAAACAGCACTACTAAAAGAGGTGCATAATTTGTCACACAAAGGGAAACCAATATAATTACTTCTTATTTTTTTGAATTGAAGTTATAGTGGCACCTTTGTGCCAAAGGAATAGGGAACGAGCTTTTTGGGGCTTGGGCTCATTAGCGGGGTGTTAACTCTATCAACATTTTCCATTTTTTTGAGCAATAAGACGGTTGAGCTACTACAATATTTATAGTCCTTATTAATATCCGTCACATCCTGCCATATTTACAGGAAGTGTATGCTAGGGATGTCATGAAATCGGAGACATTTCTGGATACAAGCTGGTCTCGTTCTATAGTGTTAGGATAAATGACTGTCTTTTTGTTAATGTGTGTAATCAGGCATTGCATATGTATGGATTAAGTCCCTAACTTTTGTTTAATGATATACTAGAAGGGCATGCCATGCTACTGACATGTGTCCCTATAGAATTTGTAAATTATAGCATGTTTGGCTCAATAATATAGCGTGCATTCGGCTATAACTACCTGGTTTTCCATTATTCATAATTGGTTCAGATTTGATCTTGTTAGGTTCATTTGAGGATATGCATGCAGGCACACTCTTGGTGTCTGCCATTCACTTTTGACTTTGCTTAGTGTATCATTTGACTACATACTAGTGTTTGGTTTTTGATGTTACAGTTTGCTCTTAGTTACTGCTATTCTTTATGCATAATCTATTAATCTGGTTTGATGGTAACAGACTTGAAGGCCTAACCTATGCAGTTGTTCAGAAACTGACTACTCCACAATATGTTTAAAGAGTGTTGACTTTTCTCAAGAACATCTTTTGTGGACTGTTGACAGATTATAACATTATCAGTTTGCTGGTTTACATTGCAAAGTGCTGGGGACCTATTAACAGATATCCACACTTTCTCATTAAGACCAAAGGCTTGTGGTGGCTATTACCGATAGACAATTTCACTGAATGGAACTATGATTTATATGTTTGTAAGAAACCGTTCCAGTTTTTTAAGACAAATGAAGAGAATCCGTCTTCAAAATTGATAATATATATATATATATATGAATAAAAAGTTGAATGAATAGATGATGGTTTACCATGATGGAGTAGCCTGAATATATAGGCCTTTCATGTAACTATACACTAAGGGGTACGTCCCTTAGTTAACTTAATTTACTAATGCTTATTTAATATTTATTATTATTGGTTTAATGTTAATTATTTATGATTTTTATATTTATTACATTATCGCCTTCTTTAAAGGAGCTTTGTCCTCAAATCTATGCCGAATGATATCACCTTGATTCTTGAATTGTTTTGAAGTGACGATATGGGATATGTGGTCTTGATTACGGCAGTTGTTTCCTTTATCTTGATATGTACATGGGCCTCTTTTCTTTTGGAAATCCTTCTATTTGAGCTGTGTTGCTTGTAAGCTTTCCAACCCATACAACTTGTAACTGTCCTTTCCATCTGAATTCCATATACTGTTCTTGTAGGTTGGTGACGTAGGTGCCTAATTGCATTAGCCATTCATCTCCTAACACCATATCTACTCCTTCGAGTGGTAAGGCATAACAATTGAGTTGTAGATCTAAGTCATGTATTTGTAAGGGAACCTTATGGCATTTTCCGACTTTTTCCACATGTCTATCCTTGATAGTGGTTACTGTGAGATTCTTCACAGGGTATACGAAAAGATTAAGTTCTTTTGCCCTTTTGATATCCACCAAATTGTGTGTACTTCTAGATTCGACTAAAATTATAATGTCTTTATTCTTAATGATTCCTTTGAGTTGTAATCTGTTTGGTTCTCTCTTTTATGATTTTGTCACATGGGGTAAGAATTTATCATCTTTAATGTTATCGTTATTTTTGAAATGGGGTGGAATATATTGTTTGTTGAGTAACTGATCTTCTTCTTTTTGGGTGGCAACTTTATTATGTATCGTTGAACCTTTTTCTTTACAATTTTGTTGGATGTATGTGATTGTCGCTATTGACACTTCTGTTGAGTTTGCATCAGAGTCGGATGTATCTTCTTTAGCAGAAACTTGTACTTCCTTCCCGTCTATAATTTTGCAGTGAGTTGTATGATGGGTTATACATTTATGACCTGGGATCCATTTTTCACCACATCAACGACTAGTGCTTTTTTTCTTTTTTCGGTCATTGTTAGGATGATTGATAGATGTGTCTGATTCTTTCTCAGCTTGATATCCATATGATTGGGAATTGTTACACTTGTGTCTTGGTGAACAGTTGTCTCCGCAATATCTGTGTTGTGTCTCTTTTTGTTGTAAATAACTTTTTTCAAATCTTGCTTTGGATATCCCTTCTAGTTTGACTTCTCCTACCTTTGCCTTATGCCTTGCTACTTCCATGTTCGATAAGTCGTGCTTTTTTAATTCATTTTGGATATACGGTTTAAGCCCTCCCAAATAGGTTTCTTTCGAGTAATTGCTTGCTAGATAATCCGACAGATTTAGATCTCTCGCCGTAATGCTCCCATGCAACACGAAATACACGGAGAGTGGAGTATAATTGTGGATAGAAGTACTAGTGTGGCAAAAGATTCCCACTGATGCGTGAATTCTTTGACACTTCCTTTTTGTTGTAGCCTGGTAAGTTTCAAAAATAATTTGTTTCTGGTAATTCCATGAAATCTTTTAAAAAAGTCGTTCTTGATTAAGTTCCAGGTGTATGAATAATTTTCTCCTTGCCACCACATATACCAATTGTACATGTTACCTTCTAGATGCATGGATGCATTATTTACTTTCTCTTCATCTGTCGTAATGTTGTATATAGTGAAATATTCTTCGGTTTTGTTTAACCAGGCCACACATTGATCTTTGCTCCCATTGTATTTTGATAGTTCTATGTTGGCCCTAGGTGGGCATATCATCAGAGGCTGATATTGGGGGCCTACTGATGAATGATACAGAGGAGGTGGTGATGAGGAGTGACACGAGGAGATAGACATGCTTGAACTATTCCGTCGTTTATTGCAATTTCTAGAACTTCGGTTTTGTAACATCATCATGATTTGAGCACGTTTTTTATTCTAATCCTCTTTCATGGCGTCCAATTTGTTGTCCAACTTTTTTTCCATTATTGTGAGAATTTCGTCTTTGATCTCTTTTTTGAGGGACACATTCTTATTCTTCATTTCCTCTTTTAAGCTTTCTTGGTTCTTGGTGACTACGCTGACGTCCTTCTCCAATTGTTCGAACTGATTTTTCAGGTCCATCGTCATGCTTCTAGTGCATGGGGGCATATACTTGAACACAATTTTGGCTTATATGGGGTGAACGACATTTTAATTATAATAATTATTAAAATTAATGGGTATTGATGGAAATAAATAAAAATAATAATTATAAAAATTATTATTAAAAAATAATAATATTATTATACTTATATATTTTTATCTTTATTATAAAGTTATAATAAAAAAATATATTATTATAATAATAATAATATTATTAATTAATATGTAAATTTATTAATATTGTTTTGGTTTTGTGTAGGGCTTATGTGGAGTGGCAGTGTGAGTGGAGTAGGCATGGGAGTGTCTGGAGGAAGGGCGATGAAGGCGTGACTGCAGAGAAGGGGTTGTGTGAAAGAGTGGACGGTGGCTGGTGGAGATGTAGCGCAATGCAGGTTGGGAGTGAAAGTGTGGCAAGGCGTGGCGGTAGAGAGGGGCTTGTGTGAAAGAGGTTAGTGAGGCAATGTCATATGAAGTGGGGGGGTAGCGATGAAGGCGGACAGTGTGGAAGGAGCCGAGTGATGTTGAAGGTGTGGTGTTGTAGATGTAGCATTGTGGGCTGGTGCTGCGAAGGTAAGGGAGCGTGCAGATGTAGACTACGCATGGAGGTGGAACGTGTGCAGGGCCAAGTGAAGGTGTGAGGGGAGCTGTGAAGGTGTGGAAGCTGGAGTGCAGGGAGAAGAGTTTGATGGGAGATAAGGCGCAGTGATGGAAGGGATAGAGGAAGTAATGGGAGAGAGGAGTGTGCAGAGTAATGGAGTGTGGAAGGGGGAGGGAGTGGCAGAAACGTGGATGGGCAGGCAAAGATGAAGAATGTGGAGGCGCGGGGTATGTGAGCAGAGGAGAGGTGGATGGAAGGAACGCGGATTAGAAAAGAGGCAGCTAGAAGGAGTGTTGGTGAAGTAGTGAGGAGCGTTGGAGGATGAGTGCAGTGGAAGGAGTAGTGAAAGTGGAAAAGGGAGAAGGGAATGAGAAACGAGTGAGGAGACGAGAGGAGGAGAAGATGCAGCGCAGGAGAGGCATTGGGCAACGAATGGGTAGTGAAATGGGGTGTGGGCAATGCGTGGAGGAAAATGAATGAGGGAGGAACGAAGAGCTCTAATACCAATGTAAGAAAATGTTTTGATTTCTTAAGACAAATGAAGAGAATCCGTCTTCAAAGTTGATAATATATATATATATATATATATGAATAAAAAGTTGAATGAATAGATGATGATTTAAAATGATAGAGTAGCTCGAATATATAGGCCTTTCATTGTAACTATTCACTAAGGGGTACGTCCCTTAGTTAACTTAATCTACTAATGCTTATTTAATATATATTATTAATTATTTAATGTTAATTATTTATGATTTTTATATTTATTACAATGTTCTTTATATAGTTTTTTGTATTTTGGAATATCACAGAGTTTGTTTTTGATGGATCGAAGCCCATTGTTAGCTTTTGGGAGAAAGCATAAAATGCGTATAAGAATTCTATTTAGCATGTGTGTAACAATTTTATTTAGTATAGCTCTTGTATGTTTTAAATTTTTATTTCTGAAGTTCTTGAACTTGTGAGATTTGAATATTATTTTTTGCTTTGCGAGTTTTTTTTTTTCATTTCACTTTGTTACGCCCCAGATTGTTTGCAGCGTGCTTATCGGGATATACTAGAGTGAAGGGGTCTTTTTCCATTGTAAAAGGCCAAGTCTGGGCTTGTTTAAGTAAAAGTGTTGGTCTAGCTGGGCTCAAGACCCATGGCTGATCATGGCAGGTCCTCTTGGTTTTCACCTCAAGGAGCATTAGCTTAGTGGCTTTGTTGACTGTTGCTTGATGGGAAGAAGTCCCCCATGATTTTGTGCCCTGGTTTGCTGCTCCGATGCTTCTTGTGATGGACCCATTAGGACACATGGCTTAGGGGCTCCTAGCCACACTCATGTTTATGCCATGTAGAAGGTGATTGCACATGTAAAGGTTGTCATAACCACTTTAGCACACCTCATTTATGCCCACTTGGATCTTCTCTTTCTTGTGTTACCCCTCCTTTTGGTCTGTGCAAAATCCATGACGACGTCATCTTCTTCAAGAAAGCCATACCTTGCTAAAGGGGAGGATGTTGAGGGATCTTCTACATCGTTGGGGTTAGTTGGAGCATGAAGTCCTCCCTTGGTCCATCACTTCACTTGGATGAAGTCATCTACATCATTTTATCATTATTTTTAGTCTTTTGTGGTTTAGTCCTTTGCTTGTGGGTGACAAACCCTAACTTTGAGTTATTTTTACTTTTTAGTAAGGTAGGCTCTAAACCTCAAATACCTCATACAAATAAAGGCTCCTAGAACGCATTTGCAACAAGACAAGGGTTCTAATATGTATTTAATTCTTTTTCTCTTGGTGCATTGGAGCTTCTAGAGTGATGCACACCTCTCTCTTTGGCAAGTTTTTTTATGTGATGAAGGTTGAATGATGGAATTTCTAGGGTTTACTATCTTGCAAGATTGATTCAAAGAGTAGTTATAACTCATGGCTAAGGAGGACCTAAGAACTATTTCTCTTGCTCTTCTCTTGGTTGATGTTGGTAAGATCTTTCCATTTTCTTGTTTGAGGTTGCTTTTGCACCTTAAGTAAGGTAAATTAGGGTTTTATTGGCATCTTGTCAGTCTTGATTGAGGAGACTTTCCTCTTGAAGAAGCTCTCAACTGTGGGCCTTGGGATTCATTGTTTTATCTAATTAGGATTTGGCTACTTTGATCTAATTTTGGGTTACTAGCCTTTGCCCTATTTGGTAATGAAGAAAAATGACAAAATGACAAAATCTCTTTGTGGTGTTTTGTCAAACACTTAGCAACTGTAGGTTTGTGAGACACCTTGCTCCCTAGTGTTTTCCAAACTAATGAATGTAACTCAAGACTCCCATGATTAATACCTCACTTGACTAGCCTTTTGACTTGCTGACCATCCACCCCACCCAAGAGAAGGCCGATCTATGCAATGCTTTGTGATGGCTAGTTAGATATTGATATGTAAATAAAACACTAACTGAATACTTTATGTTTTGTTATACACTTGTCCTCCGAAGAGACTATGCAAAGATTCAATGGTGATCACTTGTGTGAGGTAGAATGTGTGATTTAGTTGTTATTTAATGTTTATTATTTTAAGCGATACTTCATCCTCTAGAAGCTTTGGATATGGTCTTTATATCAGATTTCATCATTGTGAAACTTTGACCAAGTTTGAATTTTTTCCAGCTATTTGACTTGTTGCTCAAACCCGGGTTCATCTTTCATCGTGCGACAACCATTGGAGGCCAATTGGACCCCTCCAGAGTCCAAATATCATTTTTAGCTATTATCGATTAGTTGGCTATTAATGCTAAATTTTCCTAAGTTTTCCTAAGTATACATTTAATTATTTGGATCAGCCAAATATGTTGGGTATGTGTTATATTCTTTGCATGTGTGTGTGGGGTTTGTCGTTTGTACAAAATGCGTCTGATGATTCCCACCCATCTAGTGCTGAAGGTGAGTCATGAGCCGAAGGTTAGTTCGAAAATTTTTGGGCTCTTTTTGGGCTTTTCCTTAAAATCTGTAATTTAATCTTGGTTAAGGGATTGGGGTCTATTTCAAATCCGGGTTAACGTAGGGTTGTGGATGCTGCAAAATACCTACATATTGTATTGTGAGTGGTTCATAATCATAATGAGAGAGTGAGAGGTGTGGCTGTAAGTTTTGTTGGTTTTCCTGGTTAAGGGTTTTCAGGGTAAATCTCTATGTATTATGTGTGAATGCTATGGTGTAATCTCTATTTTGCTTAAAATAATCTATATGCTTTGCTTCTCTGCATTGGTTTAAAATTTATAAAATATAGCTGATTTCAGATTAGTTTTGAGCATGGACTCGATGCATACCATGCATTTAGAGGCCAATGAACTCATGAACTCATCTAAGGCATCAGTTTTCAAAATTTACCAAGGGAACACCAAAATCCATTTAATGTAGAATTATTAATGTGACGGACTAAGTTTAAATTTAAAAAATGCCTAAGTTTAGTGGGATTTCAAATAATTGCATTTTGGAAAAAGTTGTGACTTGGGTCCTCATGAAATATTTTTCTTAACAATACCCAAGTCTTAGAATCTCCATCCGACATCTCAAGTGTGCCTAACATGCACTTTACTTCCTAAGGGAGAATTTATGAAAAACAACAAAGGTAAAAGCATGCAAATAATGTTATAACTCAATTATAATGTAAAGGGGGACCCCATAGTGACCCCCCCATGTCATCTAGTCATTTAGCTCAGCAATCAAGTCATTTCCTTGTAATTTTATGATGTTAAAAATGAGCTGTAAGAGACTATTCACTCCCCTCTCTCCATGGCATTTTCCAACAAATTAAAAATTGTAAATCTGAGTTAAAATCTCAGCCATTGATCACTCTTGCTCATATTTTAATATCAGCCCTCCATCCTTATGGGATAGCGCTTTCGCTCACTTGTTCTCTATAAAACAAAGTGAGCCTCTCATTGTAAATGGTTTTTTGCCATTTTCAATAGTGAATAGAGAACCAGATTTTCAGATCTCTTATTTCTCTTGTGTTTCCTGTTTGAGATAGTTGAATATTGCTCCTTGCCATTTTCTTTGTGAATTGGAATAGCCGGAACACTTGTTTGTAGTTTTATTTTGTAGATTGTATGCAGGATTGGGGAACAAATTCGTCCTAGTGTGCCTTGTTCTCTTTCGGAGAAGGGGTTTTTTGTTGAATTAATGTTGTCATTAATGGCAAGACAGGAAGAAAAGTCTTGAAGGGATAATGTTAAGCCTTGAGAAGTGAAGTAATGTTTTGAAGAGTAAAGTGACATGTAATAAGCAGCCCTCCACACTAGCATACAATGAAGTTAAAACAACAATGAAGTCGGCCCTACTTCACAGTTCACACATTGTTGTAGATTGATGAATAACAAAGTTAAAACAACAAATGAAGTCGACCCTACTCTACACATCGTTGTAGATTGATGAATTGAAGACAAAGCAATGTTGAAACAAAGTCAGCCTCCTTCTCTCCCTATACAATTCTACAAAAGGAAACATATGCAAGTCGGCCCTCCCTTATAGCCTTCACAACGTAATATTTTGAAGAGACAAAACATTGAAGTCAGCCCTATGAAGACTGAGTCGACCCCACCTTAAGACACACTTGATGCATATAAATATAGAAGCAACTCGCCTCAGTCACTCACGGATCAATAGCTCATTGATCATCTTTGTTGTGAATAAAATCCGAATAAAAGACAGCTTTTAGTCCTGGTTTATTCATTGGTACTGGTGCACAGGCCTAAAACAATAAATATAGGCCGAAAAATAAGAGCTGGATTGTGGCTAGATAGCAGCTGAAGAGATCTGTTTTGGGCCACTGTTAGGGCAGATCCCAGGCTAAGTTTAAAGCATAGGTATAACTGAAAGAGGATCCTAGAAGCAGACGAAGAAAGGGTCTTGGTGTAGCTTACTGGAAAGGATTTTTTCTAGTGATGTGAAGGACACTCTTGTAGATTTGTGGTTACAGTGCAGGTCTGATAGAATTCTATGTACAGGACTGTTAAGGGCATTTTTGAAGGAGTTTTGTTGATACAGCTAAAGATCTTTTAAAGAATATCTAAAGGGCTATCTTGAAGACAACTTTCAAAAGCAGATTTGAGCATTGTTAAAACTTGATACTTTGGGGATTGATGTTCCCCGTGGGTTAGTGCCTACAACCTTTGTTTCACTGAGTTGGTGCTCAGTTCATGAATTGATGTTCCCTGTAGGTTTGTGCCTAAAACCTTTGTTTCACTGAGTTGGTGCTCAATTCAGGAATTGATGTTCCCTGTAGGTTGGTGCCTACAACATTGTAAGTCAATGCTTACTCTCCAAATTGTTGGGTGGTATCTACAACTTTTAATATAAGAAAAGTTATCCATGCACTGTGTTTTTACTGATTGTATGATGATTGTTTAAAATTGCTAAAGTTAAGGTGTTGAAGTAAAAAGTGATTAAAATCTGTCCCACTGCTAAGGAGGTTGGGGTGACATCCTCTGCTCACAAAAAACATTATTTCATTGCTAGTCCATTAGTCACTTAATTCCTATTGCTTGTTTCTCTATTTTGTGTGCATGCATGTAGTTTTTCTAGCTTCTTTGTGGCTGTAACTTTGTTTGCCTTTCTTAGCTATCCTTTCCATTGAAAAATCTCAAGTAAATGACTCCAAATCACCCTAGGATTAGGCACTGGTTTATTAAGTGTTAAATTCAGCCATTGGGATGCTTTTAGAACCCCATGCATGTGTGTTTTGCTTGCTTCCCTGTTTATTTTAGATCTAATATTTTTATAGCAGCAGGCCCTCTTGTGCTAAGACCATCCTTAAACTCAGACCAGCTCCCAAAACTGACATATAGAATCTATTTTTGAGCCTATTAAATGTTAAATCACTTCAAAAGTAATTTATTTGAGAGCTTCTAATTATCCCTCTTATCACCTATAATCTCTAAGGCACTATTTTCCTAACCCTCTAGACTTATCTTATAAGCTGTCCCAATTTTTTGTGTAACTTAAACTTTAGGGCAGGCATCTAAAACCAAGTCTAGTGACCATTTATGTGCCTTGAAGTGTGATCTGTGATTGCTCATAAAAAGAACACCCAGCCTGAGACCTTAAATGTGTCAAGCGTTGATTCCACCAGGCAGTGAAAGGTGTTTTACTTGATGCTAGCAATCTTGTTTTGTATATGTCTGTGTGTTGACTGAGTGGTCTGTGCCTTAGTCTTATTCAAGTGACTGGTGCATCTTTTCCTATCTGTTTGTTGCTTTTTTCATTTCTCTCGGGGGTTATGTTATCATTGTCATTTTTTTAAGCTATCCCCTAGAGCAAATTCCCCCAGGGTACCATATTTTCCTTCTTGCTAAACCTTAAGGTGCCTTGGTCCTCCACAAATCAATCTTATTAGTAATATGAGAAAGCTGGTTTTACCGGCAAGTATCTGGGAATGTTTGACTGGGGACACCTCTCCTGGTTAGTCTGGATCCGCTTTGAGTGGATCCGGGAAACCTGAAGAGAGGGGACCCCGCCTGACTTGACACTTTGGGGCAGAGTCCTGAGGTTCCATCGGTCTGGTGATTATCATTCTCTGCGGATATAGAGATCACCACATCGTGTGGCAACAGATACTAAGCCTAGTGAAGATATATCTCGTTTCTCAGGTTGTATGTCTTATTTGTGGTAAGAAGAATTTTGCAAAATCCATGAATCTAATGAAGATTTTTATTTATTTTAGATCTCTATTTCCTATTGAAAAAGTAGCTTAGGATGAAGAAGATGAGTGTAACTTGAAAAGTGAGTTATTGATTTCCTTAAGAGGTCTATTCATATTTGAATGTAAAAATGAAAAACTAGTGGGTGAGGAGGCATCCTTTGTGCAAGGAGGAATTTTTTTTTTCAAGTTATCTTTTTTTTCCCAATGAAAACCTGATGGGATCTCCCTTCTTCCCTAGAATATCCAGATGGAAGGTGTCTCAACTACTAGTGACAATAACGACTGGTAACCCCAAGGGATTTGATTGGATTTGAACTTGTGACCTATGGCCTTCCCATCAACAAATGCATTGGGTGGATGGTTCAACTGATTGATGTAACCCTTGGTACTATGTGTCAAGTAAGCTTTGTGTAAGTTCTTAATTTATATAAATGCTTGGATACAATATTTTGCTTGTAGGGAACCCTATAGGTCCATAGGGTTCATCCCGCAAAGCATATTGTGAGGTCACAAGGATCATGTTATGTGGGGCCATGGGGCTCATTCTATGGGACTAGAGACACTTTTGTTATCGTTAAAGAGTCCTAGATGGACAGATAGTTTTGTCCTTATTTGATATAAATTTTTATTAATATTTGTTCCACGGGTGTACCTTTCCTCATTCTTCTGCCCTTTTATATTCACTAGCCATTCTTCAGTCGTTTCCTTCTGTAGATGCTAGCCACTCCATACTGGGATTTTTTCATTTTCATATACTTTAAGGGCTTCCCAAGGTACTTCCGTATAGGAATTTGCCACACTGCTTGTCCCTAGAGTCTTTCATAGTCCCTCTTCTCTTTTTGGGTGATGATATAGATGGGTTTGTCTATATTGTGCATCATGAATTATACAGAAGATACATCTAAACTTGTCTTTGGATTTCCTGGCCAGTTCTTGGATTTCAATTCTCTTTTCATGGGTGGAAATTACAGTTTGGCTTTCCTACTATATATATATCTTATCCATGTCAATATCTTAGGGAAACCCCTAGGCACTTCCCCTCATTTCAAGGATGGTACCCAGGGTCAGGGCACAAGGCCGATCAACAACGAGGCTTGAAGCCATTACAATAATATTACTCATTAACAGTTCAACATGTCACAGGAATAGAATCTGGGCGTGGAGGATAACACTCCATCCCAGAACCACTTGGGCTAGACCCAATTGACAAGCTTTCCTACTATATATATATGTTTGTGTTTCTGAAAGTTGACTTACAGGCTTTTGCAAGTCTTGAATAAACAGTTTCTGGGTCTATCTATTGAATCTCTTTCAGTCAAATAGTTCCAAATTTTAATTTAGCTTTAGCTCCTGCAATGTGCAGTCATGATGCAAGTAATGTTAAACTGATTGACTAAAGTAATTTATTTATATTTTTAAATCTTATGCATCATAAGATAACGCATTTGATTGTATGCATTTTTCCATGTGCAATTTAGACTCAGCATAATTCCATGATTTGATTTTGAAATATGCTTATTTGGATTTGGCACCAGAAAGGCCATGGAGTTCCCGATCACATTGTAAAAGAAGTTCTGGATGTGACTAGGGAGTTTTTTCATCGTCCCTTTGAAGACAAACTTAGAATCAAGATGAGCGCTTCAACCGGGCACAGGTCAATGTTGATCATAAATCAGTATTGAAAACTTTAGCTTATTTTTTATTTATTACTGAAGAAGAAATATTTGTGGTTGAAGGAGAGCCTTGGTTATTCAATGTTTCATTAATGTAAACATCTAGGATATTAATGTGTCAGAGTTGATCAACCTCATATGAAGAAAGACTCTCATTATTGCACCATTGGAATTGTGATTTTTGAAGGCAGAGGATATCAAAGAGTGGGAGAAAATGTAACAAAAGGGAAACCTGACATGCACGAAGCTATTGATGTATGCCAATATATTTATTTGAACTAACATATCTTTTATGAACATAAAATGTCTTGCTGGTTGAATTTCAGAGTAAAACTTCCCCCGTAAAATATTTCATATGCTTCTTTGGTTTGCATGGGTGATGATTTACATCTGAAATACCTCCAATGCTATTTGTGTGGCAGTGTTACAGGGAAATAGAACCAGGGGCCTATGGAGCCCTCGGTAAAGCACTAGAAGGAGCGAATTTGTGGTAAAGATTTTAAAGTTGTTCATTCTGTATTTCTTATTCTGAAATGAACCCCTATTAGTTTCAAGAATTGCACCTATTTTCCATTATGTTTAACAGCCCTAAAAGTAAATTATGGAAAATAATAAGGTGAAAATTTATGTGATAATAATTTTGAAAGCCATCCATTTAAAATCTTGTTCAACCAGCTAGGAAGCAGCTAGATGCTTTGGAGTAACATAGGGTATCTGTTAGTTTTACCATCTATTTACTTGTAAGCAAATAAGCCCCGTTACTGGGTGATATTGAATGTCTTAATGGCAACATGGGTATGGATAGCATGTGATTTCCCTAAATGATTTCTTTATCTGCTCAATTACCATTTGATGTGTCGGGGCTTGGAAAGTATAGTAATTAAATGAGCATTATTTTACTAGCTCCAAAATCAACAAATGGAAAATAATAGAAGTTTTGTGATGATAATGCTATAAATTAGATATTGGAAATTTTCGGCTATAGTCATGAAGCAATTATACAAGATTAAGTAACATATTACATTGTTGCGTTTAGCATTTATAATGAATGTCTCATTGCGATCTGGTTTTGAAGGATAGTCAATTCGGGTAGGAGTATGCCATTGTTGTTCATGAGAGAATATTTCTTTGGCATCAAGTGCCATTTGATGCATTGGGAACTAGAAGTGGAGGCTGCTATTAATATTCTTCAAAAGGCATTACCCATGGGAAGAAAGTGAGTTTTCATATTAGAATGATGGATTCAATATGGAAAAGATGATGCTAGTTTGATAGAACGAACATGATTTCATTATATCAATAAGCTACCAATCTGTAATGTCCCCTCTATGATGGTTCCATGAGTAATTCCACTCACCTATCCAATTCCCATAGGTTGGAGTGGAAACTAAATTGAATAGGGAATTAATTGGCCCATAGTCACTATAAGGAGGAAAAATTGAACTACGAGGGATGATGTGGGTCACAAAATTGATTTAATAAATGCCAAATATTCATAAATCATGTGGAATAGGTCCAATCAGCCAAAGAGGGCGCATGAAGATGAGGAATGGGACACATGGAAGTGTAACCCCCAAGCTAGGTGGACGGAATCCAATCATGAAGGAATCTCTTGAGTTGTTAACCCCTTGGGCTAAAATTAGCAAAGGGAGGGCGCACTAGTGGGAAGGTAACCTCCAAGGAATCTCATGGATGATGGATCAAGTAAAAAATAGCCAAGAGGGGCGCATGGGTGAAGTGTAACTCCCAAGGAATCTATGACAAGTCTATGATAGATTCTATGACAAACTATGACATGACAGGTCCTAAAAATAGCTAAGGAGGGTGCATGAGGGAATCTAGGGACCACATGGCTGTTGTAACTCCCTCAAATCAAGGAGGTCACTCCCAAATTCGAATTTCCATGGTTGGTTAAGGTTCAAGAAGGCCAAGATAACATTAATACAAGGTAAAAGTGTCATGAATGACATCTCTCTCCATTAATTCAAATATTTATTAATTTTATTGAGAGAAAATTCTAGAATGAGGGTGGAAGGTGGCAAAGGAGTTTATAAAAGGAATGTAGGAACCTTAGGAAAGAACTTTTGGTCATTTTCAATTCGAATTGAAGAGCCATAGTGCTTCTCAAGCTTGGGAGATGTGCCCCTTGCTAATGAAGCTAGTTTCGGTGATGCAAGATTTCACCCTAGCTGGCCATGAGAGGAGGAATCACTCTGATTTCTCTATGGAGCTGTATTGAGTGAGCTTATGTCCTTGTTGGTTTGATTTCATCTTGGAGTGTTTGGATCTTAGTTTGTGGTAGCAGTAGTGTTATGGTGTTTTTCCGGTGGTTTCAAGTGTGTGGTTGATGTTCTCTTGGAGGATGGCGCACCATTGTTTGTGCAGATCTCTTTGGGGATGATGTATGGGAAGTATATTTTCACTATTGGATGGTGGACACTCCCTTAGGCGCAGATATGAGATTTGGTGATCCACCTCTGAAGTTGATTGGCTTGTTTCGACTAGTAGACCTAGTCCTAGTCGACAATTTCTCAACACCACTCGTCGAAGACCGATGACTCCAGCACACCTCGTCGACGACGACTATTGCGCACCGACGACAACTGACCGACTACGACAGATTGTCCCTCTGTCTTCCAATCGACTCTGACGATTGCACTTCTCAGACTGCCACAACTTCTTTTGTAACTGAACGTAACAAGAAGGCATCTCAAGCGTACTCAACACTCTATATAAGTCTGTACATTATTGTAACATAGGAAGGAGGGACAAAGAAGAAATAATAGAATTTTTTTTATCCAAATTCTTGCATTTTGTCTGGGTATATTCTTGATTGTTTTCTTGTTCTAGATTGTCGACTTAGTTAATTTGCTTCCGCCATAACAGACCTCGACTCATTTAGTCGAACCTGTTGTCCCTCGTCGAACTCCTGGGTGGCGCAGATCATTGGTATCAGAGCTTGATCTTGCGTAAGTTTTGTGGAGACACTTCTTGTTGAAGTTACCTGACTTATGCCTGTTCTAACACGCTCGCAAACACAACAATCCAGACAGACCCTACCTTCGACTTCTGAGTATCTACCAACTCGCAACACTCTACCGAAGATGGCAGAAGAAGCAGACAATAAACATGCAACTGAAGAGACAAAGCGACTCATTGAGCAAGCACTTGCTCGACAACGAACTGAAATGTACGAGCATTTCAATGAGATTCTTGCTCGACTCACTAGTTCATTTGGCTCGAGTTTAGTTAGCAATTCGACGAGAAATGCCTTTGACAAAGTCAGTCCTTTTAAGGTACAGATGAACTTGGATATACCGAATCTAGAAGGAAAGATTGATGTTGAATCTGTAGACAACTGGGTACAACAACTGTAATCCTATTTCTCTGTGAATCAACTCTCAGAAGTCGAGAACATCACCATTGCATCCTTGAAAATGTCGACTTCCGTGCACTGTTGGTGGGAGAATCTATCGACAAAAATGGAGAAAGAAGACAACCCCATAGAAACGTGGGATAAATTTGTCGAGCATGTCTGAAGAGATTTCTACCGACCCAAATACATTGAACAACAGTATAAGAAGTGGCAACAATCAAGGCAATGGAGAGACCAGTCTGTGCAGAGCTATACTGACGAGTTATATCGACTGATGGCTAGACTTGGCGTTCGGGAAGAGGAGAAATTGCTCGTTTTGAAGTACGTAAGCGGATTGTCCCCATACATTCAACAGGATATGGAGTTCCTTACTGTCAATACGCTCGCAGATGCATTCCATTATGCTAGCAAGCTTGAAGCAAAGCAGAAAGGAAAAGAACGCCTCGCGACTAAGCCAACATGACGACCATCCGACAAGAAGTCTCCGTCGTCAACTGACTCCGACAAGTCCAAATGCCCATCTCACCTGACTCCGCCTAAGCAAGATTAGGGTAAGAGATTCTCAGAGAGATAAGAGGGAATGTAGTAAACAACCCCTTGCCGGGAAATGGTGTGATTACCACCACTCGTCGTGGCATGATGCGTCTGTATGCAAAGCTCGAAAGACATTCTTAGCGAAACTGTCTACATCTAACTTGATTGACAAAGCCGTTGTGGAATCCGACTCGGAATCATCGACTCTCCTGGCATCGACATCGACAACTCCAGTCGCCTTAACTATTGTCGATGAGGAGGAACGAGAGCGCATATTCGATAGACAGATATGGGTTCATAACAATCCTTTGTATCTGATTGTGGATAATGGAAGCCTGAAGAACTTTGTTTCTGAAACTCTTGTGAAGAAGCTTGGTCTTGTTACTACTCTGCATACTCGGCTCGATGAAGGATGGACAGGAACTTCGAATCACTCGACAATGCAAACTTGCCTACTTCATTAAGCCTTTCAAAGATGAATTACTCTGTGATGTGGCACCACTCTCAGTAGCCGACGCTTTGTTTGGAAAGCCATACTTGTGGGATCGACATGGAAGTTATCAGTCACGACCGTAGAAGGTAATTGTCAGAATTCGGGATCAGTGGTATACCATACCAGAGCGGTGACGTGCATCGACAATTGAGATGGTATCTACTAAACAAGTTAAAAAGTTAATCAACCATGCTCAGAAATTCGCATTGATCATGATTAAGCCTCAACATTCTAGGAAGACTGTAGTAACTAATTGACTCACCAACAACCATAGTCCTCGACAGTAGCAACGAATTAACAACATTTTTGAAGAATATCAGAATGTGTTCAAAGAACCAAACGGAGTACCTTTACACTGTCAGGTAAAACACTCCATTGAACTCGCTCCTGGTTCTTCATTACCTAACACATCTATCTACAGGAGGTCCATTATCGAGAATGAAGAGATTCGTTCACAAATCCAAGATTTGATCGACAAGGGCCATATCCGACCCAGTTCCTCTCCTTGTGGAAGTCCAGTTGTTCTTGTTCCGAAGAAAGATGGGACTTGGCACATGTGCATCGACTACGGGGCACTCAACAAGATTTCAGTAAAGAACGGGTACCCTTTACCAAGAATAGGTGAATTGTTTAATTGTTTGAAAGGTGCTAAATTCTTCACTAAACGCGATCTCAAGTCGGGATATCATCAGATTCCGATTGAGCCCTCCGATGTATGGAAAACTTCTTTCAAAACCAAGGAAGGATTGTTTGAATGGTTAGTCATGCCTTTCGGTTTAACCAATGCACCTGCAACCTTCATGCGATACATGGATGACGTTCTTCGACCTTTTGTTGGCAAATTTGTTATTGTCTACCTCGATGACATCCTGATTTTTAGTAGATCGTGGGAGGAACATTTTCGACAGCTTCAACAAGTCCTCAACACCCTCCGACAACATCGACTCTACTTGAATTTGGAAAAGTGTTCATTTGCAATGTACAACATCAAATACTTGGGCTATGTTATCGACACTGCAGGAATTCACGTCGACCCAGACAAGATACAGATCCTCAAAGATTGTCCCATTCCTCAAAACATTCATGAACTAAGAATTTTTCTTGGTTTGGCGAATTTTTATGGACGATTCGTACTGGGCTTCAGTCATATAGCCTGGCCTTTGACTCAGCTAACTAAAGGAAGTGGGAATACTATCTTCAAGTGGACGCCAACATAGAAACAAGCTTTTGAGCAGCACAAGCACAAACTCTATACTGCACCAGTACTTGTGCTACCTGAATTACATCAACCATTTGAAGTCGAAACCGACACCTCCGACTATGCTATATATGGGCGCCGTAATCACACAAGCCGACCACCCAGTCCCATTCCACTCGGAGAATTTCAATGACACTGTTAGGAAGTATTTGACATATGAAAATGAGCTCTATGCCATTGCACAAACTCTTAATCAATGGAGACATTATGTCCTTGGCAAGGAAACAGTCGTTCATACCGACCATAAGCCCCTACAGTTTGCTCCATCCTAGTCTAAGCTACAGACGACCAGACAGGTCAAGTGGATTAGTTACCTACAACAGTTTTAGTTGGTAATTAAGCATCAGAAAGGTAAAGCCAATGCAACAGTTGATTACCTTAGTCAACCATCGGTTACTTCACTTCTCACAGTCTTAAGTATTCATGTATATGACACCATTACTTGGCCACGATAGTATGAACAAGATGTTGATTTCTCGACGGTGTCCGACAACTCCATACAGGTGAGCCGATTGCTCTCGGCTACCACATGAAGGACAACTTGTTATACAAGCTTGGACAACTTTGTGTACCGACAGGTGAGCACCGACAAAAGCTCATTTGGGACGCACACTACAACAAAACTGCATGATATTTTGAAGTAACAAAGACACTCGCTATACTTCAAAAGTACTTCTACAGGCCTTCACTCAAGACGGATGTCAACAAGTATATCAAGTTGTGTGTGGTTTGTGCCATCACCAAGACACCAAACCGATGATAGGGTCTGTATACACCCTTACCAGTCCCTAATCGACCATGGGAATCCATTTCCTTAGACTATTTGACTGGATATCCTGTTACCTGACACCAGCATGATGCAATCCTGGTAGTGGTAGATTGATTTTCCAATATGGCTATCCTTATTCCTTGCAAGAATACCATAACCGCACAACAAACTACTCAGCTCTTCTTTGAGAATGTCTGGAAACACTATGGCTTGCCGAATTCAATTATATCCGACCGCGACTCCAGATTTCTAAGCACTTTCTGGAAGACGCTCTGGCAACAGCTCGACACACAGCTATCGATGTCGACTGCATTCCATCCCCAGACCGATGGATAGACAGAAGTTGTGAATCTCCTGGTAGTACAAATGCTCTGCATGTACAATCACCAATATCGTCGAACATGGGATGAAAGTCTTTCGTACATCCAACATAGCTATAATTGAGCACAACATAGTTCTATAGGCAATAGTCCATTTGAAGTTTGTTATGGATTTCAACCCTCGGCGCCGCTCGACTTAGTCAACTGGCCGACTGCCTTGGTCGACACCGACCATGGACATCGAGAAGTTGAGAAAGCACTCAAGTTTAGGGATCAAATTTGTAACATCCAGAAGCAAGCATAGGAGATGTTACAACAAGCTAATACAAAAGCTAAGGCCCAACACGACAAGCATTGTATTCCTCATTCTTTTCAAGTTGGGGACCAGGTTTGGTTACATCTCAAGAAATACATGTTTACAGGTCCATACAAGAAGTTAAAGCCTTTGAGATATGGTCCTTACACCATTCTTGAGAATATTGGGGAAAATGCCTTTAAGCTCAACATTCCTTCATGCCTGGGTTTACATCTAGTATTTAATGTGGATCTACTTCGACCATATCATGCACCATTGCTTGAACAAAGTAACTTGCAGACGACAGTGCCTGGAGATATACACCCAGATGTTCAGGAGCCTTTACTTGTTGACACAATCGTAGGCCGATGAATACGCCGTACATGGACACAAGCAATTCCCTTGTTTCAGGTGCCCAAAGCCGGACAACTTCCAGTCCAAGGGAAGTGGTATTCTATTGCTAAATTGACTGAGAAGTTTCCACATCTGCATGAGCAAGCAATGGGGACCATTGCTTCTTAAGGAAGGGTGAATGATCCACCTCTGAAGTCGATTGGCTTGTTTCGACTAGTAGGCCTAATCCTAGTCGACAAATTCTCAGCACCACTCGTCGAAGACTGACTACTCCAGCACTCTTCGTTGACGATGACTATTGCGCATCGACGACAACTGACCAACTACGATGGATTGTCCCTGTGTCTTCCAGTCGACTGTGATGGTTTCACTTCTCAGACTGCTACAACTTCTTTTGTAATTGAACGTAACGGGCAGGTAGCTCAAGCGTTCTCAACACTCTATATAAGCCTGTACATTATTGTAACATAGGAAGGAGGAACAAAGAAGAAATAATAGAAAAGTTTTTGATCCAAATTCTTGCATTTTGTCTGGGTATATTCCTGATTGTTTTCTTGTTCTGGATTGTCGACTTAGTTAAGTTGCTTCCGCCATAACAAACCTCGACTCATTCAATTGAACCTCTTGTCCCCCGTCGAAATCCTGGGCGACGTGGATCATTTGGGGGTCGAGATCAATCCATAGAAGGCGCATTAGTGCAGGAAAAATTGTCATTTGGAGTAGCATCTTCTCTTCTTCTTCTCTGCTAAACTTGGCAGCCTTCTCTTCTCTCTTGTTGTAGATTTCTCTGAGATTTTGTAGCTGCTTGGAAGCCATCCCTGTAATGTATGATTTCTCCATTTCATAATAATTTTTCATGGTGTTTTACCTTCATATTGTATCTCATTTACAAGCAACAAGTGACTATGTGAAAAATCTGCAATTTCTGGTTTATTAGCTGAAAGCCTATCCTTGTTTAACCATCTTAACCAGATGTTTAGAAGTGCTCAATGGGTCAAGTTGATGCATTTGAATGTGTAGAAGTTATTCATATAGTTTTTGGAATAATTCGAGTCAGTTTGGTGGTGTTTGGGATCAGTGGAAAAGAATACCTTTTTGTAGCAGAATTTTGTCTAGTTTTGCCTAGTTTTGAATTAGAGTTAAATTGGCTCAAATGTTTTTGGGTCTAAGGGTTGGGTACATTACACAATCATTACTAATATAATATAATTAGTAAATATTGACGACGTTGCTTATGAGGATGTGTGGAAAAGGGTACGTCCCTTCCATTTATCTTTGTAGTCCATCTTGATGGTATTGGGATTTTGTTATCAATTTATCTTGTTTTACATTCATCTTTTAAGAATTGTTATCCCCAACATTTGGTCATCTTCCCAATTGAGGGTTGTCAAAGTCTCATTTCGCCTATGGATTTTGTTACAACTTGAGTTGGCATGTGTGTTAAACCCCAAAGAACAAGCTAGCCCAACTACAACCTAGAGGTGTTACCCACTGTCGCCTTGATAACTACCTCACTGCACTTCCGGTTGGCTCTTCTTCAACTTGAGGGGGGCTTCCCTAGGATAGGATTGCTAGGCTTTGGTGATGTGGGATCAAAGGTGATTTGAAGAGTTAGCCATAGCAAAACTTGAGGTCTTCTGTTGTAGTATAGGTGATGGAAGGTTTCAAAGACTAGTGCGAATCCCCAAGGGAAAAATGGAGTCAAGAAGAAACACGACCAATGGAAGATGGGGAAGTTCATGAATGGTTAGGGAGAATTGGATCCTTTGTAGTGCCAACCAACAAACCCTAACATGTTACATCACAATGGTGGAAATAACTAGGAGCCTTCTTTCGGTGCCAACTCAAAACAATGATTAATAGGGTATGCCTTATACCATGAAGAATTCCAAGTTCCTACTCACTAAAGACACTCGGAACAATGAAACATTCATGTATAAAACAACAAAGGAATGGAGGAAACTTCTCTCACAATCCTTCCAATGTGACAAGATTGTCATATGGCCTAATAACATGTTCTTAGTTCTAGTTATTCCATACATCATTAGCAACATTAAAGATGAGAATTGGAAAACACTTACAATTGGAGAAGAAAACCCTTGAACTTTAAATTACTCCATAAAAGTTATAACATTTACACTCCAAACAGAGAAATGTTCTCATAATCCAACCATAACTAATGAGTGGGAGAGGCAGACCCGTATATATGTTATAGCTTTATCTTACCCTTACAATAAAATAACAATAAAACCATAGATCTAGCTAGGATAAACCTACTTGATAACAAACTCCTAACAAACTCAATGATAACTAGTGGTCAATGCCACGGTACAATGAATGAGGACAAAAGCCCCTTTTTGCTCTTATGAGTAGTAAAATAAATATTAAGATCTCCTTAATAAAACACCCAAAAAGGGAGCTGTATAAGGGCTAACTAAAACGCTCCCGACTCACCGGAATTCGGCAGAGGAATTCTTGCCAAAATCACAATTTGGAGTGCTTAGATCGCAATTTTGACGATCTGGGTAGTTTTAAAATTGGGCAATTAGTTTAGTACAGGCAATCCCACTTGCTGAAACTACAAAAATGCGATAATAGCAATTTCCAGAATAATTTTTACCAGTTTATATCCCAAAATCGCCGGAAAAGCGGGGCGTTTTGGTTGTTGTTTATCCTACGCGCCCAAAAAGTAGCTAGTTCACTTTCTTCTTAAGATATTAAAAGGGAAACCCACTTTATGGTATGGACCCCGACATGTGAGAAACGTCAAAGGTATGCGCCCGCTCCATCAAGTGCACAACTACCAAGCATGACCATCCAAGGCGGACCTCTACGACATGATGAAACGATCATCCATGAAACTGGTTAGAACGCCATAGCACATGAACAATGTAAAACGGTGTTAGCTCCATGATTCAATAATAAAAAACAGCCCCACGATTTGGTTCACTGGAACGGCATGGATTCCTATGGATTTATCAATGGGCAGTCAGCATTAAAACCATAATTCCAACACACGAGCCTTCGAAACAATTCCACGAAATCCGTTAAGGTGCTAAATGGGACGACGGGTTGTGCCATATGCCATAGAGGGCGACCCCTTCCTTCGCAGCTTTTAAACTAATGCTCCGTTTTAAGAACTCCGCGAAGCTTGCAGTTGATTTTGCTGCTGGTTTTGCTGTAGAATTACCATGAAATTAAAGTGATGTCCCAGAACGGATTGGAAAATAGCAGACAGGCCTGTCCATGTTCTAGTCTGCGCTTGCCTGGCTTCTCGCTTGATTTCCAGTCAACTTTGTTTTTGACCGTAACACGGATGATTTTGATTTTTGGCACTGAATTCATAATCCCTGAATGAGTAGTTTGAGTGAAATCCACGTTGGCATTACCGTCATCTCCACCACTGTCTCCAAATTCAGAACATATCTCTGTATGGTTCCATTTGTTTTGCCTGGCTATGGTCACAAGTGAATGTAAAGATTTGGTCTCATCTAATTTATCTTGAGACATAGAATTCCTCCATCTTACATCCGAAGTGAATCGTGCTCCAAATGCTTGTGCAAGAAAGTCTGTTTGGGTAATCCCCGGTCCACCCTTGCGAGGAATCTTATTACCTCAATGACGTAGATCATAGTATGCAAGTTACCTGCTGAAGGTTGCAGCAAGATCATCTCCTCCTGTTTATCAAAGATGTCTGCTGTGAACAGGTTTGTCAACTCTTGAACAGGTCCTAGATTAACACTAATATCTAATGGCAGCATGTGGACAATCACCAGTCTCAACAGCACGAATCCCTTCCGCAGGAAGGGCACCATGCGGTACCATGAATTCACCATCTTCTTTGGATACTCTGCTAACCTTGGATCGACAGTATCCAATAGTATGTTTTCTTTCCTCAGCTACCATATGATCCTTGATTGGAAGAGTTGACAAACTGTGCCATAGTTAGCCTCATTACCAGATTCTAGGACTCTTGCGTATTTGATCTTGATGTATTTAATATGGTGGAGTGGGAGGGGGACAGATATGGAGGTGCAAGGTTAGTGGTCAATGGTTCGGAGAAGTGGGCTTGGGGCTAGTGCAAGAACTCTCTTTAGGTATTTGATTCGAATTGGAAACAAAAGGGGCTACAATATTGTAGTTGGTTCACCTGGTCCAGTTATAGATAGGGTCAGGATAGGGTTCAGGCATGGTTGGATCATTTCAATGGTCCTCAAAAGGATATGACTTTCTCAGGCAGACTTTGTCATGTAGATGTGCTTATTGATATGACAGGCTCAGATCTCTTTAAATTTACACTGTGATCTCCTTAGGTCACTCAGTTGATGCTCTCCCTTCTTCCTTGTTCAAATTTCAAACTAGATGTGTCCCATTTGGAGTTGGACCTTCGAGCCCTTGTTTAGATCATTTGGAAGTTGTCCCCTCAACTAGTTGGTGATCGGGGGTGAATTCTTTAGTGGGAGGCTGTTGTTTGTTGCATGGTTAAGCTCATGAGAGGTTAGGGCAGGATGATGGCATGGAAACAAAATAAGGAATTGTTGATGGCTTGACAATGCCTTGAGGATATTTGCATCTTTCTTGAAGATAATTTATGCAATGTGACTTTTCAGGAAGAGGCTACGAAGTTGGAGATGGTTGTTTGCGGGGCTGAGGACTATATTGCGAAGAGTGCTTGGGTTCATTCCTATCTTTATTGGATCTAAGAAGGGGGATGAGGGCTCCAAGTTTTATTTTGACTTCCTTAAGAGGAAGGCAATGTTGGAAAGGTTGCTTGGATTATGTTGGGCGGATGGTTTTTTTGTTAAGGATTCTTTAGAGATCACTCACTGTTTCATATAAAATTATAGCTAAGGATTTGGCTTTGTGGGTCTGTTCAGTTGCTTTTGGTGTCTGATTTTTATTATAGTTGAGCAAAGATGATCAACAATGTTTGTCCAAGTACTACAAAAGATCAAACTATCTTAAATGAATTTGGGAAGGGCTTCTAGCACATTTCCAAAGACAAGATACAATCAAAGCTGGAAAGTTTGTCTATGCAATCAATGATAGATCTCAACAAACCTAAGCCACCACCAAGAAGTTGGAGAATGAGAGAAAAATGGAAGTGAATTGTAGGACAGAAAGCATAATGATCAAAACCTGCATAAGCCAAGGATTCTTCATTAAATAGAGCAGTATCTCTTGAAAAGATCTCCAAAATTAATTCTGTAGATAATAGAATTATCCTCCAAGCAGTTGCTTGTCTTCACGCAACAAATTGGATCTGGAAGAATGAGAAAGAATGCCAATTTGTATGGTAAAACTTATCTAGAAAATCACCATAATATGCTAAAGGTAGCGCCATCCATGCTGCTGACAAATCTGAACTACATAGAGATAAACCTTGCCAAAAATGCTCTCAAGTTAAATGTTGCAAGCAAGACTCGAAGATCACTGTAGTAAACACTGGAGATACACTCAAAGTTGAGTTTCAATACCGAAGAAAAGGTAGTACCTTGATCCAAGTGTCATAAGATTAAACAAATCCCAAAAATATCCCAAAAGAACTGTGCCCTTCTCCTTCATATTGTGGATAAGTGCACCTTCCTTCAAGCAGTTTCTACTCAGTATGCATACCACCAAGACTCCTCATGTGATGCACGATTTTTAAAGAAATAGGACTGGATAATATAAGACTCATCTTCATGGCCAAAGTATCCTGCAAAAGATACTTTATGCATGAGTCTAGATGTTGAATTTCAAATGCCAAGAATAACTCCATGAGTAGATAAGGATAAGTCTTAATGCCAAAAATATCTCAAAAGTGGAGCGCTTCCTTTATGAGTGGATAAGAGGAATCTTTATACCAAAAATATCACCAATGTGGAGCACTCCTCTGCAAGTCAACCCACTATTCTGAAACCTTTGACAAAGATAATGATCTCACATGGCACAAACTCCTACTGTCAATTCAATCTCTCTGAATGGGATGTTCTCATTAAGTGAAACTTCATCAATCCACATATTATGATGAAAACAAGTACACATGTCAAATATTCCAACCAACATAGTGACGAGTTAAAAATACCAATGGAAAATACTAACTCACCACCAAGTCAAAGCATGGATGACCAGACCATTGATCAGAGATGGTGTAGTGGAACCTGACTAATTAGGAAACTACATACATCACCTCACTGCTGAAATAAGCAGTTTCTCTCTTTGAGGGCAGGTTGGGATCTGGTGAGATACTTGCTTTGGAGCTAGAGGTCTCATGGTACTTGTATTGTAGAGATCCAACGTTTCCAGGATTTCCATTGCATTAGCTTATGGGCAGATTTATGGGATATAGTGGTGTGTTCTTGGAAGTACCGGCGTACCTTGGCACATGATTTTGGTTTGCTTCCCATTGATGGACCGTCGATTATGGAGTTGGTTGGGGTCATCCCCTAGAGGGAAATGTTCAAAATGAACATTGCAATGTTGGGACCATATTGGAAGGATTGGGGGTGGAGTTTTTGTCGGCCTTTGCATTAGTATGATTCATGGATGGAGGATCTATTCATTTTTGCATTAGTGACATTGGCTAGCTCTTTGCCTTGTTTGCAAACGTTTTGAGACAATCAAACATATTTTTTGGGATTCCTAGTTTGCTAATAGTTGTTGGAAGCATATCTAGGACGACTTGTTACACAATTTAGCAGTCTATTGATGCAAGGAAAATCGACTACTAAATTGTGCACATGAGTTTGGTTTGCTTCCCATTGATGGGCCATCGATTATGGAGTTGGTTGGGGTCATCCCCTAGAGGGAAATGTTCAAAATGAACATTGCAATGTTGGGACCATATTGGAAGGATTGGGGGTGGAGTTTTTGTCAGCCTTTGCATTAGTATGATTCATGGATGGAGGATCTATTCATTTTTTCATTAGCGACATCGGCTAGCTCTTTGCCTTGTTTGCAAACATTTTGAGACAATCAAACATATTTTTTGGGATTCCTAGTTTGCTAATAGTTGTTGGAAGCATATCTAGGAATTGTTGTTGCACAATTTAGCAGTCTATTGATGCAAGGAAAATCGACTACTAGACCTGCAAAACCTCAGAGACCTACCCCTAAGTGTCACACGGATAGTTCTCTCTCTCTTTAGGACTTTGATGCAGGAGCATCGGAGCCTAGACAGAGTTGTCGTAGTTGATCAACATGAAGGAGACCAACCAGAGGGAGTGCCGACAACCACTGGTGCGGAAGAGCAGATTGACTTGTCTAAGTTAATAAGTCGAGTAGGAGCAGTCTGTATGCAACCAACAGAAGTAGTTGGTTTTCGGACCGACAGGTTGAGCGAAGGCGTCGATAGGTCGACATGCGTCGAGCTACGACTCCGATAGGTTTGGCGGAGCCAAGCGTAGAGGAAAGCAGAGGTGAACTGACATAATGGTCGAGTGATGTGATCGACTGCTGTAGCAGGGTCAGAAGGACAGAAAGTCAAGACAGAGTACTTGGTAGCCGTTCGGGGTTGCTAAGGAAGTTAATGGCAGTTATTGCAGGTAGTTGAGATTGTGATGGATGTCAACACCGGCAGAGATTGTGCAGCACGACAGGGGCGCTGACAGTTGCAGGTCTACAGGATCAGGGAGATCGACGGACAGGAGGATGTGTGTCTCGAATGTTGGAGTGGACATCGGGAACAACAACAACAGAGTAGAAGGCCGAGGAGCAGAGATCATTTGAGGGACTTGTCATTTTGGAGAGTCAAGCAGAGCTCAAGAGAAGTCTGGTAGATTGGATAGGAAAGTCACACATCTACGCAGCAGAGAAGATCGAGCCATGGCTCAAAGTTTCGCAGTGAACCAGGAGAGGGTGACGATTGACACACTAAGAGAACACACAGTTACTTCTATATTGTATTTGGCTAAGGTTGACAGTTGTTAGTTATTTCCTTGCAGTTGGCATTGTAACCGTTTCAGAGAAGTAATATAAGCCAATTCATGGCATCCTGTTTACATCCTGTTTATGTGAGCATCGTGTGTTGTGTGTAATTGTTAAGCAAGAACCTTACTTGTCTAAGGCACCTTGCGTCAAGTGGTATCAGAGCGGATAGTATCCTGAGTGGGAAGTGAATCTTGTGTGCAGAAGAACGTCAGTGGTATTACGCCTGCAAGTGTGTTTATAGCTCCAGCTGTGGTTGGGTAGAGTTGTGCACGACTTGTTGAAGTCCGGTTGCGATTGGACGAGTGGGAGTTTCAACTGAGGTTGAAATGGCTCATAGAGGCGTTAATGTCTGAGGACGAAGAGAGCGTGGCGCAACAGTCATAGTTGATCGTGAGATGTTTGACGAGTGCGTGGCGCAGTAGTCACAGTTGACCGTGAGATGAACCAGAAGAAAAACTCATCAAGCTTCTGGCGGAAATGAGAGGTCGGACAAAGATAGACATGCGTACCTACTCAGGAAGTCTGGATCCATAAGACTTGATCGACTGATTCAGATAGATGGAGAAATACTTCGACATAGAGCAGATCGAGGATCCTAAATGGGTTAAGACTGCATGTCTGAGGTTGAAGGGTCATGCCTCATTGTGGTGGGACAATGTACAAGCTGAGAGAGTCAAGAAAGGCAAGGAGAAAATCAAGTCTTGGGATAGGATGGTCGCCAAGTTGAAAACTTGAAAGGGAAGTTCTTGCCGGGTGACTATGTGATTTCCTTGTTCCGGAAATTGCAGAACTTTCGACAAAAAGAGATGACCGTGAAGGAGTACAGGGAAGAGTTCTACAGACTGTCGATTCGGTCGGGGAAAACCGACGAAGGAGAAGAAGCTGTCGCTAGGTATGTGAATGGCTTGAAATATGCCATTCAGGACGAATTGAGCATGTCGAGATTCAGAGCAGTGGGTGAAGCCTACCAGTTAGCTCTGAAGGCAGAAGAGAAACTGTCGAGGAAATCCGTAGCGACCAGAGGCAGGATGACTGGTCGGGGTGCGAAGACTGTTTCCGCGAAGGGTCAAAGTAGTGGTTACAGAAAGGAATCTGTCAAAGAAGGTCGACGGACGGAAGGGACGTCGACGAGGGAGAAAACACAGGAGAACCGACGCGATGGTCGTGAGACTCGTGGTCGAGGTGCGTACGGTCGAAGTGGTCCATCCAATAGAAAAGGAGCTAACAGACCAGCCATAATCTGTTACAAGTGTCATGGAGCGGGACACAAGGCATATGAATTCCTAGAGAACCTGTTGCAGAAGAGTCGAAAACCAGACGTCGAAGGGATGAGCAAGTCGACGAGAGGGAAGAATCGACATCCGACAGCAGTGAGGATGGTAAGAAGAAAAGTCGGGCCATGACAACCAGCAAGACACTGGTTTTGGACGACAGACGCGACGAGCGAGAGCCGACACAACAAAAGGCCATCTTTCGAACGAAGGTGCGAATCAACGAATGGCGTTGCAAGACCATAGTCGATGGTGGAAGCACTGAGAATCTTGTGTCGACAGAGGTGATCGACAAGGAAAAGTTAAAATGTCAGGAACACCCACACCCATACAAGATCTCATGGTTGTAGAAAGGACATCATGTGAAGGTGACCAAACAGTGCCTGATCAACTTCAGAGTTGAGGGATTTGAAGACAGTGTGCGACGTAATCCCAATGGACGTTTGCCATCTGTTGTTAGGGAGACCATGGAAATATGATCGAAAAATGATCTATGATGGTTGAGCCAACACTGTCACAGTGTGGAAAAATGGTGTGAAAAGGACTCTTAAGCCGAAGCTGGAGGAGCGAGCCGACTGTAAGCACGGCGAGAGCAACTTTTGGGAGAAAGGCGTGTTGATGTGTTCAGCGAAAGAATTCCTTGCAGAGGAGGAAAAGCAGTCGGGGTGTTATGCTATCATTCCGAAAGGACCATGTGTCGAGGGGTCGACAATGGAGAAGATTCCGGTCGAAGTTAGAAAGATGCTCGAAGAGTTTAGAAGCATAGTAGTCGAGGAGACAGCGACAGGATTGCCGCCGACAAGGAGCATATCCCGTCAGATCGACTTGATTCCAGGGTCGAGTTTGCCAAACAAAGCACCACATAGGATGAGTTTGACAGGTCGGGAACTCAACCGACAGGTCTAGGAGTTGTTGGACAAAGGGTTGGTCAGAGAAAGTTTGAGTCCATGCGTGGTACCGGCAGTACTAGCGCCGAAGAAGGGTGGAGAATGGAGAATGTGTACAGACTCCAGAGCCATCAACAAGATCACGATTAAGTATCGATTTCCATTGCCGAGAATGGACGACTTGATGGATTGCTTGAGTGGAGTGAAGTACTTCACGAAGATAGACCTGAAAAGCGGTTATCACCAGATTCAGGTTAGAGAAGGAGATGAATGGAAGATAGCATTCAAGACAAAGGAAGGGCTGTATGAGTGGTTAGTCATGCCATTCGGATTGACTAATGCACCTAGTACATTCATGCGTTTGATGAATGAGGTACTGAGACCATTCTTGGGAAGGTTTGTTGTAGTCTACCTAGACGACATTCTGATTTTCAGTCGAACCAAGACAGAACACTTGGAGCACATTCGACAGGTATTGCAGAAGTTGCATGAAGAGAAGCTGATGGTGAACCTGCAAAAGTGTTTCTTCATGAAGGAAGAACTGGTGTACTTGGGATTTGTAATCTCGGGTAAAGGGTTGGTGATGGACCCAGAAAAGGTGAAGGCAATATTGGATTGGCCGGAACCGACAAGTACGACTGGAGTAAGGAGTTTCCATGGACTTGCCAGTTTCTACAGGAAGTTCATTCGGGGATTCAATCGGATTTGTGCACCTTTGAAAAAGTGCATGAAGAAGGGTGAGTTCAAGTGGACGAAAGCAGCCCAACGAGCTTTTGACAAGTTGAAGGAAAAGGTCACTTAGAGCCCAGTGTTAGCTCTCCCAGATTTCGACAAAGTTTTCCAGGTCGATTGCGACGCGAGTGGAACAACAATTGGAGCAGTATTGAGCCAGGAAGGTTGACCAATTGCATTCTTCAGTGAGAAGTTGGATGATGCGAAGCGGAAATATTCGGTCTACGACCAGGAATTCTATGCTATTGTCTAGGCATTGAAGAAGTGGAGGCATTATTTGTTTCCCAAGGAATTTGTGTTATACACAGATCACCAAGCATTGAGTTATCTGAATACTCAGTCGAAGTTGAAATAGCGTCACATGAAATGGGTCGAATTCCTATAGGGATATACATTCATGTTGCGACATAGGTCGGGCAAGTCAAATAAGGTTGCCGACGCGCTGAGTTGAAGAGTTGCATTGCTGAACACGACGACGGTTCAGGCAACAGGAATAGAGTCGGTGAAGACAGAGTATGAGACCGACGCGGATTTTGCGAAAGCATGGGAAGCTTGTCGTGAACCATGGAGTGTCGACAGAACCCCATACTTGGATTATTTTATC
Organism: Larix kaempferi; assembly: GCA_027924585.1. NCBI lineage: Eukaryota > Viridiplantae > Streptophyta > Pinopsida > Pinales > Pinaceae > Larix > Larix kaempferi. Next base: position 817,891 of record BSBM01000635.1, on the reverse strand, counting down.
CAAGAGGGATACCTATTCAAGGGAAATTGGTTACGCATTCCCAAATGACCAGTTAGAGATAACCTAATCCGAGAGTTGCATAGCGGTGGATTAGCAGGTCATTTTGGCATCGACAAGACCAGAGCATTGGTCGAAGAGAAGTATTATTGGCCAGGAATGACAGCAGATGTCGGGAAGTGGGTTCGACAATGTAGAGTTTGCCAGTTGGAAAAAGGAAGAAGTCAGAACACGGGGTTGTATACACCATTACCTGTACAGAATACCCCATGGGAGCTCCTGGGCATGGATTTTGTTCTAGGATTGCCGAAGATGCAGCAAGGAAGAAACTCAATCTTTGTTGTAGTCGACAGATTTTCGAAAATGGCACACTTTATTCCATGTAGGAAGACAAGTGACGCCACAGGCATTGCTGTACTATTCTTCAAGGAAGTAGTCAGATTGCATGGGTTGCCAAAGAGTATCACGTCGGACAGAGATACCAAGTTTATGGGACATTTCTGGAGAACCCTATGGAAGAAACTGGACACGAGGTTGCAGTTTAGCTCTGCATATCATCCGCAGACAAACGGACAGACCGAGGTGGTGAACAGAAGTTTGGGAAACCTTCTGAGATGTTTGACGGTCGACAAAACCAAGCAGTGGGAGAATGTGTTGGCGTAAGCAGAGTTTGCATACAACAATTCTGTGAATCGATCGACAGGTTTGAGCCCGTTCCAGATTGTTTAGGGAAGAAGCCCACATGGAGTGGTGGATTTGGTCGGGTTACCGATAGAAACCAGGAAAAGCGTGGATGTAGAATCATTCGCAGAGCATATGAAAGAAGTGCACGAGGATGTGCGAAAGCGCATAGAAAAGAGTAATGCGTCATACAAGTTGAGAGCCGACAGGAAGAAGAGACTACATTCGTTTAGTAAATGAGACTTGGTCTATGCACATTTGCGGAAGGAAAGATTTCTGACAGGGACATATAATAAGCTGAAGTTGAAGAAGATTGGACCATGTAAGATTCTAAAGAAGATTTCGGACAACATTTATGTGTTGGAGCTGCCGAATGACTTGAGCATTTCACCAACGTTCAATGTCTCAGATTTGTACAAGTTCGAAGAAGGTTCAAGCAGTGGAAGCGCAGAAGTGTCGAAGATCGACTGGACAAAGTAGATTCCAGATCGATAGAAAGAAGAAATCGCAGAAGTAATAGAGGAACGCGAAGTTGGGTGTACACGCAGATCGTGAAAGAAAGAATAATTTGTGCGATGGAAAGATGATGAGTTGCAGGAGGCGACATAGATTTCCAAAGAAGAGTTTAGGAGACTAACGGAGCAGTTGAGTTCTTTTTCACCTGGGGAGTCTGTTGCAGGAGCATCGGAGCCTAGGAAGCGTTGTCGTAGTTGATTGACATGAAGGAGACCGACTAGAGGGAGTGCCGACGAGCACTGGTGCGGAAGAGCAGATTGACTTGTCTAAGTCAATAAGTCGAGCAGGAGCAGTTGGTATGCGACCAACGGAAGTAGTTGGTTTTCGGACCGACAGGTTGAGCGAAGGCGTCGATAGATCGACATGTGTCGAGCTATGACTTTGACAGGTTTGGCGGAGCCAAGCGCGGAGGAAAGCAGGGGTGAACCGACAGAATGGTCAAGTAATGTGACCGACTACTGTAGCAGGGTCGGAAGGACAGAAAGTCAGGACAAAGTACTTGGTAGCCGTTCGGGGTTGCTAAGGAAGTTAATGGCAGTTATTGCAGGTAGTTGAGATTGTGATGGATGTCAACACCAGCAGAGGTTGTGCAGCACGGTAGGGGCGCTGACAGTTGCAGGTCTGCAGGATCAGGGAGTTCGGCGGACAGGAGGATGCGTGTCTCGAATGTTGGAGTGGACATCGGGAACAACAACAACAAAGTAGAAGGCCGAGGAGCAGAGATCAGTTGAGGGACTTGGCATTTTGGAGAGTCAAGCAGAGCTCAAGAGAAGTCTGGTAGATTGGATAGGAAAGTCACACATCTACGCAGCAGAGAAGATCGAGCCATAGCTCAAAGTTCCGCAGTGAACCAGGAGAGGGTGACGATCGACACACTGAGAGAGCACATAGTTACTTCTATATTGTATTTGGCTAAGGCCGATAGTTGTTAGTTATTTCCTTGCAGTTGGCATTGTAACCGTTTCAAAGAAGTAATATAAGCCAATTCATGGCATCCTGTTTACATCCTGTTTATGTGAGCATTGTGTGTTGTGTGTAATTGTTAAGCAAGAACCTTACTTGTCTAAGTCGCCTTGCGTCAGTCTCCTACAGAGAGAATAATAGGTGTCTTATCAGGGGTGTGTTATGAGATACCTTTCCCTTTAATCTCAGCAGTAATATTTTCCTTTCTTTCTTTTTCTTTTGATTTTTCTTTTCATCACTTTTTCTTTTTGTAGGATTAATAGTTTGAAGGATACTAGCCCTGGTTTTGTACCTTCCGAATACTAGCGATGACATGGCCTTAGCTTCGTTTCCAGCAAGCATCCATAGCCCTGACGAAATTGCCTTAGTAAAGCACTTTCATGCAAATAGGCTTTGCCCTGTTGCCAGTCAAGCATCCATATACCCGACAGGGATTACCTATTCCTTCAATCATTAACCAATTTATTTTTATAGGAAATTTCTCGGGATCTCAAGAGAAGGCATTGCTCATCTTTAGAGTTTCCTTGTTATGATAGTTAGCCTCGGGGAGCATACTCGGGAACCTTTTGCATTAGGATTCTCTACTTGTAGTTCTTCTTGACTATTAATAGTTGGCCATGGGGATCTACCCAAAAGCATCCTATACTGAGCAGTCACTACAGCACAACAATCTCAAAGACACATAGGAGAAACATTAAAGAGCATGGAAGATATCATATCCACAAAGGGGGAAAACATACGTCAATCAGGTCAATTCTAAACCATTGGGATGCAGAGTTGCAGACGAAATGTAGTGTGATATAGATGATATGGAGAAAGTCAGGAATGAACTTGAAGAAGGGGGAATAGTCCTTGCAAAGCTAAGAGTCATCTTGGTTCATGGTATGTGAGTAAATCAAAATTCCTTCACCCTCGTCAACCTATGACTGGTACTACTAGCTATACTCATCAAAACAGTGAAAACACATCATACAATAGCAGTGAAGTACAACATCAGTGAGTATATCATCATCAATATGACATGGCATAGCAGTAATATGGCATCATAATAACATTATCTCATCATTCATAATATCTGGAAGGTCCCAGCAGCAGTAAATGGAGACCATAAGATCTGGGATATGTTAGCAGAACTGAAGCAAACATAAGAAGTAGAATGCCAATACAGTATGTGGCATATAACAAGATGTAAATTTTCTTCAGTAAAAATAATACTCAAGAGTCACTTGCCTTGATGCAACCACCATAGTCGAGCTAATTATGGATTATAACTGGCCCTTTACATACAAGAGACATCTCAATTACATCATTTTTAGAACAATAACCATGGACAATTGACACAATGATGATACATTACAAAATTGACTTAGACAAACCATACATTGGACTTCTTTTGGATCATCAACATCTTTACCCCTTGAATAAAACTCACACAATCTGAGTGGTAACAGGCCCAAAAGTTTCTCCAACAAAAATGCAACATGGAAAGATGACAAATTATATACAAGCAATTCAAAAAGAAAAGAAAATTAAATATTCTAAAGCAAGTAATGCAAGCAGAACATACATCTCGACTAAAGGATAAAATAAACCCTATCATAACAGGTATAATACTTATCATAGGGTTTTCCAACTTTATTGGGTATAAAATTAAATTTTGGAGCATAGTCCTAGCATTGAAGTTCTATGGGACAATACTGAGTGTTATTGGACAACCTAGATGCAAGGTCAAAAGTAAGCAGAGATATGCCAAAACTATGGACTCATCTTATTCTCATTGGAAAAGAAATTTAAGGTTACATAACAGGGTGAAAGGAAAACATGAAATGATTTGAAACTAAAAGGGCTGCATTGAAGAAACCAATGCAACATTTTTTTTCTTCTCATTCTATCTTCTTTCAGAAGTTACATATTTGTATCAAATAAATTTTCGACCTTCTCTTGCAAGCAAATAGAGAAAAAATAAAGCTGATATATAAATAACATCTTTTTGTTGTCATAGTTTGATAGTAGAAGATCAAAATAAAAGAAGCTTTCTTCTGTAAGCTTTTGAACAGTTTTGGTTATGTAGATAATACTTGCGTTTTATTGTTTCAGGCCAGACTATCCAAAGAGATTTGGGTCAGTTATGGAAGATTATGTTAGAATCACGAAAGGTAAGGTTGAGCATGTAATTGTTGAACTATAAATTTAGTGCTTATAAATGCATACTTAAGATGCCTCCTCATTTTGGCTAGCTATGGCCACTTACATAGCAGCCCTTCTTCATATACTTATCCCAGTTATAGATTGTACTATGAATTTTGAAATAAGTGATGAAGCATGCTTCTGACCTACTTGTGTTCATTTTTTGCTTGACTTGGTTCCACCGCTACCATTAAAAAACTAGATTTGGCTAGAAAAATTTTGCGAGGAATAGCTTTAGGATTGGGTGGTCCACCTGATACTTTTGAAGGTAAAAGAGCGGGTGACGCATTTTGGGTATTGAGGATAATTGGTTATCCAGCTGCTGAAAGTGACACAGAAGTTTTAGACATCCCAGATAATGGCATTGGATGGTATATCTTTTAAACAAAAATTTACATTATCCTTTTTGTATTTCTTATGATTTTAAACTTATATGTAAATATTCTGATGGAGGATTTGATCATGATTTGTTTGAACTACAGTGGAGCACATACGGATTATGGTAAATTTTATCCATGATACAGTTTGTACCATTTTATATCATAAAATCAAGATAGCTTTACTGTGTATACATGCATATGCACTTTTATACAATCAAATTAACAAAGTGTAGTAGTTTTCATAGATTATTAGTGTCACTAAGTCTTGCCAACTTCCAACAGGCCTGCTTACTTTGGTGAACCAAGATGATGACATATCAGCACTACAGGTGCCATTATTGTTATGGTTGATCTCAGATAATTTGCTGTACATTTATGCTTTTAAGATTTGAAAAAAGTATGTCACAAACAAATCCAATCTATCTTAGCTTATATGTGGACCGGAAGAAGTGCAATATTAAAAACTAAGGATTGGTTTTTTTCAGCAATATGTATTTTCTTTTTCATTATAGATCTCTTTTGAAGAAAAGTGTAAAAAGGAATTGAGAAAAATTTAACTGGAAAAGCAATGTTTTTATAGGTCAGAAACCGTGCTGGTGAATGGATATGGGCTCCTCCTATTAGTGGGACATTTGTTTGCAACATTGGTGATATGTTGAAGGTATGTTTATGCCTTTAATGGCTGTTATATTTACCCGTTCTGTGATCAAAAAATTATTCAAAGTTAGTAGACTTCACTCGGAGAATGACTCGATGAGGAGAGGACAAAGAGTAAGAGTTGACTCGAACTTGGAAAAACTTGAAACTTCGCTTGGGAACTTAAAAAAAATTAAATAAAAAATACAGTAATTTTTAGGAAACTATTTTTTAATTAATATGAAAGTTATCAATGTCCATACAATGCAGTTTTGCAATAACTCGTTTCAAAGTACATGGTTGATACTATGTACCATAGTAGCAAGATTCTAGTACGGATTCGAATACGATTCGGATACAATACGGAAAAGATACGTAACAAAAAAATCAAGTACGACTAAAATACGGTAGTAGACATCTTATAAATATAAAAAATATGCAATTTTAATTTAAAAAAAAAAATTATACATAATCATTCCAAATTTTAACATCTAATTTATTATTTATTGAAAACTTTAAAAATAAAAATTAAAACTACACAAATATATTTTTATATAAAATGACTTAAAAAAGATGAGAACAAAAAGAACTACATAAATTTACTTTTTGAAAAATAATAAATACTAAAAAATAAAAATAAAATAACAATTACATATAAAATAAAACTTGAATAAAAAAACTACATGTAATAGTAATAATGTAATAATAATAACTCAATAGTATTAAGTTTAGCCTAATTTGACTAGCAAGATCACTGAAAGAAACACAATCACAAGATAGACAAAGATTTACCTTGGGAAACCCTCATGGGGTCGAAAACCCAGTAAAGCTTTCCTCAATATAGATAATCAACCAAATATACAAGATGTAGTCCAAGACTAGAGCTCCTTCTCCTCCTATGCAGACCTCTCTCTCACTTGTGCGCTACTCCCAAGTGGATGAATGAATGAGATAAGTGAGGAACATACCTCCTCTACTTATACTCATCTCCTGACTGACCTTTTACCCTAATGGGGCCAACCTCTCCCAGGAGAGTCTAATAACCCCCAAATAGTAAACTCAGGGCTGACCTCACATGGGAGATCTAATAACCCTAGTTACCACATTCTCTCGGAGGAATAAACATCTCCGAATATATAATAGGATCACCACGGAGGAATGTACCATCTTTGGAATAATAAAATACAAATATAATATTCTTTGAAGTTACAATATTTCAACACTCCCCCTTAACGAGAAGGATATTATAACAACATCTGCAGGAGCAAGGAGTCATCGACTACATGATACATGATACATCTATAAATCATTGGAAGCTTTCTTTATACATCATCAGCTACTCAACCAGTTACTGGATCATCAATATCTGGATCATCCTGATCAACAGCATCGTCATCTCACGATTTGCAGCATCGTCATCTCACGATCAGCAGCATCGTCAACTCACGATCAGCAGCATCGTCATCACACGATCAACAGTATCGTCATCATCACTGGATCCTCTCGATCAACAACATCACATCATCACTCGATCCTCTCGATCAACAGCATCACATCATCACTAGATCCTCTCGATCAACAGTATCACATCATCATTGGATCCTCTCGATCAACAGTATCACAGCATCATACCCTGCAGTACACATGATCCTTGCTTTCGGAATTACAGGATCAATCATATCACAATCAGTATTTAAGACTATCCTTCCTTTCGGAATTACTAGATTTCCTGTTTAGGGATGATCAATCCCATCACAATCATTTAAGACAATCCTTCCTTTCGGAATTACTGGATTTACTGTCTAAGGATGACTAATCCTCTCACAATCATTTAAGACAATCCTTCCTTTCGGAATTACTGGATTTTCTGTCTAAGGATGACTAATCCTCTCACAATCATTTAAGACAATCCTTCCTTTCGGAATTACTGGATTTTCTGTCTAATGATGACTAATCCTCTCACAATCATTTAAGACAATCCTTCCTTTCGGAATTACTAGATTTTCTGTCTAAGGATGACTAATCCTCTCACAATCATTTAAGACAATCCTTCCTTTCAGAATTACTGGATTTTCTGTCTAAGGATGACTAATCCTCAACCACTTACAGGATGGCTAATCCTGATCTCTTTTAGGACATAAAGTCCAAGGATGATACAATCCCCTCATCCACTTAGACAAGGTCTAAGGATCACACATCGACCTCATCGTCGGAACAGGTAACCTCATCAGCAACCTCATCGTTGGAACAGGTAACCTCATCGTTGATACAAGTATCCTCATCATCGATACAAGCATCCACATCATCGATACAGTATTCTCATCAATACAGGTATCCTCATCATCGACCTTGTCGTCGATGTAGGCAATCTCATCATCGATACAGGTATCCATATCGATACCAGTATCTAAATATCATCATTGACCAAATCACTCCCCCTTTCGAGGAGAGTCCTTCTGAACTACACCAAGCTTGTCTCGGAAATACTCAAACTTTACTCGAGACAGAGGTTTGGTTAATATATCATCAGCTTGTTTGTCAGTGCTTACATACTCGAGCTTGATGGCTCCTTTCTGCACCATATCTCGTATATAGAAATATCGGATCTCTATATGCTTTGACTTATCATGGAACACTGGATTCTCTGTCATCTTAATACAACTCTGGTTGTCACATAGAATCACAGTGGGGTCCATCTCTAAGTCAAACAATCCTGATAATAACTTACGAAGCCATACCGCTTCACAACTAGCAGAGCAAGCAACTATATATTCCGCTTCAGCTGTGCTGAGAGCCACACTAGATTGCTTCCTGCTATACCACGAGATCATGGTTGATCCCAGACAATAACATCCACCCGATGTGCTCTTCCTTTCTGATACACTTGCTGCCCAATCAGCGTTTGTGTAGCCATACAGTTTGAAATCATGATCTCCAAGATAATATAGACCAAAGTCTATCATACCCTTCAGGTACCTCATCACATGCTTTGCAGCTATCATGTGAACTCGTCTAGGTTCCACTAGATATTGACTTAAGGTGTTCACAGCAAAGCATATATCTGGCCTAGTATTTGTCAGATACATCAGTGACCCAATAATCTGTCTCTACAGTGTCACATCCACTAATTCTGATGAGTCATCAGCTAACAGCTTTAAGTTGGAATCCATGGGAGTGGCCATGGCTTTACATTCCAACATATCAAATCTCTTTAAGATTTCCACAGCATACTTTCCCTGGTTGAGAAAGATTCCTTCTGAGCCTTGCCATACTTCCAGTCCTAGAAAGTAATGCATCAAACCAAGATCTTTCATCTCAAATTCTGCAGAGAGTTTCTTCTTGCACTCGACGATCTGTTTCTCATTACCAGTTAGAAATAGATCATCCACATATAATAACAATATGACAGGTTCATCATCCATAACCTTGAGATAAAGGTTAGCATCGGCTTTACTCTTGGTAAAGCCCAAGCTTGTCAAGAAACTGTCAATTCTTCCATACCAAGCTCTGGGAGCTTGCTTCAACCCATACAAAGCCTTCTTCAGTTTGCATACGTGGGTTCTTCTATCTTCCACCTCAAATCCTTGTGGTTGTTCTATGTACACTTCTTCCTCGATCACCCCATTAAGGAAAGCTGTCTTTACATCCATCTAATGTAATTTCCATTTCATCATGGATGCAAGTGCCATGATGGTTCTAATGGAAGTGTACCTTGCAACTGGTGCAAATGTTTCTTCATAGTCAATTCCCTCTTTCTGAGAGAATCCTCTGGCTACAAACCTAGCCTTATACTTTTCAATGCTACCATCCACAACATGCTTTATTTTATATATCCATTTGGAGGATACCACACTCTTGTCCTTTGGTTTGGGAACCACATCCCAAACATCATTCTTCATTATTGACTGGTACTCCTCCATCATTGCTTCTACCCACTCTTTCTTATGAACTGCCTCTTCATAACTAGTAGGTTTTTGATCTACAAGATCACACAACAAAGCCACATAATTGGAGAATGGCTTTGGTTTCTTACTCACTCTAGTGGAGCCTTCAGGAGCTCCATACTTTTCAGCTCCTAGTATGATATCTCTAGCCCATGCTGGCTTTCTCTTTCTTGAAATGTTTGTGATGGGGGGTTCTTGTGGTTCTAACATGTCATGGTCTTCAGGTGTTTCACCTTCAGGGGGTGGTACAGCTTCTGCAGTTCTAGGAGGTGCAACTTCTTCATATACTTCTTCATACTGGCACTTCCTAGACTTCTTCAGAGCTGCTTCTTCATCAATTGTCACATCCCTACTAATTTCCATATGATGAAATCCTGGGATGTATATCCTGAAGGCTTTGGATGTTTCACAATACCCAACAAATATTCCCTTCTTCCCAAAAGTGTCCAACTTGGTTCTCTTTTCTTTGGGTATGTGAATATACACAGGACACCCAAATATTTTGAGGTGACTTACCTCATTCTTCTTTCCTGTGAATACTTCTTCCGGAGTCTTAAATTCAAGGGCACTATGACATAGTCTATTTTGTACATAGATTGCTGTTCTGGATGCTTCAGCTCATAGATACATAGGTAGGTCTTGATCATGTATCATAGTTTTCACTGCTTCCATAATGGTTCTATTCTTTCTTTCCACAACACCATTTTGTTGAGGATTGTAGGGAGTGGTTAGTTCCCTCTTGATCCTGGCTTCTTTGCAAAATGCTTCAAAATATTTTGAAGTATACTCTCCACCATTATCAGTCCTGAGTATCTTGATCTTCTTTTCTGAGTGGTTCTCTATCAAGGATTTGAATTCCTTGAACCTTCCAAAGACTTCATCTTTTTCCTTTAGGAAATATATCCAAGTTTTTCTTGAATAGTCATCAATGAATGTTCAGTAGTATTCATATCCACTCAAGGATGTGATGGGCATGGGACCGCATACATCTGAATGGATCAATTCCAAAGTACTCTTAGTCTTTGTTTCACTCTTTGGAAATGGATTCTTGATATTCTTCCCTTTTGCACAACCCTTGCAAGTGCCTTCATGATCAATCTTTAGATCTGGTAGTCCTACAACTACTTTGCTCACATGAGGTAGTGCTTTGTAGTTAATGTGAGCAAGCCTTCTATTCCATAGCTCACTTGGGCTAGTGGCTTCATGAATAAAGGCAGCTTCTGGATGACCCTTGAGTTTGTATAGACCTCCTTCCTCTTCACCAATGACAATTGCATCTTTAATAGTTTTACCTTTGGACCACATGAGCACTTGTCCATCAATGAATGCAACCCTATAACCTTTCTTATCTAAAGCTGAGATAGAAAGTAAGTTCTTCTTCAACCTTGGTACATACAATACTTCTTTCATCTTCATGGGAGCTCTAGAATCAAGCTTGTAGCTTGCTTCACCAATTCCTTTGATGGGATATTGGTAATCATCTCCTAGAGATACCTTTTGTGGGGAGGTCTTCTCTTCAAGTTTTGAGAGAGTTTTCTTTTGTCCAGTCATGTGCTTTGAAGCACCACTATCAATGAGCCATGTATCTTCTCCAGGTGTCACAGACCCAGAGAGAGCAGAGAATTGAACATACTCTTCTGCATCTTCTTCTTCTATTCTAGCTCTTTTCTTTTGAGGCCTTTCCTCCTCTTCCTCTTCTTCACTATCATCTTCTGCTAGATGTGCTTGATGTCTTCTTTGGTGGGGACCCTTTTTCTTCTTTGAAGGAAAATTCCTAGCAATGTGTTCTAATTTGTGGCAAATGTAACATTGGAATGTGGAGTAATCTCTTTCTTGGTTAGATCCTCTTTTCTTTTGAAATCTTTGTGGAGGTTGAGACTCCTTGTGGTTATTCCTTTTGAAGTTGGATTGATTCCTTCTTCTCTTGGTGTGGGTGGCCAAAGCTTGATCATCTTCTTTGAGCAAGGCTTCTCTATTGGCAACCCTAGCTTCTTCTTGAATACAATCTTCCCATACCATATCAAACTTCATACTCTCTTTTTTGGCACACATGTTTTGGATGAATGACTCCCAAGGTCTAGTAAGACCATTTAGAGCAGTCATGACCAGTTCATCTTCATCAAGGGTGTCTCCAATAACATCTAGTTGTTCCTTGAACTGGGAAACCCTTGTGAAGTAATCTTGGATAGATTCTCCTTTATTCATCTTGGTGCTCTTCAATTGAGCTCTCAGGTTCACTTCCTATTGATGTTCCTTCCTTCATACTTTCTGGAAAGGGCATCATACATTTCCTTTGGAGTCTTCTTGGATGCCACTTGGGGAATCAAGTGGTCCTTGATGGAATCAGCAATGATTCTCTTTGCCCTAATCAGGTCCTTCTTATGCTTCTCTTTGCCCTAATCAGGTCCTTCTTATGCTTCTCTTTAGCTTCAGCTTCTTCAGGTCCTGCCACTTCATCTTTGATATGTTGAATAAGATCATTCTCTTCAAGGATGAGACCAATCCTATATTTCCATGCCCGGAAATTCTCTATACCTTCTAGCTTGTCCTCAAGCTTAGTGCTTGGGGCCATCTTATCCAGGGGGTCACAAAAAATTGAAAATTTCAAAAATGAAAAACTGACCTTACCAGGAGATTGGCTTGGCTGAGGTGAGGTTGCTGGTATGCTTACTTTCTGGAAACTTAAACTTTTTAGCCTCCAAACTTGACCAGTGAATTTCGGACCTGCTGTAGAAATTTGGTTCTGGTTTTTCTGCACTTTTGGTCAAACTAGGGTTTGACTTTCTCGGAGTTCTACCCAACCAAAAATCTCGATCTAGGGCTCAAAACTTCGATTTTTAGAAGGGCTATCCAGCCATGCAATCAGAATCCAAAAATTCCAACTTTTGCAGAAACCCTAATTTTCACCGGAGGAGGAGAGAGAGGTATTTTCACCTTGTGAAAGATGTCCTATTCAGGCTAGCTCTGATACCATATTAAGTTTAGCCTAATTTGACTAGCAAGATCACTGAAAGAAATACAATCACAAGATAGACAAAGATTTACCCTAGGAAACCCTCATGGGGTAGAAAACCCAGCAAAGCTTTCCTCAATATAGATAATCAACCAAATACAAGATGTAGTCCAAGACTAGAGCTCCTTCTCCTCCTATGTAGACCTCTCTCTCACTTGTGCGCTACTCCCAAGTGGATGAATGAATGAGATAAGTGAGGAACATAACTCCTCTACTTATACTCATCTCCCGACTGACCTTTTACCCTAATGGTGCCGACCTCTCCCAGGAGAGTCTAATAACCCCCAAATAGTAAACTCAGGGCCGACCTCACATGGGAGATCTAATAACCCTAGTTACCACATTCTCTTGGAGGAATAAACATCTCCGGATATACAATAGGATGACCACGGAGGAATGTACCATCTCCGGAATAATAAAATACAAATATAATATTCTTTGAAGTTACAATATTTCAACAAATAGTAATAATGGAGATATATAAAAACCTAACAGTATAACACTAACACAAAATTATGAACTTTGAGGTGCTAATTTCATGTTCTTTGTTAGCAAATCAACATTCAGAAATAAGTTTGATTTTCTTTGATTCACAATTATTTTTTTGTTTGAGAGATGGTAAATTCTTATTTTCTTTGATTCACGATTATTATTTTGTTCCAGGGATGGTAAATTTATAAGAATTTGAAAAAGTATTGGGTTGACTGAACCGAACCGTATCATCTTGAATGTTCACCGTATTTTTAACTTGATTCGAATTTCCATACAACAACTACCAATGCGGCCGTATTTTGCTACTATGCTATGTACTACAACATGCCATCTATCTAGATATTCAAAAAGTTTGTTGGTTATCTACTATGAAATCGGATCAGAAAAAGAAATGAGATGAGTGAGCCTTTTTTCTTTTTTTTCTGTCTTTTATAGTCAAATGATCTAAGTTTGACTCACAAGACTCCGGAGTCAGATTAGTTGACTCAATTTGACATTTGTTTGCCAGTTGACTTATGAGAAAGTGTCATATTGGCAAGTCAAAATTGTGAGTGTGACCCAGGGCCGAGAACTGACTTGACATTTTTTCCTCAACTAGTAGAGTCAAACTCACAAGTCAACTCAGACTTGGAATAGCTCTGGTAACATTGCAATTATTTTCTTATGGGTGAGCATATTAAAGAAACATACAATCTCTGAATGGTTTCACTTGAAGTTAGGGCTATGATTGTATGTTTATTGGAACCAATATAATATTGCAGTTAAATATTTTATAATTGTCCTTCTAGAAGAAAGGAAACAGTGACCAATAACTTCTTTCAGGAGTCTGTACTAACCTATGTTGAATGGTGTATTAACTTGTTTCAAAGACATCCATTGTAAAATTAATAAATGATGTGTCTGATGGTCTATCCCAGTAGGAATTGATTCAATAAAAAATCTACCAGTGTACATGACTAAATGATATTCTTTATGGCAGGTTTGGACCAATGGTTTGTATCAGCCTACTTTGCACCAGGTGGTGAATAGAAGCCCCAAATATCGCGTCTCTGTACCATTTTTCTATGAGGTGTGGGCTATTGTGTTTTTCTAGTAATTTAATTTACATTTGTAAAAGGAAATAGTGTTTCTTGGTTGTTTGCTTAAATTCATTTCATGTTCTTGCATCTTCATTTCTCCTAGCCAAACTTCAATGCAATTGTGGAGCCATTGGAATTTTGCAAGGAGGTAACTGGAGGCACATCACTCTTCGAGCCTGTAGTATATGGAGAACATATATCTGGGAAAGTGTTGACAAATTTTGGCTAGTCAACAATTCAATAAGATTAATAAAGAGATGCTGGTTAAAAAGGTGGTTGAGTCAAAAGACTCGTACTAGTGTGCTTGATGTAATTTAGAATAAGCTATTTCTGTTTCTATTTAATTCAATAAGTGTAACAAGGAGATGCTGGTTACAAGATGACTATGGAGTTAAATGATTTCATATTGTGCGTTGGATATCTTATCATAATTATTTCTATTCTCTTTATTTATGTTGATTTATGATGTACTTGACTCCAAGATGTTTACTATTCTCTTTCCACTTTGCTTGCTTCATAGTCATTGCATTATCAACAAGAGCCACAGGCGGCAAAGTCCATGCACTTGTATTTTGTAATGGGAGAATTACTAGTTAATTTAGTTAATTTATGGATTATGACTAAGCTAGCAAAAATGCTCTGATCTGTTTATTTCATTTCACAGCAGGTGAATGTAACTCATGCTCTGCAAAATTTCATGAATCCCATCGAAATCTACAATTAGCATCTTTGCGACACTGAATTACTTTAATTTAGAAAAGCCAAAAAACATATGCAAGGGAAAACGCAAGACTGAAATAGCAGCGATAGTTTGAGTCTTTTCCCAGAATCTTGGGGTGCAAAAGAGAAGATAAGATAGTTGAAAAAATGTCTCTCATCATTTCCATCCAACATTGACGAGCGAGTGTATTTTTCTCACGTGAATTGATTTGAAGGTAGACAAGGTTTTGGCAAAGCAATATCATAGATGAAACACTAGAAATGAACTATGCAATGAGCTTAGCTATTTGATTCGGGTTAAGAATATTCCATGACTATTATAATAGGAACATTTTTCGCGAACCTTTATTCTCCAATTATATATCCTTCTATTATTCTACTATAGTGTTATTTCTTCAAGCCACAGTGTTGTATAATGTGCCCTCTCCAAACTACTGCGTTAAACTACTTTACATTGAAATCTGCATCTTAAACGCTGTCGTAGAGGAAAAAAATATATTCTTCTACAACCCAATATAATGTTCTCCAAACCATTCTCTTGATGATGCAGTGGCCAAGAACTTTCAAACCAGGGGATCCAGATCCAGATTTTAAACACTTTCAAAAAGAAACAAATATGTATTCTTCCAGAAGTTACAACCCAAACTAGTGATCACTGCAAATTTCGAGTTTACGATATATATACAAACACCATATTAACTGAAAAGTATTTTATTATAAGCAAGAATCCAAAATCATATGCAATTACGTTCTGTATTAAAATGTGAAATAAAGTCCAAGAAATTAACTTATGCCAATATCTCTTCATTTCTTCATTTCGTTGAAGAAATGAAAAAATACTACCAAAGGAAAAGAGCTTTGGAGATTAGAACAAAAGAAAATTTGCAACAGGTAAAAAAAACAATATTCACCAAAAGCTCATGTTTCGATGAGCTTCTTGTAGACATGATTCCTAGCCCATAAACATTTATACCGCAATAAAAAGAAAAAATCTGTCTGTTGTAAACTTGAAGCATAGCCTTTTAACATTTCTAATACATTTAGAATGCAAAAAGTTTGACAAGTAAAAAAGGTAATGCTCAACTATGCACACAAATGTCATGCACACAAACTTATGCCAATATCTCTTCATTTCGTTGAAGGGAATTCTTCCGTGCTACCAATGTAAAAGAGCTTTGGAGATTAGGACAAAAGAAAATTTGCAACAGGTAAGAAAAACAATATTCACCAAAAGCCCATGTTTCGATGAGCTTCTTGTAGACATGATTCCTAGCCTATAAACATTTATACCGCAATAAAAAGAAAAAGTCTGTTTGTTGTAAACTTGAAGCATAGCCTTTTAACATTTGTAATACATTTACAATGCAAAAGTTTGACAAGTAAAAAAGGTAATTCTCAACTATGCACACAAATGTCATAACTTATTTGTACTTAATCACAATAAATATAGAGCCTATTCCATAGTGTCACAGGTTTTGAATTGTTATTAAGCCCAAATTGAGCATGGCAGTACATGGAAAACTAAAATCCATGTTACGAAGGCATATCTTCCTTAAAAAAATGAATAAGAATATCACATAATGCCAAATAGAGGCACGGGTAGACACAAACGCCAAACAAGATCACATAGTTGCATAAAGCGTATCTATAATAATTAACAGCTTTTGTGCATAGTAATTATAAGACGATATCTAGCATACAATATTTTTGCATCGTATATCACATAATACCAAATTGAGGCACAGGTAGATGCAAATGCCAAACAAGATCACATAGTTACATAAAGTGTGTCTATAATAATGAACAACTTTTGTGCATAGTAATTATAAGACGGTATCTAGCATATAAGATTTTTGCATTTTGTGCATAGTAATTATAAGACGATATCTAGCATACAATATTTTTGCATCGTATATCACATAATACCAAATCAAGGCACGGGTAGATGCAAATGCCAAACAAGATCACATAGTTGCACAAAGTGTGTCTATAATAATGAACAACTTTTGTGCATAGTCATTATAAGACGGTATTCAGCATATAAGATTTTTGCATAGTATTTATTGCTCAAGAAAATCACTTATATTTATGTTCATGAACCAACTAAAATGATCCCAACCTGTTTCATTAGCTCCTTTTAATTATTAGGAAGAACAATTATGACAATATGATATAGATCTCTAAGAAGCTTGCTAAAACCTGAACATTACAAATAGCAAATGGAAAAATAAATGATATAATTAAGCTATGAAAAAACATGCTACAATAAGTTTGACAAGCAAAAACAACTATTTTTTTTCTCAATGATAGAGAGAGAGATGCTCAATTTAACAGAGATAGATGACATCAAAAGCACACAAGCAACATAACTTCTCTGCACTTCGTTGTAGTAAATATAGAGCTTATTTCATAGTGTCACACGTTTTTTGAGTTGTTTTTAGTGTCAAATTTGAGCATAGTGGCACTTAAAGACTAAAATCTGCTCTAGTCATTAAGAGCATATTCCATCTCCGGGGAACTGAAACCATGGAGGAAATCTAACATTTTTTCTCAACTTGCAAAAATCTAAACTACATATAATCTAGGCATTCTTGCCAACCTCATGGTATTGTACTTGCATTTAGAATTCCCGTTGGACGTGTTGTAACTCCACTTATTCATTCTCTAAAGGCTTCAGTTGAACACGCACAATGTGCCAAGATAAGCTATAGGGAACCTCTTATGATGAGAGAGTGCCTCTCTAAACAAGTATGAAATGTTGGGAAAGTATCCAATAGGAGCATATAAGATTATTGCAGCCACACTATTATTAAACAACATGAGTAGATAGGATTATTGCGTTGCTTTTATTTCCTAGGAAAATCAGCTAGATGTGTTCATGGACCAGCCACAATAACACCAACTTGCTTCATTAGCTTCTTTGATTGTTTGGAAGGGATAGTTCTAACAACGTAATACAAAAATTTAAGAAGCCTGCTTAAATTCAAACATTACAAATAGCAAGTGGAAAAACCAATGATCTAATTAATTTACAAATACATTTTGCAATGAGTTCAACAATGAAAAATGAACAAGTATTAGTTTTCTTGATGATAGGGCGATGTTTAGTTTAACAATAGCTAGCATAAGAAACACACAACCATTGTAACTTATTTGCACTTCCAAAATGAGGGTATTTACACAACCGCTATTATGTAACTAGTAAGTTAGGTAGATGCATAGAACTCTAAAACCAACGTGGACGATAATTTTAGGAGGGTATTAGCGACTTGTAATCCATTGTAAATGGACTTGGGGCATTTACCGATGAAAATGCAAAGTTGAGTATTGCAAGACTAGGCTCAATTTAAATGAGGTTTGCAATTTTAGTAAGGATTACTTGGAGGTGGTTAATGGGGTTGAAAGTTTTAGGTTTGGTAATATGAGATAGAAATTATGAGCTCATAACTCAATGCTAATGGGAATTAGATTGAGTTCTCACCTAATGGCAATGTAAGCTACACATTGGGAGTTTAGAATGCAACATGAATGGATTTAAAATTAACACCAATCTAGATCCGGAGTCTATAATAGGGAATACTATCAACCATTATGTTGCATTAGAAAGCCAAAATATGGGCATGGAGATGCTCAATTCAAGATTCATAGCTCTAGAAGGGAAAATGTGGGATTGATGGAAGAATTGGCATGCATAATATTAGAAGGATATACAAGCTTGGGCTATTGAGCAAACTCCTATTTTTTTGTTTTTTTAAAAGTGGTAATGGAGAAGTGGATGCCTCGATTAATGACTTGCTGAGACTCACAATTGATGTGTGGCTTAACCTTTCCTTGCAGACTATCCAATTAGATCAAGGATCTCAACCTAACATACAAAAATGACACAAGTAAAGCAATGTGTTGAGGATATAAATGCCATAATATTTAAGCCACCAAGAAATATTACCTTTTCTAGTTTGTAAAAACATAAAAAGGAATTGGAATATGGGGAGGTGTTTTGAATCTTTCTTCTCTCAAGCTAATTCTATGATTAATCCTCCTTTTCAAGTGTTAAAATATTCTACCTTTGGATTTGTTGTATAGATTGGTTATATGATCATTTGGGGAGTTTGAGAATATATATTTTCCATGGGTTGAGTTGGAGAAAAAGAAATTGACAAGGAAAAGCAAAAGATGGCAAACTCCACAACAAAGGCCATAGATAATGTTGGCGGTATTTCTACTTTGAATTCACTAAACAAAAGAGTTCTCAGCAAAGAAGTTGAAGATAGGGGTACAAAATTGGTTATGAACTCTTCTTCTAATGGGAAGCCTTCACTTGATCAGACTAAATTCAATAAGAAGATTGAAGATATGTAGGCCATGGAAAGGAAACTCATATGATATAACAACAAAGTTCCGAGGACTTTTAAGAACAACAGGAAAGAGACCGCCCTTAAATTATAGAACAATGGGAAGAAACACAAATAATATTAGAGTGGAATATTTTACTACAGATTTCAATATGATGATAAGAGAAGTGCATGATTATAAAACCCAAAGGAAATAAATTTAAATACTCTAGGAAACATTGCTAAAATAAATAGGAAAAATAAAGTAAATAACCACACTAGACCCTCTTGTTTTAACAAATAGGGTTGAAGAAGTTTTTATAGGGAATTGTAGGACATGATTCTATCAATTTTAGAGAAGATCAAAACATATAGAACATTAAAGAAACTAGGAAGCCAAAGGTTGATACAATTATTTTATTTATTTATTTTTGTAGATTTTTTTGGGGTATTGGGGTTTGCCTTGGAAATACATTTCATCCCTCTCTATCCTAAAAGCAAGAATGAGAGTGCTAGTATTTTTCCATTGCTACACAAATATTTTTAAACAACATCTTGTTCATGTGTCCATACCCTACCCCCCTCTAGAATTGAACATGAGACCTCCAAGGAGAAAACCATGTTCTTAACCATTAGTCCCACTCAAGCTGTACTGGCTAATACTTTGCACTACGGGAAAAGTTCTACAAAAAAGGCTTACTAAAAATGAAGGGAAGGAATTTGTGGATGGAAGATGGGCACAAAAATGCTTAGGCAAGAAAATTGGGTTGGTGCAAATAGATTATCTTTGAAAAGTTCATGGAGAATCAAGCCACGAGGCATTAAATTTGTAAAAGAAGCTAGTGAAATCGTTTCACATAGGCATGGTAAACATGGAAATAACTATGGAGACACTTCAAATAGATGTTCCCTAAGAAATATTTCTACTTAGATGTGAAAAACATATATAATTTGTGGAATACTACTTAAGCCACTTAAAGGTCTATTGAGGGCATCAGGAATACACCATTAAAATTAAAATAGGAAGCCCCTAGAGTTGATTTAAAAAATTTCAACACAATTCATCTAACATCCAACAAAGTACTTCTAAGAAGGTTTAATACATAAATCCTAGCTTATAAAAAAATCATTTTTTAAAACTTGTCTAGATTCTTCCTCACTTCCAATAGAGATATCCTTAATATCATAAATTGCACATGTTCGATCAACAACTACATTTCTATCACAACCTTAAGATATTTTTATAGCCATGAGATATGAATCTCATATGGAAAAGATGTTATTCAAGGTAGATAAATTAAGCTTGATGTTTGAAGGCATAATCTCGCCTTATTATAATGTCCCCATTGTTGGAACCTAAGGTCTTGATGGTTCATCACACCTTTGGATCTTCTAGAGACAACTAGTCGTTAGATGACAGGTGACTCATAGAGCAGTCAACTAGAGTCCTGACTAGCCAAGTCGGAAGAACGACTGAATAGTTGGTTGAACATACAACTGAATGGTTGTGGTTGGCACAACTACAATTATCGACTACACTTTGGGACATTGCAGATTTTGTGAAAACCATTACAACCAACAACCCCTATTTTTGGACCAAATTTTCCTCACTTCCAGGGAGTTTGTTAGATCTGCAAACTATAAAAGGACGATTGTTGAAGAATGTAACTCCGGAAGATATTCTTATTTGTATTAGTTGGGTCATTTGTATTATTTGTATTGTACACCCTACGGGGATTATTATCAATGTAATTGATCATGTAAAAGTCATTAAAAGAGTTAATGTAAACCCTAACTATTAGGTCGACCTGGAAATATATAGAAAATAATATTTTATTGTAAAGTGTACAGGTCACCCAGTTAGGAGAGTCAAGCCGACCTAATTAGTAAAAAGGTCAAGTCATTTGATTATAGTATAAATTAGGAGTTCGACCTCCTCATTTGGTCACCTCACTCACACATTGAGCTCGCATCATTAGAAGAGATAGAGTCAAGTAGATAACTGCTTTTTGGAGTCTTCTTGTTTTGAGTCTTTGCACAAGGGATACTATTGTACATTCTACAGAATCTATACAGAAGAAGTTTGCTGGGTTTTTATGCCTCGAGAGGGCTTTCCTAGGATAAATTTTTTGTGTACTATAGTTCATGTTGTGCTTGTTTATATTTCAATGATCCATATTGTTATTGCACTTAAAAATCTAACATGCTATCAAAGTTATCATGCAAAAGAACATTGTGCAGTTGTTGCAACTACATAATCTAGGGTTTCTATTTCTGAGAGTTCTCTCCACAGATTAGTTGAAAAAGAGTGTGGAGTCAACTTGCCTCATTAGGGCGTATCTTTCTATAGAAGCAAAATCTCATTCCTAGAATTTTCATTTTTGGGCCCACCACTACAGCTCGGTGAACTAGGGCATCAGGTTTTTGGAGGATATGTCTACAAAATAAGAAAATTAAGTACATTTGTTAGCTCGCCTTGGGGAGGCGCATATTTTCCTCCAATCAGTTCCTCAAGATCCTGAAGTTGAAAAATTAGGGTTTCTCTGACAAACCCTAGGTCACCTTACAACAAGTTTTCAGAAGTCAACCTTTGGTTGGAGCATATCATTTGGTAAGTTATCCTTTATCTATTTCCATTTGAGGTTCTCATTTATCAAGTTGATCAAGATGACAAACAATACCAAGCTTGAAGGGGCAGAGAGCTTCCGAGCATGGAAGTATAGGGTGATGCTCATCCTAGAAGAGCATGATTTGCACAAGTATGTTACAGAGGTAGTTGCGGAGCTAGAGGGAGATGAGGAGAAGGAAAATCACAAGAAGAATCTTATCAAAGCTAAGAGGATCATACCTGATTCCATTAAGGATCACTTGATCCCACACATCTCTTCTCTGAAGAGTATGAAAGAGATGTTTGATGCATTGAAGGGCCTATTTGAAAGGACCAACATCAATAGGAAGATGACCTTGAGGATTCAACTCAAGGATGTGAATATGCAAAAAATGAAAGTATACAATCCTACTTCACAAGGGTTTCCAAAATCAGAGATCAATTAAGTGCAATTGGAGATAAAGTAGAAAATGCAAAACCGGTGATGACTACCCTAAATGGCCTTCCAAGATCATGAGAGTCATATATTTAAGGAATATGCTCAAGAAAGAAACTTATTTTGTTTAGTGCACTCTTAGAATCTTGCTCTCAAGAAGAAGCTAGGATTTCTTCTAGAAAAGAAAATCTAGGAGACGAGGAAAATCAAGCTTTGGCAACTCATACCAAGAGAGGAAAGAAAGAAGGCCGTCATGAAAATAAATCATACAAAGGTAAGAGGCCTACTAAAGACTTCTCAAATATTAGATGCTTTAATTGTGCTGAGTTGGGGCATGGATATAGAATTTGTCCCAAGAAAAAAGGATTAAAAAAGAAGAACAAGAAAAGACATCATGCTCATGCTGTAGAGGATGATGAGAAAGCAAGAAAGGATTCTTCAAGCGATGAAGAATATGTCTTGATATCATCACTCAATGAAGGTACGGTTGCACTTGGTAATAATGATTGGCTTGTTGATAGCTATGCTTCTAAGCACATGATAAGTTACAAGGACGCTCTCAACAACCTTACCGAAAAGGACTCACCTCACAAGGTGAAGCTAGGAGATGATTATCAATATCCCATTAAAGGGGTAGGAGAAGCTAGGCTATAATCTTGAACCTAGGAATCCTATCAAAATGAAGGATGTTCTATATGTACCTAGTTTGAAGAAGAACTTACTTTCCATCTCATCTCTAGATGAGAAAGGATTCATAATAGCATTTGTGGATGGTCAAGTACTTATGTGGCCCAAGGTTAAAACAATAAAATTTGATGCGGTAGTAATTGGAGAGGGAGGACTATACAAGCTCGAGGGACATCTAGAACAAGCCTTGGTTCGTGAAACTATGGAGAGCCAAGTGCATTGTGGCATAGAATATTTGCTCACATCAACTACAAAGCATTACCAATTGTGAGCAAGATGGTGAATGGGCTACCTGAGATCTAGACCAAGCATGAAGGCATATGCAAAGGATGTGAAAAAGGAAAGAATGTGAAGAATCCATTTCCAAGTAGCGACAACAAAGCAAAGGAGATTTTGGAACTCATACATTCAAATATTTGTGGGCCTATGTCATTCAACTCATTAAGCAGGTATGTCTACTATGTTTCCTTTATTGATGATTATTCAAGAAAAAATGGATCTATTTCTTAAAATCCAAAGATGAATTATTTAGCAAGTTCAAGGAGTTTAAAGCCCTTGTGGAAAATCAAACTGGAAAGAAATAATTTTTTTAAGAACAGATAATGGAGGTGAATTTACCTCAGGAGAATTCAAATAATTATGTAAAGAATCAAGGATTAAGAGGTAGATGAGCACTCCCTATAATCCACAACAAAATGGGACTGCGGAGAGAAAGAATAGAACAATTATGGAAGCAGTGAAGGCCATGATCCATGATCAGGACCTTCCTATGCACTTATGGGAAGAAGCTGCAAGAACAACCGTATATGTTCAAAATAAGACTCCTCACAGATTTCTTGAGAACAAGACACCAGAAGAAATATTTATAGGAGACAAACCATAAGTTATCCATCTCAAAATATTTGGCTTCCCAGTATTCATTCATATTCCAAAAGAGAAAAGGACCAAGTTGGAGCCTTCAGGAAAGAAAGGAATATTCCTCGGTCATAGTGATTCATCAAAGGTTTACAAAATATACATACCAGGCTTCAAGAAGATCGATACCACCAGAGACGTAACCTTTGATGAACACACTTCTTTCAGCAGATCAAGGAAGATTCAATCGGATGAAGAGCATGATGAAGAACTTGAGACTCCTAGTGTTCGAGATACAACAATGGAAGAGCAGGTTCTAGAAGAACTCGAGGATCATGATATGATTGAGACACAGAGACCGGTAGATCCAATGAAAGAAGTGAACTCACATAAAAGAAAACTAGCTTGAGCACGAGAACTTATCTAGGATGCAGAGGAGTATCGTGCTCAAGAAGGAAGCAAGAGACCTTAGACTTACTCTAGCTATGTAGCACCGTTAAGTGACATCATTGATGTTGAACCTTCCAGTTATGGAGAGGCTGCTGAAAAGAAAGTCTGGAAGGATGCTATGATCGAGGAGTATCAGTTGATCATGAAGAATGACGTCTGGGAGGTAGTTCTGAGACCAGAAGGAAAGTCAGTAGTGGCTTCAAAATGGATCTACAATATTAAGCATGCGGCAGATGGAAGTGTCGAGAAATAAAAGGCAAGGTTTATGGCTCCAGGTTTCTCCCAGAAAGAAGATATTGATTATGAGGAGACATTTGCTCCAATAGCGAGATACACTTCGATCAAGTCTGTACTTGCTATTGCCAAAGTGATGGATTGGAAGGTGCATCAGATGGATGTGAAGACTGCCTTCCTAAATGGTGTAGTGGAAGAGGAAGTGTATGTGGAGCAACCATTAGGATTTGAGACACATGACAAGAAGACTCATGTGTGCAAATTAAAGAAGGCCTTGTACGGATTGAAACATGCACCTAGGAAATGGTACGATAGGATAGATGGGTTTCAGACGATCTTGGGCTTTACCAAGAGTAAAGCAGAATCCAACCTTTACTACAAGGTGGAGAAGGAAATCTTGTGATTCTACTGTTGTATGTAGATGAATTTTTTTTGACAGGTGAAGAGAAGCTCATAACAGAAACAAAGAAGAATCTTGCCGCTAAGTTCGAGATGAACGACATGGGTATGATGCATTACTTCTTAGGTCTTGAAGTGTGGCAGAATCCATAGGAAATTTTCCTAGGTCAAGGAAAGTATGTGGTAGAGATATTGAAGAGATTTGGGATGATGGATTGTAAGGCCATGGCCACATCTATGACATCGAATCTGAATTTGCCGAGTGAGAATTGGTGGATGCCATGATGTATCGACACATGATTGGTTCGTTGATGTATTTGAAGAACAAAAGGCCAGACTTATGCTTTGCGATGAACACTCTGAGTCAGTATATGGTATATCCGAGACATGTTCACCTGGTTGTAGAAACGCATGTGTTGAGGTACCTGAAGGGTACGGTTGATTATGGCCTCAAGTATGCATTGGATAATAAGATTAACCTACAGGGTTATGTTGATGCAGATTGGGACGGGAGTGTCATGGATAGAAAGAGCACATCAGGGTGTTGCTTCAGTTTGGGATTAGGTGATCTCATGGTTTAGTAGGAAGTAGATGAGTGTGGCACTTAGTACAACTGAGGCTGAGTATATGGAAGCTTGTTCGGTAAGCTGCGAGGCAGTGTGGCTTCAGAAGTTTCTATCAGGACTGTTTGATCTCGAGTTAGAAGGGACTTGTATCTTTTGTGACAACTAGAGTTGTGTGAAGTTGTTGGAGAACCCTTTGTTCCTTGACAAGTTGAAGCATATTGAGATCATGTATCACTATGTCCGGGATATGATGCAGAAGGGAGCAGTGAGGCTCTAGTATATAAAAACATATGAGTAGATATCCAATGTGTTGACCAAGTTTCTGTCAAGAGTGAAGTTCGAGTACTTCAGGGACACGCTTGGAGTGGTCCATATCAAGAGGGAGCGATGAGCTTGGACAAGGTAGCAGGTAGTCACTGGTCATGTGATGTAATTGAGTCTCCTAGTATACGAGAAGATATGGACAAGTAGTGAGGTAACGCCGGTGGTTGCGGTGTGCAACGTAATGGACAATCTTGGGATGGACCCACCGGATGTCTTGCTCAGTTCGTGGATGAGGACAGTTGCATATGGTATGAAAAAAGGACCAACTCCGTGGAAAATCCTAGATTTGATCTAGGTCACATCCAATATGAAAAAGGATTGGCATTGTGGAAAGTCCTGGAATGATGCTTTTGGTCTTCCTAGTTGCGGAAGATCATGTAAAGGTCTTGGAATGATTCTCCTGGTTTGCTTAGCTGCGGGGTATCATTCGCAGGTGGAAAATCCTATATTTGATTTAGGTCACATTCAATATGAAAAATGACTGCCACTGTGGAAAGTCTTGGAATGATGCTTCTGGTATTCCTATATGCGGAAGATCATTCGCAGATATTGGAATGATGCTTCTAGTCTTCCTATCTGCGGAAGGTCATTCGCAGATATTGGAATGATGCTCCTGGTCTACTTAGCTGCGGGAGATCATTCGCAGGTGGAAAATCCTAGACCGGGTCTAGGTCACATCCAGTATGAAAGAGGATTGGATCTGTGGGGAAAATACTGGAATGATGTAATGTGTGCTCCTATTCTGCGTAGCTGTGGGTGATCATTCTCAGTTCCTGTAATGATGTAATGTGTGCTCCTAGTCTGCTTAGCTGTGGTTGATCATTTATAGGTGGAAAAGTCCTAGAATCAGTTTAGGTCACATCCAACATGAAAGAGGGTTGGCTTTGTGTGTGAAAGTCCTAGACATGGTCTAGGTCACATCCAACATGAAAAAGGGTTGGCTCTGTGAAACGTCTTATGACATATAGATTCAGGAGATGCAGATGTCAATAGTCTATGTACAAGAAGTGCATCAGTTGGAAGATGATGCTGATGATGACTGAAGAATACCTTCCTTGTTAAGAGGGAGTGTTGAAGAATGTAACTTCAGAAGATATTCTTATTTGTATTATTTGGGTCATTTGTATTATTTGTATTGTACACCCTACTGGGATTATTATCGATGTAATTGATCATGTAAAATTCATTAAAAGCGTCAATGTAAAACCTAACTATTAGGTTGGCCTAGAAAGATCTAGAAAATAATATTTTATTGTAAAGTGTACAGGTCGGCCCAATTAGGAGAGTCAAGCCGATCTAATTAGTAAAAATTTCAAGTAATTTGATTAGTATAAATGAGGAGTTCGACCTTCTCATTTGGTCACCTCACTCACACATTGAGCTCACATCATTAGGAGAGATAGAGTCAAGTGGATAGCTTCTTTTTGGAGTCTTTGCACGAGGGATACTATTGTACATTCTACAGAATCTATATAGAAGTAGTTTTCTAGGTTTTTATGCCCCGAGAGGGATTTCCCATGATAAATTTGTTGTTTATTATTGTTCATGCTATGCTTGTTTATCTTTCAGTGATCCATATTGTTATGCACTTAAAAATCTAACAACGACCTTATGGGTTGTGTTAATATGTTGAAAAATTCTCAATATGCATTGTGATGTTTTGATCATAATGATCTATGCTTAAGTGCTGCAATGGTTTCTTTAGACACCATAGTTCTTCTTGGAGTATTGTTCCCTTCTGTGATATTCTTTTCTGTTATATAGTTCAAGGTTAATAGGTTCTCTACCACCTATTCAGTATCCCAACCTTTAGATGGGTAGTTACAAATACCATATTTTAAAATTTTGCCCCACAAAGGCCAATAATTGAATTTAACATTGATTAAACCTCCCATGCGAGTCATAATTTAAATAGAATACATGTCCAAGTGCATAAATATAAAATGTAGTGTAACAACAACAAATTCACACACACAACATGAATAATAAAACAATTTCAAAATATAAAACAAAGATAATTGTGTATATTTATAGACAACAATGAACACTTATCTCTTAACTAAAGAAGATCCAAGAAACTAGTTGTGTAAGAGGTATTTTCCACTCAACTATAGGTATCAACTACATATACCACCCCCAAGTTAGTCTATGAGGCCACAAGGTCAAATAACACAAATAAAGGCTTCACTCTCTCTCAGACTATCCAATTTTCTCTCATGCTTAGCCAACTTGCTCACCATAGAGCACTACATGCATCTCATTCAACCATCACAACCATGGAACTCTCTCCCACTTCCCCACACAACACAAAGAAGGCCTACCGTTTCTCTGCTCAACAACCTCTCAAAGTACCCATCCCTTATATTGTTCTTCAGTGTGTGCGAAAAGAGTCCAACCTCCTATATGCTTTTAGAGAATTTCCTGTAAAATCAATTCATGGTTTCTCAAGCATCTAGGGAACAACAACTAAATAGTGGGTGAAGGTTTCCTAACTTTCCCAAATTTTATGCTCACCTACAACCATCATTCTTCACTTTGTATCCACAATTCCCTCTTCACAATGCTACTTTTTGGTTAATTTCTTAGTTTGTTAATTGACAATGGAGAGAACAAATTGAAAACTATGTAGTGTATGAACTATGCATGGAGAACGAGTGATAGAGTGAAATGGAGATGGGAGGATAGATGAAAAGATGATTGGCATTACTTTTGACCATAAAATGAAGGACTCTTACAATTGTCATAAGATGTATATTCATCACATGCTTCCATAACTACATGAGAAGACTTTCCCACCAACCTCACACATGCATTCAATGATTGTATTTGATAAGTCAAAGTAAGTAAATGGCTTATTGAAAGCACATGGTAGAAAATAGATGAGTTTTAAGGCTAACAATTGGAAAAAGAGGATTTACTCTGCCATAGCCCCTCTTTCCTCTTCCTCTCTAGTGGAACAATAACCCCTCTAGTGCTCTTTATCCAACCATCTTGGACCATTTTATTATATTACAACATAAATACATACATAGCTCTGAATCATCATGATAAGTCTAGCACATGACCCATATATGGATATTTACATAATACAACCCTAGCCATTCACTAGTCGGGCTTTGGCCTAGAGATCCACACAAAGAATTTTTATTAACATATTTATATCATTTTACAAATATGATTTAATAGATTCCAAGGGTCAAAACTATAGTATTACATTTATGCCCAGTCATACGATACCCAAATAATAAATTTAGGGGCATATATATACTTTAGCCTCTGCATACTAATGCCTCTTGTTACAAAAACTCATTTGTATACTCTAAACACACATAAGACAATTAGACAACGTATTCCATTCCCTAACTAAAAAATGAAAAGAACTACAATAATAAAATTATTAAAAATCCACGATTAATTGTAAATAAGTTGATAAATGATCAAATTCTAGTGCTAATCAACAAATACCAAAACATATCCATTATTAAACTTACATTCACCATAATATGCTTTTGAGGCACAAACTAACAAACATGCATCACTTATCTCCATCTTGAATACATATCTCCATCTTGACTACATAAAAGAGTATGAACTACCTCCCATATATTCATGTACAATAAAAACAAATTAAACATTGAATTAAAGTTATGTGGCATTCACTAGTGTTGTTAATGTCCAAGATTTCAAAGATTTATTTGTGTTAGTTTATAACATTATTATTGTAATAATACTTACATAAGTTTTTCACAAGGAGCTAGTGACATAACCAAGAGAATAATTTTACCAACTATACACCTTTGAGTGAACTTAAAAAATATCACATTTAACATCAAATTCCATTTCATAAAATTTGAAAATTCATTAAATATAAGCATATCTTCAATAGAATAAAACTATGAGCTTTAATATAAAATATTTTTTGGTGACTACCCAAATAAATTATGCTAGCACCTATATTTATCAAATCATAGTAAAACCAAATCTTATTCCTAGATCCTTTACTAGCATGATGATTGTCACATAAGCCATAATAGTGTTTGTTGATAAAACCAATATGTTATGGCCACTATAACCTTTGTCACATAAGCCATAAGATTGTTTGTTGATGAAATACACCCATTGAGCATGTGAAGTTCCTCTACAAAAAGAACAATGAGAACTAACATCATATTCCAGACATGCTATTATAAAACACTATAAATATTTAAAATAATTGAATTACAAGTACATCTAATAAAACATTATTCTATAAAGCGCTCAAAATTAATCAAAGCATGAATACAACCGTTTGATGAAAAAACTCCACTATAAGGATGACTGAGCTTAGACAAGGGCTTAGGAAAAAAGATATGACTATAGCCTTGGCATTTCCAACTTGAAACAAAGTATACCTTGACAATAAAGGCACCCAAAGCCCTTTTCTTGTTTCAACTTGCTTGAGCCATTTTTCAGATATTGAAAAAGTAGAGGCTCACAAAACCTGATTTTTTTTTATTGGAAAAGCTAAGGAATGCATGTAGATTCCATAACCAAATGACATGCCTTCAATATATTAGAGGGCTAAAAAACCTTGGATTTTTCAATTTGAAATAGAGTATAACCCAATAATGTATGTGTGCCAAAGCCCTCTCTTTTTGGTTAACTTGATTGGACCAATTTTCAAGTAGAGGAACATTGGAAGCTCAAAAAACCATGTTTTTTTTTATGGAAATGCTCAAGAATGCATGCAAATTTCATAACCTAGAATGACCCACCTTTTATCCAAGTGACCACAAGTTAAAATCCTTTAATAACAAATGTAGAACACCTAAGGTTTTGAGGGAATTGATTTTTGGGAATTTGAAAGACTAAATCAAGTCCACTAGAAATCAAACCAAGGTATTCATATCTAGTATTATAAAATGAGTAGATTACATAGAGTTTGAGGGGTGATATTTGTCCAAAACCCTTAAAGCTAATACGAATAGAAAAGTGTATCTTTTAGCCTAAGTCACTAAGGAGATTTTTTTTTTGGTAAGCCGCAGTCATCTATTAATCAATAGAAATAAAAAATACATAGAGATTAACTGTATGTGGCGGTCTGAGTGAGTGGAGCCACCAGCCTTGGTACTAGAAAAGATCAAAATGGCTATTCCCATATTCATAAAACACCTGCCCTAGACAGGGAAACCAAGTAATTTCTGGAAATGTAAAATGTTTGTAATAGCCTATAGTAATTCGACTAAAAGGTAACATATTATAAAGCAAATTGTAGCATAAAATATGGAAATCACAAAGAGTATCTGAAACCTCCTCAACCCACTGTGTTTGTTGCGTTTTCATCAGGGTGAACCTCCTCTAGGATTGGGCAGCAGAAGTCATCCTCCTTCGTCGGTTCCTGAGCCGACAACTTTATGGGAAGGGGCTCAGTATTTCGCCTGGGGGAACGATTTCCTCTGTGTTATCACGAACACACTTTGTCAACATTAGACCGGTTGTGTAGGGAATAGGAAAAGAGTACGAAGCGAGTTCCTTGCCCCTATGCTTCGTGGTTGCTGGTGCAGGTTCACGACTCCACGCAGCTTCAAAATTCTCGCCATGGACTACGTATGCTATCATAGTGTTACTGCTTGCATGGCTGTTCGGAGCATATGTCTTCCAACCAAAGGTGGTTTATAGACGCCCTAGCATGTCCTGCATTTGACCCAAGTTTTCCCTCAGAGTATTTGTCGTTTCCTTGGCCTTGGATCAGTTGGCCTTCATGTCTTCCATTAGATCACCCACCATGTTCTTGGCGAGCCAGTAATGGTTGATACGACCCTCATTTGTACCAGAGGAGAGATGGTCGACAATTAGGTGAGCTTCCCAATTGTCGATGAGAAGATGAACGAGAATGGAGACCCCCTCCCCATATCCATCCATTGCTTCCCAGTCCATTCTGGTAGTGTTTCAGTCGTCCCTCCCTCTTCTTGGCTTTCCCCGTTTTCTAGACATGGGGGAGCACCAAAAGGCAGTCACTATTGCAGAGAACCAAGAACTGGTTGCAGAAGCCAAGTTTGCAGGAGGAAACAGAATATCGAGCAGCGTGAAATTCCTAATGAGGGCTGAAAACGCCCACATGGTCATATTTAACCAGTGCCAGGCCGAGAGCATTAGCACCACACGTATTAGAGACCTAGAAATGGTACCGGGAATCTGAAACTAGCTTGACCAATGCGACATGTTCAGCTACTGGAATGAATGCGTTGGGGCTTGATCCCCACTGCGCCTTAAATGTTCCACCGAACCTCTGCCACAGGTCGGGCTCGCTGGCCTATGTTCCATGAGATTTCCACGCGCCCTCTCTACCACGACACCCGCTTCTGGGTAACTAAGGAGACTTTATTACATAGATAATAATTATATTTTAAAACCCTTATAGTAACAAAACTCATTGAAAGAAAACACAATCTAACTGCAAACACACTCACTAAAAACTAAAAAATAATAGAACTGATAATATTCAGATGATTCTTTATTGAAAATGGTTCTTGAATTAGTAAGTCTCCTTCAAGTTTCTCACTATTCCTATGAAAAGTATAGTCTACTAGATATAATCCAAATTCCCAACATCATCGGACATCATTTTCAAATGAAATATTTCGTAACCTGCATAAATGTATGATATTAAACTTCTAGATCTAGGATCTCACCTAAACTACATAACAATGGTCTCCACATTTACATCTCATAACCCCAATGATATATAGTTTATCCAATCCACAAGCATCCAAAGCTATTGAACAAATATATATCCTCCCTGCAACACTCCCTATATTCAAAGTGCAGGCCTTTGAAAATTCAAACAATTCCAGTTCTTCAACACGGTCACCATCACTCTCAATATCCAATGGATATCCAACAACTACTACATTTGTTGGTTTTTTTAAGCAAGGTCATTAGCATAGGTTTTGCGTTTTGTAATTAATTATTGTATGACCTATTTTCCATAGTTTTAACACTCAATCCTAGTCTTTCTTTTTCCCATCCTTCTCTTTCTGTGTAGTGCACTCTATTGTTGAGAATCTAATTCCGAATCTCCTATAGTTTCTTTATCATTTTTAATTAAGAATCTCCTATAGTTGTTTGGATGTGAAGATTTCCTTTCTCAATGGTGAATTTGAGGAAGAAGTATACATACAACAACATGAGGGGTTTGTAGTTCATGAGAATGAATCCCATGTATGTAAACTTAAGAAAGCCTTGTATGGGCTTAAGTAGTCCTTGAGGGCTTGGTATTCAAGGATTGACAACTATCTTTAGAGCTTGGGCTTCTCCAAAAGTAAAGATGACCCCAACCTGTACTTTAAGGTTGTGAAGAACTAACCATTGATCTTGGTTCTCTATGTTGACGACTTGTTCCTCATTGGAGAGGAACAACAGATATCTTGGTGCAAGAGGGAGCTCACTTCTAAGGTCAAAATGAAATACTTGGGTCTTATGCACTACTTTCTTGGTTTGGAAGTTTGGCAAAGGAAAGATGAGACTTTATTTCACAAGGAAAGTACATAGTTGATGTGTTGCACAGGTTTGGTATGATGGATTGTAAATCCATGTCTACACAAATGGTTTCTAATATGAAGAAACTACATGAGTCAGAATCCAGATCAGATCTAGTGGATCCTACCATGTATAGAAAAATCAATGGTTCCTTGATGTATTTGATACATAGTAGACCAGACATATGTTATGCAATGAGTATCTTGAGCCAGTTGATGTTTGAGCCAAGACATAGACAATGGGTTGCTGCCAAGCATGTGCTTAGATACCTTCGAGGTACTATTGCTTATGGACTCATATATGCTTCCAGGGGAGGACTGATGCTACTTGGTTATGTTGAATCTGACTGGGGTGGTAGTATTGTGGGCCGAAAGAGTACATCCAGATTTTGTTATAGCTTATGATCAGCTATGATCTCTTGGTCCAGTAAGAATCAGGGCTCCGTAGCCCAGGGTACCACATAAGCAGAGTATATTGCAGCTAGTACTACTTTCCGAGAAGCTATGTGGCTTAGGAAGATACTTGCTGGGTTGTTTGGTGAGAAGCTTGAGACTACTATCATTTGCTTTGAAAACCATAGTTGCATTAAGCTCTCGAAAAAACCCTGTGATTAATGACAAATCAAAGCACATTGAGATGAAATACAACTACATCATAGACATGGTCTAGAGAGGTGTCGTAAAAGTTCAATACATTGCTACTGATAAGCAGATAGTTGACTAATCCTCTATCCTTGATGAAGTATAGGTACTTCTGAGACAAGTTTGGTATGGCAGAGAATGCCTCCCTCACTGAGAGGGAGTGTTAAACTTACAACATCATGAGTAATTCTCCAAGTCAATCTTGTGCACCAGGATTGAGCCTCATGTGTCGAGGTAGTGCCTTAGGGAGCCCGAGTTGGACTCGGGAAACTTGAAGTAGATTCTTTAGTTGGACACAAGAATGACTAAGAATTATGTGTAAACTTTAAGCCTCATATGTTGAGGTAAGTGATTTGTATGTCAAAGTGATGATGTTGTACATTATTGCTTGTCAAGGCTATGGTCTTGTGTGTCAACACATATCCTCATGTGTTGAGGTGGTGCCTCATGTGTTGAGGTAATGCTTTGCATGTCGAAGCATGAATGGTGTGTGATGTACTACTAACCATGGTTGAGCTATTAAGTCTCCTCTAGAGATTGGCCACCTCTAGAGTGAATTACTTTAGCATATGACCACTTGGAACTATAGTAGAACAAGATTATCACACCATTGGAAAAATATCCTTAGTATATTTGATATGATAAATAAAGTAAATATGTCACAAGTGGATCATGCAAATAAGGTAAGAGATAAAGATAAGATATGCTAAGATAAGAGAGAACTCGAATTTTCACTTCAGTGATCAAGAAAGACTTCAGTTAATTACGAGAGAACTCAAATTGTTTACTTCAGTGATGTTAACAAGAAATACTTTAGCTAATTAAGAGAGAACTCGAATTGTTTACTTCAGTGATGTTAACAAGAAAGACTTAAGTTAAAAGAGTTAACTAAGTGATAACAAAGAAGATCTAGTTAGCTAAGTGTTTGCATGATGACACTTGAGTTAACTAAGTATTTGCATGACGACACTTGAGATAAACTAAAAGACAACACTTGAGTATGTTGCAGCTGCAACCCCTTCCCCATTTTTTTTGAGATTTTAGGGCCCCTCCTTACACTTTGAGTCTATATTTTGGACCCTTTTTGTTTACAAAGGCTTTTAGAATTGATTTTCCATAGAATTTTTTTATACTTAGCAACTTTTTGAGTTTTTTTTATGTTTCAGAGTAAAAGTTGAAATTGCGTTGAAATAGGCGGAGAAAAATCCATTTATGCGCTGAAACGGTTGGAGCAAAATTCTGTGCTAAAACGGTCGAAGAAAAATTCACTTTTACGATGAAATGGTCAGAGGAAAATTCAATTTCACGCCGAAATAGTCGCCACCAGATTCAATTTCAAGCCGAAACGGTAGGAAGACAAACCATTTTTTGTGCCGCAACGATCTAGGCTACATAGAATTTAACCAAAACGATCGAAGCAAAAGTCATTTTTGCACCGATATGGTCGATCCCAAACGATTTTTTATTCCAATACACATCGGACCTCCTTTTCATTTCACGTCAAGGTTAAATTTTATCTTCGAGCTATATTCCATCCAACCCCGACTTTGTTGGTGTAAAACTACATTTGTGACAGAAACACATCGGGTTGAAACTCCATATGACAATTATTTAAAGTGAAATTTGGTGCGAAAGGTTAGCCCCAAAACTATGAATTCATTTCTTTCGAACAAAAAGCTACATGGTTTTCAAAAGGTTGTGTGAAAAGTGTTTGAGCCCTCCACTAGCCATTTAGGGTTTAAACTTTTGTTTAAAATCCAAACCCGTTCCATTGTGCTATTAGGAATCCTGAGACCCATTCGCTTGATCGCGTCACCTGGAGAAGGACCTTGACAACTCGAACTCCAGCTCGGAGACGTGTTCAACATTTCTAGGTAGGCTTCTTTGTCTTACTTGGTAAACTTGTTCGATTTCGATTGGTTTAAGAGATTAGGTTAGAACCGTTTTCCCTAGTGAGCCATTTAAGACCCCCCCCTTTTTCCTTGCAAAATAAAGTTGTAGACCATAGCCCGCCTTATTCTCTTTCATGTTAAATTATAACTGATAGACGAATTGGGTCCAAGGAAAACATTGAACCCTAACCAGCGAAGTGCACATCGAAGGGTTGGATAGGAGCTTAGATCCAAACAATTACTCAAGCAGAAGTTTGGAATCCTAGAGCTTTACGAGCGCATCTTTTGCAGTCGCGATTTTTCAAAACGGGATGAAACCCTAAGCTTATTAAGCTTCCAAGAGGACTACTAAAATCTAGCATATAACACCAATAATCCCTAGAAGGGCATGGATCCGTTTTTTGATTTCCATTTGACATGGTTGATGAAATTAATCTTAGAATTTGTTTTCATCATGATTGCATATTAGAATCTCTTCAAAAGTAGTTGCATTAAAACAATTTCATGCATAGGTGGTAGTATAACACTTGAACTTATTTATCAAATCTGAGGAAAGTTGAAAATGGAATGAAGGTCATTCTCTGTGCTTGATTTGAAACCTTCTTATTATGATTGTCATTCAAACTATTTTGGAACCCTAAATTTGATGAGCCCATGCTTAGGAAACTGTGTAAATTTGGTGCCCAACCCTAAGGCCATCACCAAAGAAAACAATTGCTACAATGATTCTCTCCCCAGTCCTCAACATGGTTATTTTGTTTGATAAGAAATGACAAATATGAACCACTATTTTCAAAACTGTTTTCATAATAGAGAATAGTTTTAAATTTGCATTTAATTCAAGAGTAGTTTGCACTAGAAGTAATCAGATTGATAACATGGACATTTAGGCCCATACATATAATCTCAATAGTTATATTTGAGTAAAAATGAAAATGTGTTATTTAATGTCTTGTTAAAGACCTCATGTTATTATTTTTGGTTATATTGCAAACATAGACAATGCCAAGCTTTGATACTGCTCTTGTGTTGTAGGACCCTGATATGTTTAGGAGAACTTCTAAGAGCAACGTCAAAGTGGTGGAATCAGATTCAGACATTGAATTGGTTCCAGAAGTATCCATGGAAACTCAGTTTGAGGACACGAGGGTTGTCACAGGAATAACCCCCGAGTATAAATGGGGAGAAATCTATCAACTCATAAGGGATGAGAATATGCCAGATGCAACCATAGAAGAGACCGTGATATATCAAAATATAAAGAATTCGTGTCTCCATAAAGCAACCACGTGACCAGGGTTATTCCCATGCTCTAAATTCATAGGATGGATCCTGCCACATATCGATGCAAAGTTCATAATCATTTCAGGAGTTAATGGAAATGGAATCACTTCCTTTCAACCTGCACACATAAGCAAAGCATACAAGTTTCCATCTCCTAAGTAATTCCTTACAGATGATTGAATTAAGATTCTAAAAATAGACCACTCAAAGTATGCAAAGAAAATTTTAATCCCAGGTAGACAGCTGAGGTAAAAGACGAGTGGGGAGTATGAGACAAAAAATTTGAAGACTCCATTTAGGATCGTCGTGATGCTTCTATGCAGAATCTATGGAAAAGAAACTACAAATATTTACAAACTTAGTTGGGTTCCGCTAATGTACCATATCACCAAACACGGTACTATATTCAATTGGGTAGATATCATCTTAGAGAATATGGCTTAGGCTATAACAACATCTCATGAAGGATTGAAGCAAAACAAATCTGAATTCTACATGTCCTCTTACTTGATTGACTGCATCCTTATCAGAAATCCATTCCACAAGTTGGGATGCTATTGGGTTCTAGACAAGACCCCTATCTACATAGCCTATCATATCATGTGGGCACATAGACATGCTAGTTTTTATAAGATAATTTTCGAAGAGTTCATAATACCTTTGTATCAATTAATTTTTAATTAAGATCCAAACTATATGTCATATGTAGCTTTAGAAGTTCTTAGTGAATAAGAAGACTATTTTTTTAAACTAGAAGGCACCTATATCTAGATGTATGGAGGCACATAGAGCCCTTTTATGATGCCCAGGTATGTTACAGACTATGTCGTTTTGAAGGAAGTAGTAAGACACGTGTTTATAAACGGAATTGGACACTTTTTGAATGATAATAAAAAGGAATCTTACCCTCCACTTCCATTCGTCATTGGAGCCTACAAGTTCACCAAAGTCAAAGGGGATGAAAATTTTGTAAAGGGATTAGAGACTTATCACTTTGGGGAAAAAATCTTCGTTAGAAATGATAGCTTACAAAATGTAGGTAAGCATTGTGCTTCATGCAGAATCAAATTCGAATACTCTGATCACTTATTGAAAGATGAAGAAGTATACATGAGGGAAAAGAACATGGCAGATTTGAATACAAGGTTTGGTAGGAAAACAGAGGCAGGCTCAAGCTACACAAAAGTATCCTTGAAAGAGGTAGAATAGAATAAAGTCACCGAAGAGGTTCTAGTAGCAGAAAAAGCAAAGACGTTGCAGGAGGAAAAAATAGCCAAGGAAAAGGGAAGAAATAAGGCGAAAGGAAAAGAAGCTGAGGAAGCAAGGATGAAAGAAGAACAAGAACAAGCATAAAAGGAAGCCGTGGAGAAAGAGAAGAAGATATTACAAGATGAAGATAGAAATAAAGTATAAGATGAAGAAAGGATCAAGAAATCCGTGGAAGAGAAAAAAACATCAAGAAGAAATTCGGGATATATAAGATATGGACATAGACCATCCCGCTGATCCTAATCCAGAAGTACCACTCACTAGAGGTCACCTTCCATTGGATGAGCTTGGAATTCATGCCATTCACACCTTCCAAACATCACTCAATAGCCAAAATTTAGACTATTGTCTTTGATCCAAAGAGGAAAACTATTTGGAGAAGAATTGAGAAGAGGTTGAACATTGGCACTCAACCAGATATTGTGACTATTCAAGAAAGTACTATAGTGGAAAGGTACTAACAAAGACCCAAATTTCACAGCTTCTGTAAACGTTGTTGTGGCGCAAGCAAATTGAAACAACATATACAGTTTAACTGAGGATTTTAGAGCGAAGCAAGGCCAAGATAATCAAGCTAAAAGATAATTTGGTACAAGCTCGTAGTGAAGGAATAGAGATGAAAAGAAAATGAGATTCCCTAGAAGCATAGAAGGAAAGGATATTGCAATACTTTCAAAGTCTAGAATATGAGAAAGGAATCCTTGAACGTGCAACTAGTCATAATGAAGGGAGAAAAAGCGGATTTCCAAGCTCGAATAAGCGAGCTGGAAGACAAGGGAATTCAATTGGATCAACAAGTAGAATCTCTCATAATTGAAAAGGGAGTCTTGCAGGATCAAATAGATGAATTGACCAAAGAGAAGGAATCCTTGGAATAGCAACTCAGATCTGCTCAAGCACATAAAAACGATATGACACCATTTTATGAGAATGCTTGTGAATTGCAGGAACAATTATTTCACTCCCACGAATTGATGATTGAGCAGATTTATGAGTTGAAAGAAGTGGTGACTAGACTAAAGCAAATCTGTATAGAAGATGCAACTCTGAAGAAAAAAATTGGTAGGAACCTTTGATAAAGTAAAAAAAACTGATTCTCTGGAAACAAAAATTTAAGGAAATCCGTGCACATTTTCCCAAAAGAACAACTATCGAGTTAAAGTTGGATATAGCTATCTTAGAAAGTTGTTGGAAGTCAGCAAAGAGGATACAAAATGAAGTGCAGAGGTCAATATCAAAATGTGAAGATATTTATCAAGCCATATGCCAAGCATTCAAGAAATGTCACCTTCTGCCCCCTAAGGCCATTGAAGAGTTGACATCGAAAGAACAACATATAGTAGAATTGAGAAATAGTCTAGATGAGGATATGGATTACATAAGAAAGTTGGGCGCACTCACTGCAGATTATCGAGTCAACAACATATTGGACAAACTCTAAATGCATACTTTCTGGGAGAAGGTCACAGGGCTGCAACAAAAGGATTGATTGATATGGTCAAAGAGTTGGCTACGCATGAAATAGATTTGAAGCTACTAGAGACTCAACAATTGAACGCAATATCTTATGAGAGTGATCTCTGGGATAATTACATTCAAAGTCAAGAGAATATTTCATCCAATTGATGTAATTTGTAATTTTCTATTTATTTTGATTATTTTTGGGTGCAACCACAAAAGACAAAACTGTGGGAAACCAAAAGTTAGGATGGAATATGAAGTCATCAGTCACATAACTTTTTTCTTGTAAAGATAAATATGATAGAATAGAGTAGAGAGGGGCTTTTGGCTGGTGCAATAGTGAACTAGTACCATTTTGTATGAGAACTATTTTTTTGCTAATGAGAAAGAACTATTTGTTGTGTGAAAGCTTACATGGATTTTTGCATGGAACTACATGAATGAATGTGCATAATTACTTCTTCCTTTGTTCATCTATATGTTGTAAGATATTTCTTGTTCTATTGGATTATTCTAATGGTATGTGAATGATTTTGCTGATTATGATTATAAAATGAAAGTTTCTATGTGAAAATGAGTGATGAATGAAGCTAATGTTTTACCAAAGCTATCTTTGTGTAATTATTTTACTGCGATTGTGAATACTTTTCTTTCAATAAGCTAATTGTTGAAGTTGTAGAAGCAATCCCAACCATTACTCATATTATAATTTTTTCTTCTTCCAGGGATAGATTAGGCTAGATAGTTAAATATATGTGTTATGGTAGAATAGTTTTAGCTAATTGATAAGGTAGAGGTGGTAAGACGAGAGGTAAGAACCTGGGCATCAATTGTGAGGCCTCTACCTATCAGTCAAATTTAGTCTAGTTAGAATAATGCACGATTATAATTAGGACACTTGCATTTTCATCTTTAAATACTAAAATTTAAACGGTGGATCA
Organism: Larix kaempferi; assembly: GCA_027924585.1. NCBI lineage: Eukaryota > Viridiplantae > Streptophyta > Pinopsida > Pinales > Pinaceae > Larix > Larix kaempferi. The sequence continues at coordinate 777,387 of BSBM01000635.1, read as the reverse complement.
GGCCGTAACCGGTAAACCAAACCTAAATTATATCTTACGATAGTCGGACCGTAAACTGGACGGATTCCCCATTCCAAACAGTGAATAGTCTAGTTGGGACTTTTCATTGGGGAGAATCCCTACTCTCAACGCAAGGATTTTTCCAGGCGTCAATAGAGTGGTATGGCATTTAGTTGAAGGGTGAGTTCATCCTGAAGTAGAAGATCTAATTAAATAAGTGTTTGCATGGCGACACTTGAGTTAGTAACCTAACTAAGTGATCTAGCATCCAGTTGGAAGGCAAGTTCATATTGAAGTTAGTAGGATATAAATTAATCCAAGAATGAGATGTATGATACACTTGTAATGCAGGCATTAATGAGATCAAGATGAAGAGAGAATCTCTCTTGAGGGAAGTCTGCATGTGACCAAAACCGCGAATTGGTCTTAGTGCATAATAAGATGTTGGGTTCTTCTATTATTCTCTCTTTTATCTTGCTTTGTGATTGCACCAAGGGTGATTTGTATTTCTCTTTGATAATGCACCAGGGTGCTTGATGTAATATGCTCATTGTAAATACATTCTCTGCTATCTATCGATATTCTAAGGAAGATTTTGTTGGGCTTTTTCTCCCTCAAGTACTAGAGGGTTTCCCCGGGGTAAATATTGTGTCTCATGTGAATTCTTATGCTTTTGAATATTCATTGATTTAAAGTTCTACTATAATCCCGCATTAAGATAAAAAATTCAATAGTTAGGGGGTTGGGGGAGAGAGAGGGGGGTAGGAGTTATGGGTAGGTGGAGGAGTATATGAGAGAGAAAGTGAGAGAGGGGATTAGTAAGGGTTAGGGTGGGGAGGGGTTAGTGGTAAGGGAAGGAGTAGGAGGGTGAGATGGAGAGAGAGGGAGATAATCGAGGGTGAGATGGAGAGAGAGGGAGAGAATCGAGGGTGTGATTAGGGGTAGGGGGAGAATGGGCTTTGAGGAATAGAAATAAATAGATATAAAGAGGGCTAGGGTTTTGGGGAAGAGTAGGGTGGTTAGAGAGAAGGGGGTATAGGTGATAAGTGGGGGGATGGGGTTAGAGAGAGAGAGAGAGAGAGAGAGAGAGAGAGAGAGAGAGAGATGGGGGGTAGTTAGTGGTAGAGAGGAGGGGGATTTGAAGAGAAAAATATAAAGGAGGTTTTAGGGGTAGGGGGAGTAGGGAAGATAGAGGGGGGTTCAAGGGTAGAGAGTGAGGGGGAGGGAATTAGGGGGTTGGGGGTAGGTGGAGTTTGGGATAGATATTTTGAGAGAGGTGGTTAAGGTTTAGAGAGAGAGAGGAGGGGGGTTAGTGGCAGGGTAGGAGTAGGGATATGAGAAGTGAGAGAGGGGTGTTAGGGGGTTGGGGGAGAGAGAGAGGGGGTGGGGGTTAGGGGTAGGTGGAAGAGTACATGGGTGTGTGTGTGTGTGTATGAGAGAGAGAGAGTTGGTGGCGAAGGGGGCAGGGGGGTGTGGGTGGTTAGGGGTTGGGGTAGAGAAAGGGATAGATATCGGGGCGGGGGTAGGGGTTTAGGGAGGATTAGGGAAGTTAGAGAGAAGGGGGGGTAGAGAGAGAGAGAGAGAGAGAGAGAGAGAGAGAGAGATGGGTGGGGGTTAGGGAGGAGGGGGGTAGAGAGAGAGTGAGATAGAGAGAGAGAGATGGGGGAGTGGTAAGTGGTAGGGGGAGGGGTATTCAGAGAGTTAGAGAGAGAGAAGGGGGGTTATGTGGAGGGGGAATAGGAGAGAGATACATAGAGAAGTAAAGGGAGTCCTTATGGGTAGGGAGAGTAGGAAGGGGGAGAGAGAGAGAGAGAGAGAGAGAGAGAGAAGGGGGTTAGGGAGAGAGGGATATATATATATATGTATGAATGTATAGAGAGAGAGAGGGGGGGGGGGGGGCTTACAGAGATTTATTTGTAAAATCCAAGCATTTCACAAAGTTTTAGGCTATGGATGAATTTATTGATTGGTACAACAAATTGGATGAATTTATTAACTGTGTGGACATTGATCAACTCCTTTTCAAAATTATGATACCCAAAATTAATATCCTTAGTCTCTTGCACAGTGAATCCAACTCACTCCCAGTGGCGGAGCATGGGCACTCACGCCACCCTTTTCATAGTTTTTGTGGTGGGTATTTGTTCTAAATTAGGCATCCCTAATGTTAGTGATGGAAATATTCAATTGCAATTTATGTTGAAGTGGTTTGTGAACAATCTAAGGTCACTTAAATCATTCAAATGGATAGTGACGATATGAGGAATTCCATTTATGATTTGATCATTTCGTCATTTTTCAAATTTTGATGAAAATGGTCTAAAACTATTTGATTGATGATGATTAAGATCGGAATATGATCTTTTCAAAACATAATATATTTATTACATATGTGTCAGATGCATAATATCATCGTCAATGCCGATGTACATACTCAGAATTCCAACCTATTCCATAATATTTTATGTATGATAATCTAATTTTTTGAAGTGAGGTTGCTTCTATTAATTAAGTGCATGATTTCACCAAAAATATTGTTTCCTTCAACTCAAGTTTCTTTCAACATTTCTATCAATATTTTATACCTTCAAGTGAAATCCCTTCTTGTGATATGCTTCAAGGTTTATCTTGGTTGTTTAGCTATGGGAGTTGGGACTTAATGTGTTGGAATTAAAGTCTAGTGTCTAGTGTTAAATGTTGGTTTGGAGAGAGAGAGGTGGGGGGGGGGTTGGGTGGAGAGGAAGAGAGAGTGGGGTTGGAGAGACAGAGAGATGAGGTGTGGGGGGGTTGAAAGAGAGATTAAATGCACATCAGAAATTGTAAGGTTATAAGTAGGGGGAGTAGGCGAGAGAGGGGGGGTGGAGGGGGTGGTTATGGGTAGGGATATTGGGAGGGGGGTTTGTGTTAGGTTAACTTTGACTCGATGAATGAATCATCGATATAATATTGGTTTGGGTCAAAGAAAATGGTATTTGGTGGCCAATAGTATTTGGTGTCTCATGGTATTTGGTGGCCCATGGTCACATGATATTTGGTGGCCCATGGTATTGGCCTATGGTATTGCATGTAATGAATACTATAAATGGATTGGCATAATCCAATGTAATGTGGTCTGGAGGTGAGTGGTGGTTAGATCACTTGGCCCAGCTTGATCGATTTTGGTCAATGGGGATAATAGTTCTATTATGGTGGTTTTTCCCATTTGGGTTTTCCATGTAAACATTGTGTGTCTATTGTTATGTGGTTGATTGGATTATCTTGTATTATTTCTCTCTCATATTTATTAATTCTCTTAAATACTTAATATTTAGGGAGATTGGGATGGGGGATAGGGGTAGTGAGACTGTGAGAGAGAGGGGGGGGGGTTGTTAGGGTTTGGAAGGAGAGAGAGAGGGGGTGTTAGGGAGTTGGGGGAGAGAGATAGGGGTGTGGGTTAGGTGTAGGTGGAGTAAGGGATAGAGAGAGTGAAAGAGGATGTTAGTAAGGATTATAGAGAGAGAGAGGGGAGGAGGGGGGAGAGGATGGGGGTTATAGGTAGAAGGAGGAGCACGGAGGTTGAGAGAGAGAGAGAGAGAGAGAGAGAGAGAGAGAGAGAGAGAGAGAGAAGGGGGTTGTTAGGGTGTTGGGGGGTTTGGGGAGAGAGAGGGGGGTAGGAGTTGGGGGTTTGGGGGAGAGGGAGAGGGGTACGAGTCAGTGGTTTTTGTATGAAAACATAACAAGTACGGATTTCTTTCAATATAAATGGGTGCATGTTTTTGTGAATTATTCATAATTTGGCATAGCTATGCACCAAACCTCTTTAATGTGGATTTAATGTGCTAAATAATGCATGCTTGTTTTGTAGATAAAAATAGGGCACTCATTTTGTAAATAATAAATGCATGCACATTTTTTTCCTTTAAAAACATTTTTTCCTATCTAATAGTCACTCGAACATATCCAAGCAAATTACAATCATCTTGTGGTTTTTCATCAAGGAGACCAAGAAATTTCCAATTGAAGAGAACCAAAGATAATCTCCATCATTCATTTGCTTACACTTGAGGAGCAACAAAGACAATTGTTCTCATTGATCATTGTGATAATGGGTTATATTCACAATTGAGGAAGAAAATTAGCAAGCTTGAAGGATATCTAATTGAAGAGCACCAAGGAAAATATTCAACATTCATTTGCTTATAATTGAGGAGCACAAAAGACAATTTTTTCTCCTTGATCATTGTGGTGATGGGGTATATTCACAATTGAGGAAGAAAATCAACAAGCTTGAAGAATCTCTAAATGAAGAGCACCAAGGACAATCTTCAACATTCATTTTATTATAATTAAGGAGCACAAAAGACAATTTTTCCTCGATCATTGTGGTGATGGTGTATATTCACAATTGAGGAAGAAAATAGACAAGCTTGAAGAATATCTAATTGAAGAGCACCAAGGACAATCTTCAACATTCATTTGCATAAAATTGAGGAGCACAAAAGACAATTTATCCTCTTTGATCATTGTGGTGATGGGGTATATTCACAATTAAGGAAGAAAATCAATAAGCTTGACGAATCTCTATTTGAAGAGCACCAAATAATCTCTCCATCATTCATTTACTTAAAATTGAGTAGCACCAAAGACAATTTTCATCATTCATTTTCTTACAATTGAGGAGCACCAAAGACAAATTTCATTGAGTTGATTATTATGATGATGGGGATATACGCAATCAAGTAAAAAAAATTAGCAAGGAATAAGAAGCCTTAAGAAATCATTGAAGAAAATAGAGAAAATAAAATATTCGACATGATCAATCAGAGGCATTCTATGGACACTCATCCAATTCCAATTATAGATGATGCCACGATTCTTCCTACCAATCCACAATAAGAAAAATGGAAACATTCACTAGATGGGCCCTCAATTCCACAACAATTGATGAACAAGAAACCCATGGCACTAATCAAGAAGTATAAGTAGGTGGTCATCAGGGGAAGTTTCAACCCCACATCCACATAACCTCAAACTAATGAATCACCATCTAAAAACACAATTAATATTTTGATCTCTTGTGGTTATACAACTGATGAAGTTAGATAGACGTTATGTGTAGAATGTATTGATGAAGAAGCAAATGTTATTGAGATTGCACAAGAGGATGTCCAATTTCCACCATCTTCCTGCAAGAAAAACAAACTTGTGTTGAAACTCCAGAGCGTCCTGTTGATGTGGTACATGGTACACTTCCAACCCCTTACCTCCATCAATATGTACACGTCAAAGAAATCTGAAATGTATACTGGTTGGTGAAAGTCTCATTAGTTCCCTTGAAGGTACATTATCTAAACACAATATTGCGTATCAAACTCGACATATAATTAATAAATATTTTTTTTCTAAATGTGGAGGAGATAAATGTAGATTATTTTTATCATTGTTAAAATACAGGTGTATGACTGTTGTTAGGAGAATGTTAGGGATAAATATAACAAACAATTATGGACCAAGTTCTCATATTGTTAAAAACTTAGTAGATCCCTTTAGCACAATTGGTAAGAAAACTCGTTCAAAATATCGTAATGCGACTCGTCGTGTGCTATCATAAGCAATCGTAAACAAGAATACCATGGTCCTTCACTTTCTCAAGACTACACCCAAAATTGTTAATTTGAACATCAAAACCTTCCATAGGTATTATATTAGAAGATAACATCTTAAAACAACAAGCCAGACAGATTTTTGGGCCTTCATTGGTAGGTTTCCACGCTTCGATAAGAAGCTAATTGATGCAGTAAAGGGATTAGTGAAAATATTTTGGCATCATAACACTAGGCCTTCTTCAAACTGGAAGGATGTACTAAATTTAGAATGGATTCAAAGGATTATGAACCACACATTAAACACCTTCTTAACATAACACAAATGGAACTATATGATAAATTCAAGAATGAACATAGGGAATTTAACTTGGGGCAAATATCTTTTGAGAAATTCAAGCCTTAGTATGTTAGAATAAATACTCTTCACAACACTTGTTACTGTAGATACCATGCAGAATATGAATATTACTATGACACATTTTGTACATTTGTTGTGTGTTGCATACTAACCATGTGCATGATTGCTCCATGACAATACCGTCGACTTCATCAAGAGAGTTCATTCATAGCATCATGTGTAATAGGCTAGAGGGACAAATATACTATGCAAAAGCTTTTTTAGATGGGTCATGTTCCAATTGTGGTGGTATGACATTATTGGGCTAGTGCATTCATGAGAGCGCAGGTAATGAATTTGGGAATATGGTTATAGAAATGAAAATTTTCAAATCCATCACCTATGAAATAGGCCATGGGAAAGAAAACAAAAGGATACAATTGGTGACATCTCGGGTTAGTATATATCTCTAAATTTTATTTTCAATTATCTTTCAATCCTTACATACAAACATAACTTATGCCGAGATCATTTTGTGCCAACAAGTGCAAGTCATCCACTTCACCAAGGAATTTATTGAAAAGACACAACAATATGTTCAACATGTCCACATGACTTGATGGCAGGATGAGCAATTTAGAATTTGCAGAGATACATTTCCCCATGGTACTCTACTTTTAGTGGTTTATTTTTTTGAGAACTACACTCTACAACCCCAAAATGAGATTCAAAGTTGGTATTATCATTATGATCAAGTTTTCTTGATGGTTCATATCGCATACAGACATGGCCCAAATATAAACGAAGAGCAATGAGAAATTTTGAAGGAATATCACTTCTACATAATTGATGATAGGTGCCATGATTTCCATTATGTATGTCATTGCTTCCTTATGTTCTATGATCACATGAAGGGGAGGAACATATAGATGGACCAACGATAGATTTGGTCCGATGGATGTGTTGGTTAGTTCAAAAATTCCCACATATTTCAATGGTTGTGTTCATAGCACAAAAATTACAGGGTGCCAAATATGTGGAACTATTTTGAGACTGGCAATAGTAAATGAGAGCACGATGGAGCTGGAGCATTTGTCAAAACAACCCTATGTAGAGAGGAATTGAAATTATCTATTGAATCTACTATTTAAGATGCTCAATCTATAGTTAGGTGGTGCATGCTAGTAATGGGAGAGGAATCAACTATGAAAGCATAATCCATAAGAAAAAGACATATGCATAGATTTTTTTTGGGAGGTGTTTGATGTAGATCGCTCACATGCATGGTAATGCAAGAGTGTGACTAGGACTTGTGGCTTTCATTCAATTCAAAACTTTGACAACCTCGTCTTTGAAATATGGACTAGAAAACTTGATTTATTCCCCTCCCATGTAACAATGTTGACTGGGATGGGTGTGAAACATTGGATTTGGTTGATGCATGGGATCACATATCACTTCCACTTGATCAATGTTCAATTGTTGAGTTTAATAACTCTATTGGAGGCAGAACAATCATCTATTTATCTATATTTTTACCATGTATTATATCTTGTACAACCTGGTGTGATTTGCAATTTATTTGAATTATTGACATGGTATTTAGTTGAACATTAATGGCCTTGCCACATCTTAAATGTTAATCACATACCTACTCTCATAACCACTTATACTATGAAACGAGAACTCGATAAAGTTCTCGTTTTTCTCTCTCCTAATTTTAGTAGCTATTTTTACCCCCGTTTCAATAATGGTTGATACCAGTATCACACATTTTCATTTTGAGACATTTTTTGGGGACTTTGAATTATCTTTGTCGTAAAATATTTTTAATTTCTATTTTCAAGTGTGTTTTTAGAAATTTAGCAAAATAACATACATTTTTAAGCAATTTATAATGAAAAACATATACATTTTACGATTTTTTCTATAAAATAAGACATTTTTATGGACAAAATAAGGCATTTTTATTGACAAAATTGTAAACAATTCCAGAAAATAAAGACATTTAAAACCATTTTCAATGAATTTTCAGATATTTTTTGTATAAAAATGATCATATTTCATATTATTTTCCGAAAAGTGACGATTCACATAAATTCAAGAAAACATATACAAATTATTTGTAAAAAACATATTAAAAACATTATATGTATAAATTTTATTTTTAAAATAAAGTCTGAAAGTCAAAACATTACTAATATATCTTATCAAAAAATTGTCAAAATTAACATTTTCTTCAAAACATGAAACTATTCAACAATATCATGCATGCCAAATTCTTCATCGACATTGGAATTTTCTGGAGCTTGACTTTCCTCAGGGACATCAATGTCCTCTTCCATTGGGTCTTCTATGTCTGCAAGATCCCCAAAGTGCTCCTTTCCAAACACCCCTCCTAATGGTGGTTGGGGCTCTTTTGACATCTTTGCCACAAGTGTTTCACTAAACTCACCTTTCTTCAAACCAACTTCTTGTAGTTCATCTGGAAGAACTTGAATAGCCTTAATTCTTTGCTTTATGTCATTGCATTGGAGTGGATCATTATCAATGGATATGCAATTTCTTCCTTTCTGTAAGGAGCATGTTATTGTTGTACCTAATCACCAAAAACAAAAATAAAGTTAAGTCAAATAGCATAAAGAAGCATACTTTAAAACAATAAAATAATGAAGGATAACACATACAATAAAACTTGATATATTATTTCATATGTAATATGAGAAAGTTTACCTGAACCTGAGAACAAATCTAAGACCCAACCTCCTTCTCTTGAAAATGTATCTATGAGATAATTAATCAATGCTTGTGGCTTTTGATAGATGTTTACAATCACTCCTTTCAAATCCCTTTCTTCATATGTTAATTTTTTTACCACAGCATTATAACTCAATATCTTACTATGTTTTCCTCCACTCTTTTCATTGATTAAAATAGATTCATAAGCCTCCTCCTGTGTCCAAGTTGCAACATGTATGCTTTCAGCATCACTCAAGAATGGATCGTTGCCTGAGCTACGAACATTAGGCTTTTTCCTATAACAAAAATATAAAACAATTAATTAACTTATCAATAAATATAGTTGATTTATAAATTCAAAAATTTGATAATATAGTGCAAATATATTACTAATGAAGTTGTTTCCTTTTTTTTCCTTTACCCCTGAAGGTTGTCAACAAGCCCCCTAATTGTGTGTCTGAATGGAAAACAACAAATCTCCATAGTGGTGATGTTGTGACATCTACAAATCCCGAAACCACTTTACTGAATGATTGGTGAGTATAAGGCTCACAATCATAAGTAGTGTTTCGGATATTGTATCCATGAGGGATATCTGCAATCACTAGTGCGTACTCCTTTTTAGGAACAAGATTTGCAATGTCTGCACAGCCACCTAAAATGAATTTATATTGCATAGTGTCAAGCCCATTCCAAATATAATGATCAAGTGTATCATCAAGTTCAACGTTTGCAAGACGTTGTATCCTTTGTCGTTCTATTTTGGCTCTTTGGATATGAATTTTGAAGGACTCCGGTACTCCATATCTACCCCTCTTTGGCATCTTCAAATGAAAATGATCTCTATAAGTAACAAAATAGAATTGAATTGAATTAGAAAATAAATAAAATAGGATGTATCATATATCAACATACCTTCTTGAATGCAACAAAAAAATGTTTTAAAGTTTCTATCGAGCTTGAGTTTGGATAGTTGCATTTGACATCATCCCAACTCTTCTCACTCAACATTATAAGCATCTCCTCTTGTATTTTCATGTAGACCTTGTGACTAGACAATGAAACAATAAATGATGTTTACAATCATATATAATAATATAACAGAATACCTAGAACATAACAAAAATGTTAAACTCAAAAAAATGCTCAACTTACTTGTTAAGTTCGCTGCACATTTCCTCCATGTATAATTCACCTGACTTTACCCGTGATAGTATTGTAGATATTAATGTTGAACATCCTTCACACGTTGCATTGTTCTCCAAGGTGTAATAGTCATGTCTTCTGGTAGATTCTTGACGTCAGGACGTGCCTTACCACCGCTCCATGGAACAACTCTACCTTTTTTCACTTTCTGGTTTTTTATGCCAATATTCTCCCACAAGCTAAATATGTCATCAATCAAATCCCATGTTTTCCCAACTCTGAATGCCAACTGGAAATAGGAATCTATAGATCTGAATGCATCACTTCCTTTGGAATTTTTTTTGTAGCATAATATCATCTTTAATAGGGAGACCTATTTCCATACAACATTGTCTCCGAAAACTTGCATCAACTCTAGATTTTTCCCCACCACATATTTGCACAAATTCACTGTGTATAAATCTCACCCTTTGAAAAAATGTCATTGTCAACCTATATTCACTATCTGTGTTATGAATCCCATGCCAATAAATTTGCTTCAACATCTGTTAAACCAGCATAAATGATGCATTTAACTGTTTCAAAAATAGGGTTATTGGGATATTCTTGCACCAACTCTCTTCTTGCCTCTGTAGAATGATTCCCTCCAAGAACATAATATTTGTAATGAAAACATCTTGTTTCATCAAATTCATCTCTAGTAGGAACAACTTCCGGGTCAACAAGGACTAGGTGGTCAACCACATGTGCATAGGGATTGTGCCTCATCAATGCTTTCAAGTTGTAAATATGCAAGTGATGTGGTTTTCTAATTCTAAATTGATCTTGCCCTTCTGTGGGTTTATAAGTTGATTCACATTCAACTCAAATGTATGTCCACTGTTAACCAAATTATCCCTCCGCAATCGATCTTGAATGTAATTTTGTGTTGTCTTGACAATGTATTCCTCTAGATCAACACCTGGAGTAATGATTTCCCTACTGCCACCAGAATTTTCACTCTCAGATTCAGTAATAACTTTGGTTTAAGTAACAACAGATCTCCTCTTTTTTTGATTTGAAGGGGTTCCTTCTAAATCAACAATGCCTTCAACATGAATCGAGGCACTCTCAACCATATTTCTTTTACAAGATTGTTTGTTACTCTTACTAGTAGGAGTAACAAGCTCATTTGCAACAATTTCAACATGTTCAGTTGGGCGAGATGAAGATTTAAATATAACCCTTCTAGGTACCTGATTTGATTGTCGAATGCTATTTCCTCTCTGTGCTTGTAATTCTTCAGTTTGAACATTTAACACTTGTTTTTTCTTCCTTGCTTCTGGTCCCTTTTGAATAGCGACACTAATGACATCCATAGGATCAACCTATGTATAAAAAATTCCATTCAACTTTTTTGAAATCGAAATGGAAAAATCCTGCAAAATAAAAACATTATTGTATTAAATCTATTACATTGTGGTATCCAAGTTATAACAAAACCAGTTTAAGAATAATATCAATATTCAAACTTACTCTCCCGCTTTCAATTTCATCCACAACCCCCTGAAAAAAATCTGTGAAATTTTCTTGAACATTATATTTTGCAATCTTCAAAGCATATTGGATTTTCACAAAGATCTTGGCTTATTTCACCTGTGCATAAACAATATATGTACCCAGCACTACACATATATCTCTCAGCAATCCCAATAGATTGTAATATGCTTGAATATATGGATATCCAGAACAATATAAGAGAATGCTTTCTGGTTTTCTTTGATTTTTTTCCTTCAGATGCCAATGATACTCTGTTTTGTCTTCTTCTGCTGCATGTTTCCATTCTCTGACATTCTTCATTTTTAATTCTTCAAAGCTAAGAACTCTGTCTTGAGTCTCAACATTCTCAGATGCCTCAACTTTTTTTTTCGATGCAATGATCGCCGCTCTTGATCCATAAACATTTATAGATATCTTTCTTGATGCCATTGTACCTATATCCAAAATGTAGAATTTCAAAATAAATCAAAAAACATTTATAATCTAAACAAAATCAACATCAATATTCACTATAAATTGTATTTGAAAAATGTTTTAAAAATTTTAAAAATATTTTTACATTCATAATCGTTTTTTTTTTTATGTTTTGATTTTTTTTTTTTAAATGTAAACCTACACCCTACCCCCCTAAAATATATAATAATTAATTTTAAAATAAAAATTAGACCTACCCCTACCCCCTAACTATATAATAAAAAATAAAAAATAAACAAATTTAAAACTAACCCCCTACACCCTAACCCCCTTAACAATATAATAAAATATTAAAAATAAAAATAAAACTAACCCCCCCACCTAGCAATATAATACAAAAGTTAAAAAAAAAATTAAAACTAACCCCCCTAACAATAAAAAAAAAAAAAAAAAACAAATTTAAAACTAACTCCCTACCCCTAACCCTCCCCTTACCAATATAATAAAAATTAAACAAAAATTAAAAAACTAACCCCCCCCCCAAACCTACCAATATAATACAAAAGTTAAAAAAAAAACTAACCCCCACTAATAAAAATTTAAAAAACAATATAATAAAAAATTAAAAAAAATATAATAAAAATTAAAAAACCAAATATTTAAACTACCCCACAAGATATTTAAAATTTAAAAAAAAAATTAAACAAACCCACCCCCTAAAAAAAATTAAAAATTAATTAAAAAAAACCCTCCCCTTCCCCCTTCCCCCTCCTCCCGGGCCGCCCGCTCTCTAGCTTCGCTTACGTTAGTAGCATATTTCTATGCAGGTCTTGCAAAGAAGGGGTTAGGTTATTTTGGTAAATATATTCATCCAACCCCAATACTTTTACCAATTAACATCTTAGAGGATTTTACAAAACCTTTATCACTTAGTTTTCGACTTTCTGGAAATATATTAGCCTAGTCAATAATTATTCGTCACTTAGGCCATCCGATTCGATTATCAGATTAGAGGTGGCATTGTATCGCCAGTGAGGGCCTCCCTTTGGCGCCCAGCGGGTGGAGATCCGTTCTCTTGGGCGCCAAAGGGTGGCCCTCACGGGTGCCCGCGATGATCCGCTTGATTGGGCGCCAAAGGGCGGCCCCTCACGAGCACCACAATGCTGGGCATCGCGACCACCCGTGAGGGATGCCCTTTAGCGCCCAAACGGGTGACGCAGGAGGAGGGGGAAGGGGAAAGGGGAGGTTTTTTTTTAATATTTTTTAGGGGGTGGGGTGCCGGGGTTGATGGTAAAAAAAAATTGGAAAGGGGGCGGAGGGTAAAAAAATTAAGGAAGGGGGCATGGGTAGGTTTGGTAAAAAAAATTAGTTTCTATTTTAAACCCAAAGCTAATATTCGTGAAATAAGGGGCAAGCCTTGCCTCGATTAATAATACATGAATTTTAAAAAAAAATACATTTAAAAAAATATAAAACTAACCCGGAAAATGGTAGAGCCTCCTTTGTTGAAAGTGCTAGAAGTTCCTCTCTGCAATCTTCCCGTTCTTGAAAACCTTCGTGAATTGCTCCAAAGACTAAACAATCATGTATTAATAAGATAGATTAGGTTTAAGTTTACCATTCTTAAGAATGTTAAAAAAAACAAAAATGTAAAAGAATAAATCAATAAAGTAATAAAACAAACATTACTAAATTAATAAAGCCATAAAATATTTATTGCAAAATTAACAAAAAAAACTAATTAATTTATTAAAAACAGAAAAAGCACTAACCTTGAAAGTGTTACTAAATTGCTCCAAATTAAATGATGAATAGTAGGAAATCTAAATGGTTTATATAGCCTAGATTAGGTTTAACATTACTTTTTTACTAATGTGGGATTAAAAAAATGAAATTAGTTACTGCATTATTATTAAATTTATATAAGATAGGTTAAAATTAAATAATTACTAATGTTATGAATGTTGAGTAAAAAAAATGCAAATAGTCATTGTTTTATTACAAATTGTATATAAAAAATGTTACGAGAAATTTTACCAGTCTTATATGTCTGGGATAGAAATATGTAATTAGTTAATATATTATTTCAATTTTTTTAATATCATATGAATGTGCGCTTTAATTTTGGAGGGAAAATTTTGAACGAAAATTTTGGAGGGAAGTTTTGGAGGGAATATTTTGGAGGGATATTTTCATTCTCATAGTTATAAGATTGTCGGTCGACAGTTGCACCATTCTACTTTTTGGTGAGGATTGTGGTAAAATTTATTTGCAGTTGAGCGATTAAATATTTTCTATAATTCTATCTTTTAGTGAGAAGTTATGGACTCATCTGAAGTAAATTCCAATGCCAATGAAGAAATGTATTGTTCATCTAGCCAAGATACTGGTAGTGCAAGCAATGTAATCAAGCATGTTATTCAGGAACTTCCTAATTATGAAGATTTTGAAGACACTAGTAATGAAGAGCAAGAATGTGATGATGATGAAGAGGTTCCTCCAAGTGGGGATCTTAAAGACGACAAACAAGATGATGACAATTTTCCTCCTAGCGAGGATTTTTAAGGCACCAATGATTATTTTCCTAAAAGTAAGGATTTTCAAGGCACCAACGTTGATTTTCCTTCAAGCAAATATTTTCCTCCCAGCGAGGATTTTTGTGGGATTGATGATAATTTTTGTCCCAACGAGGATTTTAATGGGATAGATAATGATTTTGGTGAGGAAGAAGACATCAATAATGGTGAAAATAATTTTCCTCAAAGTGAGGATTTCAATGGCACAGATGATGAGTTTCCTCCAAGGGAGGATTTCAATGAGTTTCCTCCAAGCGAGGATTTCAATGGAACCGATGATGAGTTTCCTCCAAGCGAGGATTTCAATGGCACCGATGATGAGTTACCTCCAAGAGAGGATTTCAATGGCAACGATGGTGACTATCATCCAAGTGAGGATTTAAATGGAACTGATGATGATTTTCCTCTGAGCAAGGATTTCAATGACATGGATGATCATTTTCCTCTTGTAACATCCCAAAAATCACAAAAAATTAAAATTTTTCAATGTAGCATTAATGGCTATACTTGTTGTGCGTAAATGTAATAAATGCGTAATTATTCGTTTAAAAGTTATACTGAAATATAATATCATAAGGATCATGGATGTCTATTGTTTTGTGACATATGCGGAAAGTGTTTATATGACCCCAAAGATGTTGTTGGATGTTTTCTTGCTTCAAGCCTGCGTACTAGACTTCTTATGAGTACTTATGATTACTTTGAAATGATGTCGATGCTTTAAAGGTTCCCTTTGCTATTGTTATTGTTTATATGTGCTAACTGTGTTCCTTTGTTTGTTGATGATGAAGGGGTCCTATGGACACCCCGAAGCTTACTTAGCTATTTGGCTAAAGCATTGAACTTCTGTTTGCAGATTACAGGTAAGAGAAATGTTATCTCAAACATATAATGAAGTCCTATTTTGCTTCTGTTAGCCTTCAATATTTAAAGAAGGAAATATACTAAATATTAAATAGTTCTGGTGACATCTATCCTAGCTAAGATTTTAGTTTTTCTCAAGTGGTTTATGTAATTTCAAAAAAGATTCAACTCGCAGAATATATGATTGTTCTCTACACTCGTGCCTTGTACTGAATTATTGTGGATAGTATTGGAACCTTTGTTTTGTATAGCTAACTTCTTAGAAATAAACATGCATTGATAAATACATAATCTATGCTTGGATATTAGTATTATAATCCTAGATCTAACCTTATATCCTATGCACTTTGTACATAACCTAGAAAATAATATTAATACAATACTTTATTAATAGCCTATAGTTGTGACTATATGCTACAAGCGCTTTGCTCTAACGACATAGATCAATGTGACAATAGCTTATGCTAAGGTTTCGATATAGTGCTTCATGGTCTTTATTTTTATTCAAATGTTGACAACAAGCAAATGATACTTTGGTATAAAAATAGTGTCGCTATGCTATAATACAATGGTCATATTAAAATTTTGAACCTAAGCTTGGAACATGATGCGATGGCAACAATGAAATGACTTGGGTGATGATCCAAGTTTCAACCTTAGGTTAATGTTACCCATACTATATTATAGTCGTGGCTTATAACAATTTGAACCTTGACTTGATAACACTTGATTCCAGGTATGATGTACTTTGGTAGATACGATAATAAAGGGCATTAAAGTGGTTCGGAGTGGATAGTCTAATGGTGACCTACGTGGCTAGACTTCACGCAGTTTTTGATTGGAAATGCTACTAGCCTTAACTGCTTGGGTTTAATGTCGATGAGAGCATAAGAACGGCATTCATTTTGACAGGAGAAGGGTTTGGAGAGACCGACAGGCTGTAGAATTTTAGGTTTTACTGAGATGTTTTTAGGAGAGGCTGTAACAGGGTTCGATACCCCAACCTTCAACTTGCAAGTTTTGTCACAGAGAGCTCTCAGGGTTGTCTTTCTCATTCGCTGAGTTTGCTATGATGGTTTGGTTTTGGTTCTCATCAAGTGTGGTCATGCTAAGTTTCAGGCACCTGGTTTTTTTTGCAAGGTAATGTGCAGGTCTCGAAACCTGTTTCTTCTATTATTATACTAAGTTTACAGTTGTGCTATTTCGTTTAATGAACTTCCTCTTATACCTTTTTAACCATTTAGTATTTTATATGGCAGGTGTTCTTTGGCTCTCAGTTTTCATGCTCTAGATTGAATGATGGAAACGACGTTTGAATCGGTAAGCTTCGGTGGTTTTCCCTGTAGGTTTCGGCTTGGTGACTGTTAGTCCCTCTTTGGTTTTATCCGAGAATTCAATGTTGATGTCTGGTTGTGGAATGTGACCGTCGTTGTGAAATTTATGAGCCGAATGACAGAGTGGGGAGGATAGAATCCTTGACCCACTTCGGCGTTTAAGCCTATAGTGTTTCTCTACGTAAATACTTGTAAACAATGTAATACTGTCGAGAGGGTTTTAACCCTCGGCTAAATTGGTTAATGAAAGATTATGGTCCCTTAACCTGATATTGTTTGTGTTTGTAACTGGGAGCGATACTCCAAACCTGTAATAGTTTATTGTTTTGTTATTTATAAACTGTGTTGTTCTGATAAAAATGCTAAATGCCTCGATATGCTCTCAACCCAGAACTGGTTGGGTTTAGAGGATAGCTTCGATGGTTTTAAGAGGTCGAACATGAAACTGAGTCATAGTCTCAGATGTCTGTTTTGTTTTTACTGCAGACGAAGGTTAAAATAGGATTGTAAAACCACTGTTGGATAATGATGCTAAATATGTTTCTTTGTTTTTTGGTTTTAGACAATGTTCTGAATATTTGATATCATGACTGCATTTTCTCAAATGTTGAACATGGGCAAAGAAAATTAATGTTTAGAAAGTGTTAAGGGTTTGGCCGCGAGCATGCCCATGAACTCGTTTTCGAAACTATGGTTGTTTTGGTTCTCTTAGGGTTTCAACCGTAACCTTTAGATGTAAAGAAGGAACCCTTATATGATTTAATCTTTGTCTTGTAACTTCTAAATGTTTTGATAAGTGTTGAATGATTTCTAAATGTTTAAGATGAAGAAAGATAGGGTTTTGCCAAAGTAGATCATTCATCCAATACAGACTTGTTTGGTATGTAAATGTTCTATGGTAATGGTGATATAAGTGTTAATCGTTCTGATTACTGTGGTTGTACTGATAGTTGTTTTCAATCATGAATGCTGGTAATTGTTTTGATAATAAATGATATATAGTACATAATGTATTTAAAGGTCTTATCAGGAGTAGAATGGATATGTAGAAATAGTAAGAGACTATAACTAATTTCTGTCTTTCGCAAAGGTTTAGAAACAAGAAGAAGTTAAGCCCTAATTTAATTCTATTGCTGCAATAGTAGAAATAATAGAATGTACAAATAATATGAGCATTACTATGATTGTTTTGCAGCTATTTAAATACTGATACGGGACTACATGAAGTTTGAATACTGATAGTATATATAACTATAATCTTTTATGAATGAGAGTATAAGATATTTGTTAAATTGCAAAACATAGTAGAGGAAGGAAATTTTAAGGAAACATAACAGAGTTAGGTTATTCATTCAATATATTCACTGCCTATCATTTATCTGTATTAATCTTCCTTCTCTGTACTAGAGTACGATACAGAAAACAGTATGGGGAAAAATATAGAGAGGGCGTTTATTCTATCAATTCATAAATTTATTCAGCAGTCTACAAAATCCTAAACAGATCAGAAAATCACACTTATACTTCTATATTATCCTTAGTTAGCTAAAAAGTACTAAATAAATAATTACAGAAAGTAAATTAACTACTTAGAGATGAAACATCAAGTAGAACCTGCCACTGTAGATAGGGTGGACAAACACCCAAGGAGGCATGTTCCTCCCAACCTTCTCCAGAAGAAGCAGCCAATCTACTTGCCTCCTTTGGACCCCCGAGCCTGTTTACTGAACCACTAGGTAGAAGACTCTGTGTAGAAGCAAGGCACTCAGGTTGTATAACCAACAATCAATAGAGCCTTGCCAAAATATTAAATCTCTTCACTCAACAGTAAAACTCTACACTCAGCAGTAACAAGGCAGACTTACACCATGATAAAAAACATTGCTTTTCCCCTCATCGAATCTCTTGTGTGCATACAGCAGAACCACAAAGTAATTTTCCTTGTCAGGAAAAAGTGTTGGACCTCAGTCCAAATTTGATGGATTTATAAATATGCCTAGGTCTTTAGTGGTCAGTTTCAAATAAATGAGCCTCAAGCTCCAGTCCCATCTTTCAGGGCACTATGACCACAATTCAAGGGAGTTGTCCCATACCAACAGCTAGTTACTTGCTTCATGATGCTGCCACTTGTCCATTGCCTTCCACCCCAGATTCCATTCCACCTAGTGGGTTAGTAAACACTCTTTCAACAGTTCTCCTTGGGTGAGTGTCTCCTATTTTATTTATTTAAATAATAATATTGTGCTATTACATTCATCCTTGGACACTTGTCCAAATATAAAATTTTACAATAAAAGTTAAGATAACATCTTCTTCAAAAATAAAATGTTTTGAGTAAAGGGGTATGTTACAAACACCCCCACTTAAGCTCAACATCATCCTCGATGTTGCTTATTCTTCATCAGATCCTCCCTGGAACAGAACTGGATATGCTGCTCGCATGTTACTTTCCAGTTCCCAGGTAGCTTCCTCAAGGCGAAGGTGCTTCCATTGCACCTTTACTTGCCCTATGGTACAATTCCGAAGCATAATTTCCCTCCTATCGAGAATACAGTCCGGTTCCACCTGAAAATCTCCTTCGGGCTCCACCTTCGATTTCGACCATAGACATTTGATTGTCAGCTTGACAATTTTCCAGTGTTACATTTATCCTAGGCATTTCTCTTGCTACATCACCAACTGTCGGCTCCGCTTGTATGGTGTGAATGTTGTTGATTATCCTTCTGTTGCGTGGGCATTGAGCTCTAGTATGGGGTACACCGCAGTCATAACACTTCAAAGGTGCCCTCTGTTCAACATTTTTGGTGTTGTTATTATTATTAGTGTTGTTATTATTATTAGGCACATTCCTTGCAGCAGTAAAATTCTGTGGTGCATTACCCCTGTAATTATTATTACTTGGAAAATTTATGTTATTAAATTTTTTCTTAAAACTTCCAGAATTTTGATTAAAACTTTTCTTTTTATGCTCAAAATTATTAGACTTATCACTTTTCCAACTCGATACACCTTGTCTTCTCTTGATCTGTTCAAAGCAGAAATTAGCCTTCCTCATGGATTCTTCAAGAGTTGAGGGGTTATCGTACTGAATTTTGTCCTTTATGTGGAAGGGTAAACAACTTAGAAACCTTTGTATCTTAGGCTTTTCTTCAGCTAAGTAAGGTACATACCTTAACAAGCTGAGAAATTTGTTGCATAACTCCTTCATGGTCATTGAACCCATTTTTAAATCATAAAATTCTTTTGACTTATCTTCGTAGTACTGTTCGGATAAATTTTTTTCTTAAACATGTTCTTAAATGCACTCCATTTTATATCTTTGTCCTTAATATTTTTAACTCTTTTGACATCTTGCCACCAAATGTCTGCCCTTCCGGTCAGATTGTATATGGCCATCTTATCTTTTAATTGAGATGAGTAGTTATAAATCTGGAAATACTTCTTCATTCCGGACAGCTATGCTTCAGCTGCCTCTCCCTTTTCATTTTCGCCATTAAAAGTTGAAGGTTTTATCTTTTTAAACTCCCTTGAAATTTGTTCATAACTTTTACGTCTTTTCTTAGGACCACAGTCACTATCACTGCTGTCCTGATTAGAATTATATTTTCTGCGATAAATTTCATCATCAGATTCAGAAGAAGAAGAGTTACTTTCAGTTTTATAATATTTAGCTTTCTTATCTCTGTGTTTGTAGGACATTGTTCCAGATTCAGTTTTTACTTATGTTCTCTTATCTTTTTCATCTTGGTGGTACTTTTCCAACATAATTTGATTTAATTCCTCTTGTGCTCTTAAGATTCTTTCGTTTTCTTCCTTAACACTTTTTATCTCAGATTTTAAATTCTTAACAGTACGCAACAATTCAGATGACTGATCATTAAGTTCTACGTAGATTTCTTCATTAATATTTTCTTGTTCATTATTATTACGTTCATTATGAGGAGATCTGTCCTCTGTTGCTTCCTACGGTATATCCATACCTGCAAATTAAATGTCAAACTGTTCTATACAGAAACAAAATTAAATAAAAGTTAGTAACTAAGTTTTTCTGTTTTCATTTTCTGTTTTGCACGCGTGAACCTAATTTAGGCCTAGAGTTTGAACTCGCGCTCTGATACCACATGTAACATCCCCAAAATCACAAAAATTTAAAATTTTTCAACATAGCATTAATTGCTATATTTGCTGTGCGGAAATGCAATAAATGCGTAATTATTCATTTAAAAGTTATACTGAAATATAATATCATAAGGATCATGGATGTCTATTGTTTTGTGACATATGCAGAAAGTGTTTATATGACCCCAAAGATGTTGTTGGATGTTTTCTTGCTTCAAGCCTGCGTACTAGACTTCTTATGAGTACTTATGATTACTTTGAAATGATGTCGATGCTTTAAAGGTTCCCTTTGCTATTGTTATTGTTTATATGTGCTAACTATGTCCTTTGTTTGTTGATGATGAAGGGGTCCTATGGACACCCCGAAGCTTACTTAGCTATTTGGCTAAAGCATTAAACTTATGTTTGCAGATTACAGCTAAGAGAAATGTTATCTCAAACGTATAACAAAGTCCTATTTTGCTTCTGTTAACCTTCAATATTTAAAGAAGGAAATATACTAAATATTAAATAGTTCCGGTGAGATCTATCCTAGCTAAGCTTTAATTTTTCTCAAGTGGTTTATGTAATTTCAAAAATGATTCAACTCGCAGAATATATGACTGTTCTCTACACCTGTGCCTTGTACTGAATTATTGTGGATAGTATTGGAACCTTTGTTTTGTATAGCTAACTTCTTAGAAATAAACATGCATTGATAAATACATAATCTATGCTTGGATATTAGTATTATAATCCTAGATCTAACCTTATATCCTATGCACTTTGTACATAACCTAGAAAATAATATTAATACAATACTTTATTAATAGCCTATAGTTGTGACTATATGCTACAAGTGCTTTGCTATAACGACATAGATCAATGTGACAATAGCTTATGCTAAGGTTTCAATATAGTGCTTCATGGTCTTTATTTCTATTCAAAGGTTGACAACAAGCAAATGATACTTTGGTATAAAAATAGTGTCTCTATGCTATAATACAATGGTCATATTAAAAGTTTGAACCTAAGCTTGGAACATGATGCGATGGCAACAATGAAATGACTTGGGTGATGATCCGAGTTTAGACCTTAGGTTAATGTTACCCATACTATATTATAGTCATGGCTTATAACAATTCGAACCTTGACTTGATAACACTTGTTGCCAGGTATGATGTACTTTGGTAGATATGATAATAAAGGGCATTAAAGTGGTTCAGAGTGGATAGTCTAATGGCAACCTACGTGGCTAGACTTCACGTGGCTTTTCATTGGAAATGCTGCTAGCCTTAACTGCTTGGGTTTAACCTCGACGAGACCATAACAACAACATTCATTTTGACAGGAGAAGGGTTTGGAGAGGCCGACAGGCTGTGAAATTTTAGGTTTTACTAAGATGTTTTTAGGAGAGGCCTTAACAGGGTTCGATACCCCGACCTTCAGCTTGCAAGTTTTGTCACAGAGAGCTCTTAGGGTTGTCTTTCTCATTCGCTGAGTTTGCTATGATGGTTTGGTTCTGGTTCTCGTCGAGTATGGTCATGCTAAGTTTTAGGCACTTGGTTCCTTTTGCAAGGTAATGTGCAGGTCTCAAAACCTATTTCTTATGTTATTGTACTAAGTTTGTAGTTGTCCTATTTCATTTAATGAACTTCCTCTTATACCTTTTTAACCATTTAGTATTTTATATGGCAGGTGTTCTTCAGCTCTGGGTTTTTATGCTCTAGATTGAATGATGGAAACAACGTATGAACTGGTAAGCTTTGGTGGTTTTCCCTGTAGGTTTCGGCTTGGTGATTGTTAGTCCCTCTTTGGTTTTAGCCGAGACTTCAATGTTGATTTCTGGTTGTGGAATGTGACTGCCGTTGTGAATTTTATGAGCCGAATGACAGAGTGGGGAGGATAGAATCCTCGACCCACTTCAGTGTTTAATCCTATAGTGTTTCTCTACGTAAATACTTGTAAACAATGTAATACTGCCGAGAGGGTTTTAACCCTCGACTAAATTGGTTAATTGAAAGGTTATGGTCCCTTAACCTGATATTGTTTGTGTGTGTAACTGGGAGCGATACTCCAAACCTATATTTAGTTTATTGTTTTGTTATTTATAAAGTGTGGTGTTCTGATAAAAAGGCTAAATGCCTCGATATGCTCTCAACCCAGAACTGGTTGGGTTTAGAGGATAGCTTCGATGGTTTTAAGAGGTCGAACATGAAACTGAGTCATAGTCTCAGATGTCTGTTTTGTTTTTACTGCAGACGAAGGTTAAAATAGGATTGTAAAACCACTATTGGATAATGATGCTAAATATGTTTCTTTGTTTTTTGGTTTTAGACAATGTTCTGAATATTTCATATCGTGACTGCATTTTCTCAAATGTTGAACATGGGAAAAGAAAATTAATGTTTAGAAAGTGTTAAGGGTTTGGCCACGAGGCTGCCCATGAACTCGTTTTCGAAACTATGGCTGTTTTGGTTCTCTTAGGGTTTCAACCGTAACCTTTAGATGTAAAGAAGGAACCCTTGTATGATTTAATCTTTGTCTTGTAACTTCTAAATGTTTTGATAAGTGTTGAATGATTTCTAAATGTTTAAGATGAAGAAAGCTAGGGTTTTGCCAAAGTAGATCATTCGTCCAATATAGACTTGTTTGGTATGTAAAGGTTCTATGGTAATGATGATATAAGTGTTAATCGTTCTGATTACTGTGGCTGTACTGATAGTTGTTTTCAATCATGAATGCTGGTAATTGTTTTGATAATAAATGATATATAGTACAGAATGTATTTAAAGGTCTTATCAGGAGATTTAGAATGGATATGTAGAAATAGTAAGACACTCTAACTAATTTCTATCTTTCGCAAAGGTTTAGAAACAAGAAGAAGTTAAGCCCTAATTTAATTCTATTGCTGCAATAGTAGAAATAATAGAATGTACAAATAATATGAGCATTACTATGATTGTTTTGCATCTATTTAAATACTGATACGGGACTACATGAAGTTTGAATACTAATAGTATATATAACTATAATCTTTTATGAATGATAGTATAAGATATTTGTTAAATTGCAAAACATAGCAGAGGAAGGAAATTTTAAGGAATCATAACAGAGTTAGGTTATTCATTCAATCTATTCACTGCCTATCATTTATCTATATTAATCTTCCTTCTCTGTACTAGAGTACAATATAGAAAACAATATGGGGAAAAATATAGAGAGGGCATTTATTCTATCAATTCATAAATTTATTCAGTAGTCTACAAAATCCTAAACAGATCAGAAAATCACACTTATACTTTTGTATTATCCTTAGTTATCTAAAGAGTACTAAATAAACAATTACAGAAAGTAAATTAACTACTTATAGATGAAACATCAAGTAGAACATGCAACTGTAGATAGGGTGGACAAACACCTAAGGAGGCCTGTTCCTCCCAACCTTCTCCAGAAGAAGCAGCCAATCTACTTGCCTCCTTTGGACCCCCAAGCCTGTTTATTGAACCACTAGGTAGAAGACTCTGTGTAGAAGCAAGGCACTCAGGTTGTATAACCATCAATCAATAGAGACTTGCCAAAATCTTAAATCTCTGCACTCAGGAGTAACAAGGCAGACTTACACCATGATAAAAAAACATTGCTTTTCCCCTCATCGAATCTCTTGTGTGCATACAGCAGAACCACAAGGTAAGTTTCCTCGTTAGGAAAAGTGTTGGACCTCAGTCCAAATTCGATGGCTTTATAAAGATGCCTAGGTCTTTAATGGTCAGTTTCCAATAAATGAGCCTCAAGCTCCAGTCCCATCTTTCAGGGCACTATGACCACAATTCAAGGGAGTTGTCCCATACCAACATCTAGTTACTTGCCTCATGATGTTTCCACTTGTCCATTGCCTTCTACCCCAGATTCCATTCCACCTAGTGGGTTAGTAAACACTCTTTCAACAGTTCTCCTTGGGTGAGTGTCTCCTATTTGATTTATTTAAATAATAATAATGTGCAATTACAGTTATCCTTGGACACTTGTCCACATATACAACTTTACAATAAAAGTTAAGATAATGTCTTCTTCAAACATAAAATGTTTTCAGTAAAGGGGTATGTTACACCTCCAAGTAAAGATTTCAATGGCACTGATGATGATTTTCCTCCGAGTGAAGATTTCAATGGCACCGATGATGATTTCCTTCCGAGAGAGGATTTCAATGGCACCGATGATCATTCTGTTGATGATGAAGCCACCAATGATGAAGACAATGATTCTCCTCCGAGTAAGGATGTTACAGGCACCAATGATGAAGATAATGATTCTCCTCCAAGTAAGGATTTTACAGGAAACAATGATGTGAATGTTGAATCTCTAGAGCTCCCTTTCAGTGAAGAATTTAGTGGCACAAATAATGTTGATGGTCACATTGATATGGCAGTAAGTGATCAACTTATTAGTGACCATGACAATAATTTTCATAATGAATTTGGTGATGAAATTTTCAATGAGGGGGGCCATAAGCATCACAATGAAAACATTCATTCTAATGAGGATGTTGTTGCAGACATAATGGTACAGGAGATCCAGCGACAAAATCCAATGCAGAGCAAGATTAAGTGTAGGACTAGACCTTTTTATGTCAATCCAAAGCATTCCAGTTATACAACGTCTAGGAAAGAATTGCTCACAAGTCCAAGTTCCATTACTCATTTGATTTCGAGTGAGTGTTGCCACAAAATTTGTTTAAAACGTTTAGGCTACAATTATGTCTTGGAGAGAAGGAAGATGTATTTATCAATGAACAAAAGCATGCAAAATTCATATTTAGTGGGGTGCATGATTTCTACTAGGATAGGTTATGATTATCGTGTTGGAAGAATTATGCTTTGTAGAAAGGCATTCAAACGGATTCACTCAATTGGTAATATTCGATTATCAAGAATCCAAACAAGACTAGAAAAGGATCCTACATTTTACACTGACGATTATTAGGGACGAATCACTGGGCCATCAACACACATTGCAATATCATGGATGTATGATTTCTTTTCCAAGCATGGAGAGAGTATGCCAAATAGAGAAACAATACACATTCCAGATAATTTCACAAGGCAGGAAATCTACAACTTATACAAGGATTATGTTCAAGGTGGTCAAGGAAATGACAACTTCATTAGATATGCATATTTCATAGGAGTATGGAAAAAGAAGTTCAACAACTTCCGCATTCCAAAGAGGTCAAGGATGGGGGTCTGCAATACATGTGCTTCTCTTAAAGAAATAAGGGATAGATCAGAAGGGATAGAAAGAGGTATGTTTACAAAACAAAAAAACAAATAGATAAATGTCAAATATTGAAGCTAGTTAACAATTTTTTTTTGTTATGTTGTTTGTAGATTCCATAATCAATGCACTGCAAGAACATCGCAATCAACAATCAAATGAACGACAAAAAATGTACAAACATCGCAAGAAGTGTTATGATGCTCCACATAAGTATATGGGTTTGATAATTGATGGCATGGATCAGAAAAAAACACTCTTGCCACATTTTGTCTGTGTGCCAAAGAATTTAAAGGAGGAGAATTTTATTTAGTTTCACTTGGTTGGGTGTATGGTTTTTAATGGTGAAATGATTCCAAGGGTTTACTTTACAGCTCCAAATATTCACAATGATGCAAATTTGACCATCAGCATAATTCACCATGTCATTACTCATTGGCCTGGTGATCTTCCAGAAGTTCTATATCTACAATTGGACAACACAAGCCAAGAAAACAAAAATCAGGTCGTGTTTGGTTATCTAAGCATGCTTGTTGAATTGGGAATTTTTAAAAAGGTAAAATTTGGGCTCCCTCTTGTTGGGCATACGCATGATCATATTGATCAAATGTTTAGCCATTTTGCAAGGACATTGAGGAGAAAGAAAGTCGGGAGCCTACCATTGTTGATTGAAATTATAGGGAAAGCATACCATCTAGAGCCTATTGTACATAAATTGGAAGAAACTATTGACATGCGAAGATTTATGTTTGGATCACATGGTGAAGAAAGGTGCATTGAAAAACTTAATGACATTAGCTTTAAGCATCAATTTCGTATAAAAAATATTGATGGAAAAACACTATTGTGGGGCAAGAAGTACTCAACTAGCATAGAATAGGGGCCTTCATCAAGTTTGGCATTTATGAAATTCATCCCAAATTGTCAAATGTATGCTTCAAATTTATTGTTATTGCAATCACCTACAAAGATTCATAATGCAAGGCGACATAGTAGAGATGCTGATTCTTCTCAATGCTTGGAAGAAATAAAAAATTCTATCGAAGATACATATGAGTACTTTGATGTAGCTGATTCTATTTGGTGGGATTCTTTTTTCATGGAGCAGAGTGACATAATTTCAAACTCTACAAATAGAGATATATTTTTGAAGACTCCATTTTTTTGGCCACAAAGTTTATCAAATTAAAACGAGCTAACAAATGTTGAACCTCGAGCTGTTGAGTTTTCTCAAGTAGAGGAACGAGAAATGTATATTGGCTCTAGAAGATCATCCGCAAAGCGTTGAGAGATGGAAGACCTTTACAGGGGCTCGGTACAAGATATCAAGGAGGGTTGCATGATTGCAGTTTTGGCTACAGATGATCCACGTCATTATCCATTATGGATTGCAAAATCTATGAAGGTCATTAAAGAAAATGAAGAAGTAGTTTCAATAGAAGTACATTGGTATGCAACAGATACACACCCATTTGATGGTGTGTACAAGGAAGAGATGGTGGTTGAGAAAAAGGTTTGCAGAAAGAGAAAAAGAAACGGTCAAAAAATAAATTGCCACCGCATTGACATCTTGAAATTAGAGGAAGTTGATATACTTGTTTATGATTTCAAGTTGACAAAGAAAGACACTCTCTGCTCCAAGACTATAGAGATTATCAAGAGGTTGCTGCCACAGTAAGAAGTTGCAAGATGGGAGTCTGTTAAACCAAGCCGTAGATCCCGAAGGAATATGACATCTGAATTTATGGGCATAGATGTAGACTCAGATGGTGCACCCATTGATAATAGAGAAGAATATGGATCATCTACATCTTCTTCAAGTTCTTCATCTGCAGAAAATGTAGATTCTGATGGGGTGTCAGAATCCATGGATGAATTTGAAGAAGCAGTTTAGATGCTTTTTATTAGTATGATTTTTGTAATTGAAACTCTAGAGGAGTTTTTGATGATGGGGTGTCAGAATCCATGGATGAATTTGAAGAAGCAGTTTAGATACTTTTAACTAGTATGATTTTTGTAATTGAAACTCTAGAGGAGTTTTTGAATATTTATATGAACTATTTGTTCTTGTATGGTATAATATATTATCTCATTATGAATCACATCATAATTTCTTTGTTTTTATATGGTTAGAGTGGTGAAATTATTAGAGAAATTTGTTTTTCGTTTAATATGCAATTTTCCAGAAAGTTGTAATTTATCTCTTGAAGAAAAAAAACTTTTTTCCAATTTAGGGTTGATTTTAAAGTTTTTGTAAACAACAATATGGGATTTTTAGGCCATGGCTCTATTTTTTACCCTGAAAAAAAATACGTGTATACTGGTATCAACACTTTTCTATTTGGGGGGTGTTTTTGGTGTTTTTTTTGCAAAAATCATCGTTTTTATGGGTAGAGTTCTCATTTCATAGTATAAGTGGTTTCATATTTTGTAGGGCATGTATATGCAATGGTTTCCTTGGAATACAATGAATGTGTTGGGGATTATTGGTTGGAACATTGTATAGAAGGAAAGAAAACTCTCAATATATCCATAATCGATGATGAAAACAACCACTTCTCAGTCGGGTTGATGGTTTTTAAAGGTGAATACTTGACATGGGACAACAATGCAAGAAAGAAGGGTTGATATGTTTTTAGGGATTACAAACCAAGTGCAAGTGTGTATCACTTTACGAACCTAATCATTGGTAAGAACCTCTAGTTATGAATGATTCCCATCGGAAATTTCTCGAAGGTACAATACTTATTACCAGATGCAAAGCATGAGAGACTAATGGAGACCATCAATAACAAATATGATCCTACAAGGTTGGTTGTGTGATAATAGGTATGCTGACATGATGATGTATGTAAAAAACGATCATGAGATTTGATGGGACTTGTATAAAATACTATTGCACATGCTATATTGTTTAATTATAGAAGGTTGCATTTATATGTTGTTTACAAATATTCCAAACTTTATTGTTATGCATATGTTCTTTTTCATTGTGTTGTTATTTTGCAACGTAAATATTTTCTTAATACTAATGTTAAATTTACAAATGTTTTCTTAATACATAAATATTTTCTTAGAGCCAGTGAGTGGATCCATAGGCCTTCAGTATTCCACAACCTCAGTGATTGGAGACATAGGCCTTCAGTCTCCCACAACCTCGCAGGTACATGTATCTTCCTCTCTTAAAAAAATTTTCATTGTAGGTACATACAAAAAATTTCAAATATTTATATATGTGAGTCTCATCTATATGATTGTAATGTGCTTATAGCTCATTGTTGAGCATGCCCTTCCACAAACTCTCAAAGAGACAAGTACTTTGGCCTCGCTATATGAGGGTTAAGTGATTGCTCCACGACTGCTCACACCACCTGTGGAGGCCACTTATGCACGCTTAGTAATATTTTTTTGTATTCAATTGCAATTATAATAATTAAACATGATTTTTTTAAAATTTGCAAATGTTAAATAACTTATAATTGGTGTTTCATGTGCAGAGTTCAGGGATGAGGAGCAATCCTCGACTGAGTATTTGGGACGCTTTATCAAGCTAAAGGAAGAGGAAGCTACAAGTTTTAAAGGAAACTGACATTAGCAGGGAGAGCGGGGATAAATGAAATTCCATTGGATGTATATTTGGACTTTGGCCATATGTGGTCATTTTTGTAACTTGGGGCATTAATTTGGGCACAAGACGTCTTTATTTCATGTTTGGGCATGAGATTCCATTATGTGTGTTGGGCACAAGGTGCCATTTTGTATAATAATTCATAGTTGGACTGGTTTTGAATATAAATACATGACTTAGTACTTATGTATATGACAATAAATTTATTGATTTTTTCCTTTGTGTTGTGGATTTCATCTTCTACACTATGAGTATTTATTTGCTTATGGTGAATTTAGTTATCATGGATGTTAAGATAATGAATCGTGCTTAATTCACCTCACACTTAATCATAGTTTATTGCAAAAGATGAATCCCATCCTAATGTGGAAAGAAATGTATCTAAATGAACAAAAAATGCAAGCAACCAACAAAGGTTGTCATCGGGAGGTCACTAAGAACACTTACATCATCACCAATAGCCACCATAATCAAGCAATGATCCTCCATGAGAGCTAGGGTTTTTAGGGTTAAAATCAATGAAAGAGAATGGCAAATATCTGAAGCTAGAACTAACGACAACATGCACCGAGAAATGCTTGCAACCTTTCATAAATATAACCAAGAAAACTTACTTGCATCATCACCAATAGTCTTATATAATCACATAAGTCCATCCATTACACACATATTTGCATTAATTCCTCATGAGGTCGCCACAATAACTTAAACATAAACACCAAAAGGATCCAACTCTTAATAATAAAATATGGTCACTACATTTTAGGAAAACATGTAGTTGGGTTGTTACTAATTTTATTTTCCAATCCATCTTTTAGAGTATGTGTACAACCTTTAGTTTACAGGATGTGCTACTAATTACAATAAAAATAAACCATAACTATGAGACAGATTAGACACTTTTTTTATGGGGCTAGGCAACTCTATTTTCATGTTAGTAACCATAATGGCGTGAATAGAAAATTTATGATGCATGCAATTGAGCTCAGTTGTACTATGTTGTCCTTGATGATTCATATAAAAGTTAATAGATAAAGTATGGGAACGTGCATCCTTAATTGCATGGTTGTCTTCTTTCATTGAATCCCTATGGTCACAATCAATATCTCTATATCTATTAAGGTAAATAATCAATGGATCCATGTAATTGTCAAAACTGAACTTGTTCATGGCTGATACAAAATCTTGTAGTGTAATTCAAGTTATCCACTTATGTTGGTTATTAATCACCTCCAAGGGTGCTATGGGTGCCAAGATAAGGTTAATATCCTTGAACCTTCTTGGTCTCAAGATCCTTGAATTAGTCCTCAAAAAAATTCATGATACCCATGTATGATATCTCTCACCTATTAGAGGGATATGGATGGCGTGGATAGACAAAAATACATGCCATGAATGATAATGTGTTGCAATCCCACACCATGCAAAAATTGTATGTCCATGCTCCAAGTTCTATAGCATTCAACTAAGGTATGAGTGACATGAGTAGGTTTTGTTATCTAGAAATGGGCTTCGAGGTCTAAACATGGTTAAGGGAAGAAAGTTTCTTAATCCATAAATGAACACTTTTAGCACAACCATATCGTTAGAAGAGCGAAAAAATTGGGATTTAGGTCTTAAACACCTCTTTTTCAGGTTTGAATTCCCTAGTCAACACATACAAACCACAACACAAACCTTATCTAAGGTGTATTTAGCATCAAATTTAGATGTGGATGTGATTACAAGATTTAGCACACTAAGGATGGCTTGTAGGGTCTTGAACATGGCTGATAAAGAAAACAAAATCTCATTTGCATATTGTTGAATCTTCTTAGGCTCAAGATCCTTGAATTGGTCCTCAAATCGATACATGGGTCCTTTGTAAGGGTTCTTTACAATCCCTTGAGTGACATACAAGTCGCATGAGTAGGTTTTATGCACTAAAAATAGGTCTAGATGCCTAAACATGGTTAAGGGGGTAAATAAGAGCATTGATCCCTAATTTAATCTTCTCAACCTCAAGCTCCATGAACAAAACCTATACACATTGATAGGATCCCTCACTAGGTGGTCTTTGCATTAAGTGTTGGATTGGGGGGAATTAATATATTTCACACACATCAAAATAACGCTAGAGTTTCCTCTCTTTTGTGGTTCCATGGTGTGAAGTTCATCTTGTTCGATGATTTTAGAAACTAGGGTTTCACTCAATAAGTGAGAATGAAATTTTTGCAATAAGGGGCCAACATTGGAAATAACTTTATTGTGAGGTCGTGGGTAGCATTCCCACGTGGAACTTTCCCAAACATGCTTGCAGGATCTCATGGAACTCAATTTTTCTACCCGGTTCGAATTCTATGCCTTGAGCAGGGATTCACCATGTGTCCCTAAAAGCCTCTAGGAGGCGAGTTGCAACTGGCCATAAAATGATGACCATGGCTCGAATCAACAAACCATTGACATGGTTGGAATTGTGACATTGGAATAATTCTATAGGTGCCTCTATCATGTGGGTCCACAGCCTAGATCTTGTCCTATTCCATGATTTCAGAAACTAGGGTTTCACTTAGTAAGAGAGATTGCAATTTTTGCAATGAGGGGTCAACATTGGAAATAAATCTACCATGAGTCTATTTGTAGCATTCCCACGTGGTAATTGTCCAGACATGCTTGCAAGATATCTTGGAATTCAATTATGCTGCTCATTTCAAATTCCATGCCCCGGGTAGGGATTCACCATGTGTCCCTAAAAGCCTCTAGGAGGTGAGTTGCAACTAGCCATAAAATGATGACCATGGATTAGATCAATGAATTTTCAACTCCGTTGGAATCATGACATTGAAATAATTCTATGGATGCCTCTCTCACATGGATTCGTAGCCCATATCTTGTCATATTCGACGATTTCAGAAACTAGGGTTTTGCTCAGTAAGAGACAATGCAATTTTTGCAAAAATGAGTCAACGTTGAAAATACCTCTTTTGTGAGGGTGTGGGTAGCATTCCCACATGGGACCTACCTAAACATGCTTGCATGATCTCAAAAAAATCAATTCTATTGTCTGGTTCGAATTCTATGCCCCAGGGAGAGATTCACCATGTGTCCCTAAAAGGCTATAGGAGGCGAGTTGCAATTGGACATAAAATGATGATCGTGGATCGGATTGATGAAAAATCGAATCTGTTGGAATTGTGAAACTGGAATAATGCTAGGGGTTCCTCTCTCACATGGGTCCATGGCCTAGAGCTCATCCTATTTGGCAATTTCAGAAACTAGGGTTTCGCTCAGTAACATATAATGTAATTTTTGCAAGAAAGGGTCAACATTGGAAATACCTCTACCATGAGGCCATGGGTAGTGTTACCATGTGTAACCATCCCAAACATGCTTGTAGGATCTCACAAAACTCAGTTTTGATTCCTAGTTGAAATTCTATGCCCCGAGTAAGGATTTACCATGTGTCCCTAAAAGCCTCTAGGAGACAAGTTGCAACTGGCCATAAAATGATGGTCATGGATCAGATCAATGAACCGTTGAATCCATTGCAATATTTCTATCGGAATAATGCTAGGGTTTCCTCTCTCCTCTAGCTCCATGGATTGGAGTTCGTTTGATTCGACGATTTCAGAAACTATGAGTTTTCCTAATAAGAGACAATGCAATTTTGCACTAAGGGGTCAAATTTGGAAAACAATCGACCGTGAGGTCATGGGTAGTGCACCCACTTGGGACTTGCCAAAACATGCTTGCAGTATCTCACGAAACTTGGTTCTTAGACCCAGTTCAAATTCTATGCCCAAGGAAAGGATTCACCACGTATCCCTAAAAGCCTCTAGGAGGTGAGTTGCAACTAGACATAAAATGATGACCATGGCTCGGATTGACAAACTATCAACTCTGTTGGAATTGTGACATTAGAATAACGCTATAGGTGCCTCTCTCCTCTTGGTCCATGGCCTGGAGCTCGTCTAGTTCGATGATTTTAGAAACTAGGGTTTTCCCAATAAGGGACAATGCAATTTTTCAATAAGGGGCAAACTTTAGAAAACACTTGACCATGAGGTCGTGGGTAGCCCCCACTTGGGCCCTGCCTAAACACAATTGCAGGATATCACATAACTTAGTTCTTGTTAAAATGTTAAAAAAAATGTTGTAGTGGCACCTACACCAACAATATCTTCGGAATTGTTTCTTAATAGGTCCAACCTTCTCAGAACATACAGGTAGAACTATAGATGTATCATGAAGATAGAACCCATAAAATCATTTGATTTGTGCATTGCATGGTCTATTTTCGATTCATTGAAGGATGATATATCTAATCTTAAAATCAAGGGGGAGGGATTTATTGAATCTTATCTTACACCCATTGTTGAAAATGCAAGATTGGATGGTGGATCATCTAATAAAAATGTACACTTTTTAATACCTTTATCTCCAATATAACTACCTTCACTGCTACTCTCTTTGCTGAATCATCCCATATTAAATTTAGAATCAATATTATATGTTTGAAATCCATTCTCATTGTTAAAAAACAGCAAGGTTGTAGTGGCACCTACATCAACAACATCTTAATTAGTGAAGCTTCACTTTCTTTAGATTGAACCCATTAATTATATTGGTGAAGCTACACATTATTTGATCTATTTGGTTAGCCACCAATGGGGTGACTTGTCCATTCCTATTGTTTCGTTGGAAAAAACTCCCTCATAAATGAGCTATATGGTCCATGATAGCATTTGCACAATATATAATGAGCCTCTGAATCATTTGAATGACTTATTCTTGGGTATTGAATAAGTACATTAACCTTGTGGGGTTAAGAAAGTGAAGTTCTCCCCTTGGTTAGATCTATTGCTTTGATTCATCCCTGAATTCCCAAGTTGTTGTTGAAAAATATACCTCTTTCAAATTTCATGTTGCAACAAATATGTTTGATATTTCCATGAAGTGAGATGCTATCAACCAATTTGAGGTTGAGAAAAATTCCATGAATTTATATTTCATGATGAATCTTGCATAATTTTCTAGCTATTGTTTGATTAGTGTAGGACCTTGGACACATTCTCCTTTCTTATCTCTTTCTATCCTTTTCATAAGGGTTTCCATCCTTCAATTTTTTTGTTTGGTTTTGTACATTGTTTTTTCTTCTCGGTTGTATTTGTTGCTTGTTACTTTTTATCTTGTCATGTTATTGTCATATTAACTATTATCATTTGAGACGGGACATGCACTTGTGTGTTAATTGATTGTTGTTTACATATATTTTGATATTTACGAAAGGTTGCAAGCATTGTTCAATGCATGTTCCTGTTAGTTCTAGCTTGATGTAGCATACATGAAATGTGTAGCACATGTATTACACTTTGTCTTAGTTTGTGAAGATGCCATAGTTCTCAATTGATGAAACGTGTAACATGTTTTGCATGATAAAGATCAACACAATGGTGGCATATTACTTGTTCAACACAATAGTGGCATGTTACTTGTTGAACACAAGAAATGGAAAAGCTATACTTAAAAAATAATTTTCAATGAGGTACTTAATATCTAATTCTATATTTGAGTAACATAATTTATCAATTTGGGGAATAAATAGCTCGACCCAAGAACAAGTGGAAACTCAAGAGAAAATATGAAATAAATTGTATCATGCATTGATAACTGATTGTTTACAATACAACTTATGACAAATTAGCCGACCCTTAAATGGCCTATCAATGTACATGTATCCCAAAGTACAACGATGTACATGTATCATAGACTACACATCAAAACTCAATCTTCCTTTTGTTTTTTACTGACTTTGACCTATCATGCCTACATCTAGGATAGCTTTACATCTCTAGAGTCTGCAAATCAAAGATCAAATTTTTTATTAGATAAATACACTAATACATTAACACTAACAAACTTAAAAAAAAAATTATGACACAATTATTTATCACAAACACTCACTGAATCCATTCGAGGTATCAACGTCTGTGGTGTCCTCCTCCTCGTCAAATCCATCTTAGCAATTGTGCTATGCAAATAACAGATCATATCCCAATTAATTCAACAATTATCAACATGTGTATGAAAATTGAATAAAACACTTTGTCATTAATGAACATCTCACCACCAAATAGACTTTGGGAAATGATATTGGTCTCCTTGTGTGGAAGATATAGTCATTTGTTGAACATCGAGTTGGGTCGTAGCCATGACTGAATTGTAGGGGCCAGGCACTGCTGTTTCCAATGGATACATTCACCAAATGCTGAAATAGTTAGACATGCATGAATACACAATCTGACATGAATAAAATATGTACACATGTTGAAATAGTTACCCCAGTGTGACTTTTTTCCATTGCATATGAGACATTAATTGTTGCATCAATGACCCCTACAAGGTTTGGGATGGATGACTCTCCAACGAGATGTTGTAAATATGCAAAATAAACCTTAAGCCTAAAACAAGTTGTTCAATGAATTGAAAGTTAATAAACAACTATAATTAATGCCTATACATTACCATGGAACCAATATCTCCATTTTTGTGGACACCCATGCTCTTTCCAACAGAGGACTAGATGATATAGATTCTACCTTTGTCTACGATTTTCCTACGAGGAGAGAAAAATGAAAGCGATGGCATTGGGATTTCGGTTGATGCCTACAATCACCAAGTGTTGATGTAGTTAGACATGCATGAATCAATGAACTAACATGTATTAACAAATTGACATGTTGAAATTGTTACCTTTGTGTGAAATATCTCTCTACCAAGGGGGCATCACTAGTGCCAAATCCTTGCCCCTTTGCAAAGACATGTAGCATCTACGAGATTACAAATTTTAAGTGTGAGCAATCTATACATGTGTACAATAAGGAAAAAATAGTTTGAACATGATTACTATTAAGCATATACTTACCCCACTAAAAAACCCAGTAAGGGTCACATCTGGGGGATCACTAGAAGCAATGTTTTTTCACTGTTGAGGATCTAGTGGGTGCAAGTTTAAAAATAATAAATATTAGACCATATAGCATTAATGAACTAACATGTATTAACAAACTGGCATGTTGAAATAGTTACCTATGTGTGCGTTGTTGCCTCCGAAGATACAATAACATTTGTCACATCAAAACCTCTGTAGATACTGCAACATTGATCTCTCCACTAGGGGGTCATCATTAGTGCCAAAACCTTACCCCTATACTAGCATTTGTAAGTTTAAAAATTATAAATATTAGCAATCTATATATGTGTACAATAAGGGAAAAATAGTTTGAACAAGATTGTTATTAACCATATACTTACTTGACTAAAAATCCTAGTAAAGGTAACATTTGTTGGCGCACAACCATAGCAGGAACGACCACATGCTGTGCACTCGTGAGCCTCAATGGCGGTCTCATGATGTGGAAATATACCCCCACTACTAGATGGTCTTGCACCACCTAGACGTGATGGATGTACCCCACCAGAGAGAGATAGCCCTACCTGGTCCATATGCTCGAAACCAATGCTAGACTTAAAAATTCCTCTTGTGTCTATGGAATCATTTGATGTGCAGGTGGGACATTTGGCCTAGTTAATTGCTTGTTAGGTGGAGGGATTGGATGATTGGCATCTTGATGCCTGGCATTG
The DNA here is from genome assembly GCA_027924585.1 of Larix kaempferi. Taxonomy (NCBI): domain Eukaryota; kingdom Viridiplantae; phylum Streptophyta; class Pinopsida; order Pinales; family Pinaceae; genus Larix; species Larix kaempferi. The sequence continues at coordinate 740,230 of BSBM01000635.1, read as the reverse complement.
GGACGATTTTGAGGAATCCCCAAACCAATGCCCTAGAACTCCAATATATCGAAATAGTTTAAGTGTTTTCCCAACACGAACTCAACATACATATTTTGAAGGAATTTCTCTGTTGTTGTGGGGTGGAACATCAAAAAACATGTACCACTGGTCCATCAAATTCTGTTGGAATGGTGGATATGTGCATTGCTCAATAGAAATGTAGGCTCTATTTGTGCTTGGGATTTGACCCATTCAGGATTCTCTAAACAATACAAAGATGTGCTCTTTGTGCTCTTTAGTTTTTTTACATCATTGCAATCCAATCCATCAACATATTGTGTCCTTTTTGTTTCTCTGTATGATGCAATGTCTTATAGGCCACTATTGGATTGGATAATGGTCTCTATAATTGCATCTAATGTCTATGCAAGTGAGTGGTGGATCCATTCTCCACCCCTCCGCGTGGCCCCAATCTCTCTAAGTCTAGCAATCTCTCTCAGTATCTCCACATTTGGATCCATACCTACCACTGCAATAAAAAAATAAAAAAAAATCATTAGAAACATATACATGGTATAATAACATCTCTTAAAAATGAAAAAAATGTATAACTAGTGTAACAAATAATGACATGAGTATTTAAAATTTAAAATTGAACAATTACACTAGAGAATCAACACAAATCTCGCCATGTTAAATTTATGTTAGATGTGTATTAAATTTTTTCCATGTTAGACCAAGGGTGAGATAATGGAATAATTGCATGGTTTTGCATTCCAAGGAATGAAAATTGGTCATGAATGCATGCCTCCACACTAAGATGAATCCTCTCAATGGAATATTTGGAGCAGTATAAGGGTATAATTCTAGGGATTAGTGCATAGAGGAAAGTTCATTTGGTAAAGAAACTCTTGTAGATGGAAGTGAAAATGGTATTCCCCTACAATACCCATCTTTAAGGGGTATGGCACATGAATTTTTCTTAGGACAATGAGGCAGCTCATCCAAATGGAATCATTAACTAAAGATTGTAATAACAATGTAATTCTATGGTTTCATGAATTAAGAAAGGGTATTCTCACCTAATGAATGGTTCAAGGATTCAATCTAGGGATTTTCACCTTGATGCACCCAACTATAAGGTAAATTTGTCATGAAACAAGCCCTACATAATAAGATATGAACACATGATGAAAACAATGGTTAAATAGTAGAATAAGGGATTGAATTAGGGGTTTGGGGCCTTGAGGAAGAGTATCCTCATCTAAGGTGTAATATCCCAATTTTGACCCTATTGCATTAAAATTGTAAATGATGTAAATATCGTTATTTAATCATGGTGAGGAGCTCAAGGCCAAGGCCCCGCCATCGATTTAGCTTCGTATGTATCGGCAATTAAAAATAGATGCTTATGGTTCTTGTGCTAGACATGCACAATGTAAATTAAGACATCATGTAAATACAAATTTTAATGAAATACCCACAACTAGCTATGCAATGCAACAAAGAGATGGGGGCATGATTTTCACAAGGAATAGGGAGGGAAATTATTCAAACCCTTGAGCCAATAGTGTTAAGCCATATTTCATGATAAAAACCTATAAATCATCAACTACCCATTTTGACTTATGCACCCAATCATTTAATTCTTCCAAGAGTTGTTTGAGGTAGTTAATGCCTTGGGAAAGAAGAGGTATGGCAGCCAATTTCATGTATGGGAAAGCCATCAACCTGGGAATTCGTATTTTTGCTTATGGGGCAAGAAAACACCCACGAATTTCCTTCCCAAGCCATTATTCATGATCAGACTTCACTCTCTCACGTTTTGGAAGATTGCTGGGCATTTATCTCATGACGTATGTTGTAAATTCACTAGTTTTCAAGCTAAGAGTCCCGTTTTTGTGATCGTTGGACTGTGGGGAAGGAAGAGAACCCATTGGGAAGCTCAATAGATAAGTTTTGATAGCTTGCTATTTCCATTATTGTTGTAAAAACGTTTTTGAATTTCCAAATTTGGTTTTCATTTATGGAAAAATCGTTTTTGTGAACCCAGCTGTTATCTCCTACCTCAGAAATCGTTTTTGAATGTTTCTATCAATTGCGTAACTATTTATATGTCAATTTCAGGTGCCAACCTGTCACGGTTTTGCCCAAAATTCGTGTTGGTTCCCTACTACCAGTTAATGACTGTGTGAAGGCCGTTTTTGGCCCTTTAATGCCCAAAATCATTTTTTGAATGCCCATAATCATTTTTCTAGAAACAATTTGCTCTCCCAGGGTTGTTTTCCCCTTCTCCCATTTCATTTTTGGCTGCCCATGTTTTTTTTTGAAATTGGTAGAAACCCCATTTTGGGCATCCCACTGTAAAAACGTTTTTCTACATGCCCAACACTTGTGATTTTTCTATTATGTGCATCCCTGTTTTGGTTTGAACCTGTGAGCAAGAAAATTGGAGTGGAAGTGGACAGAATTGGCTTGATAAACCTAGTGAGGGGAGTAACCTCTCAGAAAGATCAAAAGGGATGGCTACTCTTCTATGCACACCTTGGACAACACTAGAATGGAAGGTATGGCCTGAGGGACTGTGCATTGGTGAAGGGAATACTTCCTTGAGTGGGGTGTGTAGGCATTGTGGGTGCCAAGCTTGATAGATCTTTTAGAGGTATCCATGGCTCTGTGCTTGAGCTCACTAGCTTAGCAATTCATTCCCTCCTTTTGCCTTAGAAGCCTGATAAACCCAACTATGGATTGGATTGGCTGATTTTGGTGTATTTTGGCTATGTGTGAGTATGTTGTTCCCCTTTTTCCTTGTAGAAATCATGCCCAGCTCGGGGGTGGTAGTTGTATCAAGAAATTGACAAGCACAACTGGCCTATGGTTGGGTGGAACGTTGCAGTTGCATAGCTGGTTGCTCATGACTACTTTGTTTTAAGATAAGTACTCTCATGTGTTAAATTCTGCAATGCAATTATTTAATGTTTGTTATGAAAATGTTTCAATATATGCTAGATATGTAGATGATTTTAATTCCGCTGTGTTTAATTGCTATATGTATATGTCTTTTATTATCAATGAATTTTTACTTAATGGATATGGGGCTAGATCCTCGGATTTAGTGTCAGGTTCTCTCCCTGGCTCGGTCTGATGGTAGGGGACTTGACATAAGGATTGCACTTTGTAACATCCCGAATTTTCATAAAAATTTAAAACTTTTTGAAACGACATTAAATAAGATAAATATGGTTGCGGAAAATAATAAATATTTGATTACAACAACAATGATTAAAAAGTTGTTTAGTACTAAACATAATTTAATTTTCTGAGTTAACAACATTCTGATAACGATTACGTAACACACTTTTAACAAACATGATTATTGTAATAAATGCATTGACAGGTTAGAACTATAATGCGATACTTTTCTTTTGAGATGATATTGACAGTTTGCTTTCTTGATGTCCAAGGGTGTCCTACGAGGTACCTTGGAGTTTACTTAGCTGCAACGCTAAAGCATTTGAAATGCTTCTATGTGCAGATGACAGGTAAGAAGTTCCATAACTGCATAAATTTAAAGTACGTGTGTAGTTCAAATCAATGTCGTAACTAATTAGAATGTTATGAAATCTGTTGCGACTCACAAAAAGCATGCAAGTATGAATTACATGGTTATATTTACTGTTTTCAAAAGCTGTCTCACAACTAAACAGTGTTTAAAAACAAGGTCGTCTATTAAAATCATTCAACTGATAAGTTCGTCGCTGTAATCATCGTCGTTGTTGTAGCCGACTTTGTCATCATCTTAAGATAATTAATATCTTCATAGTATTGATGTAGTAAATGTACCGAAAAATCATTAAATGTTTGCAATGAGAAATTATGGTAAGAAGTATATAGCCTTCAAATAGTTTTCATGCTAAATATATATAGCATTGGATTCATTTGATTACCAAAATGCAACTATATAATCACATAATTGAAATGATAGAATTATGAATAAATGTAATCAAATAATAAAAGAATTTACAATATCATTATAATTCTTATGAATTATTTATCCTATGATACATATTGACCATGTTAACTATATACAATATGTATATAAGTCTTGTGGCTTAGAAATGAACAACGTTCACTATATAAACATACATATGAATGTATCATATGTTACAACTATGTTTATGTACAAGGATTGGAACTATATCGATTACTACGTAAAAATTTTAAATATGAAATATACATAACACAAATATTATAATTCATAAAACATGAATTAGAACTATATCGTTTAAACTTTATACCTGGTACTAACTCGTAATAACTATCGAAATGACAGGTTGTTGGTTGACATGCGTTTCGAGTTGGCGTTGGTGATCGTGTTACAGTCCTGCATTAATGGTCGTCCATAAAATATGGTGACGAGGACTATCAAAGCTTCCACGTAATGCAACTCAGTGCATAAGGTGACTACAAAGTTTACTATGTAATACTTTACGTTAACACTCCTCTGAGCTGGCTGTCAATCTATCCACCGTGTGCAAAATGTGACAAGGCCATGCTTTGGATAATGAATGAACAATAAATGCAATTTCCATACGATCCCCAATGTAATTGTGTTGGCACGTTTGTGATCATTGATCGACTTGAATCCTGGTCATTGGATGCAACCCTAGTGTGGCGTCATTGTGTTGGGTTGATGAGGAGTGAATTTTGTTCATTGTTTGCTATTGTTTCGGCAGTGCGGTCGACAGGCTGCTGGTTTTTAGGGTTAGATGAGAATGTAAGAGGGTTTCGACCTCACGAACTGTAGGTTAGGTTTGAAGGTTGCAGGTTTCGTCTTGCTGTAATAGCGTGTGATAGAATGTAGTGTCTGTAGTTTGAATGTTGTCGTCATTGAAATATTTGCAGTCTCGTTTCTGAGTTTGAATGGAAACACATCTTCCAGCAAAAAGATTTAGGGTATCCTGGTTTCGTCCAAAGCAAAGAGCTCATCGTTTGCTGGTACATGTATAGAGCATGGTCGATAAAGAATGAGGTAAACTTTTTTTAGAAAACTCAGAGTTGTTTGTAAAGTTCAATTATATTTTTCAAGTGTTATAATGTCTAACTCTTGAATGTTGTGTGGCAGGTACCAGTTTCGAAAGGAAAAACATGAACCAGGATTTGGATATGGATGGCAAATCTCCATTCCTGGTAAGCTCCGAGTCTCAAACCCTCGTAGGTGCTCTTTCGGTCTTTGATGATGTGGTTTTCAACTCAATGAGTAACCCAATTTCGTCGTGGTTCGACATTGTCTGTCAGTCGAGAAGCTTTGAAGACTTTTGTATTGAAGTGAAAACTTTGTACAGGGAATAACCCTCGTAGTTTAAATGATACTCGGCCTTTACTTTTGATGCCTAGCTCATCAAGTTTGGAGTTGTAAAACTCGTTTTAAAGCTTAAGGATGGGAATAAACCCTGTATGGTTTTTCATTTGAAAAAAGTATTGTTGACCTGTAAGTTGATGCTTCCTTTGTGAAGCTGGAACCTATGTTGGTTCAAAAACTTAAACTTGGAATTGTTTTTGGGGTTAAGTTTTGAATGAAATAACAAATGGAGCTGAAGCTCGTTAAACTCTGTGTGCTATGTTTTAACTTTCGGTAATGGAAAAATTTGTGTTATGCTATTCGTTTTATGTTATAAGTTTGCGTTCTGTGTAGATCGTGTTTGTTTACTGTTGCAACACGATGATAAGGGTATAGAAATACTATCTAGGGTTTGATACGAAACCCAGTTTTGGATAATACATATAGTTTGTAATGTAGTTGGAAAATATGAAAATTGTAAACAATATAGGGTTTACATTTCTTTTGTTTACAGTTATGATAATACTGAAATAATTATAAAAATATTCTAACAATAAAATTGTAAGGAAAAACACAGTATGTGTGAATATGAAGACTGTGTAATGACTGTGATTTGTAGCTTATGTCCATAGTTAGCACTTCTATTTATTTGCAGCAATACTATTTATTTCCAGATATGATGTATGGAATTTTGAATTGCGTTTATTTCCTATGTAAATAATAGAGATAAGAAAAACACAATGTAATTGTACAAAGAATAAACAATATTTGTTTTTCATGAAACAATGAAATATTCTATAACATTTTAGATACTATATAGTAAATTCTACTATTGTTAACTATAGGGCAGAAAATGAAAAATATATAAATTATTGTACTTATCTATCGAATCAATGGCAGTTTGCCTATTTTTTCATCTATACTTAATTTGCTTCTCTACACTAGAGTATGATGCAAATAACAACATGTGGAAAGATGTAGAGATTGTATTTTGAATTCAATTTATCATTAAACTTAACATTTAGACTTAAACCAAATCAGAGATCAATCCTTCTTCAAAACAGAGTTTACTAATTTTTACTAACAGAACTACTAAACTGAAACAAATTAGGAAACAATAGAACTTGGATTAATTCTATAGGGAAACAAACAGCCCAAGGAGCCTGTTCCACCCAACCAATTCTTGAAGACAACCAAGTACTTGCCTTAGGACCCTCGAGCATGTTCACTAAACCACCAGGAGGAAGAAACTTAGGAATTTAGGATCTCCACTTGTAATAGCAATAACTGTCAAATCTTCAAGAACTAGCAGTCCAAAAGACCTACACCAGCACCTCTGGTTCTCCGTATCAAATAGTTTGCAGACTTATGATTACACTCACAACTAGCCTCCCTATTCGAATCTCTCAGTGATCACCTGATGCACATGAGGAAATATTTCTACAGAAAATACTGTGTAAGAGCTGCCTGCTCAATTCGAATTTGCCTTATGTAGGCTGCCTAGGCCTTTTCAGTTGTTACTTGGTCATTTAAATGAGCTGCCTGCCCACTCCCACCACCTGGGGGATAATGCCACAATATTAGGGGTAGTTGTCCCATAACCAACATCTAGTGGTGAAGTGCAATTGCTGCCATCTGTCCCATGCTTTCCAACAGCTTCCATTCCTCCTAGTTTGTCAGTGAACACTCATTTAACAGTTCCCTTGGGTGTTTGTTTCCTACTTTAATTTATTAAATAATAATAATTCAGTAATTACATTCATCCTTGACCAAACTTGGTCATAATTTCAAAATTTCAAAATTATAATTTAACATAAAGTATTTTTGCAAATAAAATATTATTTTCAGAATTTGGGTAGGTGACACACTTTGATCCACCCATGTATAGAGAAAATTACCATGAACATTACTCTTCATAATGAGGGGGGCCCTCTCGATGAAATTTTTGTCCCAAGAGTTGGATATTTTCCCTAGAGGTGCCCTTCTTTGGATGCAATTGTGTAGGATAAATTTCCATTTGTCACACCCTTTCATTGTGTGGATAACCTATTTGGAACAAATGGATTAGGTTCCTAATATACCCAATCATTTTGAAGGCTCATGAATCTTTAAACAAAGATCATGATTTACCCAGTGAAAACTCTTTATTCCTTGTAGACTTGCCTAGAAAAAATCCCCTGATAATTTTTCTAATTGTGGATACCATACATTATAGGGAACCCAATAAGAAGAATAATATACGAGCGTGGCAAATATAATTTTTGAACAAATCTAAAACATGGTTGTAAGTGGTGGAGGATGAATAATCCACTTGTTAGTCTTATTCGATATGAATTGTAACACAATCTCCCATAAAACCCTAAGAGAGGTTTGGAAGGCAAAGGGGATGCACATAAACTTCGTGTTACTTTTTTGTATATGTAGTTCTCGGTTTTCATGGGGTAGGGTCCATCAAAAGTATGCAGTGTGGGTACTCGTTGGATGTAGAATTGAATTTCACATCCAACGAGTGCTCCCGCTTGAAATTTGAGTAAATCCACAAGGATATAGGTTGAAAATATGAAAAAGTAGTTTTTGTCTCTTTTCCTTCAAAAATCACAACTATTATTTTATTATTTTCCTTAGGATGCCCATTTTAGACCTCAAATTTACTCTAATTCCCAATTGTTGTAACTTTAAAGATGATAGTACAAGATACTAACCTTCTTGTGGATACTATTTAAGTTGAAACAATGTTTTGTTATTGGAGTATGACATGAAACTACCTTTGGTTGGTGAAGAGCTCATTTTCCTCAGATATAATGAAACAATATATAACCTGACTAGGAATCATTTAACAAGAGTGAAAAAATCACCCCTTTACATGTAATGATATAATTATAAGTCAAAACCTTGAAATTATATCATATATATATATATATATATATATATATATATATATATATATATATATCGAATACAACATTAATTGGAGATGAAAAAGAATTTTGAATGATCTTCCTAAATATTTCTCTCATTAGATGAATTTAAAATGATCTTTCCCTCCCTCTTTATGTACATTGGATGAATTTAAAATGGTCTTTCCCCATCTCTTTCTATGTAAATTGAGTTCTCGTAAATTACATTTCATATTTCATGAGAGATCATCGGTGATCGAATTACATCATTATAGGATAGGTAAAATTGGATTCTCGTAAATTACATTTTATGAGACCATTGGTGACCATGGAAAATTTTAGTAGCGAAATTTAGCTCATGGGCTAATTTTTTGACATTTTTTCCACAAAACAAATTCATCAATTTCCATTTTTTTTCTAAATTGTTTTGCCCAAATTCCATGGAATACAATTTTTTTACTCTAAAAATTGCCAAAATTCCAGAAATCATGTAAATTGCTTAGAAATTGAAATCTTTTTATAATAAAAATATCATCCAACATTTAATGGTTAGAAATTTAAGAATTAATAAGATTCACATAAATTTCTATACTATAAAAAAATTTATAATCCTTAAAATTTCTCTATTAGCAACCAAATTACATCATTGTAAAATAAATAAAGCTATATAATTTCAACTATAGATTTAAAACATAATTTTTTTTGTTTCACCCAAAAGATTTCAATAATTATTATTAATGTTAACCCACATTTATACCATTTACTCAACATGCTTTCTCAATATATCGATATTAATATTAAAGTTTGAAGAAAGGTCCATGCATTTTTGATATATTGATATTGATATTAACGTTTGAACAAAGGTTTTCTTTAATGTGGACTGGAACCCTGTGTAAAGTTGTTTACACAGGTTTTCTTATCAGTGCAAATGTTAATTTAATTTTGTATTTATATTTTTTTTAATTATAATATTTAATTTAATATATATTTTTAATATTAACTTAGTATTAATAAATAATATGTTTCAAAAGTAAAGTAATTAAATTATATATATTATAGTATATATATTTTTTAGTCCTGGATAGGGTGGCATTTAGATAAGAAAGAAGCATTGACGGTGATGGGGCAGAAGCTGATGGGGAGGTGGCGTCGACGTTGGCCTCTAGGCAACATTAAACATCCCCATTCCCGAGAAGGAATGTATAGCACTACTGGGAGCATTTACAACGTATATATGGCGGAGAGAGATTTGGAAATGATGGTTGTTAAGCCACTTGTTAACGACGGGATGAATTCATTCGAGCCTTTGTTTTCCATCAGCTCAAGCTCTAGTAAATTTGTTTCACGACTCAGTGCATTCAGTGTGGAGGTCTGCAACTTGTTTATGGGAGTGTGGGTGGTGGTGGAAGCCTGAGGATGATGCGTGAATGACACAAAGTCCCGAGCCGTCGAGGATGTGCTCGTCGTGTGCAAACCTAGGAGGCAAGTGGTACGTGCATTGCTCGAAACTTGTCATCGATGATAGATACGTTGTTGGATATCATGAATGGAGGAGGATGTGCAAGTCAGATTGCAGGAGCTCTGTCACTAGGTGTAAGTGATGATAGATTTGTGTGTTGATATTGTTGAGCTCTTCCATCTCCCCTCTCCACTTCTCACGGTAGTCGTGGAGCGCGAGATGGTGAACTCTACGCAGGACATGGAGGTGGAGAACAGGTTCGCTTACTCCATGACAGAAATTCCTGCAACTAGTTGACCCAAGGTTAAGGAGGAAGCAACACAACTAGCAGTGGATGATTTCGTAAAGGAGGAGAAGCCCATAAGTGCCCTCACTGGCAGTAGCAAACATGAAGCCATGAAGTCAGGCTGGACAATGAAGAGCCCGGGCGAAACATGCAACGTCTGGACCCCAACTCTCTAAATTAATTTTCGACGGCAACAACTTCTTTGCATGCAAATGGTTTTCTTACCTCCCTAGGTTTTCTTACTTGGATTACCTCCATAGGTTTTCTTAATGTTTTATGTCTGTAGTGTTTTGTCAAATTCAGTTTGGACAATATGGAACTTTACTACTTTTTTTATATGGTGCCTAGTAGTGGTAGCTAAGAAGTTTTTTGGGGATTGTTATCAGTTTTTTCGTGAAGGTTTTTTGACTCTATGCTTGAGCTGTTTTCTATTGCCGATAGACTTAGTTTATACTATATGTATCTGTAAATTCTATGAAAATATAATTTTAGTTATATATATATTTTAATTTCAGTTTTTTAAGTATATAATATTAATTACTTTATTGCAAGATGTTTATTATTCACTCACCATTAATTATTTTCAAAACAAGGTACTTCAAATACACAATTTATCCAAACAATTTAGTTAATCATATATATATATATATTTTAACAAAAACAGTTAATTTTTATTTGAGAAAACTCGGTTGGGCTTACGCCTAATCAACCCATCATACAAAGCCAAAATGCTCAAAATTCAGAGGTGCCCTTAATCCTACTATTACAATACACAAGGAGATGCCATCTTACGGGATGGGAGACCATATAGGAATTTCATCATTCTATATCAATTATGCTGGGGCTAAAAGACAACCCGCATTGGCCTAGTATCAGCTTCCTGATTTAGACTCCGCAGGATGTGGAAATAGCAGGTAGAATTGAAATTTTGCAGCAATTTCCAAACTCGTTGCAAGGTCTTATTTAACACCGCATTATTGAAATGATCTTCAGTGTGTAAGAGTTTTATTAGGATTTCCAAGTCTCCAAAAAATTGAATATCTTGATCTTTGTTTCCATGAGCTATCTGACAAGCTTTGAGCAGTCCTAATAATTCATCCTGGTTATTTGTACTCTATCCTAAACCCCAGCTGAAACTGCCCTTAATTTGACCGACAGGAGCATAGAATACCCCTCCGGCTCTAGCTATCCCTGGGTTTCCTTTAGCTGCTCCATCGAAAAAATTGTGACTTTACCTTGATTCTTCCACCACTGATGAAATTCAGATTTGTTGTGTCGAAGCCGCCACTCAGGGTTGCTGATAGGTTGAGCAAAAATCTTATTCCTAGTACGCAACTTTGGGTCGCCAATCCAGTTGTTCTCTGCAGGAAGAAGCAAGTTATTTTGATTAAAGCGACGATTTTCCACTGTTTCCAAAAGCAATGCCTTGGCTTTAGCAATCACAACTGCGGGGGTACATAATTTGTTTTGGAAGTTGCCCTCATTCCTAGTTAACCACACTTCCCAGCATAGGTATTTTGGGATTGCATGCCAGATCTTGGACCATAATGATTTGCTCTTAATCGCCAGAGGATAACGGTTTGTCCAAGTGGAAAATAAGAAGACAATATTGCTCTGAGATGGAATTTGAACGTTGAGGCCTTGCAAAGCCAACTACCACACCTCCTGCGTGAATGGGCGATCGATGAACACATGATCGATTGTTTCTTGGGCTGATTGACAGAGAGGGCATCTGTGCGGCCCAATTATTCCATGTTTTGCTAAGTTCTCGCCTGTCAAGAGTCTTCTATGCATGAGGACCCAACTGAAAAAGTTAATTTTTGGAATGTCGAATGAGTCCCAAACCTGCTTCCACATAATGTTTGGTTGAGTTTGAGGTTGCTGCGACTGAAGGACAGCGAATCCCTGAGCTGCTGTGTATTCTCCCGTCGATCCCCAGCCCCATTTATCCCTTAAACGAGTATTTATTGGTGCTAAGCCAATAAAAGCTGCGAGTAGAGAGCTCACTTGATTGTGCATCCTATCAGGTGGCCTGGGTAGATTCCATTCATGCAAATTTCCTTCCTGGTCCCATTTAGAGATATCAGTGAGTTTAGTAATGCCACGCTGGGTGAGCCAGCTATGTAATTCGTGGATTTCATCATTAAGCCTGAGAGATGGGCGACCCATTATTTTTTCCTCCCATAATAAAATCTGTCTCCCATTGCCAGGTATGCGATAGAGTTGTTTTTTGAAAAACTCCCATCCACAGCTGCACAATTTCCACAGCGTGGTGCCTTTGATGGCGATTCCTTCATCCATACTGGACTCTGATACACCATTCATATATTTTTTAGTTAAAACTTGGCTAACTGGGTGACTGGGATTGGAGAAAATCTTCCACATCATCTTACCACCGAGTGCCAAATTCACTAGCCCAGGATCTCTGACCTGCAGACCTCCTTCAGCAAATGGTTTTTTCACAATTTCCCAACTCACCAAATGGAATTTTTTATGATTCCCCTTACCTCCTTTCCACAAGAAGGTTCGAATAAGATTTGCTACCTGCTCAGTAATCATCTTAGGTGCCAATAGAAACGATGCCTGATAGATAGGCAAAGAGGAGATTACTGATTTGATGAGAATTAATTTTCCAGCAGTGGTGAGCCACTGTCCTCCCCAAGCTGCCATTTTAGATTTAATTTTATTTATGACCTTGAGCCAATGAGTAGCCTTAGTGATTCCCAGGGTTAAAGGCAGGCCAAGATACTTAAAATTTCCCCAAACGGCAAAGCCTGTATAGCCTAAGAAATGGGCAATATGCTGAATGGTAGCATGATTCACGTTCCAGCCATACACAACACATTTTCTCTTATTGACAAGAGCTCTGGAGACTCTGCAGAAACTTTGTATTACTTCAATGAAAACCCTTGCAATTTTAACATAGGCTCCTCCCAGAAGGAGAGAATCATCTGCGAATAAGGCATGATTAATGGGAACAAGATCTTTCATCACTCGAATGTCAGGAACGGTTCTTGCAGCGTTCTTTGCATTCAACTTTCTGCTGAGAGAGTCTACCATCAAAATATATAAGAATGGGGACAAAGGGCAGCCCTGCCTTATACCATGCTTATACCCCAAGTACCTTGAAAGTAATTGGTTGGCCTACCATTCACTAAAGGAGCAATCCATGGCCTACCTATACAAGATTTGATCAGCCTTACAAAATCAGTGCTAAAGCCAAATGATAGAAGAACTTGAAACAAAAAGGAGTGTCTTACGTGGTCGAAGGCATTAGCCATATCAAGATTTATAATCATCCCTTATTCATTGCGTTGATGGCTAGAATGAATGGCTTCCTGCACAAGGGTCACATTATCCATGATATTTCTTCCTTTCACAAACCCACCTTGACTAGAAGAGATGAGATTACCCAGCAGTGGCTTGATTCTATTGGCCATGAGCTTAGACATAATTTTATATGATGCATTGCACAGCGAGATAGGCCTAAACCTATCGAAGGTCCCAGGGTTTGATTCCTTGGGGATTAAAGCCCAAAATGTAGAATTAATGCTGCCTCCAACCTTGGCTTTTTGGAGGAAGCCCCTAATCATACGGACTAAATCCACCTTGATTATGTCCCAACAAATTCTGTAGAAGTGTATGGAAAAGCCATCAGGCCCCAGGGCTTTGTCCGGCTCCATCGCCCAAATAACATTGCTAGTTTCAGTTTCAGTGAAGGGCTTCAAAAGAATTGCATTATCTTTCTCTCCTACCAATCTCGAAATGTGAGTGAGGAATTCAAAAAATTCTTCCTCAGTTTCCATTCCTTCTTCAGTAAAAAGCTCCTGGAAATGAGCAGTTGCTGCCTCTTTTAAGTGAGCAATATATTTGTGGACAGTCCCATCAGATGCAGTGATTTTGTCAAAGTGATTACGAGAGAGGCGAGCTTTGAATTGTTTATGAAAGAATGGAGTATTTCTGTCTCCCAAATTCAGCTAGAGACTTCTTGATTTGAGCCTCCAATGTTCTTCCTCATGCCTGTAAGATCGAAAAGTAATGAGCTGGGTAGCTTGTTCCTTCTGAATTTCAGAGTAAGTGATATCTTTGGATTCCATTTCTAATTACAAGTCAATCAACTAATTGGTTGATTGCTTTCTACAACTCGTGGGTGAGACAGAGGGATTTTTTATCCAAGTTTTCAAAGCCACCTTAGTAGCCTTAACTTTCTGCTCCCATACATAGCTGGGAGACCCATTGACAGGAGCTCTCCAGGCATTGTTAACAGTTTCCTCAAATCCTTCTCTTTCATCCCAGAGAGGATTAAACCTGAAGGGAATGGGCCCCAATCTTTTTGCTTCCTCAAACTGCAGTAAAATAGGCTTGTGATCCGATGTTAGTTTTTGCAAAATTTTAGAGGAGATGATCTTATTTTCTAGCAGAAAGGAGCTCTAAATTAAAAATCTATCTAGTCGGGCAGATATGTGTTGATCCCCAATGCGATTGTTGGTCCAAGTGTATAACCCTTTTTTTGGCTTGAAATCAATTAAATCCCACTACTAAAGGAGATCTTCGACAAAATGAAGGAATTGATCTCTATTGGTGATTCCTCCACGCTTCTCCTTTGGTTCAAACACAAGATTGAAATCGCTAGCAAGAATTATATTCTTAGGGGATCTTGACTCAAGAAAGATTGATAGAGTTTTCCAACACTCTCTCTTTTCAGCATATTGGACAGGGACATATAAATTGACAAGAGTGAAGGACATCTTATTCACAATGTGCCCGAGGTCGGTGTAAATCCAGTGCTGTGTCTCATAAGAACTTTCGAGATGGAATTTATCCTCCTCCCACAGAGTAGCCAGCCCTCCGGAGGAGCCCCTAGCACTGACTGCCTTCCCGACGTTTTTTTTCCAATTCAATTTACTGAGAAGAAGGATGGCTTCCCCTTCGATTTTAGTCTCTTAGAGCATGAGGATCTCAGGAAACTCAGATTTCACTAGGTTTTTAACAGCTTCAGCTTTTAAGGCATTCCCCAATCCTCGGCAATTCCAAGAGACTAGACGCATTATTTGCTGGCTAGTGAGGGGGAAGCTCCTCCCTTGGGAGGTCTGTTTCTGGTGTTTCTGCCGATGGACATCTCGATCGTTGGCTAACTACCTTTCATTTTTTGCCTCTCCGCTTCTTATGCCCTTGTCTCCCTATGAGATTTTCTCCCAACTCTTTTTGATGGCCTCTCAAAGGTCTCATCTTCCGAAGAGCTTGAAATCTCCGGAGACTTCTTTCTTGTCATTTTAGCATAGGAGAGAGGACTCGAAGCTCCAATAGGGGATCCATCCTGTAGAGATGCAGTTTCTTCATGGGATTTGTCTTCAGCCATTGAATTGGGCTGCTATTCAACCTCTTCTACAACTGATGCTAAAGGTTCCTATGGAATTCTGAGTTTTTCAAATGGATTATTAGATGTCTCCATCCTTGGTGGTCCTGATCTCCCTTCACCTTGTAGTTGACCAGAGGATGGGACTTCATTCCCCAAAGACTTTCCTTTTCCTTTTGATCTGTTAGCTTGTTTTGCTGCAATTGGTTTCTGAGCTGGGATCCATTGATTGCCCTTAGCGTTCTCGACCTCCTCCTCTCCCTTCTTTTTGTAGTGCCTAGAAAAATGCCCATACCCATGGCAATATCGACATTTAAATGGAAGTTGCTCGTAATCTAACTCTTGTATGTAAGACCAATCCACCACTGTGAATTTTATTGCTTCAGGCAACCCTACTTCCAAATCCACCTCCACACAAATTCTGGCGCAGGTATACTGGTCCTTCCTGTCTGCCCGGTCAATGTATTTCCCTAGTTTATTGCCTATGGCTTCCAAAGATTTGGGATTCCAGCAGTGCAGAGGTAGGTGAGGTAAGCGAAACTAGACTGGGACAACCAAGGGCACATCTTGCGTCAGATCAAAGTTTGGTGTCCATTTATTCAAATATAGTCCCTGAGGGCCCATAAAATAAGGTCCATTCCTAAAAATTAGATTCCTGTCCTCTACATTGGCAAAGACAAAAACAAAGAAGCCCTTAACCACTAAATGACTGCTGATGCCATCTTGGGCCAATGATCGCCAGTTTCGTTGCACCCAATTGTCCATTGCTTTAGGCGAAGGCCAGAGGCTGGTGAACTTCCCTATGAGCCCTCTTTCTACAAGGTTCAACGCTGATCTGCATGGGTCTTTAGACAGTAGGTCAACAATGGGGATGTTGGCCACGTGTTTTACGAATTTCTGTTGTTACTCCCTCAGAGGGCATTTCCCACATGCAGCCACCAGCGTCTTGAACGCAACAATCTCGGGTAGGGGAGTGAAGGCCTCGGGGCCCCCTCCAGCACCCATTACAGTTCGGATCAACACGATTCCCCTGTACAATACTCAGCACTCGAAATGAAAATCGATAAGGATTTCAGCGTGTTCACTGCGTGAAGATCTCGAGGTTTCTTGGAGCAAAAAAATTCAATTTCCAATGCGCTTCCTATATTAGTCATGTGAGTCCGTTCCCAACTAGTTAAACATATTCAATAGTTCTTTTATTTTCATAAAATTTATATTCTCAAATATCTCAATAAGGTTAATATCTTCAATTATCACTTTATTGAGATATAATTATATTAATATTATTTATTTTATAATAAAACTAGTTAATATATTTTTTTAAACATGCGAATTAATAATATTTCATAGTTATTTTATATTTATAAAAATTATATTCTCAAATATCTCAATAAAGTTAATATCCTCAATTATCATATTATTAAGATATAATTATATTAACATTTTTTTTTAATAAAATTAATATCCTTATACATATTAATATTTTTTTTAATCATATAAATCCAATCGATAGTGTCTTTCATCAAAAATTAAAGTTAGAAGAAACTACCACTATAAACTTGAGCCCGACCGCCCACAAACACATCAGACAGGCTAATCAAGTTTAGAATATAAATATGGCCACACTATTAGTTCACTCAACGTGTTCCATTACATAGAATGTCCACGGTTTAGTGCTAATATAGTGAGTTTATTCATGCCAATATTAAATCAACATTAATATTTGAATTAAGTTCATATCCTTATTAAACTTTGAATCAGGTTCGTATCCTTATTTATTTAATATTATTAGTGTTAATTTTTAGAACTAAATCACTTGCATATTCTTCTTAAATAGATCCTATGAGTACATGCATTGGAAACGTAATTTACATGTTATATAATTAGTCAATGTAATATATAATGTTAAATCACATATCACACGGTAGTTAATTTTAATGTAATTACTGTGGTTAATTTTAATTTAATAGCGGCGGTAAATTACTTCTTTAATACATGGGTTTTAAAGGTCTCAAAGTTGGAATTGGGCGTTGATACTATACTCATGTTTTAATATTTCACTATTAGAAAATTGGATATTAATTTCCTATTTTTTATATATAATTTTTAAAAAAATATATATAACTATCATTACTGAATAATCACACATTAACTTTTTAATTTATAATCATGTTTTAATTTAGGTTTTTAAATTTTTTTCCTAAATGCAAAATTGTTAATCTTTTATATATAATATTTTTTAAAGTGTATATAATCATGTTCTAATTTTGGTTTTTAATTTTTCATTACTTTCAAAATTGTTAATCTTTATATATAATGATTTTTTAAAATATGTACAATCATGTTTTAATTAAAGTTTACTAATCAACATAAATCAAATTGTTTAAAAAATAATTTCATTTCGAGCAATAAATTTATTATTTTTTTTAAGTAAATTAAACAATAAAATAAATACATAGAAAATAATAACATGGAAGATAGAACTCGATTTGCAATCTTGATGAAGATGACCTCTAGTGTGCACTACCTCAATCAAATTTTCTCCATGGAAATACATGCTACACAATCACTAGGCAAAAACATATAAACAAGGAAGAAGAAAGAAAAAGACAAGAAGTGAGGCAAAATATGAAGTTAAGAAGAAAAGAGGAGGAGGAGGAGGAGGATAAAAAGAGTATGAAAGAAAACAAAGAGAAGAAGAAAAATAAATAAATAAAGTACAAGTAGGAAGATAGGCCTAGAAAATACCACAAGAATTACAACAAATCAGTGAACCGACATAAGCCCTATCTCCAAGACAATTAAACCAAAACCCAAGGAAGAAAAATGGAAGTTTATAGGGAAAAGATGTGAGTAGAGTTTTGGCTTTTGCAAGAAAAACTGACAAAGAAGAAGCCAGCTTGAAAACCATGATAATCAATGAGGGGAAACACAAGCAACTATGAGTCAAAACATTACACATGCAAGTTCTCCTTCGACACAAGCAATGGTAAACTTAAGAAAACTATTAAAGTCCTAAAGGTAGTTGATAAGGCCACAATTTTCATGGCATCCATAGACTAATGAGTACAAGAAATAGAAACCAAAACATCAAGGGCTAAGAACTTATAGTTGGGTAGGTTAGAACATACAACAATGGTTAAGAGCTTTAAAGATATGGAGAAATAAATCATTGGGTGAAACAAGTAGATTAAGCAACTAAAGGAACAAACATGTCAAGTAGTTGAACCAAATAAAAGTGCATTCTTAAGCCTAAACATCTAGAAAGGTAGCACAAAAATAGAGGAAATCTTATTAATGATAAAATCAACAATAGATATCAAAGAAAGAACATCCCAAAAGGCATTATCAGAGCTACAAGAAACATGGATCAAAGAAGTTAAGATATGTATGCACTAATTAAGGATGTAGAGGACAAAATAAAATAAATAAACATCTTTGAGGACAAAATGTATGACATACTAGAAGTTAATCGAAAGATAAGAAAACTAAAACTCTCTCTCTCTCTCTCTATATATAATAGGGTAATGACCGAAGCAATATTATATAAACTCAAAACATGACAAGGAACTATACGATAAGCAAATGTATTAAAACAACAAGATTTTTAAGAGACATAATACACATAGAGAAGACTAAAAGTCAAAATGCTTATACATAAAAGAAGAACATAGCTAGAAGTAGAATATAAGAAATTGAAACAAGTTGTAACTAAGAAAAATATAGATTTTCAAGGAAAACTAGAGACCACATATATTGAAGATGAATAGAGGGGAAACTTATTTATTCATCAAACATCTAATAGATTATCAACCATCAATGAACTAGATTAGGAAGAGCATCAAAGCAAGCAAATCAAAGATCAAGGAAATAGAAAAAAAAAATGCAACACAATCATGCCCATTGATTGAGAAAAAAAGTATTATATACCTATCCAAAGAAAAAGAAGGTGAAATAGAAGAAGACTTAAACTCAAAAATGAGAAAGTAGAAAACACATCGTAGTAACCAAAGCTAGCACTAACAAGAGACATAGCCAACACAAAACCAAGTCTAGATAACAACAATGGCATCAAAGAAAAACAAGATTGAAAAATAAGTCATTCGAATAAAGTAAAGAAAATCTCTCACTGACACATACTATAATGCACCTATTTTTTATATCATTATAATTAGAAAATATCTATTTAATATTTTTATCTCATTATAATTAAAAAAAGGTACCTATCACTATTCAATATAAATCAATTACATTACGTACCTTTGAATAACGCAATCTTACCATGATCAGAATCGGGAAATTTTTTTGATAAATTTTGATAGATATATTTAAGTATTTCTTTTAAGAGCATAAGCACACCTCATATCCATGTGGCAAAACCCGAAACGTACATCATTAAAATGGAACCAATCAATATTTAAATAATTATTTATTTTTTAAATTCAATTTAATACAAACATTTCCAAAGTATAGTAAAACATTACAAAAGTTAAAAAGTTTAATATATTCTCCTAAACATCAATACACTTTTTATATATAAAAAAAGGCATTATTTCAATATTAAAAAACCATACTTTGTGAATCCACCACGATACTACTTATATTAAAAAAAAACACATATAGATGTTAGAAATTGGCGAGAATAGTGAAGCTTCCCTAGACATTGGCATCAAATGATGATTCCAATCGATACATTATGAATCAGGGTCAGTTGATTCTTTTGACTTATATGACTTATAATGAAGTCTTCCATCTTAAAAACAAAAACATGTTAAGGTTTATGTTTATTTATAAAAAATTAAAATAATAACCCATTAAATTATATATGAATATGATTTTTTAATATTAATAAAATAAATTGTCTCATACTCTTTATACAATGTGTTATATTATAGTGTTTAAAATTTGACAAGTGTGGCGTGTGGCTGGTATTATTTTGTTCTAAAATTATTAAAATGATATTAAAAAGATAGCAGATAAGAAGTGAATAGAAATGAGTAGTTTAAAAGTTTTATATTTTTGAAATTTTATATTTTTATTTTTATAAAAATTTGATTAGAATTATTGAAATTATAAATATATATTATTAAAATTATATAATTTAGATGATTTATTGATATTTAAGAAAAAGTGTTAATAAAATGCTAAACATAAAAAAAAATATTATTACATACATCAATCTATAAAAGTATATTATTAGACGTTTCACATAAAAAACACTTAGAACTATAATATATTTTTATTGTTCAATGCCATTGATAATAAATGTGATTATGTACGTAAAAATGATTCATATACCCTAGGACAACCATTTTTGTTATGATTTGAAATATATTTTTATTGTTCAATGCCATTGATAATAAATGTGATTATGCACATAAAAATGATTCATATACCTTAGGACAACCATCTTTTATATGATTATGTTCGGTACATTTTAATAATTTCTGGTTAAAATTTTAGCTATTTCCATATAATGAAATAATGTGACTAGTTAAATATTTGTATTATTAAATCAAGAATTATTGTGTTTGAGAGATGTTTTTTATAAAGTAATATTGAAGAGATTGTAATGTTTATTTTTTATTTTTTTTATTTATAATTTAAATGGTAGATACAAAAGTAGTCTATTTATTCTACGTTTTCGTTTCAGATGAGTTTTGATTGGAATCTGGTATTTTTGTTTTTGTAAAATCTAAATTTCCATGTGCTTAAATTGTATTTTTGAATCCATAAATAGACTCAATACCCTCAAATACACCCATAACACCCAAATTATGCAATTTCCATAGCTAATATATGTGATTCTAAATTTTTTTTAAAGATTTCCAAACCTAATATGAACAAAATTAAACAAAAATATATTCAAAAAAAATTGAAAACATAAACTATTTAAACTACACAGTAAATAAATAAATGAAAATTTTTCTTAAAAATGAACTATTTAAATATTCAAAGTTTTACTTTTGGGTATTGTTAACTTCATTATTTATTTGTATTGCAAAATTAAATCCAAGTCACTCAAATATATTTAAGACACTTAGATAATAAAATTCTTCTGACTTATATTTAAAATTCCAACAATACCTTTAAGATCTAAAAATAAAAATCCTGAAAATTATAAATCTGGAAAGTGATCCGCAAACCAACTAATAATAATAAAAAGTTTCTATAAATAAATTAAAAAACAAAGCTTGCCAAAAATAAAAAAATGTTTTTCCAATAAATCCGAAACTAAAATAAAAGTTACCTATCCAAGCCTTGGTTCCTAGCCAAGCAGGCTCAGCGTCGCCCATGATGAAAGAGATGCCCAAGGTTCGGTACCAGGGCAGAGGCTTTGTGCCACCTAAGGGGCCCATTCACACGAACTTGCATCAAACCCTATTCACACTTCCTTGAAAAAGGTTAAAAACGAAAAATCGTCGATCACAAGATGACGACGGCGCCAGTTGCGTGGGAATTTGCAGACGCAGAGATAAAATTAAACAGAGAAGAAGAGCATCCATAACGCCAGTATTAAACTGGGATTTCAACTCATATTCATTGTTGGGTGCCGTAGCTGAAAATTTTCAATCGACATTGGCCGACCCAAGTTTTCCGCTTTCAATTTTGGTGCTATAGGGCGACACCTTGGATTATTTGTATTCAACCGTTAAAATCTCTATTCTATAAGCTCATCGGTGCTATAGGGCGGTTCTGGGATATAGAAGCCGGATTTTCGCTGGAGAATTCTTTCTTCAATTGAAATCTTGCAGTTGGAAACATCAGGTAAGAAGATTCTGAGATTGTCCTGTTATTTGTATGTGCAATTTCTCATATGGGTCACAGAGAAAACTGATCAGAGTGATACTACCTTGAATTTTTGGGTTGTTTTGCAGGGAATTTGGGTCAACGAAGATGGTGGTGGGGGCAAATCAATCCGGTAAAGGTGCCAAGGGGCTGCTGATTGGCAAATCTGCTGAAATAAACAAGAATGATAAGAAGAAGCCCATCTCCCGATCTACCAGAGCTGGATTACAGGTCTGTATTCCTTTTCTCTCCTCGTGCATGTTTTGATTTCTATGTTCTATTGATTTGGCTTGGAGGATTGATTTTAGTTAAATCATATGTTTTAAACAAAAAGCCCACAAGGAGATTCAGCATGCTCATACAATTTAAGATTATATTGATTTGGGAGCCAAGTAGTTGAAGTCCGAGTTGGTATAGGTGTGAATTGTGCATTGTTGGTACATCTACCAATGGCGTTTAGAACCCATGTTGCTCTGTGAGCAATTTACATGAGTTTTACATTGGGACTTAGAATGCTAAATTGCCACCTACTAACCAATGCACTTTAATGAGATCTGCTTTTTCACTTTCAGTTGGTAAAGTTCATGGCTCAATTGTAGTTCCATGCTTATTAGATGTCCACATTCTCATGGTGTTTAGTAAGTATGGTTAAAAATTATTAGATAGCCACTTTCTTGATGTCTAAAAATAATGGCAGTCACAGGAACTCAAGTTTTCTCTAAGCGCTTGCTAAAATTGGTGGACGCTGTAAGGTCAAGATCTTGTCTCGAGTCATTAAGTTAGATATGTTGACCTTTATTGTTGGGTTGTATGTTGTTCCATTCAGTGTTAAAACTCAGCTATGAGACCAGCTGTTGGCGATTTACCATGAAATAAGTACTTTAAGCTGTAGTGTCATTCTTGCAGAGGACTCATTAAGAAAACAGTGAGCTTGAATTGTTCAAATTTATATAGATACCATTTTTTTGGTTATTTGGTTTGTGTCTGTGATATGACTGGATGGGATCACCGGTTGTTTGTGCTAATAGCTGTCAAACTTATTGTGTCCTCTTCATGATTGATGACAAATAGAGACTGCAGCAAGCTTGATTTCAAGGGGTCTGATGATAGATATGGATCTTCATGTTTGCATTTAGTAATGTGGGTGCACTGGTCAGGAGTTCAATTATGATTTGTCAGAGAAATGTAATATATCTGGCATTACGTGATTATGTCCACTGGCTGGTATTGGTAGAGATGCTTTGACACGAGAAAAACACGCACTGATGTTCAGTTCTGAGGCATTACACTTTGAAATTGGATGGTGAACTCTTTGCTCGTTCTTCTCGGTGCCTTCCATTTTTTTACTTTAGATTCATGTTTTCTTAACCATGAGGATTGCTAGCCATATAAAAAATTTAAGGATTTGATTTTTAAAAAATTGAAAGCTTCCCCTGCATACAATGCATGTATACACCCATGCTAACTTGTACCTGTGATGGGCTGGACCAAACATACATCATAAATATGTTTTATACTTGACAAGCAAAGAGAATGTTAAATCATAGATTCCCAAGATTTGAAATGTACGTCCATACATCATGGTTCTCCTTCTACAAATTTCCTAGGCTGGAAAATGTCAGTTTTGAGACCTACTTTAACATCAATTTGCAATAGACCTTCTTTAGTATAGTTTGTGTTTGCTTTCTGCTTTTGGAATTAAAATCGGGCCAACTGTCGTTTCTTTACTTGGATTTGCGGCATAGGCTCACGCGTGTGCATTGTTTCGTTTTGAGCTTCTCCCTCCTCCTGTACATTCTCTAAGATTCTGAAAGAATTATCCTGCCTCGCCTCTATATCCTTGACTTTCTTTTTTAGACTCTTTTATTAAGCTTCTTTGATTCTTCTGTTTCTCAGTGTTTTCCAACCGTCTTTCAGGGGTTTATCTTCTAATTTTGGACAGGATATAGCTAAATATCATGCTGAAAATCCAATTTAAACTTATCAACACAGTCCTCTTTCTCTAAATCTAATTCAGCACAGTTTCTCTAATTTGTATTGAGCAAATTTCTTTTCCTTGGTTGTCTGTCATATTGAGAATACATATCCATTCCAAAATTCTGAAAATAACCCTGAAATCCTGCCTAGGTTGGGAATATTTAATGTATATCCACGATGGTATCAAACCAAAGTTCCCAGGACTTCACAAAGAGTCCAGTCCTTCCCATGAAATACAGGCCTCTTTCAAAGAATGAACATTCTCTTAACTTTCTCAAGAAATAACAACGAAGTAACTCTTAGCTTAAGCTAAGATGGTTACCTTAAAAGATTCTTATAGATTCCGTTTTTAATAATTCAATTCAAGATTGTTCAGTGTAATTGCTACAATTCCATAAATTTGCATATAGCCCTTCATAATGTAACTTGTTGATCTTATCCAACTGAGACTCTGTAACCAAAAATCTCTGGTTCCTTGGCCTGCTTGAAAATCCCCTGCTCCTCAACATCACTTTTACTTTCTTTTTAACAAACTCATTATAGTTCATTGAGGGACCAAGGCCCAAGGCATCCCGGGATAATGAATTATGAGATCCCTCCTAAACCAAATATCAACCCTTTCTCAAAGCCAATGAGGCCTGATAGATATCTTCACCTTTCAAAAAGAAACCAAACTATGAAGATTACTGGCTTGCTTGTAGGTGATATGAACCCACTGAAAAACCGTTCATGCTGACCGTACTAATTTGCAGGCTGCATATCACGTGGCTGCCATGTGATCCTGAACCTTAAGTGTTATTCCACAGCCAAATACTAGTGACCCATGCATCATAAATATGTTAGCTGGCTAGAATCCAGAGCTAAAATTAATAAATTATATCTTAAACCAATGCTATAAAACATAGGTTGGAGAGAGAAGATTCAGCTTTGACACACAAGCACTGAGCCAACACCATCCTACACATAGGGCAATAATTTACCATTTAGGAGTGAAAACTACCAAATAATGAGGCAAGTTTATTATCACAGCTGCTACACAAAATCTAGTAGCACTGAATATGAAATTGCAATGCAATGCTCACCAAGATGCACAAACTTAGAATTCACATATAGATCCAAACCTTGACACGTTCTTGGATTTAAATGTTTGTGAATGAAAAATATGTTTATACACCTTTCAGAGGGGTTTATAGCAACATTGAAATTAGACAAATTTCTGTGAGACTTGGACTATTATAATTTGATTTAAAGGGGTGTCCTACATAGGACAACTTAACAGAAATTATTCTGTAATATTAATTTGTATTGAGTTTTTAATTGGTTACTGTGTTCTTTGTGCAACCAGTTCCCTGTTGGTCGCATTCACCGTATGCTCAAGTCTCGTGTTTCAGCAAATGGCAGAGTAGGCGCGACAGCAGCTGTGTATTCTGCAGCAATTTTGGAATATCTCACTGCTGAAGTGCTTGAATTGGCTGGTAATGCAAGCAAGGATCTTAAAGTGAAGCGTATAACTCCAAGACATCTGCAACTTGCCATACGTGGAGATGAAGAACTCGACACTTTGATTAAGGGTACAATTGCTGGTGGTGGTGTGATTCCGCACATTCACAAATCTCTTATCAACAAATCAACAAAGAAAGAGTAATAAGAACTATTGCTATCTGACATTATAAACGTTACATCGAAGATATGGTAGGATGTAGGTAGTCCTTTTCTTATTGGTTAATACCTAGTTTCCGTTGGATTTCTCCACAGACAAACACATCTATTTCTATAGTGAAAAATGCTTTTGATTGTCCTTGCACATTCTTTGAACAATTGATACTGCTAGGAATGCCTTTTTGGTCAAAAATTGTATCTATCATGTAATTATTCTTGGTCATTGAACAGTGCTGCATTGGTATCCAAATGCTTTATTTTCTGTTCCCTTTTCACAGAAATTATAGCATTGTTTACATGAGTCTATGCAGTAGTGCATCTTTATATTTAAAACATTATCTCAATGGTTTGATGGTTTTGCTAGATTGGAAAACAGCTTTCTATAGTGATGTTAAACAGTTTATTTTCTGATGTATGCATTGCAGCCAGCTGTTGTTGGTTTGAAGCAGGTTCAACTTAGTAGGAATAAATGGTACATAGAAATTTGTTTATGTGCTATCTATCTGACATGTACCAAAGAGCACTGAAAGCAGAGAATCTGGTTGATTTTATTTGACCATGATTTTGACATGTACCAAAGAGCACTGAAAGCAGAGAAGAGAATCTGGTTGATTTTATTTGACCATGATTTTGGTTGGCAGGAATTTTGAAAAACAACTACTGAAATTTCTTATCTACACCTTAAGAAATCACAAGCAAGCTGCTTTGTTCTAATATGGGTCACATCCATGTAAATGTTTATAATTTTAACTTGAAAGAGTGATTAAAAAAGATCTCTGAATGTATTTTGGCTCTACATGTTTTTGTTTATTCTAGGTGCCTTTCAAACTAGCTCCAGATGGGTGCAAGATAAAGTGAAAAATAGAAATATTAAATAGTTTATATTTATTTATGGTGTTCTGAATTTTTTATTTCCCAAGGAACAAATTCACAAAAATAAATTCTGAGTATTTTATCATATTTCTTGGATGGTAAACAGGGTAAACTGTCGATCCTGATTACAAGACCTAATTTGATAAAGACATCAAGAGAGGCCCTCAACATTCACATAGATAACCAACCTAGATAACCAACCTAGGAACTTCATCCTGCGACCTCATACCTGCAGCCCACTGAGCTAGACTACTCTGGAGTCTGGTGCTCTGATCTTATGCTAATACCCTTATTAAAACAGGAATATTGCGAAAATGTGTGTTGAATTTGTAATGATTATTTACACTGGTTTCGTTTTGGATGGCTTAAGATCCAATCTGAATTTGCAATTTGGCAAAAGCAGGAATAACTTGTAATGAAGGGATATGCTTTTTTTTAACGGAAAATTAAATGGTATCTTCTCTCTTCTCTGAAATTTCTAGAGAGAGGGTAGTTCAACTGCCATTACTAATTACAATATCAGTGAATAATTATGAAGGAGTCAATGAGATTTGAATCTATCACTGATAACCTTCCTATTCACAACATGAATTGAACTAATAAGTCTCAAATATATACTCGTTTGAATGGCTATTTAAAAACATGAAGTGAAATAATAAGTCTCAAATATATAGCCTAAATGTGCGACAATTTAAACCACCATTGACAGATTTTTTCAGTGCGATTTCAACATAATCTGGCAGAAATTTGGAAAGAATTATTAAAATTTTAATTAACTGTGTTTAAATTCCCAGAATATGGGTGGCCGTGGATTTTTGAGAGTACTAAATCCATTTATTAAGTCGGAATCACGATTTACACAACAGGAAAATCGAATTAAAAAAAAATCGCTTGAAAGTACAAATCGTCGCGTTGGTAGACTTCTTCCATTTTAATGCCGACTCTTATTAAAAAATGACTCTTAATTGGATACATCCACAATCTGTTTTCTGACATCTTCAAATTTTCTTTGTGAAACTGTAAATAGTTCTGACCTTTACTCCTGTAGTGGTTTATAATTATCTTGTGCCATAATCAATTTATTATTGAAGCTTTGGTTGTTGTGGTAAAACATGGGCACATATAATTCACTGTATCTTTCGTGTCCACATTGTTCTCTTCTCTGACAAGTGTTAGAGCGCACTGCCTTTGTGGTTGGCATTGATTCTACAGGTGGCGGGGATGGGATGGACTATACCTCCTTAAATGGAGGTAAGAGAATTACTAAAGGCTCATAGTGTTGTATAAGCTAACTAGATTATACATGTAAGACAACACTATGCCTTTAGTAAGACAACATAGTGTTTGTTTCTGGATTATGTTTTGACTGGCTGGGATGCTGTTTTCCAGCTGTTTTTTTGACATTTTGGTAGTTTGGATCCACTTTCGGGGGATTTGGTAGATCCCGGATGTTTATATATTTTCGTCTTGCCACTGTTTGTTTTTGTTGTGGATATCTGTCGGGTTGTAATCACTACTATACTTCTTAATACAAGTATTGCCTTTTCCTTGTGAAAAAAAAAATTATACATGTAAGACTGTCACTTAACAATAAATTGGGCAATGTGAAGGTTGTTCTTATTTTTAACCTAATTTTATTCTTATTTTACAATTAATTATATATTTTCATTGATATAATAATATAATAATTGAAAATTTTATAATATAAAATAAGTTATTTGATTAATTTATCTCAAAACAAGATTTAAAATCAATTTTCACATCTTGCTTTCAGTCATAGTTTAGAATGAAGTAGTATGGTTATTTATTTATAAGTTGGTGCTTGAAGTATTTACAAAATACAACAATTTATAATGTAAAAAATCGTGTGAACCTTGAATTCCATAATTTTTAAAAACCATTTGATTAGTTTCAAAAGATCATAATAACATAATATAAAATATTTACATTAGTGGGTGGAGTAATCTAAATTGCCACATAAACCTCAAACTAAATCTACCTAGAGACATGTTCATAGACAATTGAATAAATGTTGTCTTCAATAAAACTATGAGATCATAAGTACTTATCCAATGCTTAGAATTAACCAATTGTGGATCAAGTACAATTGCCCTCAACATTTGGACTTTTAGGCTGTGTAGAACCTAACATAGCTAATGACTACAAAGATGCATTTTTAGTGGACATTTGTTGGTGAAATAACTATGCTTATGTTCAAGTCTATACATTGCTGTTACATATCTATCATCTTTTGTTCCAACACTAGAGGTTGCAAGGTGATGCAAGAGCACCCTTGAAATAGTTAAATTAATGAGTGCACCAAATAAGCACAACATGTATGAGCACGATAGAAGAGAGAGTTTGTGAAAGAGGTTGAAGAAAAGTTGTGATAGGAGAAAAGTGTAGGGTGATGTTTAAGTGTAAATATGGAAAGTGTGTGACAAGGAGAGGAAGAGAGGGTGTAAAATGTTGATGTCATTTATATTACAATAACAATGTGATAGAAAGTGTGCATAGTGAGCATGAGGAGAACATTGCCAATGATGAGTATGACAAGTGCATGTGATAGAGAGAGTGCAGCAAAGGAAGATGAAAGGGCACAAACTAACAAGAGTAGATATGAAGAGCTTCAAAGGGAACCAAAGACTTAGATTGGAAGATGAAAGATACATAAGGAAGATGCATAGTTCAAAGAACTTGGACAATTAACTAATGAAATGAATAGATAGGAATGCTATGATATGAGTGGGTTAGCTAGTCTCTAGAGATGAGATTTAGAATTGTAGAAATTCAATAAAGAGCCAATGTAGAATATGCTACGTTTATGTAATTATGTACATGTATTCTATTTTTGAATAATGAGAATGAGTGGACATATATCTTTGAATAAATGTTTCCTTTAAGAAAAAATGTTATGTACATGCATCTCCGACAAAAAGGATGGGCCACAAAAAAAGTCACCATGAGCCAAAAGTAGGGATCTAGTATGCATGCATAGGAATATAAAAAAATGAGGCCAAGTCCCAAGGACTATATACCACCTATTCCCTTATCCTTTAGGATCTAGTTTTATATCAAGTGTTTGTAAGTTTCTTGGGCATTTTATGATATAAATCACATTTAAGTTTTGACCCAAATTATTGTAGATTGTTTAGCTTAGCTCGTGAGGTTTAATATTGAGTATAAATTGGGCCCAATTCCCACAATCATGTGATTCAAAGCAAGGTTTGTAAGCTCTAGGATAGAGAACTAAGTGAGATGAAGACTTATAGAAGGTGATAGAGAAGTTGAGTGAGCAGGAATGGTTTGAGGAAGAGAAAGGATAATTGTGAGCAAAGAGTTGTCAGCATTGAGAGGAAAAATAGAAGAGGGGGAACATATATCAAATTAAAGACGCTGAAGTGAGTGGCTTAGAACCATAGGAATGATAAAGTGAAGTCAAGATCGTAGATGTTGCAACATAGTTAGTTTTGAAGGACAAGAGGGGAGAAAAGGTGGGAGTTTATTGTTATGGTTGATGTATTATTGAAGGTATACACATTGATTAATTGACTAAACAAGATTGAACACTATTTCAAATTTGGGAGGATGAAAATTTTTAGCACTAAGTTGAAGGACAAGCTACCATATGGTGGGATTTTGTGCAACATGAATGAGTTCAAAAAGTTAAGAACACAATTTGAAGTTGTAGTACTATGATTGTGAATCTCTAGGAGATTATTTTCTTGTAAACTACAAGAAAACTCTAGTTAAACAAGTGCACAACTTAGAAAGAAATATCAACATATGTGAGTACGCAGAATTTTACAAAATATGTGAGTACACAGAGTTTTACAAAATTTGGATACATGCTAAAGACAAGGAGCAAAAAGATCAATAAATTTCATGGTATGTGGATGGGTTGGAGTTTCATATTCAAGGTGAAATCATTCTACATAAAATATGTTCAATTGAAGAGGAGTGTACTAATTAACATTGAAGGTAGGAGAGGAATTAGAAGGCAAGGGTAATAAAAAAGATGGTAGAGGAAGAGGAGTTTAGTGATAAAGGTCACAATTCCACATAAAAAGGTGGAAAAAGGACAGAATGAGGATTTTGAGAAGATATATGAGAACAATGCACTAGGTAAATATGCCAAAGGATTAAGAGAATGTGGAAAAGGAAATGGTGATTTCAGAAGACAAATATACTAACAAAGAGAAAGTCACAAGTCATTTGAATGCTTACAAAGAGAATGTGCACATAGCATCAAACTAAGAACCCATTTAATGTAGGGATGGGGAGAGATGTATAAGGACAAGTAATTAATAACAACAATAATGAAGCTAAGATTCCCATGCATATAGTTGCTAAGAGTAATGTCAATCCTAAATCCTAAAATTCTCTCTCACAATTAGGATTTATAGTTTGGTCCATTGATCAATTCTTAATATAAATGATTTTCCTTTTCAACATTGTTCGTTGATCTTCCTATAAGAATATTAGTCTTCCTTCCCACTCTAACAATTTGGCTTGATTCATCATGGTAGATTTTTTTTCCTACATTGAATTCATCACCTATAAATCATTTATTCGTCACCTATAATCATTTATTGTCCTATAAATTTATGTTGTTAAAATTTATATAATGCTAATCATTTTAAAAACTATCTTAAAAGGAAATTTAAAATGTTGAATATAGACTTAATTTATATTACTAACAGTGTTGTTAGAATATCGTTGAGTATAATGTCTTACTTCATTTTAAAAAAAATAAATTTAAATTAATTAATTTAATAATATATTGACAGTCTTTAATATAAATTTTATATTGTATAATATTTTTGTAAGCTTGACAAAATTATAATATTGAAAACAAAAAAAATACATAAGTTATGTGGTTGGCCCGCCACTTGGGAAACTAAACTAGACACAGAAGCTAGTAATAGACCATAATAGACCATAATCAAAATAGCTAGTTAGTATGCTAGAGCCATTGCCCTAAAAATTAAAGTATTGTTTAAGATGACTAATAACTTGATTAAGATACTTAGATTGTCTGCTATAGTCTCACTATAGTCTTAACATCTTCTATAGAGAGAAAATAAGCTAGAGATTTGTCTAAAGACCTAATCATTTAAAATAGAAATAGTTGGTACATCTAATGCATGAAGAGTAGTGTTGTGTTGTCAGTGGGTTCTTTATAGAGTTGAAGGAGTTGAACTAGGTTTCCCTATATCCCTCTCTTTAAAAACCATGCCTATTGTAGCTTTGGCCAAAACATTGAGTTTATCCCCAAGTCTAGTAATTTCCTTGATTATCAATTGTTACATGTCCTCCATTTTACCAATGTGCTCTTGCAATTTATTCAAATGAATCATGATTTCCTGCCATTCTTCATCACTATTCACTAAAGCTTTCCCCAACAGGGTTTTTAGGTGCTAATACAACATGAATGTCTTCATTTATTTCGTCTTTCGAGTGCGAGTGACTCTAGCATCAGGGATGATGTTTTAAAAATCGACCAGAAGGTCCTCGTGATCAATAACTTGTTGCTTTTGTGCAGCCCAAGTTTCCCAATGAGCTATTGTATGTTGGATGGGAGGTGGAATGGAAGCCTGGAAGGATGCTTTCATGTCCCCATTTTTTTGGAGGACTCAAGGCATATGGGTTTTCCTCGACACTCTATGTTTCCTTTGCATGTGCTTGTAGGGACCCATGTTTCCAAACTAGATCTTCCTACTGGAGAGAAAGCTTGCTAATAAACAAATCCAAACTTCTCCTTCCTTGTGTTGTCAACATAACCAAATTTAGTTTAGTTGAGGAAGATGCCCTTTTCCTCACGAAATTGCTAGGGGTGGTCAATTGTTTCC
Source organism: Larix kaempferi (assembly GCA_027924585.1). Lineage (NCBI taxonomy): Eukaryota > Viridiplantae > Streptophyta > Pinopsida > Pinales > Pinaceae > Larix > Larix kaempferi. Next base: position 707,759 of record BSBM01000635.1, on the reverse strand, counting down.
TCTTGTTTGCAAGAAGAACAGGGGAAGTGTCAGTTGATATCCCTCGAGTCGCCTCCTTATCACCTGAATTCGCCATCTCATGAAGCCTCTAGTTAATTTTGGGAATGATCATTGCTAGTGGTGGAGTCGATTGAGTTAGAAGTTCCATGATCACCCACATTTCCCATATCTATGAGGTGACAAATCGTCCCTCTATTACTTGTCCCTTGCTACAGAAGTATGTGAGCACTCCTTAAAGTTTGTTTTGGAATTTTTGTAAATCTATGGGACATGATGAGAAGGATTGTCATGCACTAGATCTTATGAGAGAGTGCACTTCATACTGATTACAGAGTCCGAGGGGAAACATGATTGGAAGGTGCAACACAACATAACAACACTCCAAGGGACTATAATCAAGGAGGTCGAGGAGGATTCATAGGTCGAGGAATAGGATTATTTGGTAGAGGTAGAGGGACCATTATCTGCTATAATTGTGGCCAACAAGGAAATTTTGCATAGGACTATCAACAACCACTCCTATTTGACATCCATACATGCTTAGACATGAAAATAATCACCTCAACATATGAGGATCTGCCTTGACACACAAGACCTTATCCTTGACTATTAAGACTGTACAACATCATTACTTTTACATACAAAGCACTTGCCTCAACACATGAAGCTTAACCATTCTTGAGCCCAACTCAAGATTCTTCTCCAAGTTTCCTGAGTCCAACTCAAGCTCCTATAAGGCACTACCTCGACACACGAGGGTCAATATTTACACACAAGTTTGACCTGGAGAATGACTCATGATGTTGTAACTTTAACACTTCCTCTCAATGAGGGAGGCATTCTCTTCCATGCCAAGCTTGTCTCGAAAGTACCTGTACTTCGTCACGGACAGAGACTTAGTCAACATATCTGCTATCCGCTCACCAGTAGCAATGTACTGAAGTCTTATGGAACCTCTTTGGACCATGTCTCTGATGTAGTAATACTTCATCTCAATGTGTTTCGATCTGTCATGAAACACATGGTTTTCTGAGAGATTTATACAACTCTTAGTGTCAGAGCGAATTATTGTAATCTCAAGCTTCTCACCAAACAAACTAGCAAGTAGCTTCCTAAGCCACACAAATTCTCGATAGGAAATCCTAGTTGCAATATACTATGCTTACGTAGTACTATGGGATACAGAGTCTCGCTTCCTGTTGGACCAAGAGATCATAGTTGATCCCAAGCTAAAACAAAATCCGGATGTACTCTTTCGGTCCACAATACTACCACCCCAGTCAGAGTCGGCATATCCAAGTAACATCACACCACCACTGGAAGCATATCTGAGTCCATAAACAATAGTACATCAAAGGTATCTAAGCACATGCTTGGCAGCAACCTAATGTCTATGTCTTGGCTCAGACATGAACTAACTTGAGATACTCACTGCATAACATATTTTTGGTCTTCTATGTATTTAATACATCAAGGAACCAATGAGATGTCTATACATGGTAGGATCCACTATATCCAATCCACAATATGAATCATGTAGCTTCTTTAGATTAGATACCATCGGAGTAGACATGGACTTATAGTCCATCATTCCAAATATCTACAATACATCAACTGTGTACTTTCCTTGTGAAAGAAAGATCTCATCTTTCCTTTTCCAAAGTTCTAGACCAAGAAGCAAACTCATAAGTGAGCTCCCTCTTGCAACAAGCTATATGTTTCTCCTCTCCAGTAAGGAACAAGTCATCAACATAGGGAACCAAGATCAATGGTTGGTTCTTCACAACCTTGAAGTACAGGTTGGGGTCAGCTTCGCTTTAGGAGAATCCCAAGCTCATAAGATAGTTGTCAATCCTTGAATACCAAGCCCTCAGGGATTGCTTAAGCCCATACAAGGCTTTCTTAAGTTTGCATACATGGGATTCCTTCCCATGGAATGTAAACTCCTCAAGTTGTTGTATGTAAACCTCTTGTTCAACCTCTCCATTGAGGAAGGAAATCTTCACATCCATCTGGTGAAGTTTCCAACCCAAAACTGAAGCAAGGGAAATTATGGTTCAAATAATAGAGTACCTAACCACATGAGAGAATGTCTCATCATAGTCTATTCCTTCTTTATGTGAGAAGCCACATGCCACAAATCTTGCTTTATACTTTTCAATACTTCCATTAGCTGCATACTTGATTTTGTAAATCCACTTGGAAGTTACTATTGACTTCTTGCCAGGTTTAGGAACCACTTCCCACACATCATTCTTCATGATAGATTTGTATTCTTCTACCATGGAATATTTCCATACTTGCTGCTTAGAGGCTTCCTCATAGGTAGATGGTTTTGAATCACTCATGTGACTCATTTGTGCTACATATCCTGAAAATATTTCAAGTCTCTTTTGCTCTATAGATGAGCCTGGAGGTGCTCTATGATTTTCTACCTCTTGCAGAATGTCTTGAAACCATGCATATCTTCTCTTAGTAGGAGGTCCATCAAGAGATATTTCTATCAGATCTTCAGGCTCTTCAAGATCAAGTGGATCCGCAGAATCTTTTGGCTTCTCCCTCTCAACATCTAAAATGGGAGAATAAAAAACTGGATACTCCATCATAGGAGTATCATGCTCCCATCCGATGTTATTGAAGAGCCTACTACTAATGCAGGGCGCACCAACTTCAAGAAGAATCAAGCCAATGCAAAGAGGATTATTTATGATTTCGTGAAATACAACTTGATGCCCGCGATTACTCCTTTGAATACCGCAAAGGAATGCCTTGACACTGTGACAAATATTCTCATGAAGATTTGTCAAAGTCTTCTCATGAAGATTTGTCAAAGTGTCAAGGAATTCCTTTGCGTTCTTCAAATGGGTAATCACGAGCATCAAGTTGTATTTCACATAATCATAAATAATCCTCTTTTCCTTGGCTTGATTCTTCTTGAAGTTGGTGCGCCCTACATTATTAGTAGGCTCTTCAATAACACTGGATACATAGCCATCCAAATCATGCTCTTCCAGGATATTCAATATCCTGGCCTTCCAAGTATTGAAGTTCGAAGTTCCTTCAAGGCGGTCTTCTAGTCTTACTGATATTGAAGCCATAATTCTTTAAGTACTGTGCACGCTCAGGATCTACGTAGGCTCAAGCTTGATTTCTAAACTTATCTCTTTCACGCCTTGAGCACTGATACCATGTTAATTTTTTATCTTTAATTCTGAAACATAATAGTACTTGAAATCAAATAATAATCATGAACATAAGCAATCACATTCAATCACATTCGACACATGAATTAACCTCGGGGAAACCCTTTATGACTTGAGGGAGAAAACCCCAACAAAACATTCCTTAGTATATTGATAGATATCAGAGAATATATTTTACATCAAGAACCCCCAGTGCAATTACATAGCAAGGGAAAGATAAAGAAGAGAGACTTAGAATAATATCTTGCACAAAGAGAAGCATCTTTCCTTCGAGGGAGAAGAGAAATTGCTTCACATTGAATTTATCAATCCTGTATAACATATTTATACATTCTTCACATGCATCGACTTCTATTTTTATCTTCTGACTTCAATATGAACTCGCCCTCCATCTGGATGCATCAATATTGCATGAAGAAGTGCGCCCCACTTCTCATGCAGTGTATTAATTCACTGAAATGACTATTAGGATGAACTCACCCCTTAACTGAAAGCTTTCCCACTTAGTTAGGTGGCTAACTTAAGTGTCCTCATGCAAGTGTCACAACTCAAGTGTCGTATTTTAGTTTAACATAAGTGTAGTCTTTTAGTTTACCATAAGTGTCGTCATGCAATAACACTAAGTTAACTAGATCTTCTTTGTTATCACTTAGTTAAATCTTTTAACTAATTATTTCTTGTTAACATCATTGTAGTGGTCAATTCGTGTTCTCCTTTCATTTACTGAAGTCTTCATTGAAGTTTAACAATTCAAATTCTCTCTTAATTAATTCTTTTATGTGCAATTCGAATTCTCTCATATCTAATCACATCTTATCTTTATCTCTTGTCTTATCTACATGGTCCACATGTGCCAGCTTAATTATCATATCAAATACTAAGGGGATTTTCCCAATGATGTGTTCATATTGTCCTGCTATTGTTCCAAGTGGTTATATGCTAAAGTAATTCACTCTAGAGGTGGCCAGTCTCTAGAGGAGACTTAATAGCTCAACCATGGTTAGTAGTACATCACACACCATACATGCTTCGACATGAAAAGCATCACTTCAACACATGAGGATCTGTCTTGACACACAAGACCTTATCCTTGACTAGCAAGATTGTACAATATCATCACTTTGACATACAAAGCACTTGCCTCAACACATGAATCTTAACCATTCTTGAGTCCAACTCAATATTCTTCTCCAAGTTTCCTGAGTTCAACTCAAGCTCCTATAAGGCACTACCTCGACACATGAGGATCAATATTTACATGCAAGATTGACCCGGAGAATTACTCATGATGCTGTAACTTTAATATATCACGCACCAGAACACACAGCTGGATAATAACATAGTGTTTTATGTTTACACAGAGGTAATATGAAGAAGTATTACAAGCATACGACACATATAGCCGCAGTTAGTTGAAATGTATAAGGGAATTACATGATTTAAATCCAGGATGCACCACATGTATGTTCAGGTGAAAAAGGACCCAAAAAACCCATGGTTATCGATGTACTTTAGACTAACTGAACAAGAAGTTAGCCTCATTGTGAACGTTTGGGACGCATAGTGGAGAGTCCTAGTTGTTGAGGAGAAGCAAGAAGTGCAAGACATAGAATCCGATGAAGAGAAAGATGGGGAGCAAGAAGGAGAGCAGGAAGAGAGTCATAATAAGAGAAATAAAAAAAAGAGGAACAAAAGAATGGTGCATGGGGCACAACACAAGAAACCGCACCAGGAGTAGGTGAAAAGAGAAAGTAGCAAACTCAGGAAGGATCCTTAAGGAAGCAAAAGAAGAAGAGGAAATCGGAAAAAGAGCAAACTGTCTAGTCATTGACAGAAGACGACTTTGACAAGATTGGTGAACAAGTCAAGGAAGCAGTGGAGGAAGCATTGGAGAAAGTGGCGCACAAATAGGAAGAAATGCAGAGAAGTATGCATGATAATTTAGCTACATTGCGTCAAGTGTTGGAAGCAGTAAAAATAACAACAAGAAGATCAAAGGAAGAACATATAGAGAGTACAGGACCAAGGCAGACAATCTCTCATTCCTTAGCAACCTCAACAATGTGGATAAGTTTGAAGATAGATCTAATAGATTTCAAGTTCCCTATAATAGAAATGCAAGAACATGCACTAGTGGTAAGTTTAATTGAGTTCGTCTTATTACAGATGCCAATAGATGTGTTGCACACATTGCATATGGTTGTGGTGTAGGAAATCTAGCTGCGGGAAGTTACGACATTAGTAGAGTGGACCAAAGCAACTGCAGTTAAGGAGACAATGCAAGAAGAAAATAGTAAGCTACTCAAGGAGAGAGAGGAGGCTGTGTAGGAGATGTAAAGACTGAAAAAGGAAGTAGAAGAAGTTTGCAGTAATCTACCGGAAGTACTGATGGAAGTGGACAATCCAGTTGAGGAAAAGGTGATGAAGATAAGAGAGGCCATCCAAGGATTTTATCCAAAGATTGTGGACTTGGAAGCAAGAATGACGCCAAGTACTCCACCATAGGAGCAACTGAGGGAGAAAACAACAAGCGCAACAAAAACAAACATCAAAACTATGAAATAAAAGTGCACACAGATGTATGTCGAAAGTAGCCAAATATGGACACAACTCATTGAGGATGTTGAATTGAAGGACATAGAGAAGAAAGTGCAGGCTGCACAGAACCTAAAGGACACAATGAGCACTCTTTCGGTAGTAGAGCGTATGGTTTCATTGGTGGAACATAGGAAGCAGTTGATGGAATTTAATAAGTTAAGAGCCTAGCAACATGAAATTGCGTAGAAGTTAGAGCCACTACAAGAGGAAGCAAACATAGTGATAGAGGAACTTGCTGTAGTGAAATCATGCATTGAGCAAACAATAAAAGTCACTGGGGAAAAATTGCAGGCTCCTTTTATGGAACAGGTGGAGGAATACATCGTAGGACATGAGGGCAAAGTAAAGGAATATGTTGCGACTACAAAGGAAACAATTCAGAAGTTAATGGAGATAGTGAAGACAGTGCACCAAAAGGCTTGATATGACTCGGGACATATAACACGTGTGGCCGTAATTGGAAAAATCAATGGCAAATTTTTCCACATGATGGAAAATTTGTATCAAATATCGACCAAGTACATGCGTCCAAGGCACATCATGACGAAGAGGTTCGATGTACTTGGTAATTGGTTATAAAAATAACAACGGATCAAAGGAAAAATTAGTTAATTCATTAGGTATATGCTGGAGAGATGTAGAGCCCAAGGGAAAGCCAGAGGTTCAGAGCAAGGAAACAAGGCCGACACTGTAGAAAGAAGAGTCGCAATAAGCCGAGAGATGAGGTAGCCACAACGCAAAGAACCATGACCCCACCAAAAGGAGAAGTATCAACATAGAAGGAAACTTAATGAACATAGTTAAGTGATGGTTGGAACTTTTCTCATATCAATGATCTTGACGACACATCCAAAGGGGTCGAACTCTGGTTCGAAAGGTGTTATGCAGTAGTGGGAAAAATGATGAGTTAAACAATCTTGGTCAACATTCGAGTACCTGGTAAAGTATGCATAGCAATTGAATTTGGTCGAGATGAGCATCAGGTGAGTGTTCGTGGCTTGTTGGAGCAAGTTTTTGGACCTGTTTTGGGAGTTGTGCATCGGAAGTGGACATCTCGACCAGTTAGCCAAAGGAACAACGCACACAAAAGGAGGAAGTTAGTTAGAAGTACTTGGGAACTTATGTCCACATTGTAACGGGCTTAGCCCATTCCAAAATGTATAAATATGTAAGGGATCTTCGGGTTAAAGGATGGGTTTGAGTAGTTGGTTAGTTGTTCTTTGGTTGTTCGTTAGTTGATTTTTGATTGTTAGTGAGTTGCAGTTAATCTTATGCTATGCAATGTTGGGGTATTTTTGGGTTTGTGACCAAGATCTGATGCACGTTGCATAGGTTTTGTAAGTTGTTCTAGATGATAATAATATAGAAATGAACCTTTTTTGGAGCCAATATTTTGTGTGATGAATGTTCTGTGTATTGCATGCATGAATGCTATGTGTCTATTATTGCTTTGAATGTATTATCAGTTCTTATGAATAAGCTGCTTATTTCTGTACATGAAATGAATGAATAATAGATAAATAGAATGAACTCCTTCTCTCCCTTCAGTGCTGCGAAAGCTTGGTTCCTATAGTCCCCATAGATGCCTCTGGTGAGACTTCATCTACTTGCAGGTGATGCCGAAAGGGTTGGTATCTAGGGTTTTGTTGGTGAGTTTAGATTGCAACCTGGGTTTTCTGACTGTGTACCAATAGTTGGAGATCCTTTAGGGAAAGTGCAAAGCATTCCTCATGCAAAAGGAATGGAAGGATCTCTTCCCATGGTGAGTCCAAGTCTTCATTGCTTCGACCGATCCCATCATTTGCCAATTTGTCTGCCACCTTATTGGCTTCCCTTCAATCATGAGAGGGGATGATGGCATGTGTTTGATGAAGAAGAGATTCCAAACATTCCAGTTTCACTGGCAGCCTACAATTGTGGGAGATTTTGCTTATGGCAGTCCCGCTTTGGAGACAATGAAACATATTAATTATGAGTAGGAAGTCACCCTCGATGATGATTTTGTTGAATTTTTCTCTTATTGCAATTTGTGTGCCGAAAGCAAGGGCGTGAAGTTTCACTGCATTATTGGTATCCTTTCCAATGTGCCTACATAGAATCTCATAATGTTGTCATTTCACTTTTGGAAGGTGCCATTAAAACCAATAGGACCTAGATTACCTTTTGAGGCTTGATAGAAGTTTAATTTAAGGAAGCCTTCTAGAGGAGGGGACCAATGGAAGGGGTTGGAGCTATGTGGGGATGATCTAAGTGGAGGAGAGATATGAACCAAGTTGGACAAGCCCTAAGCATGGAAGATGGCAATTTCGTGTGCTAGGGGATTCCAATCTTCTTTAGTCTAGGAATTGGATTGTATAGTTTCTCTAATGTCTGAATGAATTTTGCTCCATACATGCTCTGTGCTCCAACTTTCGCTTTTGAAAATTACGCGATTCCTTTCCTTCCAGGTTTCCTACATGAGGAATCCTCTTGGGAATAATTGCCAAATCCCGTTTAGAATGGCATTTTGGAAGACTGTTTTCCTCTAATTAACAATGGTGTCCTGGAGGTTGTCTCTTTTGTGATCAGTTTGTTGAAACCTTTTCGCTCTTTTGTCCGATATCGTTGATGTGCATTATTATACTATAATTTAATTATAATATATAATTTAATATATTAAAATGATGAAATCTTTTTCAAGTTATTAATAAAGGATGTAATTATGAAATTCAATTAACTTTCTAATTTATTGACATTATTTAGTGTAAATATGAGGTATATGCTTATTATACTATATATATAAACCTATTTTTCACACCCATTTTGATATAAGTTATTAATAAAGATCTAATTTTTAACTTAATTTTAATTAGTTAACTACTAGGTTGAGGGATTATGCCACTGTATTAATTATGAAAAATATGGATATAATCTTAGCTAATCAACTAGTGATGATGATTAATTAATATTCGAAGATATTGATGATGATTAATTAATATTCTTCTTGAAGATATTCATTGCAAATATATTGTATTAAAGATGTTTGTGAGCTCTTTTTTTTAAATAACCAATTATGTTGCGCTAAAGTATTTGCCACAATTTTCACATTTCACAACCACATAATTTTCTTTGGAAAAGGTTTATAAAAATACATTTTTCCTATGTCGTTAAAGTGACATTTCAAATGTCATTTGGAAATTTCTCAAAAGAGATGTTTTCGCGAAACGCCACTAAAAGTTAAAACAACATTTTTGCTGGATGTATTATTATTAATATAATTAACAAGTTTCCATTGAAAAATCAATTTTCACTTTAAAATAGTATTTACATGTTGAAATAAATGTTGTTTTTAGGTTCAAAATGTTGATGTAAAATAGAGATTAAAGCTACATTTTCATCTAGACATTTTTCTTTACCAACCTCAAGGTTGTGGATATTATGGATATTGGACGAGGAGGTCCAATTTTATTGAAAGATATGATAAACTAGAGTTCGGTTAATAGATCGGGTGTTTGATTATTGGTTATGCAGCTGTTGGGATACTGAGTTATGATTGGGATTTGGGTGGGATCCTGGATTCTGTGATGTTATCATGAGGCTTAGCATGTGCCCGTTTATGTTTTTCATTCATGCTTTCATGGTATGAGGACCTCATGTATGTTTTCTATTTACTATTTCGCGGTATTAATAGTAAGATATATTTTTATGTGAAAAAGATCGGGTGGTTAAAGTGGTCGGCTATGACTGTCTGACTGTCTTCACCTTGGATTGAACCCCAAACCATCTGTCCCAACAGTGCCTTCGCCCAGAGCACGCACCAGCTATCCTACTTGTGAAAAATAGAGAGGATGTGGTAAACCATAGGATTCCAATCGTAAGCCACAATAACGGAATGGCTACTTCCTTCTTTATATCCTATCTAACAAAGGAGTGATGCTTAGATAAGATTAGTTCGTACAGTACGGCAAAGTATAAATTTGTTTAAAGAAGGTGCGAAAGTCTAGTCGAATATTATATAGATAATTGGTTGTGCTATTGCATTAGGTCATTTGTTTATGATCAAACTTGTGCTAATGTCATTCATATATATATATATTCTAAACATAATATATATATATATATATTTAAAACGTATATATATATGTGTGTTTTTTTAAATATATATATATATATATATAAAACTTGTGCTAATGTCATTTATATATATATATATATTCTAAACATAATATATATATATATATATATATAAAACACACACATATATATATACGTTTTAAATATATATATATATATATATATATATATAACATGATATTAGTTTTGTTGAAATGTGTAGATTTAACTTCACTTACAATGTATGATTGTGATTTAGGAGATACTTTATAGTTTAAAGGTTCATTGCATAACATGAATAATTAAAGTAGTTTTTTTGAATGTGTGGAAGAGATATATGAATATTTGTACATTCTTGTGTATGAATGCAATTGTGCCATAATGTGTACTTATTTTTGGTTAATGTATTCTCATTTTTATTATTGAGAAAATAGTTATATATAGATGTAAATGTAAATAGCTAATTAATTTATATATTATGATAAAAATGTATAAATTAAAATACCTATATAAATTATTGATTTATGTTAATTAAATTAATTTCAGTAGTTAAGTTATTCGGATTCAAATCCTATTTTTTTTTTCCTGGAAAAAAAAGCGTAATTTCATTTCATCCTTAAGAGTACGAAATTACATTGAACGTCATCACTCAGTTAGAGTGGAAGATGTAGCTACTAGATCTAGCTTTAAGCTTTTGTCTAAAAAAAGCAATGATGTTCTCACCACGTGAGCAATAACATCTTCTACAATGGAATGTTAAGACCCTGTATCGTATTTGAATAGTTTTTCAAAAAAAAAAATTTTAAGCCTGCATGTACAAGTCTTTTAAAGAGCAAAATAAACCGAGAAATGCAATAAATTACATTAATCCAACCTATTGTTCCGCTGTAATAACTAGAAGTTCATCAAACTTCCAAAAAATATGTCTTAAGATCCTTCAATAAATGGTCTGTGGAACAGTTCCCGGCCAACCCCATCTTTAAATTCAATGATTTTCCAAATACCGATTCCTAGCAACAATCCTTTCTTCGAGGCTTTGTCCACCTCTGCGTTATTTTCCCGAAATATGTGCCTGCAATTGAAAGTATCAAAGGTGTAAGAGACATTCTGAATTTGTTCCAAAACAGCATCAATTCTCTGGTTGTTGCACTGATATAAGGCATTGACCCACTTTATCACATTCAATGAGTCCCCAAACACTGAAATATTACTGACAGAATGTTCCACATCAAAGGAGATTAGTAACTTAAGACTGAGAATCTCAGCCCAGTTATTGGTCCCTCTCCCAAATCCAAACGACATCACATAAAAATGAGTAGGAGGCATAAAAAGAAGAGCCCCTCCCCCACATAATTCATTCTGACAAGCCCCATCAAAGAAACCCCATGGCTGAGTTTGATCGATATCCACCAGTTGAATATTTCTAGGAATAGAGCATGTCTGATACTCTTGAGAGCTAAAAAGATGCCACAACTATTAATAGCCACTAAAGCTGGAAGTCCCCTTTTGTCAGAGAACAAACAATTGTTCCGAGATAGCCAAATTCCCCAAATAACAATAGGGGGAAGCGCTTTATAATTGGAAAATGCAGGATTATGTGACCACCGGCTCCAAGCCTCCTCAAGGGAATTCCCATCCCAAAGGAAGTTTACCTTTAAAATTATAGACACAACATTCCATACCTCCATGATGAAGCTACAGTGGAGAAACAAATGTAGTACATTTTCCTCATTCTGATAACACAGGTAGTACCTACTTGCACCTTGCAAACATCTTTTTTACAAAAAATCCCATGTCGCAATCCTGTTGACCAAGACACACCAAATGAAAATTCTAGCCTTGAGTGGGCACTGAATTCTCCATATAGTTTTCCACCACCATATCTGCTCTATGTCCACGAAGTTCTCACTGATCCACTGCTAACCAAATTTTGGAGTATAAATGCCCAAGGGATACCCATCCCATACCAAAGTGTCATCTTCTTCTTTGAGGAAAATTTGATCCCTACTGAGGGCCCTCAAGTACAGTCTAAGTTCATTCTCCTTAACCATATCTAATCCAAAGGTATCCGCTCTCCTCCAAATAGGCCTTCCCATCCAAACATTCTCCAAGTCCGCCAAGTGATGGAGAACAATAATATCCCTCTGCCGCAGCTCCTCAATCAACCCTGCTGACAATAAGTGTTGTGCTTCAAATCCCACCCAAGGATCACGTCCAATCCTCAGCTTCTGCCCATTTCCAACGTCCCAGACTAGATTCTGTTCAATTACATGAAACGAGGAAACCAAAGCTTTCCAAATAATAGACCCCCCTTTATGAGACTTGTGCGGAGTCCTAATCCACTCATCCACTGTATCTGGTTCAATATATTTTTGAATCATAACTCTAGCCCAGAAGCCCCCTGATTTGATTAACCACCAACCACACTTTGCTGCCAATGCTTTAGAGAAATAAAATATGTTTTTCAGTCCCCACCCTCCCAGAGCTTTTGGAGCTGCGATTCTCTCCCATTTCACCTAGGGAGTCACATGTGCATCCTCCTTGCCATTCCACAAAAATCTGAAACAGATTTTCCTAGCAGCTTCAAGAATCCCCTTCAGAATCCATGCTAGGGACATCCAATACACTGGAATGGCTTCCAGCATCGACTTCACCAATACCAACCTACTAGCTCGAGAAAGCCACCTGAAGCTCTAGCATTTTAACCTTTTTTCTAACTTTTCCAAAAGCCATACCCAATCCTGTTTCAAATAGTCATTAGGCTTTAAATGGAAGCCCAGATATCTTAACCCTTCAGAAAGGGTAAGGAGAAGGAAGGGAAATAGATCAGTGTAAGTGTGTAGTTCCTCCTCACACAAGAGAGAAACAGTAAGTGAGGATTTCCCATTGTTAATCTCCATTCCAGTTGCAAGGGAAAAGAGATCCAGAATTTCTTTAAGTTTAACTGCTTCCCTTCTTGAACCTGAACATAAAATCAGAATGTCATCCACAAAAAGCAGATGTGATAGAGAGGTGCCAGGTGCCACCAGTATCCCTTCAAACTCTCCCGTTCTTTTAGCTTCCTTAATAGCCCTACTCAAGCTCTCGGCCACTAGTAAGAATAACAAGGGAGACAGTGGACATCCCTGACGCAGGCCACGTCCAGAGTGAAAGAAGGGGGTCGCCGCTCCATTCATTAATATCGAGAAGGAAACTGTGGATATAAAACTCATGATCCATCGAATGAAACCAATCTCAAACCCCAAATGTGTTAGCATAAGTCGAATATAAATCCAACTAACCTTGTCATATGCCTTTGATAGATCAATTTTTAAAATTGCTCCTTTCAGCTTTCTGGATTTGATACTGTGTAAGCCTTCCTAAGCTATACCAATCGCTTCATGGATCTGGCGCCCTTCAAGGAACCCGAATTGCTCCTCTAAGATATGTGTAGATAAGATAGGTTTGAGTCTTCGAGCAATCACTTTTGTTACAATCTTATACATAGAGTTGCATAAGGAGATAGGCCGAAAATCATTAAGATTGGAAGGGGTGTCCACTTTAGGAATTAGAGCAATGAAAGTAGAGTTTATGCTGGCAGGAACTCTGCCTTCCTTTCTAGAATCCTCAACAAGTTGTAAGAGATCATCACCAATAATATCAAAAGTGCTGTAAAAAATTCAATCGTCCATCCATCAGGCCCAGGACTCTTGTCCTTCTGAAAACAATTCAAAACATCCTTCAGTTCATCCCCTGTAATGCTGTCCATCAGCATCCGGTTATCATCCTCTTCAACAAACCGAGGAAAAAGTTGAGCTACTCTGATGACCTCTTCAATGTTCACTCTGTTGTTGGCTTTGAAAGGTCCTGAAAATGATTAACCCCAACCTCGGCCAAACCATCAAAGGTGGACTGAGAATTACCATCAGAATCTTCAAGGCTCCAGATTGTGTTGATAGATCTTCTGCCTTTAGCGTATGCATGAAAAAACTTGGAATTATCATCCCCACTTTCCAGCCAAATGGCCCTACTTTTCAGTCTCCAAGCCTCTTCATTTTGCTTAAGGATCCTGTTCCTCTTATCCACCAGTTTTACAAGATGTTCCTTCGATGCCTGAGAGCAGTATCCACCACCTGTTCCATCAGAAATAGAAGTAATTTCCTCTTCAATAGACTTGAGATCCCTGTCATCCCGACTCCTCTTAACTGCAGCCCATGTTTTAATAGGTTCCTTGAGTGATTTAATGTTCTCCTCAAAATGAAAGGCTGTAGTATGAATAGATCCCGGATGATACGGGATCCAATGCTGGTGAAATAGTTCAAAAAAGGTTGGGTCTTCCAGCCAAACCTTATTAAATTTTAAGGGCGCAGGAGGTTTGATAGGGCCTGCCTTCAACTCCAAAAAAATCGGTTCATGATCTGAACAACCTCCCGACCCTATCCATTGCCTAACAAAGAAAATAGTCTCCACAATCTGTTCAGAAATAAGGAAACGGTCCAACCTTTTTGCCACTCTATCCATACCAACTCTCTTGTTTCTCCAAGATGGCTTCAAACATACAGGCTCCACATCAATCCAATTTCCTTCTGAAAATTTCCGAATAAAAAAGTTTGAAAGAGGATCCACTTGAGCGTGTGGCCCCCAAATCTCAGCTTGCCCAAGAGAAAATTTGAGATCCCCTCCCAGGATCGTAGAATCTCCCTTGAGCAGATCTCTATCCAACAGGGCAGTCCAAAACGGTTCTCTATCACAATAAGGTCCATAAATGTTAACAATAGTAAAAATCCTGTCAAAATCCAATGACTTACAAGTCATGCCTAACACCGAATGCATTCCCTAGAGAGAGGAAACACACACCTTAGCTTCATTCCAGCCAATTTCCAAACCTCCGGAGCGACCCCTAGCATCCAAACCCCCAAAACCCCATCCCGATAACCATAACTTAAGTCTACTAACAGCTTCTTCACCACTACACATAGTTTCTTGAAACAACATAATATCAGGATGTTCCAGTTGCAACATCCAGTGCAGTGCAGGTCTTTTGGAGGGACCAGCAAGACCTTGACAGTTTAAGGACATAATCTTCATTGGATCCCTTCCTTATGGGCATTCACCGCTCTAAGTGCCCTCTCAATAGACAATTGTTTACCATTCCTAAGGTCCGAGCAGGCTCTGGACTTAGCTTGGGATATGAAGGACTTCCTACCTCTGGGTTTGTGGGGTTTTGTCTTCTCTTTCCCTAACCCCCTAGCAGAAGGCTTATTCATAGACCGCAGAAAATAACCAGACTCCGAGGAACTAGTGGGTGAAGAGGGCTCAGAAGGTGCAGTCAGATGTTCAGGGGAGTCTTCAAGGTTATTATCCGGGGAGCAATCTAACAGCAGAGGATCCACGAAAGGGGGTGAATCCACTGAACATAAAGGGGCCGAAAAAGATGACATCATCTGTGGGGAAATATGTAGATTCCTAAACCCATCCACCCAATCCAGACCAGGAAAAGTAAAGTTTTTAATAAAAAGACTGAAGGAAGGATTTGAAAAAAGAAGAACTTGCTGCCATGTCCGGTGACCGAAGAAAGGAAAGTAGAGATCCCTCCTGAGCTGAATCCCATGGCTGAGTAGATTCCGGCTCTTCTGTAACAACGATGACACCCACAACCGAGACAGAACCTTCCTCCTCCATAATGTCAACAACCTCCTCACCACCCGTAGGAACCTCTCCATCCGAATGAACAACCATAGGAACCTCCATATCAGAACGAACAAACACCTGCTGGTCCTCAGCATCCTCTTCCAATGTCACACTGACCTCCTTAGCCACAATCCGTCACTTCAGAGTATTACCAAACTTCATACGAACAGGCACAGAGCATTCGATAGCCAGATGTCCATATTCATGACACCGTCTACACCGAAATGGCACATTTTCATAGTCCAGAGTTTGTTCAAATGTGTAAGGCCCCCATTTCAAATCCATGCCCGCATATAACCCTTCCCTAACATTAATACTCACCAAAATGCGCGCAACCTTCTGCATCGCAGTTGCCACAAAGGAAAAATCTGCATCCAGGTAAGTCCCCAACATGTTACCAATCCTCCTGAAATGTTCCTCGGTCCAGTAGTGTAAAGGGAGACCCGGAAGCCGAACCCAAAGCGGGATAACATCCATACGTTCGCGGCTAGCATCAAAAAGAGGATTCCATGGCTTAAGAAGAAGAGGAACTTTAAGAATCGACTAGTTTAAGCTTAATGCCCACTATGCATGTGCGTCCGAGGAAAAATGGAAAGCGAACCACCCTCCAGAAAGCCCCACTACATGAGGGACATAACCGCAATGACCAAGCCAAGCCCCCAAGGTCCACTGAATTACCATCTTGTGGCTTACAGGATTTCCATAAACCCGACCCACCAACACCGACTTGACCATCCCTACTATCTGCTGGATGCCAATGTCTTCCTCGAGCGCGTAATTTGGAGCTTTTCCCGTATTCTTAATCCACTTCCTACGGCTCTTCACGCGTGGTACATTATCCTGTAACCCTGCTAGTCCGACTACACAACCACAGTCCCTCTGATCAGAATCCCCGGACGGGCTTGAGAAACCACGTTGTTCAGCAAAATCCAAATTTGCTGCCACAAAACCTCCAGGGGGTGACAAATGACAAATCCCTTCCCGCTTGTCCTCGCTAGCCACCGACTCAACACTGATACCCTGCACAGGTGAAAGATGATTGTAACCATCCGAAGATTTAATGAAATCCGGTAGCTCCCTAATACCAGCACTCAACGGCTCCGGAGAAGGTGAAGAACAAAAACCATTAACACCCCAAATGCTCGCACAACGTTCCTCCTGCACGAAACTTACTGCAGGACCTTCCTAGAAGGGAGAGTTGGACTGGAATGGCGGAATAGTTGCCTCCAGGGTTGAATGTGGTCCATCAGAAGACCGTCTACTTGCTAAACCTCCAAACCCTAAACCACTATCCCCCTCAAAATTATGGAAAATGCCAGGTGGCGAGCTCCAGATGTCATGGTGCCGCAATGTGTCGCTACCATAATCCACCTCGTCCATCGAATCCATAGGGAGAAACAGGTGCCTTCCCAAGGAGAGAATAACAGTAAAAAATAAAAAAACACCGGTAAAAAAGTTAGTAACAAGCCTTGAAACCACTACTGGAGCTTGTCTTGGGAAGCGTGTAGCCTAGCTGACATGACTGACGACCTACTGTCATCTGCAGTGGGCTGCACAGAGCCCACCGACCACCGTTCATGACCTAATCTCCATCAAACCTCAGCCGCCATCTACCCGGTTTACCTTCCCGTGCATCGACCATGAAGCATCGAATTATAGATTTCTTAGTTGCAACTGCAGTAACTCTAACAATGGCATTACCTGGATATCACATCAATGGTCTATACAACATGTTGTTGGGAATCGATTCAAATCCTATTTATAACATGTTTTAAACATAATGTATCAATTATTATTGAAACTTTAAACTTACATGTTTTAGAATGAAACATTTATTATTGAAACTTTAAATTTTAAGAAATATCTTATCTTTACTTATAAAAAAAAATGTTTATTTATTTTATGTTTTGGATTTTTCAATGAATTTTGGGAAATCTTGTAAATTTGTTTTGGTAAAATCTAAATTTGGAAATGTTCAAATGGTATTTTGAATCTATAAATAGATTCAACACTCTCAAATACTCCCTATGACATTTATATCATATGTTTTTATAGATATATACTTGATTCTAAGATTTTTTACAAATTTCCAACAAAACTTGGAACAAAACAAAACTAAAAATATACTCAAAAAAATTGAAAGCCTAAAATATTTAAACTACACCCAAATTAAACATTACTTAAAAAGAATATATAAAATAATTATATATACCCTATATACTATTTTGTGATAAATTTTTCTCTTACCTAGTCGCCAAAAGTTTATATGTGTGATACCTTGTACGATGAGAAGGATAATTAATCAACGGTTCATGGGAATTCCCTATAAAAATAATTTGAGAAGAGTTAAAGATGGGTATATCTCAATGGAAAATAAGAGTATAACACTACCACGCCATATGCATCTTAAAACAACATACATCTAGCAATTGCCCTAGAAGGTGCAAAGGAACGTCGAAAGGACAAAAAAAAATGGAAAGTAAAGTAGATGGGATGAAGTGAAAAAGAGAGCAGTAATATATATATAATGAAGAACTTCCTCCTCATCATAAAAATGTCCCTTTTCATTTGCCAAAGCATCATGGAAAAAACTAAAGGCTAGGTAAAATCGAAGAAGTTTCAATTTCTTAGAAATGTAGAAACATTGAAGACAATATAAAGTAATGTTAATTATAGTAGATTAACTCATTGTATGTGGCGAAAGTTGATTTTAAAGTAATTAAAAATATCAATGGGAACTCTAGTAGGCCATTTTAGCCATGGGTAAGTCTAGTAGTTTTCCATCAATGTCATTATAACTTGAATGTATGACTCATATTAATTAGAGATGAACAAAAAACATTCCACTGTTATTTTTTCTGACAATGAAATTATAGGGTGATATGTGTCCTAATTGCATTTCTATGACTATTTTTAGTTTTCAATAGCTTCAAGTAATTTTGCAGTCATAAATGAGAATCGAGTTTGGTTAACACAGAATTAGAATTGCTCGAAATCCTTAAGAGATTGATCAATTTTCATTCCCTACATTATCATTGTTAATATTGTCCATTTCTTTATCATTGTATTTTCGGCATTGTATTACGATCTTCAAATAAATTCAGGTTTGGATTTTTACACAGTGAAATAACATAAGAAAGGACTTGATTATGAATAAGTCAAATAATACGAAAACATACACTTTGTCAGTAAAAGCATAATATTCCATAAATGTGTTTGTAGTCCATCCTCTTTTTCAACAAACCAATTAGTTGCACATGTTAAAATAAAATAATGAGATACATTTTCTACAAGTAAATTAGTTGCTTTTAACAATTGGACAGTTTCTTAATAGCCTGCACTTTTCATGTACTTCACAATTTATTCCTTACATAATGATGTCATTGAGAACTAATTTGAAAACTAGATCCTTGCATGTGATAGCTTTTGACACACATAGATAGTAATTGCAATGCTCTCTGTTCTTTGAAAGTATCCCTAAGCTTCACTCATCAAGCCATACACAACCAAAATATGGGTGAATCCATGGGAGAAATTTATATAGTTGAAAGAGTTCAATTTTTTATAGACTCTACCTCAATAACAATTTGTTTTTCCTTCACATCTGACTCTATTTTTTCCCTCTTCTGAAGTGAAGTGAGGGTTAATTTTGGACCATTTTAATATTATCATTAAAATCATTCTAACATCACATTGAGAATAGTGATTATGACCCACCTTGAGTTGGGTCCACTTTAATTTATGAAATTGTGGAAGTCGATAAAATGCACAATGGTAGAGATCGCAAAGTCAATGCACAAAGTTTCACTTCCCTCATATATTGGATAACCATGATAAAGTTGGGACGTCCATGTGCCCAGTTTCTAGAATCGAGGATGCATCTGTCATTAGTTGATCCTCATTAACCGAGTTCTTACGAGTCGTTAAAATCATTGCTTCCCTCGAAACAAGGGGTAGACAACTCAAGGAGAATTTTTTGTTGGTAAAGCCTACCATTCATCAAATTTCCAAGAATATTTTTTAATCTGCAAATGCATCACCTGACAAAGGTAATCAATTGAAAGACTTTCCAGTAGTCATGAAATATAGCATTGATCTAGTGGAAATCTTACAGAAAATGTAGTTGGACAACTTTTATATATTCAATAAGTACCAATACGAAAAGAAATTCCACAAGTTTCAAAGGAAAGTCTCTAATTTCCTTCTTACTCTAATTTCCTTCTTACTCAAGTTCCAATCAATACTGCAATTGATGTGCAAAAACTAGATGCAAATTGTAGAGTTCATTTCTAGCAATTTGAAAGTGAAACTAAGAATGTAATTGTTGGAATGACTAATAATCCAATTTCCAATACTATCATGCTTCAACAAATCAACTGTTGCACCTCTAGTGATGTGATGCATGAAGCTACAAAGGCTCAAAAAGCCATCAGTTCCTGCACCTCCCAAGGATCGAATATGCCAAAATTTGCAGTGGGTGTGGGTAATTGTATCAATGATGTCAAACAAATTCAATTGTAGAATGATGTTAACATCGTTGGAATAGTACGAATGGGTGGGAACAGAAACACAACTCTTGAATCTTCCCTTTGCAAGGATATCGATGGCAAAGGTAAGATTTCCATTTTTTTTTCAATTTGTCCTCCATACTTCCATTGTAATGCTTGTTCTCTTTGTGATTTTCAGATTTATTCTGGAACAACATAATTTTCATTATGATAATGTAAATGACCTTTCATATATTTTAGAGGTAATTTGGGATTAGCTAATTGGTGTCCAAATGCCTCATTTTTTGAGCTTAGAGGATGGACATAACCAATTGCAACAAAAGATAAATTTAAGAAGATATCGACCAACTTTGGTAGTTTTGGATGATGCTTGGTCGTCATCAAATATGGAACCCTTATTGTTTGAAACAAAATGATACAAGACAAGTATCACAACCAGACATGATTCCACCATTTGAATTATAGATAGTACACGTGGTTGGCATACAATAAATATGTTCGAGGAAACCAATGCCCTCTCATTTTTTTTTCTTATGGGGCTTTCATCATACTTCAATTCCAACAATGACAAAGGAGAATCTTGTTTAAAAGGTATGAATTATACATACTCTCATTTATCTTGACTCGTTCTATATTCGGTAACTAATCATGTTTCCAAAAACTAATTTTGCACTCAATATTCAACTCTGCAACTTCAAAATTATTTGTTTTCAATAGAAGTTCCGTAAAATTTGTAAGACAAATTTATAGTTAAAAAATATTTGTAGGTTGCAACTGAGTGCAAGGGTTTAACACTTACCTCAAGGTGATTGGAAGTTGTTTGTTTGGAGAACCTCATTCCAATGATTTGGCAAAGTGCCAAGGAGAAGCTTTCAAGAGCAGAACAAGTATGGGAATCTCACATAGATGAGCTTCTTAATCACCTTGAAATGAGTATAGATATCCATGTACAAAAGATGTACTTTTTGGACTTGGGGACATTTCCCCAAGGTAAAAAGCTCAACGTAGGTTTGTTATTGGATATATGGGTATATGTCCATGGGATAGAATGGGACGATGCTTTTGTTGCCTTATTCGAACTTAGGAAAATAAATCTCCTAAATCTCATAGACAATCTCGAATATGAAACTTGTGTTAGGTTTATACGAGCATACACATACTAACTTGCGAGAGAAATAATCAGAAACGAGCAATTACATAATAGACACATAATTTACCCTGGAAACCCCATACGGGAAAAACCAACACCCAATG
This sequence comes from Larix kaempferi, assembly GCA_027924585.1. Lineage (NCBI taxonomy): Eukaryota > Viridiplantae > Streptophyta > Pinopsida > Pinales > Pinaceae > Larix > Larix kaempferi. The sequence goes on along the minus strand of BSBM01000635.1, from coordinate 686,434 downwards.
AAGATCTTCATTACATGGCCAAACCGGCCATCCGGGCCAAGTGAGCTCACCCGCTCACCTCCAGGCCCCTTTACAATGGAGCCTCCTCGAGCCTTATAAATGATTCCTTACATGAAATACCATGGGCTACAACAAACCATGTGCCCAAAAAACATGTGCTAGACCTAACCAACTTTGACTCAATCCCGAGTCAAAGTTAACCCTAACAATCTCCCTTTAAACTTGACTTGGAGTAATCACCAACCCCCCCTCAAATTTTTAACCGAGGAATCTTACATACACGCCCCTGTCACTTAGGTCTCTCTCGCGACTTTACCGGTGAGTTACCAAGGGTATGCATGCCTTACTAGGTCTTACATCCATATGCCCTTTTTACATGGAAACTACTCCATTAAATTTTTTATTATTATTTTTTTCATGTGTCTTTATGGTGACAACTCCATCACCATCAGTTGCTTCATCCTCTCGCTTTTCCATACTCTTCATCTACCATGCCCTACATTATTGCCATGATTGTTCTTTGCTGCACCCTTTTATACAGTTGAACTCTTGGCCCTCCGTCTTCCATGTCCTACCTTTGCCTCATCATGCCATTCATTGCTTGGTCTACTAGAACTTCTTCCAAAAACGTGACTTCTTCGATGGCGGCTTGTATAGATCTACACAGCCATTCCTTTACAGGATCCAATCTTTCCACGTTTATCAATGCAACGATTTCTTACAGCACATCCATGCCATCACACCTCAACGTGGTTCCTTTCTTGGTAGGTCTTACCTTCCGATCTGCATCCTTGGATTCTTTCACGTAGAGCATCAACAACGAATCAATAAGGGCCTATTCTTCAATTCTTCCTCACACACTGATAGCACATATAATCATAACAGTGTTGGCAACTGATCTCATGCAACCATAACTAGATCTACCATTCTAGGGTTGCCTCTTTTGCAGGCCGCGCAACTCCTGGAAAACCCCATGATGGCCCACTGTGACTCCCTCGGTGGACCACAGTAAGATGCTCACGCATCTGCCAAATATTGCTTTGGCATTCCAAATTTCACTACATCGACGACGTCTCTCTTGGACAGGCGGCCTCCTCCACCACTGCAGGCTCCCTTTCAAGCTCTTCGGCTATCAACGGACTGGATCGACTCTCTCTCCTAGTTCACGTGCGGAGAGTTCCAATGGTCTCCTCCTCCATGACCGACGCCTCACGCACAACCTCCGTGGGCTCTCCTCTCCACGGGTGTGCCCACAATGGCCCTTTTTTTTTGCTTTCACGCAGTCTCGGGCCTCTGCGGCTCCTGCACGAGCTCTCCACAGACTCATGGGATTCATCTCTTCCATGCAAGTCTGCTAACTTTTCTTCACACGGATTCTTTGTCCTCCACGAGCAGCTCTGGCCGGCACTTCATTCAGCTCTCCTTCTGTGCATGGGTCTCCAAGATGGGCTTCCTTCTGTGCACGGGTCTCCAGAACGATGCTCCACCTCAGACTCGTCTGGCTCAGGATTTCTCAATGGATGGCTCGCTTGCATGGCATCTTCTAGAAAATCTGTAGCGTTTTAACAATCAGATCTGCGACCCCTTAATAACCAGATCTGCACCTTGCTAACACCCATTTTCAGCATCTTCAAAACCAGATAGCCCATGCCCTTGCTCGCCATCAACATGTGCTCTTCTTGCCCATATTTTTTTATTTTTAAAATGGGCGATTTTTTTTTCTCGGGGGCTCCTGCCCCAAACCCCCATGAACCTTCAGGCTAGCACCTAATGAAGATCTTCATTACATGGCCAAACCGGGCATCCGGGCCAAGTGAGCTCATCCGCTCACCTCTAGGCCCCTTTACAATGGAGCCTCCTGGAGCCTTATAAAGGCTTCCTTACATGCAATACCATGGGCTACAACAAACCATGTGCCCAAAAAACATGTGCTAAACCTAACCAACTTTGACTCAATCCCGAGTCAAGGTTAACCCTAACAACTTGTTTACAAATGATCCCTTCTATAATTTGTTGACTACTTGGTCCTCTTCATACCTACACTTTAAACTCTAACTTCTTGCTTGAGGATCCTTTCATGCACTAAGACAATTAGAAACCCCATGGTCAAATTAATCGACATGTTGTCTCAAACTAAATATCTAAGCAGGATTTTGATTTCACTATCATTGGTTTGGTTTTGATCATTTGAAATGAGGAATGGCATCGTCTAATATAACTTGCAGCCGAGCTATTTTTTTCTCAACATGATGTCATGCAGGAATTAGCCTTGCATCTTACAAGTAAGGATAGTATCGTCCATCGTAAGAGGTTTTTTTATAGTTTTCTAGGAAGACAATATTCCACATAATGGAGAAGGAATCTCACAAGTCAAGTGTCTAGCACTCAGATTCGTTCAATCCATACAGGTCAAACCGCTCTTCATAAAACATGCTTTCTTTCCCTTTACTCTCCTAAACATTGAATATTTATTAGTTATATTCACTAATTTTATGAGTTCAAGTTTATTAAGGTGTTTTATAAGCATTTTTATCAGGATATTGTATGGACTTTTAGATTTATTGGACTTGCAGGTGCAATGCAAGAAAAAGATTGGTGTCAAATTCATTTTCCTAAGATGGAAGCTTTAGCTTTACTCTTTGCTACAAAACAATATTGTCTTCCAACATTTTTACAGACCATGCCAAAAATGAAGGTTCTTCTATTATACAATTATATTTCTCATCTTGCAATACTAGTGGGTTGCCAAGCTTTCCTTCACCTATTTAGATTAGGTTTGTGCTTCTTAATAAGTTGTGTGTGCCTCCTCCTCTTTGTTAGAACTATAGACCCTAGGAAAATTTGGGAAAATGTATGTATATGGCAACCCTGATTTTGATTTCTTTCCAGTGGACAATTTCAAGGAATCTCAGACAAGATGTTGGAGCCCTTTTATCCCAATATGGCAGGAAACTCAAAATAAGCCCAAATGGAGCCCAAATGGAGGGATCGAAATTTACTATGTTAATAAGGGGCTCTTCTTGTGGAGGGATCAAAATTTACTATGTTAGTAAGGGGCTCTTCTTGTTGAGGTTGTGGCATATTCTAAAATTGATGATACTTATTTTTTGCCCAATGTGGAGCTCACAAAACTTATTCCCAAAGTTAAATAATATTCTCAATATTAATTGTTTTACACAATCGTCTTATTTGTTTGTATATATGCTATCATTTTCTAATATACATTTTTGAAAATTTTATCATTCTTTATAAACTCTTTTTTTAAATGATACAAATTTAAGTTGCATTTATTTAAAAAAACAAATAATTTTTAAAGTTATTTACAATATATGAGAAGATTGCTTGATCACTATGGTGATGTGTGAATAATGCCTTGCAGACATATTGAAAAAAAAGGTTATCAATTGACATATATAATACCTTCCGAACATATTGGAAAAAAGTTATCCACCGCATCATTTTGATCTCTAAAGATAACCTTCATTTTTGGCAGCAAGGTACAACGTACGACAGTTTTCTATTGGCCCGATAAGCGAGGAATCTCGAATAGTATCATGAAACAATGTTTCAACAAATGAAACGTCTTCGACCTAAATATATTTGTGAATGTGGCACATATCCTTGTCACTATATACATGTATATATTATTTATTTTATGTTTTTGATTTTACGGTAGATTTTGATAGAAATTTGGTAATTTGTTTTTGGTAAAATTTTACGGTAGATTTTGATAGAAATTCGGTAATTTGCTTTTGGTAAAATCTAAATTTCTACTTATTTAAATTGTATTTTTGAATTCATAAATAGATTTACCATCCTCAAATATCTCTATAACATTCAAATTATACAATTTCCATAACTAATATATATAATTCTAAAACTTTTTAAAGATTTCTAATCAAAATACGAACAAAATTAAATAAAAAATATGCTCACAAAAAATTGAAAATATAGAATATTTAAACTACACCTTTATATTTATATATATAATTAATTTTATTTAAATAAATAATAAAAATACAATTGAATGTGAGCTTGGTAAACTAGGAAATATGAAAACTAGAAATAATCAAATTATGAAAGCAACTACCAAGGTTTAGACAATATGGATGAAAAAATATTATTATATTTATTATAGTGTTATTGAAATTAAAAAAATATTTTATGAAAAAGATTAAATATTTTATAATTTATTTTAAATTATAATTTTTTATGAATAATATTGATGATTCCAAACCACAAATAGTGGGTTTCCTTAAATGTAGTGTGTGAAGTGTCTAGGTGTGTAGTATAGCTATTTTTTTTTATGTGCAATGCATTAACATGTAGTCAAGTTAATTGTCTAGCGTTAAAATGAGGGTGCAATATGTACTCAAGTTAATGAGGGTGTAGTTATATTATGATGTGTATGTTGTTATATTGTTATAGTTCATGTTTTTTTCTTTTTATTTTAAAGAGTATAATGTGTCTTGAAGGGGTTGGACAAGAAGAATATTTAAATATGATAGGGTGGACATTGATTAAAAATGATTAAATTTGATAATTAATTTATACAAAGATGATGGAAGGAAGTTTTTTTTATAATATATAAATTTTATAATCAAAAGACTGTTATTTTTGTCATTTCTGTCATCCGTTTGAAAAAAATATAAAATTTTAGGTATAAGTATATTTTTTAACAAATTCAAAGTTTGCGTACTCGTGTTCTTAGATTTTACTTAATTTTAAATCAATTTAATTAAAATTCAATCCAAATTTCAAATTATTAAAATCTCTAACTTTATTTATGTTAAAAAATAAAATAAAAAATTACAGAATTAAAAAACATTTTTATTATTTTTTTAAGATTTCAAATAAACTAATACTAAACTATTCAAATACCATGATAGTAAATTATTCATTAAATTAAAAAAAATGAAATAAACTAATACTAAATTATTCAAATAACATGATACTGAATTATAATGCCAAATAATTGATAAATGATGTCTATGAGACACGGTCCTTGTAAAATAATAATGGGCGTGGATATATCATATATTCTATTATATGATTCATAAATTTATTTGTGGATATGTATTACATGGTAAAAATTAAATTAAAATTCTAGGGCTGGCAGGTGCTGGTGAAGTCTTTTATGACTTTGAAGGAAACAAGATGAAAGATTATGCTTGGCGTATTGGAAGAAGGTCTAATAATAGTGCAGAATGAACATCTCTAATAAAAGACTCGGAGATAGCAAGGAACGATGGACTCAAAGACTTGGTAGTGTTCGGCGACTCAATGCTGGTCATTAGAGATGTGAGGAGCCTAATCAAAAATCGCAAGAGTCCTACTTCTAAGATTCATCATCTCCTAAAGTGTCTAGTTAATGAGCTTCAAACCATCAATTTTCTCCATTTACTGAGATCCAATAATCAGAATGCGGATGCAATGGAAAACATAGGAGCCGGCCTCGACTGCGGAGTTCTAGTTTGCAACCAAAAGGTGTATGAAAACGTTTGGATCCCTTGAGTTTGTTCAACTAATTCAGTTGGCTAGACATCACATGTCTCCCTCTCCTGAGAAGTCTTTCCCCTTGGGTTCGAGCAATTCTAGTACTCCTCCCTCTTTTTTAAGCAACAAACGGAGCTCTGTTTTGAACAAGTTTGAGGTTGGCCCTATAGTCCCGCACCCAAATTCGTGCCTTGGAATGGGAGCTGGCTGCACACTGGAATCACATGGCCAACACATGGTCGGCATGCAGTGTTTTAAGGTGATGAGTATCCGAGAAGGTTCATGTTTAAATCCTTCGCGTGGTAATCGCTGTATGCATTTGGTATGTCCTATTGCAAGAAGTAGAATCGTCGTGGTCTCAAAGATGGCCGACCCTGGCTCCTCAGCTCATTGTCTTCTTTGCAGAAAGACGATTCCTCGCTCTGGGGGCTTGGCGAACATGGATTCCAGGAAGAAGGTTCCGACGATGCATGGGGGTCAGAGTGGCTTGGTCCAAATGCAGCACTGCACTCACGATGTTGGTAGGAATGAATTTGTGGGGAATGATATGAATACGACTCCTTCCCCTGCCAATGAGATAGAGGCAGTTCTGGTCATAAGCAGGAATTCAACCGCATACCTAACGATGTCAAGAATTATTTGACCGAAATGGAGACACAAATCTGCTTGCTGAGAGGGGAAAACTACGAGTTCAAAAGGGCCATCCATCATTTGTACACCTTGATGCAAGCAATGAATAAAGAGGTTCATGGGAGCAGCAACAAACTCAATGAGAAGGTTGATAGTATTGCAGATGTGCTGGACAATGGGTGCCCCTGCTCTTTAAACCCGGACACCAAAATCACTGCGGTCCATTGCAGTGTCAGGATTGTGGAGACAAAGATAGATAGTATGCGTGCAGAGATAAGGAATTTTAAGCAGGACTTACAGAAATATTTAGGTGGTATGGTCGGTGGAAAAGCTGAGAATCTGACTACTCTTGCACATCAATAGCCAGACTCCCATTGCCAGTAATAGATTTCAGTCTCCGTGAACCTTCAGGTTTTCATAGGCTCTTTTTTTTGGTACTCCCATGATATTTCATAATCATAGTATTTCAGCTTTTGGGCTTTGCTTTTAGCAGAAGTAGCTAAGGATACTCTCAGGCCATAATACTTTTACAATCTATAATGTTTTGCTTCTGTTTCATGTTTTTAGGGCAGTTTATCCGGATCTATAGTCTTCATAGGTTAGAATTTTGTCAGGATAGTTACAGACTTGTCAAGGATGAATGTGGAGACATGGTAGTTCCTCTCTTTCGAGGAAAAGTCCTTATCCGGTACTATGTAACTATTCCCCCCCCCCCTTTTTTTTATATAAAAGCTCTATCCATTCTTGTTTAAAAGAAAATAAAAATAAAATTAAAAGTAATTATTATAAAAAGAAATAAAAAAACCAAAATTGAAAAAAAATCATTAAATAAATCTTAAATAAAAAAATGTTAGCCTTCTCATAAAATGTTTGTTTGCATTTTGGATATTGTTTGTATCACATAAGCAAAAAATATGATTTTTTTCCCTTCATTTTCTTATCTTTCTGTACAAGTACAAGATCAATAACATGGGAGATCAAAGACTTTCTGAAATTGCTTTTGAATCCAATCAAGACCACATATGGCTCAAGAGATATTGGTATAAGATGCCACGGCTTGGTTAAATTGTTGAGGGATTGACGAAAATGCCACTTTGCAAAATATCAATAACATTAAAAATATTATTACATCTAAGTTTAAAGAAAAAATGTGGGGTAAGAAAGAATTAAAAATTAAGATAAAAATAAGATACTATAAGGAGAGGTCATTAATCATGATCTAGAAGATCAACTACATCTCTCTATTTTAACTAGTTCAAATAAAAAATTAATAGAGCCAAGATAAAACCAAAATCTCATGAGATTCATAGTGAAACAAGACGATGAACAATTCTTAAAACACCGTGGGTGGAAAGGATTCATCATCTCTATGAGAGTAGGAGTGTTGAAGATGGACATGTTCTCTTAGAGTGTCTTGTGTGTAGCCACATTAAAGCGCAGTTTCATAATCTTTGCTACAATACTTACCTCCCTAACCTTCTAACATGTCAAAACTATGGTGACCTAGGAAAGCTTCTTTCTAAGCTTTTTGAGCATATAAATAAAATTTTACAGCAAAGCAAATAATTCATTTCCTTCCTCTTAAGGTCTGATAGACCAAAGCTGGTCTCAATGGACATTAACCATCATTATCATTTTCATCATAATATACAGTTAGTAGTCTTGCTATGTGAGAGACTCTTGTAATCGTTGTTTCATTAATTTAAATGATATATAACATTTCAATATATTTTTGCAAAGTTATATAATGTTGAGTAGGAAAAAATCATTAATTTTAATTATTTGGAAAAAATATTTTTAAAAATTGTTTATTTAATTTGTAGTTGATTAAAATAAAGTGACAAGTCTAATTTATATTATTGATAATTATATTTTTCATATATAAAAATAATTAAAAATTAAAACAAAATCCTTTCATTATTTGTTTGAGGGTGAAAATAAATTTATTTTGGATGTCTCATCAAACTATGGTCTTGTTTATATTGTATTCTTATTAGCTTTGAGGATGTGATGGCAGTCATAATTATCATTTCCATCCACCATTTGTGATGGTGATGTCAAGTTTGTAATAACTATGTGATGATATTGTCAATAGAGCTTAGATTGGGTGGTTGGGAGTACTGGTTGTGATACTCCCCACCCATATGTGGATATAGCTCGTGACATGTTATGATAGACATTGGGGATACCTTGATTCGTTGTGAATAGAAGGTGTCTATTCTTTCCATGGATATATCCCATGACGTTGGTGAACCACACTTAGAAAACAAACTATGTGATGATATTCAACATGTTAAACAAGATTCATCGGCATCATGCATAACCTTTTGGTTTCCACTTCCATTCTATTGTTTTTGTTGTGAATCCTTGACATCGGTTTGGTGGCTCTAAGCCACCTCCATGGTGGTCTTTAGAGTCCCAACTTCACATACTGCCATTTGATTTTCCCCACCAAGCCAATTCCATAGTGGTCTTTAGAGTCCCAACCTCGCATACTACCATTTGATTTTGATTTTCCATTGTAGTGTATTTCATCATTTTCCAATCTACATGCATTTATAGAGTTGACTTGGGCATGTTGATCACAACGCTATTTTTGGCTTACATCTATGCAATTTGTTCTAGTACCTCATCTCGATAAGCTTTGATGGTTATTGAATTGTTTTAACAATTATGATTGGTTGCTACATTTTATGTAGTTTTTGTTTCATGTTGATGGATTTACATTCTCATATAGTGAGGGTATGTGTCGAGGGTCGCATGAGGGTTTTGTTTGTCTTCACACTTTGTTGAAAGGAGGGAAGCATTATATTGTTTGAAGCTGCTTGTAGGTCACGATTTCCCTTACATAGGCCAATGCGACCTCTACTAGAGATTCATCTCGACTTCAATTTTCCTTTCTTATATTTGTGGTGTATGTGGAAGGACTGCTTGATTTACATGTGTATAAAGATTGTGGCACTATTTAGTAATAGGATGTTACAAACATTCTTGTATTTTACTTGGATTAGTTTTGGTTTGTGAAGAAGTCATTTTAAGAACATGAAATCAAATTTGATGGAAAATGATGGAGGCATCAACAACAACCATGATGATCACTAGACTTCTAAGATGCATGATTGGTACATGAAGTGTCCTTGGGACTTGGAAGATTGAACATGGATTTACATTTGGGGGGTTAGGTGTGAGATAGTACCCATGGAAGAATGGGTTTGTTACAAGGGGGGTTATAATATTGGTAAATAATTATTCCATGGGACAAGTATGGTTCAGGAAGATTCCTCATCCTTGTTTGAACCCCTCATGGTTGTTGGTAATATTGGTTAAGTCATCAATGACATGATGGATTTTCAGGAAATCATAAGGCACAGTTTCCTCTAGAGGTCAAGATTCATCAAAGTTCTCCAATGGAGGGTTTTGTGAAAAAATGAAGGCAATGGATTATTGAAGGGTTGACTTGTTGAAGGGGTAGCAAATGGTAGTATTTGTCTTAGGTGTTACGAGTATAACCATTATGGTTATATAAATATGGTGGTAGTTGGATTGGGAGGGAGGAATGAAAATTATCATAGTGTTAACTAGGGTCCAATGAGAGAACACATCAATGCCATCAAGCATGTGTTTAAGGATATTCCTTCTGTCACATAACTGATAGTCTCTTGTATAGACTATAGGGTACTCCATTTCACATATGTTTTTTTCACTATGATACATAATCTAACTTTTGCATTCACTTTCTATGCAATTATTTTTAACAACGAAAGTAAATCTATATTGGTCAAATAACTTAAATATCCATTCTAAAATATGCATGCATTTCTACCATGAATTCCTCCATACAATGACCATTATATCCATGCAAATAGATTTTCATAAACAATAAATTAAATATATATATAATAGAAAATATAAACCATGGTATTTATAACACAATTGAGGAACTTATATTTTTAAGAGAAATATTCCTCCAACTTCTTGTACATGAATGACATTCCTCCCAGCTGTAGGCACTTTATCACACTTTTTATTTCTATGATAGAGGACAACTTTGAGTTGGGGATATCAGTCCAAAAGGGTGAAGCTCCCCAAGCCTTCTACTTAACCTCAAAACTTAGACAAATATCTAGTGCCAAATCCCCTTTACAACTTTCCCAATCACTATCCCTCTTCCCCCCCAACTTGAACAACACAAGGAATGGGATCCACTTCTCTCCATGTAGTTGCTACTCCAATTCCCTTCCAATTCTCTAGCATAGATTAACCACATAATCTCACTTCTAGGACTCCATGGAATCTTAGTTGTACGCCAGGTTTCCTCTCATAGGGCATAATGAACACCAACACAAATTTCCTATGACAATTTACATCAACTAGTATGGTAGCTTTGGTTTCTCCTTGTTCTATAACATCATCTACGATGGTGAAGATTGTTGCTAGAATGGTCCTCTAAAATAAATTCCCAACCTTTTGTATGCATGTTCAAAACATGTCATGTGGCATTCATGAGGATCCCACTTTTCCCCTTTTAATCCTAACTTAGGGTAATTAATAAATTTAACTAAGCCACTTTCCTAAACGTGGGTATATTTATCACTAAATTTACAAGTAAGGATAATGACTAATTAGGTTAATAAGTCATTAGGGTCATCTCCCCCTTAGCCCCACCTCCCACTTCCCCCAATTGTGGAATCATATTCCCCCATCTCTTCTTTGTCCTTATTTTTTCAAAGTCGTTGAGAAGTTTTATATCAAATAAGAAATGTTCACATTTACAACATATTTGGTCATCCCAGACTATTTGTATCCAACTTCTAGTCGTTGCATCAATACATACATATTTACATACATAAGTACATCATGGGGTAAAAAACAAGGTATTGCACATTTACATATCTTAAGCAAGGAAAACAACAACATTTTGGAGACATTGTGAATCTAACCAAGGTAATTAATTATGTCTTTGGTAATAGCACTAACGATTGTGTATATAAGCCAATGGATTTGATAACTTCGACCAATGATTGCATATATAAGAAGTCGATGGCTTTGCCCGCTTTGATCACACGACCTCCTTGTTGTCAAGTGGATGGATGTAACTTTGTTATACCTCAAATTGCCACACCATGTGTAAGTAAGGATCTACATGTTTCAGCACCATGGAAAACATGATGTTTATGCCTCCTAAGGGTGTTAGGACCCTTCATTCTAATGTTGGTCCCTTCCCTAGTCACATTTGGAAGCAAATCCAACAAGCAAGGGGTCGAAACCCACCTTAACCACCTCCAAAAATTACCTTATTGGAATTTTAGCACCTTGCATGCCTATGGGGGAGCGACAATTTCAATATTTTCGTGCTCTGCATTCCTAGGGGGGAGCAAAAATTTCAATATTTTTGCACCTTGCTCAGTTATAGGGGAGCGAAAATTTTGTTTTAGTCTTATCCCTTTAATTTTGGAGCATGGATCTCATGGATATTTTCTTGGGATGAGGTACCCCTTTGAATCCCATCTCACATTCCCTCCTTGGCATAGTTTAGATCCTTGATCCACATCTTACTCACTTAGATCCATCATTTTCTCCTAGTGGTTGGCCTTCCCAAATCCTACTTAAGGAGGACCATCCATGAGATAGAGGGGGGAGAACATTGGAGGCATCAAACCTATGGTCTTGGAGATTTTGCAGAGATAGAAAGGAGCAAGGCTTGGAAGGAGACGCTACTGCTTGGCCATCGAGAGTAACATTGTACTATTATTCTTTAAGCTACTTTAATAGAACTTGGCTTATTATCGCATATGATGATTCTAGTTAGCTTAGATTCATGATATGTTTTCACTGGAAGTTAGATATTGATCTTTGTACTTGGTACTTGGAAATATTTTGCTTGTCTTTCTCTCACAGGTTCACAACTTGGACATCAAGCTTGGAGTTGGAGCTTGGACAACTGACCAGTCTGAAGTAAGTTATACTTTCTTTTCTATCTCTCAATGTCCCGATCTTCATACATTGAACTAGATCTAGGATTTTAAGGTTCCTTTTGTTATTTATCTTTCTTATATTAGGCTTGCTTGAATCTTGTCCGGTCTATGAGTAAATTTAACTATCCGTAGGATGGATTTACTTAAACAGAAATTGGTGACTCTGCTGGGGACTTTGTCCCTAGTTTCACCTTTGATTTCTTGTTTGGATCATCAAATCCTCTTCTAAGTGTTGTTTATCATCACCTCAGATCCTCTTTGATCATCATTGATGGCCATTTTAAACTCAGGACCTTATCCTTGCTTGGATCTAGGAAACAATTTTCATTTTTTAATCCTATAGGAGAATTTTCGCTCCCTCAAAATAGGTTACAGAGTGAAATTTCCAAAATTTTGCTCCTTGATAGTGTGCTATGGCGCGAAAAGTTTCAAATTTTTGCTCCCACACAATGTTCTAGGGGGAAAAAATTTCAAATTATCACTCTGTATTGGTCTGTGCAGGGGCGAAAATTCCCTGTTTTGGTAATTTTTGAGCTTGTTTGGAGGGGTTCCCTTGGGTTTTTTGCTTCCAAAATTATGGTGTGCCTCCATATGGTCCATTGGTTTCTTTTTGACACCTTTTTGAAGAAATTTGAGTCTCTTTTGAGTCATTTTCGTCCACATTTTGTCTCTAGTCCTTCGTTGGCAGCTTTGAGGCAATTTGGTCAATTTCGAGTCCTTTAAGCCATTTTTTTCACTTCTGGGAGTCAAGTGTACCTTCCCATTCGCTTTAGGATCTCTATAACATAAGTTTTAACCCTTCCAAACCTCATTTGGTATAATTTGGTACCTTCTTTCTTTGTTTGGAAGACTAGGTTCTACCTTGGAAAATTGAAATCCCCTTGGGTTAACTTGATCCCTTGTGTACATTTTCGATTTTTCTGAATTAGAGTCTCTTGATCGGTGATTTTTAGACCATTATATGACTGATTTGGACTCATCCAAATCATATTTGGATTTGTTTGGAAACTCTTGGCATGGTTTGGAAGTTCGAAGCCTTTGTTTGGTCTCTTGAGTCAAACAGTGCTTTGTTTGCTTGTTGGGTAGAATTGTCATTCTTTTCAAGTCCCAATAGCTTGAATTTGTTTTTAAACTTCTTATTGCAATCATATTTTGATTGGATTCAATTTTTAGAGATATATTTAGTTTTCTATTCCAAAGGTTTGCTTGGTTTGGCGTGGTTTGGTTTGGTTATTAGGCTTTGAAAGGATTGGGACATCCTTGTCTTTTGAAGTCATTTTCTTGGGTTTTGAACTTTGTTTCCTTTGCATCTTTATCTATTTATTGGTTATTGGAGTAGATCGATTCTTTATTTCCATTTTTTTTCAAAGAAAATATTCTTTTTGTCTTTCTTTGCTAGATTTACAACTTGAAAAACAAAAATTTCCTTCTTGTATTAGTTTGATCATTTGACATTCTTGGTCTTACATTCATGAGAAGAATAAAAGATTGTTTCATGTTCTTGTGCATTTGAGTTACAAAAAGATATTGAATGTTTTTCTTTGCATTGCATTTGATTGGAAACATTTACAAAATCTTTTTTCCTATAGCTTAGATGTTTCTTTTTTTTAAGTGTAAAAAGATAGGAAATGAGTTAGAATTTTTGCATTCGTTATTGATAGAAAGATCTCTTTTTGTCACTTTAGGGTAGTTTGGGTATGGTTTTACATGATAGGTTATCATTCATTAAAATCTAAAATTGCATTTGCATTGGGTTGTTCATTTTGGAAAAAGAACCTCTTACTCTTTCTTTAGCTAGTTTTCATTGAAAAAATGAAATATTTGCATTTCATTTAGATTAGTGGTGCACTTTGTTTACTTTACAAGTATACACATAATGCATCCACTTAAGCCCATGATGTAAAATCAAGAGCTAGTTAAGTTAAAATATTGATCAACTTAAATGATAGGTTAGGGACGTGTTCCAACATCTTAAAGCGTAGGAGCTGTCGTTATTTGACTGCACTGCATTCCGGATTTTGTGTGGTTATTCCACGTACTCGTTGGTATATTGAATGGCCTTTCACGTACCTTCGGGTATATAGAAAGGTACTTCACGTACTCACTGGTATATCAGAAGTCCCCTTTCGTATGGTTGTGCATTAGACAACACTACTATGGATTTGAGCTCCCACGTACCTTGCGTACATCGCGAGACCCCTTTAGCATCCTAGAACTATCTAAGTAAACCTATTGGCCATGTTATTGTTGCAATACACTGAGATCAGCACTCAAGGAGATTACTATGCACGTACTGCTAGGTAGCCAGGTTATATGGTTAGAGGTATGGTCCCAATCCTCCTTGGTTAGTGTTCTGAAATATTGGGCCGAGTATAACTGTTGGACCCTACAGTATATCGTGAGTTGTGACAATTTGATAATCCTGTGAGAATAATCCCTTTCACATACTTCTTGTTACTTTTAGATTTGAGTAGTGTTTGATTTTTGTGGTAATTTAGAGGTTCTTAGAGAGTTTAGAAATGGAAAAATATTGCAGGACTACCAATCAAAAGACCCCTTTTCAAGGGGTACCTTTTACTTTCCCTCCATTTGGAGATATTGGTCCTCCCTTTATTGCTACTTTGAATCTTCCCGGATTGTCTATAGGGTTACCAGTATGGTTATTCTCCAATCCGGTGATCTCGAATACACCTAATGCTTCAAATGTTAACTCTCCATCACGAGAGAATCAATCCCAAATTGATCCTTCGTCTTCTTTGTCGGATGTATCTTCTGCCGTGTCTTCTTCCTCGCATGATAAAAGAAGTGGTGCTAGTAATCAGGAAGATACGAAGAAGAAGAAACAAAAGGTTAAGAAGAAGAAGAATAAGAAAGAGACCCAACATCAACCTGATACCCCTAACGATGCTCTTTCTAGTCCAACACCTCAAAAGCCCAAATTCCCTTGCAAGATTTGCAGGGGGGATCACCTTCTTAAGGATTGTTCTAGTCTTTCCAAAGTATTAGAAGAGTGGTCTAAAGCTTCCAAACAACCTATATCATCAGTATCTGGACATCACACTGATGATACCCCATCAACCAGTGACTCTATGGTTAAGGGTCAGAAAGGTAAAGTTAAGAATCCTTGTTTGTTATGCAAGAACATGCACCTTACTTACCTTTGTCCTCACATGGATGAAGCTTCACAATTGTTGGAAGACATTATTGTATCCCAGAATCACCTTCCAACCGGATATCGTAAATTTTCCCTTGACCCCTCATTGGTTGATAAAGTAGTCGATCCTGCTCCATCCTCGGTCGATCCCACTCTTCCCTTAATGAGTGGAGAACAAGTAGTTCATCCCACTTTTCCTTTGAAGAGTGAAGTTGAAGTAGTTGATTCGATGTCATATCCACTTGATTCCTCTCTTTCAATGGAGAATGATGAGACTAAAGTAGTCACCATGACACAATCTTTGTCTCGTCCTGCTCTTCCAGTTGAGAGTGAACCAAAAACCATTGGTGTTTTCTTTATTAGTTCATATTGTTCTGGACAAGGGGTCATTTTACCCATTTCAATGGAGTCCCCTACAAGTACTGAGGTCATTTCTTTTGATTGGAATAATATAATAGAATCTTGTCTTCCTTCAAGTGTTCCTTTCTAGATATATGTAGAAGTTACCGGTAGGAACGTACTTCACACTATTGTTGATGAAGGAGATTTTGTTAGTATTTTATCCTCAACTGCTTGGAAAGCTATAGGATCTCCTCATCTTGTGCCATCTACTCATCATATATTGGATTTTAATAAAAGGCCTACTGGACCTCTAGGGATCCTTCCTCAGTTATCTATTACCTTAGGAGGGGAAACTTTCTGCATTGATGTTATGTTAGTCCAAGGTCCCTTAGACTTTAAGAAAGTTGTAGTGTCCACTTTCTTTCGAGTGATGTATTTTTCTCATAATGGAAACATAGTGACCATTGATCAACTTTCCTTTGTTACACCTAATCATTGTATGACTTCCAACCACCAGACTTCCTTGAATGTTCTGCATGTCTTAGTTGTTCCTCCCCCATCGTCAACAATGTCTCTCGACTTTGGACATCACACTGAAGTTGATTTGTTAGCGAACCGATGACTTCTTCCCATCATGGAAGAAGGTTAGAGGGGAATGTTTCTAGCCTCTGGACATCATGTTGGAGTTAAGACCACTAGATTCTTATGACGGGGGAAAAATACCAACCTATGGACATCATGTTGGTAGGAACCAATATCAAGCATAGTTTACTTTTGGTTTTAAGCTTGTGTCAGAATGAAACCAACCATCACTTCGAGCATAGTTTTATTTTGTTTTAATCTCGTTAAAAAAATAAATGGGCTACGTCGAGCATAGTTTTATTATGTTTTAAGCTCGTAAAAAAAATAAACAGGCCCCTACAAGCATAGTTTACTTTTAGTTTCAAGCTTGTGTGAAAATGAAACCTATAATTAGCATAGTTCCCTTTCTGTGTCAAGCTTGTTAAAAAATGAAACATATTCCTCTCCCATTGAGTTGAGTCTCCCACCATATTTAGGACTTGAATCTTCATTTCATCTGCCTGTGTCACTTAATCCTCATCCTTCCTATCCCTCTGGTGAACCTTTTCCTATTAGTATCCAGTAATTTAATTGGGTGAAAAAGAAGGGTAGGCAGACGAAACGAAGCTTGGGGGGCATGTCTCCAGCCTCTAGACATCATACTAGAGTTAAGCCGCTAGCTTTCATTGATTATGCTGGGGGAAAAATTTCAAACCTCTGGACATCATGTTGGGAAGTAGCCCATTCTGAGCATAGTTTAGTTTCAACTTCAAGCTCGCTAAAAACTGAAACCATCATCCCGAGCATAGTTCATTTTTTTGTTGCAAGCTCGTTAAAAAATGAAGCAGGTAGCATGAGAATTCTTCTAACCTTTCTTCGATATCGTTAAAAATAGCAAGAGGTGTTGAGCTTACTTTTCACCTTTTCATGCTCTGGTTAAAAACATGAAAATTGGTTTGAGCTTACTTTTTCCTTTTTCATGCTTTGTATCCAAACATGAAAAATATTCTGAGTGCTTTTGATACCGTTGTCGTGCTCGTTAAAAATAGAGTAAAAAGGTATGTCTAACGAGTATAGGTTTATCTCTTTATCCGGCCTCGCTAGACTATTTACGGAAAAGGAAATGTGTCGAGTTTACTTTTTCCTTTGTCGTACTCGGTCACCAACCATGACAAAGTTGTACATGGAGTCCTCTTTAAGATCTTTTCAGACTCCCAAAATAGGAAAAGATTGCTGAGCGAACTTGTTTCTTTCACACTCATAAAAGGATTTGAAAGGACGTTTATCTGGTGAAAGTTTGTCCCTTTTTCATACCATTTAGACTATTTACGAAAAAGGAATACTCTAGTCAATCATGATTAGAAGAGTTCTCTATCACATTGTTTTATCCCTTTTTGGTCGAGGAGACTAACTTTTACAAAAAGTCATTTTTGGAGTCTTCTTTGGATTATTTCAGACTCTCTAAACATGAAAAAACGTCGAGTTTTCCTTCCCTGGACTCGTAAAATCAAACATTGAAGGACCCTTTTGGGATCCAACCCATCCTTTCTCAGGTTCGTAAAACATGTGAGATTGGACTCATCTGAAGGATGAGCTATACCGGGCATCTGTTATCCTCCTCAAGCTCACTAAAAAACAAAGAGGTACTCATAAAGCATGATGGGGGTTAGGGAGAAATAAACTAAGTTTGTTTTAGGAACCTTTCTGGATCCTTGTGTCACCCTTGAACATGGCACCTGTTTGCGTCTCATGATACAGTTGGGTAATATGCTTGTCTCTGAGTCATGCCAATTCTATGAGTTGTCCCGCTCCTTTAAGTCAACTGAAGAATGCCTTAGTCATCGTTGCATTATGTCTTGATATCTGCCTCATTGAGTCAATGCTGCTAAGTCATTGTTGTCATTGCTATTCAATGTTCAAGGGAAGTTTACCTTAGTCGACCTCTGCAATATTGTCAACCTTTGCATCCTTGTGTCATCCCATACTCATCTAATTCATTACTTCAGATCACTTTCCTGTGTCAATTTCATGTCGATGATGTGGGATTCATCATGGCCCTCCTTCGACGAGTCTATTCCTGTCAACTTCAACTCATTATCCAAGAATTAGGCTTAGAAACCAACCTTAGTACTTGCATGCCTCAATGGCAGGTTTCCTCGTATTCGACAGTAGGTTTTCATCATTGACCTCTGATCCAATGATTCCACGAGTGTTCGACATCAAGACATCTATTCACATTCGTTGGACTATACTAGTGATACCTTGGGGATCATTGTCATCATTGGTGATTTCCCTCGCACTTGTTAACAGTTCACATCATTGACCAGTAATCAAGTGGTTTCTTCCATGTTCGACTTCAACACCTTGTAATCACATGGTTAGATTCGTATCGATTTGGGATCGGGTAGAAGACCCTGGATGGTTCTGAAGTATATTTAGCACATCCAGGTTGCGATGGTGATTTTTTGAGTAGGTTCCCACATGGAAATTATGTTGGTGACCTCATTGATGTACTGTCACACAGATCCACTCTTGTATTGGTCGTGGCTATGTCATTGTCTTATCATGGATATATGCTTGTAGTCTAGTAGCCATGATTTGTCTTCAGTCATTATTGAGTCAATACTATCATGGATCTGCAATGTATTGGTTGGAAGCCATACTTTGAGTCAGTTGTTCCAAGCATGGGTATGCCTGCCTCTAAGTTGTTAGAAATATTGTTGATATTTACTTGCATCTCTTCTCCAATTCTTCTTTAGATATCCTTGTAGACTTATTATTGGTAAAGTGTTTCATCCATCAAATTCCTTCTGACCTCGCACTTTAGGGGGCATATGTTATACCTCAAATTGCCACACCATGTGTAAGTGAGGATCTACATGTTTCACCACCATGGAAAACATGATGTTTATGCTCCCTAAGGGTGTTAGGACCCTTCATTCTAATGTTGGTCCCTTCCCTAGTCACATTTGGAAGCAAATCCAACAAGCAAGGGGTCGAAACCCACCTTAACCACCTCCAAAAATTACCTTACTGGAATTTTCACGCCCTGCATGCCTATGGGGGAGTGACAATTTCAATATTTTCGCGCTCTGCATGCCTATGGGGGAGCGAAAATTTCAATATTTCGCGCCTTGCTTAGTTATAGGGGAGCGAAAATTTTGTTTTAGGCTTATCCCTTTGATTTTGGATCATGGATCTCATGGAGATTTTCTTGGGATGAGGTAACCCTTTGAATCCCATCTCACATTCCCTCCTTGGCATGGTTTAGATCCTTGATCCACATCTTAATCACTTAGATCCGTCATTTTCTCCTAGTGGTTGGCCTTCCCAAATCCTACTTAAGGAGGGCCATCCATGAGATAGAGGGGGGAGAACATTGGAGGCATCAAACCTATTGTCTTAGAGCTTTTGCAGAGATAGCAAGGAGGAAGGCTTGGAAGGAGATGCTACTACTTGGCCATCAAGGGTAACATTGCACTATTATTCTTTAAGCTACCTTAATAGAACTTGGCTTATTCTCCCATATGATGATTCTCGTTAGCTTAGATTCATGATATGTTCTCACTAGAAGTTAGATCTTGATCTTTGTACTTGGTACTTGGAGATATTTTGCTTGTCTTTCTCTCACAGGTTTACAACTTGGACATCAATATTGGAGCTGGAGCTTGGACAACCGACCCGTATGAAGTAAGCTATACTTTCTTTTCTATCTCTCAATGTACTGATCTTCATACATTGAACCAGATCTAGGAGTTTAAGGTTCCATTTGTTATTTAGCCATCTTAGATTAGGCTTGCTTGAATCTTATCTGGTCTATGAGTAAATTTAACTATCTGTAGGATGGATTTACTTAAACAAACTTAGTGTTGGCAAATGAAAAGAGTATTAGTGTAATATTCCTTGATATTACCCTCAAAATTTATTATTATTTTTGAATTAGTTATTAAATTGTTTTGGTTTAAATACTTACATAGCATTGGATATGACGCCATAAAACATTATTATAATGATGGTGCAATTGTAAATATTTGAAAACATATTGTTAATAGAAGTATCCAAGGCAAACTAGGCAGTATCAAAATAATGAGGGACCATGATACCAAAAGTGGGAAAGATAGTGGAATTCTAGAAGGTCCAAGTGTCGACCATAATTATCTTTTTCCATGAGTAGAGAGGTGGTCGCCGATTAGAGGAAATTTGGATGAAAAATGGTCTTCCCAACCCTAATTCAAATTCCATGTCATCATGTATTAGCCAATCAAAATGCTTAAAAATTCAAAAGAGGTGCATATAAAAAAATTGGACGGAAAAAACAAAAACTATTTTTTTGGTTCGTATTTTCAACTTATCTTTTTGTATATTTACTCAAATTTCAAGTGGGAGCACTCGTTGGATGTGGAATTAAATTATGCATCCAACGAGTACCCAACTTGCATACTTTTAACATCCTCTACCTCACGAAAAATTGAAAATACCGGGAAAACACGTTTTTCTCTCACTAGAAACACATTTTTTTAAAATGTATTTTCAATTTTTCATGATGTGCATGTTGTCAAAAGTATGCAAATTGGGTATTCTTTGGATGCAGAGTTCAATTCCACATCCAATGAGTGCTCCCGCTTGAAATTTGAGAAAACCTACAAGAAGATACGTTGAAAATACGATCCAAAAAAGTAGTTTTTTAACTCTCTCTCTACTATTATTTTATTATTTTCCTTAGGATTTCCTTAGGAGGACCATTTTCATCCAAATTTCCTCTAATTGATTTTCTTTTCAAAAATATAGTTAATCTTTCCTAAAATTCAGCATAGTGGTGACCTCTTATCCTTTAGGGAGTTGAAGAAGTCGAGGAAGGACTAATTTTTTTTTCCAATATGGACATAAGTATTTGAAGTAGTGAAGGATAGGGTGTTGGTAATCATGGGATTAACCATTATGAATTGTTGGCAAGTGCTGGTAGACCCATTTTTGGTTAACTATTGGCTATTAAGTTGTTAACTAGGGGACTGGTTATTGGTTGTTAGTCATTATTGGTGGAAAACTATTGGTGGATAGTGGATACACGGATTGTGACCGAGAGTAAGACAAATTAGAAGCCAAGGGAAACAACTCCTATTTTGTTAGGAATTGGTTATGTATGTTGTAGAAAAGTTTCTATGAGACTTGTTTGAGTTAAATCCAATTGACATAAATTTAGGGTTCTCTATAATCATACTAAAGAGCACTTGAAAGTGTTGTATGGGGAAGGAAATGTGAGTAGCTACTTAGTTAGTCTTATGGATTGGTAAAATTTGATATCTTGATAGGTATAAGCAAAGTACAAGACTTTGTTATGCACATTGCTATAAGCACTAGAAGTGTTGGGTGTGGCAATCATTAGAGTGTAATTGTTGGTGGAAATGGGTTGAGTCTGAAAGGAAAGCTTACGTAAGGGAAAACTAAGAAACTGGAGTTTTACTTCGCCTTAGTGATATAAGGGTCTGGCTCAAGGGTGGTTTTTGAGACAAAAGGTTAAAGGCCTCAGATAGAGTATGGTTGAGTTGTTTGTGGACCTGCCCAAGCCAGTTTCCCTCAGATAATCTAATTCTGGAAAACATATAAGTTTACTTATCCTACTTATTATTACTTTCCATGTACAAATTTTATATAAAATGAGAAAATTAATTTTCAAGATTTATGCATTGTTAGAGTTACTTTGTAAGAAATTTAGATGTTGAAATGATTTAATATTAGCATATGAAATAGAAAAAGCAAAATAAAGATTTGCTTAAGATTTTGGAAACAAAATCCATATGCATATAGGAATATTATGTTATAAATAATATAAAGGAAATGATTTTACAAAATCCATATGCATATAGGAATATTATGTTATAAATAAGATAAAGGAAATGATTTTTTTTAAAGCATGACAGAGTCTTAGTAAGATAACTCATGTATAAATTGTTAGGTTAAAAAATTGTAAATAGTAAATTCCTTACATCAATTAAATTCTAATACTAACATAATTATGTTTCTTCAAATGTCTTTACTTATGATTTGTTAAAAATATGATAATCCTAGCAATAGTATTAGCCTATACAAACATATAACTTTATTTATTTATTTCTTCAAAATTACACAAAACCTAGAATCTATTACAATCTTTTTCTATACATTGTTTACATCGAATTGTTACTAGTAACATAATTGAAGAGGGATATCAAGCTATAGAAGTACGTGAGAGTAAACCTTTAGTAAAGTGTCATCTTATCCTAGCTATCTACTTAGCCGTACTCGGCGATAGAATAAGAAATATTCCCATAATATCATCGTAATGAAACCCTATATAGTTGAATGAAGATATGACATGATGAAAATTTAAAGGCATAATTAGGGTTACATTCTTATACAATAATTTAGTATTAAGCTTACTAAAATAAATTGGGGAATAATTTTCTAAACTGATGAGTTTTTACCAAAGATATAACTGAGGGCAGAGCAATAGTGAAATCTTGTAAATGTAAGGGTTTTACAAAAAATCTACAACAATCAAATATTGTAGAGGTAAAACATATTGGAGCCAAATTCTTTACTTGAGAATGATTCTAGGGTCCACATTGCAATAAAATAAGAGGCAAATATGAGAACACATAGAGTAAACTAGAATCATTTTTATGATAAGAATGACAAAAATTCAATAAAAAAAATTGAGCTATATGTTTACACAATGGATTTATCTAAATATGCGAGCTATTGAATCCTCGATAGTTGCATAAACCTCTAAAAAATGTAACGTTTAGCTCTTATGATATCCATTATATAACTACTATGAAACTAATAACCAATTAGAAAAAGATAAATCCCTCAATAAATTTCGAGTGAAAAATTCCTCTTAAAGATGATCTGTTACCATCATAAGAAATGGAGCTCAGAATTCAGTACTAGCAATGTGTCAATTGATTGATAGAAAAGTCAAGAGCATGAATCCTCTTTGTGCTTGGTAAGGCATGGAGTGGGGCCTAGTATCCCCAAAACCCTCTTGCCTTCGAATCTCTTGCAAACAAAATAACCATAATGGTAAACTATCTAAAGGTTTTTCCTTGGTTCAAAGCAAACCCAATTGCATTAACACCTCTCATACGAGAAGACACCTAACGAGACCATGAATTAGTGAAATCTCGCGTATTGATGTACTATATCACTAGCTCACAAAATGCATGGATATAGTCTCAGTAAAATCCACAAGTGTTAAGTATAGTAGAGTGCCACCTAGTGTTGTTGGAGGGCGAGCTTATAGTCTCAGAATTAGACCTATTCTAAAACGCTTGAATGCTATTGATGGGTATTTAATCATGTAATAAAATCATTAAAAACCTTAACCATATATTTAGATAATACCTACATCATAATGTAATGTATAGTTCCAACAACTATATGCTGAGAATTGGTATGTTAGTATAGAATAGACTGCCACTAACAATCTACTTTAGGATCACTTGGAGGACAACCAACACACACACAGGGGATCCAAGGACCGAGGCCTTGCTGCAGCCTACAAGGCATATCCCCTTACCAAGTGTATGATTACACACTAGTACAATTTTTTCTACAACAATAGCTACCATATACAATCACTACTTCATACAAAAGATCGGATCTACCAATTGCCATCAAAATCACTCCCAGGTCATTTGACAAGCATCCAAATCACTGCAAAACCAATCAGAATATCCAAATAGAAAGCATACCAGCTAAATGGGGGAGCTCTATAGTCACCAAGGGTGCACTAGCAATTTCATACACAACCATACAACTTCATATAATCAACTCTACAGAAAAACCATCCATTCAATCTAGTTTTCAAGTAGGAAAAACCATTTCCTAGTAGTCAAAACCCAATATTTTCATATAAAAGAACTGAGCAGCCATGGAGGGAAAAATTGTAGAGTAAGATACAAAAAATAACACATGAATAAACATATTTCAATCTACCATTGGGATCAGATCTAAAAATCAAGGAAAGTACAACAATTTCCAAGCATGACTCCTCATCCAATGTTATGAAAAACAAGCATTTTCAACTATAAATTCATCCACAGTTATGATTAGCCATAGAGGGTGCATTTGTAGAGAAAGATACAACAAAAAACACTTGAATAAACATATTTCAATATTTCATCAAGATTAGATCTAAAAATCAAGGAAAGTACACCAGTTTCCAAGCAATTAAACCATCATATTTGCACCCAACCATTGATATCTCTACCAAGATTTTCGATAGTAAACAATTCTTGTTATGAAAAAAATGAAAACCACATATAAACACATGAATTTACATAAAATAATTCACTTATATTATTAATGTGCTACTGGCATCAACTAGACCACGTTCCACCCAGCCAAAGGCACTGTCAAGTCAGATCTCACTTTGATAGGCCACCCTTGAGCTGAGGCCACATATCCACAACAAAGGTGCACTCAAAGATAGCTCAACTATCAATTTGAGAAGGAAAAACTCAATTCCTCACCATCTACTTTCTCCTCCACCCCCCTACCAGGTGCAATGGTAATCCCTTCACCCCTTAGGTTACTTAGGGATCGCCATTCACCATCAGGATTTATGTGTAGGTATAGGAAATATACAAGTAGTGGACATAGAGGAACTATACCAGAGTTGTCTAGGATTGACACAAGATCACAGTGCTTCAAGTACAAGGTTCATTCACATAGCATAGCATACATGGCTTCCCAAGATCACAAGCTTACCAAGCTCTCAACATTAATGGCATGAACAACCAAGAACAACCAACAATAATCAACAATCTTAACCAAGGAGATCAACCATGTATTTATAGACCAAAGAAGGAAATTCGAACCCAAGGGGGTCAAATTAAACCAAGGTAAGCCAACTTGAGTCAACCCAAGGGGGGTTAACTCGACCAAAAGAGGCTAACTCGAATCTAACCAAGCAATTCGAATTTCAAGGAGAGTGGCTCCAAGTCACTCCACCCAACTCAAATTCATGTGTGGAAACCTCATCCATGTAGATGAAATCAAAATAGTGAGGTTAGGAGTTACACAAGGCAAAGCATCTTCCCAAAATAACAAAGGAGGGGTTACACAATGAGTTACACAAACCAAGGCACTTGAGCAAGTGGGGAATTACAAAACCAAATGTAACCTTCAAAAAGGAGTTACAAACCACCAAAGGGGCTCAATTTAACAAGTGGAATCCACCCAAGTACCAAGGGAGGCCCACTAAACCATGCATTAGGTTCAATAGTACCAACATAGGCTAAAATAATCAAAAGTTGGGTCCGTTGTACAATGTTTGGGTGATCATCAACTGATAAATATACCAAGGCATAAATACAGACCAAGCTCAACCAAACAAGTTCTAAAGTCCTAGGAATGTCCCCATTCTCCCTCACATTGTGGATCTATGCCTCCCATACTCTTTTAGTGGTCCCCGATGTGCCAGCTTTTTATTAATTAATTATTTACAAAATAATAATGTCTCTTGGTCCTTAAAGACCCTTGTATTGGAACCTAGTGCCTCAATAATAAACAATTACAATTTACATATGTTCGGGGATTAATACATGGGGTATTACAAAAATATCCTAGCTAGTAGACACTATAGCCCTCCCTTGCAACACTTCAAAACATTGGTCCAAATGCAAGAAACATAGCATTATCATAACTCCTAACACATGCAAAACATAACCAAAACCACCAACGCATCTAAAACACAATAATCAATATCTTTGAAACATGGTGAATGTGAATTCTCATGAACCCACTTTGCATTGGTGGCCACCTTCAAGGCATCTACGTAGAAATTCAAGAATACAACTCCAAATTCAAATAAAATATCAAAATTGACTGATTTTTAAGGGCCTTTTTTTACTTTTGTTCTATATTTCTTAAACAATGCCTAACTGACATTTATGTCACAATATTGACGTTAGGTAAAAGAATGTTTTTTAAAAGCAACATTAGAAGCAATGCATTGATTAAGAGACACAAATTAACGTCGCTTAAGTGATGATCTCTTATGTCGCTCAAGAAACTCTATGTTATATCGCTTAAGCAACATACTGATTACCATGTTGCTTAAGCAATGCTCACTTTTATTTTCACGGAAAAACCCCGCCCAGTTGACGCCTTTTCGATGTTGAGAATTTATATTGAACTCTAATCGCCTGTCCAAATGTTGAGTTTGGACCACAAATGTAGTAGTGCTTCTTTTCCTATATTAGCAAGTTTCCCCTGTGTGTGTTGGTTGTCCTCCAAGTGAACTCTTGCCCCTTGAAGGAAGGTGGCAATGGAGCTTGGGAATGCTTATAAAGGTAGGAAGAAGTGGGCTATAAGGAAGCTCTGACACAAATCTAGCAGCATAACCTTTCTCTTTATTTCTCTCTACAAAATGCATGCCAATGGATTCCTTATACAGGCCAAGAGGTGGCCAATAGACAACTAGATCCAAATGTGAACTCATATCCTCCATGAATTAGTTCCAAGGTACACCAATGGGGCTATTCAATGCCACCAAGTGTGTGAGGAGCCGAATTCGGATCCTTGGAGATGATGGAGCCGTCAATGCATTGCGGGAAGTGGGTGGTCCGCCCATTTTGACAGTAGCGCGACTATCAAAGGAATATCCGCATAGGTATCGTGCGGATGTTGTACTGATAATATGCGCTACATTGCGGGTCAACAATGGTTTAGATGCATGACCCATTCTTTTGACTGATTTTTGGAACTTTTGGACTCATGCTATCTTTTGGATTTGTTGAGGATTCCTTTGGTGAACTGCATTTTGTATGTTGATGACGCCTTACTACAAGGATCACTGAAATGTTACATGTGTGCGGAATTTAGGCATTTACAGATGCCCCCTGATGTATGAGGTTTAGAGGGTACTATAGAGCCGATAATGCATCATTTTTTCTCGTGTTTCTCTCATGCTCTATAGGACAAAGCATATGCAGACAATAGGGTCCTCCCATGGGGGAGGATTGTTGGTGATGAATGTTGGAGTTGTAGTAAAGAATAGTTTTTATACAATGAGGAGGGTATATCCATGCTCGTGAAATTCTGTCAATGTGATTACAATAATGGAGGACTGTTACACCCAAAATCTCACCATCATGAGACATATATCAACACAGTGCCTCAATCCCTGAAGTCCCATGATCAAGTTAGTCAGTTAGAGCAAGTTGATGTCCTTTATCCACATTCCTAATTGGGTCGGCGCATGTTGTCTTTAGGAAAGAAGCACCCGCGCAGGTTGTCCTCATGCAGCCTATGACAGAGTCAGTTTAATGAGATAAAGGTAGCTTTCGAGCAAATTCTAGAAGTTGGATGAGGTGTAACCCTATCCCTAACTCCTAGGTGAGATGGCCTTGGGTTCCCTAAGCTAATGGGAAGATCCCTTAGCCCTCTTCCCATGATCCTCAACCTACTCTATCCACTTGGTCCTATAAATACAAGAGCCTCTCCATTCCAAGAGGAGGAAGGCTATAGCATCCATATGCTGGTGAAATAAGTTTAGGAACATCATCATTCATCCGTTGGAGGCACCCATTTCTCCTTAGAGGCATTGTCTTGGCTTGTTGGAGGAAGATTGCAACGCTAGGGCTTGGTTGCAATCCTCACTCTTCTTTGTATTCCCACTTTTATATAGTAATACAAAACTCTTTCCATAAAGTCTCGTTTTTCATTGATATTTATATTTTACTTCCTTAACCGTTTACTTAGATCAATTATTGTGTAGATGTACTATTATTGCTTGTTTGTCTCTTGCATGTTCTGGCAGGTCTTGCAGCTTTGGATTTGACGACTGTGGAACTTGGAGTGACAAAGGAGAAGAGATCTACAGATATGAAAGGTAAGATGTCTACATCTCTCAATCTATAATTGGATCTAGGAAAGTAGATTTGTATTCTGTCTGATGTGTTCTAGATTCACATTGAACTAGGGAGATCACGACTTAAGTCCGCTTTCGGTAGATTGTCCTGTAACAAATTTGGCGACCATACTGGGGAATACGTACATTGTTTTAAGTTTTCAATTTGAATATCATCGTCTTTGTTTTCTTTGTGAGCCATTTCATTTGCCTTCTAATCATTTTTCACCATCATATCTTCTTGTTGAAGAGCCTGTTAGCTTTCCCTGAGTCTGTGTGTAATTATCAAACCTTTTTATTGCTCATCTTTGGAGATCTTTTTAAATTTTGCATTGGGATTTCTCCTGGTGCACCTGAGAAGTATAGCCAGAGCACCGTCTACTCCTGGGCGCATTCTACTCCTCTGCAACCTGCGCTGACAGCGCTTATCCCAGTTCTGCATTCTGCGCCGCTGATGCAAACCACATACATTTGACCTGTGCTAGGTGCTCTATTCCTGACCACTGGCTGCCCCGAGAAGTGAAGCCTAGGTTTTGGGTCATCTCCTCTCCATTTTTGAGTTTAGTTTGATTTGCAGACCTCTCTGTAACTGTACTTTCTAGTAAGGGATCTTGTGTTTTTTCATTGGTAGTGTTTGGATTTGTTTGGATTGGTTTTGGGTCCCATTTTGGACAAGCTTGAGACTTGGTAGTGGTGGAAATTTTAGCCTCCCCCACCTTCATCCACTTGACCTTGCATTCCCTCCTTTACTCACCAGATCTAGTCATTGCATCGGATCTGATTCCAGACCTCTTTTTGCCCACATCTTTTAGTTTTGCTTGCATCCGGTTGTTTTTGAGTGTCTTGTGTGTTTTCGGTTTGTATGAGTGCTTGTCATTTTCTTGCGAATTTTTGAATGATTAGAGTACTGCTAGTAATCTCTTCTTTCTAGCCATTTATATTTGAAAGCGTTATTATTGTCAAGCGTTGTCTTGGTGCATTCATTGGAAAATAAAAAAGTGCTTCATTTTTACCCTTTTTCAAGTTAATTTGAGAATTGTTGTAAAAGTTGTTTCATGCATTGGAGTTTTTCATTCGTAAGTCTTTTGGAAAGTTTGAACAAAAAGTCAATTATTTGTGTTTTTCACAAATTATAAGCCATTCATTTTCTTGAAAAATCCAAGTGAAATCAAGTTTTTGCAAAAGTGATTCCATGCTTGAAAAAGTTATATGCATTTTCGGTTTTTCATGCTTTTAGGCTATCATAGTGAAATTTGAAGAGTTAGTGTGCTCTAAGTAGAAATTCTTTCGTTTCATCACTTAGTTTCATTTTTTATTCGAAAAGACAAAAAAAATTGCTTTGATTTGGATTTATTGTGTTGTTGATTTTCATGTTTTGCTTGAAAAAAATGGAAAAGAGTACTTTCATAATCATTTTTGGTAGAATTGAGATTCATTGAAGTTTTGTTGTTTTGGTAAAAACTAGTTGAAAAAGTTTTCTCCTTCCCATACATAGATTTCATCAAAAGAAAAAGTGCATTTTTTCATGTAGTTAGGCCTTGCACTATGTTTACATTTATGTACTCACCTCATGCATTCACCTAACCGTCGAGATAAAATTAACGGTAGAAATAGGTTAAAATCTTGAGTAACTTGTGTGCTAAGTTAGAGATGTGTTATGGTGTCTTAAAACATGGCAGTTGTCATTATTTTCCTGCACTGCATCCAGGGGTATTGTAAGTCTTTCACGTACCAACCGGTATATCGAAGCTCTTTCATGTACCAACCAGTATATTGAAGGCTCTTTCACGTACGTTAGGGTATATCGAAAGGCACTTCACGTACTTGGCGTATATCGAAAGGTGTTTCACGTACTCGGTAGTATATCGGAAGTGCTCGTGCCATACGGTTGTGCATTAGACAACACCAACACAGATTTGAGCTCCCACGTACCTTGCGTATATCGGGAGACACCATTAGGATTCCTGAAACCAACTAAGCAAACCATTTGGTCGTCTTGGAAGAGCAATACACCGAGAACAACACTCGGGGAGATTACTACGCACGTGCCGTCTAGGTAGTCGGGTATTCAGGAAAGGGTACAGTCCCAATCCTCCTTGTCGCGTTTTACTATTGGACCCTGCGGTATATAGCGAGTTACGAAGCCTTGAAAATCCTGTGAGGTTCCAAAATTTTTAATCCACACCTATCACATAAGTTTGCTTGTGGCCTTATTTTGTGTAGATTTTTCTGGATTGCTTTTCTTTTGTTTAGAATACTCTTAGGAGAAACTCTGGTTCAGTCACTTTGGCTTACTTTCCTTGGAGAAGGTCCCGCATAATTTTGAACTTACCACCCGAATATCCCCTTAATCAGGAGGTAATTTCGAGGGTAAGAATGGACCCACAAATCACGGTTGTGTCACCTGAAGTAGAAAACCCTACTTTGAACATTGGAGCACACATGTTCCCTCCATACTCACCCACCTCCAACCCCTCAAGGGGTGAAGAGGTGGAAACTTCCACTTCACAAGACGTACCTCTCTCTCCCATTTTACTAGGAGAGCCTGGATCTGTGGAATGGTTAAATCCCTCCCAAAACGACCATGTATTAGCTGCGTTTGGTCCAACTGCACCCTTTTGGGAAACTTCTCTAGGTCAACAAGTGGCTCATTTTTCCATTTCATCCCCACCTAGTTGGGATACTCTTGAAGAAATTCTGGCACCCTTTCGTAATCTCCTGGACAGATTACGTGCCATGGGCAAGGAATTTCGAAGAAAAAGTCTTTTGCGAAGGGCGGAAGACCCGACGTTACTCACATATCGACAGATCCCGATTTGCTCTTTATCTTATGACTCACCAGAACCATCCATCCACAACATGACCACTTATGAATGTGGTCAACCCTCACTTCCTGCAAGTACAACCCCTTAGGAAGGAGACCAGTTCTATACCCCAAACGACTCAACCTGTTGAGGTACAACAGTCCTGTTGTAGGTACAACAGTCCTGTTGTAGGTACCACAGATCCCATGATTAAATGATCATGGGAGCCCCCAATTTTTGTATATACAAAGGTATTTATGTGAGTTCCTTAATTAAAGATAATATTTTTAAAACCTTGTTTGTATGATCTCGCACCTTTGCCTTTTGGTTATGTAATTATCATTTTTTCCCTTAGAAAAATTCTGAGTTTTTGGTTGTTTTCTTGGTTTTCGGAAAGCCTTTATTTCTTTCAAAACGTATTTTTCTTCCCGAAATCCCAAAACCCGACATCCCACAATTGCGGATTGCAGGAATCGTTTGTTCTTTATTTTGGAATTTCGTCAACCCGAAACCCGCAACACGAAATTGTGGGTTGCGGGAAGGCTGCGTGATTATTTACGGAAAACGCGATCCCACAACCCGAAACCTGAAACCCACAAATTCTGGATTTCGGATTGTGGAAATTTGTTATGTTAATAAACCGTGTTGTGTGTTCTCGCAACCCGCAACCCGCAATTTGCCGATTGCGGGATGCAGGAAAGTTATTTTGATTTTTAAACGTTGTTTTCATTCAACCCGCAACCCAAATTTTTGAATTGCGGATTTCGGAAACACGTTTGTTTGTTGTTTTGCGTTTTGCAAACCCACAACCCGCAACCCGCAATTGCGGATTGCGGATTGTGGGAATTTTGTTTGAAGTTTGAAAATAAGACTTTTGAACTTGATCCCGCATCCTGCTGGAGTCAATCTCAGCCATTTGTTTCCTCTAATCCTATGGTACAGGTCTGATCTAACAGATGAGATCACGTCATTTGCTCGAACGTGTAAAATCTCTGTTCTCCGTAGTTCTCGTAACAAGGCTTCTAATTGTGATTTTCACCTTCGGTTCAAATTCGAAGTTGTGATTGCCGACTTGATTGATCTATAATGACAAGCTCTTAGATGCGATTTCAAGTCATGGATGTTTTCAATTTGTTTTGTACTTTCATCCTGATCTTAATCCAATTAACACATGCTACGACTTGCTTTGTTACAGTTTGGATGATTGCAGTGTCCGAGTTGTAAGATTTTAAATCATGGTAGTCCATTATACTCAATCATTATGGTTTTATTGGTTTTTCTTGAATGCGGAGACAAGTATGAGTAGTATGCAGATAGATCATAAGTCTCTGGGTAGTTCTTTTGAAGAAAAGGAACTTCAATCTTTGTTATATCCAGAACCTATGTTGTCACCTTTTTATGCAGGTGTTCTTGATACGAGTAGTAGTAGCAAAGAGGAGGCTTCTGAAACTCAACCTGTCTGTATGCAACTTCTTCAGATGAAGAGACATGAAGTCATTGAAGAGCCCATAGATCAAGATGACACCATTATCCATGATTTTATAATCAATGAAGACCCCTCTACTTCACCACCCCCTTTGAAGGAAGATCCTTTTGTTGATTTTTCCGTTTTAGAAGACATTGTTGAACTTCCGGAAGTTCCTGAGGAATATTTTTCGGATCTTCTGTCGCCTGTTATCGACAGTCAGTAATTGGTCGTTGAATTTTGTGGTGCACTACGAGATTCTCCCTAAAATTAGAAAGTGGATCTTCTATGGATATTTTGATAAAGGATTGGAAAGAATCATATATATGAGTTGTTAGATATTTGGGACAGATGGCAAGTTTTTTTAGGACATTAGTTTAGTTTTGATTTTGTAATCCCGGTTTGTGGGAATTTACTCGTATTATTATTTTGTAACTCTTATTTAAAAGAGATGATCTCTCGGAGAGAAGGATGATGGAATTCAGAGGACAAAATCTGCAGGAGAGGCTGGAGATGCTCTGTTTTGATACAAGCTTGTAATTTCTTGCAAACTGTCATTAAATACAGTGAAGTTATTTTTCAGATCCACTTTTGTCTATTTGTCTAGTTTGTTTGATGAATGTGATTTTCCTCCAAATTGCTTATCTGATACTGTTTTAATCTTTGCAATTTATTAAACATATTGATCTACAGTTTTGGTTTATCATTGCTTATGATTTATGTGTTTATGAAGGTTTTAAAGAGTTTATTCTATTAAAATCTTTTATTGATTTTTGCAAATGGTTCTTTCAGTAAGTTACAAATGGTGTTAATTTTTCAATTAACATATCAGTTACAGACTAAGTCTTGAATCCATAACAAACCTCAATTTTCCATTAGTTGATTTTCATTAATTAATTACAACTTGAGCAGGATAAGTCATTGATCTTTTCTACATTTCTGTTTAATTGATAAATGATCTTATTTATTCATATATTGAGCTGATCTGCACCTATTTCAAAACACCTTCTTAGGATAGATCTAACCTAGTTTAGATTCTTTTAAGTAGATTTGTGTTTTAAACCTTTTATATTTTGTTTTCTTCATTAGATAACTGATCATTTGGATCAAAACCTACCAACTCTTAGAGTGCCAGCGGAGGCTGAATATCCATGGGAGATTACTACACTAAACAGGATGGGGATAGAACTGTCCTTGCGTAAGGCCTTTTGAAGCCTTTCAGTTTGGGTTTTCCCCCTCTGTTGAGAGCTTATGAACCCATTCCAGCACTTTGCATACCTTGCACATCCGAGGCCTCAACAATTCCATTACTCCTCTCACTACTATGAGAACGTTACCCACTCCTCCCCCACCCCAAAAACTCGCGGGGAGGATACTCTTTACCCCCTAATTTTATCACGAGTAATTTTAATCCCGCAGTAGGTAATCAACAACCCACGTTGGGTCAACCTTTGATTAGTAGTCAGCATGTTGTTGCTGGGGGGCAACCCCTGTCTTCTAACCATAATAATGGAGAAGGAATTCCTCTCGTACCTTCCGATGGAACTTCCTTATCCATTGGAGCGTCCACCATGGGGTTATCTCATGTTGGGGGATCATCCCATTCAACTCAACCACCATGGAGTCAAGCATATCCAGGTTATCTTAACCCTGTGTTGGGACAATTCAATCCTGGAAATGCACACTATGGGATGCATTATCCTGGAAAATCATACACTCTATGGGGACACCAAAATGTTTTACAACATGGACCCCACCAACCGTCCCTGAAGTACCACCACCCCCGTTTGGTCCTCCTCCACCTCCCTCTGGAGGCGGCGGGCCCCCACGTAATTTCGGAGGCGGCGAACCTATCCCTTATGGCGGAGGACCACCTCATTCAGGAAACCATGGACCACCTCCTCTTGGCGGCGGAGGCGCCCCCTTTCGGCATAGGCGGAGAACCACCCCTGGGTGGCGGTAGGCCCCCACCTCACAGTGGAGGACCACCCTATTCGGGTGGCAGTGGTGGAGGACCACCCTATTTTGGTGGAGGTGGCAGAGGAGGGCCACACCCTTCTGGTGGCGGTGGTGGCGGAGGCCCCCACCTTCCGGTGGTGGTGGTGGAGGTCCCCACCCTTCCGGAGGAGGTGGTGCACCACCACCCCCTCTCGGCGGAGGCGGCGGAGGACCACTTTATCCTGACAGAGGCGACGGAGGCCCACCTTATCCCGGTGGTGGCAACGAACCCCCACCATTTGGAGGAGGCCCACCCCCTTGGCGGTGGCGGCGGAGTCCCACCTTATGGTAACAGACCACCCTATTATGGCGGTGGACCTACATATGGTCTAGGTGGCACAGCCCCTTACGGCCAGTTTCCTATGGGAACACCCTACAACTAGTTGATGCAAGGTCCCACTGGTCCATACATGCCATATCAATACTATCAGTACCCGCAGCTGAATCAACAACTGATTTTCTTGGCCACTTTGGACCTAACCGACCTATCTTGTCTGACCAATGACCCCATCTTCCATAATTGGCCACCAATTCCGGTGAAACTACCTTCCAATATTCCCAAATTTGATGGCAAACCTGTATAGCAACTACCAATCCCTACTAGTATCTAAGGATCACATTTTGTGGATTTTTTATGTCCTTCCTAAGTTGACAACAAAGTTATCTCTGTGGTGACACTTTGAGTTGACAACATCATCGATACATATCCCACCATATATAGGAAATTTTAGCTCCCACACATGTCACCATTATTTCTAAATCAATGTAATTATTCCATATTGCCACCCTCCTTAGTGTTCCTTGGTATTCACATTTTTTATTGCCATAGATATATTATCATAAGAAAGATTCAATCATCGCTTCTCCCAATGAGTATCCATAGTATCTTTTATAACTATGGGAAGCACAATTGTCCACCATGAGCCATTACAGGGTGGGAACTAATATTTTTCAAGTCAACTTAGAAGTAGTAAGTATTTTTGAAGAAGCAGATTGATTAACCTATTTTGAGCATCTTCAAGGATTTGGTATGGGCATAGTCTCTAAAATTTCATGAACATTCTAATGATACTAAGATGTGGTATGAGGAATTCATATTCTAGCTGTAGAAGAAACCATCTCATAGGTAACATGTCTATCTATAGAAGGTGAGTGATGGTTTGAGCAATTTATTATGGTAAATATCACATGTTTTTATTTTCTAGTGGGAAATGAGAATCTTGAAAGCACAAGGAAAGGTGTTAAGGATACATCTTTGAGACAATCACGGCATGAAATTGGCTTCTATATCTAGAAATATTTCACTTGCGAGGATTGACATAATCTACATTTCATATATCACTTCAAGCTTTTTTCTCATCCATGACATTGTCACCTCATCAATGTTCCTTTCCTTGTACTGAGATATATATAGTTAATGGTAGGGATGTCAAGATAACATCAATATCTTGAGAGTCTTTCATTTAATCATGGGATTGTGAAATCATTAGTCATGGAAACTCTTTTTCGAGATGATCAAAATTAGGAACAATTTGTTGATGAATGTGGACCAAAAGAAACAACAAAAGGATTCTAGGAAGAGGTGGCATAAAACTATGTGGCCAAAGTAGTGAACCCTAGTCATTATGAGGCCATAAAATCTAATATTTTTTATTTATTTTAGAGGTAACATATTTCATGGATTGAGAATAGGGAAAAGGAAATGTAGCTAAGGAACATGGCGGATTCAAATGCATAAAAACCAAGGCCAACATTGCTACAAAAGAAATTTCTACAAAATATCAACCTAGTAAGAAGAACATGAGGCATAGGGAAATATTGCTAGAGATGCCATTACAACATAGTCTACCTCTATAGAAACTCGAACTAATAAGAAAAATAGGAAAATCAACAATTTTTTTGGTAAGCATTTTGATATGAGGCATTTCAAGGAAAATAGGCCTTTTTATTCTAATTTATTAAGGATTAGTAAAATTTTGAGAAGAATGAAAGGGGTTATGCCAAAAATTATTTATTTTCTAGAAATAAAGATAACATTTGATGCCCAAACTAAACATGGATACTTTAATTCAATCCATATAGGAACAACTTGAGGTAGAAAAAAGAGTATGCAGTATGATAGAAGTAGAAGAAACACCTTCTACTTTGAATGAAGTTGGATTTAATGATATAGAAATAGGTTTTGAAGACGTTGCTACAAGTCATGTTGGAATTGATATTGCTACAAAATTCATTGAAGTTGAAATTTCTACAGAACTTGTTGAAGTTGAATTTGCTGTAGAACCCACTAGTGTTGGTATTGCTACATAAATTGTTGAAGTGGGTATTTCTACAAAGTTTTTTGAGGGCATGATTACTACAGAATACATGGAATAGATTAAAGATGAAATTGCACCTAATAATGTGGTGGATGCTATAAAAATTGTAGCATATATAAAAGAGGGGACTATGCCTAATATTTAAACAATTCTTGCAGAAATTTTAACACAAAATTGAGTTGAAGATTTGCAATAAAAAGTGGTGTTTCCTAGAAGGAAATTGTATTTGAGGATGTGATACAGAAAGAGGTAGAATCTAAAGGAAACGTTATGTTGCAAAATGTTATGATTCAATCCTTAGCATCAAAATCATTCGATTAAGGGCCAAAGTTGTAAAGTAGAGGATTCTTGTTGAGTCATTAGGATAGGGTATGCTTTTTTTTGGGAAAATCATCAAATGTTGGCACACTTTTACTTCAACCAGGGTTCACACACAACTAAACACCAAAAAAACACAAGATACCAGCCCGAAAGGGTCTAACCCATTTAGTAAACACCTGCAAAGCAGATGAGGTCTCACCTGAAGTATCTATGAAAGCTGTAGGAGCCAAGTTTCGGAAGTAGAGAAGGGGTGTGACAAAAACCCAATATTCTTAACATCGACAAACCGCTTCACACAACACTTCATAAATTTACATGCACCTAAAATTTAGTTAATTGTGACAAATATTCATTCATATACCATTTATACAAATAGTTCATTGATCATTCATCAATATGCAGAACCTAACAATAAAAAAACATCATAACAAGCATGCACATTGAACACCAGATTGAATGTGGAAACCCAAACGAAAGAAAACCATTGAAGCGCTTTGTTTATTCATGAGTTGCAATAAAAAAAGCACTCCGTCTCTTTACTGACTTACATATTTTCCCTTCTATTAAAATACACCTACGAACACAGCTTGTAGATCGTGTGACTCTTCTTCGACATCAAAACAAAGTTCTCCCCCATTATATAAAATCTAGCTCACTAATTCACTAACAGTCCCAAAAATAACAACCCTTCACATATTTATAGGGTGAAAACAACTTTCCATGCTCCCACTACTCCACTAACTAATTACTCCACTCATTAATGTAAGTGGACAAAAAATTCCTAACTAAATTACTTACTCTGCCCTTGACATTGTCAAAATGACCAGTTTCCTGGATTCTCGACCGCTTTGTTAGAGTTGACTGCTCCCCTTTAGACCACTTTTCCTTGGCCCGATTCACATCCAAAATTCATAAAATTTATCCTCAAAAATTTACATGGACCGACAGGCCCCCAACAATCACATGTGGCTCGTACCAAGCTAGTTAAAGATTGTTCTGACAGTGTCTTGGACTTTGCTTGAAACTATGCAAACTTCCACTTCAAATCTTCGATAGTCTGCCACACTTCATCTCGATGTTGGCATACTTCCTGTACCAGCTCCCCTGTAAGGTGAAAAATTATCTTCTTCTCACCCCATTTAGATGCTTCTTTCACTTTATTTCTCATTCCACTAATAACTCGCAAAAATTGCTTGGATTCACCTTGCAACTCTTCAACCAATTCTATTCTGCGCTGCTACTCGAATCTTAGCTAGTTAATTTCTTGATGGAGCTTCTTATTTTTGGAGACCTTGAACATTTTCTCAGCAAGTGATATATTCTTCAACTCAATCTTTAATTCGTCCATCTTGGTTTGTGTTTCCTCCAGCTTAGAGGTGATAATCTACATCCTCACGTCATTTAATGAGTTGGCCCAAGCTTGTGTGGTATCTTCATATAATGCACCGCATTCCCATTCACACTCCTTGACTACTTCAACCACCTCCTCTCTTCGTTGTGCTATGACCTCTGATGGAGTAATTGGTACCAAAGTTTCTCCTAGTTCCCTAATCTTATCACAGAAAATAGACAACATTCTAGAGAGCCTCTACATTTTCTCTTCCAAATCCATATCATCATCTACTTTAGCCTCTGGTACTTCACGAAAATCTACTGCGACAACATTCTGTAGTTGATATTTTTCTTGTGAAACCTCTCCCCATTCCTTCTACAACATCTCAAATTCTTCTTGCCGCGCAGTATGCTGCATCCAATATTTAATCATCTCAATATATGTCTTCTCCTCACGTACCTTGATCTCCATGCTAACATGTTTCTAAATATTCTGCAACATGAACATAGGTAGTACTGATAACTGCAACTCAACATAGCTCAACTTGTGAGCTTGTTCTTGCAAACCTAGATCCTTGAAACTTATTTCTCTTGGAAGCCACTAGACAACCTTTCCTTTCATCGCAATGGATGTCTGTGGCATCACCTCCTTCTCATTTCTTCCTTCAGTCTATTATGAAGCTCTTGTTTGAAAAGGAGCTAGACTAAGTCCCTGGATAGCTCGTCAAAGTCCTTAGAGCTAATTCATTACCCCTCTAAACAACTGCATGTTTCTTTCTTCGGATAACTTAGAAGTTTCCTCACTAGCTTCAGTCATGCGATCATAGAGAATGTTTATATCGTCTTCTATCAAGGCCAATACAACCTTTTCCCTTCTTTCCTTTGATTTCTTCCTTGGTCCTTGCGTCGCAGTTGTTTTTCTCTTCTCACTTGGTTTAGGATCTGGATCTGTCGCACTTGAGTCCCAGAATTCCTCCTGCGATTATTCATGTGTATGGATGTGGCCCCCAGTGCTTCCATCCAGATCATTGTCTTTATCATCACCATGTTGATCCTGCTCTGACTCGTCTGTTGAGATTTGCTCATCTTCGACAATAGTTTTCCATTCTATTGGTTATTCTTCTATTATTGCAAATATATCAGGCTCTGATAAATTAAATGTTGACACCAGCCACTGCTTTTTTGGGTCATGTCGCGCTTGAAGATAAATATGGTGGGGTCCATCCATAAAATTAATAAATCCCCTGAATCTGATTGGGGTCAAATTTTCTACCTGCAACACCATTAGGACATGATACCGAAGTGCTTCCAGGTGCAAGTACAAATGCACATTTTTCTCGATTTTCCTCTTGCAGTCATCGTTGAACCATAAGTTCGTATAACACACAACCAAACACTAACCAGGGTGACAATCCATCTCGTAGTAGTCCTCTGGGTATACCCATGCAAAAAAATTAAATTAACAAAATTAACCAGGAATAATGGAATGGCTTACTATCCTCTAACACATCCTAGAAATCACTCAGAAACTCATTGAGCAGAAAGGTTTCCCAATTCATTTGCACCCCCTAAACACACTTCTCCGCCACTGCAATCACCGTCATAGGGAATTGATTTGGCCAACACTTCCTGAGAAGCTTACTCGCCAGTGCCTTTGCTTCGAAGTGCACTACTGGGTCACTAATTGAGGAAATTTAATAGCCCCTCTTTTCCTTTGTGAGATTGTACTTTGTTGTCATTCAGTTCACCAGTTCTTTGTCTTTCTCCTTCCCTTCGAAAAATGTGACAGGTTCAATCCTAGCCTTTGGTATCCCAGTGATCTCCGCTATGAGGGTCGAGTCTAGTGAGATCTTCTTGTCGAGCCACAAAAATCCTGCATGAGCACATAACCATAATTGTTTTTATGCATGCATTAAATTTTGCTATCCGCTCAAAATGTAGTATATCAAGCATCGACAAAATACCTTCCCATTGCAACCCAAGAGCCCATGGTATGGTCTCTAGAAAAGTTTCTTTAGTTATCGACTCTAGCACTGGTTCTATGTACTTAGTTGGTGTGAACTTTGGGAATTTCTTCAAGTCGTGGTCCACATATGATAGTTTTACGATCTTCCCCATCATATATCCCTTAATGATAATGCCCTTCAGGATGGAAGGAAGCACCACATAGTACTTTGCATGCCTTCCAATCTTCACTAGCCTCGTGGATAGTTTCCTTGATGGTACATATGGTGGCATCAATGACATTGAGCAAAATCTAGACCTAGATGCCTCCTTATCATTTCTCCTCTTCAAACTCATCTCGGAGGCTTCTTTCCTCGCAAAGGATCTTTTCTTCTTCGGCGTGTCAGTTGGAACATGAATCAATACAATTTCAGGCTACTCTTCCAGGACTGGAGTAGTTATAAGGACATCAACTTATGGAATTGAGATATTCTCAACACTTACGTTGAACATGGATGCCTCCATTGATTCAGAGTGGAATTCAAACTTTTGCAACAATCTAATGCTCTCGGCTCTCTGCTAACAACTCCTTGCAATGCACTTAATCACTCAGGAAACAATAGAGCATCCATTGGACTATTTTCGGCTTTTAACTCTGTCCTTCAATCCATCATGTCAGTGTTATTTCCCAAGAAAACGAGTAGATATGACCAAATCTTGGAAATCATTACCCTTCTTTGACGACATTATTGTTCATACAAGACAGTCTTTTCTTCATTTAATGCAATATGCTTTGCTAACGCCAACATCTTTTCCGTAATTAATATAGCATTTATTGAGCATGCAAACAACTACGACACAAACCTAACCTTGAAAGAAATATGGCTTATGTAAAATTGCACATTACCAGTTCATCAACTTTGACAAGTTAACCTTCGAATTAACTGACTTCGAAAAATCATACTACGACAAACTTTACTTTGACAAAAATTCTGAACTTTGAATTCGACACTAACTTGACTTTGAATCTAAAATAGCTTGGGGTTTCCTACAATTATGACTTCGACACAAACAAGGCTTCAACACTAAAATAACTTGGGGTTTCCAAATTTTTTTTTTTTTATATACAAGTAAACGTACAAATTTATTCACTACAAGGAGGCACAGCTGTCCCTGTAAGGTTTCAACCAGCTTCCTTTTACTAAGCCCTTAAGGATTTCTCCCTGGAAATTCTGCAATTATACAACACCTCCTTTTGTAATAAATTTAATGAAATTGTTGGGTATGTTATATCTCTTCACATGGTCGCTGCGTGTACAACACGATCCCTACGACACTAGTGATT
This sequence comes from Larix kaempferi, assembly GCA_027924585.1. Taxonomy (NCBI): domain Eukaryota; kingdom Viridiplantae; phylum Streptophyta; class Pinopsida; order Pinales; family Pinaceae; genus Larix; species Larix kaempferi. The sequence continues at coordinate 644,853 of BSBM01000635.1, read as the reverse complement.
CGCCTGCGCCGGGCGCGTCCGGAGGGGGGGGTAGCCCGACAGGGCCCACCCCCTTCGTTTCGGACCGTTAGGTTCCGAAACGACACGGAGCGCAAAATTTTTTGGGTTGCTTTTTGCTTTTTCGCAATTTTTTGACCCATTGTACTCTATCTAATCCCGGTAAAAGGGATTAGGCTTGTAACCTAATTCTAGGTAAACGAATTAGGGTTTTAGATGCTGCGGAATACCATTTATTGTATTGTACATGGTTAAATAAAACATATAATGAAAAAGGAGCTATGCGGCTCTAAGTTTTGCTGGTTTTTTCCCGGTTAAGGGTTTCCAGGTGAAAATCTCTGTGTAATGTGTGTGCCATTGTGTATTTTCTGTTAATGCTTAAGAATCATATAAGTTTGTACTTCACTGTTAAGGTTTAAAACTTACAGAAATATGGGCCCAACCAATGTGCTCTCATCTTACCTGGATGCTTGAAAAACTTATTGTCATAGAGGAGCACTAGATATCCTCTCTGAAACTGCTTCATTGTGATGTTCTGATCATGCCATTCCTTTTCCCGATCTTTTTGGACTTGCCGTTGAAAACCTATGAGGAACCTATGTTCTTCCAACCGAAGCAGCTGTGACAAGCGTTCTTCGACAACTCTGGTATCCAAGATACTAGTGATTGCAACAACCCTTAAACTTAGCACAATGTACTCCATTGGCATAATAAATTCCTGACCATACACCATTTTGAATGGTGTCTGGCCCATCAACTTCTTACATGTTTTCCTGTATGCCCATAAAACTGCAGGAATCCTTAATTTCCTAATCATCATGGTTCACATTGCAGACCTTTGTCAAAGCATGATTTAGTATCTTGTTAAATGCTTCGACAGTCCCATTCGCTTGATGATGATATGTTGTACTTTTCTTGTGATGAATTTGGAATTCCTGGGCAAGTGTCTCAATAATTTTTTTAACAAAATAATATCCTTGATTAGTCAACAAAACTTATTGACATCCAAATATAGTGGATACATTTTGAAATAAGAACTTCGTAGCAGTTGTTGCACTACAATCTTTTGTTGGTTCAACTTTAGCTCATCTCGTCAAGTAGTCTGTTGCAGTAATATATAGTGTGCTCTAGATATGTTTCCAAGAGGTTTAATCGGTCCTACAAAGTCAATAGCCCATTTATCAAAATCCTGTAAAGTAACCTGTGGTACTAATGGCATCTCATCCCCTCTATATGGCTTCCCCATTCTTTGGAAAATATAACAAGAGCAACAATACTCCTTAGCGTCTTTATGAAGTGTAGGCCACTAAATTCCTACTTGCAATATCTTCTAGGCAGTGGATTTTCCTGCATAGTGTTGATGTATATGTAACTTCGGAATGTATTTCACATATATGTATATTGTATTCCTATAGAGATGTTATTATTCCTCTATAAGGAAGTGTCGTCATTTATATTGTAAGTGTCGTAACTTATACTTGATGGGTTATTAGACCACCTTATTTGGGGTCGGCCCTGTATAAGTCATGTGGGTCAAAGGGTTATTAGACCACCCTATTGGGGGTCGGCCATGTGGGTCAAAGGGTTATTAGACCACCCTATTGGGGGTCGGCCCACTCAGCATTATGTTATGTGGTAAAGTTCGAGCCTACATGAGTTAGGTAAAAAGGCAAGTCAAGTCAAGTATAAATAGAGTGCGGGAGGCACTCTATTTGCTCACTCACTTCTCACACATGCACTCAAGGAGGAGTGGCGCACTTATGGAGGAGGAGGATCTGCTGCTAGGTTATGGCTATCTCTCTTGGTTGGTTGTATCATTTCTCTATCTATCTCTGAGGAAGTTATTGGGGTTTTTCACCTTTATGGTTTTCCCCAAGTAAATCTTTGTGTCTCTTGTGTGCTTGCATTATTGTCTCCATGATTGATATGCTGTAGATATGCTATACATGTTGTTCTCTCAGTTAAGATCCTAGATCACATTGAAGTAAATTCAGAAAATTTAACATGGTATCAGAGCTAGCCTGAAAGAAGGCATGATATGGCATGTATGACACTTGTTGCACTTACGATGCTAGGGCTTGATATAGCAAAAACCAGTCATCATAGAACTTTCGCTATAAATCCGTTTTGGCGAAGTTTTCGGATCTAAAATTGTTACAGGATGAATATTAAATCTCCAGGTACCTTGTGTCCAAAGGAAAACCTCTAATTCGTTGTACTTTGTGATTTATGATCTGTACAATATAGGGTTTCTGCCTCTTCCAGATCTGAGTCAAAATCAGGTGACCTTGGGAAAAAGGTCATATCTTGGGCTAGGAAGCTCCAAATGAAATTTTGTAAAAGGTGACAGGTAGTACACAGTCTTTAATATCTCAGAAAACGTTTTCAGAGGCCTAAGTTGAACCAGTGACACCTGGCACGCCGTACAAGTTCACTCTCCTGTATTATCCCATAAACAGGTCACGTTGCGACACTTGGCATAACTCTCTCTCAGAGAGTCCAATTGAGGTCAGACCTATCAGGATGGAAAGATAACAGGCCTATATATCTTAGGAAACATTTTTAGAGGCCGAAATTCAAACAGTGACACGTGGCACGCCGTACAAGTTCACTCTCCTGAATTATCCCAAAACAGGTCACGTTGCGACATTTGGAATAACTCTCTCTAAGAGAATCCAATTGAGGTCAGATCTGTCAGGATGGAAAGATAACAAGTCAGGCTATCTCAGGAAAATTTTTCACACCCTGTGGATCAAAAGGTTCAGAGTTACACCAGAAACAATCAGGTACATATTTCTGTCAAAACATAATTATTTTTGAGTACCTTCATTCATGGCTTCCGGAATTTAGGGCTTTGGAGAAAGTTGGAATTTTTGTAATCGGAGACCATGGCTGGATGCTACTCATCAAAATAGAAATTTAGAGACCAAGATCAGAATTTTTGGTTGGGCAGAAGGCCGGGCTTGATTAGACCCTAGTTCGGGACTTTGATCAGAAAAGTGGAAAATTAGGGCTTCTGTAAAAATGGGAATTTTTGAAATCTATGACCACGGCTGGAAGCTCCTCAGAAAAATAGAAGCTTAGAGCTTTGGATCAAACATTTTGATTGGGCAGAAGAGCGGGCTTCATCAAACCCCAGTTCAGGGTCATGTCCAGTGAATCCAGAAGTTTCAAAAGAAAAATTGAGGAGTGAAACTTTGCAGTTTTCAAATTCTGAATATACCAACTTGATCAGCTCATCAAGGCACATATTTCTATCCTATCAGAAGTTTGAAATTCAAAGTTTGAATTTTTTGGGGTTTCTCTGACAAACCCATATCCAGCTCAAGGTCCAGTTCTTGCAAATCAAGTGGATTGGGTTAATCCTAGAAGAAGATGGATTGATCATCTGCATGAGTGAAGAAGTTCCTGTTTCAGAGGGTGATGAGGCTAAGGCCTTATATAAGAAGATTACAAGCGATCTCGACAGGTATGACTCATCGAGGTATGTTTCGATATTTGTCCATGATTAAGTTTATGGTATGTTTGTCTTCATGTTATTACGGTTAGTACAATTTTGATTTTAGATTTGTCGTATCACCTTAACAAAATTATGAATGCATGATAGAAGATATTCATTGGTTAGGGTGTTGACACTTATGATTGTACTAATGCATTATGGTGTTGTATGAGGTTTATGTTGTCTACTAACATGAAAGGTACACCAAGAAATACAAATCATGTTCTGGTCCAAGAACATATGATCAAGATAACATAAGGACAAAGATTCATCCATTGTCATGGATCTCATAGAAGATCCATTTACGAGGTATGTATAACTTGGTTTTGTAATAGTTAACCTATGAGATATACAGGTTACTAGCACAAGTCATTGAAGAAGAACAAGAAGACATCATGTGAGTATGTTAGACATAAATAGCTAGCATGCTAATCCAGGTATGTTTTTCCTATATCAAGTTAGAATCCTACCTTGTGTTAGGATCTTATACTGTTGTTGATAATGATTATTCATGAAGTCATAGGTTTGAATAATCATCGTTGTATGCATATTATGTTTCTTACCTTAATTGATGATATGACTAACCAGAAGAATCATGAAGGTATAGGTTTGAGTAATTACAGGTTTAGACATGTTATGTTTCTTATGATTTGACTAACCTTAAGAATTCTACATAAACCTTGAATGCTAATGCTTATTATTTTCTGTTTGAAATGATCATGACTATACATGCTTGAGATTATTGTGTTTTAATAGTATACTAATGAATGTATGATTTTATATGAGATCACAAGGATAACACAATCATGATACTAATAAGCATGCATAAGAACCAAGGATGAATGTAAGTTCAAGGACAGGTAATCCAGGAAGCAAAGATCAAGAGGGAGTACACTCCAGTGGTTTATGCAAGGATGCAGATATTCAGAGGGAGTTGACCATCTCTCTACATCCCACAACAGAAAGGTGTAGAAGAAGCTACTTCAGATTAGGACTCCAGCAGCTCCTGCAAGGAAGCGAAGACTCAGAGGGAGTCCACCCAACGAACAAACAAAGATAAGTATTTGAATTGTCATTTCTTAAATATTACTGTTCAATAATGTATATACTGATGTTCCTAGAATTAGGTTGTGTATTATGCATATTAGAATAATTGCATTGATGAACAGTATACTCCTAATATGCATGGGTAAGTGGCCTATGGCACTGTACAACATTCCATTGCTACTTATCTAGAATGAAACCTCTTTGCTGACATGTTGGGAGTTGTGCACACTCTTAACAATGTTCTGGTAGAGATTGGAAGGCATCTAGAAAGTTACGGAATATGGATAAATGTTGTATTGAAGCATTGGCTAAGATAATTGCATGACTGTATGGCATATTTCTTTATGTGTAAGAATTTGTTCTGAAAACTATGAGATGTTTTCTAATCATGCAATTTAACTTGTTGTGTAGGAAAGATCGTATGCCATCTCCTACAAAAGAAGAACTACAACATTTTGTTCCAGCAACAAAGATATCTATTGAAGATATTGAAGATATTGAAGTTCCCAGGATCTGGGATGAAGAAATGAAATGCCATGATCCGTCGATAATGAAGAATGATGTTTGCTATGACTTCCAATTGGAACTATCAGATCAAGCATGTTGTAGATGGCAGCATTGAGAAAATAAAAGTGATGAAATAGAAGATACACCAGATGGATTCAAGACAGCTTCCTTGAATGGTGTAGTTGAAGAAGAAGTGTATGTAGAGCAGCCACTTGGTTCTGAGACACATGATAGGAAATCATATATGTGCAGAACTTGGTATGGTGAAGATAGATTGATTGCCGACACGTAGCAGAAGCTTACTACCGAGTTCGAGATGAAGAACTTGGGTATGATGCACTATTTGTTTTTGGCATGGAGGTGTGGTAGAATGCAGATAGAATCTTCCTTGGACAAGGGAAGTATGCAGTAGAGATCCCAAAGAGGTTCGGGATGATGGATTGCAAGGCCATGGCCACACCTATGGCATCAAATCTGAAGCTTCTATGTGATGCTTCATCTGAGCCGATTGATGTCTCTATGTATCGTCAGATGATTGGGTCCTTGATGTACCTGATGAACACGAGACCAGACATTTGCTTTGCTGTGAACACATTGAGCCAGTTCCTGACGGATTCGAGGAGTGTTCACCTGGTTGTTGTAAAGCATGTTCTGAGGTACCTGAAGGGTACAGTGGATTATGGGCTCAGGTATGAGGTGAATCAAAAGTTTAACCTGCAGGGTTATGTTGATTCAGATTGGGCTGGCAGTGCTGCAGATAGGAAGCGCACATCTGGGTGTTGCTTCAGTATGGGATCAGGTGTGATCTCTTGGTTTAGCAGGAAGCAGTCCTGTGTAGCACTGAGTACAGCTGAGGCAGAGTATGTTGCAGCCTGTTCAGCTAGTTGTGAGGCAATATGGATACAGAAGCTACTGTCTGAGTTATTTGATCTCCCGTTGGAGGCTACTGGTATCTTCTGTGATAACCAGAGTTGTGTGAAGCTGTCCGAGAACCCAGTGTTTCATGACAGGTCGAAACACATAGAGATCAAATATCACTATATCAGGGATATGGTGCAGAGAGGAGCTGTGAAGCTCCTGTATGTTGCGATGGACGAGCAGATTGCAGATGTGCTGACGAAGCCACTAGCCAGAGTGAAGTTCGAGTACTTCAGAGAGAGGCTTGGAGTTCTTCAGATCGAGGACACTTCGAGGAAGAAGTGATGGACACATTTGCTGAAGCCATTCCAAGCATGTTGGAAGGAGGATCCTTCACATGGCTGTGGATGTAAGCGCTGGATGATGAGCATTAGGATGATGTTCTGGTTTCTGCTTGATATGATCAGTTGGATCATTTTTATGTATGTATGTACGCATCATGTTGGATGCTGGATATGATCAGTTGGATCATTTATGTATGTATGCATCATGTTAGATGTTGGATATGATCAGTTGGATCATTTATGTATGTATGCATCATGTTAGATGCTGGATATGATTAGTTGGATCATGTGTATGTATTTCGTATATGCATCCTGTTGGATGCTTGGACCATGTATCTGTATATGTATCAGGTGGATACATTGTATGATCAGGAGGATCATGTAAGGTGATATGTATCATGTATTTGTACTTGTATCAGGTGGATACATTGATGATCAGGAGGATCATGTATGATGATATGTATCAGGTAGATACTTGGTATGCATCAGGTAGATGCATTGATGATCAGGAGGATCATGTATGATGATATGTATCAGGTAGATACTTAGTATGCATCAGGAAGATGCATTGATGATCATAGATGACGAGCTTCAGGATGTTGCTCCAGATGACATGCAGCAGGATGTTGCAGTGATGATCAGGATGATCATAGATGATGAGCTTCAGGATGTTGCTCTAGATGACATGCAGCAGGATGTTGCAGTGATGATCAGGATGATCATAGATGACGAGCTTCAGGATGTTGCTCCAGATGACATGCAGCAGGATGTTGCAGTGATGATCAAGATGATCATAGATGACGAGCTTCAGGATGTTGCTCTAGATGACATGCAGTAGGACGTTGCAATGATGATGATCAGGATGATCATGGATACATCAGGATGATGTATAGTGAGTATCAGGGTGATACTCTGTGGCCGTGGATCAGGTTGTGCAGATGAGCATGTAATCCAGTGCCCTGGGAGATTTGCAGATGGTCTTTCGAGGTTTTGCCTATGGCATGTAATATCGGTGCCCTGGGACATCTGGAAAATGCTCTTTCGAGGTTTTTCTCTGGGAGGACATGTAATTCGGTGCCCTGGGATATCTGCAGATAGTCTTTCGAGGTTTTGCCTATGGCATGTAATAGCGCCCTGGGATATCTGGCAGATGCTCTTGTGAGGTTTTGTCCTATGGCATGTAATAGCGCCCCGGGAGATCCGATAGGTTGGGCTGTGTGCCCGTAATCAGTCCTAGGATGCTCTTGCGAGGTTTTTCCATGACCACATGTAATTCGTTGCCCTGGGAGATCCTATAGGTAGAGCTGTGTGCTCGTAACAACTTGGGATGCTCTTGCGAGGTTTTGTGGTGGACCACATGTAATTTGTGCCCTGGGAGATTTCAGGTCGGAGTTGTGTATCCGTAACATCATGAGATGCTCTTTCGAGGTTTTGTGGTGGGGTCACATGTAATAGCGCCCTGGGAGATCCTACAGGTCGGAGTTGTGTACCCGTAACATCCTGGGATGCTCTTTCGAGGTTTTGTGACGCACGTAATAAGTCCTGAGGATTCCACAGTATGGCCAGTGATGATGAAGACCTGCAGGTGGTGGGCCTACATCCAGTATGAAAAAGGACTGGCTCTGTAGAACTTCCTATGATGAGTAGATTCAGAGATTGATTGAGATAGCAGCAGCAGTGACGATGATGATGACTCGATGACGATTATCTAGTGACGATGATCCAGAGAAGATGACTTGTGCTAGAAGAAATGTGCTGAGAAATACCTTCCTAGTTAAGAGGGAGTGTTGATGTATATGTAACTTCGGAATGTATTTCACATATATGTATATTGTATTCCTATAGAGATGGTATTATTCCTCTATAAGGAAGTGTCGTCATTTATATTGTAAGTGTCGTAACTTATACTTGATGGGTTATTAGACCACCTTATTTGGGGTCGGCCCTGTATAAGTCATGTGGGTCAAAGGGTTATTAGACCACCCTATTGGGGGTCGGCCATGTGGGTCAAAGGGTTATTAGACCACCCTATTGGGGGTCGGCCCACTCAGCATTATGTTATGTGGTAAAGTTCGAGCCTACATGAGTTAGGTAAAAAGGCAAGTCAAGTCAAGTATAAATAGAGTGCGGGAGGCACTCTATTTGCTCACTCACTTCTCACACATGCACTCAAGGAGGAGTGGCGCACTTATGGAGGAGGAGGATCTACTGCTAGGTTATGGCTATCTCTCTTGGTTGGTTGTATCATTGCTCTATCTATCTCTGAGGAAGTTATTGGGGTTTTTCACCTTTATGGTTTTCCCCAAGTAAATCTTTGTGTCTCTTGTGTGCTTGCATTATTGTCTCCATGATTGATATGCTGTAGATATGCTGTACATGTTGTTCTCTCAGTTAAGATCCTAGATCAATTGAAGTAAATTCAAAAAATTTAACACATAGTAGCCACCCATGACGCCTTCATGAGATTCGACCAAGACCATGGGTCTCTCATGCTTCATAACATAATGCCTCAATACTACATTAGGTCCCATCTTGTATAACTGACCTGCAATCAATTGGTAATCTACTACTTTTACAACCAAGTGTTTCTTTTGATTGACAAATAAACCAACAAGTGTCAACCTCGTCGCTAGAAAGGCTATAATGTCTTCAAAAGATTCATCTACCATGATGACCCTGAACAACTGTGCATTTGGGAGATTATCATTCAAATTAACTGGTTCTTCCCTTGTCTCCAACTTCGACAGATGGCTAGGTCCTATGTTTAATCTTCTTGGTTTGACTATGATTTCAAAATCATACTCCTGAAATAATAAAATCCATCTGCAAATTCTTCCCTGCAACACTAGCTTATTTACTAAATACCTTAAAGCATAATTATCAGTAAACATTTTAAAGTGACCCCCTAATAGGTAGTGCCTACAATTCTGTAATGCATGGACCATATCTAACCCTTCTCTCTCTATCGTAGTGTAATTTTTCTCTGTAGTAGATAGCTTTCGACTAGCAAATGCAATGGGATGATCAATAGAGCCCTTACTTGGTTTAGCAAAAAATGCAACCAAGGAAATAGAGGATGCAATGACATGAACATGAAATTCCTTCTTCCAATCAGGGAAAACTAGAATAGGTGCGTTCACCATATTTTCCTTCAGCGTGTCGAGGTTGTACTGGCATTATTCATTCCACTGAAATTTGCTATCCTTAATAACTTCTCCATCGGTGTTGTAATCTGTGCATATCCTTTAATAAACTTCTTGTAGTACCCAATATGTCCCAAGGTTGTTCTCAATTGTCGCACTGATGTTGGTGGTGGTAAGTCAACAATAATAGCTATCTTCGTAGGATCTACCAATAGACCATGTTTGCATACTACATGGACAAGCAAAATACCGAATGGTACGCAAAAAATACATTTTTTTAAGTTCAAATATAAATTATACTGTCTACAATGCTCCAACATCGGCCTTAAATTTTCAATATGATTCTTCAACAATCCATAAATTGTCCAATCATCAAAATATACCTCTAGGAATTCATGGATGAACTCTTTGAAAGATGCGACCACAACTCTGGAAAAGATAGTTGGGGCATTCTTAAAACCAAAGGGAATCAATGTATATTGATAGAAAAACCCCATTTAGTCTCAAACGTGGTCTTGTGTCGATCTTCCTTAGCAATTTTAATTTGGTGATACCCTGAAAATCCATCGGTAAATGAATAATCTTTCTGTCCTCTCACACTCTCCAGTACCTCATCTGTAAATGGTGTCGGGAATGGATCATGCAAGAAAGCATCATTTAGTTTTCATAAATCTACACAAATTCGTACTTCAACCATCTTCTTGACTTGCATGAGCATCAAGCTAATCCTGATTTAGACTCTTTGACAGGTTCAATGATTCCTACATCAAGCATTATGTCGAGCTCCGCTCTCACCTTTTCCTTATAATTGGTATTCAATCTATATGGGCACCGCTTAAATGGGTTTTCATAAGTTTTTAAGGGAATTTTAATTTCTCCTAGGTCTCCAATGTCAATACCCTTCATCTTAGAAAAAAATGTGGGGAAAAAGTCTTGATATTCATGTAACGGGTTAGTAAGATTCCCTACAGTCTCATCATCCAAGTAATCACCAATATTAGCAAACTTAGGATTTTCACTTGACCCAATATTTACCTTATTTATTTTCAACGACTGGAAAATTTATCAGACTTGATCTCTAGGCCCTCCAACTTTCAACTTTCCTTTGTTTCTGGGATATTCACATCCCTTGGATCATCATCTAGATCACGAGAAATATTATAACTTTGCATTTCTTGCTCAAGTGTTGCAGTCCATTGTGGCAAGTTGGACAACTTCACTGGTATCTCTTCATAAATCTTAGCCTTGATTATGTGCAAAGCTTCATCTATTGATGGATTCTCATTCCATAATGGAATGTCTTCCTGAAATCAATAACCATATTTTCCCAATCCGTTGTACCTTTTCAAATTTCTAGCGAAGTATACCAGCTTTGTGGTATAGTATCCAAAGTGTGGATGAACATGTGGATCCATTCTTTCTTTGGTATATGTTCCTATTCTCTTGTACATAATGCGAGATGATCTACTGGATTAGTTAAACCATTATACTTTTCTTGCTTATAATATATGCCTTCACCAAACTAGACTTCAAGCAGCTTTTTGCACTGCGACCAATTATGTATCTTCAACTTATGGGTAGACCAACACCTCGCCGGGGTAGATTTCAGTACTACATCTAAGGCTAATATACTTTGTTTTTCAGGTACCTTTAATTCAAAATCAACAATAAAAACATTTAAATTAGGTATCCCCTCATAAGTGGGAAGATCACATACCTATTTAGCAACCCAACACAATGATCTGGTGTTGCAAGCACATACTCATGTAGATACTTCATGTATCCTATTCTTCCAATTCTCTAGCACTTCCCCCGAGTTGAAGAACAAGAGCTAACACTTTTCCAAATCAATGTACCATCCGCAGTTGGATTAACATAGTCATCCATTATGGAAGTAACCTTATAAATATTGTTTAAGTATGCAACAATATATTCCTCCCGAACAGGTTCGACATACCTTGAACCTTCCAGAGGATCTAATGGTGCGAAAACTCTCATATCCCCTCCTTCAAACATCATCAGCCTTTTCTTGAGATTTATAACTGTCTGATTCTCAATTTCCCAATCAATCCCAAGCAATGCCGGCTATGGGTTGGTGTCAACTACAATTTCAATAACTTCAAAGTCGGCATAGCTTCGTAGACCATCGATGTCAACAGGAACACCCACCATTCTTCCAAATGGTATTAATTTCTATTGGTTAGCTAATCGCAATTGGACAAGCGACCGTACTAGCTTAGGATTTCCCATTGCTTCCCATGTATATTTAGTTATGAAATTAACATATGACCCCAGATCCAAAAGGATGAAATCCATGTCGAAATCCCCGACCTACGCATTAAGTTGCAACTCCCTTCCGGTTCTTTTTCTCTTTTGCAAATTATTTAAAAAAAATTCTTTAGATAGATCTTCCTCTGATTCATCAACTAAATTATGCAAATTTTTTAATGCACTTTCATCTTTTACTAATTCTAATGAACTCTTTAAAAATTTCTTTAGTGTAATTACCTTCCCTGGGCTTCCCATTCTAGTAGATCGATCGAAGTAGGTTGACATATCATATATAGGGACTTCATTAAATACTAGAGCATAGGACGTTGAAGGTCCTCCCCTTGTCATAGTGAATTCCTTCCTTGCATCCACAATTTTTTTATTTTCTTCCTGTTCACTGTACTGCAGGTCTAATTTTAGGTCCATGTGGGTCTATACATAATTCTCTATCTTCTCCTATCACATCTCCTCTTCTTGTCACAACATCGACAGTCGACTACTCTTATCGAGGTTCAACTGATATCTTTTGGACATTTTGATTATCGTTCTGATTCTGATTCCAATTCTCCTTATCTTGCCACTTTTCTATAAGTTGTGGGAAATCCTCAATAGTATGGTCTAGTGCTCGACAATATGAACACGTTGAACAAGGATTTGGACAATCCCTGGAAAAATGTATCAGTGTACTGCAGTTATAACATATTACCTGGCCTCTTCCTCGACCAAATCCTCCTCCTCTTGGTACTCATAAACCATCCCTTGGTTGATTAAACTACATATTACTACCTTCTTCTTGTTCCTCACCTTTTATTCGATACGTATCTCCAGTTCTTTCTGTGAGTAGTTGATATGCTTGACATTCCTTCTGATCATGGTCAAATAATCGTCAGAATTCGAAAAACAAGTTTTGTGCGGTGCTTAAAATTTTCTATAACAAATAACATTCTTCTGGTCGATTCCCTCTAGTTTGACAAATTCTACACCATATTCTAGTCCCGTGATTCAACATATTAGGAGCTTCGACAACAATATAGTCATGGAAAACCATGCACTGATCTCTTGAGTGGCCCTCCTCCTTACATCTTGTACACCAAAAATATTCTCTTTTGTCTTTTCCTTTCTTAATATCTTGGATTTGTTTTGACAGGTTCACCAGTTGTGATTGGATTGAGCCATACCAGCTCCAATATATCCAAAGGGTGACGCTTCCATCTTCATGGCCAACTCAAGGGCATCCGTCTGCGACACAATATTTTACTGCATCAAAGGGAATATGATATGGGGTAGCAAAGAGGCTATAAACCACTCCTTATGTTTAAAATCGACCATTTGAAAACTTACTCTAGCCATTAATGTCTTGAATCTCTGGTTGAAGTCCCAAACATTCTCATTTGTCAATTTCTTGATCCCTTTGAGCTTAGTAATGCACAATGACTCAGATTTTGGCTTCTTAAATTCACTTTTTAACCCGTCTCTAACCTATGCCAAAGTATTTGGTGGTTTTCCACTAGCTACTTCTGAGAACTTCATGAACCAATCCAAAGCGTGACCTCTAAAGGTCATAATCAGTTGTGCCAATTTATTATCGTCTTGCACTTTTTTAACAATCCTGACTACATTGCATAAGAACCAATGTTGATATGGGTCCTCTGACCCATTTCCATTAAATATTGGTAGTTTCATATCATCCCCAGCCATTTTTTTCCTTGGAGGGATTGGATGACTTTGTATTACAGGACCAACACTTCCAATAGGCTTATTTGTCGAAGTACTATTCTGGCTACTATTACTATTACTTTCTTGAATAAACTACAATGGGATAGTATTTCTTACCTTAGTTTCTAGAGATGCACGCGGGGTCGCAGGTATGTCGCAGTGTCTGATCTGATCTTGTTCAGTAGAATGGTCCTCAAAATTAGGTTGATCTTCTTCTTCTTCTCCAGTTTCTTCTCTATCAAAATATTCCTCTTCAAGCTATGGTATTGGTTCGTAGTACCGTCTTTTAGTCACACTGCAACCCTTTCCTTTTGTTGCAGTTCTCCTCCTCTTACTTGATTGAAATATTCTTCCACTTCGCAATAGACCACTCTCTTCGTCTGTTTCGTTGTATCCTTCTCTTTTGATATAATCTCACATCTCACAACATACTCTTATACCATTAACCACTAAAATCTCGAACCACCACACACTAGCGGTTTACTCGTCGGACTCCATTCTCATAACCCCTTTTTCACAGAGTAGCATATTAATTGACAACTTCAAATATTTTAAGTACTTACCTCGTGGTACTTGGAAAAACTCCCTTTTAGCGGTGCTATAAGACTCTATGGTGCTTACAACAAATTCAATAATATACCCTTTCAATACGCTATCAACCCAGAAATCAACAACATGAGATATTTTGTTATCGATACCTTTAATGGTCGAGATTAACTCACGTGTCCAAACTGTAGGCTCACCTCCTTTAAAGTTTGTCTTCTGCTCAGTTAACCTTTCCAACCATTCATGCAATAGAATAGGAAATTCACCGAAAACTACTTCATGGAGATATGAGAAAACGTAGTCACCTAACCACGCTTCATCGTCCAATCAAGGATGCTTGTTCTGTTCTTTAGCAAACTCTCTCATCTTATGATCTACCCAATCCTAGATATTTGGCTTATTAGGATGCCACATATTCCACATACCCCTCGACGCAAGTCCTAGTCTCGACAACGTAACCATTTGTTGGCGCACTTCTACTTTGACCAGGGATTACATACAACAAAACACCAACAAAACCCAAGATACCGACATGAAACGGTTTAACTCCTTTAGAAAAAACATGCAAATCATATGAGGTCTGACCCGAAGTATCTATGGGAGTTGTAGGAACCAAGTTTCTGCAGTAGTGAAGGGGTGTGACAAAAACCCAACATTCTTAACATCGACAAACCGCTTCACTCAACACTTCACATATTTACTTACACCTAACATTTAGTTAACTATGATAGATATTCATTCATATACCATTCATACACATAGTTCATTGATCATTCATCAATATGCAGAACATATCAATAAACACAACATCACGACAAACATGCACATCGAACACCAAATGTAATGTGGAAACCCAAACGGGATAAAATCATGAAAGTGCTTTCTTTATTAATGAGTCGCAATAAAAAATAAGCACTTCATGTCTTTACCGACTTACATATTTTTCCTTCTATTACAATAGACTTGCGCACATAGCCTTCAGATCGTGTGACTCTTCTTCGACATCAAAACATAGTTCTCTCCCATAAGATAGCATCTAGCTCACTAATTCACTAACAGTCCCAAAAATACCAACCCTTCACATATTTATAGGATGCACACAACTTTCCCCGCTCCCACTACTCCACTAACTAATTAATCCACTCATTAATGTAAGTGGACAAAACTTCCTAACTAACTTACTTACTCCAATTTTGACATTGTCAAAATGACCAGTTTCCTGGATTCTCGGCCACTTCATCGAAGTTGACTGGTCCCCTTCAGACCACTTTTCCTTGGCCCGATTCACATCCAAACTTCACAAAATTTAACCTAAAATTTTTACATAGTCCAACATAAAATATTCATAGAATTTGAGAGAAATGGGATGAATTCTATGCCCAAACAAAGGAAAGATGGGAATATCTGAGGAGAAAACGAGAGTATTCAAGAAGCCATGAGAGTTGTTCATGAAATTGAATGAATAGAATATGTGTCATTTGGCTCATGAATCCCTTGCTTATGGATCACACCCCCCTCTACCTATTGTTTTCTTAAAGGAGTAATGCATATATTTACATATTTTTTATCTGGTTGCAAGTAAGTCTTGTAATGTTCCCATAGTTCATCATTTTTGCAAGTTGTAACTTTCTTGTGATGAAGATGACAAAATGTTATTATGTGAATTGTATCAATGGGAGTATCTGATGTATGGGAAAATAAAATGGAACTTTGGGACATTCAATTAAGAGGTTTCACTTCCTTATTTGCATACCAATTTTAGTAGAATATGGCATTGGAAAATATGAAAGGTTGAGAGTGATTAACTAGTTTATGGATGAGATCTAAATATCATGTTCCTATTATCATAATAATGGAGTATTGAGAACTATGGAAAAAACCTCATGTTTATTCCCACATGTTCCATACTCAAAGTGATACACTCACTTAATGTGAGAGAATAATAGATCAATTAGGGTTGTATGCTCTACTTGGTTTATATCAAAGGTGGGATTCCCTATTTACTTATCTAAAGAAAAGGGAACCACTCTCATACCCCAACTTTAATGTATCCCTATATAGGTATATGAATTATTTGAGAAGATATGGGACACATTGGTTGGAATTAAGGTTTTATATTCCCATTATTTAGTGTCCTTCACCTAATTATCACTTCAATTTTTCTAGGAATGAGCATGGGATATAAAACACTGTGGGAGACTATAGAACTCAACTTGGGATATTACATGATGGCTGAATATGGTGGTTCTCCTAATAGCTAGAGCAATGTTATGAACCTACCTAGGGGGTAATGGGAGGCATGGAGGGCCTGTTATAGTATAAGTGGAGGATACTCAATGTAAAATGGACTAGATACACTATATTGTTAGTGTTCAATAAGGCCCACTAAGTTAGTAAAAAAATGTAATGGGACCTCATTAAAGAAGGTCCATTAGGTGGTTAATTAGGAGGTTAGTATGTATGGTGATTCTATAAATAAGTATGGAATCCTCCTTATGAAATGTTGAGAAGAATATTGTATGTTGAGATTAACTCATTAGGAGATAGGCCCCTCGAAGAGGCAAGTGAACATGGTTGATTAATCCCACCAAAAGAATCATTTCATATAATAGTAAAAGTGAATACTTTATGGTATCGCTTGTGTTATTATTTGTACGATCTTACTTTTAGATCAGGCTTATAACAATTAAGAGGCAAGTGAATAGTGTTGATTCATCTCACCAAAATAATAATTTCATATAATAATAAAAGTGAAGGTTTTCTGGTATCTCTTGTGTTATTCTTTGTATTATCTTATTTTATTATTGGGTTGATAACAAATAATCTCCATGAAAAACACTATCAGTAAGATCCCTCCAATCCAAAGCATGAAGAGGGATATTATGGGTTTGCATAGGGATGTGCAATGAGATCAACTAGGGAGATATGATGGGTTCTTGTTTTTGTTAATCTTCACCATCCTTTTCTTGCATAATCTACCTTTTGGACTATGTCTAAATTTTGTCATTATCCATAATGATACCTAAATACAAAGATAAAGGCTTCGAGGTGATTTCCATTGCATTTCCTAGTTCCAATTTGATTTATGTTAGATCTTAAGAGAATGGTAGAATATTTTTTATTTTCTTGCTATTAATGATTGGTTGGAAAGTTCCTACATATTTGTTGGAAGATTTTCTACATGAGCCCATTAAATAATTGGTGTAGAATTGGTTATGGAATACAATAGCATTAATAAGCTATTAGGAGAGCAAAAGGTGGGAAATGTACAATGGAGGTAATGAAATTAGGCCTCATGAATCAATGTGACATTTTCTTATTGTAGGTTTCTATGGAAACCTTCAAACATTTCTATAGATCACACCATCGCCTTTTTCTTTTGAACAATTGTTAGCAGCGTTGATTAGGCACCCCAATCTAATTGGGTCTACTTATATTCCTAGTGATCACATATGTATTCTATTAGTATATAGGATGAAGTTATTAATAAAATATTGTTGCTTGAGAATGTTCAATTTTCAATTTAACTAATTTATAGACTTTGTTATGTTTGTTGTTTCACTATTTACTTAAATAAGACATGTTTGTGTATAAAAAGGGGCTATCACCTCTTTGATAATCTAGTAGAGTCTTGATAATTTAAGGATCTCCAATATAATACATATTTATATGTCTTCGTGATAAATAATGAATTCTTGATTTATTTAGTTTTGTTGTAGTTTAGTTCCAATACTCTGTTTTGAGGCATAGGCCACTCAACAAAACATGTGTGTTGTTTTTTCATTATCTTACTATTTCATTTGTTATATTTCATTGTGTGTTTACCTTTAAGACTTAAGAAGAAATATCGTATAACTATTAGTTTGCCTTAGAAATGGATTAATGAGAATTTTGCTATAGCTTGAAGTAATTTCCATTGAATAAAAGCATGGATTAGTATTTAACTTTTGCTAGTGCATATTCATTTTGCAAGAGTGATATGATTCAATAGTTGTTTTGCAATGTGAATGTCATTTCCAATCTTATTAATGATGTAATTTCCTTCTATAAGAGCATTATTGAAACCAATTATAAAGAGATTTGAGGCATGCAAATATAGTGCACGGTATATCACAAGACATATATTCATAATGCTTATAATTAAATGATCGATTAATTTAAACATATATCTTACAATAAGTGTGACGATTAAAATAAGTGTCACTCTTTCCATGAACTTCCCCATTGTGTTTCTAATGGATTTTAAATATATATCATCCTAAATTCTTAAAGGTAGGTGAGGTATTTATAACTACACTAGCACTAAGGTTGGCACATCTTCAACAAGGTTAAAATCTAAGGACCACTGATTCAAATACATTCATCTTTGGCCCATGATTTAGGATCTTCTTATAATGATTTTAACTTTATGTTCTTCAAGATTGAGGTAAATTGTGAATATTCCCCTTTCATAGAAATACTATTGAAGGGTTTGTTTGATCAAAAGGATCCAATTTATTTGGATCCATGCTTTCATGGATTTTAATGAAAAAAAAGACCCATGCATTTGTCAATAAAAGAAAAAAAAAACATTTCTCTTTTTCATGGGAGGGATGGTGGAGCCATTACAAGGGGGATTTGATCATTTTTTTTAATGATTGTTGGTTCATTTGGGGCACAAATTTGATATGCTTAGTTGTGGAAGTGTCCAATTATTTGATTAAGCTACAATCTGATTTGAAAAAGAACTGGAGGGAAAATTAGTGTCACTCCCTCCTCCATCACTGCTATGGCTACTCTCTCTACCCAGAAAGTCAATTATATAATTATAAAAAAATGTTTATTACTTGAAACAGGTTTGATATTCAATAATGTAACTTTGTAGTAAAAGGAATATTGTAAGTAATGTTTGAATCAACCAAAATTTGTAGTTAACCTAGCTTTGTTTACAACTTTTAAAGATATGCATTGGAATTCATAATTAATTGATTGTACACCTAAAGATAGAGTGGGATTTCCCAGTTTCCCTTTCTTCTTTGAGATTTCTCTCCAATCCATTAAGAAGTCTATAGTTCATGGAAGAGTAGGTGAATCCAAACTCCTTATTGCATTTAGTTAGATGGAGACTATATTTCTTTCTCTAGATTCAATTTTTTTTAATCACAACATCTTTGCATGTCACTAATGGGGTTTTACACATATGATTATCTGCATTGAAATAGAAGGAACCAAGGCCATATGCACATTAACACCCTTAAAGGGTGGGTTGGGTTCCCGAATTGACGTTGTTGGACTAGGATAGGTACATGAGATAATGTTGTTCGTCTCTACTATTCCACCTGCTATTTGAAGATGCCTCTAGAGGTTTCTTCTCTAATGGTTTCCATGTTTGGGTTTGTTGCTTTAATTTTTTTTCCATTGAAGGATATATGTTGTTGGACATGGTTCATACAATTACTATGTTTATTGACAAGTCTTGCAACAAAAAGCCATGCTATCATATAATCCAATACCTAGATCCATTTATAATTGTATTCTCTAGAGTTCAATATTGTCTAGTAGGATATGGCTGAAGTCAATTTCAACCCAAACTCAAGCATAGGTAATGAAGCCTTATAAATTTGACCTATGTCTGAAATAATAAATCTACTCAATATATTTCTATTTTTTTACAAATGTATGGAGAGATTCAACCATGTTAGTCACATTAGAGTTGTTCTAATAGCCATGGTAACTAGGTTAAACTTGAGAACCATGGTTAACACAGAGACCAAATCTACCCCAAAGCCATGGTTCTTTCCCTAAACCATTATTTGTTCTTCCAAATTAAGAAAAACAAAAAGAATTTTAGAGTAGAAATATAACAAATATTTTGTAGTCTATGTAGAGCTAATATATATCTATATCTATCTATCTATCTATATATATATATAACAATGGGATAACAATGGTTTTGTAGTCAATAATGGGCTTACTAACCTTTGACATGTGCATATATATAACAATATATATAACAATGAGATATCTTTAAATCTTTCTATGGTTGAAGATTCTTTGTGTTTGAAAAAGGAGTTTTATTATAGACCATCCTTTCAAAAAAGCATAGGTCTCATGAAGAGGGTGCACCTCTACCTAATAACACTAATTTTTTTACTAATATCATATTCACACAGCAAAGCGTGATTATCTAACTACTTGCCATCAAAAAGTAAGTACTCCTGCAATTCAAGTAGATCCTTGCATATTTTTTGAATGAGCCTCAACCTAATGGAGGGTATGTATTTCCTCCTTTAAAGTAACAAATTCAAATCCCAAAAATACACAACATATATGCATGTCTTTGTGTCCATATAGTTTGAGTGAATCTCAACCTAATGGAAGATACTTAAGAGGACAAATTCAAATCTAGAAGGTGTAAAATATATATAACATGGTTTCCATATAGTTTTTGTGAGCCTCAACCTAATAGAGGATATGTATTACCTTTTTCAAAGTAACAAATTCAATTTCAAAAGGTGTACGGTCAATATACATTTTTTGAGTGAACCTGAAGTTAAATGGAGGATGTCTATTTCTTCCTTCATATTAACAAATTCAGACTTAAAGTGTATAGTATTTTTAAGTTATATTTTTATCATTACTTATTATAATAATAATTACAATAACAAATTCAGATACAAAGTGTATAGTATTTTTAAGTTATATTTTTATTTTTACTTATTATAATAAGTATAACAAGGAGATAAAAAGATAAAACAGTGCTTCATACGAGGAAGTCAAAACACAACGTTCATCAGAATTCAAACATGTTGTTTGCTTACTTCCAAATTAAACTATTGTTTATTGGATAACATAGAAAGTCGAGTTGAATTATACCTAACATTTTTTTAGTTACTTCTAAATTATTCCTTTTTAGAGAGTCGAGATGAATTATAGCCGACCAATCTGTTTAGTTACTGCTAAATTAAACTTTTTTCAATGAAACGCCCTTGATATTGGAGTTGAAATATAGGAAAGTCCAAGAATCGATCTCACAGAAGTTGAAAATAGAAGCCACGAGACATGGAAGATAGCGAGCATGTGCAGTCCCGAGATCAGTTCACGTGGATGATGCACCCAGAATCTCAAATTCCCGTGCAGACTCTCCTGTCATTGTATTTTTTCATGCCCGTTGCTTCAGAATGGCGTTAGCTTCGAGGAAGCAACCATTTTAATAAGATCTGGCAGGAAAATAGCCGATGATCCAGGCAAAAAACTAATGGGATCCTATTAAAAACTACAATAGAAGCTGCATGATCTCAAGGAATTTGCATTGATTCATTAATGTGGTGGTTCTGATTGATTCCTGAGTCTGGGCTCCTTGATGGGACTTCATGGTTCATTCAATACAATCTAACTGGAAAGCTTGATATTGTGAATAGATTATTAACAGTAATCACATCGATCGTGCAGCCGCGTTGACTGTATTTCAAATAATTCTACAACATAAGAGGCCATAAAACACCTCCACTGGTCTACACTTAAAAGCCCATTAACCCAGGCAGTTTTCTTCTCTTCTCTTTAGATTTTGTATTTTGCACAGTTTTGCCTTCTGTGGAGCTTCTTGCCATTTGATCCCTTGTATTGGAGCTCACAATTTCTGTGGAATATAAATAGAGAGTTTAGAAATCTAAGGCTTGACATTCCTGTCATTTCTCTTTATAGTTTAGAATTCTGAGTCCTGGCATTTCTCTCTTTACATTGAGGTTTGTAAAGATGGCACTGAACACAGGTTTTGCAAATGCTTTTCTGGTGTTCAATGTCATGTGTCTTCTCATGGCAGCACTGACAGTCTGCACAGCTTCTCAACTTCAAGTGGGAGATGCCCAAGGATGGGCCATTGGACCAAACTATATAACGTGGGCAGCCAACAAAGAGCTTCACTCGGGGGATACACTATGTAAGTTTCAAATTGTTCATCTGATTGGTACATATTCATTTCATGTTATTGAACGATTTGGAGATATCAGCGATTCCATAGATCCATGAGTTTAGAGCAATCACTTAAATGTGTATATTTTAGATTTATGTATTTGGTACATATTCATTTCATGTTATTGAATGATTTGGAGATATCAGCGATTCCATAGATCCATCAGTTTAGAGCAAGTGTATATTTTAGATTTATGTATTTGACTCTAGTCACTTCTCTTCCACAATCAAAATAGAAAATCATTTTTCTATAATAAGGAATCTTCTAGTTACTTGATAGATCTGAACTTAAAATAAATCTATACAGAATAAATGTGTTATGATCTCTACTGCTAATTCTATGATCTCTACTGCTAATTCTATTATGTAATTTTATATAAGTTTCATATTGTTTATCTGATTGATACATATTCATTTCATGTTATTGAATGATTTGGAGATATCAGCTCTACTGCTAATTCTATTATGCAATTTTATATAAGTTTCATATTGTTTATCTGATTGATACATATTCATTTCATCTTATTGAATGATTTGGAGATATCAGCGCTTCTATGGATCCATACATTTAGAGCAAGCACTTGAATGTGTATATTTTAGATTTATGTATTTGACCAAGTAACTGTTCTTCCACAATCAAAATAGAACATCATTTTACATGCTAAGGAAAAAATCACAGTTAAGAAATTTGATTTCTGTTCGTTACTTGATACATCTGAACTCAAAATAGCTTTAGATCTATACTAATTAGTATGCATGATCCATCCATTTAGAGCAATCGCTTGAATGTGCATATTTTAGATTTATGTATTTAACCTAGTAACTGTTCTTTCACAGTCAAAATAGAAAATCATTTTACATGATAAAGATAAATTTACAATCATTTTTTTTATTTCTGTGGATACTTGATAAATCTGAATTTGACATAGTTCTCTCTCTCTATATACTGTTTAGAATGCATGATCCATCCATTTAGAGGAATCACTGTATATTTTAGATTTATATGTATTTGACCTAGTAACTGTTCTTCCACAATCAAAACAGAAAATCATTTTACATGCTATAGACAAAATTACAGTCAAGAAATTTGATTTCTCTGGTTATTTGAGAAATCTGAACTTAAAATAGCTCTAGATCTATACTGATTAGTATGCATAATCTCTAATCAGTGAGATGTAAAACAGTTGGTGCCGGGTGATGGTTAAGACACCTCTAAGCGGAAAGGTCACCGATTCGAAACCCTGCGGATACTAAAATCCAACCATGCTAAAGGTTGTGCATGATCTCTACTACTAATACCATTGTGCTTTTTTATTCGATGTGCAGTGTTCAAGTACACCAATGGTGCGCACGATGTGCTTCAAGTGACAAAATCAGACTATAATTCCTGCACGGCCGATTCCCCTCTGGCTTCTTACAAAAGTGGGGACGATGTTGTAAGCCTGTCAAAGCCAGGTTCCTACTACTATCTATGTGGATTCCCTGGTCACTGTGAAGCAGGGCAGAAAGTAGCTGTAGTTGTTTCGGCCGCCGCCACCCCTCTCTCAGCACCTTCTTCATCTCCATTAGCTTCTGCTCCAACAAAATCAAAATCTGCTTCTGCTCCAAAGAAATCCAAATCTGCTCCTTCACCTTCTCCTACTCCAAAATCCTCTGCAGGACCTTCACCATCGAAGTCTCTTAGCAGCGCAACGTCTCATTCTCCTTCTTCCTCAAAGAATAGTGCTCCTACACTATCTGCAGGCTCGGCTTCACTGGCAGTAATGTGGGCATTCTCGGTCTTGTTCTTCATCTTATAGATTTCCAGTGTAACCTCGTGAATAATATTTCTAGTGTATTTCGGTGATTCTTCTCATGTAATATTCATTTTTTACTCGAACAGTCACATTTTATCATAATATCATTTTGCGGTTTGATGGTTTCAATTCATTTTGTTCACAGATGAATGTGAAGCTCTGGATTTATTCTACTCTAATCCCTTTGTATTTATCTCAACCCACAGTAGATTTGTTCACTTTTAAGAGATGGATCTTGAGTAGAAGAAATCTATGTAGAAATTTTATGGTTGTGCAATGTATGTGATTTTATGACTAGTATAGATTCATATAAAATCCGGATTTATTAAGCACAATTTACATATTATTGAAATATTCTCTTGAAATAGATATATATTGTTTTATGAATTTATATGAATTTTTTTTAGTAGGTACATCTAACTTTTTTCAAAGAATGGGTTCACAATCAACTTTTTCAGTCTGGAAAATTTCTAATTTCTGATTCCTATGTATAATTGAGATGAAAGATTTTCAAAGATCTTGGTTTGGTCGGGATGGTATGTACTTTTTGATTTCTTGGAAATAACAAAAATACAGTTTTTTTCTCTGAAAAAAACTATTTTCAAAAAATAATCATGTAAACTTTTATTATTTTTTACCAAATATTGTAGAGTTTTAAGTACGCTTATAGCTTAGTTGGTTATTTACTTCCTCTATTCTTATGGGAAGTTGTTGAATCTAAATCAAAACCATTATTTATTAAACATAATTTATACTTCAAATAATTGTATTCATTTTAATGATAAATAAATTCTTGTTTAAAATGGATATATATTATTTTTAATTTTTTAATTTTTATTTTATGAATTTACATGAACTTTTTTAATACGTGCATCTAACTACTTTTCCAAAGACTTACTGTGAACTTCCATTATTTTTTACCAAATATTGTAGAGTTCTAGGTACATCTTGTAGCTTAGTTGGTTATATACTTCCTCTGTTCTTGGGGAGGTTGTGATTTGAAACAGGCTAGTTATCTATAATTTGAATCTATATCAAAACCACTGTAAAGGTCCCTCGAGTTAAAAATAATTAGTTGCTTGATTCTTTATGAACTTAAATGATAAATGGAAAACCCTACCGATCTATGAAGTCTCGTGGCTGCAAGGTTGGGTTTTATTTTTTATTTTTAAGGAAAAATCTACACCCTTTCACAATGCCTGCCATCATCGTATTTGTTAACTTAAAAAACCTACTTACACAAAAAAAAAAATCTGTTTGAAAAATTTCAATATCTTGTTGAATTACGGCCAAATATAGCCAAAATACCAATACGAAAAATGATATAATTGAAAAATTATGCTGGTATAAACCATATATATTCAGAAAGTGCGGGGATATTGGACACCACCCTCACCTAGCACTACAATATATTCTGAAAAAAATATATTCATCTTTGGGTTGTATTTTCTTATAAAAAGGTCATTCAAAAATATATAATAACATAGACAAAATACAATTAATATACTTAAAAATAGGACTTTATTGATCATATGTTTATTTATTGTATTTTTTTATTGCATTGAAGATATGGCTTAAACAAAAAATATTAAATTATATTAATTTCATATTAAATTTGGATATATAATGCATTATCAAATATTTTGAAGTGTAAATTCTTTTTAATGTATAAAAATGTTAAGATATAAAAAATTACACCTCGGTAAATTGAATTCCTCTCTATATTTTATAGATTCGATTTAAGATAAATCTATATTAATTATATAAAACCAAATACATTCATATTCATATTTTATTTATATTATTAACTAAATATTATTCTATAATGTAACAATTCATCCATCAATAATCAACATCAATCATCATATCTTTGTATTTAGAGACTCACATTTGAATATCCTCATTTGCTAAAATTAAAGACCCTCTCCTTCCCTTTTGATCCGAGCTTACTTTCTTCCACAAATTTTGTTGCATACTTGGATCCAATGGAAATGTTTCCATCTTTATGTATTAGTTAATGTTGATATTTATTTTTTCTAAGGATAAATGAAAGTGACATAAAAATTTGTATTTAAAAATAATTAAAAACATAATTTGTGTTTAATTTTATAGCAAAGTTGTGTTTGTATAAAAATTTATTATATATGTTTTATAAAGTTAATATGTATATCACTTATATGCTAAAAAAATTGGAGAAATAAAATTATCATATTAACAAAATTTCTTTTATTAAAAATTTCATTATTATTAATAATAATAACAATTATTCTTTATTACTTAATAACAAAATCCAAAATAATTAGTAAGACATTTAGTTATATTTATAACAGTGTCCATAATGCTTAACTATTTCGGCTGTCAATACCATTTGGGCAGTGATCAGGATGAGACAGAGATAAGGATCTCTGTCCACTTGCTTGCCTCTCTGATCTCATACCAACCTACAGTTAGAAAAACAGGGAGTTAAAAATATTAAAAGTTATAATTGATTAACAAATCCATGGAGATGATTAATCCTTGCTTTTACAGGAAAAGCTTCATTCTCTTCCCGCTATAATACAGAATTGGATTCACCACAAAAAATAAAAATCACTTGGCATTAACTCATTAAGAAATAGTTTTATAGTAGTATTTGGTGAAGGCAACCAAAAAATCTGCATAAAGTTTCCAATTATGTATCAGCAATTTTAGTGATTAATGTAATTTTCCTTTTTTGAAATGGCTAGAAAATGAATTTTATTTGGCATTTTTTAAGAGTTTCCAATCTATTATTAATAATTTTAGTCACTATTGTAAATTTTCTATTTTGAAATGGAGAGAAAATGAAAATTTCCTTTCCTTTAGATTTTCAAAAGCATTTTTTGAAGTTTCCAAAACATCCATTAACCATTTTAGAAATTTTAAAATACTAAACAAAAATCTCAAAAATGAATGATTACAATTTAAGAAACAAAAATATTTGAATAATTTATTTGTAAAAATATTAATATATATAACAATAAAAATGAGAGCAAATAAAGTTATAAACTTTAAGTAACCAATTATAAACAATGGAAGGGATGACAAATACCTGTAAAAAAGAATGAATAAAAACTCTTCCTCGTCACTTGGAATGCTTAAACAACTCATTAACATATCATAAAGTTATTAATTTTTAGATGATGTACAATAAAATAAAATAAAGGTGGGATTTAGTATGATTGTTCTCAATTAAAATAAAGATTAATATTATAATTTAAATATGCTTGAATATATTTAAAAATTGTATTTAAGTCAACATAATTTTTAGATAGTGATTAAAATAATAAGTGATCAAAATGATTTGAAATATCTTTTATTTTCTAAGATAAATTTGAAAACATATAAACAAAAAAAAATGTATAATTAGAAATAGTTTATAAAGAAGTCAAATAATCACTATAAATTGTAATTCTCCAAAAAAGTAAGATAAGATCTCAAAGGTTGATTTAAAATTTTCTATTTTATTTTAAAAATTAGTTAAGTTATTCTAATTATAACATGATAGTTATGGATCTATTCTACATAGTAAATGATCAAATCTCTTAAGGTGCAATGGTGTTAACAAGTTTTTGCAATATAAAATATGGTTGCACTTTAGGTGATTTGGTCCGTCCCTAGGCATGATAGATCTAGAGTTAAGAATGATTTACTTTGGTTTCTTGAAACTATGGATCTATTGAGCACCTAGAGGGATCAAAGCAAAATTAAAGTACAAATGTATTAATGATTAAAATATCAAAATTAGAAGGGATCTATGTTAATTTATTTTATTACCATATAGTATTCTGTTATTACTAGGAAGTATTGAAACTTAAAAAAAAATTGTGTGCATACATGGTGGATATGTTTCACATATGGTACCGTTTTATTGATCATTATATACACTACCACATTTGATTACAAAACAATGTTTGTTTACTCAAGTAGTTATGTGCTAGTTACATAGAACCACTTCACATATGAGCATCTATGTCAGTAAGGATTCTACCCAAAATGAGTGGTTGGTTACTCTTATAATAGAGTTGTACATCCATGGAAATGAGCCACTGGTGAATTCAAATGTTTATTTGGAAATGAGCCACTCGTGAATTCAAATGTTTATTCCTAACATGCTTAAGTTACTATAGGGTGATGCGTGTAGCCTAAATACATGCTTCCATAGTCTTGCGAGCATGACATACAACTATCATCATTCATAGTTAATTCATAGTGTGTTTATAATTATAAAAAAATGGAAGACCCCCACAGAATTCGCTTTGGAATTATTAAGGAGATGTCATTAAAATCAAATAAGGAGAGTCCCCTGTTTTTTAGCTTGTTAAATGAATTGTGTGGACTATCTAGATAAGATATTTCTTAGCTTGAAAGGATGGTGATTCCAATGGTTGATGTTTCCTCCTCCTCTACCACTGCCATGAACATCAAAAACATTATTTCCAATTCTCTATGATGACCTTACCTTAAATTGATCCATATTTCCATTTTGGATGCTAGTAATATACTTAATATACTATTGGATTTGTTTGCAAATACTCTCTCATCACAAATTCCTAAGAGTGTAAATGGATATTTGAAATGAAAATATCATCTTAGATTCAAAATTTTTACTTTTTCTTGTAACATTGGCTACAATTTTATTTGCGAGGAAAATCTAAAGAATCTCTACTTAAATTGGATGACTTTTGGATTTTTCTTGTGTTATGATCCTATGAAATTCTTATAGATGGATTCCTCCTTGAACCATGTGCAAAGCCTCAAGGCCCATACCTAGTGCTACCAACCTTTTAATGGCATCAATATCCCCACTTAGAAATCAGGAATACTATTGATAGAACATGTCTCATGCTTTGAGTCATCATTCATGGCCTTTGATTCCTAGAAGCTTATTTTATGGCTTGCACGTCAAGTATTCTCCTCCAACCATGTCTAGGACCCTAAGACCCTAAGAAAACCGTAATGACACACATATTAGCTCTCTAAGATATACATATCATAGGGAGGTCATGTATGATGCCTTTAGGTGTTAATCATGGCATTGGATGCCTAGAAGCTTCCTTTTGGGACTAAGGCTTGAGTTTCCTACCCCAACGATCTCTAAATCCCCAAGACCCGTAAATAATTATAATGCATCATAAGGGAACAAATATCCCTACTTGTATATGAATAATAACCTCAAGAAATCATGCATGGTGATTTTAGGTGTCATGTTCGGACCTAGATTCCTAAAATATTTCTTTAGGTGTTAAGGCATTTAAAGGGTTTGGACTTAGATGCATAAGGCCGTCGATAGATAGTTCCATGGTTTGCTTAGGTCCAAAGGCACAATATTATTCTGTGGAATGTCACTCTCATGTCCCTTGGACATCTACATATTGCTCAAAACCACATAATACCATAGAAATCAACATTCATAGGACGATGATACCCTTAAGAGGCCAAATTTTGTCGGTGGCAGAAACCTTCTTACCCCTAGATGGATAGAATATTCCTTTAGGGATCAAGCTCCAGGTCTCCTCCATTTACCATCTCCAAGGTTGCAAGACCATGAGACATAGATAGATAACACAATTGATACCCATGCAAAGTCATGTGTGGTGCGCTAATGCATTGTTCATTTCTATGGATGGATCAATGGTTTATTTATGGCCAATGGCATGGCATTCTTCCCTAGAATTCCATTCCTAAGGTCCTAGTACACCTACATAATTCTCAATACCCCTTGATGGCACTGACATCCTCAATCATATTCCAAAGATACTGTCAAAGGGCCATGTGTCATTGGTGGAGGTAACCTACTTAGCCCTATATGGCTAGAAGATTCTTTTTGAGCCCAAGGTTTAGGTCTCCTCCAATAATCATACCTAATGTTCCAGGGCCATAAGACCGAGATGCATAGTGCCATAAATATCCATGTGAATTCATGCATGGTGATTTAAGGAAGTGTTCATGGCGTTGAATGCCTTAACGATTTATTTAAGGAAAAAGGCATGGTATTCTTTCCTAGAAATTCATTCCTAACTATCTGAGACACCTACAGACTACTCAAAACCATTAATGGCATTGACATCCTCAATCATGTGCAAATAATACACTAATGATACCATGTGTGGTTTTTGGAGGAAACCTCATTAGTCTTGGATATCTAGAATATTCCTTTAGGGACTGAAGTTCAAGTTTCCTTCATTGACAATGTCGAAGGCCCCTAGGCCAAAAGCTAAGATACATAGTGCCATGGACACCACTACAGAGTCATATGTGTTTCCTTGAGGCATTGTTAATGAATCTGCATACCTCAAAAATTTATTTAGGGACAAACACATTTTATTCTTCCCTAGAAAACCATTCCCATGGTCTTGAGACATGTAGGTAATACTAAAAAGGACCTAATGGAAAAGACATCTTTAACCATAAAGCAATGATACCCTCAAGAGGCCATGTGTGGTTGTTGGATGAAACATTCTCCCGGGCATTTGTAATATCCACAAATAATATTTCAAGGATATTAAATAAGTCACAACAATTTTAAAACATGAATTTGCAAAACTGAAACTAGTTAAGAAGAAACTAGTCTTGGTTACTGATTAACCCACCCGGGGCTTGATAGTTGGACTTTTTTGGATCTAAAAAATATGTTAAGGAGTGTGCAGTATCATAAAAATCAGAATCAAGGCCATATTCAGACTCCTATGCACAAGGTACTGGGGTCGTTTATCTTTCAACAATAGTTGTCGTTGAAGTCTACTCCAAGGCTTCCTGGGCACATCGACATATGCATACTAGAGACTTTCACTTACACTTGAGAGAAACCAAAGGGTGTATATAGGGTAATTAAACCAAGATATACTGCTGGACAAGAGCTACAAATTGTTTGGGAGGATTTGGCAGAGTTTGGAGACAAAAGGAGGAAGAGTGCTATGTAGGATTGCTCAACTAGTTTGTTTACAGGTTCTCCCAAACAAGAAGAGAAGGCCACGAATTATTAGTATGATGATTGGATGGAATTAATCACTATCATAAGAACCTATGTTGACTAACATAACTGAAAGTGAGCATCTAGAGAACTTTTACTTAAAAATACTGAAAACCTAGTCAAATATATTTGCATAATGAGCTAGTCTTGAGAAATATGAGCTCAAACATCCTCTAAGGATCTTGAATTATTATTATTATATTTAATATGAATAAAAAATGAAATAAACGACAGAAACAAACAAGAACTGAGCTTACTAAGAAATACATAGAATTTTCATAACTCAGACATTACAGGGAGTCATCAATTCTTGGATTTTTACAATGATTGGAGAAGAATGCTCAGAGAAGAGTAAGAAGGAGAAGTGCAATCACTGAATATGATCTGTAGGATGCCAATGAGTTTTTTTCTTCTCATGGGAGGTGCACCAAGCTTTAGGGATGATCACAGGGCGCATTCACCAAACTAGATAGAACAACAATGGTGCATTTGTTTCAATTGGAACCCCCAGATCTAGTAAAATGGCCATAACTTGCTCATCCAGACACCTTTTTTGATGTTTTTTTTTACTATTGGAAATGATGCTATGGAAATAATGGAATAAGTCTCAAGGTCCATAAATTCTCAGAAAAGTCGAAACCAAAACCTCGATTTCGGCCCTTCAACATTGTTTCTATTGAATGTAGGAGTTGAACCGCACAACGAGAACACCAACCACTAGATCATACTTTAGGACCTGAAATAAAATCAATGATGAATACTGGATGTCATCATCCTATTAGAAGAAGCATGGGCACATCTCCTAGCTTGGACTAGGGGCACATCTCTCAAGTCACAAAGGCAACATTGGACTCAATCCAATTCACAAACTGTCAAAAGATAGGCAAGTGGTGCCCACTCCTTCTTTTATAACTTGGGTTTCTTCTTGGGAAAGTAATCCATGAGTTATATTCATTGAACCTAGACAGTGGCTCTTTCCTTCTAGACTTCTCTCATGAAAATAATAAATTAATAATTAATAATTTTTAGGAGAGAATAAGGATGGCTTGTTTTCTGCTTTTGCTTTTTGCTTTGCTTTCTGCTTTTACCTTGATTTATTCTTTTTCCTTGATTTCTGCTTTTTCTTTTGCCTTGGTGTTCTAATTTTTCTTTGCTTTATGCTTTTGCTTTTGCTTTATCCTGCTTTTGCTTTTCTGTCTTGCTTTTTCCTGATTTTATGCCTTATCTTGCTTTTCTGCTTTGTCATGATTTTTCCTACTTTTTTTCCTTATCCTGTTTTTCTACTTTTTTCTGCTTTTCTATCTTATCCTCCTTTCTGCTTTTTATTTCCTTTTCTGCTTTATTTTGCTTTTCCTAATATTTGCTGCTTTTTTGCCTTGTGCTAGCTTTTCTTTTCTTTTTCTTGCTTTCCTAGCTTTGACTGCTTTTATCTTTTCTTCCTTTGCACTCTATCACTTGGTGAATCCTTGTCATCTAATGTGCCCTTGTGAATACTTATCCTCTTGATTCCATTGAAATAAATATCTATAAATGAAAAATACTTCCACCAAGTGCATTTCAAACTTAGGATAAAATAAAAATAAAACCACCTAACTAATTAATGCCTTAAAACTTAACCCCTCATTAATTAATTAATTCTAAACTGTCACTAGGATCCATGGGGTTTGGAGTGACATTGGATGCTTCATGGTGCTGAAAAAATGGGAACATGACAGTCTGCCCCTCCCAAGATTGCTTGTCCTCAAGCAATTTAAGATCTATAGTTGAATTTGACAAGCACTGGAATTCCAAATTCCAACTGAACTCAATGGAAGTGCCACCATGATGCTGTTGTGCTAATCTGGTTATAACTGGATTTCTAAGAGGATCCCAGGGTCCCACTGCTTATGTTACATTCCTCCATACACCAATGCAAACTGAATGATCCATTAATTCCTAGATCCCACTGTCTCAAGTGCATGTCTCCCTATAGCATTGTTGCTTGCAGGGAACTACCATTCCAAAGAGTTACAGGGTCCCATTGTCTTAACTGCATCCTTCCAAATATGTAATATAGCTAAAACAGTATATTACTATTACTATTACTATTATTATTATTATTATTGTTAGTTTATAATTAGGTTAATTAGTATTAATAGGCCAAGGGTCACCTCCTTAAGGTCCAACTGTTCATTAGGTCAACATGCATATATAATGTTGACAAGTCAATGTAATATTCATCAATCAAATTATAAAATATATTTATTTATCAAATAAAGATAAATATGCAAGGCTGTTGCCTTACAAGTGGGCTCTCGCTCTAGTTTGCTCTCACCTCCTCACTCAACTTCCCATTCAGATTTCCGCACCACTCATATCGCTACTCTATCTCCAGACTCCGCCACTCATCCTCCTCTCGCTGCCCTAGCTCTCTATAGCGATCCACCTGCCACCCATATCCATAGGATGCTCCCATTTTTCCTCACAATCGCGCCTCTTATGTTGCACCAGCTCTCCTCTCATCTCGACCACCCTACATACTGCACCCTTCCACGAACGCACCCCCTCCGCATTGTGATCTACACTCCCTTCAGCCCACACTTGCCCACTACCATTCACGCACCACCCCCGCGCTAGCTCATCTTCCCTCCCATCCTCCTACCACAAACACCCTCCCTCTGCATACGCCCTCTATAACCCCCGTGCGCTGCTCCCTCTGCATACGCCCTCGCCACAACACCCTCCCTCGGCATACGCCCTCGCCACCTCCATCACTCCCACCTTTGCTGCAAACCTGCGCCACCTTCTATCCAGGCTCTCATCCCTCCTCGCAGCCATCCCCCCAACCCTGCGCAGCTCCACCGTGCAGCTCCCTGCTGCGTCCACCCCTCCCTCTGCGTACGCTCTCCTCCTTTTAGCTCTACCCTCTCCGCTCTCTCATCTCTTCATTCCTCTCATTACTCCCCATAACCACCCCTCGCTCATACTCTTTTCTCCTCCCTGCAGGCGTCCTTCCATTCCCCCCAATCTCATCCATTCGTCCCACTCGTCACTGCCCCCGCCTGTGCTACTCCGTCCCCTTCACGCCCCCCCCTAGCTCATAATCTCCTACGCCATTTCCTTCCTCGCTGGTCTCTTTCCATTCCCATGCGACTCCATTTTACCTCCACGTAAACCCTACAATCCAAAATAAAACCTATATTAAAAATTATTATAATATAATATTATAATAATTATAATATTTGGATTAAAGAAAAAAGTTTAAACATTTCAAAAATAATTTAATAATATCTATTATTAAATTTTTCAAAAATATATATAATAGTAATTTCAAAAATTTAAAATATATATATATATATAATAATTATTATTATTATATTAAAAAAAAAATTCAAAACAAAAAGGGAAAAAAAAGAAGAAGAAGGAAGTTTTGAATTTTTCGAAAGATTTTTACAAGTGAAGTCACTATGTTTCCATCGTTTTATGAAGTCATGCATGGTCAGAAGGGAAAAATGATTATTGAATTTAAACTTGAAGAAATCGAAAAGAGATTGCTTCAGGAAGAGGAAACATACACAAACTCAAGAAGTGCTGGGATCTACACCCATGTCAGAAGAAGGGACTCCTATCATAAGGGAACAAGCTATGTCAACTCCCGAGTTCTCAGGTCAAGCAGAGTTGGGGTCTGCATCATCACTCACGACAGAAGAAGGGGCTATGACTAGAAAGTAAGAAGTTATTATGGCTTCTGAGTGCTCAGGTCAAGAAGTATTGGGATCTACACCCACGACAGAGGAAGTAACTATGATTCTTGAGTTACCAAGTCAAGAGGAACAAGGGACTACTGCGACTCCTATGTATTCAAGTAGGGATGAATATAAAATCGCTACTACCCCCAGGAAGGAAAGGAAGCATGACCGACTGAATCCTTATACCCCCCCTCACAAAAGATCCATACCACCGGACACCAAGTGGGATAAGAAAAGACATCCCAACTACAAACCTCAAAATGCAATACTTAGTAAAAAGTATGCACGCCTATCGGAAGTTTGTTGTGGCTTCTTACAAGGTAGGGAAGTAAGGCACATTAACACGCCAGCTGAAAAACCTATAAATTTGTCTAGTAAAACTCTAGAACAAGGACTTGTTAAGGAAGTCGATGATAAGGACGATAAAACAAAAGAGGTAGAAGAAAAGGATATGGAAGATCAAGATGATATTGACAATCATAATGTCAATATCAATTGTAAAGAAAATAACGATGTCGTAAAAATCAAGGAAGTCAATAAAATCAATGTTAACAACAATTATGAGATAATAGAAGTTGTAGAAGAATGCAATGATGAAAATAATGGTGTCGAAGATGACCTTAATCATGATAGCGTAGAAAAACGAAAACCAAAAGATGTTGCAGCAAATGAAGAGATGATCATCCTACTAGTGGTCGCAACTCAAGATGTTCTAGAATCTCAATATCAAAAGGTTCCCAGAGAACAAACAAAAACAAGCTCGTCAGACAAGGAAGTAAGTACATTATTAGTAGTTTCCACTACAGTTAATAAAGCCATATCAAAGCATGTAGAAAGATCAGAAATCTACATCAAATTAGAAGAGCAAAGAAATACCATCATATTAGGAGCTCCGAAAAATACTCCATATAGTTGTTATGCGTTTATCTACAGAATCATAAGCATGAGAAGATTTGAATGGAAATGTGACCAATTATTTCAAGAACTGCTAAATTGTGGCACTGTTATTCGTGGCAAGAATTCTAGCTGTAACATGCTCATAGAAGATTCATGGTCGAATCTTTTCAGAGCGGGATGACTTGTAATATACCTAAAACAGTATATTACAATTACTATTATTATTATTATTATTAGTTTATAATTAGGTTAATTAGTATTAATAGGCCAAGGGTCACCTCCTTGAGGTGCAACCGTTCATTAGGTCAACATGCATATATAATGTTGACAAGTCAATGTAATATTCATCAATCAAATTATAAAATATATTTATTTATCAAATAAAGATAAATATGTAAGGCGGTTGCCTTACAAAATATCAGAATCAACAGGAAGAATATATAATCATGGAGGATGTCTATATCACTCTACCATATTGGAAGTTCATAACTTCCAATGGAAAACCAAACCTTTATGAGTCCCTCCAACCAAATATGAAAATCCTTATGTTCTATGTGCAGACCAACACAGAGACTCACATCACTGCTATCCAATTGACATAGGTGGAAATCCCATGTCCATCGAAGTATACTGTAATCATCACATAACAACCACAAATGCCTATACAACTGCTCATAAAAAATGAATGATATGTCCATAAACTTCCCATTAATGAAAGAAAAACTCTTACCTCTTGGAGTACTCAACTCCCTCATGTAGCTATCCACCCAATCAGTGAATGAATGCATACTCCATTTTAGTTATATGGATGGAAATCTTGTAGCTTCCCCATGTACCATCTTTTCTCTCATGTAACAACTCTTTACATTGCTACTTGTTCCACCTAACTGGCTCAAGTGGAACTCCCTTGCACTACTATGCATGATGGAGACATCAGATAGATGCCTCTACCATTGCTCATAAAACTAGTAAGGGACATGTGCGCTTGTCAAACCCCAAGGTCTAACCATCAAACCATAAATAAAGTACATGTGGATCCTCCTTCTCCTTGTGTGGCACCAAAAGAAAGAATCCCTTTATCTAATCTTCATCTCTATGTGTGTTGGCTGCCATATGTGTGTGGGATGGGGGAATGGTGAATCAACTCTTTGTAACAATCATCCATCATGGTTGGATCAACCAAAGTGATATCATGTGCCTCCTCCAAAACTATGCAACTACCACCTATAGGAAACTCATAATCTCTCTAGCAATGAACAGGTGCTTGGTATTCATTTTGCTTGACCTCAAACTCTCCAAGCACATGCAAATCAAATTGTACTTCATATTCCAAATGCACACAAGTACTGAATATCAACACATTGTTGTTCCAATGACAAGGGTGAAAGTCCCATGTCCAATAACAAAGAAAGTAGGCATCATCAAAACCCCATGGATTCCCATACTGCTAAAAAAAAGTGTAAAATGTATCCAAGAAGTATCCATATATGCAAGCAAAAATATCATTCATGTGTATTTTCTCTCAAACAAGAAAAGAAGAGACACTCCGACCCACTAATCCAACTGGAAAGTAAGATGCTTTCCTATGTGAGTGCTCCCAATGGCTCAACTCTCTGCCACTGGTCCAATGGTGCAAATATCCATCATATGATCCACTCAATGAAGATAGGTGGAAATTCCATGCACCTTGATACATAGAGGAATCAAAGGTAGGCATGATATGCCTCTGCAACTGATGGGAACATAATGGTGTGTCATTAACTCCACTGGAGCTAATGTGAGAGCCTTATGCTCCTCTTCAGGCACCATCAAGAAGAAACCTTTGAACCAAAATTACTCCTTAAATGACATGTAATAAGTAGAAGGAAATAATGTAGGATCATGGACCAAAATATCCTTACTAGAAACTTCATCCATCAAGCTAATGGATACATCAACTCCATCAAATGTTGGTCCATCAAACATGATCTCTTCTAACTCCTCAATGGAGGAATGGCTCACTCCAAGAAAAAGCTTAGTTTTTCTCTGGTAGAGAGTATGTTCTTGGAACTCATCATCTACATCCCAAGACTTCTCAAGCACATGCATTTCATCCTTCACCTCATGAACCACCATCTCATGAGGTTCCTCCATAGTACTCTGAATGTCCTCAACCGTAAGAGAATGGATGAATTGAATGTAGGAGGGAGTATGTGATCTATGCAACTCCTAGTAAATCTACTCTATCTCTCTCTTATATTACAAGAGGGAAGTTTGAGTGTAATACCCTGTGGCATCCCTATTGTGCAAAGTTCTCAAATTCACCAAATTTTGAATCTAGGGATGATGTACACAATCTGTTCCAACTGTTCCAAATGTTTTCGGATGGTGCAAGGAGGGAATAGGATGGCATAGGAAAATTTAATACAATCATTAGAAACCCAAACACCTGATATGAATATCCATGGTCTGCAATTTACAAGGAGAGAATATTTGGGACAAAACTAGTCAATTGGATTGGTGGAAATCCCCCGTAGGCCAACCACTATTTTCACTTCCAAACACTGTACGGACTTTCCTAATATTTTTTCTAAAACTTGGCTCTGTTATAGGACATCAAGGGAAACATGTGTGCAACATCATATCAGGTTTTAGGATCGAATAGGTCTCCCAAAGGACAACAGCTTCTAGAGTATATAATTTGGATGAAAATGGTAGACAAGGGGCCTTGAATTTATGTCACAAACAATAGCAATACTTTAGGGGTCTGCATAAATTATTTGGGCCATCAATTTAAATCCATATGTAGCTCATAACATAGACAAAAATATCAGAAATATATGATATCAAATAGGTACAATATCATCCCAAAATCACCATGAAAATACTATGAGGAAAATGGCTCGAATCTCATTTTTAATTGAAAATATTACATGAAGTACTTGGTATTTTGAGCTATGGCTCTCATGATATATCTATTACAGATTTATGTAGAAAATAACATGTCCATAAGGTAGAAATAGTAATCCTCCATTAACTAGATGCAACAAGAAGTGCACCATCACACATTTACATGACATTGAGAGAAAGATAGTAGAATGAGAATAGAGAAGAATGAGAGAATATGAACTTGAAATTAGATGGGGGTTGAACCTGCATCAAAAAATATCCATGAAGCTATATTGAGAGGTCTAAATGGCATGTCCATAAACAACTTGGATGGGAATCTTGCACCCTCGAAATTGGTTCCAAGGCAGGGAGGATGGAGATCCACCCTGCAAAGACAAGCTAAGCTCTCCAAATGTGCCAAATGAGAAATGATAAAAAGATGCTCTCCCTCTTCCTACTAACCTTTTATTAAACTTGAATTGCATCCATATCTTGAATTCCCTCCAAGAGACTCCTCCCAACTCGAGTTAGGGAAAGATTCTCATGAATGACACTTGTCCCTCACTTCCCAGCCTTCCCCTTCCATCAATTTGAATGGGGGAATCTTGTCTTCCATAACTTCCCTTGTGCACCCTATTGGAGGCTATTTTTAGCCCTGACATTTCATAAGTTTCATATGTCAGAAATCAAGTCTGAAATTTGTCATAGGTGTCATAGAATCTTCATCATTGTTGTCATAGATATTAGGGAATCTAGCTCCAAGCGTCACAATTCTTCCATGATGCCTCTTCCTCTTCCATGGTAGTTACTCTTCCAATCCAATTCGACCTTCCTAGATTCATGCCATGAATAATGCCTCTCCAACTCCTCCAAGAACGTTATACTCCACCTTGGATTCAAATGGGTGAGAGAAGGATTCCATGTGGAATGGAGAATCTAGCCTTGTGTGGGTCCCACACCACCTATGCGCCCTCATGACCAAATGCTACCTTATTTTTCCATTATTATTATTTATTTATCCCCTTTAATGTGTATTTTCCAATATTTGGGTCTTATAGCTCCCTTATTCCAAGTCTAAATGCTTCCACTCCAACCTAGGGAACTAGTAGATTGGTAGAGATTTTTCCTTCATGAAATTTATTTGGATGGGGACATTACAGTCCTCCCCACCCAAGACTTTTTGTCCCCAAGAAATTCCAAATTGGGATTATGCAAATTTTGTTCCTCTTCCCATGTGGCATTCTCATTTGGAAAATCTTTCCATTGTACTAAATATTCTCTTATGGTCTTGCTCCTCAATTTCCTTTCCCTTGATTTCAGATTTTTTTCCGGAATGAGTATTAGTTGTCCTTCATCATCTAATGGAGGGAGTATTTTTGAAATAGAAATTTGTTGTCCAATCACCTTCTTGAGGCATGAAACATGAAACACATTATGGATTTTGCTACCTTTTGGAAGTTCTACTTCATAAGCTACCTCACCAAGCTTTCGAATTATCTTGTATGGACCATAAAATCTTGGTTTAATATTTTCTGATCCTCTTCCTTTTAAGGTGGTTTGTTTATATGGTTGCAGCCTCAAATAAACCAAAGCATTCACTTGAAAATTTCTTTCTTTCCTATGTTGATCCGCATATTGTTTTTGTTGATTTTGGGAAACCTGCAAATTGTCTTTTAAGAGCTTCAAAATCTCTTGACTTTCCTCAATCCAATCCTTGGATTTTGGGGCTCTACTATCACCAAAAATGTGATAAAAAAAGGTGAGTGCTTCATAACCATAAAGTGATTTGAAAGGAGACATTCCAATGGACATATGAAAGGTAGTATTGTAGCAAAACTCACCCAAATGTAGCCATTTAACCCATGCTTTTTGTTTCCCACCAACATAGTTTCTCAAGTACCCCTCCAACCATTGGTTCAACCTTTTTGTTTGGACATCAGTTTGAGGATGATAGCTTGTGCTATGAGTCAATTGTGTACCCACCAACTTGAAGAGTTCTTTCCGTAAAGAAATCATAAATATACTATCCCTGTCACTCACAATATTTTTGGATGCAATCTGAAAACATCTCTAAAGAATAGCTCAAATACTTGTGCAATAGTAAAATATGAGGCAATAGCAAAGAAATGAGAAAATTTGGTGATTCTATCCAACACAACATAAATACAGTCCTTACCAACAGCCTTGGGAAAATCTGTGATGAAATCCATGGAGATGCTTTCCCACTTTTTTTTTGGAATAGGAAATGGTTGTAAGAGACCAGCAGGATGGGTGTGCTCAACTTTGTTTTGCTGGCATATATTGCATTCATTCACATACTTTAAAACATATTCCTTCAAACATTTCTAAGAGAACCTTTGTCTTAGCTACCTATATGTTTTAAAAAAACCATGATGGCCTGCTAAAGGAGAAAAATGAGCTTCCTTCAAAAATTTTTGCTATAAATTCGAACCATGAAATAAGTATATTCGGTATTTATAGTTGATTAGGACATTCAATATCTTGTACCTATCATCTCCCTTGGCCCCATCTAATAATTCACAATCAAATCTATCTTTGGCATACTCTACTATTAGCACATCTTTCCAATCTTTTGAAATGTCCATAAGCGAAAATGAGGGTCTCCTAGACAATGCATCTGCTACAATATTATTCTTCCCTTTTACATATTCAATGTCAAAATCAAAATCTTGAATATTACTCACCAATTTTTGTTTCCATTCATTGAGATATTTTTGTGTAAAGAAATGATTTAAACTGTTATGATCAGTTTTGAACACAAATTTGTTCCCCACCAGATATTGTCTAAACTTGCCCATGGCATGCATGATGGATAACATTTCGTTGTAATATATGGAGTAGATCCTCTCATGTGGCTACAATTTTCTGCTCTCAAAAGATATGGGGTGTTGATTTTGCTTTAGTACTTCCCCTATTCCTTCCCTTGATGCATCACATTCCAAAACAAATGGTTTAGAAAAATCTGGTAATGCAAGTACTGGACAACTAATCATTACCTCTTTCATTATTTTGAAATCCTTTTCAGCCTCTTCATCCCATTGGAAAGCATCCTTCTTGGTCTAATCAGTGAGAGGAGCAGTCAATTTGGAAAAACCCTTCACAAACTTCCTATACTAAGTACAGATCCCAATAAAGACCCTCAATTTAGTGATGTTCTTGGGTGATGGCCATTCAAGAATAGCCTTTATTTTCTCCAAGTGCACCTTTACCCCATATTTCCCAATGATGTGCCCAAGATACCAAATTTCTATCAACCCAAACTCACACTTGGACAACTTAGATAACAAAGACTGTTCATGCAATATTTTCAATACAACTTCTAACTGATGCAAATGTTCCTCCCATGTCTTACTGTAAATCAAAATATCATAAAAAAAAAAACAAACTTACGGAGATGCTTGCAAAAGATTTTGTTCATGCATGATTGGCAGGTTGCTGGAGCATTGGGCAAACCAAAAGGAATGACAAGAAATTCGAAATGACCATAGTGACATCTAAAAGCATTTTTCTGCACATCCTCCTCCTTCATTTGAATCTTATGGTAACCAAATCTAAGATCAATTTTGGAAAAGAACTCTGCTCCAAATAGCTCATCCATGAGCTTATCTATCTAAGGGATGGGATATATGTTCTTTATTGTCTTTTTGTTTAAGGGCTCTAAAATCAATGCGCATCCTTAAGGTTCCATCCTTTTTCTTCACCAAGACAACTGAAGAAGCATAGGGACTTGATATGATTGATGAGCCCCAATTCCAATAGTTCTTTAATATACTTCTCAATGTCATCCCTGAACCTTTTTGGATGTCTATATGGGGGTATTTGGATAGGTTAAGTACCTACCTCCAAAACAATGGTATGTTCAACTCCTCTCTCAGGTCGCCTTCGATGGGGAAGGTATCCAAAAAACCTCTCCCTTGGATGTTCTGCAACCTTTATGATTGGTTTGGGGGAAGTGATTAAACATTCTGTAGTCCATTCAATGTCCCCATGTCTCACTATGGACCTAATACTGTGGGAAGACACCACTTGGTTAGGATAGGTGTGCATTCCTCTCACTAAATTTTTTTTCCTTCCGAATATTTGAACTTCATTTCAAGTATTTGGTAATTCATTGTATGCTATCCTATAAAGTACAACCATTGTACTCCCAAAACCACATTTGTATCAGTAACATTCACCACATAGAATCTATCAGTAAAGGTGTAATTTCCTAAGGTAAGTTGTAGCTTTGGAATCCATGTGTTGCAATCCATAGAATGGTTACCTGGAATGATGACTGTGAATCCTTCAAATGATTCAGTAGGAAACTTTCTCCTCTCCAACAAGGCTGCATCAATGAATTTATGAGTTTCTCCTCCATCTACCAATATCGAAACCTTCTGCTCTTGTACCACTCCCTCGCATCGGAGGGTGTGAAAACGAGGTAGTCTTGATAGTACTTCCAACTTCCTTGTTTCAGGTGATGGATGATCTTCTTTTGTTGTGTCATATCCCTCTTCTTGGGATGAATGTTGTGATTCTTCCTCCATGTCCTCTTCATTATTAGAAAATACTTCAATGAAGTGTGATTCCCCTTAGCACATTTGTGGCCTAGAACCCATGGTTGATGACATGCGAAACATAGTTTCTTTATTATGAGTTCTTCCTTGGTTGGTACCTCTTTCTTGTACCTCCCAAATGAATATTTTTTCCATGGTCTCTTGTCATCTCTAAACTTGGAAGGAAAATTGGGCTTGGGAGGATACTTTTTCTTGGGTAGCACATTTTGCAGATCTCTTACCAAGTTCATGGGATCTTTCAATGAATTTGTCTTGCGAGCTTTAACCAAAACTTTCAAAGGTTCAACCAACCCTTCAGTAAAGAGAAATACCAATTGAAACATGGAGATATCAGAAACCATAATTGACAATTTTTGGAGTTCCAACATGTACTCCTCAGGGGTTCCAGTTTGCTTCAACTACGCTAGTTCCTTGAAAGGCATTTCAGGGTCTTTTCGATCAAATATTTCCACTAAACTATTAAAAAAATATTCATATGATGTGATTTGATCATGTCCCAAGGTTTTAATTCCATGTAACCACCAATCATTTGCTTATCCCTCAAGATGCATAATAGCCATTTTTAAAGCATCCTCTTCAACCATTGGATTTAGCTGAAAATAGACATTTAAATTTTGTACCCAAGTAGTTGCAGAAATTTTTGGAGAGCCATCAAATGTGGGAAGGGGCACTTTTCTAATTGTAGACTTAAATTATTGATTTTGGAAGGGGTTTCTGGAACCTCCTCTAGTTCTGATCTTGTTTGAGACATTGGAGAATTGTTCAAACTGTAAGGTCCTTCTACACTCTTATCTCAACTACTGCCATTCCTCTAAAGCTTCCTCTATCCCATATTGAGTGTTAGGATCCTCTTTGGACTCAATAAACCTGGGTGTGGTGGCTCTTGTTGATCTTTGGAAGTCATTAGGTTGATTGTGAGGCCCGGTCCTTGAGAAAATGTTTTCACCAACTGTGTTTTTTTCCTCGAAATGAGAACTACTACTGCCTCCTATTGCCAATTTATTCCCAATTTGACTAGCCATAAATTCAAACCCTTGAATTATACGCCTTTTCATTTCCTATAAAAATGGTTTCATGAATTTCCAAAATTCCTCTTTCTCCTCCATCTCTAAGATTCCTTTGTCATCCTTATCCATGGCTTCAACAGAATGCACCTCTTCTCCTACTTCTTCCTCTTCACTAAAGGTAATTTCATTTTCGGTTTCTAGGGGTGGGGGATGACTTCTTGAACTCATAAATGGTCACCCAAATCAGGTTCAAGGACCATGCTTTGATACCACTGTGACATCCCTATTGTGCAAAGTTCTCAAATTCACCCAATTTCGAATCTATGGATGATGTACACAATCTGTTCCAAATGATTCCAAATGTTTTCGAATGGTGCAAGGAGGTACTTGGGAGGGAATATGACACTTTAATAAAATAATTATACACCCAAAAACCTGATATAAAAATACATGGTCTTCAATTTACAAGGAGAGAATATTTGAGACAAAACTAGTCAATTGGATTCGTGGAAATCCCCCCTAGGTCAGCCACTGTTTTCCATTCCAAACGCTGTACAAAATTCCCTAATATTCTGTCTAAAACTTGGAACTATTATAGGACATATAGGACAACATGTTTTCAACATCATATCAGGTTTTAAGGTCAAATAGGTCTCCCAAAGGGCAACAACTTCTAGAGTATATAATTTGGGTGAAAATGGTAGACAAGGGGCCTTTAATTTATGTCACAAAATATAGTAATACTATAGGGGTTTGCATACATTATTTGGGAAATCAATTTAACTCCATATGAATATCATAACATAGAAAAAAATCTCATAAATGTATGGTATAA
Organism: Larix kaempferi; assembly: GCA_027924585.1. NCBI lineage: Eukaryota > Viridiplantae > Streptophyta > Pinopsida > Pinales > Pinaceae > Larix > Larix kaempferi. The sequence goes on along the minus strand of BSBM01000635.1, from coordinate 600,273 downwards.
AATAGGTACAATATCGTCCCAAAATCACCATGAACTATAAGGAAAATGGATTGAATCTCAGTTTTAATTGAAAATATTACATGAAGTACTTGGTATTTCGAGATGTGGATCTCATGATATATCTATTATAGAGTTATGCATCAAATAACATGTACATAAGGTCGAAATAGAAATCCTCCATTAAGTAGATGCTACAATAAGTGCGTCATCACACTTTTACATGACATTGAGAGAAAGATAGTAGAATGAGAATAGAGAAGAATGAGAGAATATGAACTCGAACTCAGATGGGGTTTGAACCTGCATCAAAAAATATCCTTGAATCCCTGTTTATAGGTATGATTTTCCTCTCCATCAACCAACTTGGATGGGAAACTTGCACCCTCTAAATTGATTCCAAGACAGGGAGGATGGACATCCACCGTGCAAAGAAAAACTAAGCTATCCAAATGTGCCAAATGATAAATGATAAAAAATGCTCTCCTTCCTCCTCAAATTTTTGTTGAGATATTGTAACTTCAAAGAATATTATATTTGTACTTTATTATTTCGGAGATGTTTCATTCCTCCGTGAAGATCTTATTGTATATCCGGAGATGTTTATTCCTCCGTCGGAATGTAGTAACTTGGGTTATTAGACTTCCCTAGTGGGGGTCGGACCTGTATGTGTTATGTGGGTCAAAGGGTTGTTAGACCACCCTAGTGGGGTCGACCCAGTCAGTTGTAGTGGGGTATTTAACCCAATGGTTAAATACAAGCCTACATGATTTGTGTAAAAGACAAGTCGGAGTAGTGTATAAATAGAGGAGGTGTATTCCTCATTTTACACACACACTCACTCACTTGAGAATAACGCACTTGTGGAGGAGAGGTATGCTATGGTGGAGGAGGAGATCATGTCTTTGGTTTGCATATTTGTATATTACTGTTCATCTATATTGAGGAATCTTTGTTGGGTTTTCTACCCCATGAGGGTTTCCCAGGATAAATCTGTGTCTCTTGTGTTTATGCTGTGCTTGTTGTTTCTTCAGATATCCTGCTATTTTCTATCTTAGAATATTAAATATTAACATGGTATCAGAGCTAACCTGAAGGAAGGCATTGTATGGCACTTACGACACTTGCTTCACTTGCGACAATTTGAAGGTTTGGGTTTTACATAGCAAAAACCAGTCATCATGGAACTTTCGCTATAAATCCATTTCTGCGAAGGTTCAGGATCTGAAAAGCTTACAGGTCGAAGATAACATCCCCAGGTACCTTGTATCCAAAGGACACCCTCATATTCGTTGTAATTTGTGAGTTATGATCAGTACAAGTTAGGGTTTCTGCCTCTTCCAGATCTCAGTCAAAATCAGGTGACCTTGGAAAAAAGGTCATAACTTGGGATAGGAAGCTCCAAATGAAATTTAGTAAAATGTGACAGGTAGTACACCGACTGTACTATCTCAGGAAACTTTTTCAAAGGCCGAAGTTGAACCAGTGACACGTGGCACACCATACAAGTTCGCTCTCCTGTTTTATCCCATAAACAGGTCACGTTGCGACACTTGGCATAACTATCTCTCAGAAAATCCAATTGATTTCAGACCTATTGGGATGGAAATATGACAGGTTAGGATACCACAAAATGTTTTTTCAGACCCTGTGGAGTGAAAAGTTTGGAGTTACAGCAGAAACAATCAGGTACATATTTCTGTCAAAATAGAATTATTTTTGGAGCACCTTCATTCATGGCTTCCGGAATTTAAGGTTTTGGAGAAAGTTAGAATTTTTGGAATTGGAATCCACGACTGAATGATACTCAATAAAATCGAAATTTAGAGTCCAATATCGAATTTTTTGGTTGGGTAGAAGACCGGGCTTGATCAAACCCCACTTCGGGATTTTGATCGGAAAGATGGAAAGTTAGGGCTTCAGCAAAAGGTGACAAGGGGATTGCATCATCCTTGAACATATGTTCTAAAAGGAGCCGTAGACAGGTGTCTTCGAGAAAGAAGAGGGATTGCATCATCCTTGAACATATGTTCTAAAAGGAGCCATAGACAGGTGTCTCCGAGAAAGAAGAGGGATTGCATCATCCTTGAACACATGTTCTAAAAGGAGCCGTAGACGTATGTCTTTGAGAATGAAGTCCTTGGTGGACATGTGGGGATTGGATCATCCCTGGACTTCATTCCTAAAGAGAGACGTAGACGTATGTCTTCGAGAATGAAGTCCTTGGTGGACATGTGGGGACTGGATCATCCCTGGACTTCAGTCCTAAAGAGAGCCGTAGACGTATGTCTTCGAGAATGAAGTCCTTGGTGGACATGTGGGGATTGGATCATCCTTGGACTTCAGTCCTAAAGAGAGCCATAGAGGTATGTCTTCGATAATGAAGTCTTGAATGAATAGGTAGGGGATTGTATCTTCCCCGGACTTCGGTCACAGAATTGAACCGTAGACTAGGTATCCGATAATGAAGTCCTGAATGAACAGGTAGGGGATTGTATCTTCCCCGGACTTCGGTCCCATAATTGAGCCGTAGACTGGGTCTCCGATAATGAAGTCCTGAATGAACTGGAAGGGGATTGTAACTTCCCCGGACTTCGGTCCTAGAATTGAGCCGTAGACTGGGTCTCCGATAATGAAGTCCTTAATGAACAGGTAGGGGATTGTATCTTCCTCGGACTTCGGTCCCAGAATTGAGCCGTAGACTAGGTTTCCGATAATGAAGTCCTGAATGAACAGGTAGGGGATTGTATATTCCCCGGACTTCGATCCCAGAATTGAGCTGTAGACTGGGTCTCCGATAATGAAGTCCTGAATGAACAGGTAGGGGATTGTATCTTCCCCGGACTTTAGTCCCAGAATTGATCCGTAGACTGATGTCTCTGAGAATTGAAGATAGGACTGCATCGTCCCTAGACCTCGGTTCAAAATGTACGTGTGAGGACTGCATCGTCCATGAACTGGGTTCAAAATGTATGTGATGGGATTGCATCATCCCTAGACATGAGACTTGTCTTAAAGGTACGTGTGAGGACTGCATCGTCCATGAACTGGGTTCAAAATGTACGTGATGGGATTGCATCGTCCCTAGACATGAGACTTGTCTTAAAGTGATAAGGATTGATCATCCTGGAACTTGATCTGGATTGTATCATCCATGGACCTATGTCCTAAAGAGAGTGGGATTGATCATCCTGTAATATGATCGTGTGTGTTGCAGGGTATGCTGCTATGTATTGATGATACTTGTATTGATGATATGTATTGATGAGGATACTTGTATGTATACTTGTATTGATGAGGATACTTGTATTGATGATGTGTATACTTGTATTGATGAGGATACTTGTATTGATGATGTGTATACTTGTATTAGTGTGGATACTAATACTCATGATCTAGATGATGATGTTGCGGATCGTGTTGATCTAGATGATAATGTTGCTGATCATGTAGATCGAGAAGATGATCCAGATGCTATAGATCGAGATGATCCAGATGCTGTAGATCGTGATGATCCAGATGTTGTAGATCGAGATGATCCAGATGCTGTAGATCGAGATGATCCAGATGCTGTAGATCGTGATGATCCAGATGCTATAGAATGAGATGATCCAGATGCTGTAGATCGAGATGATCCAGATGCTGTAGATCGAGATGATCCAGATGCTATAGATCATGATGATCCAGATGCTGTAGATCGAGATGATCCAGATGCTATAGATCGAGATAATCCAGATGTTGTAGATCGAGATGTTCCAGATGCTGTAGATCGTGATGATCCAGATGCTGTAGATCGAGATGATCTCGATGCTGGTGATCGTATGATGACGATACTGATGATCGTGAGGATGCAGATGTTGATGTTGTTGTAGCTGTTCGAGTGCTGCAAAAGATAAAGACTCAGTACTGAAGATGTTGATGTTCCAGTATTGAAGATGTTCCAGTAACTGCTTGAGTTACTAATGATGTTGAGAAAGCTTCCAATGATTTATAGTTGTATCATGTATGATGTTGATGACTCCTTGCTCGTGCAGATGCTGTTATAATATCCTTCTCGTTAAGGGGGAGTGTTGAGATATTGTAACTTCAAAGAATATTATATTTGTACTTTATTATTCCGGAGATGTTTCATTCCTCCGTGAAGATATTATTGTATATCCAGAGATGTTTATTCCTCTGTCGGAATGTGGTAACTTGGGTTATTAGACTTCCCTAGTGGGGGTCGGCCTTGTATGTGTTATGTGGGTCAAAGGGTTGTTAGACCACCCTAGTGGGGTCGGCCCAGTCAGTTGTAGTGGGGTATTTAACCCAATGGTTAAATACGAACCTACATGATTTGTGTAAAAGACAAGTCAGAGTAGTCTATAAATAGAGGAGGTGTATTCCTCATTTTACACACACACTCACTCACTTGAGAATAGCGCACTTGTGGAGGAGATGTCTGCTATGGTGGAGGAGGAGATCATGTCTTTGGTTTGCATCTTTGTATATTGCTGGTCATCTATATTGAGGAAACTTTGCTGGGTTTTCTACCCCATGAGGGTTTCCCAGGATAAATCTGTGTCTCTTGTGTTTATGCTGTGCTTTTTGTTTCTTCAGTGATCCTGTATATGCTATTATTGTGAAATGGAATGCAATGCTGCTATTTTCTGTCTTAGCATATTAAATATTAACAATTTTATTAACCTTCAATGGCCTCCATAGCTTGAATTCCCTCCAAGAGACGCCTCCCAACTCAATTTAGGGAAATATTCTCATGAATGACACCTGTCCCTCACTTCCTAGCCTTCCCCTTCCATAAATTCGAATGGGGAAATCTTGGCTGGCATAACTCCCCTTGTGCGCCCTCTTGGAGGCTATTTTTAGCCCTGAAAGTCATAAGTGTCATATGTCAGCAACATGTCTGAACTTTGTCATAGGTATCATAGAATCTTCATCTTTGTTGTCATAGAGATGAGGGAATCTAGCTCCAAGTGTCAGAATTCTTCCATGATGCCTCTTCCTCTTCCATGGGAGTTACTCTTCCACTCCAATTCGACATGCCTAGATTCATGCTGTGAATAATGCCTATACAAATCTTCCAAGAAAGTTATAATCCACATTTTATTCAAATGGGTGAGAGAAGGATGCCGTGTGGAATGGAGAATCTAGCCTTGTGTGGGTCCCACACAACCTATGCGCTCTCATGATCAAATGCCACCTTATTTTTCCATTATTATTATTTATTTATCCCCTTTAATGTGTATTTGCTAATCTAAGGTTCTTTGGGGTCTTATAACTCCCTTATTCCAAGTCTAAATGCTTCCACCCCAACCTAGGGAACTAGTAGATTGGTGGAGATTTTTCCTTCATGAAATTTATTTGAATGGGGACATTACATACCCTGGTTGTTAAGCCATATACTTATGATATTTTATCTAACTATGGACTTATGTTCTATTTGTTAATGTGAATATGGAATTATGCCCATTTGTTTGATGATGTGATTATGGACTTTGGCATTATTATTATTAATGTTAATGTTGTTGTTGTTATTGTTATTGTCATTATTGTTATCTTTGAATGATTGTTTCTATTAATTAAATAAACAACGGGCTAAGCAAAGGAAAATAAAAGAGCATGGGAGACCATGGATCTCACGGAGTGAGGGGGAATGGGGGACATCCCTAGCACCATATAAATTTTTATTGGATGGTAGTTGTACATCCTATTTCATTTTGTGCCTTGGTGAGTTTAATAGTGTTGGCCACCCAAACATTGTACAACGGAACCCATTTTCGATTTTTATGAACTATAGAGTTATTATTTCACCTTATACTTACTTTAGTGGGTCCCTCTTTTCTAGGGAACACTCCTTGGGATAAATTTCCTTCTATTTATGTTTTTTTTTTCACTTATGAGCCCTCTTCCTAGATTCTAGGAGTTGTAAGCTAGAATTGAGCTTCCACCTCATTAATTTGTGCCTCCACCTCCATAAGTGCACCCCACTCCTCCATTCATCTCTATTTTTGTGCTTACATGATATTTATGACTCTATTGGATTCCTTCTCTCACCAAATTCTCCCTCCTTCATGTTTTGTAACCCTCTTATGCATTAGTGCACCTCCTTGTGTTCTTCATGTCTCCACTCCTTGGGTTTTGGTAACTCCTCCTCAAGGTACTAATATGGGAAAGGGAATCTCCTAACTAGGCCACAACTCCACTAATTTGAGTTAAGTTTCCATGATGAATCCAAACCACACTCAAAACCCATTCTAGTTGGCCACCTTCGGTTCAAATTTCCCTTTTTAAGCTATTTATACATGTACTCTCTCCTTGTTGAAGCTAATATTGAGCTTTGGATCACTTGTCTTGTGTTATCTCACCATGTTGGGAATGTTGTTAGTGTTGAGAGTGTTTTGAGATTTAGAGCTAGTCTATTTCTTCCCTTTGATTCCATTATATCACTCTACTTTTGATGTATTTGTAACTTCAGAAGATATTCACTTGTATATTGTATTTGTACTTTATTGTATCCCCAACGGAGATGTATTATTCCTCCGATTGGAAGTGTTGTCAGTTGTACTTGCAAGTGTCGCAAGTTATATTGTAAGTGTCGTAAATTATACTTGATGGGTTATTAGACCACCTTGATGGGGTCGGCCCTGTATGAGTCATGTGGGTTAAAGGGCTATTAGAACACCCTAGTGGGGTCGACACAGTCAACATTATGTTAAGTGGTTAAGTTGGGGATGACCCAGTTGAGTAAAGGTCAAGTGAAAGTAAAAGTAGAAATAGAGAGTGTGACTCTCTCATTTGACACATTCACTCACTGACTCACTTCACATTAGTGAGAGAAAGGAGGAGTGCGCACTCGTGGAGGAGGAGTAGCTGCTGCAGTCATCTATCTCTTGGGTTTGATCTTTGTGATCTTTGTATTGGTGCTTATTCTATCTCTGAGGAAGTTGTGGGGTTTTTCACCTTCTTGGTTTTCCCCGATGAAATGTTTTGTGTCTCTTGTCTCTTTTCTCTTATGCTTGATATGCTGTACATGTTGTTCTTTCAGTCAAGATCCTAGATCTATTGAATTAAATGATGAAAAGCTAACATCTACTAGTCCAGGTTCTTTCATAGGAAGCCAGGAAATGGGTTGGTGAGAGGAGTCACATCCCATAGGCAGTGGAGACAGACATGAAAGTAGTAGTGGGAAGAATTGTGTCTCTCGGAAGAGGTAATCCTGAGAGTTGATAGACTAAGTGTGCCTCTACTCGTGGATCCATGGTCTCAGATCGAAGGTGACCTGTTCAAGTGAGGAAGGCTTGAATGTGTCTATGACTGGGAGGAAAGTTGTCCTATTGCATCCAGTTGCCCTTATTTTGAGATAAGTATATCTCTTATATTTCATTTTTATTACATTATTTTATTTGGTATATGTGAAATGGTATCTAAATTGGTTGTCTGTATGTTTATGTATTGTACGCCAGGATCTATATGCAGAAATGATGAATTTTATATAATATGTTTCTACTCTCACCTTATTTCTCTTAATCACAAATTGTAATTTTGGATCGATGGTATTGAGAGGGGAGAAAAAATAGGTTATGGTTCGCCTATTTATGCTAATTTATGAGTCATAAGACATGTTCCATTATTTCCAAAGCAACATTTCCAGTAAGGATCGCCTTTCATTTCATCGAAAAATCTTTTCGGATGACCAAGATATGTCTGTTTTGGTCCAATAGTTTTGTCGATGCCAGTATGAGCACACTAGTTGTTAGATTGGAAATGTTATGTGCATGAATCTGCTCCTATTTGCATATCTAAATTTGAATAATGTAATCTGAAAGGAATATTGATTTATGGCTGGAGGGAGGTGTTGGTCACTGTATATGCCGATTAATTCAGTTAATACACAGAGTGCTCAATATAAATTGTCAAACCATGAAAGTCTGATTGTTTCAAAGGTAACTAAGACAAGTATATGCATAAAAACTTCAGTAGATGAATAAATAAATAAAGAAAATCAATCGTACCTGACTGCCAAGCCAAACTCAACTCACTATGAAAGAAAATCTAAATTATCAATCTAAGAACTCAAGGGATTCTTAATTTCATACAACATCAATCCTATAACAACTGATCTAAGAATGAATTAACTAGAACTAATTTTGCAAGAAGTTAAATCCTAAAAATATCATAATTCAAACCATGAACTACCTGATTCACGCTAATTCTAAGAAAGATAAATAACAGTAATGTGTAGGAGCTGATCTTGACTGTAACAACAATATTAATTAACACACTTGCATAAGAAAGGAAACTACTCTACACAGTTGACTGTTCACACCACACTGTTGTAGCAAACCAAAGGGAAATTATAATCATGAAGTCATCCAAGAACTACTGTTGCAACAATCCAAAAATATTCCCACTGTAACTCTACATCAACCAAAATAAATTAAAACTAAAACATCTACTTAACTAGATAATCTCTATGAGAAGGCAGGCCCTGGCCTTCCAACTCAGACGCAACTGGAGGCTACCAAACTATCTCATTAATGAATCATCATCATCCTCATCTTCTTCATCATCATCATCCTCATCATCTTCATCATCATCATCATCATCATCATCATCGTCTTCATCATCATCATCGTCTTCATCTTCATCATCATCATCATAATCATCATCGTCATCGTCATCGTCATCATCCTACCTCTAAGCACACCTCCCATCTCTCTTTCTCACTCCCAACACATCTCCTCTCTCTCCCTCTCTCCCTCCCTCCCTCCTCTCCTCCCCCTAACCATTACTAACCCCCTCTCTCAATCTCTCTCTCTCTCTCTCCCCCTTGCTAACCCCCCTACTAGCCCCTTACCCCTAACTAACCCCCCCCCCTCTCTCTCTTTATTCCCTGATTCTACACCTCTCTCTCTCTCTCTCTCAACCCCCCCTCTCTCTCCCTAACCTCTCCCCCATCCCTAACCATCCTACTCTTTATATCTCTCTCCTACTCCCCCTAGACCTAAACCCCCTCCTCTCTATCTCTCTCCCCTCCTCTCCCTAGCCCTTACTAACCCGGGCTCTCTCAGTCTCTCTCTCTTCCATACACCTCCACCTCCCTATGTTTCTTAGTAAATCCTTGAGCATTGGTTTGGGAGTAGTATAAAAGGGCAATTTGCGGGCAACCTCCGCTACAAGGCATTTCCCTTGTAGTGAGTGAGACAAAGAGAAAGATTAATGAGAGAGAGAGAGGGACATAGGGGGGAGAAGAGCAAAGGGGGTTACATAGATAGAGAGAGAGAGAGATAGCGATTATAGAGAGAGAGTGAGAGGATGAGGTTTAGGGGGAGAGGGGAGCATGGTTAAGGAGATAGTGAGAGAGGGGGGAGGGGTAAGAGGGGGATTAGGAAGAGATGGAAGGAGTGAGAGGGAGAGTGTTGGTTGTGGAGCCTGATATTCCAGTCTCATAGATGATGTTGTTTCAGTTGTGTTTGTACCCTCGGTTTGGTTATGATCCCGACACGCGCAACGGGGGATCCGGTGGGGGGGTGCAATTTTGTTATGGGTTGTTTTTTATAGATGAAGATGACATCAAAACTACATTTCATATCAGTAAACAAATGTGCACACGCGTTATTAGCGCGTGCATGCTTTTAGTACGAACGTGTGTATTTAAAACAACGCGCACACGCCATTTAAATTTCTAAATTTTGGCGGGCAATTCCTTTCCCACCAATGTGGTGGATGACTTGGCCGCTATGGTTTTAGGTTTGGGTTTCCAAACCAAGTGGCTTGGATTGTGTTATGACAAAATACATTTTATTCTATAACTTCTTATGTTTCGAGCATGATTCGGCATATGCTACACTTGTCCACTGCTAATGAAATTGCACACACTTGTAGAAATCTGTGTGCAGATTCCGAATATGTAATTTTTTATTAAATCTATTATTTGTTTCTATTTTTTAATTAATTTTAATTGCACTAATGTCAATCTGACACAAAAAGTAGGTTATTTCTTTCGTCTATAACTTTTGATTGGCTCACCTATTTTGAAAACAGAAAATAACTCGCACAAGTACACCCAAAGACCTACATCCTAAAAATAAAACAAAGTTCATTGATTATGTTAAGACCATGATGTCGTGGACCAACGCTCGACCTAGTCATTTTAGGGCTTGGTTGACTTCCTTAATTAAAAAAAAATTAAAATTAACATAAATAAATATGGAAAAATAGCGCTGCACTAGAACGGTCTTTTATCTACGATTGTATATAATTTGTTTCACAACATTCCACCATTTGCATACCAAACCAGGGGACCAACGCAAACGTATTCATTATGTTTTCTTAAAAAAATAACATACCAACCTTAGGAGAACCCCATTTTTTTGGAGTTATACTTATTTCCATAAATAATATTTATAAATTTTGGAAGGTAATCCGATTGTCTACATTTCATCTTCTTACGCCATATTTGAAAAAGTTGTGTAGGTAGCTCTAATATTGATTTTTGACGTTCAAATTTCTGTTTTTCTATAAGTCCATTGCGACTAACGCGTCATGAGTGGCCAACGTTAGCTTGCACCAGCCCATATTTTCCAATTATTCTTCAAACTAAGCATCACACCAAGATCCAAGACTCATGTACTCCTCTAATGCTCCATTTTCTTCCACTAAGATTTACATCACACAAACCCTAGGTCTTATTCTCTTGCATTGTACAAGTGCTAAGACTCATGAGGAGTGGTAACTAAGTTCCCAAGAAACCAAAAATATCCCCCCACATCAACCAATGCATGTGTCGACTCCTATGCTCACACTCTTGCCATTACCCAAATTTCATGCAAGCCATCTACCTACCAGGAAAAAAGGCAATACCATTTCCTTATGTACAATGGAATGACTATGAGTAGATCTAGTTGGCTTCCTAATCCAATCTATAAGTGAATATTGTTCTATATATTTCTGAATTGTTACCTATACGCACATCTCCTTATTGGATAAGAACCTCCATAAACAATTGGTTGTAAGAGCCCTCCCAAGTGATGGTTGTTTTTGAGACCCCATCTTTCATCTTTCTTGGGTTTTTCTATAGATTGGCACTTAACTATGGAATTCCTTCACACTCTTTTTTTTCCTACCCATGAAAATCTAAATCTAATCTTCATAATTTTCTCCATAACTACTTTTGGAAAAAATGTGGAGTGCCAAAATAATAGAATTGTCTCTAGTATTATTTGACCAAAACTAGCCTACCACCTCTAGAAAACCACTATTTCACAATCTCTTAATTTGCTTTTCATATTTTTCTAGTAACCACCTCCAACAATTTAAGTCCTGCATGGTCATTCAACCGAGTTAAAACCTTCTTAAAGATCAATATTCTCATAAGGAAATATTTTAATGAATTCCTTTGATTAAATCATCTTCCACCCCCATAAAAGGATATATAAAAAAATTTCATGTTATGTGATGGGGCCTAATTGCTCATTATATCGGTCATGATTTTATTATGGATTATTTGTTATAGGTTATTAGGGATTACTATGAGTTTGTTGCATAAAAAGAGGTTTGTTCTATATCTTTTTCATTATAACAAAGAGGAGAAGTTCTGCAGCTCCCTTGCCAGTAAGGAGATAGTCATGTAATGGGGTTTCTTAAGTTAATAAAGTAAATCTGGGTTCTGTTGTGTCTTTCATGTGTTATTTTGTACAAAATAATCATTATTGCAGACATATTTCCGATATGAAGTTAATAAGTTTTAGGTTTTGAATAATAAACTATTGGCATAAGGAAAAGTTCTAACAAATTGCACCTGCCGGGAAAAACGATCTGTTTTCCATCCTTCCTTGATCTGGTGGCAGCAATGGTAGGGGAGGTGGATCGCTGCAAAAACCTGGGATGTACTAAGAATTATGCAGCGGCCTGTTTGTAGGTGTTGAAGCTGGTTGAAGTCTCAATAATTCTGTTTTGTTAAATATGTTTACACAGTGAATGGATGCAGCCCTTGAAAGCTGTACATGCAATTTTGTAGGATGACAATGTCAATCTAAGTAAAACTGTTGAATTCTTGTAAAGTACAATTTATATGAAGCCGTACTTAGTACTGATGAAGAATGTGCTTTTAATTTTGATTTCCAATCAAATATGTGATTTTTTCTGTAGAAAAAAATGACAGAACTGTTTATATAAGTTTATTATGATATACTTCTGTTATTTGTTACAAAATTTAGGTAAATTAAAATATGTAAATAAAATAAAATTAAAATATGTAAATTCAATTAAATCAAAATATGTAAATACTGAAATTAAATTAAATTAAAATTTAGGTAAATTTATAAGATATGTCAGCGCATGTATTTTTTAGAATAATGATGTACGTCTGAACAGATAGTATTATGCAGAAAAACAAAATGTAGTCTTGTGGAAACATAATTAAAGGAAAAGAACGTGAAAACATATGTCATACTCTCTGTTCTTTATTGATGTTTTAGAACATAAATTAATTAATGGAATGCCCATATGGTTTCGGATACCAATTGAATAGTTTTCCTTTGCCAACAACATTAGCTATGTGTTCAGAAACAGCTACTCCCAATCTTGCCCTTGGTTGGCATTGCTCAGGCGTTCCGTTTCTTCTTGCTCTTCATTCTCATTATTTTCGTATTCCAGTTTTCCTATTACGTCTGAAAAAACTAGTGATCCAAATAAAAAACCAGTTTTCCAATAAAAACAGTGACCCAAATAAAAAACCAATGATCCAAATAAAAAAACCAGTGACAAATCACTGTTATTATTAAAATTCATAAATGTAACGATCACAAATTTTATGTTATGAGATTGTTATTTTGTTTTGCTAACAATATTCATAATATTCATAGATATTACCATGCTCTTTCAATAGTGGGTTTTCCTACCTATTCGTTGGGTTTCTTCCCACTATAAACATTGGCTTTCCATGGCTTAGGTGATGGTTAGATATTCTTAATTTATGATATCCATATGCATTTAAGTGAGTAGATATGTTAAATGTTTTCTTTCATGTTTTATTTGAACTAATCTCTTAAGTACTTTCCTTTATGTTATTATGGTCTATAAGATTGAAATGGTTATGTTATGGGTTAACATATGTTTTATTACATTTTAATTTATCTTTCAATATTAAACCAACTTGCTTTGTGAAATAACGGTAGTGTTGGTTGTTTTTAGGTTAAAAATATTTTCAACCAATTATACAAACTCACGAGTACATTACAATAAGGGATTGTGACACTAGTGAACTCTAAAAAGGTTTATAGGGGAATCCCATAAGATGATCACCATGAAGTTCCATTGGAACTGAAAAATAGTGCCAAAAGGGTTGTCCCTAATAGGATTGATGAAGTAGATTGTTAATTGAAAATTCAATCAAAAGAAGGAATGATAGACACCCTAGGTGTTATTGAAAAGACAAAATATTTTATTATGAAATTTACCATGAGGTAGGAAAAATGCCATAAGGGCTTGTTATATAGATATATCAAATCCCTGAAAGCCTTGAAGAAGAAGAATAACACTTTTTAAAACCCATTCAAAGATTACCGTATAAATAATGTATATAGACAACAAAAGAATAAGAATCTCACTTTTAGCTATTTAAGGAAGGACACCACGAAGATAAATGTTATACGGGAATTGGAGATATCAATATGAAAGAAATTGAAGACCAAAGGCAACAAGGTGAAAAGAAACAAAGGGGAAGAAGCTTTCTTGCTCATTCTTATTCACTCATAAATGATGATTTTTCAAAGACTTCAAGTATTCATAATGTTATCAATGAGACCATTCAGATAATATGTGTTAATTATAAAGACTTAGTTGCTTCATCAAATATATAGTGGATTGTGGTGCATACTTTCATATGGTGGGGAAAAATCATGATTTGGGTCCTATAATGAGGATAAAAATTCATAATTTAGAATTTTTCTTAAAAAATGGTGTGAATATTCATGTTAATGGTACATTTACAACTAAGTTTATTATTGGGTCCTTGATAGTGTCTTGCATGTAGATAATATAAGAGAAAACCTACTTTATATTTATAAAGATTTAGGGAGTGGTTATAAACTTGACTTTTAGTATTATTATAATTAAAAATAAAGACTTAGAAATCTTTTAAAAAAACTATCTAATATAATTGTTTCCTTGGTTTCTTTCAATCTAACTCTAATCCAAATTATGCTTTTATAGTGAGCACTCTAATCATAATAGGTTATGCAGTGCAAAGATGATAGAATTATAAAAAAATTTAATTCATATTTATGAATTCAATAACAATTTTAAAATAAAAAACTTTAATTACTTGTTACAATTGGTTAAGGAATGTACATGAAAAGTGTGAGTTGATTTCCTTAAACATAAGAGTAAATTCTAAATTATTTAAAAAGTTCAAAACTTTGATTGACAATGAAAGGAAAAAATGGATATAAAGTTTAAGAAATATGAATGGAGTTAAATCTCTCAAAAGGTATTTGAGAATTATTATGGTAAAAATGAGATAAGGATTTAAAGGACTATTTCATACCAATTAAGTTGAAATTTAATTAATAATGTTTTGTTAGAAATGATAGGGTACATGTTACATTCAATTAGCTTGAATTATAAAATATACAGTTAATTGTTGTAAATATTTTAAATTACCGAGCATTTATTTAGTGAACATTAATATGTTTATTTGTAGGATATTAAAATATATTTTTATTTTTTCTACCCCTAAAAGTGTTTTATATACACCTTTTTAATTTAAAAAAATCTTATTATTATGGTGCAACTTCATTAAATGTAAATATATATATAAACAATATACCTTGTATTTTTTAATTAACTTTTTTTTATCATAAAAAGGCTATATTTATTTTGTTATGACTAAAATTACAAGGAATATTTTTTTTTTTATCAAAGTTATATTTATTTTATTATGACTAAAATTTCAATTCATAAAACAAAAAATTTACAAGTTATTTTTTGATATCATTTAGAATCATAATTGTAAGCTACACTTCCTCTTCCTTTCAACCTAACTTCAAAATATCTATACATATATTTAAACAACTTAAAATTAATCTCCTTAACCCCTTAATACTTAATTTTAATGTTAAAATCTTCATAATGAAAAATATGAATGGACATATTAAAATATTTTCTATATGTTATATTACTATAACAATAATAGATCTATTACTTGCAATAAAAAAATGGAATGGTAGAAATATTACTACTACTTATTTTTGCATATATATATAGTAGTATTTTTTGGGCACACATATCTAAAGAATATTTAAGATTGAACGAAAGTGAAATAAATAAATATTTGTTAAATATAATGATAATTGAAAGAATTATAAGTTATAAGATCTAGGGAACAATGTTGTGTTGTGGTTGTGATTGTGTTCATTTATAAGAATGTGGAGTTTGATGAAGATCAATAATGACATGGATGGTGATAATTCTATTTTAGCTAATTTTACTGTGGAGTTGGGTTAATCTTAATATTTCTAATGGTGTGGTTGAGGATATTTCTTCTTCTTGAATGTTGATATTCTTGATGGTGTTTCTAATAAATGAAGTAGTAACAAAAATTTCTAGGTTGCAAAAAACATTGAAGTTCCAAGAATTGATGTAGGTAATATTCTATACCAAGAAGGACTAAAGGAAAAATTAATCATACTTCAATCCATGGTTCACTTCAACCCATAGTTGCCTTCATTCCATTGTTTACTTCAATCTATAGTTGACTTCAATGCATAGATCACTTTTTAACAAGGTTTACTTCAACAAAAGATTGCCTTCAATCCATCATTGACTTCAATCTAGAGATGAATTTTAAGCAAGGTTGACTTCAATCCAAGGGTGACAACCATGGTCAACTATAGTCAACCAAAATTCAACCAAAGTAAAAAGTAAACCATGGTTAACCAACCACGTTTAACCAAAATTCAACCATAGACAACCATGCCCAACCATGGTAAACCAAAGTCAACCAAATTTAACCATGGTCAACAATACATAGTCAAACATGGTCCATCATAGTCAACCATGGTCAACCATAGTTGACCAAATTGAATCTGTCAACCACAATCAAAGAAAGTCAACAATAGTTAACCATGGTCAACCTAAGTCAACCATATTCAACCAAAATCATCCATATTTAACTAATGTCAACCATAATAAACCATAGCCAACCAAATTCAACCCAAGTTAAAATTCAACCAAGGTGAACCAATAGTCAATTATGCCAAAGAAGGTCAACTATAGTCAACCATGATCAATAATAGTCAACCATAATCAACAATGGTGAATGATAGTCAATCACATTCGACCAAACTAGGTCAACAATGGTTAACCAAAGTTAACCAAATTCGACCATGGTCAACCATGGCTAGCCATAATCAATCGTAGTGAATTAGTTAACCATAGTTAATTATCATTAAACATATTCAACCAAAGTCAACCATAGTAAACCATTGTTAACCATAATCAACCATGGGAAACCATGGCCAACTAAAGCTAACTATAGTAATCCATGGTCAACCATTTCCAACCAAAGTTAACTGTAGTTAACCATAGACAATAATTGTCAATCATAGTCAACTAAAGACAACCATGGTCTACCATGGTTAACCATAGTCAACCATTGTTAACCATGGTCAACCAACTTCAACCATGGTCAACAAAAGTCATCCATGGAAAATCAAAAGTCAACCAAAATCACCATCACCAACCATGGTCAACCATAGTCAACCATGATTAATCATAACTAACCATGGTCAAGCATAAAGAACCATGTCAACCAAAGTCAACAATACTCAATCATAGTCAACCATTGTCAACCACGATAAACCATAGGAAACCGTAGTCAACCAAATTCAAGAAAAATTTAACCATGGTCAACCAAAGTGAAGCATGGTAAACCTAAGTCATGCATAGTGAACCAATGTCAACCAAATATCGATCAAAGTAAAAAAGTCAACCCTAGTCAACCATGGGAAACCATGCTGAACGATAGTAAACCATGGTAACCATATTCAACCAAATTCTACATAATCAACCAAATCCAACCAAATGTCAACCATGGTAAACCAAAGTCATTTCCATAGTAAGCCAAAGTAAACCACAGTCAACCAAAGTTAATCATGTTCAACCATGGTCAACCAAAAGTTAACCAAAGTCAATCAAAAGTTAACAAAGAAAACCATGGTAAAACAAAGTCAAGCAAAAGTTAACCAAGGTCAACCATGGTAAACCTAAGTCAACCATAGTAAACCACAGTCAACCATAGTCAACCAAAAGTCGACCAAAGTAAGAAATTCATCCATGGTTAACAGAATTCAACCATGGTTAGCCCAAAGTCAAACATAGTCAACCATGCTCAACCATAATCAACCATGGTCAACCAAATTTAACCATGGTTGACCATGGTCGACCATACACATTCAACTATGGTCAATCATAGTCAACCATAGTTGACCAAAGTGAATTAGTCAACCAAACTCAAACAAAGTCAA
Source organism: Larix kaempferi (assembly GCA_027924585.1). Classification (NCBI taxonomy): domain Eukaryota; kingdom Viridiplantae; phylum Streptophyta; class Pinopsida; order Pinales; family Pinaceae; genus Larix; species Larix kaempferi. The sequence continues at coordinate 582,748 of BSBM01000635.1, read as the reverse complement.
TCATATTTAACTATGGTCAACTAAAGTCGACCATATTCAACCATAGTGAATTAGTCAACCAGAGTTTATCCTCGTAAACCAAAGTCAACCACATTTAACCAAAGACAACCATAGTCTCCATGGCCAACTAAAGCTAACCATAGTCAACCATGGCCAATCAAAGCTAACCATAACCAACCATGGTCAACCATAGCCAACCATGGTTAACCATAGCCAACCATGGTTGAGCATGGTCATCCAAAGTCAACCATGGTATACCATAATCAACCATGGTCAACTATGGTCAACCATCGTTAACGAAATTCAACCATATAGTTGACCATGGTTCACTATGGTTTATAATGGTTGACAAATAATAATACTAATAATAATAACCAACCATGGTCAACCATGGTCATCCAAAATCAACTATGGTCAACTAATGCCAACCATAGTCAACCATGGTCAACCAAGATAACCCAAAGTTATCAATGGTCAACCATACTCAAGCATGATCAACTAAACTCAATCATAATCAACCTTGGTTAGTCCAACTCAACCATAGTTAATCATCCTTAACCAAATTCAACCATATGGTTGAGTATGGTTGGTTAATAATAATAATAACAATAATTGACTATGATTGTTAAAAAAATATTAAATTATTATAAACCATGGTCAACTATAGTCAAACATATTAAAAAATGGTCAACCATAGTTAACCATGGGTGACCATAGTCAACCAAAGTCAACCATGGTTGACCATGGTTAAATAAATTCAACCATGGTCAACCCTCGTCAAACAAAGTCAACCATATGGTTGACCATCGTTGACTATGGTTTCGCATGGTTAATGATGGTTTCTTAGTAATAATAATACTTCTAATAATAATAAAATATTATTATTATTATTATTAGTGGTCGACTATGATTGACCATGATCAACTAATCAATTATGGCAAAACAAAGTCACACTTAGCCAACCATGGGTAATTACACGTCAACCATAATTAATTAATCAGTCAAAGTCAACCATATTTTAACAAAGTCCACAATAGTCAACCATGGTCAACCATAGTCAATTATGGCTAACCAAAGTCAACAATAATCAATTATGGCCAACCAAAGTCAACCATATTTAAACAAAGTCCATAATAATCAACCATCCCAACCAAAGTCAACCATAGTTGAACATGGTTAATCATGGTCAACCATAGTCAACCATGGCCAACTAAAGCTAACCATAGTCATCCATGGTCAACCATGCCCACCAAAGTTAACCGTAGTCAACCATTATCTTTTAAAGTCAACCACAGTCAAGCATGGTTGACCATGGTCATACAAAGTCTACCACGGTAGACCATAGTCAACCATGGTAGACTAAAGTCAACCATGGTCAACGATAGTCAGCCATCGTGAACCAAATTCAACCATATGGATGACCATGGTTGACTATGGTTAACCTTGTTTGACCATGGTTGGTAACAATAATAACAATAACAACAACAACAACAACCAACTATGGTCAACCATTGTGAGCCATGGTCACCCAATGTCAACCATAGTCAACAAAAGTCAACCATGGTCAACCCAAATCAACTACATTAAACCATAGTTAACCATCCCCAACCAAAGTCAACCATATTGTTGACCATGGTTGACTATGATTAATCATGGTTGGTTAATAATAATAATAATAATATTAATAACCAACTACCTTGTTAAAATTAATAATATTATTATTATTAACCATGGTCAACCACAGTCAACCATAGTCAACCATATGGTTCACTTTGGTTGACGATGGTTGACTACCGTTGACAATGGTTGACTTTGTTTGACCTTGGTTAAACATGCTTGACTATGGTAAAACATAGTAAACCTTGTTAAACATTTTCAAACATGCTGACTATGGTTTCCCATGCTTAACTATGGTTTATCACGGTCAACGATGGGAAACCATAGTCAACCATGGTCAACCATAGTAAACTATGTCAAACATTTCCAAACATGGTCAACCATGGTGAGTAATGGCTAATAAATATTTTATATAATATTAACATATATCTTAACAACCACATGGTCACCATGTGATTGATAGTAACGGCCAACCATGGTCAACCACATGGTCAATCCATGGTTGACCATGGTCAATGATGGGAAACCATAGTCAACCATGGTCAACCATAGTAAACCATGTCAAACATTTCCAAACATGGTTAACCATGGTCAATAATGGTAGATAAATAACTTTATATAATATTAACATATATTTTAATAACCACATGGTCGACATGTGGTTGATAGTAATGGCCAACTATGGTTGCCCATTGTTGACTGTGGTTGACTATGGTTTCTCATGGTCAACCATAATCAACTATTATCAACCATGACCATGGGCAACCATAGTAAACCATGATAACAACAATTAGTGTAGGGTTGTGTCTACTTTAAACATGCTATTTTACTAAGAAGTGGTGAGCCTCTATGTTAGCATATTAAAATGATTATCACAAGCCATTAATCAGATCTACATTCATTCATCAATTAAGATAAGCAAAGCTAAGATCTAATACCACTTTAAACATCTAAATCATGCAAGATAAGTAACATTCAAACATTCAAATGGAACAAACTTGAATCATTTCATATTAAAACAATGAAGAGATACATTCCTACCATGGATCTTGGTGTGAATCCCTCCTCCATTGCCATAAGCTTTCCTTTCTCCACCCTTGCTTTTGAAGAAATTGAGCTTCTCCTCATTTAGAATCTTTTCAGCATGCCTTTGCTCTTCCTTTGTGTACTCTACAACGCCTCTCATTCCTTTCTTATATAGCATTGGGAAATGAGCCTTAAGCTTTTCTTCTAAATGTGGGATTACTCTTTTTCTTCATTTTAGATTATTTTAACCTGAAACCCCACTTTTCCATAGTTTGAAGGCTTTTTGCACAACTTAGTATATTTTAAGCACAATTAATGCATTTCTCTTCACTTTTTTATTAGTGTAGCTTAGCTTCGGACCTTTGGTGAGAGGTTCATTTACTCAACTTGGTCTCTTAAGTTATGACTTTCTTCACCTAATCCTTCCATTTATGGGAGAAGTGATTAGATGAGAGAGGATTTGTCTCTGAATGTACTTATGTTCTGTCGTCATGTTGCGGGCGCATAGTAAAAATGTACTTCTTTTGTCACATGACTAGGGGTGTTAATTTGATTATTAACAGATGCTCCCTAATGTGTGAGGTCTAAAGCAGAGTTAAGGGTTGAAATACATTACTGAAATTTATACTCTGTATACTGATACTCTTTATCGTTTAAAGCAAGGATGAGGAAAGGAAAAACTCACGGGCGCAGGATTGAGGATCATACCTGTAAAACACAACAATTTCTCAAATATATAATATCTTCCTGAGGTGGGCATACCCATGCTCAGCAATAAACAAGCATGGCCATGAACAATACACAATGGATCCATGTCAAAAGTAAATTTTTTAGAAGTGTAAACATGCACTTTGATGAGTGCGAGAACAAAGTCTTTATTGAACTTCTGACATGGTAGTCTAATCTTGCGCAGCTTGGGCAGTGCATCGATGAGTGATACAAATGTTTTTCCCAAGGTCTTCAATACAAACGGACGATAGTACGAGTTTATATCATGCGAATAAGTGATATGATGTCGAGCATAATAAAACACCATCTGATTACCGGTCATTGATGTATATCGTTAACAGATGCGAATAGATCCACCGATAATGATGATGGACTCTAAGGTACTGAGTACAAACTAGCAAGTGTGAATAGATTTTCTGAAGTCGAACACTTGTAGAATCAAATAATTAGGGGTCATTGATGTATACCCACTGTCATTTGCAAGGAAACCTTCCACTAATGATTGCAAGATCCAAGGTACTCTTGGGTTTCTAGATCCATGTCCTAGATGATGATTTGATGTCGATAGGAATAGATCCATCAGAAGGAGGGCATTAATGCATCCCACATCAACCGATATGGAACAAAGATCAATAGTCTGATATAATTTGGTAGAACTGCAAGATCCAACACTGTATACTGACACAAGGAATGCCGACATGATTGGTTAGGAATATTTGAGGAATGGACGACTCGGTTTGGACTTCCCTTGAACACATAACATGACCCAGAATGGAAACTTGGCAACATAGGAATTTGATTAACTGGCCTTAATGAAATCCACTAATGCCAGATGCATTAACAAAATCTCCATTGGTGACGGGAAGGATAACCCATCGGTGGAGATCTGTTCAAAATATTGGTATAGTTTCCTAAGGAAAATGCAGATGGTGTACTGACAGCGGATACAATATTATGTGCCATGTTCAAGGGGGACAAGGACTGACTGTTGTCGTTTTATTCGAAGTTTATAATATGAAGTGATTCAAGTCTCTCCCTTTTTGGATTTTTGTGTTTTCCAATTTTTTTTAACCTTTTTCATTTATTAGCTTGAAAAAATAATAAAGCATGCTATGATACATTAAAGGAAACGAGTGTCTCAAGGGCATGTGTCAGGACAAGGAAAAGATCCGTATTGCAAACAAGGGCTGAGCTAGTTATGTACACTCTTACATATGTTTCCTCCATGGGTATGGGTCAAATATACAAAAGTAATAATTGATAGGCATCTTGAAACAAAAAGTGACTGCAAAGGAAAATACAAAACATAAACAATAAGCAACGAAGCAGTTTGCACGGATGTTCAAGTGGATATTTTAACACATGCTTATGTGAAATGACAAAAAATTGGGATCCCATCAGGATATGGTCAGAAATGTATGAAAGAGAAATATGTGGTCTCAAAGTCCAAGTCATGATGGGACTAATAGGGCTCTCGGGCCTATGAGAATAACTCAGCATGGGCACCAAAATGGAAATGGGGTGCTGACTAGGGTGTCCCATGTTTGGTAGGCTTTACTGTCAGAATGGTGGAAAATACATATATGAAGGGCTGACCCACCAATTTCCAGCAGGTTTGACCGTAAGGAAAGTTTGGGTTGCAAAAGGTTCAAATGCATCTTCACAAAGGGATGACCTAAACCTATATGCAAGATTCCAAATATACTAGATCAGATCGAGGAACATGCAGATCATGCTCCTATACTTGGGTAGATTTAATCCAATTATGCTCTTAGTGGCCCCACAAAAGATGTCCTTAGGTGGGTGCAACCAAATGTTTACAACTTCAAGGATATCTTCATTTGATGATAAAATGTAATCCAAGAAGTCATGTGAGATGGGATATCTCACAGCCCGAATGGGCCAGGTAACCGAATCATATTCCTCCATCAAGGGAAGATTTTGATCTGAATCTGCCAAAGCTATTTGAGTATCTTGGTTTGAAAATTTTACGACAGATAGGGATGATCCAAATGCTTTCCAACATTTAAATGACATTACACGAGCTAAGGTCCCTTCATCCACTATGGTTAGACATATGTTCTTACCATGAGTCGTTACTTTAATCTGGAAAGCAAATTCAGAAAGGATCCTATGTATTGAATGGTCTATGTCTGATGTGATCAAAGTCTCATCGGATAGATCAACAGCACCAATGGTAGACAATAGTTCCTTTCTTTGTGCAGAATGATATTGCAATACCTCCAAGGCTGACATGGCACATGGTACTTGAGCTAGGTCCTCAAGAACATTACTGTTCTGAGCAACTCCCGTGTTAGGATTATGCATTGTTCTACGTAGAACACCTTTGGGGGGGGATGGTACTAAGTCTATGGCTGGTTTCTCAATGTAGAGATAACTACTTGGATGCGATTTCGATTGATCTGATGTACTAGGAGAGACATCATAAGAATCAAGTCTTGTTTGAATGTTCATCTTAGGATCACATATGAAGACATTAGCATTAGGATCATTGCCCCCTTGCGGTGGGGTTGGCTGGTTGCCCCCTGGTTGGGGTACTGGTGTCAAAATAGTGGGTTGTTGTTTCCCACCGCATTGAAACATAGTTGGCGCATCTTTGTTCCCAGAGTTAGCATTTTGCTTACTCTTGTATTTCTTCTTCTTGTCCCTAAGGTCTTTGGACTCGACTATAAGGATTTTAGAATTTTGGGAAGGATTATCACTTTGCTTACCCTTATACTTCTTCTTCTTTCCTCTCAGGTCTATGGATGAGACTATGAGGATGTCAGAAGTGTTGGAAGGATTAGCAGGTTGTTGCATTGCCTAGCAAACTGTGGGTTGCAAATTCTGAATAGAAACTTGTCCCGGATGTGGGTTAATCTATTCAAGATGGTTGATGGAATCCATCATACCATTGGCATGGGGTTCATGTTGCAACCTAGATGGATCAAACACAGGTCTTGTAGGTTGGTTCCACAAAGATTGGTTACTTTCTAGAACCTTACCACTCCATGGCGGACTGGGTTTAATGGTTGGTTTTCCCCCTTGCGAGGTTAGGCCCAAAAGTGATTGGTTACCTTCTAGAACCTAGACACTCCATTGATGTGGTCCTTGAGCTTGAAAATCATTCCAAGAGGGGTTACCTCCTTGCGGAGGTTGCATCCAAAAGGATTGGTTGTTTCCTGGATGTTGCCCAGTCCATTGTGAACTAGGTTGCATGTATGGATTTCCCCCTTACGGAGGTATGTTCCAATAAGGTTGGTTGTTTGGTAGAACATTACTACTCCCTGGATGGTTGGAATTCGTGAGTGTATTTCCCCCTTGCGGGGGTATGCTCCATTGAGATTGGTTACTTGGTGGAACATTACCACTCCATTGTTGGTTTCCTTGGTCTGGATATGCGTTCCAAGGTTCATTGCCTCCTTGTGGAGATGGCATCCAAAAATATTGGTTACTTCCTGAATGTTGTCCATTCCATGGTGGAATAGGATGGATGGATGGATTGCCCCCTTGCGGAGGTAGGCCCAAAAATATTGGTTACTTTCCAGAATCTGAACAAACCATTGATTGTTTCCTTGTATTAGATAAGCATTCCAAGGTTGATTTCCTCCTTGCGAAGGTGGTGCCCAAAAAGATTGGTTACTTCCTGGAACCTCCCCACTCCATTGTGGGATGGGGTTGATAGGTAAATTACCGCTAGGAATTGTGCTAGGATAAGTAGGAGGATATCCCCCTGGGGCCACCCTGGGGCATTTCCACTAATCTGAGGAGCATAACCCCAATTGGCATAAATGTTCCATGGTTCATTGCTTGCGCCAGGAATATTACCATTCCATGGTGAAGGGTTTCCCTCGAAGGTATAATTTGGACAAGTGTTAGGTATACCAAGGGGATTCTGGTTTACTCCTTGTGTGTGTTGACCTTGATTAGCGAAACCATTTGCAAAACCAATGTTTGGTAAGGCACACCCTTCAGTAGGGATTCCTGTAGATGAAGTGGATGTAGTTCTGGGATTGGAACCCAGAACTGTGCCAACTGGAACTGAAGTGATGGTTGAACTTGTGCTACTAACAGTTATACTAACTATTGGGATTGAGGTAGAGGTCAAGTTGGAAGTATTGCTACCTCCAACAACTGTTTGATGTTGCGACGATGTAGTCCTTTTTTCTCCTGATGAAGCCATAGGGTCTGTTTGTGCCAGAAATTGTTTCCAAGCCCAGAGAAACAAGCCAACACAATCTCAAACAAAATTCAATAAAGAAAACAAAGTATAAAGGTTTCTGTAATGTGTTTTTGGTTGTGAACTTTGGGAACACACAGGGAATGCATTCATGAGCAAAATAACTACTGAATTATAAGCAAAAGAAGATAAAGATGCATGATATATTTAACAAGATCCAACAGAAACAGTATTGAGGTTCATACATAAATGACAAGCATTACCAGCATATAAACATAAACCAGTAAATGAATATATCAATTAAGCAACTAGACAAGCTGAAAAATGAAGCCAACACAGAAAACTAAAGGGTAAAAGTCACACATATCCCATAATTTCATCATCATCTGCATACAAGAGTTTTGTACTTAACTCATGAACAAGTCTGAAAACCAACTGAGTTTGAAGATCTCCTGAAAGCTCCCAAAAAATCGAACCTCCTCCATCACTTTCTAACCTCTCTAAATACTAATCTTCACAAAATCAGTTAGGGATCTAACCCTAACTGCCTTCCATCACAAAATTACAAAATATGCTAAAAATAGTAAATCACTAACATATGTGTTTATCAACTAGTGACAACTAACTAAATGAACAACTGACTTATAGATCTTTTGCTGCTTCAGCCAGCAGAGCGATGCCATCTAATGCTTGATCTTTCATCTTAGCTTTCTTCTGCTCCTGCTCCATGTCATTTATCTTCTTGATGAGCTCCTCGTTTCTCTGCTGCAGGTCCTGGACTGTCTTCTCCAACTCTGTACAATACATGTCAGTAGCTCTTTTTCTCTTTAGTGCTTTCTTTGCTACTGTTGTCAACTCCTGAAAATGGTCATTTACATCCTGTAGGTCTTCTCTCAACCTTCTGTTAGCCATCATTCATCTATCATTGACCTCTTGCATGTAACTCATCTGATGTTTGTACTGCCTAACAGTTTTTTGCAAATTCTCTCTGTCAGAGTCAAATGGTTTGTCTATTGTAGGATCTTGTTCCTCATCAGGTCTCCAAGGTATATCAAGTTTTTGAAGATTTCAGCCTCTTCAATTAACAGGTCTGTAGGAGTGTCTTCAATGCTAGGATTTTCCTCACCTATTGCTTCAACTAAAGGAGCTTCTTCTTTTAATTGTGGCTGCTTTAAAATATCACTTCTTATTTCAAAATAGATTTCAGATATTTTAGGTATAGGCTGGCTTGAATCTTCTAATGATTTTAATGAACTCTTGGCTTTTGTAGGATGCACATATGAAGCTTTTGCATCTGTTTGTTTCTTCACTTTTATGCTAACTTTGTCTAGTTCTGGTTTATCATCCATGGAAACCTCATCTAGGACAGTAACTTCATTTGTATTTAATCTGGGATTGAGCAATTTCTTCATGTTCAGTCTTAGCTTGTTCTTTGACCTAGTTTTAGGTCTCCAATATGATGTTGTTTCTCCCATCATTTTCAGCTCCTTTCCTTGATGCTGGATAGCAGCCAACTCTACTACTTCAAGTTTATTCCTCTTTCTGTTAGGTTCTGTTGCTTTTCCGTCTAAAGTAGGGATTTCTTTGCCTGTTTCAACCTTGAATTCTGTTTTAGTGATGGGCTGCTCTTCCTCCAATAAATATCCCTTATCATCTGAGAGAATGGTGATAGGGATTCTCTGTTGAGTTTGAATTTTCTCCTTAGGTACAACAACCTCTCTTATATCAGCAGTTTTCACTTCATGAGAATCCTCTGCAGGTGCCAAGTACTGTTCAGGTTGCTCTTTCTCATCTACAAACAGTGAGTACTTGCTTTTAAGACTGGGTGAAAAAAGTTTAGGTTTACTATCCTCCTCCACATGCTCTGATGCTTCCTCAACTTTGACCTCTTCCTTATCTTCAAGTTTAAGCTTCTGACCTAATTTTCTCATCAAAACCTTACCATTGTCTGCTTGCCTCTCAGGTTTCTGATCTTCTTCTTTGGGTTGAAAGCGAGACCAAAAGATGAAAAAGTCCCAGGTCTTCCCTTCATGCTGCAAAACAGTGTTAATAATCAACTTAATTAGCCCATGGTGAAAGATGGACCGAGAAGAATGGTCTATCTTCCCTTTCACCCCGTTGGACATCTTCTGCAAGCTTTTCAAAAAGAAGAATGGCAGGTTCATCTTGGACACCCCCACCATGTGCTGAAGGAATCTGAAGTGGTACTTGTATACATAAGCATACCTACCCTCGCAAGTAACATATCTCTGCAGTATCCTGATTGGCTCACCCCATTCCTTTCTGAAATTTTGAATAAGGATGCCTTTATTCCAATCAGGGGTGACATTTGGTAAAATATATCTTTGTGGATAAAAGTCAAAAGGCGGTTTCTTAAACCATGGTTCACCCTCATTCTTAATCCCTGTAGCTTCTGAAATCAGCTTCACTGTCAGCCTGAATTTAAGAGTATCAAAGGTCACCATGTCATTTTTAAAGCCTTGAGCAAACTTACAGGACACTTCTGCATTATATCCATCTATCTTCTTGAAAAAGTCCATCCAACCAGCTTGTTGAAACAGCTCAACACACCCAGGGAGTTTTTCAATCCATCCTACATCAGTAGGTTCGGCTCTGTTTATCTTACCACTCTTGCCCATTCTTCTTCAATTACTGAAAACTGAATAACTTATAGGGTTCAATTTATGACCAGCCAGGTGATGTTTCCTTTCCAAATCCTTCAGGTTTCAAAAACAACTCTCTTTACTCTTCTCTGGCAGCTCCTTTTGTTTTCTTAATACAGGCTGGGCTTATTTACAGTCACAAGAAACTTAGATCATTTGAAGTATTCTAAACTCTTCACTGCCCATGATAACTGTCATTTACTGTCCATCTCCAGCATATAGAGTGAACCTGTGTATTAGTACCATAACCTTCCAGAATCATGTATAAACAATCTCTGCACAAAAAGAGTATTACATGAAGAATTTCAACTGCCAACCTTTAGACTGAACACAGACTGTTTATAGGCTAGATGAGAAGATATACAAAGGGGAAAAAATCTTAAATTTAATCCATTTTAGCTCTCAGGAATCTTAGTATCAAAATGATAGTAAGTTTCATCCACTCTCAAGTCTTTAGCTCCTCGCTGCCTCTATCTGGTTCCAAAAACAGTAAGCTCCAATACCTAGCACACTAGGTCTCCCTGCAACTTCAAATATTCAGTATCCTTTTGTATTGTTTGAAAGCAGAAGATCAATTTAGGAGGTTGAAAATACTATCAAATGTATAGGTTCCTCACATCACTACAACCTTAGCTTTGAAAGGGTCATATTTCATTAAAAAACTGCTATCTTCAACCCTCACTCAGCCTGGCGTCTCAAAGCATCAGAAATAGCTATTTCTTTGGCCGAAATTGCATTTAAAATCACAATTTAACCTTTCCTTTGATCAATTTTGACAGAGTAAGTCCTAGCGAAAAAAAACCCAAATTTGTAGTTATATTGGCTTTTCAGGAAATACCTTTAAATTGCTCTACTGCAGTTATTTAAAATCATGACTTGAGTTGTCAAATGAGTCACCTTGGATGTACAGACGTCCTCCAACGTTGAATTTAACTGCTACCAACGAAATTAGGAATCCCTAACTTCCCATGAAGCCATCAAAACCTCTCCTTTGTTCAGCAGCGACAATGTCTGGTTTTTTAGTGGTTATGGTAACTCCACTAAGTCCTTCGTCTTTGAATGTGCTTGTAAATGACAAACTCATCTCACATTTACCTCAAACCACGCTGCTACCTGTCAAAAGGAATTACATTTGGGCTCATGATGAGCACGATTTCCTCACAATGTGTAACCACTTGGAATCATGATGCTCCCTGCATCAGCACATAACAAATTCTCCAAAACATGTAATTAGTCATTCATCATTCCAAAATGTGCCAAAATTTGCTAAAAAATCGAAGGAATTTTGGAGTCGCGATATTCTTGTAGCGCGCCTTTGGTGATTTTGAGCTCCAACGCTACAAGAATAATTTTAACACTGTTTTGGCGCTTTTTTACAGCTTTTTGTCATTTTGCATAGAGTTTTAAAGCTGTTAGAGTAATGATTATGCATGACTATACTTAGAGTATGGTCTATGAACCCATTGTTTTATATGGTGACTTTTAAAACCCTTTAACAAAAAACAAACCTAAAGTTTAAAACTTGAAAATTTCAAAAGCAAGCCCAAAATTTCATATAAAAACTAAAGAAAATTTCCTAAAAGAGGGAAAAATCAAATTAAAGCAAATGAATAACTTGAAATAAAATGCAAATCAAACAAAATTTGAAGGAACAAATTACTAACTTAACATCTGGCTCCAGTTGCGGGATGAAGACCTCCCTGCGAGGCTTCAAGAACCTGTAGACCAGTGCCTTCTGTCTTCTATCTTATCTACCTGTCTGCAAAACTTCCATTGGGCTATGGAGTCTTATTATGATTCACTCACCGGTATGTACAATGATCAGTGAAAATGCTCCTATAAACTGTAAAAATGCTTGAGGAATCGCCCATTAACAGGGCTGGACAACTCCTCACCTTCCAAGGACTGCAAGATAAAAGTATTGTTCTCTAAAACTTTTGATACCAGAAAAGGGCCAAACCAAAGATTGTCAAACTTACCATGCTTACCCTTTTTCTCCTTTCTTGCATCCCATCTTAGAACCATATCACCTTCTATGAAAGTATTTTCTTTAATGTTCCTGTCAAACCTGTTTTTAATCTTGGCTCTGTACAGCTGTGATTTTTCATCCACCTTCTCTCTATTTTGCTATAACTCTATCATTTCAAAGATTCTCCTTTGCATATCATCCGGCTCCTCTTGAGAGTTCTGGAGGATCATCACTGGAATCCCCAATTGAACAGGGAAGACTACCTCTGTACCATAAACTAGCTGAAATGGAGAAGTCCCAATTGCCTATTTCACTGTAATCCTATATGCCCACAATGCATAATTCAACATTGAATCCCAAGACCTTTTCTTATGCTTCAGCAGTTTCTTTATGCTTTGAATGATGTTCTTATTTGAAGATTCAGCTTGACCATTTCCCTAAGGATAATAGGGAGTTGAGTGCTTCAGAATGATGCAATTTCTTTCACAAAAGGCCACCATTGCCTTGGATTTGAATGCCTTTGCATTATCTGTTATTAATCTCTGTGGACAGCCAAATCGGCTCAAAATATTTTCTTTAATGAATTCCATGATTACCTTGTCTGTAGCATTCCTTGTGGGAATGGCTTCCACCCATTTTGTGAAAAAAATCTGTTGCAGTCAGAATCCAGTGATGCTGTCCTGAAGATGCTGGATTTATTTCTCCAATAAAGTCCAGACCCCACTGCTGAAAAGGGGCATTGACTGCAATAGTTTTTAAAGGAAAAGACAATAATTTCTGTTTACCTGTAAATTTCTAACAAGGAATGCAGGCTCTTACCTACTGGTAAACATCTGTGAACAAGGATGGCCAATAATATCCAGCTCGTAAAATTTTGTAAGTTGTTGCTTTCCAATACTTGTGCCCTCCACAGGCACCTTCATGAGATTCTGAAATCACCTCTCCTATTTCAGATTGTTCCAAACACCTGAGCAAAATACCCCCTGGGTCCTTCCAGAACAATTGATCCTCAACTAAACAGTATTTAGTAGCTTTGGGTTTTAAAGATCTGGCAGCCTTCCTATCCAAATGTTCAGGACATTGCAGAAATAACAGAAAATGAACAATGTCTGCATACCAGGCTGATGTTGAATAAAAATCCATGATCTTTTCTTTTTCCAGAAGTGCTTGATCTTCTTCAGGAACTAATTCTTTAGCCATGACATGTAGTCCCAGATCCTGACAATTTGATTCAGCCAACAACTTGGCTAAACCTTGTCCCTTGACGAGCTTAGTAGGCCTGATCTCTACATCATATTCCATAATCTTCGCAATCCACCTACCTCTCTTTCCTTCACTATCAGGCTGAGTTAACACATCTTTCACAGTAGAATTAGGTACAAAAGAAATTACTTTTGAATGCAGGACATAAATTCTAAAAAATTTCAAATCCTTTACCAGAGCATAAGCTTGCTTCTCCAATATATTGTACTTCAGCTCAGAATCTCTGAGAGTTTTGCTGAAGAAAGCAATAGGCTGTTTTAATCCTTCTTTATTCTTCTGAAGTAAAACAGCTGCAATTGTGTCTTCTGATGCAAATGAAAAAGTAAAGAATTCTTTGGTAAAATCAGGACTTACCAATACAGGTGCTTCAGTAAGAGCTACCTTGATTTTCTCAAATGCTTCCTTTGCCTCAGCAGTCCACTTTACTTCCTGATCTTTCTTCAACATGGCTATGATTTGTTTAATGGTTTCAGCAAAGTTGGGAATAAACCACCGCAGAAAATTTATCTTGCCAATGAATGATTGAACATCTTTTTTACTCCTAGGTAAACTAATCTTCAGTATTGCTTTCACTCTTTCAGGATCTATTCTGATGCCATCAGCAGACACCAAGTGACCAAGTAGTTTACTTTCTTGCACAACAAAATGTGACTTTTTGGGGTTCAGGGACAGGCCAAATTTTCTGCATTTTAGGAAGGTTTGCCTCAAGTGCTTCAAGTGTTCATCATCATATTTTGAGAATACATTAATATCATCCAGATAGATAACCACAAACTTATGTTTTTCTCCTACAAATGCAATGTCCATGGCTCTCTGAAAGGTTGCTCTAGAATTCATCAAGCCAAAAGGCATCTTGTCATACATGAATGTCCCCCAGGGGGTTGTAAAGGCTGTCTTTTCCTTGTCATCAGGGTGCATGGCAATCTGATTGTACCCTGAGAAACCATCTACCATAGAGATCCTCTGAGCTCCAACTACTTGCTGCAAAACCTGTTCGATCTTTGGAAGAGGATAGTTGTCTTTTAATGATGATCTATTCAGATTTCTGAAATCAACACATAATCTAATTTCCCCATTCTTTTTTCTGACAGGAACCAGATTAGCAACCCAGGAAGAGTACCTGAGATGCACTATTATCTTTGCATCCAGCAGCTCCTTTATTTCTTTTTCAATTACAGGGAACAAAGCTGGATTGATCCTTCTTAGTTTCTGTCGGAAAGGCTTAATGTTAGGCTTCAAAGGGACCTTGTGCTGAATAATTGCTGTATCATAAGTTCTTAGTTCCTCATAAGACCAGGCAAATACATCTACATGTTCTTTCAAAAGCTTGATATATCTATTTCTTTGTTCAGCTGTCAGAGATTTAGAAATTTTTACCATCTTTGGATGTTCTGCTGAACCAATATTGCAGTCCACTACATTGTCTTCTGAAGATTGAACCACTGGCTTTGAAGGCGTATCATCCTTTGTAAATATTCTTTATAAAGGTACTATACCTTTTGGAATGAAGTTTCTCTTCAACTCAATGATTTTATGACCTGCTATCTCTTCTGCAGCAAACTCATTTAATTGTTCATCCCCCTCATCCTCTTCTTGATCAATTTGAGCATTTGAAAACTCATCTGTAAGCTCAAGAAATTTTTTGATTTCAATGTCATCTTCAAAAACCCTCCAGTGCTTCACATTATCAGGCACACATGGTCTATACCTCACCTCTATGGGATACCTTAGCTGAGTGGTCTTAGGGATTCTGAAATGTGTGGTAGCCAAAGCTAATGAGTCTGCAGTCTCATTATGATTCCTTGGAATATGAGTGATATTAAATGCTATAAAATAGTTTTCAAGCATATCCCATACCTCATTCCGATATACTTTCAGCAAACCCTGCTTTACTTGATAGTTGTTCTTCACTTGCTGAACAACTAGTTCGGAGTCGCCAAATGCAGCAATCTGTTGAATTCCTAAATCTTTAGTAGCCTTCAATCCCAGTAGCAGAGCTTCATACTCAGCAGTGTTTTTAGTGGTAACAAAATCCAACTTATACATGAGTTTCACTGTTTCACCCCCAGGGGAAATGAGTAAAACTCCAGCTCCAGCACCCTCTTTGCATGAGGATCCATCAAAGTACAATTGCCACAGTGTATCTTCTTCCTCTCTGTTGTGTTTTATTTGGTGTTCTTTTTCCACTTGTAACAGACCATCAAAATTATCCTCCTCACTGAAATGTAACATGCATGTACCAAGATCTTTATCAACAGAGTACAATGGGTGATTGGTGGGGTTTTTATCATCTGTTATTATGTAATCAAACTGCAGCTCTCTGTAAAGTATTCTATTTTCTCCACCAAAAACAGGAATGGTGGCATAAGAGAGGTCCATCTGTAAGGTTCCCCCAACCTTCTTAGCCCATGACCTAGAAAGAAGCAAGCCAAAATTTGGTGTGATGTCAGCTACCACAACATCCATTATCACACTTTTCATGGGCAACTGAGCAAGGCTGACAACCATGTCTTTTATTACTCCTAGACACTTCACAGCTCAAGAGTCAAAGGCATATAAATCATAGTAAGGTTTGGTGATACTGAGGCCCAGGGCTTCCATTATAGATTTTGGCATCAAGTTATGGGATGCTCCTGAATCTAACAGGCAATTGTGAATCATTTGCTCGTGGAAAGTCAAGGTTACATAGAAAGGAGGAGAAGCACCAGCCTCATTTTCAGTCTTCTCAGCCAGAGCTGATCCAATGAAGATTCTAGGGTTTTCTTCCTGCAAGTTAACTATATTTGAAACAGGATGATTACTGAGTACATTCATCACTTTCAGAACTGTTTCTTTATATGATGGATTCTTTATTAACTCAGTCAAAGGTACAAGAATCTTTAACTTCCCTAGTTCATTCTCCAAACTAAAATTCTAGACATATTTGTTTACCTCTTCAACTTCAAAATTCTTCTTTGATTTTTCTGCAGATTGCTTCTTCTCTATGACAGGATTAGTTGTTTGTTTAGCAGGAACAGGTGCAGCAGGAACAGCTGCCTTCTTCTTCGGGGCTTGGACCACTTGTTTTGGGCCTGATCTGAGATTTATGGTCTTCTTAGGTCCATTTTGATGAACAGCAGCAGTTACAACAGTATTTTCCAAGCCTAAATCATCTTCAGTTTCAAACATGTCAGCATCGTAGTATTCTGAATTCAGAAAATCTTCTTCAGTAACAAAACCTGTAGACAATCCATCTCCAAAGTGGTTCATATCCTGATTAGTCTCAGTCTCTTCAAAGAGAATCTGTTCATCAACTTCTTCTTCATCAGCTACATTATTTTGAAGAGATGGGGGCACTCTTTGATCCTGATTCTCTCTCCTTTCTTGCTGGATATCATTGTTCCTACGCTCTCTTGGTATAAATCTAGGAGCAAATTTCCTTTTGAACTGATTCTGGTTATTTGGATTTCGTTCAGCTTCTGGAGCAGGTTTGCTAGAATTCTTCTCAAGCTCTAATTTATTCAATTTTGCAGTAAGAATCTTCACCAGCTTAACCATCTCATCTATCTTGGCTTCAGCAGACTGAGGAGCAACACTTGCTGAAACAGCTTCCTTCTTTCCTTTTCTTTCATAAAGATGCTGGTCTGTTTCTTTCTTAAGTCTGTTTGAAGCCAACAAATTGGATTCTACCTCCAATGCTGCATCTTGCATGTTCAGTAGGGTGATAGGTCTTCTTTCTCTCAGTAATAAAGAAAATTCGTGATCAAAGGCATTTGCATAAGTAAGTTTAGCTGATGTTTCAGTAGGCTTAATTTCTGCTGGAATCTTACTATACATTTTGTTAAACCTTTTGGAAAAATCTGCAACAGTCTCATCTTTCTTTCTTCTGAGAGCTCCAAACTCAGCTATATAGTAGGTGTGGTCCTTTGTGTCTCCCCATTGCCTCATGAAAAGATCATGGAGTTCTTCAATTATAGTGATTGAGTTGGCAGGCAACTCTCTGAACCACTTCCTTACATCCCCATCAAGTCTATGAACAAATACCCTCATCCACACATCTTTGATCTCAATGTTTTGATTTTCAGCATAACTTAGGAAAGCCTCCCAATGTTCCTCAGCAGTGGTTTCCCCCTGTCCATTGAACCTAGGCATATACTTTTGGTAATCACCTCCAGGCAATGCATGTAAAGGCTGAGGTAAGACTAATGGTGCATACCTAGCTGCAACCATCCGGTCCATCATATCAATGGGTGGGTTTTGGCCTGCCATTTTTGTACTGACTGGCCTGGAAGATGTAGAAGCTTGGCTGGAACTTGTTTGAAAAGGATTATTTCCTACTTTCAACTGAAAGAGAGGTATTTTACCAGGAGAAGCAGTCATGGCTTTCAAAAAGGTTTGAGGGTTAGTAAAAACTTGAAAAGTGCTCTCAGGGATGGTAGGTTTTATCCAAGGTGAGGTTTCAGCTGAATGTAATGAAACACCCAACTGGTCAGGATCACAGGAGGCTGGTAAAGATTGAAACCTTCTGAGTTTTCTCGCTGTTTTTAAGATCTGTTCAGGGTCTGTCACACCCAATTGCAATGGAGAAGTAGGTCTGTTCCTGGTTCCAATTCCTTTAGAAGCCACTGTGACAACTTTTTTGGTGAAAATAGCCTTAAAAAGAGCTGATTTAAGTCCACCTCTTAAACCAGTAAAACTGATAAGTATCCCAGGGAAGATATGCTTCAGCTTCATCCCCGACAACGGCGCCAAAGATGTTTGTGCCAGAAATTGTTTCCAAGGCCAGAGAAACAAGCC
The DNA here is from genome assembly GCA_027924585.1 of Larix kaempferi. Lineage (NCBI taxonomy): Eukaryota > Viridiplantae > Streptophyta > Pinopsida > Pinales > Pinaceae > Larix > Larix kaempferi. The sequence goes on along the minus strand of BSBM01000635.1, from coordinate 564,525 downwards.
AACACAATCTCAAACAAAATTCAATAAAGAAAACAAAGTTTAAAGGTTTCTGTAATGTGTTTTTGGTTGTGAACTTTGGGAACACACAGGGAATGCATTCATGAGCAAAATAACTACTGAATTATAAGCAAAAGAAGATAAAGATGCATGATATATCTAACAAGATCCAACAGAAACAGTATTGAGGTTCATATATAAATGACAAGCATTACTAGCATATAAACATAAACCAGTAAATGAATATATCAATTAAGCAACTAAACAAGATGAAAAATGAAGCCAACATAGAAAACTGAAGGGTAAAAGTCACATATATCTCATAATTTCATCATCAACTGCATACAAGAGTTTTGTACTTAACTCATGAACAAGTCTGAAAACCAACTGAGTTTGAAGACCTCCTGAAATCTCCCAAAAAATCGAACCTCCTCCATCACTTTCTAACCTCTCTAAATACTAATCTTTACAAAATCAGTTAGGGATCTAACCCTAACTGCCTTCCATCTACTCGATGAGGTAAAGTAAAATGTACAATATTAAAAAATTACAAAATATGCTAAAAATAGTAAATCACTAACATATGTGTTTATCAACTAATGAAAACTAACTAAATGAACAACTGACTTATAGATTTTTTGCTGCTTCAGCCAACAGAGCGATGCTATCTAATGCTTGATCTTTCATCTTAGCTTTCTTCTGCTCCTGCTCCATGTCATTTATCTTCTTGATGAGCTCCTCGTTTCTCTGCTACAGGTCCTGGACTGTCTTCTCCAACTCTATACAATGAATGTCAGTAGCTCTTTTTCTCTTTAGTGCTTTCTTTGCTACTGCTGTCAACTCCTGAAAATGGGCATTTACATCCTGTAGGTCTTCTCTCAACCTTTTGTTAGCCATCATTAATCCATCATTGACCTCTTGCATGTAACTCATATGATGTTTGTACTGCCTAACAGTTTTCTGCAAATTCTCTCTATCAGATTCAAATGGTTTGTCTATTGTAGGATCTTGTTCCTCATCAGGTCTCCAAGGTATATCAAGTTTTTTGAAGATTTCAGCCTCTTCAATTAACAGGTCTGTAGGAGTGTCTTCAATGCTAGGATTTTCCTCACATGTTGCTCCAACTAAAGGAGCTTCTTCTTTTAATTGTAGCTGCTTTAAAAGATCACTTCTTATTTCAAAATAGATTTCAGATATTTTAGGTATAGGCTGGCTTGAATCTTCTAATGATTTTAATGAACTCTTGGCTTTTGCAGGATGCACATATGAAGATTTTGCAGCTGTTTGTTTCTTCACTTTTATGCTAACTTTGTCTAGTTCTGGTTTATCATCTATGGAAACCTCATCTAGGACAGTAACTTCATTTGTATTTAATCTGGGATTGAACAATTTCTTCATGTTCAGTCTTAGCTTGTTCTTTGACCTAGTTTTAGGTCTCCAATATGATGTTGTTTCTCCCATCATTTTCAGCTCCTTTCCTTGATGCTGGATAGCAGCCAACTCTACTACTTCAAGTTTATTCCTCTTTCTGTTAGGTTTTGTTGCTTTGCCGTCTGAAGTAGGGATTTATTTGCATGTTTCAACCTTGACTTCTATTTTAGCGATGGGCTGCTCTTCCTCCAATAAATATCCCTTATCATCTGAGAGAATGGTGATAGGGCTTCTCTGTTGAGTTTGAATTTTCTCCTTAGGTACAACAACCTCTCTTATATCAACAGTTTTCACTTCATGAGAATCCTCTGTAGGTGCCAAGTATTGTTCAGGTTTCTCTTTCTCATCTACAAACAGTGAGTACTTGCCTTTAAGACTGGCTGAAAACAGTTTAGGTTTACTATCCTTCTCCACATGCTCTGATGCTTCCTCAACTTTGACCTCTTCCTTATCTTCAAGTTTAGGCTTCTGACCTAATTTTCTCATCAAAACCTTAACCTTGTCTGCTTGCCTCTTAGGTTTCTGATCTTCTTCTTTGGTTTGAAAGCCAGACCAAGAGATGAAAAAGTCCCAGGTCTTCCTTTCATGCTACAAAACAGTGCTAATAATCAACTTAATTAGCCCATGGTGAAAGATGGACTGAGAAGAATGGTCTATCTGCCCTTTCACCCTGTTGGACATCTTCTGCAAGCTTTTCAAAAAGAAGAATGGCAGGTTCATCTTGGACATCCCCACCATGTGCTGAAGGAATATGAAGTGGTACTTGTATACATAAGCATACCTGCCCTCGCAAGTAACATAGCTCTGCAGTATCCTGATTGGCTCAACCCATTCCTTTCTGAAATTTTGAATAAGGATGCCTTTGTTCCAATCAGGGGTGACATTTGGTAAAAGATATCTTTGTGGATCAAAGTCAAAAGGTAGTTTCTTAAACCATGGTTCACCCTCATTCTTAATCCCTGTAGCTTTTGAAATCAGCTTCACTGTCAGCCTGAATTTAAGAGTATCAAAGGTCACCATGTCATTTTTAAAGCCTTGAGCAAACTTACAGGACACTTCTGCATTATACCCATCTATCTTCTTGAAAAAGTCCATCCAACCAGCTTGTTGAAACAGCTCAACACACCCAGGGAGTTTTTCAATCCATCCTACATTAGTAGGTTCGGGTCTGTTTATCTTACCACTCTTGCCCATTCTTCTTCAATTACTGAAAACTGAATAACTTATAGGGTTCAATTTATGACTAGCCAGGTGATGTTTCCTTTCCAAATCCTTCAGGTTTCAAAAACAACTCTCTTTACTCTTCTCTGACAGCTCCTTTTGTTTTATTAATACAGGCTGGGCTTATTTATAGTCACAAGAAACTTAGATCATTTGAAGTATTCTAAACTCTTCACTGCCCCTGATAACTGTCATTTACTGTCCATCTCCAACATATAGAATGAACCTGTGTATTAGTACCATAACCTGCCAGAATCATGTATAAACAATCTCTGCACAAAAAGAGTATTACATTAAGAATTTCAACTGCCAACCTTTAGACTAAACACAGAATGTTTATAGGCTAGATGAGAAGATATACAAAGGAGAAACAGTCTTAAATTTAATCCATTTTAGCTCTCAGGAATCTTAGTATCAAAATGATAGTAAGTTTCATCCACTCTCAAGTCTTTAGCTCCTCGCTGCCTCTATCTGGTTCCAAAAACAGTAAGCTCCAATACCTAGCACACTAGGTCTCCCTGCAACTTCAAATATTCGGTATCCTTTTGTATTGTTTGCAAGCAGAATATCAATTTAGGAGGTTGAAAATACTGTCAAATGTATAGGTTCCTCACATCACTACAACCTTAGCTTTGACAGGGTCATATTTTATTTAAAAACTGCTATCTTCAACCCTCACTCAGCCTGGCGTCTCAGAGCATCAGAAATAGCTATTTCTCTGGCCGAAATTGCATTTAAAAGCATAATTTAACCTTTCCTTTGATCAATTTTGACAGAGTAAGCCCCAGCGAAAAAAAACCCAAATTTGCAGTTATATTGGCTTTTCAGGAAATACCTTTAAATTGCTCAACTGTAGTTATTTAAAATCACAACTTGAGTTGTCAAATGAGTCACCTTGGATGTACAGATGTCCTCCAACGTTCAATTTAACTGCTAGCAACGAAATTAGGAATCCCTAACTTCCCATGAAGCCATCAAAACCTCTCCTTTGTTCAGCAGTGACAATGTCCGATTTTTTAGTGGTTATGGTTACTCCACTAAGTCCTTCGTCTTTGAATGTGCCTGTAAATGACAAACTCATCTCACATTTACCTCAAACCACGTTGCTACCTGTCAAAAGGAATTACATTTGGGCTCACGATGAGCACGATTTCCTCACAATGTGTAACCACTTGGAATCATGATGTTCCCTGCATCAGCACGTAACAAATTCTCCAAAACATGTAATCAGTCATTCATCATTCCAAAACGTGCCAAAATTTGCTAAAAAATCGGAGGAATTTTGGATTCGTGATATTCTTGTAGCGTGCCTTTGGTGATTTTGAGCTCCAGCACTACAAGAATAATTTTAACACTGTTTTGGCGCTTTTTTATAGCTTTTTGTCATTTTGCATAGAGTTTTAAAGCTGTTAGAGTAATGATTATGCATGACTATACTTAGAGTATGGTCTATGAACCCATTGTTTGATATGGTGACTTTTAAAACCCTTTAACAAAAAACAAACCTAAAGTTTAAAACTTGAAAATTTCAAAAGCAAGCCCAAAATTTCATATAAAAACTAAAGAAAATTTCCTAAAAGAGGGAAAAATCAAATTAAAGCAAATGAATAACTTGAAATAAAATGCAAATCAAACAAAATTTGAAGGAACAAATTACTGACTTAACAGGGTCAGTTGTTGAATTTTACATGTTATTCAAACTTTCAAAAAGAGGTTTGATATCACCTAGTGACTCACGGATAGTAAGCGCAACTGGTTTTGAAAGACTCATCAAATGCGGAATTACATGAGCATTTGTGTGATTTTTCAATGTTTCAATTTTAACTAGAGTAAGATCATCAACTATGTCTGTATTCAATTCGTGATGTGATAATGAATGTTCAGGGTTTGTTTGATTTTGTTCTTCTCGAGTAATATGAATTATATTTAAAATCAGTTATGTTTCCAATTCATTAGGATGTGGTTTCTGTATCTGTCTCTGCAATGTAGCAGGGCCTTTAATTTCTGGTGAATCACCTCACTGCCACCGTGACTGGTGGATGGGGAGAGTAGCCACTTCTAAGAAGTTGATAAAAGGATGTGTTTAAAATGATATTCTTAATCAAACAATCCTAAGGAAGTCTAGACTCAACAAAAATAAAAAGTGTCCACATAGTAAAAAGTCCTATAGATCCAAGCAAGCAAACTACTTTTCCAAAGAGACAAAGCTCAGTGAAAAGCTGGATTAGAGGGCCTTCCGAAACTAGTATTTGTTGAAGGATGCATGGTCTCAAACAATTGCTAGCAGCAAAGGTATGAGAAACAGTTACAATAAACTTGAATTGCCATGGGTGCAAGTGTTGGTTCCTGACCAATCACCCTCCCAAGGATTAAAAGTTCCAAAGTCTGTATCAGGTATTGCAAGTGTCCCCCACTCACAATAGCCTATGTGATATCCTAGGAATAGCCACTAAAGTTACCACTTCTTAATCGACGGTTGGGCGGAACAGCTGTAAGTCGAGGACAACTCTCATAACCAGGTACTCTAAAAATAGTGATGTCACCCCGAGGACTTGTCACTAAACATAGAATCCCCTCGATAATCTCATGTCCTATTAAATAAGCAAGAGGGGGGGACCACCCTTACTTATCTAGATTGACCTCGTGCTTGATGCATGTTTCAGAAGCGCTTTCTCGACAAGCGTTTTTTTCTACTAATGGATTTACTCTCTTTAATCAATGCTAGTTTCAAATTTTTGCAACCCATGAGTGTTAGCTTTCTAAACCTAATCCAGGGCATTAACCTAAACTTGTTGGTGATATGAAAATCAAAAGTTGGTCAATTTTAAGGGTAGTTTGCTTAGTTTCAGGAGTGGAAGTGAAACTAGTGGTGTTTTGACTCGAAAACAGAAAAATGAACCAAACAATGCACAATGCTCACTACTCTACCTTTCAATTTGATGAATATGCTAAATTAAGGAAGAGTTAGAGGTTCATGAGTTTCTTTCAATCATGCAAAATTTCTAGTAGATTTTGTATGTTCATGCACAGTTTTTTTCTTCTTCTGAAATATGGAAAATAATTGATCTCTAAAGACCAATGTAACCCAAACAAATATCTCAAGTAAAGATGAATCTAATTCTATTACATGGGGGATCCATGTTTCTCATTCACAAGATCTCCATAAGACCCAAGTGAAGAGGATACACAGAGCCCTTTGAAATGCTTATGAATTAAATTCTAAATTGTTACAAGTCAGATCCACTTTCTCATTCATGAGGTCGCCATAAGGCCCAAGTGAAGAGGATACGACGGCTCGAAAAACTGTATGCAAAACTTAAATCTACTCTGTTACAAGTGAGATCCACTTTCTCATTCACAAGGTCACCATAAGGTGTGAGTGAAGAGGATACGGTGGCTCAATATAAAATTCTTTGAAAAAATCAACTCCTAAACTATTACAAGCGAGATACACTTTCTCATTCACAAGATCACCATAAGGTGCGAGTGAAGAGGATATGGTGCCTCATACACAATATATCTCAAGAAAACTGGACTCTAAAGGTGCAACTCTCTCTAATTGTGCATGCAAATTATGAAGAAAATTCCAACTACGAAACAAAATGTAACTAAATGAAAGTTTATTTTTGTTTTTTGGGAAGAAAATGTCTTCAATTTATCTCACAATGTGACGTTCAAGGTTTGTTTATCAATACAAATGTGTGTGAATGGTGCCTTCAAATGTTTGATTGATATGTGGTTTAATGTTTCCAAAAAGCATGTTTAGGATATCTCAATTGAATGGCTACATCCTAACTTAAGGAAACCTGTTCAAACGTTGCAAAGGCATACAACTCCAAACATATCTCAATTTAATCCAAACTTTTCAACCTTTTTAAAACTTTTTCAAAAGGAAAAATGAACTAATTCCTTTCAAATAAAAAATAAAAAGCTTGTAACTCAAACTATGCCAAAAAAAAAATTTGCAAAATTTTTTGAAATCTTTTTAATCCAAAAATAAAGATTTGAGTCTCCACTATATAATACTTTGGCAAAAAAAAGAACTTTTTTATCCAAAGAAGAGATTGTAACCCCCAAAAAATTTCTGATTCTTTTTTAAGCCAAACTATGCAAGCCTTGCAAACTTTGAATTCTTGTTTAATCCAAAAAAAAGATTTGAGTCTCCAGTATATAAAACTTTTGCAAAAAAAAAAAATTAATTCTTTTTAACCCAAAGATTTGATTTCGAATTATGCAAAATGTTTCAAAACTTTTTTGAATTCTTTTTAAACAATTTCAAAAGGAATAAAAAAAAAACTGATACTTAAGCACAATTCATCTTTAAGTTTAAAATGCAAAAAATAATTCTATTGAATGTTGACCTTATCTTCCACATTAACACATTTTAACATGTTTTTTTGGTAGTTTACGCAGCATGAAACCAACAGTCAATGAATCCTCATTCAACAATTTGGACATCTTTATATCCACAACATTTTGGCATCTTGTGCAGCATATTCCAACATTAAACGCTATAACATTCTACGCAAAGTTTTAAGGATGACAGAGCTTTAATGGCAGAGGTTGAATATTTATGGTTTTCAAAGTTTAAAACCCTGAGATTTAACGTAGAGCTGGAAGAAGTTTAACACACAGAGAGTGTGAGTGGATTCGAAACTGTAATCTATGCTGAGATTCAAAGCTTTAATACGTTGAGATTGAAGAGCGTCCACACATAGAGGTGTACAAGCTTTCAACACTTTATAACATGGAAATTGTGGTAGAGTCGAAGACATCACGCATATTTGTAAAAAATAAAAATCAACGCTATTCCATGTATACACCGTGGCAGAGTTTTAAAATCGAAAACGCATAGTTGTAAAAAACCAGATCTTAAATTCAAATTCCAATATGTAGGTTTGAATAGCTTTCACGTTGAGGTTGAATATTTAAAAAACGTTTACAGCTTTAACACGCCGATCTCATATGTAGAGTGTTAAGGAAACAGGCAGGGTTGGAAAGATCTTCCAAGACTTCAAGACTTTGAGTTTCAACGCATTAATGCCAACTTCAACGCATAAGATTTGCAGCCATTTCAACGCAAAAGGATTTGAGTTTCAATGCCGAGTTTAAAGAAGTTTGAAAAACTTTAAAATCGAAACAGATTTTAAAACCAAGATACTCAAAATTCCAGAAACTAAACATTCAAGAAACTCAGATCTGAAAGGGATTTAAAGTAGTTTGATGGATTAAAGGTATAGCTAGGTTGGTTTTGAGTTTCTCAAGCTGGATCTTAGGGTCTTTTAGTGATCTTTAAGCCACAAAAGAGTAAATATGAAGAAATAACACCACAAAAATTGAAGGAAAATCAAGAAACTTCAAGAGATTTCAACAAAAAGTATGGTCTCCAATCTGATAACAATGATTAGTGTAGGGTTGTGTCTACTCTAAACATGCTATTTTACTAAGAAGTGAGCCTCTATGTCAGCATATTAGAATTATTATCACAAGCCATTAATTAGATCTACATTCATTCATCAATTAAGATAAGCAAAGCTAAGATCTAATACCACTTTACACATCTAAATCATGCAAGATAAGCAACATTCAAACATTCAAATGGAACAAACTTGAATCATTTCATATTAAAACAATGAAGAGATACATTCCTACCATGGATCTTGGTGTGAATACCTCCTCCATTGCCATAAGCTTTCCTTTCTCCACCCTTGCTTTTGAAGAAATTGAGCTTCTCCTCCTTCAGAATCTTTCCAGCATGCCTTTGCTCTTCCTTTGTGTACTCTACAACGCCTCCCATTCCTATCTTATATAGCATTGGAAAATGAGCCTTAAGCTTTTCTTCTAAATGTGGGATCACTATTTTTCTTCATTTTAGATTATTTTAACCTAGAAACCCACTTTTCCATAGTTTTAAGGCTTTTTGCACAACTTAGTATATTTTAAGCACAATTAATGCACTTTAATGCATTTATCTTCACTTTTTTATTAGTGTAGCTTAGTTTTGGACCTTTGGTGAGTGGTTCATTTACTGAACTTGGTCTCTTAAGTTCTGACTTTCTTTACCTAATCCTTCCATTTATGGGAGAAGTGATTAGATCAGAGAGGATTTGTCCTCTGAATGTACTTATGTTCTGTCTTCATGTTGTGGGCGCATAGTAAAAATGTGTTTCTTCTATCACATGACTAGGGGTGTTATTTTGATTGTTAACAAACCATGTCAAATATTTCCAACCATGGTCAACCATGGTGAGTAATGGCCAATATATATTTTTATATAATTTTAATGTATATCTTAATTACTAATTTATTTCTTATTTAATTTAATTTATTTATTTAATATTTAATATTTAAATAGGTATTTACTATTTATTACAAATATTTAAATTTATTTATTGACTATAAATAAATTATTGTCATTTAAATAAATATACTATTATTAATAAATATTATTCTTTAATAATATTAATTATTATAAAAATAATAATTAATATTAATTCGTTAGCCATGGTTAGCCATGGTTGAACCATAGTCATGGTTAACCATGGTTAACCATGGTTGGGAAACAAAAGTCAACCAGAGCCATAAATGTTAACATTGGTTGGATTGACTTTTGTTGCATTACCTTATCATTATTTTTCTTTACTTACATTTATTTAATGAATTTTAATATCAATTATTTTCTTCTTGATTTAGTTTTAATATTATTTATTTTAATTATTTTTAATATCAATTATTTTATTTTTAATTTACATTTAATATCTATTATTTTACTTTTCATTTTTTAATAACAATTATTTTACTTTTGTTTAATATCAATTAATTCTTTTATTCTGAATTTACCTTTAATATCAATTAATTTACTTATTTTTAAGTCTTTTACATTTATTTAATTTATTTTTTATTTTTATTTAATATATTTTATTATTGTTATTATTTTTTCACTTATATTTATTTTATTATTTTTACTTTAATTTTATTTATTTAATTAATTAAATTAAATTAAATTTATTTTTATTTAATTTAGTTTAGTTTTATTTATTTATTTGTGTAACTTTATTTTATTTATTTATTTCTTTAACTTTATTTTATTTCTTTATTTTAGTTTACTTTATTTATTTAATTTAATTTAATTTTTTTACTCTTTTACTCTACTCTACTTTTATTTAATTTTTTTACTTTACTTTACTTTAATTTAATTTAATTTATTTTTATTCTATTTTTAATTTACTCTTAATTTACTTTACTTAATTTATTTTACTTTTAATTTAGTTTATTTTATTTTTACTTACTTTACTTTTATTATATTTCTTTATTTTACTTTATTTATTTTCATAATTCGATTTACTTTAATATTACTTTATTTCCTTTTTTTTAATTTACTTTAGTTTATTTTAATATATTTTCATTTTTTTTTTCGAAATAACATTTTTATTAAAAATTTAGTTTCTTTATTTTTTAGCGCTGTCTATTAGCAACAACCACATTTTTAATCTGGTTGATATTCGTCTATTGGTGAATATCAATCACTTTTAAATGTGTGATCATGGTTGATATACGTCGATCCGCGAATATCAAATACATTAAAAAATGTGGTTGTTGCTAGTTGGTTAATCCAAAAGCTAAATGGTGACCACATGATTAGAATGCACATGTATATGTTGTAGAAGGTATCCATGCGATCAACAAGGTCTAACATGCTCGTGAAGGCATGGAGCTTCATTTTTAGGTTTGAAGATGAAAATTGTCGCATATTATGTAAACTTCTAGCAAAGGAAGGGTTAGTGGATCCAGTGTATAAAAAGGTGGCAGATGTTCTAAAAAAGGTTCGTATTGCACCTACTCACCGAAGGCTTTACAGCATGTAACTCATGGTGAGAATTGGGAGTGAGTATTGGTTCCATGGCAAGAGTAGTTATTTTCAGTGTTCTAGAGGCATTGAGAACATTAGCATCAAATGTAGGTATGCCATTTGTAAAGTTTGTGGAAAAGCATCAACAACTTCTAAATATTTTCATGCGGTAGAATCCAGGGTTATTAGAGAAGTCTCTTTCTCTTATGCATAAGTCATCTCCCTCTACCTAAACCAGAATCTTACCCATGCAATCACCTTAGGAAATATTAGGATTTGATTCCTACCTAATATTAGATCATGCACGTGTTCTAAAAGTGAATTGAATTGAACACTAAACTAAAGAATACTTGAAATTGCAAAATCTAGAATAGTAGTAAATTGGATTTAACTGAAGATGGAAAAAATTGTTATATGCCAATATCAACACATGCATGTATGCACCCTCTAATATATTAGATAACTACACCTCCTAGAAGGTTTCATCTACGAAGTTAAATTTTCAAGACCATTGTAATAGATTATGTACTTCAAAAAATTTCCTAAAACCTAGGTTATTCTAATCTTGAGAACCTATCAAAACGGCTATCTTCAAATGCTACAAACATAAATAGATATTTAAGAAAATACTAACTCAAATTACTCAAATTTGATCCAAATCACATCACCATTTTATTCAACATAAAAGAGAAGCTACAATTCTTTTGAACAAACCCTACTCATTCAACTAAACTGATTTCAAAATTTGAATACTTAAGCCCTTACCCTATGCCTTCTTTTCTAGCTGAAGAAGAGACCCTTAGGGTTTACAAAATTAGCCGAGATCCAAATTAGGATTGATCCCAAAAACAAACCCATCCCTAGATCTATTTTATTCTTTGCATCTACATCCTTATTTATGTATGATAGATGTCTTTAATAAGTGCACTCCAAGGAAGAGATAAGACCTCCTTGAGATCTATGCTTACCATTGACTACATGCTCTTTCTTGAACTAGACAATGTCAAATTTATAACTATTCTAAAATTGAACAGTTTAATACACATAGGAAAAATCAAACTGCTAAACATGGAAAATAATTTAAACTCGGACTGAATTGAGGATGTTGCATGCATTCTTTTAGAATGTATGTGACCACTCCATCATCATAAATTGGGACTGAATTGAGGATGTTGCATGCATCTTTTAGAATGTATGTGACCACTATGTGTCTCCTCTATAGATGCCCCTTCACCCTCATTAATTGTTGTATGTAATTCCTCAAGGAATGTATGCTACTACTGTTCTCTACTCTCATGGAAGGGGAAGGTGCTACAGTTGGACAACAGTGCAAGATACACATAGGTAAAAAAATTAACACTCAAGGATGCTAAGTCTTCTCAACTTATTTTTGGCCAACTAGAAGGAATTGTAGGCTTATAGGCTATTGGTTGCATTGTAGCTAATGGAGGATTAGTGACAATGATAAATATCACCCTATACTACTATTAAAAAGTGATAATGGATGCATCTTGACACCCTAGGGATGCATTTTGTAAGGAAGCACTGCATTGAGTACTTTGGGGATGCTTCAGGTATTTCCTAAAAGTACTTGTTATTCCAAGTACTTCAAGGGATGTAGTTGGGTATGTATGTATGTATCTCTATGTATGTATGTATGTATGTATCTCTATGTATGTATGCATGTATCAACAAAAAATGCATGTACCAACAAAATAACATAAAAGTACACATACCTCGATGTAGAACATAACATTCTTTGATGCAATTCTTTCTCTTATGTAAAGTTGACTCGCCTCATTAAATAAATCCATCTCGATCATCTCTGTTGCTAATTGTCTCCATCAATCTCTCATGCTCTGAATGAGGCAGGTAGTAGTGTACCTTGGTTGAGCCAGTTCTTGAAATTGTCCGAAGATGGATGCTTGTGCCAAGGATCAAGTTTGTGAAGTGATACACCACTGAACCTGGTTTGTAATCCATGAATACATGCCCACTAGTCTTTCTTGACTTCCCATCTAGTGTAAGATATTCCCCCTTAACCACCATCGAGCCAATAGGAAATTCAATGCCTTCATTGTCGATTAATGATGCATAGAGGGTTTGCTTACCTTGGATGCACCGTGCCAACCAATAATCTGTGCCCCATTCATTGTCTTTTGGGGAAATAACTACGTATATTTGTCCTAGTTGTACAAGATCTGAGATATGGTTGTAGTCTGTCGAAATCATTGACTGACCCTCCTCTAACTGGGTTTTTTCAACAACTACACGCTGATCTACTGCAAGTGACACATGATTCCATTCGTCAACCCAGTCCATGAATTCGCATTCATCCCATTCGCAACTGCCGTAAGAGCTACAAAAGCATGCAAGATTTCACATACATATTTCAAATAAGGGGTTGTTTGAGCTTCGAACTGAATGAAATCCATGTGTTCCTTGTGCTGTGCCGCAACTATAGGAACACGAATGGTCTATGTCAACTACCCGCCAAAAATTTCTTACCACACGTCCTGCCACTGATGATGTTTGTTGATCTCTTGCTCGGTTTGACATTGTTGCAGAGCACCATTGAACTATGGATTCTGCATCTAGGATATGAGGTTCCCTGCCAAACCTCATCTCTTCTCTTCGTAGTGCAGTCTTGATGCATGCACCGGCCCCATCATGCTTGCCTTTGCCGTGCCCGGTCTCAAAATAGTTCTAAATATGCAGCACACTATAAGTCTTATGCAAAATCCTCATCCATTGGAATACTCGGGCATTTTTTAACTGGCCCGCACAACCATCCAAGCATATCCAATGTTGATCTATCTGTATATCTCTCTCCTTCAACTGATCATAGAAAATTCGAAAACAATGTTGCACATAATGCAGATCATGGGCTCTATCATCACTTATGTAAAAGTTTGTCTCCTTCAGTATTATCCTCTTTTCATTGCTGCTCTCTGGCCCATGCCTATACATAATATGTACCATGATGCTGACTTGGTCTGAATGGTAGTATTGACTCTGGATTTCATTTTGTGGCTGAAGGGTGTAATTTTCTGCAAAATCCACAATTGACACTATGGTTCCAACAGGAAATGTGTCCGTGCATTTTCTATACTGCTCATCTTGCCATTGCGCTACATGCACATGTTGAACATACTGCTTTTTTTTTTATCGTAGAACTCTGTCAAGAAGTCACATACCTGTACCTGTTACCATGAAAACAAGGGAAATATTACTGTGGCATTTGGAAAAATGTATATGTCATAAATTGAACATGTAATATAAAAAATATGCAATATTCATTTGTACATGTGACTTCACTAATGCAATCTTTTTACTTTCCCTGGAACTATCTAATTGATAGGTTACGTACTTGAAGCTCTGCATCTGCACGCCCATCATGCCGAATTGGTGCTCCTTGCTTTCATGGATGCAACAGTTCAAAAGATAAAACCAACTGCACCTGGAACATGTCCCATATAGATACAATTTTTCATAATATTTTTGTCCTTCGGGATTTGGACACATGATGTTGTGGATAAAGTCTCTTGATGTATTCAGTGGTAGTTTGGATCCATTGCATCCCTGCACAATGTTAATATGCAAATCACAAAATATATGTTTATATGTGTCATAATAATATTCATATTCTACGTGGTATCTACAACAACAGGTGTTCTGATCAATGCATATACGAATGTACCATGGTTTTCATTTCTCAAATGACCTTTGGCCCAAGTTCAATTGTGTGTGCTCATTCCTGAATCTCTCATAGAGTTCAGTCTGTGTGGTGTCAAGGAAGTGTTTAACATGGGGTTCACGTTTAGTAGAACCTTTTCTCAGCTTTAGCACGTCTCTTTGGTTTGATGAAGGTCTAGTATGATCATGCAAAAACTTTTGTACTAATGCCTTAACATCATCAATTAGCTTCCTATCTGCATGAGGCAACCTACCAACAAAAGCCCAACAATCGTTTCCACCTGGAGTGTCAAGATTTTCTCTTATAACATAGTACTTTTTGATAGTTTTTCTATTTAATTTGAGTATGTGAGAAGTGTGTCGGATAGCAGGAGACATTGCCTTGTGGACTTGCTTACCACCGATTCTACTAAAACATGACAAGCTGCACAAAGATCTTTTGTATGAGATGCCTTCCCAATCGCATTAAATGCAGACTGGAGATTTCTAACAATATGACTGCTAGCCTCTAAACTTTTAACTATCATTATGCCCAAAATTCTCCTAACAACAACTAAACAATGTGACTTTAACAAACATAGCAATAATTAGCATTTACATGCATCACCTTTGGATTCAAAATATTCCTTGACAATTTTGCGGCATTTCCATTCGATAGTGCATTTTGGAAACTTACCTTCAAGGCCCAACATAGCACTTTCATCCACATGAATACATCTAGGATTTCTTCTTCTTGCACTGGACAATCGAGGTAGGGAGAGTGGATATGAGACATGAATACCAGAGCTTATTTGTTATGGTGCTTCATTCACAGATTGGGCCATAATGGGAGTGTGGTCTTCTTGGGTAGATTGCAAATTCAACACTGCTTGTATGCCCATCTCTACACATGCATAATCTCCAAATATTCCTGTGTCATAAGGAACTTCAGCATGACTCGTTGATGGATTGTTGGTTGGAGATTGTGTTGATGTTGGAATTTGAGTTGCGTTCGTTGGACGCGACCGCTTTACCTATGATTCTGAACAAGAGGTTGTTGGTGGTATCCAAGAATTGATGCCAAATTAGGGCAGCTAGACCAGGAGCATACTTTAATTATCGAACAAGGGACGTACAAAATTCAGAGGTGCTAGCACTGTATGTGCTCTATAGGATAGTCTTCGTCGTGTTTGGGGTGTTGGTATATGTCTTAAAGGTTTATCTAATCAAAGAAGAAAGTGAGATAAAAAGATTATGAATCTATGAATGACAAATTCCTATGTTAAGAAGTTAAATGCTGAAAATTGTAAATCTATACTAAGAATTGAAATGTTGAAAGCTTGATAAACTTAGTCTAGAAATAAAATGTTGAAAGATGGGATTTTAATCTAAGAAATCAAGTGCTAAATATTAAAAGTATAATCTAAAAACTTAAATACTGAAAACCAAATCCAGAACGTAAATATCCAATGCTGAGAAGTAACCAATCCTATCTATTTAGATTAAACACTCAAAGTGATGATCATTAATTAAACCAAATAACTGAAAGTAATCAACCTCTATGATCTAACTCTAATAAGGGAAATATGCATGAGCTCCTAGATCTGAATCATTGTTTTAGAACTAATATAAGAATGCATGAGAACATATGTAAAAATATGCTTGCGCAGAATGCAGCGACAGGACTACGGAAAGAGTTTTACCAAACTACGGAATGCACTGTAACCAACTACAGATATTATGTTGAATCAAAATGATCACTTTAATACTGAAATAGAACCATGTTATTCAAATACCATCAAAATACTTTCAGATACGATAGGGATTAAATCAATGCACAACAAAAATGGAAAATACTTGGAAACAGAGTAAAACTCGTGACTTACGTGTTGGAGGGGCTCTCCCTAACCCATACTCAGTAGTATGGAAAACTTATAAACACAGGCTTGAAAGTAACATCCGTCTTCTTATTAAAATAGTAACTTCATGGCTCAGTAAAAGTCTTTAACACAAACTGTCTTCGTAGTACAAAAATGCATAAACGATTGACTCTACAAATAGCAACCAGACCCCCTCGCTACTCGAGAGGTCCATATATATATGTCTCTAATTCTAACCTAGTATATGATCATAAATGTTGATCCTTCTTAATCAGTGCTTCTGCTAGAACTTAGGGAGATATGAGCACTGAGCCCCTCTGTTATCTGCATTCCTCGAGATTTGACTCTCGTTGACACCTTAACACCTTCACGCCCTATTTATGCCTGCTCATTCCAGGGTTAGCACGTAGAAAAATGCTTTTAACATAAAAGGAATAATCTCTAAACATCCTTATTAAATAATCAAAGTAAATACATTTTCCCACAAAACAGGTGTATTTCCTTCATCATATCTTGTGCTTTACTGTGGCAAAAAGGATATAGGATACCTATAATTTGGGCTCATCATCTCCCCCATGCTTGAAGGATTCACCCATCCTTGGGTGACACACTTGGCTCTTCAATAGCTTCTCTGATGTCCCATGCGACCATTCTGGGAGTCCCTGCCTGCCTATAGTAACCCATGCTCTGCTCATCCTTGGCCCATGTTCTTTTCTCTTCTTCCTCATTAATCTGCTCTTTAATAATTAGAGGAAGGAAAAATTGAGGATTTAGCTTCATGCCAATCCATCTGAGTTGATTCTTGATCAAGGGTTCTCTGTATAGCTTAGCTTTGACGAGAGCAGCTTCTAATTTGAGGGGGGAATGAGGTCCCTTCTTCTTCAAATCATCTCCAATCCTTTCCCACCTATCACTGATGGCCTCCTATACCTCTTTGTATGTGTATTGAAGGGTGAGATCAAAATGCGTGACTGCCTCCTGTTGTTTTTCAAGCAAGATAGGAATTAACTCTTCATCAGTGGTGATAGTTTGGTGGGCCTGAATTACCTTTTCAGGGTGAGATGCCTCGTCCCTAATCCATAATGGATTTTTCCACTTCTCTGCAAGATATATATGATCTTCTTGTGCCCTTTCCACCTCGTGGTTCATCCAGGAGCATAATTCTCTTAGCTGGAAGTCGCTTACGTATGGATTAGGTGACCAGTTAGGTGTGCTTGGCACCATGAAGTTGTGCAAGAAGAATTCACACAATTGATCCTTTTCAAACTCTGTGCAGCCCAGAGAAGTGTCCACAAATTTACTTGTAGTGTTCAGTTCCAGAGACAGGCCTTGTTTTAACCTCTGCAGCTGGAACCTTCCCCACTTTTCCTTTAAGTGGAGCATATAGATTTTGTATGGGGGTCTGAGTTGCAATACTTCATCATAGATTTTTGTAGTGGTAGTCAATGTGTCCTCTAATTGCTATATTTTTTGGTCTTTCTGAGCCAATCCTATCTAAGCTTGGCCCAATTTCCCCCTCAGTGTCACATTTTGTTGTTCGGCCAGCTTCAATTCCCCTGTGTGCTACATCTTCAATATATGGGTTTTCTCATGTGCAAACAGTGGGGTTGCTGGTGAAGCTGGCTGGCTTCTCTGTATTCTTGCCTCAATTTTTAATGCTTCCAACTCCTCCTTGACCTTTTCCAACTCTGTCAGTGCCTCAACTAGCTGGTTAGTGACTCCAGGGTTTATATTTTGATCAGCAAGATTTACATATTGACCAGCGGGGTTCCATTAGTCATCATCCTGTTCTTCAGGTGTGGTTGGGTCATCTCGGTCTACCCAATCATCATCATCAGATAGATTTTGAATTATGGGGCTGGGCTCCCTTTCTACCTCCTTTGCATGCTTTATTTTGGGTGGTTGTGTGAACCTTTTGCTTCGCTGCTTTGACCCTTGCTCGCTGGTGGAAACCCCTTATTACTTTTGGCAGGAGCCATCTCTTGAATGCTTAATTTTCATCAGGGTATCGGCCATGCTGTCTAGGTTGATTTTTCTCTTAGCTCCTGGTGTAGAAGCGATCTTGTATTTTGACCCAGAAGCTAGGGGTATGCTGACAGTAGGTGTACCCTTCATTCTCTGTACATCCTCGGTTGATACCAATACAAACTCTTCCCAAGAAAGTTATGGAATCTGTACCCTTAATTCTTCACAGATTATCAAATTGATTAGCCAATGGTGGGCTAACGCATCTTCTTTTCCTTTAACTAATTTTTTGCTCATTTCTCCCAGAGACAGGAGAAGATAATAAGGAATGTTGATGTTGTTATTCAGTGTGATATGGCTCCTATTCCTCAGAAGATCTAGAATTCGAAAGTGGAATAGAGGGACATAGCTCAGCCTCCCTGTACACATTACATATTTCTGAACGACAACAGCTACTTCGTCCCAAGGTGATAGCATAGTGACCCTCTTGACTCCATATTTATCTTGATCTTCATAAACTTCTCCAGGTCCGAAGAAAGCTTCCTTTGCACTCTGGTTGGAACCTTGTCTTCCTTGTCCCAATCTAGACCCATGGGTAGCCCTGTGTATTTTGCAATTTCCTCCTCATCCAGTCTGATATGAAGTCCCCTAACCCAGGTGACGAACTGCTCATCTTTGATGTGCTTCAAGTTTCTTGCGAATTCTAAAGCCACCTCTGTATTAGACCCTCTCAGCCCTGAGATGAAGAGCATCTATCCCGCATTACAGAGGATTGATAAAACCCTTGGGTTTTCATAAATGGATTTGTGATCCTCTGGTTCACTCTTTTTGAACCCCTTTGTCATCTTGAATTTTCTACGATAATCAGAAAAACGAAAAACTTTGAGTGTGGCTGACTTACCTCAACTGGATGGGATTGATTCACAGGTTCGAAGGAAGGTTGTTGGCTGAGTGACGATGTGAAATTTTAGTTTTCCTTCTTCTGGAGAGCTTGTATTGCAAAATTGGGTCTTTTATGTAGACTATGCCGCCTTAATTAGCTATTCTCACACACCTCTCCCGATCATTTCGAATTGTACTTGCCACCTTACACATTCCTTTCCATTATTGAGCCCTACATTTATTTCCATAATTGTGCATTGCACTTCTACTATGATCATTGGGAAATATGGTGGCTAGATGTAGGGATTGTTATTCTGACATGCCGAAGGTGGGTAATCATGATTTTGTGAGGTAATCTGAACCTTGCCATCGATTTAACTTGAAAGTTGTCCTCAGCTTCAGAAATAACCTATTTGTGGGATGATGATTTGACCTTGAAAATAAAACAAAGATTTTTAGGGATTACCTGGTTATGCTTAGCGTACTTGAGTGCATGACATGGCTTCATTTCATGGGCTTTTCATTCTATAGTAGATTTCCACATTGTCTGTAGTTATTTTAGGCATGTCAGTAGTTACGTGTGTTTTCCTTCATTCAGCCGGTTCTTTTGAAAATGTTGTATTTGCATGCTTTGATTTTTGTGTCAAATTTTTATTTGACTTTGCTCTTATGCTCAGCACTGAGTTCGAAATATTCCCTAAATCTGCTGACTTGATTTTTGTAGTGCATGATTTTTTTGGGTCACTTGAATACATGGTTGGCTCGCTTGATTTGATTATTTTCTGGATTACTTGATTAGATTTCTGGCTCGCTCGAACAGATAGCTGGCTCACTTGATTTCTATAGTGCTTGATTATTTTATGGCTCACTTGATTCGATTTCTGGCTCGCTTGAACAGATGGCTGGCTCGCTTGAATATTGCTACCTGGCTCGATTGATTTGATCTACTTGTAATATGCGTGTTGGTTCTTCATGGGGATGTATGATTTCCTGCAATTCACTTGTGATAACCTTGAGTGAATCATTTTTTGATTTTTCATTTTCAATTCATTTTGCTCTTTTTCATTTTCTTTTATTTTTTCTTCCTTTTTTTTCGTTTTTTTTCTTGTTTCATTTTTCTTTTGTTTTTTTCATTTTTCTTTTCTTTTTTCTTTATCATTTTTTTAGTAACTGCAGATCAGTTACATTTGATGCCCTCTATCAGCATTAGAACTTGCTAGTAGAGTATGTCTGTGAATTCTTCTTTGGACTATGGTGTCTTGTAGATTTGTAATCTATGTCCATTCACCAACATAGGGAATTTTTCTTCATCTATTGTTGTAATTCTGGTAGCTCCATTGTCATAGATCTTTTCAATGATGTAGGGTTCGAGCCATCTAGTTGTTAGTTTTCCCTTGAAAGTGTGAATCCTGGAGTCATAGAGTAGTGCCCAGTCACCTTCCTTGAACTTTTTTTGCTTTATGTGTGTGTCATGCCACTTATTTCTTTGTTGTTGGATGATTTCAATATGGCCAAGTGCTTGTTGGCGTTGCTCATCCAATTGATTTAATTGTAGCATGCATTCCTGTTGGATGTCTGAAAGTTCCATATTTAACTGTGCTACAATTCTCAATGTCTTGATTTCAAAATCAATGGGCAACATAACTTTCTTTCCATAAACTAGCTCATATGGGGTGAATCCTGTTGTTGTTTTCCATGTGGTATTATATGCCCAAACTGCTTCACTTAATGTGTATGCCCAATCTCTTTTGTGGAGTTGCACTGTCTTCATCAAAATCCTTTCTAACTCTCTGTTGGTTACCTCAGCATGACCATTAGCTTGAGGGTGATAGGAGGAGGAATGTCTATGATTAACATTGTTTCTTCGAAGCAAGTCTTCTATTAGATTTAATGTAAACTATGGGCCTTGACCATAAAATAGATCTCTTGGGAATCCAAACCTATGGAAGATTTGCTCAGTGAAACTTTTTTCCACATTGGTTTCATTTGCTGTAGCAAGTGCTTCTACCTCAGTCCACTTTGTAACGTAGTGAGTGCATACTAGAATGTAGCTTTTTTTATTTGATTGTGGGTTGATTGGACCAACGAAATCAAATCCCCATTTCTCGAATGCTTCTAAGGATATTGTGGATTGAGAGGCATTCCTTCTCTTTGTGTAGGATTCCCCATTCGTTGGCAGTCATCACAGTGTGAAACATATTCATAGGCATCTTTGTGGAGTGTTGGCCAATAATACCCTTTTTGCAAAATTTTATAGGTTGTTCTTTTTGCAGCATAGTGTCCTCCACATGTCTCATTGTGAGTTGCATGAATTATTTGATGCACTTCATATTCTCTAATGTATCTTCTTAATATTTGATCTGGCCCTTTTTTGAAGAGCATTCCCTCGATCCATGTGTAAGTGGCACTTTGTCTTATGGCTTTATTCTTCTCTTTGTAGCTATAAGTGCTGGAAATTTCCTAGACACTAAATAGTTTTCTATGTCAGCAAACCATGAGCTTCTTGTGGACATTGCAAAAAGATTCGCATCAAGAAAATTGTCATTTACCACTTCATTGTCCTGTCCATGGGTGAGCCTAAACAGAAAATCAGCCACTACATTGTGTTTTCCTAGCTTATCCAGAATTGTGATGTCAAACTCTTGCAGGAGGAGTAGCCATCTAATTATTCGAGCACTTGTGTTAGGTTTGTTCATGAGATACCTGATTGTTGAATGGTCTGTGTGGACAAACACTTGGTATCCAGTTATGTAGTGTGTAATGCCCATATTTTGATTCGGCATATTTATTAGTTAGACACACCATACTTTACTTCTTATATATTTTGTCGAACTCAGCTCGACTGAGTAAACTATATTGGACCTCATTATATGATGTTACTCTGTTTTATGATTTCACCATAATTATGATGTTACTATGTTATGTGATTATGATGTCATGATTATCATATGATTTCCTTATTTTACGATTGCAGTATATGTTTATATGTTTTGATTAATGAAATGTGAAATATATGATTCGGTACGTGGATACCATCTTCTTATGTGAATTATTGAAATGTTATATGTATTTATGATGAGCTAAAAGGTTACATGAAATGAAATGATAACATGGATCAATTGGCGATCAATGGAAAATGCTTTCTATAAATTGTATTTTGCAAAACACTAACCTACAGGACACAAGGGCTATGGGATAGCCAGTTACTTGATCTGATATACATTGGAAAGGAAAAATATGTTCATACAACAAACCTTAGCAGCCAAAATGAGGATACGATAACACAAACTGATAATCCCGATAGCAGCAAGTATGAGTTGATAAGGGCGTAGGCCCAGTATGTTGAGAGGGATGGATGTGTTTCCCACCCTATGTTTCCATGAGACCCGAGGTCGTGGGAGGGCCGTGCTGAGACACGCTCCCCATGTTGTTGTGATGACGATGGTCGGATGCCTGCTAGGGGAGGATAGGTCCGCTGTTCAGCCGACGCTATCGCTCTCAAGTTCTATGTGGTCAGATCGGCGAGTCCGACATCCACTGTTGCACTAGCAGAGGAAGGATAGGGAGGATGCTGGACGTAGGTTATGATGGGAGGATGTGTTAGTTAGCACTGTTGGGGGTTTAGTATTCCTTGATTCCGAGTTAGTGGAAGTAGGCACCCTTCCTGTACTTGATTGATTAAACTAATGTAAACATAAAGACAATGATGTTAAATCGTAAAGGGTTAACTGTTAAATAACCGAGGATGTTAAAGTAATTATACTATATATTATGCTTGCTCTTCTGCATGGGGGTAGATACTATTGTTAGTTAGCAAGTATGCATAGGCGGAATGGGGTTTGTTTATAGTACATGTCCGACATGTGCATACACTGGCCATGCATGCACACCTTGTACGTGTACAATATTACTGGTGTATAACATACTTGTCATGCTTGAATAGTAGTATAAATGTCATAGATAACTCAGTTAAAGATGCACCAATCAAGAGAAGGGGGAAGCAATCACAACAACAATTTTTGAACTGGATCAAAAGCTCCTTCCTGTCTGGAACCCTAAGCGAGCTTGCATAGAGTTGCAGAGCTAAAACTTCAGGAGAGCGGGTGAAAATGGCCGCGCCTTGGGGATTGACTCTATTTAGGGTTTCCCCACCTTCACATGGCGGTGGGCTGCTTGGAGAGACCGCGTGTCCTTCATGCGGACTTGCTCTTGCATGGCGGTGAACTGACACGAAGAGCCGCGTGGCCATACCTTTTGCTTAGCCGTGAGTCGAGTGAAAAGGGCTAAGCCGTCGAGTAAATTTTCCTTATTTATTTTTATTTATTTTATTTAAATTTAGTTTTAATGTTATAACCTAAGTTTTGGCAAATTTCGTATATATATATTTATAAAGTGTTAGTATCATTTTATTTAAAAATTAATTAAATTTTGTATACGTTATATAATGTTAGCATTGCTTTATTTAAATTTAATTTCGTATATATAATTATATAGTGTTAGTATCATTTATTTAAAAATTAATTAAATTTTGTATACGTTATATAATGTTAGCATTGCTTTATTTAAATTTAATTTCGTATATATAATTATATAGTGTTAGTATCATTTATTTAAAAATTAATTAAATTTTGTATACGTTTATATAGTGTTAGCGTTGCTTTATTTAAATTTAATTTCATATATATATTTGTATAGGGTTAGCACCATTTTATTTAATTTAATTAAATTTGGTATACATTTATATAGTGTATAACCTAAGTTTTGTTAAGAATTAAAATTTAATATTAAAAATTTTGCCGAGATTTCAACTCCTAGTCGAAGGGATGAAAGAGACCCGAAAAGTCAAAAACAAGACACCATTAAGACCAGCACGACGAGCTGAACACCATGACAAGATTGTTTAATAAAAACGACTACAGATTTTACTGCGCTAATCCTGACAATCTGTTATCTCATGATGCAAGTTATTTCTTATGCATAAGTATAAGTGTATGAATACCTACATTTTAGTTCCGCGTGTATTTGATTGAACAACTAAGGACATGATTTTATTTTCAATAAACTCAGGAACTATCATGGTAACAACACGCAGAGGTCGAGGTCGGGGTCAAGGTCGACCACCGTCACCACCACCTCCGCCACCGCCAACACCGCCACCACCAACCTCAACACCAGAAATGCAGATCATAATGAGGTCATTGGAGGCTATTATGACCACGATGAACAGGCAGTCGGAAAGGGCCGCTGAGGTGGAAACCGCTCAAGTGAGTCGAGAGAACTCTGAAAGGGCACATGGCCCAAGACTGGAACCGCTTCAGGACATATCGAGGGAGTTACAAAAGATAAAAGTTCCAGAGTTTTCAGGAGGACGACC
This sequence comes from Larix kaempferi, assembly GCA_027924585.1. Classification (NCBI taxonomy): domain Eukaryota; kingdom Viridiplantae; phylum Streptophyta; class Pinopsida; order Pinales; family Pinaceae; genus Larix; species Larix kaempferi. Next base: position 540,251 of record BSBM01000635.1, on the reverse strand, counting down.
CGGTAAGCATGCCGAAGCATGGCTGGAAGGCATGAAGAGATGCTTCGCATTGAATGAGTACACATCTAGTTCCAAGGCTAGGATGGTCGTCTTTCAGCTTAAAGGTGATGCTTTGAATTGGTGGTCAGATCTCGAGAAGCAGTTGCACCTTACTCCTCTTACAACTTCTTGGGAACTGTTCGAGGAGAGGTTCCACATGAAGTATTTGCCAAATTACTACAAGGAAGAACAGGCAGGTGCACTCCATGCCTTAGTACAGGGAGACAAGACAGTGGAGGAGTATGAATCTCGGTTTATGGAACTGGTAAAATATGTTCCTTACCTTGATGCAGATGATTGTCAGGTAGAGCGTTTTGTGTATGGACTTAACTACAAGATTAGAGCTGCTGTGCGGATGTGGAAGCCAACTTCAGTTGCCATGGCAGTTGAGTATGCTCGTTATGCAGCTGATATGTCAGATGGAAAAGGGGGCAGTAAGTTGACAGGAACCAATCAGTATGTTTCAGGGAAGGCATCACGTCCTTACTTCAGGGGGGGACAATCTAGACCTCCTCCTTATGGTAACCGGTTCACACCGAGGGGTAATACTTCAGTTAACTCAATCTCGCAGGCATCGTCCGCAACCCACCAAAGCCAGGGACGTACACAGGGAAGTTCCTATAGAGGGACAAGGGGTTTTAGAGGAACCAGGGGAAGGAACTCATCTCAGAGGATTCCTTCGAGCAACAGGCAAGCCCCTCCCAATCTCTCTTGTTGGGGATGCGGAGGTCCTCATTTCCAGCGAGACTGTCCCAAGGGTCAGTCAAGCAGCAGGCACAGGGAAGGAAAGGCACCCATGGATAGTTCGGGTAACAGTCATCAGATTCATGCAGCGGTGCATAACCACCAGGCAGAACATCAGTCTACCGTAGTAGAATCCACTGGTAATGTAAACAATGTCAAACTTAAAATTTTGTTTGATCCAGGAGCAACTGATAGTTTTATTTCACCATTTGCATTAGATAAATGTGGGTTGGCAGCCTACGAGCACGATGATTTCAAACTGGTTGAAATGGCCTCAGGAGCTAAGCAACTAGTAGGTCTTAAAGTGACAGGTTGTGAGGTTGACTTAGGAGTTTGCACCACTAAGTTGGATGCTTATGTCACCAATTTGGGGACTTATGACCTCATTATTGGCATGGATTGGTTAGAAGACCATAGAGCTTTCATAGACTGCTATGCAAAGAAGGTGTTGTGCCTCGATGACGAGGGAAGGACAATTCAAATCCAAGGCTTGAAGAGGAAGGTATCCCTCCGTTTCATCTCTATGGTGAAAGCTAAGCGGTGCCTAAGACAAGGATGCCAGTTGTTCGTAGTGGAGGCCGTGAGCGATAGTAAAGGACCTTCCTTGAATTCTTACCCAGTACTTCCTGAGTTCAAGGATGTCTTTCCGAAGGAATTACCAGGACTACCTCCAGAAAGAGAGCTCGATTTCACAATCGAACTAAAACCTGGTGCAGAACCTATCTCAAAAACTCCTTATAGAATGACAACTCCAGAGCTCCGTGAGTTACAGATCCAGTTAAAAGAATTGCTAGATTTGGGACTGATTAGACCCAGTATCTCACCGTGGGGAGCACCAGTGATCTTCGTTAAGAAGAAGGATGGATCTCTGCGACTGTGCATAGATTACAGAGATTTGAACAAGGCCACCGTGAAGAACAGGTATCCCATACCAAGAATCGATGACCTCTTTGATCAAATGAAAGGTGCGTCAGTCTTCTCAAAAATTGATTTACGATCAGGGTATCACCAGTTGAGGATCAAGGAAGGCGACATTCCTAAGACTGCCTTTCGAACTCGATTTGGGCATTACGAGTTTGTAGTGGTACCATTTGGTTTGACCAATGCTCCAGCTGTATTCATGAGCCTCATGAATGGTGTCTTCCGAAAATACTTGGACCGCTTTGTTCAGGTCTTCTTAGATGATATTCTTATCTATTCTAAGAATGAGAAGGAGCACGAGGAACACTTGCGGTTAGTCTTGACATGCTTAAGGGAACATAAGCTTTATGGTAAATTGTCAAAGTGTTCCTTCTTCCAAAAAGAGATTCACTACTTGGGGCACATCATCTCAGGTGAAGGGATCTCTGTAGACCCGGAAAAGGTAAAGGCGATTGAAGATTGGCCAATTCCAAGGAATGCTCATGAGGTGCGCAGCTTCATGGGGTTAGCAGGCTATTACCGGAGGTTTGTGGAAGGATTTTCTAAAATTGCAAAACCTATTACCACCTTGCAACGCAAGGGAATCCGGTATGAATGGAACGATGAATGCGATGCCGCTTTTACAGAGTTAAAAAGATTGTTGACAAGTGCACCGATCTTGCGGGTACCAGACATGGATAAAGATTTCATGGTATGCACCGACGCCTCGAAGCAAGGATTAGGAGCGGTGTTGATGCAGGAAGGTGGGGTAATAGCTTATGCATCTCGAAAGTTGAAACCTCACGAGGAGCAGTATGCCACGCATGATCTAGAATTGGCAACAGTAATGTTGGCGCTAAAATTATGGAGGCACTACCTAGTTGGTAGAAGCTTCACCCTTAAAACAGACCATCAGAGCTTGCAGTACATATTTACCCAAAGGGATTTGAATGCTAGGCAAAGGCGATGGAGTGAGTTCATGAGTGAGTATGACTTTGGTATCTCTTACATCAAAGGAAAGGAGAATGTGGTGGCAGACGCTCTAAGCCGAAGGCCGAGACTTTTCTCCTTAATTCCCTTGAAGGTTGACTTGAGGGAAAGGGTACTAGGACAACTATTGGGCGATAGTTGGTATCTAAAAGTAACCTCAGCTATTCAGAATGGAAAGGAATAGGAATTGAAGTATGATGGGTACCATCTTGAGGAAGATGGATTGTTGCGGTATCAGGGAAGGATGTATGTTCCTAAGGAAGGTGATATCAGGAAAACAATCCTTAGAGAGGCCCATAGATCACATTACTGTGCCCACCCGGGAGTGAAGAAGATGTATGCTGACATGAAGCAACTCTTCTTTTGGCCAGGTATGAAGATGGATGTAGTGGATTTTGTTTCGAAGTGCCTTGAGTGTCAACAAGTGAAGGCAGATCATCGTCATCCGGCCGGTCTCCTACAACCGCATGATATTCCTATGACTAAATGGGAAGTCATTTCCATGGACTTCGTTGTAGGATTACCACTCACATCTCTGAGACATAATGCTATTTTGGTGGTAGTTGACAAACTGACCAAAAGTGCTCACTTCATTCCAGTCAGAGACACCTATGATGTGACAGATGTGGCAAGGGTATTCATAAATGAGATTGTACGTCTTCATGGAGTTCCTAAAAAGATAATCTCTGACAGAGACCCTAAGTTCACCTCCAGATTTTGGACAAGCATGCAGTCAGCATTAGGGACACAGTTGAACTTAAGCTCAGCTTATCACCCCGAGACAGATGGACAGACTGAGAGGGTGAATCAAGTGATGGAGGACATGCTTAGGATGTATGTTATGGATCAGCAGACACAGTGGGAGAAATATCTTCCTTTAGTGGAGTTTGCATACAACAATAGTCATCACAGCTCCATTGGTATGCCACCATATCAGGCATTGTATGGGAGGCCGTGCAGGACACCACTCAGTTGGGACAGGTTAGAGGATCGAGTTTTAATTGGGCCTGAATTAATTCAGGAAATGGAGGAGCAAGTGATACAGATTAGGCAGCGGCTGAAGGAAGCACAGGATAGGCAAAAGAGTTACGCTGATGCACACAGATCAGATAGAACTTATGGAGTAGGGGATCGTGTATTTATTCGCATCAGACCAAATAAAAGTACCATTCGGTTTGGGAAGGGTACCAAGTTGTCACCTCGCTTTATAGGTCCATTTGAAATTCTTGAGAAAATCGGACCAGTTGCTTATCGTCTCGCGCTGCCACCCCACTTGCATAAAACTCATAATGTATTTCATGTTTCTGTATTACGACAATACATAGCTGATGAGACTCACAAAATTCATTGGAAGGAATTGCAGGTCTCGGACGAGGGAACCTTCAGGGTCGAACCATTACGTATACTTGATCGTAGGGTTCGACAGCTCCGTAGTCGCCATGTGGACCAAGTTAAGGTCCAATGGGACAAGTATAGCCCCGGGTCTGCTACCTGGGAGGACGCAGAGACCATGCGTCGAGATTTTCCCTCACTATTTTGACCATAACTTCGGGACGAAGTTTCCCGAAGGGTGGGTGTATGTAATGCCCATATTTTGATTCGGCATATTTATTAGTTAGACACACCATACTTTACTTCTTATATATTTTGTCGAACTCAGCTCGACTGAGTAAACTATATTGGACCTCATTATATGATGTTACTCTGTTTTATGATTTCACCATAATTATGATGTTACTATGTTATGTGATTATGATGTCATGATTATCATATGATTTCCTTATTTTACGATTGCAGTATATGTTTATATGTTTTGATTAATGAAATGTGAAATATATGATTCGGTACGTGGATACCATCTTCTTATGTGAATTATTGAAATGTTATATGTATTTATGATGAGCTAAAAGGTTACATGAAATGAAATGATAACATGGATCAATTGGCGATCAATGGAAAATGCTTTCTATAAATTGTATTTTGCAAAACACTAACCTACAGGACACAAGGGCTATGGGATAGCCAGTTACTTGATCTGATATACATTGGAAAGGAAAAATATGTTCATACAGCAAACCTTAGCAGCCAAAATGAGGATACGATAACACAAACTGATAATCCCGATAGCAGCAAGTATGAGTTGATAAGGGCGTAGGCCCAGTATGTTGAGAGGGATGGATGTGTTTCCCACCCTATGTTTCCATGAGACCCGAGGTCGTGGGAGGGCCGTGCTGAGACACGCTCCCCATGTTGTTGTGATGACGATGGTCGGATTCCTGCTAGGGGAGGATAGGTCCGCTGTTCAGCCGACGCTATCGCTCTCAAGTTCTATGTGGTCAGATCGGCGAGTCCGACATCCACTGTTGCACTAGCAGAGGAAGGATAGGGAGGATGCTGGACGTAGGTTATGATGGGAGGATGTGTTAGTTAGCACTGTTGGGGGTTTAGTATTCCTTGATTCTGAGTTAGTGGAAGTAGGCACCCTTCCTGTACTTGATTGATTAAACTAATGTAAACATAAAGACAATGATGTTAAATCGTAAAGGGTTAACTGTTAAATAACCGAGGATGTTAAAGTAATTATACTATATATTATGCTTGCTCTTCTGCATGGGGGTAGATACTATTGTTAGTTAGCAAGTATGCATAGGCGGAATGGGGTTTGTTTATAGTACATGTCCGACATGTGCATACACTGGCCATGCATGCACACCTTGTACGTGTACAATATTACTGGTGTATAACATACTTGTCATGCTTGAATAGTAGTATAAATGTCATAGATAACTCAGTTAAGGATACATCAATCAACTTAGGTAATGAATGGCTAGGTTGTCGATGTGTAAATAAGTGAATTAGTAATTATCTGAGAACATTGTAATAATAAACTAAGACAAGTGTCGTCAGTTAACATTGTCATAGAAGAACTGTTGTGAATAGGGTAATGATAGTGTCTAATTAATTAGTAAAATTGTTTAAGCCCTCACAAGTGCTTTGTTTATAATAACAAGGATGCTATGTTGATGATAGGGCACCCATGTGATAAACAAATAATTAAGAATACTATGATCGATTCACCTTTTATTATTGTCAAAGGGTGATTTAATTATTATTATTAATTAATAAATGATATTCCAGCAAACATTTATATCCCTATCGTAACAAATGCAATATAAGTAAGATTTAAAATATTGATTTATAAATTAATGTTGCAAGATTAATTCCATTTCAAAGTTAGCCATAACAAGATAATCCTTTTTGGAATAACCGTGATGTGATGGAAAATGGATATTTAATTATTCAATGTTAATCTTGGAATTTAAACCTCAACTAAAGTAGTCTCGACGGATAAGGTGGATCATTAAGACACATCATGTCCAAGTTGACAAGGGGCAACTAATTATATAATATTTTATTAATTACATTAATAATATTAAAATATCAAGGATGGCGGATAGACTTGTATTTAATGGAACTTGTCCCGAACGGATAACCTTGGGGTGATAATTCCCACCGTAATAAATAATTACTGCCGTCAATCCAAAACCAAATGAATTTTCCATAAGAGTAATTAATTATACATTTTTATAATGAGACGTGGATGAATGAACTAGGGAAAGGAGTAAAGGTTTGAGGGGCTCGAGAGGGGGAGTTTGGGGCGGTGGAGTAAGCCCAAGGTCTTCTCGAGGATGGACATGTATATAGAGGGGGAGAAGGTTGAAGGTTGGGGAGTTTTTTTTGGGATTGGGGGAAGAAAAGAAAGTTTGGCGAACAGAAAGATTTTGAGAACAGAAGGAAAGACTGCTCTCGGGATTATCAGATTGTGGGCTCGGGGGCTTGGAAATCCTTTGATTTCCAAGGGCCAGCAAGATTATAGCTGGTCGGTAGGGTGGACACTTCAGTTTGGCTGTCTAAGGGGTTACACAACCTGCTACAACTTACGGTTAGCATCAGCATCAGGTAATTTCCGTTATTTACTATTATGCTAAATCTTACTGTAAACATGCAAACTTACTATTTACTGATTTACTGCTATTTACTGATTTACTAAGTTGTGAAACCTATTCTTATGCTGTTGAAAAGAAAATAACGATATGTTTGTTTATTTCAAATTTCGAATGTAAGGTTAGTAAAATCACCACAGTACACTAAATATTACTTCGGCACATAGAAATTCTTAGAAATTCACTTCCTTAAACTGATAAAGTTTAAAACGTAGAAAATTAAACCTGAAATTTTACACAGTGCTCTGCTGTAAAAACCAGAGCACTACATAGTGCCTAAATTTGTTAATGGCATGTATGACAGCCAAAAACTCCTTCTCTGTGACAGTATAATTTAATTCTGCTCCTGCCAAATTTTTACTGATATAATATATAGCATATGGCTTCTTCTCTCTTTCTTTTGCAAGGACAAATCCAATGGCCTTATCTAATGCATCTGAGTGGTTGTGGAATGGAAGTGCCCAATCTGGTCCTTAGAGTACTGGAGTTGTAATTGTTTTCTCTTTGAGTTTGTCGAATGATAGCATACAATGGTTTGACCATATGAATTCTGTGTCTTTTGTGAGTAGGGAAAACATTGGTGCAGCAATTTTGATATAAATCTCAATGAATCTTCTATAGTATCATGTTTTTCCAAGAAAAATTCTCACATCTCTTTGTTTCATAGGTGGTGGTAGTAAGCTGATGACTGTAACTTTTGCCTGGTCAACCTCAATTCCTCTCTGTGAAATATGGTGGCCAAGCACAATGCCTTCCTCCATGAGCATTCTGCATTTATCATTGCTGAGGCATAAGCTCATTTCAATACATTTTTTCAAAACCAATTCTAGATGTTTTAGTGCTTGCTCAAAATTATGGCCATAGGGTGTGAAGTCATCCATGTAGACCTCCATTTGGTCATTAATAAAATCAGAGAAGATACTTAAGATTGACCTCTGAAATGTTGTTGGGGCATTACAAAGCCCAAAGGGAAGCACTCTGTATGCATAAGTTCCCCATGGGCATGTGAATGTTGTTTTGTCCTGATCAGCTGGGTGAATGAGGATTTGGTTGTACCCACTGAACCCATCCAAGAATGAGAAAAACTTGTTCCCAGCTAATGTATCAAGTACTTGGTCAATAAATGGGAGAGGAAAGTGATCTTTCTTGATTTCCTTATTGAGCTCTCTATAGTCCACACAAATCCTCCACTTTCCTCCTTTTTTAGGAATTGTGACCAGTGGTGATACCCACTCACTAGCTAAGATTGGGTATATGAACCCTGCATCTAACAGATTTTTTAATTACAGCTTGACTATTTCCTTTAATGCTGGGTTCATTATTCTTTGTGGTTTCCTGATAGGAACAACACCTTCCTTTATATAGATAGAGTGTTTACAGATGTCTGGGTGGATACCCTTCATGTCAGTGTATGTCCATGCAAAGGCTTTGTTGTTTTATGACAGTACCTTCAGTAATTGTTGTTCTTGTCCTAGCTCCAGATTGGAGTTAATATTAACTGTCCAGCCAGGCATTATCTCAACTTTTTTTATCTGAATTGGATGATGTTCAAGTGTGAGTACCTCTGCCCACATTTTGTCAGGATCATGGTTTAATGTTTCCTCTCCTTGCTGCTGACCTGTGCCAAGAAAATATTCAAACATATTCTGATTAGAAGAAGCATTTGGTATAAACCTATCTAAATGACTATCTTCGTCGATGGCCTTTAGTGATAGGGAAGCTTCAATTGTAAGGACAGTTCGTATGTTTTGTTTGGATGTGTCATCATAATCGTTTGTCCAGTTTTGATATTCTAGGTTTGAAGACTTCCTTTCTAGGGGATAAATAGTGATTTTCTTCCTAGCTTGGTCACTGGTGATTTTCATGTTGCCCGATCTGCATCCTATGTAAGCATCTGCAGTTTCCAACCAAGGTCTCCCTAGCATTATTGGGTATCCACTAAGTTTACTCTTTACTTCAATGACTATGAAATCAGCTGGGTATTCCCAAGATTCTATATTGATAATTATGTCTTTGAGTATCCCTTCAGGTCTTACTATAGATGTGTCGGCTAGCTGTAGCACGGTAGTTGTAGGTCTGACCATTGATTGGAGTCCTAGGTGTATCATAGTATTCTTGGTAATCACACTGATATTAGCTCCTAAATAAATTAGGCTTCTGTCTATCTTTCTGTTATTGATGGTCACATTGAATACCGGGCTTCTTGGATCAAGGTATTTGGGATTAACAATGATACCTAGCATTAAATATGCTAACTGGCATACTACGATTTAATAAACTTGTTGCAGATAGGCACATCTCTGATGGCCTGCAAAATTGGAATTTGAATATTCAAGTGTTTCAATTCGTTTAGAATTGCATTTTCCTCTTCTTCTTTTGTACTTCTACAAGTTTTTCAGGGAATGGAGGGTTTCTATTTTGTGTGAGTGGTCGAATTTCTTCCTCCTGAGGGCTTGGCTTGTCTAGATTCTGAATATGAGGTTGTGTTGTTTGTTTGTGATCCTCATCTTCTTGATTATTCCGTGTGTGTGTATTTTGCAATGTTTTCCCAGACCTTAGATTAATTTCATTTATCTCTAGCATATCCACAACATAATTTGGAAATTGCACCATTTTAGTATTGTAGGCTTGTTGCTGCCCTGGCCTGTTGTTGTTAGGGTTTGGAATTGGCTAGGCAGGAATTGGTGGAGGTTTGGGGGGTGGTTGGTTTTTTGGTAGTGGCATGATGAGAGGCTGTTGCTGCTACAACGGAGCCCTCCAATTTGATGAATAAGGATATTGATTTCTATAATTCGTGGTTGGCTCAGCAAAAGGTGGGGGGTATGGAGAGTAAGATTGTGGGTAATAAGTTTGTTGATATGGTTGTCTTTGCTGCCACTGGTTTGGACTTGGCTGAGATGGCCATGGGGCTTGTACTGAATTCCAATTTTGCTGGTTATTTCCCTGATAATAGCAGGCTTGGTTGTTGGGTTGGTAAGGCATAGCAAAATTATTTCTCCTTTGATTGAAGAAACATATTTGTTCTATTACACCTTCAGTTGTGGTCTCTTGAATAACAGCTTTGCACGAGGGAAACATAGGACATTAATCAGTGGAGTGGTCATCAGTGCAAAGGCCACATATTTCTATGGTGTTTAGTGTGAACTGCCCTTTCTCATGTTTTTTTTTTCTGGAGCGTGGATAAAAGACTGCTAATGCTTGGTTTATTTCGTCCTGTTTCTTCTTGATTTGAAGTGCATCAAGTTGCATGGCCAGAGATTGTAGGATATTGGTCTTCATGTCATCTAACAGGTTTCCTAAATCAGATTTTGTAAGGTTTTTCCCTGAATATGTTGATCCCCCAGTAAATGTGTGTGAATCCCTTGTCCCACTTTTACTTTTCCTAGATCTAGAGTAGTTTTTGAAGATTTGTAGGATTTGGTCATAAGTCTTTTGGAATATATCTCTATCCCCTGGTTTAAGACTTCAAGATTTTCCTCTTTTATACCTCTAAGAAGGACAAGTTTTAGTGATTCGGGATCTAAGGTGCAATGACTAGCTCGTTTGTAACTGAGTTGAAATATTTGGGCATAATCTTATAATGATTCTCTTTCTCCTTATTGCATCCTAAATATTTCATCTCTTGTATCCTTTGCTTTGCAGTAGTCCCTATATTTTTCTAGAAATGCCTGTTTCATTTGGTCCTAGTTGAAGATACTATTTCCTTCAAGGATCATGAACCACCTAAGTGATAGATCTTTTAATGTGGAAGGAAAAAGCCTTAGCTTTTGTGCATCAGTAGTGTAATCAAAGGATCTGCAAACTACCTCAAACTCAAACAGGAATGTTTCAGGGTCTTCTGAATTCAAACCATGGAAGTTTGGTAGATTATTAGGGTTTATATTCTTCATCTTGGAATCTCCAAGAGGTATTATGATGGGAAAGGTGAACAATTCTCTAAGTTCTTCATCTTCTTCTGCCATAATAGTGTTTGAGCTAGAGCTAGCAAAGAAGTTATCTAAGTTTGGGTCATAGCTAGAATCATCTTCTTCCTCTGAGTTAAGGAATTCAAAGTGAGAGTTATCAGAATTGTTGTTGCTCATAGGGCGGGCAGGCAGGAAGCGTCCAAATCTATATCTCTGTCGTCTAGGTATTCATGGTAAATTTTGTATGTTTTTGGTTTTTTTAATGTGTTTTTTTTCAAAGATGTCTCCTAAATATTAAGCACCTCCCCGGAAATGGCACCAAAAAGTGGTGGTCTCCAGGAATGGATGCCTAATTAGGGCAGCTAGACCAGGAGCATACTTTAATTGTCGACCACCGGACGTACAAACTTTAGAGGTGCTAGCACTATATGTGCTCTATAGGATAGTCTTCATCGTGTTTGGGGTGTTGGTATATGTCTTAAAGGTTTCTCTAATCAAAGAAGAAAGTGAGCTAAAAAGATTGTGAATCTATGAATGCCAAATTCCTATGCTAAGAAGTTAAATGTTGGAAACTGTAAATCTATACTAAGAATTGAAATGATGAAAACTTGATAAACTTAGTCTAGAAATAAAATGTTGAAAGATGGGATTTTAATCTAAGAAATCAAGTGCTGAATATTAAAAGTCTAATCTAAAAACTTAAATACTGAAAACCGAATCCAGAACATAAATATCCAATGCTGAGAAGTAACCAAACCAAACCTATCTATTCAGATTAAACACTCAAAGTGATGATCATTAATTAAACCAAAGAACTGCAAGTAATCAACCTCTATGATCTAACTTTGATAAGGGAAATATGCATGAGCTCCTAGATCTGAATCATTGTTTTAGAACTAATATAAGAATGCATGAAAACATATGTAAAAATACAATTGCGCAGAATGAAACTACAGGACTATGGAAAGATGTTCACCAAACTACGGAATGCGTTGTAACGAACTACATATATTATGCTAAATCAAAAATGACCCTTTTAATATTGAAATAGAACCATGCTATTCAAATGCCATCAAAATACTTTCAGATATGATAGGGATTAAATCAATGCACAACACATATGGAAAATACCTGAAAACAGATTAAAACTCTTGACTTGCATATTGGAGGGGCCCTCCCCAACCCGTACTCAGGAGTATCGAAAACTTATAAATGCAGGCTTGAAAGTAATATCTGTCTTCTTAATAAAATAGTAACTTCATGGTTCAGGAAATGTCTTTAACACAAACTGTCTTCGCAGTACAAAAATGCATAAACGATTGATTCTACAAAATAGCAATAGGACCTCCTCGCTACCCAAGAGGTCCATATATATATGTCTGTAATTCTAACCTAGTCTATGATCATGAATGTCAATCCTCTTAATCAGGGCTTCTGCTATAACTTAGGGAGATATGAGCGTTGAGCCCCTCTGTTATCTGCAATACTCGAGCTTTGACTCTCGTTGATACCTCAAGACCTTCACGCCCTGTTTATGCCTTCTCATTCCAAGGTTAGCACGTAGAAAAACTCTTTTAACATAAAAAGAATAATCTCTAAACATTCTTATTAAATAATCAAAGTAAATACATTTTCCCACAAAACAGGTGTATTTCCTTCATCATATCTTGCGCTTTACTGTGGCAAAATGACTATAGGATACCTATAATTTGGGCTCATCAGTTGTCATGTCATCAATTGTGTTAGGATCAGTGGCAGGATCTGGGGCAATGACAGGACCATGTAAAAGATGGAGGTTTATTAAACCATTTATTTGTATTTTTTTCAAGTGAAAAAGAGTTTATGCTAGAGATTCCTTGGGAATAGTTTGATAGTTTTTCTACATCAAGTAAACATAGCATGAAGATGAGAGCATTGAAAAAATTACATGAACTAATCAATATGGACCCTCTCCCATGATTGCTTCTTAGGATTTTATTCAAATTGAAGAGACTCAAGAGAGAACCACATCATAGAAGGGAATGTGTGGGGGAGGAATAGTTTGAAATTTTATTCTATAGGTTTTTCTATGGTGTACAATGTGTAAAAGATGGAGGTTTATTAAACCATTTATTTGTATTTCTTTCGAATGAAAAAGAGTTTATGCTAGAAATGCCTTGGGAATATTTTGATAGTTTTTCTACATCAAATAAACATAGCATGGAGATGAGAGCATGGACAAAATTGCATGGTAATAGTTATTGGTTTAAATTGCATACTTCATCCTGTCTAGTGTTCAAATGAGTTTTTTTAGATATGAACTTGGGAAATCTTCTTGTCGAATTCATTGTTGTCTATGCATGGATATTGTTGTAGGCATATGATAAAAACAAAAAGGCATGGGAGAATCTCAAATCTTGTGAATGAAAATAATTATTTACAATTCACCATACCTATAGAAATGATCTCCACTTGCAATGGAAGTTGGTAGCTTGAATGTATCCACTAGATTCCAAGACCACTGAAGAGGTTTGTTAGATTCCAAGAGTGATTTTGTGTCCAATAGATCAATGAGTGTCTAAAAGATGGATGGGTGTGAGCTAATAACGAACCAGTAAGAGCTTGAAACCCGCGGAAAAATGAAAACCCGTGTTTTTTGCTATAATTCCCACGAATAGAGAACTTTGTTTTTTTAACTAGCAGCAACTATGCACATGCGTGTTTGTATAGTGTACACGTCATTAGCGTGTATGCGCTAAAACATGTGCATGCGCCCTTTCATAATGTTTACACCATTTAATGCCGAACCTTCCCCACATCGAAATTATTTGCATAAATTGGACTTGGTGGTGAAATTTGAAGGGTGGGTCTTAATGTTTATTGGAAGGGCATTTGTTCTTGGAGTCCTTGGCATTCATTTAAGTTATTTAGTGAAAGAATTAATGTATCTACCTCTATGTTGAAACTATTTTCCATGTTGATGCTGGCCATTGCCTGCCTTGTTGTCTTACCAAAAGGCATGAGAATGAGGAATAAGACTTAAAATTATGGACTTCACCATCAAAGAAGCCTTACAATCACATTGGTAAGGACATAAGAAGATCACAACAATCCAACGTGTCGAATCTGAGATGATAGTGTCAATTAAAGACGTATATGGTAAATTTAATATAAGATTTACTTATAGTTGTCTCAAGAGCTTACTCTTTGCGTCTTGACAAATTTGATAATTTATGGTTGTGTCTGCGCCTTGACCCAGTTAATATTATAAGGTGAGGATGTGCATGCATAATAATCCTTATTTATGACTATACGATGAGGATTTAAATGGAAGAGGATGTAAAGACATGTTATTTTTATATGTATTTTGGTGGCGAGTGTCGAAGAGAAACGTGGTGATAAAGCACATGTGTTTGGAAGTATGGAGGGATATTACATGATCATGATCATGCCTCCCATCAAATTGAAGACAATTCCTGAGACAAAAATTGTTTTTTTAAATTTTATTAATAACCATTGGGTACTTTGGTCTATAATATTTTTTCTAACTCATTGTTTCTCCATATTGTGTGCCTACTTCCACCTCTCTATATCAATGCATAAATCAAACTCTGCTTGGTTTGTGGTTCTCGTTGCATGCCACTATTTGTAGTTGCATGCCATTGAGTGTTGTTTAGAGTTTTCGTGAGTCTGTGAATTCATGCAATAAATGAAGTCTTGCAGAGGAGGACTCATGATGACGAAGATGAAGATAATGATGACGATGAATATGATTATGATGATGATGATGATGATGATCATCCTGATCCTCATCATCCTCATCATTATCATCTTCATTGTCGCCATCATCATCAAAATTACCTTAGTGAAATTCATCCTAATCATCATTATCCTAACTAACTAACTAACTAAGATGAAGATGATGATGATGAAGATGAGTATGAAGATGAAGATGATGATGATGATGAAGACGGATATGATCACCATCATAATCCTCGTCATCCTCATCATCATCATCATCATCATCATCCTCATCCACATCATCCTTGTCATAATCATCTTCGTCGTCGTCATCATCATCATCATCATCCTAGTCATCATCATCCTAAGTAACCAACTAACTAAGGTGAAAGTGAGTACAAAGATGAAGATGGTGGTGATGATGATGAAGATAAGTATGAACATGAGGATGATGATGATGATGATGCCAAATATGTTCATCATCATCATCATCCTCATCATCATCATAGTCATCATATTCCTCATCCTCATCATCATCATTATAATCATCTTCATCGTCATCATCATCATCATACTCATCATCATAACTAACTAGATAACTAATCATATTCGTTGTCAACTAACTAACTAGCGTCATCTTCATCTTCATCACCATCATCATCATCATCTTCATCATCATCATATTCGTCATAAACATCATCATCCTCCTCATCATCATCATCATCATCATCATCATCATCATCTTCTTCATCACCATCAACATCATCAACATCTTCGTCATCATCTTCATCATCAACATCATCATCATCATCATCATCATCATCATCATCATCATCATCATCATCATCATTGATCATGATGGTGATGACGAAGATGATGATGATGATGATGGTGATGAAGATGATAGATGATGATGAAGAGGAGTACGAAGATGAAGATGATGATGATT